>JAIOJX010000024.1:28625000-29927500 GCA_022376925.1 Tragulus kanchil
TTGTATATTCTGATAGTCCATACTGGTGAATCTGTTCCCCCAACTGGTATGATACTGAACAGAAAATTATGTGGTTCTCTTCTCTCTTGAATCTGAGTAAACCAGACTACAGTTAGACTAGAAATGCAGTCTGTGCCCAGAAAACACAGATTTATGCCAACACTGAACCTGGAAGTGCTTTGCTTTACCCCTATAGCTGGTGGGAAGAGGATCATGCTTGGTCATCTGCAGGGCTCCACAAAGCCACAAAGGATTCAATTTCTTCTCACTGTTTTACTCTTTCTGGAAAAAGGAATTCTACTTGGAATTAGTCCTTTAGGCTTCTCAAACATTTACTGAACATTTCATGCCTGCCAGACATATACATGCTTCTCAGTTTGGAAGAAAAGGTAGTCTTTGCCCTTGAGAAGTTATAGTCTCATGGGAGAATAAGCAACATAGGAGACAATTTTAACATAATATCAGAACTAAGATCGAGAAATACATGGAGCCCTCTGATGAAACAAGATGAAAAGACAACCCTCAGAATGGGAGAATATAATCGCAAATTAAGCAACTGACAGAACATTAATCTCCAAAACATATAGAACTCAATATCAGGAAAAAAAAAAATCAGAAACTGGGCAGAAGGCCTAAACAGACATTTCTCCAAAAAAGACATACAAATGGTTAACAAACATGAAAAGATGGTCAACATCACTCATTAGTAGAGAAATGTAATTCACAACTATAATGAGGTATCACCTCACACCTATCAGAATGGCCATAATCAAAATATCTACAAACAATAAATGCTGGAGAGGATGTAGAGAAAAGAGAATCCTCATGCCCTATCAGCAGAAATATAAACTGATAAAGCCACTAAGGAAACAGTATAGAGGTTCCTTAAGAAACTAGGAATAGAACTGTCATAAGTATTATTTAATGCACTGATATAATGCTGTTGGAGCAAAATTTGAGTGTCTAGGACTGATAACTAGGGTCTTTATTACCTAATTCAACTCTTATTTAAGAAAACCGAAATGGAAATAAATCTCCCTTTTTTCCACTGAAAGATTATTCCCAGAGAAGAAACTGCGGCATTTAAACACAGCATGCTTACATCTCTCTGAGAATCACCACCAGCCACCCCAACCTCTTTCATGAGATCATGAATGTGCCCTTGTGTGGATTTTCAAAATTTCCAAAGGACAGACTAGATCAATGTTTCTAGTCCTTGTATTTTGTATATTCTGATAGTCCATACTGGTGAATCTGTTCCCCCAACTGGTATGATACTGAACAGAAAATTATGTGGTTCTCTTCTCTCTTGAATCTGAGTAAACCAGACTACAGTTAGACTAGAAATGCAGTCTGTGCCCAGAAAACACAGATTTATGCCAACACTGAACCTGGAAGTGCTTTGCTTTACCCCTATAGCTGGTGGGAAGAGGATCATGCTTGGTCATCTGCAGGGCTCCACAAAGCCACAAAGGATTCAATTTCTTCTCACTGTTTTACTCTTTCTGGAAAAAGGAATTCTACTTGGAATTAGTCCTTTAGGCTTCTCAAACATTTACTGAACATTTCATGCCTGCCAGACATATACATGCTTCTCAGTTTGGAAGAAAAGGTAGTCTTTGCCCTTGAGAAGTTATAGTCTCATGGGAGAATAAGCAACATAGGAGACAATTTTAACATAATATCAGAACTAAGATCGAGAAATACATGGAGCCCTCTGATGAAACAAGATGAAAAGACAACCCTCAGAATGGGAGAATATAATCGCAAATTAAGCAACTGACAGAACATTAATCTCCAAAACATATAGAACTCAATATCAGGAAAAAAAAAAATCAGAAACTGGGCAGAAGGCCTAAACAGACATTTCTCCAAAAAAGACATACAAATGGTTAACAAACATGAAAAGATGGTCAACATCACTCATTAGTAGAGAAATGTAATTCACAACTATAATGAGGTATCACCTCACACCTATCAGAATGGCCATAATCAAAATATCTACAAACAATAAATGCTGGAGAGGATGTAGAGAAAAGAGAATCCTCATGCCCTATCAGCAGAAATATAAACTGATAAAGCCACTAAGGGAAACAGTATAGAGGTTCCTTAAGAAACTAGGAATAGAACTGTCATAAGTATTATTTACTCAGTTGTGTCCAACTCTTTGCAACCACATGGACTATAGCCTGCCAGGCTCCTCTGTCTGTGGAATTCTCCAGGCAAGAATACTGGAGTGGGTAGCCATTCCATTCTCCAGGGGATCAGTGCTACTCAGGCATCTAACCCAGGTCTCCCACACTGCAAGCATATTCTTTACTGTATGAGCCACCAGGGAAGCCATATGATTCATCAATTCCACCCCTGGAAATATACCCTCAGAAAGCCATAATTCAAAGAGACATGTGTACCCCAATGTTCATTGCACCACTATTTAAAAAGGCAGGACATAGAAGCAACCTAGATGTCCCCGACAGATGAATGCATAAAGAAGTTGTGATACATATAGACAATGGAATATTACTTGGCCATAAAAAGGAACAAAATTGGGTCATTTGTAGTGATGTGGATGAACCCCGAGTCTGTCATACAGAGTGAAGTAAGTCAGATGAGAAAAACAAACGTCATATATTAATGCATGTATATGGAATGTAGAATAACAATGCTAATGAGCCTATCTGCAAGACAGGAACAGAGATGCTGACATAGAGAATGGACTTGTAGACACAGTGGGGGAAGGAGAGGGGGAAATGAACTGAAAGACTAGCACTGACATAGTCTATACACTATCACGTGTAGAATAGATAGCTAGTGGGAAGCTGCTATAAAGCATAGAGAGAGAGCTCAGCTCAGTGCTCTATGATGACTTAGAGGGGTAGGATAGGGGCGTGGGAGGGAGGCTCAGGCAGAAGGGGATATATGCATCCATATTGCTGATCCACATTGTTGTATAGCAAAAACCAACAAAAAATATAAAAAACAAAACAAAACAAAACAAAAAAACACTGGTGAGTGAGAACAGAACCTAATCTCAACCCATAGTTTAGAGATGATTTCCTGAGGGAAGGTGACCCAAATCCACTCTTGAAAGATGTGTAACATGGAACCCTATACTATCATATGTGAAAGAGATAGCTATGGTCATTGTGCTGTGGGAATAGGAGATCCTGCAGGGGTGCAGTGCGACAGCCTGGAGGGCTGGGATGGGGAGGACCAGGAGGTGGGAGGGAGCCAGGGATATGCATATGACTGATCTGGGAACATACATGTCTGTGAACAACAAAACTCTGTAAAAAAAAAACTTTTTTAATTAAAAAAAAAAAAAAAAAAAGATGTGTAAGAACTGGCCGGGAAAAGATCATTCCACACAGTGGTAGGATGGGAGGCACCTGAGGTGAACCATGTCAAGGTAGGTCTTATATAACCCAACAAGGGGTTTGGACTGAGTAAGTCAGGGAACACCTGGAGGTTTTCTTATTACTGTCATATGCCTATAACATCCCAAGAGCACACAGAGAAACACGACATGGTGTTGACTTTGCCTGCACACTAGCTCCAACTAAAATTAAGACAATTCCTAAAACTTGCAGATGTACAACTGTAGGACAAAAAACACACAAACAGCGCAAGAGTTCCACAGAGTTAATTCACCCATGCACTTGTGTGATAAATATTTATGAGGCAACACTAGCTGCTAACCTCAGTACTTGGTGCTGGGGGGTTCCTACAGTGATCTAATGGTTACTTGATATCAAGAGGAGTTGGGGGCTTCCCTGCTGGTCCAGTGGGTAAGGACACCACCTTGCGGTGCAAGGGGCGCCGGTTCGATCCCTGGCCTGGGAAGATTCCACATGCTGCAGAGCGGCTGGACTGATGCGTCTAACAACTGAGCTGGAGTTCTGGAGCGCATGTGCCCAGAGCCAGTGCTCTGCAGTGAGAGAGGCCATCGAGATGGGAGGCCCACATAGGCCAAAGAACAATGATGGATGAAAATGAATAGATGAAAGACCAATAGAAGAGGCCAAAAGAAAAAATAAAAAAAAAGGAGTTGGGTGTAGTGAAGGAATAAACCTTAAATAAATCACTAAAATGAATAATGCTGACAGGTGGAATATAATAGCTATGTGAACATCAAGGGGGAAAGTCTTCATTAAAACACAGACATAATATGGCAGATTTTCTCCCTAACTTAAGTGTCAACTTTCCCACAGTGGCCTATCTTGTCAATAACTTAATTTCAACCAAATCTGCCATGAAACTAAGTTTACCTTGATTACCAATCAGACTGTCTGGGTAAGTTATGCAGACCCAAAACCAAAGAATTCCAAGAGAAAAGCTCAGGCATTCCCAGACTGAAGATCCTGCCAGTTCACTTAGGAACATTCACAACAAAATTTCATAGAACCTATATTCATATTAAATATCCACTTTACCTGGATCTTCTAAACTGTGATGTGGTGTTCTTTTGGTAAATAGTTTTTTCTCCCCTTCACTTTATCATGTAATTATATCCCCCATTTATACAGTACTTGAGCTTTCCAAAACAATCATGTACAACTATTATTTAAACGGTAAAGTGATCCTGTGAGCCAGGCAGGATTATTATCATTATCAGCCTTATTTTTTAGATGAGGACACTGAGGTTCTCAGAGGCCAGGTTATCAGTCTGGGTGCAGAGTGTACACTAGAAACAAGATGTCATGACTCTGAGCCCATAATAGTCTTCTGAGATGGGGAAGACCACAGTGTAGAGTGATGACAAGCGTGAGTCAGTCATGAGTTTCAGTCTCCAGTCTGAATATGGAGTCTCAGCCTCCAGCTTATGCTATATGACCTCAGAAAGATTATATCATCTTGCTGAACCTCAGTTTACCTATTTGAAAATTATACCTGTAAAATAAAAATCGTCTGCTACTGGTCTTCTCTTCAGCATTCTTCAACGACAAGTTGAGATCATAGACTTACTTCAAGACATTGTTGTGAGAATTAAAGAACCCAGGTGAAAGCTCTTGGCACAGTACCTAACTCATATAGAGTGATTAATAAACTTCATCCATGAAAACTAAAAGGAGTTTGATGATGAACTCCCTGTTAGAAGAACAAACTAGATACAAAATTAGTGTTTTGCAGATACACATTTATCAACTGGTTCTCTGAAGAAAAACAGACACTGATTTGTAACACTTGCCAGTTTCTGTGGTGTACATATTCCCATAATGGCCAATTTTAATTTACTGATGTCACGGAACAAGGAGTTGGGAAGAGATGTGTACCACTGGCTCTGGTGAGCTGGGCTAAGCCAGTTTCACAAGTAGAAAGATCAAAAACAGATGCAAGTCACTATTTTACCACAGCTGAATTCTCCCTACTTAAGGCCCCACAGTTCAACAACAACAAATCTGCCATGAAACTAAGTTTACCTTGATTACCAATCAGACTGTCTGGGTAAGTTATGCAGACCCAAAACCAAAGAATTCCAAGAGAAAAGCTCAGGCATTCCCAGACTGAAGATCCTGCCAGTTCACTTAGGAACATTCACAACAAAATTTCATAGAACCTATATTCATATTAAATATCCACTTTACCTGGATCTTCTAAACTGTGATGTGGTGTTCTTTTGGTAAATAGTTTTTCTCCCTTCACTTTATCATGTAATTATATCCCCCATTTATACAGTACTTGAGCTTTCCAAAACAATCATGTACAACTATTATTTAAACGGTAAAGTGATCCTGTGAGCCAGGCAGGATTATTATCATTATCAGCCTTATTTTTTAGATGAGGACACTGAGGTTCTCAGAGGCCAGGTTATCAGTCTGGGTGCAGAGTGTACACTAGAAACAAGATGTCATGACTCTGAGCCCATAATAGTCTTCTGAGATGGGGAAGACCACAGTGTAGAGTGATGACAAGCGTGAGTCAGTCATGAGTTTCAGTCTCCAGTCTGAATATGGAGTCTCAGCCTCCAGCTTATGCTATATGACCTCAGAAAGATTATATCATCTTGCTGAACCTCAGTTTACCTATTTGAAAATTATACCTGTAAAATAAAAATCGTCTGCTACTGGTCTTCTCTTCAGCATTCTTCAACGACAAGTTGAGATCATAGACTTACTTCAAGACATTGTTGTGAGAATTAAAGAACCCAGGTGAAAGCTCTTGGCACAGTACCTAACTCATATAGAGTGATTAATAAACTTCATCCATGAAAACTAAAAGGAGTTTGATGATGAACTCCCTGTTAGAAGAACAAACTAGATACAAAATTAGTGTTTTGCAGATACACATTTATCAACTGGTTCTCTGAAGAAAAACAGACACTGATTTGTAACACTTGCCAGTTTCTGTGGTGTACATATTCCCATAATGGCCAATTTTAATTTACTGATGTCACGGAACAAGGAGTTGGGAAGAGATGTGTACCACTGGCTCTGGTGAGCTGGGCTAAGCCAGTTTCACAAGTAGAAAGATTCAAAACCAAAGCAGATGCAAGTCACTATTTTATCTCCTTCATTCCATGACTATTAAGAGTAGATGCAGCTGCTTGGCTGGCTATCTGATTTATTTATAATTATAAAGGGGTTAGTGTGAGGATTACTATCAAGCTACAGTAATCGAGATATTGTCATATTGGTGAAAGAGACAAACAGATCAATGGAACAGAGTAGAGAGCCCATAAATACAATCAATTTATCTTTGACCAGGAGCAAAAGGAGTATAATGGAGCAAAGACAGTCTCTTCAACACGTGGTGCTGGAACATCCAGAAATCCTCATGCAAAAAAAAAAAAAAAAAGGAATCTATACACAGACCTTATATTCTTCATCAAAATTAACTCAAAATGGATCACTGACCTAAATATAAACTGTAAAACTACAAAACTTATAGAAGATAACACAGGAAAGAAAACCTACCTGGCCTTCAGTATGATGATGCCTTTTCAAGATACAACACCAAGACATGATCCATAAAAGAAATAATTTACAAGCTGGATGTCATTAAAATTAAAATTTATTTTTCTTCTAATACATGATCTTGTCTCCTGGAAAACTAGAAGCCACACAATGGGAGAAAACACTTGCAAAAGACATATCTAACAAAGGATTGTTATCCAAAATATAGAAAAACCCTTAAAACTTAACAATAAGAAATAAACAGCTCATTTTTAAGATGACCCCAAGACCATAATGGATACCTCACCAAATAAGGTATACAGGTGGCATTATAAAAAAATGTTCCATGTCACACATCATCAGGTAAAATCCAGATTAAAACAACTGTAAGAAACCACTAATGATAAAGAATCTACCTGCAATGCAGGACACTCAGGTTCAATCCCTGGGTGGGGAAGATCTCAGGAAGAAGCGAATGGTTACCCACTCCAGTATTATTGCCTGGAGAATTCCTTGGACAGAGGAGCCTGGTGGGCTACAGTGCATGGGGTCACAGAGAGTAGGACATGACTGAGCAACTAGTACTTTCACTTTCAAACACGTAGTAGGATAGTCAAAATCCAGAACAATGACAACATCAAATACTTTTGGAAATGGGGTCTTATACATTGCTGGTGGAATGCAAAATAAAACGGCCACTTCAGATGATTTGGCATTTTCTGGTGAGCTGGGCTAAGCCAGTTTCACAAGTAGAAAGATTCAAAACCAAAGCAGATGCAAGTCACTATTTTATCTCCTTCATTCCATGACTATTAAGAGTAGATGCAGCTGCTTGGCTGGCTATCTGATTTATTTATAATTATAAAGGGGTTAGTGTGAGGATTACTATCAAGCTACAGTAATCGAGATATTGTCATATTGGTGAAAGAGACAAACAGATCAATGGAACAGAGTAGAGAGCCCATAAATACAATCAATTTATCTTTGACCAGGAGCAAAAGGAGTATAATGGAGCAAAGACAGTCTCTTCAACACGTGGTGCTGGAACATCCAGAAATCCTCATGCAAAAAAAAAAAAAAAAGGAATCTATACACAGACCTTATATTCTTCATCAAAATTAACTCAAAATGGATCACTGACCTAAATATAAACTGTAAAACTACAAAACTTATAGAAGATAACACAGGAAAGAAAACCTACCTGGCCTTCAGTATGATGATGCCTTTTCAAGATACAACACCAAGACATGATCCATAAAAGAAATAATTTACAAGCTGGATGTCATTAAAATTAAAATTTATTTTTCTTCTAATACATGATCTTGTCTCCTGGAAAACTAGAAGCCACACAATGGGAGAAAACACTTGCAAAAGACATATCTAACAAAGGATTGTTATCCAAAATATAGAAAAACCCTTAAAACTTAACAATAAGAAATAAACAGCTCATTTTTAAGATGACCCCAAGACCATAATGGATACCTCACCAAATAAGGTATACAGGTGGCATTATAAAAAAATGTTCCATGTCACACATCATCAGGGAAAATCCAAATTAAAACAACTGTAAGAAACCACTAATGATAAAGAATCTACCTGCAATGCAGGACACTCAGGTTCAATCCCTGGGTGGGGAAGATCTCAGGAAGAAGCGAATGGTTACCCACTCCAGTATTATTGCCTGGAGAATTCCTTGGACAGAGGAGCCTGGTGGGCTACAGTGCATGGGGTCACAGAGAGTAGGACATGACTGAGCAACTAGTACTTTCACTTTCAAACACGTAGTAGGATAGTCAAAATCCAGAACAATGACAACATCAAATACTTTTGGAAATGGGGTCTTATACATTGCTGGTGGAATGCAAAATAAAACGGCCACTTCAGATGATTTGGCATTTTCTTAAGAAACTAAACATACTCTACCATATGATCCAGCAATCATGCCCCCTGGTATTTAGCCAGAAAATAATTGAAATTCTGTCCACACAAAAGCCTGAATGTGAATATCTACAGCAGCTTTATTCATAACTGCCAAATCTTGAAAGCAACCAAGACATCTTACAATAAATGAATGGATATATTCACTATGATCCATCCTGAGAATACAGTATTCTTCATTTCTAAATATAAATGAGCTACCAAGCCATGAAAAGCATGAAGGAAATGTAAATATATTTAATTAATTGAAAGGAGCCAATCTAAAAGAGCTAAATACTATGTGAATCCAACTATATGGCATTCTAGGCAAAACTATGAAGACAATTAAAAGATTAGCGGTTGCCAAGGGTGAGGGGATAGACAGGAATAGGCAGAGTACAGAGGATCTTTTGGACAGTGAAAATAATCTGTTAAGATAGTATAATAATAGATATACATCATACTTTTGCCTAAACCCATAGGAAATATAGCACCAAGATTAAATCCTTAACTATGGTTTTTGGGTGATTATGACACATCAGTGTAGATTCATCCTTGGGGAAAAAAAAAGTAAGATCATCCTGGTGAGTGATACTGATAATGGAGGGGGCTATGCATGTGTATGGGCAAGGAATACACAGGAAATCTCTGTATCTTCCTTTCAATTTTATTGCATATCTAAAACTGCTCTTTAAGCATTTTTAAAACATGTCGGTTGGGTATAAAAGGTAAATGTGGCTTCCATCATGGATTTTGAGCCTTAAAATTACCAGAGCACCCAGCAACCATGCGTATCCCTGGGTGGGGAAGATCTCGAGGAAGAACGAATGGTTACCCATTCCAGTATTATTACCTGGAGAATTCCTTGGACAGAGGAGCCTGGTGGGCTACAGTGCATGGGGTCACAGAGAGTAGGACATGACTGAGCAACTAGTACTTTCACTTTCAAACACGTAGTAGGATAGTCAAAATCCAGAACAATGACAACATCAAATACTTTTGGAAATGGGGTCTTATACATTGCTGGTGGAATGCAAAATAAAACGGCCACTTCAGATGATTTGGCATTTTCTTAAGAAACTAAACATACTCTACCATATGATCCAGCAATCATGCCCCCTGGTATTTAGCCAGAAAATAATTGAAATTCTGTCCACACAAAAGCCTGAATGTGAATATCTACAGCAGCTTTATTCATAACTGCCAAATCTTGAAAGCAACCAAGACATCTTACAATAAATGAATGGATATATTCACTATGATCCATCCTGAGAATACAGTATTCTTCATTTCTAAATATAAATGAGCTACCAAGCCATGAAAAGCATGAAGGAAATGTAAATATATTTAATTAATTGAAAGGAGCCAATCTAAAAGAGCTAAATACTATGTGAATCCAACTATATGGCATTCTAGGCAAAACTATGAAGACAATTAAAAGATTAGCGGTTGCCAAGGGTGAGGGGATAGACAGGAATAGGCAGAGTACAGAGGATCTTTTGGACAGTGAAAATAATCTGTTAAGATAGTATAATAATAGATATACATCATACTTTTGCCTAAACCCATAGGAAATATAGCACCAAGATTAAATCCTTAACTATGGTTTTTGGGTGATTATGACACATCAGTGTAGATTCATCCTTGGGGAAAAAAAAAGTAAGATCATCCTGGTGAGTGATACTGATAATGGAGGGGGCTATGCATGTGTATGGGCAAGGAATACACAGGAAATCTCTGTATCTTCCTTTCAATTTTATTGCATATCTAAAACTGCTCTTTAAGCATTTTTAAAACATGTCGGTTGGGTATAAAAGGTAAATGTGGCTTCCATCATGGATTTTGAGCCTTAAAATTACCAGAGCACCCAGCAACCAGCTGTGTGTATAAAAATCTGCCAATACCAGGGCTGCTCTTTATATCCTTCAAGCACAAACTAGGATCACAGAAAGACCTGCCCAGTGTATCCACATGCCCTCAGGGCTGATCTTCAGCCCTGCTTCCTTAACTCCACCAAGCAGAAGCAAGATGGACTCTGATAAGAAAAAAAAAAAAAAAAAAGAAAGAGAGAAATATTACCAATATCCACATTTAGGAGATATCTTAGTCTAGCAGAGTAAAGGCTTGACAAAGCCAGCACAGGCTAAGCCAACACAATATACGTGGTCAAACTCTGAGCTTATGCAACATTGAGATTTTATAACTTTGGATGTACATGTGATAGAAGCAAACACATTATAACTGTTGTTTATTCATCAAAACCACATTCTTGGGAGGAACAGAGGGACCAGATCACCAACATGATTTATGAAATCACTCAACACCAAACTGAACAATGAAAGAGGATGGGTTAGAAAAGTCAGATTGGGTGATGTAACTCGAAAAATGATGGTGGTACTAAAGCCAAACATTTGGATCATGTCGTCTTAAAACTTTAAGAATCATTCTTTCAAAGAGTGGCTGAATGGAATAAAAATTAAAAAAAAAAAAAAAAAGGAAGACGTTTCATCTATACACTGCCAACAAAAACCTCACTTCAGGTGTAAGGACACACACAGCCTAAAAGTGAAGGGATGAAAAAAGATTCCCTGCAAATGGAAATCAAAAGAGAGTTGAAGTAGATAAATTTTCATTGCAGTGTTAAAACAAACACAGCAATAAAAGACAAAAGAGAGTATTACATAATAAAGGGGCCAATTCAACAAGAGGATATAACATCTGTAAATATTTATGCACTCAACATAGGATCATCTAAATATATAAAGCAAGTAATAGTAGACCTAAAGGGAGAAATAGACAGTTATACAGTAATAGAAGAAGACTTAACACCCCATTTACATCAATGGATAGATCACCCAGACAGGAAATCAATGAGTAAACATTAGCTTTAAATGACACATTAAGGCAGATATACTTAACAGTTATATATAGAACATCCCATTTAAATATGGCAGAATACACATTCTTAAGAGCATATGAAATATTTTTCAGGGTGAATCATATGTTAGGCTACAAATAAGTCTCAAAAAATTTAGTACTGAAATCATATTAAGCATCTTTTCTGACTACAATGATATAAAACCAGGCATCAATTACAAGAATTATTTTTAAAAAGTCACAATATGATGAGGCTGAAGAACACTGAAGGAGATTGAAGAATACTGAATATAGTCAAAGGGCAGACAAAGAAATCAAAGAAGAAATTTTAAAAATAACTTGTGACAAGTTAAAATGGAAATACAGCACACCAAAATCTAAAACATGAAGCAAAAGCAATATTAGAAGAAATGTTTGTAGTAATAAATGCCTACCTCAAGAAATATGAAAAAACCCAAATAAATGATACACCTTACACTTAAAGGAATTGTTTAACAAATTTAAAAAAGAACAAAAGAAGCATAAAGATCAGAGTAGAAATAAATGAAATAGAAGCTAAAAAGACAACAGAAAATATCAGTGAAACTAAGAGCAGGTTCTTTGAAAAGATAAACAAATGTGACAAAACTTTATCTACACTCAGCAAAAAAAAAAAAAAAAAAGAGAGAGAGAGAGAGAGAAGGCTCAATTAAACAAAGTCAGAAGTGAAAAATGAGAAGTTACAACTGAGGAACAAAAGAGGCTCTTGATGAAGATCAGAGTGAACAAGCTGGCTTAAAACTTCAACATTCAAAACATTAAGATTATGGCATCCAGTCCCATCACTTCATGGCAAATCGATGGGGAAAAAATGGAAACAATGACAGACTTTATTTTCTTGGGCTCCAAACTCACTGCACATGATGACTGAAGACATGAAATTAAAAGATGCTTGCTTCTTGGAAAAAGCTATGACAAACTTAGACAGTGCATTAAAAAGCAGAGACATCACTTTGCTGACAAAGGCCTATATAGTCAAAGCTATGTTTTTTTCAGTAGTCATGTACAGATGTGAGAGTTGGACCATAAAGATGACTGAGCACTGAAGAACTGATGCTTTTGAACTGTGATGCTGAAGACTCTTGAGAGTTCCTTGGACAGCAAGGAGATCAAACCAGACAATTCTAAAGGAAATCAGCCCTGTACATTCACTGGAAGGACTGATGCTGAAGCTGAAGCTCCAATACTTTGGCCACATGATGCAAAGAGCCAACTCATTAGAAAAGACCCTGATGCTGGGAAAGACTGAAGGCAGGAGGAGGAGGTGGCAACAGAGAATAAGATGGTTGGATGGTATCACAGATTCAATGGACATAAGTTTGAGCAATCTCTGGGAGATAGTGAAGGAGAGGGAAGCCTGGTGTGCTGCAGCCCATGGGGTCACGAACAGGGAGTGACTGAACAATGTAGATACAGAGAACAGAGTGCTGGTCACCAGAAGGGAAGGAGATTGGGTGAACAACTGTAATGGCTGAAGGGGGTCAAGACATATAATAAATAATGAGTAATAAAATAAGTACGTGATGGGTATGTAATGTACAGGATGGTGACTAGTCAATAATACTATAGTACATACTTGAAAGTTTCCAAGAGAGTAAATCTTAAAAGTTCTCACTGCAAGAAAATATATAGGTAAATTTTGTACAGTGATGGATGATAAACAGACATTGTGGTGATGATCGTTTTGCAATATATGCAAATATCAAACCTTTATGTTACATATTAAATTGAATTGTTATAGAAATTATACCTCAATTTTAAACAAAAGCACCTTTTAGCTCTTCCTTGAAACTGGCTTCCATTATTTATAAGTGCTTACAAAATTTTAAATTATTCAAATACTTCACCCCATATTTAATCTATGTTTTGAGAGAAAGGAAATTGAGCGAGCATACATTTTTCATTTTATTCCTGCTCTCAATTCCAAAGCTCATATTTAGAAACTGTGGGTACTTTACCTGAGATATATATGGGCTTCCCTGGTAGCTCAGCTGGTAAAGAAACCACCTGCAACATAGGAGACCCCAGTTCAATTCCTGGGGTGGGAAGATCCCCTGGAGAAAGGATAGGCTATCTCCAGTATTCTTGGGCTTCCCTGGTGGCTCAGGTGACCAAGAGACCTGGGTTCAATCCCTAGGTTGGGAAGATTTCCAGGAGGAGGGCATGGCAACCCACTCCATTATTTTTGTCTGGAGAACCCATGGATGAAGGATCCTGGTGGGCTACAGTTCATAGGGTTGCAAAGAGATGGACAAGACTGAACAATTAAGCACAGCATGCACTGATATGGGTCTTTAGGAAAAATGATTTGCATTTAGTTCTCTACTATTATTAATTGCCAGAAGTTAAGCATAATAGGATAAATTACTCTCCCTGGTGATAAAAACTCTAAGAGTAGTGAACACTAAAGCCAAAGAGATACAAATAACTATTTGATGTGGAAATTTTAAAATGTGGCCCTTGTAGAGGAATAATCCTACTTCTTTCCATTCTGGGGTTCTTTCTTTGCCAAATTCAATGGACATAAGTTTGAGCAATCTCTGGGAGATAGTGAAGGAGAGGGAAGCCTGGTGTGCTGCAGCCCATGGGGTCACGAACAGGGAGTGACTGAACAATGTAGATACAGAGAACAGAGTGCTGGTCACCAGAAGGGAAGGAGATTGGGTGAACAACTGTAATGGCTGAAGGGGGTCAAGACATATAATAAATAATGAGTAATAAAATAAGTACGTGATGGGTATGTAATGTACAGGATGGTGACTAGTCAATAATACTATAGTACATACTTGAAAGTTTCCAAGAGAGTAAATCTTAAAAGTTCTCACTGCAAGAAAATATATAGGTAAATTTTGTACAGTGATGGATGATAAACAGACATTGTGGTGATGATCGTTTTGCAATATATGCAAATATCAAACCTTTATGTTACATATTAAATTGAATTGTTATAGAAATTATACCTCAATTTTAAACAAAAGCACCTTTTAGCTCTTCCTTGAAACTGGCTTCCATTATTTATAAGTGCTTACAAAATTTTAAATTATTCAAATACTTCACCCCATATTTAATCTATGTTTTGAGAGAAAGGAAATTGAGCGAGCATACATTTTTCATTTTATTCCTGCTCTCAATTCCAAAGCTCATATTTAGAAACTGTGGGTACTTTACCTGAGATATATATGGGCTTCCCTGGTAGCTCAGCTGGTAAAGAAACCACCTGCAACATAGGAGACCCCAGTTCAATTCCTGGGGTGGGAAGATCCCCTGGAGAAAGGATAGGCTATCTCCAGTATTCTTGGGCTTCCCTGGTGGCTCAGGTGACCAAGAGACCTGGGTTCAATCCCTAGGTTGGGAAGATTTCCAGGAGGAGGGCATGGCAACCCACTCCATTATTTTTGTCTGGAGAACCCATGGATGAAGGATCCTGGTGGGCTACAGTTCATAGGGTTGCAAAGAGATGGACAAGACTGAACAATTAAGCACAGCATGCACTGATATGGGTCTTTAGGAAAAATGATTTGCATTTAGTTCTCTACTATTATTAATTGCCAGAAGTTAAGCATAATAGGATAAATTACTCTCCCTGGTGATAAAAACTCTAAGAGTAGTGAACACTAAAGCCAAAGAGATACAAATAACTATTTGATGTGGAAATTTTAAAATGTGGCCCTTGTAGAGGAATAATCCTACTTCTTTCCATTCTGGGGTTCTTTCTTTGCACTCAAGAGATCTGCTCTTGCCAAGAAGAAATAAAGAGACAAATTATCTTTTATTAAATATCTACTATGCTCCTGACACTGGATATGTGCCAGCCCTTTTAAACCCTACCACAAATTTATGAACTAAATTTTATTATCTTAATTTAGAAACCAAAAAAATGATGATCGCAGGATTAAGAAGAGTTTTTGCAGTCTTATATCTAGATAAAACCAGAGACAGGGATCAAAACCACATCTTTTTTTGGGGGGAAGGGGGAGTCACTTCTATTGGTCTTTCATTTATCTATTTTCATCCATCTTTGTTCTTTGGCCCGTGTGGGCCTCCCATTGCATCGGACTCTGTTGTTGCAGAGCACTGGCTCTGGGCTCATGCACTCCAGAGCTCTGGCTCAATAATTGGACACATCGGTCCAGCTGCTGCATGGCACGTGGGATCCTCCCAGGCCAGGGATCGAACCGGTGCCCCTTGCACTGCAAGGCGGTGTCCCTACCCACTGGACCACCAAGGAAGCCCCCAAAACCATATCTTCTTGACCAAAAGCCCATGCTCTTTCCACTGCATCTAAACATTTTAAATGCTAAGAAAATAAGTGGTTAGTTGTTCTGGAGCAAGAAGAGCATAAAAGCTGGTGGGTGGATCATTAACAAATTTTCAGACCACTTCCTAGAAGTGTCTGGGATTAGATTCTCAAAAAAAAAGAAAAACTGTATAGATTGACATTCACACCTGGAAATAGTTAAGAGGTGAGATTGGACAGGTTAGCAATCGAAGTTAGTATCTCCAGGTCGGCCAATATCTAAATTGACAGGCTGCCATGCTGACATTTGATAAATGTCTGAGTGGTCATGCAGGGTTTTCGGTGACACATGGCACTCAGTAATCAATTCTAGAAAACCCTGAGACAAAGGGGTAGTTTCATACCGCAAAGCCAGGACAGCAAATAAAGGCTGGAGAAGGTGGGAATAGAGCTAATGTGAAGAATATTCAACAGAAAACTCTCCTCCAAGCCTGTGACTTCCATCTGCATTTCTTCCTTTTTCTTGGTTTCCCCACGAGGTTGTAGCTGGTAGAGGAAGAGAGTGTATCAGAGAAGGAAAGGGAGGTGGTCTAGGTAGGAGCTGCTCTCAAATAATGCAGTCACACTATTCTGAATCCTCACCTACTTCTCCATCAGACATCTCCCCCTGCTCCCCTACTAGAAGCTTCTGTCAGATAGTTTTGACAGAATGAAGTTCCCTGAACACAAAACCAGATAGACAGACTTACACTTCAACAGCACACTTGGCGTCATACTGAAGAGGGAAATATCCACCCCAGGATATACAAAAGTCAATATGAAGGAGAGCAGAAAGAATCTTCTGAGAACTCCCAGGATTCAACCTGTCCTTGGCATTCGGATTTTATGATAATGACAAAAGGGGGAGAGAAGCAATTCATATCCTCTCTTCCTCAAAGCAATCCTAAAAAAATAAGTGGTTAGTTGTTCTTCTGGAGCAAGAAGAGCATAATAGCTGGTGGGTGTTTGTGTTTCAAGAACATTATGTGAACTTTGGTTTCAGAGTACTGAAATAAATGCAAAGCCAAAAGATTATCTTTGTCTAAGAGGCTGGTTATGTAGGCCCAATGCTAAGAAAGATACATTGATACTTCATTCTCGTATATTCCTCAGTTAAAATCCTGCTCTCCAGTCCACATGTCCCTTTCCTAACACCAACACCAAACTCAGTCTCAACCCCCTAAATAATGCTAGACAGCTTCCTTTGTCTAAAGTGCCTCCCATCTATGGATGTGCCCTCAAAATTAACCTAAACTTCACTTTGTATATGAATCCTTACTCGGTCACTTTAGTCAAAGCAGTTTTCTGTTGCAGCTTGTGGACCCTCATGGTACTACTGCTATTATATTTTCTTCATTCAACCAAGCAGTTTGGAAGTTCCTTGAAAACAAGATCCTGTCTTAGACACCCGTGAATTCCCACAGGGTCAAAGGAGAAACAAGTTTTAGTTCCTACATTGCACCTGCTCTGCTCTGCAAGTCAAATTGAGTTATGAGACACTTGACTTGGGGAAGGAAGATATCCCACCATTCTTGAGGGGCAGGGATTGGGGAGGAAGGGGTGCCCATTGGTCCTGCAATTGCACCTGACCTAGAAGAATGATGCAAGCGGAACCAAGGGTTCCTTCCACTGTGCAGCTATAGGTACTCAGACTTCCTCATGATGTTAGATGAGCTTTCCCTAGCTATCACATAATATGCTCCTTTCTTTTGAGTCCTACAACGTTGGATTACAACACATGCAGCAAAACCTATGGGAAGATTTTCTTGGGCAAAGCCCTATCCTAGAGAGAACACATATCCATTACAGAATCTCATAGGGGAACTGCCGGTCAAGGCAGAAGAAGATAAAGTTCAGGTAAAAATGCTATCTTTGGCACAGAAATGGCATGGAACCTCCATTCCATGAAAGACCCCTAGCAGAGCTCTTCTCTGTACTTCAGGGAGGGTTAAAGTCAAGAGCAAGAGTCCTGCTTCTCCAGGAAGGCCCACTGGCTTCCAGGAAGGTGAGGTTTGATAAAAAAGAGAAGTCGTGCCCAGTGTCATCAGTTCTGGTAACCGAAAAAACATGCTATGTGGTGCAAGTTTGTTTTTAGGAGGAAAATAAGCAAAAAATAGGGCTAGGTTAGGTCAAAAATGTTTTTTTCAAGAAAGATTGAAACTGAAATAAATGCAAAGCCAAAGATTATCTTTGTCTAAGAGGCTGGTTATGTAGGCCCAATGCTAAGAAAGATACATTGATACTTCATTCTCGTATATTCCTCAGTTAAAATCCTGCTCTCCAGTCCACATGTCCCTTTCCTAACACCAACACCAAACTCAGTCTCAACCCCCTAAATAATGCTAGACAGCTTCCTTTGTCTAAAGTGCCTCCCATCTATGGATGTGCCCTCAAAATTAACCTAAACTTCACTTTGTATATGAATCCTTACTCGGTCACTTTAGTCAAAGCAGTTTTCTGTTGCAGCTTGTGGACCCTCATGGTACTACTGCTATTATATTTTCTTCATTCAACCAAGCAGTTTGGAAGTTCCTTGAAAACAAGATCCTGTCTTAGACACCCGTGAATTCCCACAGGGTCAAAGGAGAAACAAGTTTTAGTTCCTACATTGCACCTGCTCTGCTCTGCAAGTCAAATTGAGTTATGAGACACTTGACTTGGGGAAGGAAGATATCCCACCATTCTTGAGGGGCAGGGATTGGGGAGGAAGGGGTGCCCATTGGTCCTGCAATTGCACCTGACCTAGAAGAATGATGCAAGCGGAACCAAGGGTTCCTTCCACTGTGCAGCTATAGGTACTCAGACTTCCTCATGATGTTAGATGAGCTTTCCCTAGCTATCACATAATATGCTCCTTTCTTTTGAGTCCTACAACGTTGGATTACAACACATGCAGCAAAACCTATGGGAAGATTTTCTTGGGCAAAGCCCTATCCTAGAGAGAACACATATCCATTACAGAATCTCATAGGGGAACTGCCGGTCAAGGCAGAAGAAGATAAAGTTCAGGTAAAAATGCTATCTTTGGCACAGAAATGGCATGGAACCTCCATTCCATGAAAGACCCCTAGCAGAGCTCTTCTCTGTACTTCAGGGAGGGTTAAAGTCAAGAGCAAGAGTCCTGCTTCTCCAGGAAGGCCCACTGGCTTCCAGGAAGGTGAGGTTTGATAAAAAAGAGAAGTCGTGCCCAGTGTCATCAGTTCTGGTAACCGAAAAAACATGCTATGTGGTGCAAGTTTGTTTTTAGGAGGAAAATAAGCAAAAAATAGGGCTAGGTTAGGTCATGATCATAAATCAGCCTGATACAAGGTTCTTTCCCAGGATGTTATGGCCATGGCCGCTCTGCTCATTGATCTGCTGCCTTCTGCAGAATTACTTACCCAACATCCTACCTCCCAAGGAGGGCAAGAGGGGAACAAAAAGGGCCGAGGAGGAGCAGACAGGCCATCCATCAGAGGCCATGCAACCTGGCAGAGATCAGGGACATGTCAGCAGGAGAAACTGAAAAAAAAAAAAGGTCCAGGGAGGTGGTTTTCAGCTGTTCTAGATGATTTTCCTTCAAGACATTATGAGGCTCAGCTTTTTCACTGTGAGTCCAAGCTTTTACAAACTTGGGGAGGGAAACCTCCTGAGAATATTTCACCAGTATCTTCCCAGAAAAATATTAAACCTCTTTATGGTCCACTCTTCATTTTAGTCAGCACAAAGATGAGAGCAACTAGAATGAGAATTTCCCAGGCTTTCCGTAGGCCACCCACGCACAGGGCGAGAGTCAATGAGCCAGGGTGGCAGAGACAGGAGAGCACTTGCTGTGTCACTGCCTGAGAGAGCAGGGAATCAAAGAATGGTGGGGTGAGGAACAAGGCTCCAAAGGCATGTACAGCCTCAGAAGTGGTGACCCATACATGGAAAGCAGTTAGCAAGTTTCTTGACATAAACTGTCAATAAATGTGAGCTAATCTTAAGGTTGTTAGTATTGTCACTGATGAGGGTCCGGTCAAGGCAGAAAGAAGTTTTAAAGCCCTATCCTAGAGACACATATCCATTACAGAATCTCATAGGGAACTGCCGGTAAAAAATTCTTTTTGGCACAGAAATGGCATGGAACCTCCATTCCATGAAAGACCCCTAGCAGAGCTCTTCTCTGTACTTCAGGGAGGGTTAAAGTCAAGAGCAAGAGTCCTGCTTCTCCAGGAAGGCCCACTGGCTTCCAGGAAGGTGAGGTTTGATAAAAAAGAGAAGTCGTGCCCAGTGTCATCAGTTCTGGTAACCGAAAAAACATGCTATGTGGTGCAAGTTTGTTTTTAGGAGGAAAATAAGCAAAAAATAGGGCTAGGTTAGGTCATGATCATAAATCAGCCTGATACAAGGTTCTTTCCCAGGATGTTATGGCCATGGCCGCTCTGCTCATTGATCTGCTGCCTTCTGCAGAATTACTTACCCAACATCCTACCTCCCAAGGAGGGCAAGAGGGGAACAAAAAGGGCCGAGGAGGAGCAGACAGGCCATCCATCAGAGGCCATGCAACCTGGCAGAGATCAGGGACATGTCAGCAGGAGAAACTGAAAAAAAAAAAAGGTCCAGGGAGGTGGTTTTCAGCTGTTCTAGATGATTTTCCTTCAAGACATTATGAGGCTCAGCTTTTTCACTGTGAGTCCAAGCTTTTACAAACTTGGGGAGGGAAACCTCCTGAGAATATTTCACCAGTATCTTCCCAGAAAAATATTAAACCTCTTTATGGTCCACTCTTCATTTTAGTCAGCACAAAGATGAGAGCAACTAGAATGAGAATTTCCCAGGCTTTCCGTAGGCCACCCACGCACAGGGCGAGAGTCAATGAGCCAGGGTGGCAGAGACAGGAGAGCACTTGCTGTGTCACTGCCTGAGAGAGCAGGGAATCAAAGAATGGTGGGGTGAGGAACAAGGCTCCAAAGGCATGTACAGCCTCAGAAGTGGTGACCCATACATGGAAAGCAGTTAGCAAGTTTCTTGACATAAACTGTCAATAAATGTGAGCTAATCTTAAGGTTGTTAGTATTGTCACTGATGAGGGTCCGGTGGGCATGAGGAGTTAAATGAAGATCACTACGACTTCCTGCCTTTAGTAGAGGTACTACTTTCTACTTGCTGGACCAGCCTGAAGGCACACAGACCTCCTGCAGAATTCAGGTCAATATATGGCAGTAAACAATAAAACTCTGTAAATAATAATAATAATTAATAAACTAAAGTGCTTTTTAACATAAAAAAAAGACCTCCTGCAAAGTCAACTCTAGATCAGAACTGCTCAGATTTTCTGTGTGTATGAAGAAAATGTCCAAAGTTAATATTATCAGCAAAATTAACATTAAGAAAGAAAGAGGAAGTAGTTTCCCAGATAAGCAAATGATAAAAGTGTTCATCACCACTAAACAAGTCTTACAAGAAACGTGAAAAAGGACTTCTTCAAACTAAAAAGAAAGAATGCTAATGAGTAAGAGGAACACATATGAAAGAGGAACTCTCACTGGGAAGGTAAACAGATAGTAAAGATAGTGGATTAATAACCTATAAAGCTAGTATCAAGGCTACAAAAGCAATAAAAAATAACAATGATTACAGTAACTAGTTAAGGGGTAAATGATAAAAAATGCAAACTGACATCAAAAACATGAAACATTTTAGAAGAATATCTTAGGAAAGTAAGAAGGTGCTTCCAGTTTATTTATTGTAAAAACTATATAAACTCTAAAACAATATATATGGTTTGATCTAAATCTTACAAAAAACAAGTATGTGCTTATTTTCGTAAGTGTAGATTCATAGCAAAAGGATTTCTTAATTTTTTATTTAACACATTTTCTACAATAAACCACCTTTCCTTACTCATCTGCAGAATGGAACTAATGACAGTGCCTACTTCATTATCTCAAATATTAAACCTATTAAACCTCTTTATGGAATTTTTTGAGAAATGAGAGCAACTAGAATGAGAATTTCCCAGGCTTTCCGTAGGCCACCCACGCACAGGGCGAGAGTCAATGAGCCAGGGTGGCAGAGACAGGAGAGCACTTGCTGTGTCACTGCCTGAGAGAGCAGGGAATCAAAGAATGGTGGGGTGAGGAACAAGGCTCCAAAGGCATGTACAGCCTCAGAAGTGGTGACCCATACATGGAAAGCAGTTAGCAAGTTTCTTGACATAAACTGTCAATAAATGTGAGCTAATCTTAAGGTTGTTAGTATTGTCACTGATGAGGGTCCGGTGGGCATGAGGAGTTAAATGAAGATCACTACGACTTCCTGCCTTTAGTAGAGGTACTACTTTCTACTTGCTGGACCAGCCTGAAGGCACACAGACCTCCTGCAGAATTCAGGTCAATATATGGCAGTAAACAATAAAACTCTGTAAATAATAATAATAATTAATAAACTAAAGTGCTTTTTAACATAAAAAAAAGACCTCCTGCAAAGTCAACTCTAGATCAGAACTGCTCAGATTTTCTGTGTGTATGAAGAAAATGTCCAAAGTTAATATTATCAGCAAAATTAACATTAAGAAAGAAAGAGGAAGTAGTTTCCCAGATAAGCAAATGATAAAAGTGTTCATCACCACTAAACAAGTCTTACAAGAAACGTGAAAAAGGACTTCTTCAAACTAAAAAGAAAGAATGCTAATGAGTAAGAGGAACACATATGAAAGAGGAACTCTCACTGGGAAGGTAAACAGATAGTAAAGATAGTGGATTAATAACCTATAAAGCTAGTATCAAGGCTACAAAAGCAATAAAAAATAACAATGATTACAGTAACTAGTTAAGGGGTAAATGATAAAAAATGCAAACTGACATCAAAAACATGAAACATTTTAGAAGAATATCTTAGGAAAGTAAGAAGGTGCTTCCAGTTTATTTATTGTAAAAACTATATAAACTCTAAAACAATATATATGGTTTGATCTAAATCTTACAAAAAACAAGTATGTGCTTATTTTCGTAAGTGTAGATTCATAGCAAAAGGATTTCTTAATTTTTTATTTAACACATTTTCTACAATAAACCACCTCTCTGAGTCCATTTACTCATCTGCAGAATGGAACTAATGACAGTGCCTACTTCATTTGATGCTCAGATGCAATATAGATAAAGCCTAATTAAACACTCAAAAATGTAAATTGTTACTAAATTATGGCTATTTTTATCTTATTTTCTGCTGAATCTCTAGTAC
The DNA here is from genome assembly GCA_022376925.1 of Tragulus kanchil. Taxonomy (NCBI): domain Eukaryota; kingdom Metazoa; phylum Chordata; class Mammalia; order Artiodactyla; family Tragulidae; genus Tragulus; species Tragulus kanchil. The sequence goes on from JAIOJX010000024.1 coordinate 28,648,206, forward strand.
CTAGAATGGAGCCTGATGCACATTAGACACTCAGTAATTATTTGTTGAGTAAACTGATTAAGAATTGTACACTGGGGCTTCCCTGGTGGTCCAGTGGGTAAAGAGTCTGCCTTGAAGTCCAGGGTGCCAGTTTGATTCCTGGTCTGGGAAGACTCCACGTGCCGTAGAGTCACTGGATCGCTGTGTTCAACTACGAGCCAGCGCTCTGAAGCGCATGCACCCAGAGCCAGTGCTCTGCAAGGAAAGAGGCCACTGCAATGGGAGGCCCACACACGTCAAAAAGTAAAGATGGAGGAAAAACAAACGATGACTTAGAGGCAAAAAAAAAAAAAGAAAGAAAGAATTGTACACTGCATGTAGGACATTGCTAAAATTAGTATCAGCTATTTTGGTTGGAATAGATCATAAGGGACCTTAAATAAGAGTTGTCCAGTTTTGACTTAGAGTCGTGATGATGAATCAGGAGCCACTGAAGGTTTTAAGGAGCAAAAGATTAGACAGGGCAGGAGGTAACCTATTCAGATTTGCTTCTTAGAAACTTGCAATCATGGTGTTAGGACCTGGAGGTTATTTAAAGAAATTTTACACTGCTTGGAAAAGTCTAGGAAGCAAAGGGCTTGGACAACAGTGACTCTCAGAACTGCAATGTAACAGGCCCAGCACCGCCACTGACCTGAAATCAACCTGGGGCAGCAGAACCCCCTTCCTAAGGAAGTTTCCTTCATCACCATGACAAAAAGCACATTACCCACTGCTTGGGTGGTTAGTTATTTACTTGCTGAAAAAGTAATCCACAAGGGCTAGAAAAGACTACCCAGATAGCAAAGCTGGAGTTCTGGTGTGCCTTTCAATGCCTTTTTGGTCCTCTTGTACATCTGCCAGGACAAACCTGCCTCATCCCAACTTCCTCAGAGGCCTTGGTCCACACCCAAGAATGGCTAAAATGGCTAACGAGAGCCTAAAGGGAGCCAGCCCAGCAGCCAACTGATTTTTATTATGCAATATAGATAAAGCCTAATTAAACACTCAAAAATGTAAATTGTTACTAAATTATGGCTATTTTTATCTTATTTTCTGCTGAATCTCTAGTACCTAGAATGGAGCCTGATGCACATTAGACACTCAGTAATTATTTGTTGAGTAAACTGATTAAGAATTGTACACTGGGGCTTCCCTGGTGGTCCAGTGGGTAAAGAGTCTGCCTTGAAGTCCAGGGTGCCAGTTTGATTCCTGGTCTGGGAAGACTCCACGTGCCGTAGAGTCACTGGATCGCTGTGTTCAACTACGAGCCAGCGCTCTGAAGCGCATGCACCCAGAGCCAGTGCTCTGCAAGGAAAGAGGCCACTGCAATGGGAGGCCCACACACGTCAAAAAGTAAAGATGGAGGAAAAACAAACGATGACTTAGAGGCAAAAAAAAAAAAAGAAAGAAAGAATTGTACACTGCATGTAGGACATTGCTAAAATTAGTATCAGCTATTTTGGTTGGAATAGATCATAAGGGACCTTAAATAAGAGTTGTCCAGTTTTGACTTAGAGTCGTGATGATGAATCAGGAGCCACTGAAGGTTTTAAGGAGCAAAAGATTAGACAGGGCAGGAGGTAACCTATTCAGATTTGCTTCTTAGAAACTTGCAATCATGGTGTTAGGACCTGGAGGTTATTTAAAGAAATTTTACACTGCTTGGAAAAGTCTAGGAAGCAAAGGGCTTGGACAACAGTGACTCTCAGAACTGCAATGTAACAGGCCCAGCACCGCCACTGACCTGAAATCAACCTGGGGCAGCAGAACCCCCTTCCTAAGGAAGTTTCCTTCATCACCATGACAAAAAGCACATTACCCACTGCTTGGGTGGTTAGTTATTTACTTGCTGAAAAAGTAATCCACAAGGGCTAGAAAAGACTACCCAGATAGCAAAGCTGGAGTTCTGGTGTGCCTTTCAATGCCTTTTTGGTCCTCTTGTACATCTGCCAGGACAAACCTGCCTCATCCCAACTTCCTCAGAGGCCTTGGTCCACACCCAAGAATGGCTAAAATGGCTAACGAGAGCCTAAAGGGAGCCAGCCCAGCAGCCAACTGAGAATCAAAAAGGAGATTAATATTATTCTGGGCTTCCCAGGTGGCAATAGTGGTAAAGAACCTGCTTGCCAATGCAGAAGACATAAGACATGCTGGTTCAATCCCGGGTGGGGAAGATCCCCTGGAGAAGGGCATGGCAACCCACTCCAGTATTCTTCCCTGGGAAATCCCACATACAGAGAGGCCATGGTGGGCTACCGTACTTGGGCTCACAAAGAGTCAGACAGCACTCAAGTGATTTAGCAGGCAAGCAATACTATTCTAGTTAATAGAGCAGACTGTAGTGTGAGAGTTACCAGAACAACCAAGCTTAATAACTCTACTGTCTTGAGCAACACTGAGCAACTCTCTCTCATTTTCCTTACCCATGAAATGGAGATAATAATGATATCTAACATATAGGGCTTGAGGGAGGAGCAAATTAATTCACACACGTAAAACAATGAAAACAGTGCATAGCACACAATAAGCACTCAATAGTATTATTTCCTGTTTTTTAATACTATTTTCTTATTAATTTGACTGTGCTGGGTTGTAGCTCACAGGATCTCTGATCTTTATTGTGGCATGCGAGATCTTTTAGTTGCGGCATGAGGGATCTAGTTCCCTGACCAGGGATCGAACTCAGGCCTCCTGCACTGAAAGTGGGTATCTTAGTCCCTGGACCACCAGGGAAGTCCCTCGTTGTGAATATGATTTTAACATAGATAGGCCTTGTCTTCAACCTAGGGAAGTATCCTTCAACCTGGGGCAGCAGAACCCCCTTCCTAAGGAAGTTTCCTTCATCACCATGACAAAAAGCACATTACCCACTGCTTGGGTGGTTAGTTATTTACTTGCTGAAAAAGTAATCCACAAGGGCTAGAAAAGACTACCCAGATAGCAAAGCTGGAGTTCTGGTGTGCCTTTCAATGCCTTTTTGGTCCTCTTGTACATCTGCCAGGACAAACCTGCCTCATCCCAACTTCCTCAGAGGCCTTGGTCCACACCCAAGAATGGCTAAAATGGCTAACGAGAGCCTAAAGGGAGCCAGCCCAGCAGCCAACTGAGAATCAAAAAGGAGATTAATATTATTCTGGGCTTCCCAGGTGGCAATAGTGGTAAAGAACCTGCTTGCCAATGCAGAAGACATAAGACATGCTGGTTCAATCCCGGGTGGGGAAGATCCCCTGGAGAAGGGCATGGCAACCCACTCCAGTATTCTTCCCTGGGAAATCCCACATACAGAGAGGCCATGGTGGGCTACCGTGCTTGGGCTCACAAAGAGTCAGACAGCACTCAAGTGATTTAGCAGGCAAGCAATACTATTCTAGTTAATAGAGCAGACTGTAGTGTGAGAGTTACCAGAACAACCAAGCTTAATAACTCTACTGTCTTGAGCAACACTGAGCAACTCTCTCTCATTTTCCTTACCCATGAAATGGAGATAATAATGATATCTAACATATAGGGCTTGAGGGAGGAGCAAATTAATTCACACACGTAAAACAATGAAAACAGTGCATAGCACACAATAAGCACTCAATAGTATTATTTCCTGTTTTTTAATACTATTTTCTTATTAATTTGACTGTGCTGGGTTGTAGCTCACAGGATCTCTGATCTTTATTGTGGCATGCGAGATCTTTTAGTTGCGGCATGAGGGATCTAGTTCCCTGACCAGGGATCGAACTCAGGCCTCCTGCACTGAAAGTGGGTATCTTAGTCCCTGGACCACCAGGGAAGTCCCTCGTTGTGAATATGATTTTAACATAGATAGGCCTTGTCTTCAACTGTATTATAAACTCCTTAAGAGCAGGAAATCCTGTCATACACTAAGTTTATGCTCAATAATGATCTGTTGGATAAATTAGTGAGTGAATGGATAAAAAAACAAATTGAGTTATATACTTCCTCTAAGTGTTCTGTCAGATGAGATAGGGCACAATCAGACAAAGCACTTTATGTTAGAAGAATTTCACCCCCCTCTCTGTCTCCCCACACACAGAACTTTGTGATAATTCCAGATTTTGAGGAGATCAGAGAAGCAAAGGCAGGAAAGACTTCTAACCTAAGGAAAGTTTCTGGACGACCCGTTGGCCTTCTTTGGATGGGCAAGATTAATTTTCTCTAGGAACACTGCTTCTTCCAACTCCCGTAAGGAAAACTATGAACAAAAAAGAGAGAATGCATACAAACCAGAAGAAGCAAATTAACAGAAGAGATATTTTCATAAGCTTAGACATAATCATAGTTAAATCAAGTTGTAACTATATCCAATTCTTCTAGAAGATGGTCAATATTTATTAAGAATGGATATATTTGGGGTACTGAGGAAGAGGAATTTGCAATGGAAGATAAGGGTAATCCTCCTTCACCCCTTCTAGTTATTTTTGAGTGAATTCCAAACATCTTAGCCATCTTCCAAGTCAACAGAATTTAAAGATGACCTGTGCCTACTTTTAAAGCAGTAATGATCCTGAGAATATAAGTAGGGTGCCATAAGGCATATTAAAGAAGTGGACCGTTATCCTGAAGGCATATGGGGGGTCATCTCGAGGGCTTTAGGATTGAAAGTGACTGGAGCTATTTGGTATTTAAGAAAGCTCCCTTTGGTTCAACCAGCTAAAGAATGAATTGGCCTCTCAGGTGAGAGAGGTTCAGGATTAATGTAGAGGCTATGGGGATTATTGTTGCTGCTGCTGCCGCTTAGTCACTTCAGTTGTGACCCTACGGACTGTAGCCCTCCAGGCTCCTCTGTCCATAGGATTCTCCGGGCAAAATATGGGAGTAGGCCTCCTCCAGGGGATCCTCCCGACCCAGGGAGTGAACCCACATCTCTTACACCTCCTGCACGTCAGGCAGGCTCTTTACCACTCGGGCCACCTGGGAAGCCTGTGGGGACGACTAGAACAGGTCCAAAAGTGGCTGCGGAGGTAAACATAGATAGGCCTTGTCTTCAACTGTATTATAAACTCCTTAAGAGCAGGAAATCCTGTCATACACTAAGTTTATGCTCAATAATGATCTGTTGGATAAATTAGTGAGTGAATGGATAAAAAAACAAATTGAGTTATATACTTCCTCTAAGTGTTCTGTCAGATGAGATAGGGCACAATCAGACAAAGCACTTTATGTTAGAAGAATTTCACCCCCCTCTCTGTCTCCCCACACACAGAACTTTGTGATAATTCCAGATTTTGAGGAGATCAGAGAAGCAAAGGCAGGAAAGACTTCTAACCTAAGGAAAGTTTCTGGACGACCCGTTGGCCTTCTTTGGATGGGCAAGATTAATTTTCTCTAGGAACACTGCTTCTTCCAACTCCCGTAAGGAAAACTATGAACAAAAAAGAGAGAATGCATACAAACCAGAAGAAGCAAATTAACAGAAGAGATATTTTCATAAGCTTAGACATAATCATAGTTAAATCAAGTTGTAACTATATCCAATTCTTCTAGAAGATGGTCAATATTTATTAAGAATGGATATATTTGGGGTACTGAGGAAGAGGAATTTGCAATGGAAGATAAGGGTAATCCTCCCTTCACCCCTTCTAGTTATTTTTGAGTGAATTCCAAACATCTTAGCCATCTTCCAAGTCAACAGAATTTAAAGATGACCTGTGCCTACTTTTAAAGCAGTAATGATCCTGAGAATATAAGTAGGGTGCCATAAGGCATATTAAAGAAGTGGACCGTTATCCTGAAGGCATATGGGGGGTCATCTCGAGGGCTTTAGGATTGAAAGTGACTGGAGCTATTTGGTATTTAAGAAAGCTCCCTTTGGTTCAACCAGCTAAAGAATGAATTGGCCTCTCAGGTGAGAGAGGTTCAGGATTAATGTAGAGGCTATGGGGATTATTGTTGCTGCTGCTGCCGCCGCTTAGTCACTTCAGTTGTGACCCTACGGACTGTAGCCCTCCAGGCTCCTCTGTCCATAGGATTCTCCGGGCAAAAATATGGGAGTAGGCCTCCTCCAGGGGATCCTCCCGACCCAGGGAGTGAACCCACATCTCTTACACCTCCTGCACGTCAGGCAGGCTCTTTACCACTCGGGCCACCTGGGAAGCCTGTGGGGACGACTAGAACAGGTCCAAAAGTGGCTGCGGAGGTAAAACAGACGAGATGTGGTGAGTGATTCTTGGTATTATACGTTATGTCAGGGCATGTAGGGCTGAGGGTATTGATGGGGGACAAGAACCCCCAGGGTGAACAGAGCCCTTTGCTGAGATCAAGGAAACCGGAGATCCTGAGCGTGAGGTAGCAGGCTTGCTCTGAGACATGCTGAGACCCGGGGCTCCTTGCTGCTCCTGCTGTCCAATTTAGAGACAGCTTTGCATGGAAGATAAGCACGTGCACTCTAGGGACAGAACACTCAGGTTCAAATCTCGACATGGCACGAGCAGGTGTGTGTCGCTGGGCAGCAGCCTGTTCCTCTCTGTGCTCCACCTTCTCCGTCCACTTCCCTGAATTGTTCTGAGGAGTTCATGAGTAAACATTTTCAAAGTGACCACAAACAGGTACGTATGGTGCAGAGTAAGTACTATGTAAGTATCTGTCAAATAAAATCCCTTTCATAGATTTTTTGGGGAGGCGGGGGGGTCGAGTTGGGGAGGGAGGGGGACGAGCGGGCCACTTCTATTGGTCTTTCATTTCTCTATTTTCATCCATCTTTGTTCTTTGGTCCATGTGGGCCTTCCATCGCAGTGGCCTCTGTTGTTGCAGAGCACTGGCTCTGGGCGCATGTGCTCCAGAGCTCTGGCTCAGTAATTGGACATGTCGCTCCAGCCGCTCTGTGGCACGTGGGATCTTCCCAGGCCAGGGATCGAACCAGCGTCCCTTGCACTGCATGTTGGTGTCCTTTACCCATTGGACCACCAGGGAAGCCCCCTTCCATAGTTTTTTTTTTTTTTTTTTTTTTTTTAAGATTTATTTATTTATTTACTTTGGGCGGGGGGCGGGTTGGGGAGGGAGGGGAGTGGGCGGGTCACTTCTATTGGTCTTTCATTTCTCTGTTTTCATCCATCTTTGTTTTTTGGTCCATGTGGGCCTTCCATCGCGGTGGCCTCTGTTGTCGCAGAGCACCGGCTCTGGGCGCATGCGCTCCAGAGCTCCGGCTCGGTGATTGGACACATCGGTCCAGCCGCTCCGCGGCACGTGGGATCTTCCCAGGCCAGGGATCGAACCGGTGCCCCTTGCACTGCATGTTGGTGTCCTTTACCCATTGGACCACCAGGGAAGCCCCCCATTTTTTTTTTTTTTTAAACATTTGTTTATTTATTTATTTGGGGGGGGGGTGGGGTGGGGGGGGGGGGGGGGTGGGCGGGTCACTTCTATTGGTCTTTCATTTCTCTGTTTTCATCCATCTTTGTTTTTTGGCTCCTGCGGGCCTCCCATCGCGGTGGCCTCTGTTGTCGCAGAGCACCGGCTCTGGGCGCATGCGCTCCAGAGCTCCGGCTCGGTGATTGGACACATCGGTCCAGCCGCTCCGCGGCACGTGGGATCTTCCCAGGCCAGGGATCGAACCGGCGCTCCTTGCACTGCAAGGCGGTGTCCTTACCCACTGGACCACCAGGGGAAGCCCCTTCCATAGTTTTTTGAAACAATGGAGCTTGTATGGGTGTGATTCCCATTTTTAGTATCCGTCCTGTGCTATTTTCCTGTGTTACGCTGTCTCTTGTTTTATATGACTACTGCTTTATTACAGGACCTTGAGATGCGGCTCTCTCTTACCTTAAAAAATTCTGTCTATACCCCTGTGTCTACTTCTGACTTCTATCCCTTTGCCTCATAACCACTTTCTGGGCAGACTGTGCTGTACCCTACTCTGGGGCTTCATTTCGTCACGTCTCACTCACACCTCCACCTGCTCTCATGTGGAGTCCCCTCTGAACCTCCAACTCCAGAGGGAAACTGTTCTCTCTAAAGTCCCTGATGATTTTCTAACGGTTGCATCCAATGAGCCCAGTTCAGGTCTGATGGCTTACTGGATGGTCTGTACCATCTGACACTTTGGTAACTCCATCCTCTTCTCTTTTTCCCAGTTTTGCTGCCTTCCAGGCCTCCTTTAGTCTCTCTGGTTACTGGCTCTCCTTCTCTAGCCTCAAGGAATTTTCAGGTTCATCGGAGACCAGACTGGGCCTCCCAGAGGCCACTACAATGATCTAGTTACATGTCACCTCCTATCAGACAGTGAGAACCTTCTAGGTACAGCCTCTGCCTTACTCACTCTTGATTCCCCAACATGTGACTAAATGCCTGATACTTCACCTAAAAAAATTCAATAAATGTTGGATGAATGAATAAATGAATGGATACATTAACAAACAGAACGAAAAACCAAAAAAGTATTATTTCTTCTCTAACTTCCCCAAAATACAATGAGCTGTATGAAAGTCAGCAAATGCTGAGTCACTGCTTGAATGGATGACTCACTAACTGATGGATTGACTTTTAAATTCTGTGACTTCCCCTCTGATCAGCCATCGAACTTATAATCCAGAAATGAGCCACAATCACTGGTCTGAAGAACCCAATCGTTGCCATGGGCAATCCTTCAAAATCCTCTGAAATGTTGGGCTCCGGTGATTATACTGTATATTTGGGCAGGACCACTTTTCTCCACAACTCATTTCTGACTCATAAAGAGAACTGGGATGTTTTTGTTTGCCCACTGGGCTTTATTTCCTGGATGTTCTCTTTTTTAAAAAATCCAGAGAGTTTTGGATTATTTTAAGGCAGGTAATGAGCATGAGAAGGAGAGGATGTTGTTATGTTTTGGACACACACTTCACACAGAGGTATGTTTTTTAGAAGGTGCTAGGGTCATGGGGCATATGACAGGAACAGGAAGGAATCTGATGAGGTATCCGTCCTGTGCTATTTTCCTGTGTTACGCTGTCTCTTGTTTTATATGACTACTGCTTTATTACAGGACCTTGAGATGCGGCTCTCTTACCTTAAAAAATTCTGTCTATACCCCTGTGTCTACTTCTGACTTCTATCCCTTTGCCTCATAACCACTTTCTGGGCAGACTGTGCTGTACCCTACTCTGGGGCTTCATTTCTCACGCCTCACTCACACCTCCACCTGCTCTCATGTGGAGTCCCCTCTGAACCTCCAACTCCAGAGGGAAACTGTTCTCTCTAAAGTCCCTGATGATTTTCTAACGGTTGCATCCAATGAGCCCAGTTCAGGTCTGATGGCTTACTGGATGGTCTGTACCATCTGACACTTTGGTAACTCCATCCTCTTCTCTTTTTCCCAGTTTTGCTGCCTTCCAGGCCTCCTTTAGTCTCTCTGGTTACTGGCTCTCCTTCTCTAGCCTCAAGGAATTTTCAGGTTCATCGGAGACCAGACTGGGCCTCCCAGAGGCCACTACAATGATCTAGTTACATGTCACCTCCTATCAGACAGTGAGAACCTTCTAGGTACAGCCTCTGCCTTACTCACTCTTGATTCCCCAACATGTGACTAAATGCCTGATACTTCACCTAAAAAAATTCAATAAATGTTGGATGAATGAATAAATGAATGGATACATTAACAAACAGAACGAAAAACCAAAAAAGTATTATTTCTTCTCTAACTTCCCCAAAATACAATGAGCTGTATGAAAGTCAGCAAATGCTGAGTCACTGCTTGAATGGATGACTCACTAACTGATGGATTGACTTTTAAATTCTGTGACTTCCCCTCTGATCAGCCATCGAACTTATAATCCAGAAATGAGCCACAATCACTGGTCTGAAGAACCCAATCGTTGCCATGGGCAATCCTTCAAAATCCTCTGAAATGTTGGGCTCCGGTGATTATACTGTATATTTGGGCAGGACCACTTTTCTCCACAACTCATTTCTGACTCATAAAGAGAACTGGGATGTTTTTGTTTGCCCACTGGGCTTTATTTCCTGGATGTTCTCTTTTTTAAAAAATCCAGAGAGTTTTGGATTATTTTAAGGCAGGTAATGAGCATGAGAAGGAGAGGATGTTGTTATGTTTTGGACACACACTTCACACAGAGGTATGTTTTTTAGAAGGTGCTAGGGTCATGGGGCATATGACAGGAACAGGAAGGAATCTGATGAGTCCCCGGAGTCGCTAACCCCCCCGTCTCAGAGCACAGAAACGTTGATGCACTTGCTTACGGCAGCAGGCACTGAGGCTCAGGGAACTCAGCGTATACAGGCTCAGAATCCAAACGAACGTGCCACCTTCCACTCCTGTTTATTTTGCCTCCTCAAGGCCTGGGCTAGGATGGGAACGAGAGGAAGCCAAGCTCCCTGGCGCACACATCCTGGATGACTCAGACGGGCAGCCCCGGAGGAACAATAAAGCAGAGCGCAGTCGGGGAGCAGAAGGTGAGGAAGGACACCGCGCTGCCAGTGACAGGCCCACGGGTGAATGTACTTGGGTTCCCAAAGGCAATGCCTACTTTCCAGCGGCGCCCCTGCTCCTCCTGAATAGTTCCACCTGACAACCTGTGCTCAACCCAAGAACTACACGGAGAGTGCCCGTGATTTTCCATCTCATCCCTGAGGACCCAGAGGACACACAGCCAGCAGGGGAGGAAGAAAGAGCGGCAGAGGGTGGCACGTGGATTAGCCGAGGCTCCTCCCCTCTGCAAGGTCTCCCTGAGACAGTGGACGCCACAAAGGGAAGTAGCCGATGCAGGTGAGGATGGAGATGGGAAGGGAAGGGAGCAGTGTCCAGCACCATGACTGCAATGGGACGAGAAGGACCATCATGCAGTCCTGCTCAGAGAAAACCCCTCTGTGTTCCCAACCGGAAGAGAGTCTCCTTCCCTGAGCTGCTTCCCAGACACCTGGATGACTTCAGAATTCCAATCTCACCCTCAGGAGTCAGACTCAGGGCTTGAACACAGCATGTAACAGGGAGATGGCAGGGCCTGAGCAGCTGGAGCTGGAATCCAGGGAAAAGTTCAAGGCATGCTAGTGGAACTCTATGACCTTTATTTCTCCTTCCCCTCTCTGTTTCTCTTCTTTTCTTCCTGAAGGGGCTGCCGCATCAGAATCTAAGGCACTGTGACTTCTGAGGGCCTGAGCGTTCCGCGTGTGCCTGCCTTTTGGGGGCTCATGCAGGTGGGAAGCCACCGAAAGTAGTGCAGTTCAGGCTAAAGGAAAATTCCTGCCATGCAAAGTTAGGTTCAGGGAAGAAAGAGCCATCTTAGGATGCTCCTGCGTGGCTGGAGGAAGGAGCTTGACGGTAACTCCCCAAGTCCACTTGCGCAGTGTTCGTAATAGCCAAAACGTGGGAGCCACTAAAATGTCCATCAGCTCCAGAATGAATAAACAAAACATGACATATCAAAGGAATGGTACGCAACAACAAAAACACACTTCAAGTGAAAGAAACTAGATTCAAAAGATCACATAGAGTGGTCCCCTAACGTACGCATGGGTTCCCTTCTGAGAGTGCATTCACAAATTCAATTTGTTCATAAGTCCAAGAAAGTTGGCCCAGGTACCAAATGCTATATAGTATCAGCTGTATAGTACTGTACAATATGAGTTCATAATACTCACACAAATAGTACATAAAAACAAACACAAAAAATAAACAAAACCTAGTTAATCTTACAGCACAATACCTTAGAACATAGCCACGTGAACTAATTCACATGGTTGGACATGAAAAGACATGTTAGCATCTTGAAAGTTCTTAACTTAAAGGTTTGTATGTAGGGAACTTACTGTATTATATGAAATGACCAGCACAGACAAATCGATAGAGACAGAATAGAGTGGTTTTCTCCAGCTATTGTGGATATGGGAAGGAGGGGAAGGAAACAGCGAGTGATGGGTAAAGTGTTTCTTTTGGATAGAATGAAATGTTCTAAAATTAGATTGTAGTAGCAGTTGTACAACTCTGCAAATATTCTAAAAAAAAAAAAAAGGCATTAACTGTGGAGTTGAAACAGGTGACCTTTATGGTATTCATGTTTTGGGGCAAAATGACATTAAAAAAAGAAAATATAGCTGACCTCGCACCATGTCACGCTTAGGGACACCAACATGGGGCCGTCAAAAACCCCTGTGTAACCCAAGAGCCAGCCCTCTGTATTCCCGGTTCCTCTATGGCTGGCTTCCACATCCTCAGATTCAGCAGCTCACACTCAGGTTTGCTTAAGGGTCAACTGCAAATAAATATAAACCCCATCTAGAATGCTCATACCCAGAAACCATCAGGCCTTGGTTTTTTTGCAGGAAATGTATGGGAAGTTTTGTGTTTACTGGAACAAAAGGCATTTCCCTACCATGGATATTGTCGGTCTCTCTGTAAGTGTGACCCTGGAGAGGGTAGAACTAGGAAGCCAAGCAAAAGAGGACAGTGGGTGAGGCATGGCATGCAGAAAGAGTCCTAGATATCAGGGGCTGGCACACGATGGCCCACGGCCAAACTCGGACCTGCCACTTGTCTTTGCAAACCAAATTTTATTTAAACACAGTCCTGCTCATTCATTTACGTATTGTCTATAGCTGCCTGCACACGCTAAGGACAGAAGAGTTTCAGTGGACACTGTGCAACCTGTAAAGTCTAAATGCTTTACTAAATGACCATGCCTTTCAAGAAAAAGTTTGCTGATGCTTCCCTAGACTCACATGTCCACTTGTGTCTTGAGTCATGGTCCACACACTGCAACAGCAGCACCCAGGAGCCTGTTTGAAATGGAGACTCTCAGGCTCCCCCAGACCGACTGAAACAGAACCTGCATCTGTGCTAGCTGTATTAGTGAAAGAAGCAGAGGTCAAGATGGGGTTCGATATACATGGACTGATCAGGAGAGATGACGAGAGAGAAGACAGGGATGAAACCTGAAAAGGCCAGGAGAGTCACCAGCCCATGATGCAGGACTGACCTTGAAGGAAAGAAAGAAAGAGAAAGACGAGATGGAAGCATTGTAAACAGCTGGACAGTCTAAAGCAGGAGCTGCAAGGCCCTCACGAACCCTCCAATGTTCTAAAATTAGATTGTAGTAGCAGTTGTACAACTCTGCAAATATTCTAAAAAAAAAAAAAAGGCATTAACTGTGGAGTTGAAACAGGTGACCTTTATGGTATTCATGTTTTGCCTCAAAATGACATTAAAAAAAGAAAATATAGCTGACCTCGCACCATGTCACGCTTAGGGACACCAACATGGGGCCGTCAAAAACCCCTGTGTAACCCAAGAGCCAGCCCTCTGTATTCCCGGTTCCTCTATGGCTGGCTTCCACATCCTCAGATTCAGCAGCTCACACTCAGGTTTGCTTAAGGGTCAACTGCAAATAAATATAAACCCCATCTAGAATGCTCATACCCAGAAACCATCAGGCCTTGGTTTTTTTGCAGGAAATGTATGGGAAGTTTTGTGTTTACTGGAACAAAAGGCATTTCCCTACCATGGATATTGTCGGTCTCTCTGTAAGTGTGACCCTGGAGAGGGTAGAACTAGGAAGCCAAGCAAAAGAGGACAGTGGGTGAGGCATGGCATGCAGAAAGAGTCCTAGATATCAGGGGCTGGCACACGATGGCCCACGGCCAAACTCGGACCTGCCACTTGTCTTTGCAAACCAAATTTTATTTAAACACAGTCCTGCTCATTCATTTACGTATTGTCTATAGCTGCCTGCACACGCTAAGGACAGAAGAGTTTCAGTGGACACTGTGCAACCTGTAAAGTCTAAATGCTTTACTAAATGACCATGCCTTTCAAGAAAAAGTTTGCTGATGCTTCCCTAGACTCACATGTCCACTTGTGTCTTGAGTCATGGTCCACACACTCGCAACAGCAGCACCCAGGAGCCTGTTTGAAATGGAGACTCTCAGGCTCCCCCAGACCGACTGAAACAGAACCTGCATCTGTGCTAGCTGTATTAGTGAAAGAAGCAGAGGTCAAGATGGGGTTCGATATACATGGACTGATCAGGAGAGATGACGAGGAGAGAAGACAGGGATGAAACCTGAAAAGGCCAGGAGAGTCACCAGCCCATGATGCAGGACTGACCTTGAAGGAAAGAAAGAGAAGAGAAAGACGAGATGGAAGCATTGTAAACAGCTGGACAGTCTAAAGCAGGAGCTGCAAGGCCCTCACGAACCCTCCAGGTGGAGTCAGCTCTCCGAGAAATCACGGATCTCTCAGGAACTGGCTTTCCTTTATCCCTGCCACACCAAGGCAAGCGCCCTCCGTGTGAATGCAGTGACATATTCAGGGCGCAGCACCTCTGGTCCTTAGGCAAGGAAATGCCCTGTAGTTGCCATTCTGATTGCCTCTGCTGCAAGGTGTATTCCCAGAGCAGCAAGAACATTCTGAGAAGCAGTCCAGGGGATTTCTATGCACATTTAAATTGGAGAAGCAATACTCTAGAGCAGGATTTAGCAAACGTTCCACAAAGGGCCACACAGTACATATTTTAGGTTCTGTGGGCCATACATTTTCTGTTGCAACTTCTCAACTCAGCCATTCAAAGTAGAAGCCACAGAGGACGCATGATCAGTTGGGTGTGAATGGGTTCTAATAAAACTTTATTTATAAAAACAGGCTTTAGCATTGAACAAAATGTGGCCTACGGGCTACAGTATGCCAACCTCTACTCTAGAGTTATAGGGTTTCAACTTTTTAGAAGCAACTACATTCTTTTTTCCTATGAAACGGGTATAAGAGGGTAGGCAGGGAGCCCCATGTCCAACAGATACCCTCAAAAACATGAAACACCTCTGAAGGCACCAAAAGCAGACTCTGAAAATCACTGCCCTGGTGTCTCTCACCCTTTTCTCATTCCTAGTGGGCATCACAATCTAACTTTCTATTTTATCCATTCTACAAACAGAGCTGAGAGTCTGACCCTGTTCTAGGCATTTAGGGATGACCAAAAGTGAATCAGACATGCATATGGTTCCTGGGGAACTTTTAGTAAATAAACATGAGACCTGCACAGAACTCTGGCGGCAGGGAGGAACGTGTGCCCCAGGAAACTCCAAGGTCAAGGGCTGTGGAGTGGAGGAGATCATGTCCACCCAGGGAATCCGGAAGACTCCATGGATAAAGGGCAGGGAGCTGTGAAAGGAGGGGGCTGACTGAGCATCTGTTTTCCTTTTAAAACCAGACCTTGCCTCTCTTCTGGAGGGCCACACAGCCACCGGATGTGACTCTCCTACACACAGATGCGCATGTACAACCATCAGGGCACACGGCTTTCCCACACAAGCAGACTTATGGATCTCATTCCCGTCACAGTGGGCGTACCCACCCCCAGAGGCCAACGACCTCACAGCCACAGTTCTTCCACACAGGGTAACTATGACTTCACTGCATGTCAGGGGCAAGATCAAGGAGCAGAAAGCAGTGAGGATAACATGGGCAATTCCTCAGGGCCCCATTAGGGCAAACACTCTGATCTTGACCATCACTGCAGTATAGGAAGAGGCCGCTGAGGAGGAGGGTCATGGAAACCTCATCTTCAGAGGAGCCCTGGGAAAGGTATGGATGCGGTGCTTCACATGGAACTGAATCTTGCTGGATACGGGGGAGGTAGCACATGTGGCCTTTATAAAAATTCTCTTTACATTCTCTGTGGATACTTTGGTGTGTCATTCTGCCTTCTGTATAGCTCCACACCCCACATCAACAAAACTTCTCACTTTTGAGGACGCAGCTTCCTTCCTGAGAGAAGGGGATGTTACAGTGTCCTATGAAATCACATTTCTCTGGTGTCCTTCAAAACAAAAACGCTGTCCACGCGCCTTAAACAAGGTCCACCAATGCTAGCTACCAGGAAATCCAGAGAGCCTTGAAATATGTGACATGGACATATTGCTAAAAAGTGAGCAGAGCCGCCATCCTGTTCTTAAAAGGGTGTGTGACCCCCCAAAAGCCTTGGATCATTGTCCTATGCATTAAATAGTATTGCCCAGACTAAAAAAAAAAAAAAAAAAAGATTAAAAAAAAGTCTTTTCAAGTCACTGACTCTACAGTGTTTTTAGTCATCTTAAGGTGGTCTTGCCAAAAAAAAAAAGCCTATTTACCACCTCTTGGACAGATGAGCAAGCAAGCTAAATTCTTAAGAACTCAATATCCTATCTAAGCAAAGATTACAGGTTGGCAGATGAGCACCCTACCTCTTAGCGATGACCACCTCCTGCTGTTCATGCCACTTCATAAATAAATTCTACCATCAAGCCTGTGTTGGACACTTTACATACATGATTTTTTTAAACACTGTAACAACTCAAGACATTACCTCATTTCTCCATTGGAGGAAACCAAAGCTCAGAAAAGTTGAATGGACTGCCACAGATCGCAGCACTGATAAGTGTTGGATGAAGTCTGATTCTAGGTCTGTCCGACTCCCAAATTCTGCCAACGACCTCACAGCCACAGTTCTTCCACACAGGGTAACTATGACTTCACTGCATGTCAGGGGCAAGATCAAGGAGCAGAAAGCAGTGAGGATAACATGGGCAATTCCTCAGGGCCCCATTAGGGCAAACACTCTGATCTTGACCATCACTGCAGTATAGGAAGAGGCCGCTGAGGAGGAGGGTCATGGAAACCTCATCTTCAGAGGAGCCCTGGGAAAGGTATGGATGCGGTGCTTCACATGGAACTGAATCTTGCTGGATACGGGGGAGGTAGCACATGTGGCCTTTATAAAAATTCTCTTTACATTCTCTGTGGATACTTTGGTGTGTCATTCTGCCTTCTGTATAGCTCCACACCCCACATCAACAAAACTTCTCACTTTTGAGGACGCAGCTTCCTTCCTGAGAGAAGGGGATGTTACAGTGTCCTATGAAATCACATTTCTCTGGTGTCCTTCAAAACAAAAACGCTGTCCACGCGCCTTAAACAAGGTCCACCAATGCTAGCTACCAGGAAATCCAGAGAGCCTTGAAATATGTGACATGGACATATTGCTAAAAAGTGAGCAGAGCCGCCATCCTGTTCTTAAAAGGGTGTGTGACCCCCCAAAAGCCTTGGATCATTGTCCTATGCATTAAATAGTATTGCCCAGACTAAAAAAAAAAAAAAAAAAGATTAAAAAAAAGTCTTTTCAAGTCACTGACTCTACAGTGTTTTTAGTCATCTTAAGGTGGTCTTGCCAAAAAAAAAAAGCCTATTTACCACCTCTTGGACAGATGAGCAAGCAAGCTAAATTCTTAAGAACTCAATATCCTATCTAAGCAAAGATTACAGGTTGGCAGATGAGCACCCTACCTCTTAGCGATGACCACCTCCTGCTGTTCATGCCACTTCATAAATAAATTCTACCATCAAGCCTGTGTTGGACACTTTACATACATGATTTTTTTAAACACTGTAACAACTCAAGACATTACCTCATTTCTCCATTGGAGGAAACCAAAGCTCAGAAAAGTTGAATGGACTGCCACAGATCGCAGCACTGATAAGTGTTGGATGAAGTCTGATTCTAGGTCTGTCCGACTCCCAAATTCTGCCCTGGATCACCTCTGAAACCTGGATCCTCAGAGAAGGAAATCTCATCTTCAAGGCAGGGACAGTTTCTTAGACATCTTTGTATTCCCCACAGAGCCTTGTCCTGCTTTGCACAGCAAGGCACTCAATAAATATTTGTTGAATAAAGAAGCGCGGGCTTGGCCTCCAACTCTCGGCCATGGAGTTACTGACTCAGTCTCCTGCCACTTGGAGCTGCAGGTGGTTACTCAGCTGGGCCACTTCAGGCAACATTTGAAATCAATTACGGGTGAGAAGGAACCTATGAGAAGTCCCTCTTCTGTGGGTGCTGGGGTGGAAGGTGAGGAAAGGAAGCTGAGAAGGCGGGAAACAGGATGGTTTCAGGGTCGGGTGCTGAAGCTTAAAGAGTTCACGTCAGGAGGGCACAGCCTTTGGCTTATGTCCATGGCTGAGTTCCAACCTCCCATCCACATGGGCTTCTAACCTCAGGCTACTCCTCAGTGGCCACAAACCCCTGAATGGCCAGGCCTCTGAGCAAAGATTTTTATGGAGGTCCTTCCCCTGAAGTAGCCAAACACAGTCCTTTATCGCTTGTCTGGCATCAGAGCTACTGGAGTCCAGCAACCTCAGAAGATCTAAGTTACGGGCTCCCGGCACCATGGCTTCCCCTCCAGGGAGAATCGCTGCACCGAGACAGCCTGTGAGGGCTGCCCTGTCCTCGCGAACTTTTTCATCTTAAGGTGGTCTTGCCAAAAAAAAAAAGCCTATTTACCACCTCTTGGACAGATGAGCAAGCAAGCTAAATTCTTAAGAACTCAATATCCTATCTAAGCAAAGATTACAGGTTGGCAGATGAGCACCCAAGATGAGTCGACCAATACCCTACCTCTTAGCGATGACCACCTCCTGCTGTTCATGCCACTTCATAAATAAATTCTACCATCAAGCCTGTGTTGGACACTTTACATACATGATTTTTTTAAACACTGTAACAACTCAAGACATTACCTCATTTCTCCATTGGAGGAAACCAAAGCTCAGAAAAGTTGAATGGACTGCCACAGATCGCAGCACTGATAAGTGTTGGATGAAGTCTGATTCTAGGTCTGTCCGACTCCCAAATTCTGCCCTGGATCACCTCTGAAACCTGGATCCTCAGAGAAGGAAATCTCATCTTCAAGGCAGGGACAGTTTCTTAGACATCTTTGTATTCCCCACAGAGCCTTGTCCTGCTTTGCACAGCAAGGCACTCAATAAATATTTGTTGAATAAAGAAGCGCGGGCTTGGCCTCCAACTCTCGGCCATGGAGTTACTGACTCAGTCTCCTGCCACTTGGAGCTGCAGGTGGTTACTCAGCTGGGCCACTTCAGGCAACATTTGAAATCAATTACGGGTGAGAAGGAACCTATGAGAAGTCCCTCTTCTGTGGGTGCTGGGGTGGAAGGTGAGGAAAGGAAGCTGAGAAGGCGGGAAACAGGATGGTTTCAGGGTCGGGTGCTGAAGCTTAAAGAGTTCACGTCAGGAGGGCACAGCCTTTGGCTTATGTCCATGGCTGAGTTCCAACCTCCCATCCACATGGGCTTCTAACCTCAGGCTACTCCTCAGTGGCCACAAACCCCTGAATGGCCAGGCCTCTGAGCAAAGATTTTTATGGAGGTCCTTCCCCTGAAGTAGCCAAACACAGTCCTTTATCGCTTGTCTGGCATCAGAGCTACTGGAGACCAGCAACCTCAGAAGATCTAAGTTACGGGGCTCCCGGCACCATGGCTTCCCCTCCAGGGAGAATCGCTGCACCGAGACAGCCTGTGAGGGCTGCCCTGTCCTCTCAGCCCTAAACGAAAGTATTCCAGCAACCCGTCCGTCCGGAATCCAACTTCCTATTTTGGAAGCATGTGGGAGTTTGGGGTTGGCGGGGGAGGGAAGTAACTTGAGTTGATTTTGTGTTCTTTGCAGTTGCTACAAGGGCCGGTTAGTCACAACCCAAAGAATGCCATGTGAGCCCTTTCACAGAGGCCCAGCAAAGAGCCTTGTAGGAAGCCGACCCAAAAAGGGACGCCTACCGACAACGCTCTGGGAGGGGATGAGTACATACCTCCCAGGGGCCCGCGGAGGGACCGTCCTCCAAGAAACCAGACTGCATTCCCCAGGACAGTGCCTCCAAGGCGCGGCCCGCGCTCCCGAGCACGAAGCAACACTGCCACCTAGTGTCCTGTGTGGGAAGTATTCCCCGAGGCCTCCCATCTCTGGGGGGGTTCCTCTACCAGGGCTCTATCGAAGAAAATGCCCCTAGTTTTGGTAGACGGAGAACCAGGAAAACTGGCTCTAGGTTAAGAAGGCAGAACCTGAGGTTTGGGAGTTGTTGGAAAAGAGTGTGGAAGCCACGTGTTAAAGCATCGTACCCTCAGTGGGGCAGCAGGACTCCTGCAGTTGAGTCCCATCTACCTCTCAGGAACACAACTGTGGTCATTCTGCACAGCTGAAGGCCAAGCATCCCAGGAATAGGCAGTGGCCAGCTAAAAGGACCAGGGCTAGGGTCAGAGGGGGAAGATGAGTAGATCTTAGTAGGAGTGAGTAGACTGGCGAATTGAAGACCTTTATTCCAGGCAAGGGGTGGGAGGGATGGGAGGGCGGTAAGGGAATTACTTTCATGGTTCTCAGCCTCGGGGGGCCCAGGGTAAGCGTACGGAGCTGAGCACAATGAGCAGATAAGCGTGCTTGTGTCCTGGGGAGCCCAGTTGCTAGAATCCCGAAGAAGGAAGACCTTGTTCTCAGCTCCCATCTCTCCCAGACTTTTCCCCTCAATCTTGCCTGAATATTTTCCGACATGCACAAATTGGAGCAAAGATACAGAGTGGGAGAAGAGAGGAAAGAGATCTGAGCATTCCCTGTCCTCCACCTTCCTCCTGTGAACCTACAGGGGGAAGGCCAGCGCACCTCCCGGAACTCTTGGATTTGAAAAGAAAGCTCAGAGGCTAGACTGTCTGCCAAAGATTTCCTGCCTATTTCACATGCTGAGGGACGTTGCAAGGGCTCAGGTGGGCGCTTTGGGGAAGGAGCTGAGTATGTGCTGTGGGAAGGTGGGGGCAAGCAAGTAGGGGTGGGGGTGTCCAGCATTGCAGGCAGACCCTTTTACCCACTGAGCCACCTGGGAAGTTCTATAACTGGAACCAAATCCTGCCCCTGTTCTCCCTTTACAGAGAACAAGAACAGAAGGACACGGAAGGGAAAGGAACAGGGGTCAGGGACCCACTGTCCGGAAATTTCCCCTCGAGTCTGTGTGTTCACAACTCAGACCACTGGTCTCTTAGAGCCTCCCTCCTATATTCCTGTTGGAGCTTTCTCTGGATTCTTTAGAGCCAGGGAACAGATCCCAGGTCCCTGTGCCGCTACTACCAGGGGAGGGGTAAGTGGAGCCGCGGGCCCCGGTCTAGACGGCAAGCACACGCGCTCCCTGGCAGATGGGTACTAGGAAGCGAGATCAGGCAGCGAGAAGATGTCATCTGGGAAAAGCGGTGACGCTGCCAACTCGGATCAGATAATCATCTCATTATTTCTTCCATTTGGCCTCAGAATAAGGATTTCCTTCTACTCGTTCTCTGCCCCCACCTCTCATCCAGCCCAGGCCCTTCTCTATCCCCTCCCTTCACCCCCTTCCCCACCCCAAAATACAGTCAAGCAAACCACAAGAGTCTAGAGTGCTCAGTGTCTGGGAATCCCAGCTTCCAGAAGGGAAATTACAGCCAAAGAGGGGGGAGACAGCGTGTCCGGAAGGGATGTTCCAGCAACACCCCATTGAGAGAGGCTCCCTCCTTCCAGATTGTGTTCTCTGGTCTAAAACTTATTTGCAGGCACCCAGCAGCCTGAGAAGTTTTTAATATGGGGAACTGTCAAGCCCTCAAGGGGTTCTGGAGTTCTGCTCCCCATCTGACCCAGCACACCTCTCATGACTTTGCTTTCCCCATCCATGCTATGGGACTGGCAAACATCAAAGAGTGTTGTGGATAATCCAATTAGTAAGATGAAAATGGTTCTACTATGTGCCTAGCCTTGTGGGAGGTTCCGTCCTGGCTGGGGTGGGGCGGAGGCGTGGAGGGTGGTCCAAAGGGATAAAAAGACACTGAATGATGACGTATCACTGCTAACCTCTCCTCCCACCTCTTGCTTGAAACCAATCCCCCTCCACCTCCAAGTAAGGCAAGAGAGACAGTTATTCCTAACCCCACTCTGTCCTTTTGGGTGACTTTCCATGAAAGCCAAGACCTGTAAAGTAAATGTGGGAAGTGTTCCCTAACACTACCCCTGATTAAGACCATAGAATTACACAGGATGCATATCCAATAGTCCCTTTTTACAACAGCCTGGGTTAGACACCAGGGTCCCGGTTTGTGAGTGCCCACCTTTTCCAATAGACCTTGCTTGCCCTAGGCTGGACACATGTAAAAAAACTCGGACCTGGATTCTTTAGAGCCAGGGAACAGATCCCAGGTCCCTGTGCCGCTACTACCAGGGGAGGGGTAAGTGGAGCCGCGGGCCCCGGTCTAGACGGCAAGCACACGCGCTCCCTGGCAGATGGGTACTAGGAAGCGAGATCAGGCAGCGAGAAGATGTCATCTGGGAAAAGCGGTGACGCTGCCAACTCGGATCAGATAATCATCTCATTATTTCTTCCATTTGGCCTCAGAATAAGGATTTCCTTCTACTCGTTCTCTGCCCCCACCTCTCATCCAGCCCAGGCCCTTCTCTATCCCCTCCCTTCACCCCCTTCCCCACCCCAAAATACAGTCAAGCAAACCACAAGAGTCTAGAGTGCTCAGTGTCTGGGAATCCCAGCTTCCAGAAGGGAAATTACAGCCAAAGAGGGGGGAGACAGCGTGTCCGGAAGGGATGTTCCAGCAACACCCCATTGAGAGAGGCTCCCTCCTTCCAGATTGTGTTCTCTGGTCTAAAACTTATTTGCAGGCACCCAGCAGCCTGAGAAGTTTTTAATATGGGGAACTGTCAAGCCCTCAAGGGGTTCTGGAGTTCTGCTCCCCATCTGACCCAGCACACCTCTCATGACTTTGCTTTCCCCATCCATGCTATGGGACTGGCAAACATCAAAGAGTGTTGTGGATAATCCAATTAGTAAGATGAAAATGGTTCTACTATGTGCCTAGCCTTGTGGGAGGTTCCGTCCTGGCTGGGGTGGGGCGGAGGCGTGGAGGGTGGTCCAAAGGGATAAAAAGACACTGAATGATGACGTATCACTGCTAACCTCTCCTCCCACCTCTTGCTTGAAACCAATCCCCCTCCACCTCCAAGTAAGGCAAGAGAGACAGTTATTCCTAACCCCACTCTGTCCTTTTGGGTGACTTTCCATGAAAGCCAAGACCTGTAAAGTAAATGTGGGAAGTGTTCCCTAACACTACCCCTGATTAAGACCATAGAATTACACAGGATGCATATCCAATAGTCCCTTTTTACAACAGCCTGGGTTAGACACCAGGGTCCCGGTTTGTGAGTGCCCACCTTTTCCAATAGACCTTGCTTGCCCTAGGCTGGACACATGATTTTTAGGACAAAACAAAGGGGACTCGGGGACCTGGATAAGCAGTGGCTTTCTGCTGCATTCCAGGGCCACTCAAAGAAAAGGAAACCAACCAGGACGCACTCGCTGTGTCCCTGGCAGCCTTGTTTTCTCACTACCTAGCCCAGCCCAGGCGTGACTCACTGCCCAGGTCTGTCCACTTTTCATGCAGTTTCCAAGCTCCCTGGATATCTTCCACTGGACTATGAGAAATGGAGTGTGACACCTCTTCCCCATTGGTAAAGAACCAGAGTTCTTCCCCTTTAAAGAGGGATGAGCCAGTGAGCTGGAGGTCTCTTACGTGCCAGCCCGATGTACAGGAGCACAGGAGATCAATACAAGGGACAAATGCTCTGTGGTGATAGCCATTCACCTAGATGATGTCTGGAAATCCTGCTACGCAGTGGAGTAAAGGCCCATCCCCCTTTCTGCCCGGCCAGCCCTCCCTAGCTCTCCTGCTCTGCGTCTTTCCCTTCCTCGCCCCCGATGTCCAACCCCATCAAAAGCGAAGCCAGCGCTGCCCCGTGGACCACGGAAAGCCCACGAGTGGGCTATTACCTGCGATGATGGCTGGGCTGTTCTGTCCTCCCTCCGGCTTCACCCAGGCTTCCACTGTGAACGCCTCCCGGGGAATGTCAGCCAGCACTTCTGGACGCAGCAGCAGGGACTCCCGCCTCCCAGAGAAGTACAAGACAGGCAGGCTTCCTTGGGGGCTAACGGTCTCTGCTTCCCCGGCGGGGTCCCCTCCATCATTCTGGATGCCATCCTCCGACGGGTGCTTAGGCCAAGCATAGAAGTGCCAGGGAGCAACAGCGGGGTCTCCCCACGTGCCTCCTGCCTGCCCCTTCTCCACCTGGCGCCGACGCCTGGTCGTGGCCCGGCCCTTCCTCTGGGTCTCTGGTCCAGGTTCCTTCGGGTGTGGGAAGCTGGTGATGGCGGTGGCATCGGAGGCTGTGCATGCTTGAGTCCCAGTCTCACCTAGCGGCTCCGTGGATCCTCCATCGCCAAGATACGTGTCATCATCTCCCAGGCGCTCTGACTGCCCGACAGGATGGTTCCCTCCCCACAGGGCGCCTGGCTGCTCAGCCTCACGCCTCTCTCCTGCACCTGCAGTCCGGTCTGGGAGGACAGAGCTCGCAGCCATTCCCTTGGCACCCGGCTTACTGCGCCCCGCGGCGTGCGTTCCCTGATGGCCCGCAGGGTAGGGCCTCAGGTAGCCCCCAGGCCGGCTGGGATAGACACCGAAGAGGTGATGCTGCGGAGCAGCTCGGGGTCGTCGAACCTTGGCCCCCAGCCAACAGTGTTCGTCCTCCAACAGCGCCTGGTTCAGGTGTTCTCTTTGAAGCAAGGATCTCTTGCGCATCCAGCCCGGCTCTGAGCGGACAGTACTGAGCGCCCACCCAGCCACAATCACCAGGCTTAGCCTCAGAACCTTTAAGCACATCATACCTCCCTGGGCTCCTTCCACAGAACCAGAAGTCAACTTTTGGGTACCACACCGGGGGGATGGGAATAAGAGGAAGAGACCACTAGCTGAGGGTCCCCACTCCCTGGGCAAACTGATTTTTTTCAGGAACCAAACTTTTTCAAGCAGCCTCTAAAAAGCACCTCTCCTGGCTACCTGCGCCAGGTGCCGTGCCAGCGTGGCCTCTGTCCCTCACCGACCCTCTATATTCCCCTCACCTTCTTCCTTGATCCCTCTCTCTCTCCCCGCTCTAGTTTAGTCCTTGCAGAATGAAGTCCATTTCTCTGGGTTCCTTTGAATTTCTTCCAGAGAGCTCCGGTTTCTTTCTTTTTTTCTTTTTTCCCCTTCTTCAACAGCTCCTCCCCTCACTGATACTAGAGAGGTGACACGTGGGCAGCAGCCAAATCCTCTCAAATACACACTTGCTCACACACAGACCACTTGCTACCTGAAGTCATTAAAAAAGAATCTTAGCCTTGAATCTTCGTTTCTTGCTCCTCCTTCCTTCCCTAGGAGTCACTTTGCTGTCTTGAACCTCCGATACATTCAACCTCCCCCCAAAAAACTGCTAGAAAAACAGGTATACAGAGACACAGACTTTGATACTTACTATCTAAAAAGGTAAAAAAGAATCTGGGGGCGGGGGGGCGCACACAAAGAGGCCAGTCGGTACTTAACCTTCACTGTCCAGAGGTTCTCCTCAGCCAGTTCCCCATCGGGCCTCCAGTCTGCCTGTGCCGGTCAGAACGGTTCCCTCAGCTCTGGGCTGGGGCTTGGTGAGTGCTGAAGGGTGTTTTTAATCCCCTTCCAACTTGTTGGTGGGTTGCAAGTCTCCGTAAAGTTCTCCTCTGGGGTTCCAGTCTGGTATCCTAATAACCTTATGAGTCTGAGTGCCCTTGCATTCACCTTCTGGGAGTCTGGTGGGTCCCTGGGAAGACAAAAAGAGAGCTTGGTAAGGAGAGCACATCCTCCGGGGGACCTGTTCTCTCCAGTCCCTCCTGCTCCCCTTCTCTCCCCTCTCTCTGCCCGTAGTTACCTTCTTGTTTGTTTCATTCAAAGACAATGATGATGTCAAAGCTAGTAAGTTGGGTGCATCTCTCCACCTACTCCCTGTCCCCTCCTCCCTCCTGAAAACCTCCCCACCTCACTGAGACACGGGGGACAGACGCTGCTCTTGGTTCCCCAGTAAACATCTCCCGCTCTCTCTTCCAGCAGCCGCAGTCTACACAATCGATAGCCAACAATCAATACTGTTTTGGAGCGCTCTTTATGTATTCTCTCTCTCTCTCTCTCACACACACACACACACACACTATCACACGCACTTACATACGGGTTGTGAACAGACTTGCTCACTGTCTAACAAACCCACACTCGTGCTTTTAGGAACCCCTTGCCTCGCGTCCTTTTGCCACAAATCTTGTGTATTTTTTTTTCTCACATTCAATCACGTGGGATTTGAAAGAACAAAACACCCAGTTCACCTTATGTGAGCGACCGGGAGAAAGGAGAAATCAATTATCCTGCTGTAGGAAGCAGTTGGCGGGAATGTCATGGGCATGTACAATATAGGGGCTTCTCATTCTTGCTCAAGTTTCTCACTCGGAAGTTACTGAAAGTCACCATATGCTGCGTGAGCAAATTTGCTTTAACCTCCGATACATTCAACCTCCCCAAAAACTGAAAAACAGGTATACAGAGACACAGACTTTGATACTTACTATCTAAAAGGTAAAAAGAATCTGGGGGCGGGCGCACACAAAGAGGCCAGTCGGTACTTAACCTTCACTGTCCAGAGGTTCTCCTCAGCCAGTTCCCCATCGGGCCTCCAGTCTGCCTGTGCCGGTCAGAACGGTTCCCTCAGCTCTGGGCTGGGGCTTGGTGAGTGCTGAAGGGTGTTTTTAATCCCCTTCCAACTTGTTGGTGGGTTGCAAGTCTCCGTAAAGTTCTCCTCTGGGGTTCCAGTCTGGTATCCTAATAACCTTATGAGTCTGAGTGCCCTTGCATTCACCTTCTGGGAGTCTGGTGGGTCCCTGGGAAGACAAAAAGAGAGCTTGGTAAGGAGAGCACATCCTCCGGGGGACCTGTTCTCTCCAGTCCCTCCTGCTCCCCTTCTCTCCCCTCTCTCTGCCCGTAGTTACCTTCTTGTTTGTTTCATTCAAAGACAATGATGATGTCAAAGCTAGTAAGTTGGGTGCATCTCTCCACCTACTCCCTGTCCCCTCCTCCCTCCTGAAAACCTCCCCACCTCACTGAGACACGGGGGACAGACGCTGCTCTTGGTTCCCCAGTAAACATCTCCCGCTTTCTCTTCCAGCAGCCGCAGTCTACACAATCGATAGCCAACAATCAATACTGTTTTGGAGCGCTCTTTATGTATTCTCTCTCTCTCTCTCTCACACACACACACACACACACTATCACACGCACTTACATACGGGTTGTGAACAGACTTGCTCACTGTCTAACAAACCCACACTCGTGCTTTTAGGAACCCCTTGCCTCGCGTCCTTTTGCCACAAATCTTGTGTATTTTTTTTTCTCACATTCAATCACGTGGGATTTGAAAGAACAAAACACCCAGTTCACCTTATGTGAGCGACCGGGAGAAAGGAGAAATCAATTATCCTGCTGTAGGAAGCAGTTGGCGGGAATGTCATGGGCATGTACAATATAGGGGCTTCTCATTCTTGCTCAAGTTTCTCACTCGGAAGTTACTGAAAGTCACCATATGCTGCGTGAGCAAATAAACAAATGAGATGCTGAGAATAAGTAAATCACAAAAAACAGCAGCTAGACCCAAAGCATTCTCTTTCATTGATCTGTAATGAATGCATAGAACAGTACAGACTGGGATTTTAACCCCCATAATATTGTTTGCCCAGATGATGCTAGCTCGAGGAGTCCCATCCTGCTCAACCCATGAGTGTGCACACACACACACATGCACACACACAGAGTGTGGTTCTGAACTCTCCACATGGGTAAGGGTGTCTGACCACAGGTGAGTACAAAACAGGTAGAGAAATATATTGGGTCCTTCATTCAAAGGTGAGGAAAATCATTCACAGTTCTAAAATCCCTGCTGGTATTGCCCACATATACAACATGCAGCCCACGTACTTTGGAGTAAGATCCCCACTGCCTCCTCTGCCCTGGGTCTCCTCATCATCTTCTAAACTCCTCTACCTTAGCTAATAACCGACTTCTGGGCTTGACGAGTGCTTTATCCTAAACACCCCATCCCTGGCACACTCTGTCTCCCTAGGCAGCATCCACTGAAGCTGAAAGGCAAGTCCCCAAAGAAGGTATCAATTCAGGCACGTGGATATCACTAAACAGAAATTCCTCAGTCCTAGACTGCGCCTTTGCCTCTTATTGTCTCCCTGTCTTCCTTCATTTTTCTGACTCAGTCTTTTCCCCCACCTCCCCAACCAAAGCAGCTCAACAGAGATTGGGGCTTTGCAAAGAGGTAGGGGGGTTGGAGAGAAAGACAGAAAAGCAGAGGAGACAGACAGAGGGACACCAGGACAGAAAGGAGAGAAGGAAGGAGAGGAACCCTAGTTTAAATGAAGGGAAGATACTCAGGTAAGAAAAGGACAAGGAAACATCCCCCCGCCCCCTTATGCCACCCGGAGGACCCTCAGAAAACGGTTTCATACCATTCATTTCAGGAAGGAGGGATACACAGCAAGGAAGAATTCCGTGCGTTTCTCTCTCCCCCTTCTAGTGTGTGAGTGATCTTGCATCCCCTATAGGTCGCCCCTGGTTCTCAGCTGCTAGTAATCCATTCATAAGGTTTCAAGAAGCTACACAAAACTCAAGCTTCCAGTTTAGTTTCTCTCTCTCTCCCCCTTCATTCCTTTGCTCACCACTCTCCTTCAGCTCTTGGCAGTCCAAAGTTTAAAAAAAAAATGTTGAACCATTTCTGTGTTTTCCTCCTGTTGTAACTTTTGCTGTGACATCATAACCCTGCCCACCAACACCCCACCTCTCTCTCTCCTTTCCATCCCACCCCTCATCAGCCCCATGCCCCCTAGACACCCCCCACGGAGAAGAAGGGCTCCTGTCAGTTCCAACGTGTGAAAACACAAAGCTACTGGAAGGTGCCCCCTCTGCTCGGTCCCCCTCCTGCTTCCCCTCCCTGCCTTACCCACCGCTCAGCCACGGCTCTCTCAAGGCTTTAACAAGGATCCCATCTGTTTGACATGTGCGGAAAGGTGGGCTGGATTCAAATAATCTGTCAAGTGAATCAGATCAAAGACCCAGCAACCCCCTCCTCAATTCCATCACACAGGCTCCCACACCAGAGCCCAGCCAAAGTGGGAGAGAAGTCAGACTAGCACAGCACCCACCCCGGATGCCAGGGAGAAAGACACCAAACACGCCAAGGGAAACGCACACTTATATATATGTATAAATCCTGTGGCTTATTTGTTTATGACAAACACCCGCACCCCAAGTCTCCTACGCCTCTTCCCCAAGCCCTGCCACTCCACAAGTGCACAGATTTCAAAGCTGGGAGAATCTGTTTTGAAATCTCCAACGAGAGGGTTTTTCCCCCTTTTTTTCACTCCCAAGCACTATCTGTGGCGATCAGACTCGAGCAGGGTTGCCAGCAAATGCAGGAGGCCCCTTCTAGGGTACAGGCTTTCAAACCAGCGAAGCTAGAGGGAATGGATTTAAGGACACACAGCAGGAGCTGGCTGAATTTATTTTATTTTGACGGGGGCAGTTGGGGGAGGAATACCATTTCTGAAATGCCCAAGGAATGAAGGGAGAGGATATGGATTTCTTAAACAGTTTTTGCAAGAGGAGCGGTGTCTTGTTCTGCAGGTAAATCTATAAGGCAAGATATTGGAGCTTACAGATAAACAAGGACCTAGAGGGAAAGGAAGGGAAAGGGGAAGCAGGGCAGAGAGGGGAGAGAGAGAGGGGATGGGGAGATGGGCACTTGGAGACAGGAGGGAAGGGGCGAAGGGCAGAAGGGGCGAGGGGAGAAGAGGAGGAAGGGAGGAAGGAGGAGGGCGAAAAGAAGGAAAAGGGGAAAGGAGGGGGAGGGGAGGGAGGGAAGAGGAAAGGGGAGACAGGCAAGGGGGAGGGGAGGGAGATGAAGGGAAAAGACAAGAGTCTGGGAAGAGGAAGGGCTGAAAAAGAAAGGCAGGGCAGAGAGGAGGAAAGAGGCAGAGAGGAGGAAAAAAAGGAGAAGGGGTGGTGGGGCACAAAAAATATGGAGATCAAGGAGGCAGTCAGGTCCTTGACGGTTAAACACAGAAAGGCGTCAGAGGGGCAGGTGAAGGCAGACACTATGAAATGGGGCAGAGGTCCGGGCTTCTGCAGAGAAAACAAAGGGCATGCGGTGGAGGGCTTCGCTCTCGGTGACTAGACACACTGAAAAAAACCAGACTGCCAGGGCTCAACCTTGTTTCTTTAAGTAAACCCTTACCCCTTTCTCCTTCCCTGCCTACACCTCTTCCTTCCAATCCCTACCTTCACTTTCCTTCATGTATCTTTTTATTTCCAGTGTTATCTTCCCCTGGAGAATTCAGGAGTAAATGTCACAACTCCCCTCTCCCCCCAGAGAGCCCATCCTTACTAGCCCCTTTCTCTGCTTCTATCCTCAGAGAGTCCTGGGTCCTGTTATCCAAAGACTGAGCTATCTGTGACAATCTGCACTTCATTTCAACCCAAATTCTACTAGGTTGCCTTTAAGCCCAGGACTGTCAGGGCTGTTTTGCTTGTATTTGCTGCCATAGTGGGGCTGGTCAGTTTCCATCAGCATTGTCATCATTATTATTAAGAGCCTTTGAGCAAAGGGAGGAGCCAGTCCACGCTGGCGTCCACCTGCAGTGTGGAGCTACAATGGGGGGGTGGGGAGAGAGAGAGATAGAGACCCCTGAATATGGTCCCTGATCCTTTCTGACTTTGTGATTCCAAAAGCTGATCTCTTGAGGGAAAAGCTCAGCTGGGAGCTGGCCAGGGAGCATAGTAATAAAAACCTTCCAGAACACAACCAAATGCAGTATCTATATATAGGAACCGGATCTGTTTTAGCTACTTGAAGTCTGAAATGACACCCGGAAACAAACATTTCAGCAATATGTTTACTGGAATCTTATTCAGCTACTGCTGCAAAGAGTGAGCTTCTCTGAAGGATTTCACTTCAACGCTGGGGGCTGTTGCTTTCTGCACCCACCCCCTTCCAAATGGGCTTCCCAGGTGGCTCCATGATAAAGACTCTGCCCCCAGTGCAGGAGACAGGAGATGCAGGTTCAATCCCTGGGTTGGGAAGATCCCCTTTGGGGGAAACACTAGCAACCCACTCCAACATTTTTGCCTGGAAAATCCTATAGACAGAGGAGCCTGGTGGGCTGCAGTCCAGAGTGCTGCAAAGAGTCGGACACAATTGAGCTCGGGGCCAGCTGCTCTCTCATTCGTGGGGGTCACCCGAGGTTCCTTTGGGGTGAATTATCAGAGCTTCTTTTACAGAGGTGAGGAACAAGGGTAAAGCCCCACAGTTAATGCCAGATAGGGCACCCAGGCTTCCTGAAGCCCAGTTCAGGTTTTCCCTCCTCTGGTAAGCCCTGTCTGGCTGCCTTGCTCGCTGGACGGGAAGGATAGTATCAAAGACCACCCCTCCCGTTCCACAGGCAGGCAAACATGCCCAGGGGAAAGTGCGCTGGTCATATGTGTTCTGTAACTCAGGATCACAGGCAGAAGGAAATGTGAATCTGCTCCTCTCTGTGCATTTTTAAGCCAAGAGAGGCCTTATCTTTTTGTCAAACTGTTTGGTGCTCCGTATGTTAGATAATCATTTTTCCCCACAATGCCATTACTATGTTATTATCATGGGAGTGGTAATGCCTTGCAAAGTGGCTTCACTCAGAACGATCGTAGTAGTTTACCTACAGGTTAGGCTTCTCAAGTGCTCCCTGAAGGAGGCAACAAGCCAGAGATCTATTTCCCTGAGTGACAGTCCCTGCTGGATAAGCAGGCAACAGTTCAGCCATGTTAGATCTATCCGATCTTCTGACTTTGTGATTCCAAAAGCTGATCTCTTGAGGGAAAAGCTCAGCTGGGAGCTGGCCAGGGAGCATAGTAATAAAAACCTTCCAGAACACAACCAAATGCAGTATCTATATATAGGAACCGGATCTGTTTTAGCTACTTGAAGTCTGAAATGACACCCGGAAACAAACATTTCAGCAATATGTTTACTGGAATCTTATTCAGCTACTGCTGCAAAGAGTGAGCTTCTCTGAAGGATTTCACTTCAACGCTGGGGGCTGTTGCTTTCTGCACCCACCCCCTTCCAAATGGGCTTCCCAGGTGGCTCCATGATAAAGACTCTGCCCCCAGTGCAGGAGACAGGAGATGCAGGTTCAATCCCTGGGTTGGGAAGATCCCTTGGAGGAAACACTAGCAACCCACTCCAACATTTTTGCCTGGAAAATCCTATAGACAGAGGAGCCTGGTGGGCTGCAGTCCAGAGTGCTGCAAAGAGTCGGACACAATTGAGCTCGGGGCCAGCTGCTCTCTCATTCGTGGGGGTCACCCGAGGTTCCTTTGGGGTGAATTATCAGAGCTTCTTTTTACAGAGGTGAGGAACAAGGGTAAAGCCCCACAGTTAATGCCAGATAGGGCACCCAGGCTTCCTGAAGCCCAGTTCAGGTTTTCCCTCCTCTGGTAAGCCCTGTCTGGCTGCCTTGCTCGCTGGACGGGAAGGATAGTATCAAAGACCACCCCTCCCGTTCCACAGGCAGGCAAACATGCCCAGGGAATGTGCGCTGGTCATATGTGTTCTGTAACTCAGGATCACAGGCAGAAGGAAATGTGAATCTGCTCCTCTCTGTGCATTTTTAAGCCAAGAGAGGCCTTATCTTTTTGTCAAACTGTTTGGTGCTCCGTATGTTAGATAATCATTTTTCCCCACAATGCCATTACTATGTTATTATCATGGGAGTGGTAATGCCTTGCAAAGTGGCTTCACTCAGAACGATCGTAGTAGTTTACCTACAGGTTAGGCTTCTCAAGTGCTCCCTGAAGGAGGCAACAAGCCAGAGATCTATTTCCCTGAGTGACAGTCCCTGCTGGATAAGCAGCAACATTTTGATCCTTGGAGTGAGCCGGTGGAGCCCTTTGGCTGAGGACACTGTTTAGCAGAGATGTTAGACCTTGCCCTGCTCATCGGAAAAACAAAGGCTCTACAGGGTTTCTGCTTCATTAGAGCTGCCTGTGTACCTGGAGCCTCTTCAAAAGGGAAACCTCATAACAAGAATAATAAGTACACTTGTATAGTTGTTTGAACGGGTGCCCACTGGTATGCATTCTTTCTTCCTAGCCACAACGACCCAAACGCAAGGCAAGTGTTATGCCCATTTTACAGATAAGAACACTGAAGCTGAAAGTTAACCAACTTACCCAAGAACCTGCAGACACTCAGAATGCAGCTGGGACAAATCTGAAAATGCACTGTGCTACATGGAACAAAAACAGACTCGAAGGCCACCCCTAGTATAATTCCATTTATAGAACATTCTAGAAGAGGCAGAACTATAGAAATAGAATAGACTCATGGTTGCCAGAAGTTGGGTTTTGGGTCTGGTGGGGAGGGAACTGAATACAAAGAATACAGAGGGATTTGAGGGTGACTGGGCTGTTCACTATCTTGATTGTTGTAACAATGTGTGATTAAATGTATTTTTCGAAACTCAAAGAACCGGGAACTAAAAAAAAAAAAAGCTTCCTGTTATGTAAATTATACCTCGGTAAACCTGGGACAGTCTCTTGCCTGGAAAACCCTGTGGACAGAGGAGCCTGGTGGGCTACAGTCCATGTGTGTGCCAGAGTCAGACACGACTTATTGACTAAACCACCACCACCAAACCTGGGACAGAAAAATGGGTAGGTCCAGGGTAGGTCCAGGGTTTTCCAATTCTGAATACAGGATCAGTCTACATCCTGCAGGTGTCCAGAGACATGCACTGCTTGCTCATGGGTTAGGGCCACTCTGTGCCTAAACTCTCCACTGATCCTCTCACCTACCCCCGGAAGGGACCTGAGGAACCAGACTGAATGGAGAAGACCTGGTGTCTGGTTCCCCCCCAAAAACCCTAATGCCTTGCAAAGTGGCTTCACTCAGAACGATCGTAGTAGTTTACCTACAGGTTAGGCTTCTCAAGTGCTCCCTGAAGGAGGCAACAAGCCAGAGATCTATTTCCCTGAGTGACAGTCCCTGCTGGATAAGCAGCAACATTTTGATCCTTGGAGTGAGCCGGTGGAGCCCTTTGGCTGAGGACACTGTTTAGCAGAGATGTTAGACCTTGCCCTGCTCATCGGAAAAACAAAGGCTCTACAGGGTTTCTGCTTCATTAGAGCTGCCTGTGTACCTGGAGCCTCTTCAAAAGGGAAACCTCATAACAAGAATAATAAGTACACTTGTATAGTTGTTTGAACGGGTGCCCACTGGTATGCATTCTTTCTTCCTAGCCACAACGACCCAAACGCAAGGCAAGTGTTATGCCCATTTTACAGATAAGAACACTGAAGCTGAAAGTTAACCAACTTACCCAAGAACCTGCAGACACTCAGAATGCAGCTGGGACAAATCTGAAAATGCACTGTGCTACATGGAACAAAAACAGACTCGAAGGCCACCCCTAGTATAATTCCATTTATAGAACATTCTAGAAGAGGCAGAACTATAGAAATAGAATAGACTCATGGTTGCCAGAAGTTGGGTTTTGGGTCTGGTGGGGAGGGAACTGAATACAAAGAATACAGAGGGATTTGAGGGTGACTGGGCTGTTCACTATCTTGATTGTTGTAACAATGTGTGATTAAATGTATTTTTCGAAACTCAAAGAACCGGGAACTAAAAAAAAAAAAAAAGCTTCCTGTTATGTAAATTATACCTCGGTAAACCTGGGACAGTCTCTTGCCTGGAAAACCCTGTGGACAGAGGAGCCTGGTGGGCTACAGTCCATGTGTGTGCCAGAGTCAGACACGACTTATTGACTAAACCACCACCACCAAACCTGGGACAGAAAAATGGGTAGGTCCAGGGTAGGTCCAGGGTTTTCCAATTCTGAATACAGGATCAGTCTACATCCTGCAGGTGTCCAGAGACATGCACTGCTTGCTCATGGGTTAGGGCCACTCTGTGCCTAAACTCTCCACTGATCCTCTCACCTACCCCCGGAAGGGACCTGAGGAACCAGACTGAATGGAGAAGACCTGGTGTCTGGTCTACCTCCAACAACCCAGAGGATCCTGACACATCAAATAAGCAATCCCCAGATGAGCACAGGTCAACGATTAGGCACCTGCTCTGTCATTCAGTAGTCGCCTGTCCTTGGGCAAGTCGTTGAACTTCTCTGAGCCATCTATAAAATGAGAGCTTGGAAGATGAGACCCTGAGCTCCTTCCAGGTCATACAACATTCTCTAATTTTTCAACCTCACACTTTTCATAGATTTTGTTTGCTCAGTTATTTAAAAAGAAACAAAAAAGCATTGCCTACCTCCCTAAATATTCCAGAGACTCAAGTGTACATTAGTAATGGATGCACGACACTTATTTTAATGCTTAAAAAAAGCCATATGGGGCTTCCCCTGGTGGTCCAGTGGATAAGGACACCGCCTTGCAGTGCAGGGGGCGCTGGTTCGATCCCTGGCCTGGGAAGATCCCATGTGCCGCGGAGCGGCCGGACTGATGTGTCCAATCACCGAGCCGGAGCTCTGGCGCACATGCGCCCGGAGCCGGAGCCGGCACTCTGCGACGACAGAGGCCACCATGATGGGAGGCCCACGAGGGCCAAAGAACAAAGACGGATGAAAATAGAGAAATGAAAGACCAATAGAGGTGACAAAAAAAAAAAAAAAAGCCATATGTTCAAATGTATTAATAACTCCACTGGAACACTGATAGGCAAAACCAAGGGTAGTGTGTGGGGAGTTTTCAAGTTCTAATACATATAGATGTGAGCCAATACCATGCATTTAGCAAATCAAATATTGGAACACATGGTGGTGGTTTAGTCACTCAGTCATGTCCAATTCTTTTGAGACTCCATTGACTGTAGCCCACCAGCCTTCTCTGTCCATGGGACTTCCCAGGCAAGAATACTGGAGTGGGTTCCCATTTCCTTCTCTAGGGGATCTTCCTGACCCAGGGATCAAACCTGGGACTCCTGCATTAGCGGGTGGATTCTTTACCAACTGAGTCACCAGGGAACACATGGTATTAGTATGAAAATACTTGTATGGAACAAGCTTTAAATTTGCTACTGTACTTGTATTTTAAAATCGGCCAATTCCTCTATAGTGGTAAATAAATATTAATGGGGGGTAGTAATATCAATAACTAACATTTATTACTTACAATATGGCAGGCAGTGTTCTGGCCATTATGTGTGTGTGTCTGTGTCTGTGTGTGTGTGTGTGTGTGTGTGTGTGAATAAGTCTCTGAATGCATATTTTTATCATCCTCTTGCTCACATGAAGAAAAGTAACAGCTAACATCTGTTGAGTTACTACTACATACTTCAATGTGGTAGGTACTATTCAACGTAAATCTACTAAGCAACGTACATAGCTTATCTCATTTATCAAACAACTACTCGATGAGACAGATTCCCTACGATCCCCATTTTTATTTGAAAAGCTAAGGTACAGAGCTCAAGCAACTTATTTGAGCTTGAAGAGAACTTCCTGTCTCCAGACTCCTTGCTCTTCATCACTGTCCTGTGTTGCCTCTTCATGAAGGCCACAAATACATCCTGATGATGATCTGACTCTCAGCACACCCGAAGCTGACTTTTCCTGCTGAGGATATCCCAGTGGCTTCTCTGGAGTAAACGGAGGATTCTTCTTAGCTCCTGGTTGAGGGTCTAACTAAAGCCTCCGAGAAATATGGCCCTGACTATAGCAGCAGTCAGCTACAGCCTGCCTCTCTGCTGATGCTAAAGCACCATTCATGCATCCCCATGGATGTCTTTTCACACTGCCATTGCCCTCCCTCCAACCTAATCCATCACATTCCCACTGAAACCTAAGGAACTTTAAACCAAGCAGACATACATGGAAAACCAATCACTTCTCCAACTCATTAGCTCCATCTGGGCGGTACCATGCAAGATGGATAGCTGTTGTGTTGTCTATTTATTATAATGGATACAAACTTTTAATACTAATAACAGCTATTAGTTGATGGTCTAGCAATCATCACAAAATCTGTACTTCCTATTTTAAGGTCAGCTCTGATACAGAACTCCAGGTTTTAGCCCAGATTCTAAATACTGAGCAGCATTCACGTCATTTAATTGCTGAAATGTGGTCCACGTATAAATATTTCAAAATGGATAGGCCCCCCAGATGTCTTCAGGAAAGGGAACAGTCCACTGTATAGGAAAGGAAATGTACCCTTCTTATAGCCCAGCCTGGCTTTTCCATAGATCACAGTCGCAGCTGGAGGCAGGAACACAACTGAGGCAGGCTGAGTCCCTAAGCTGTCAGATGCCCTTCAGCTCATTCAATGGAATCCCTTTCCAGTGGGTGCCAGGAAAAGTTCAAGTTTCTCTTTCACAGACTAAACTCTAGCTGGTGTGGTACAGTTAGGAAGGTAGGCCCCGTGGCTGACAAGCATGGCCTGCATGGTCTGGCACAGGTTTCAGGGCCACCACGGAGGATAAGGGCATGCCTCTGCCATTGGTGAAAGGCTGTAATAAGGAGCATTTCTCAGCAGTGTATCTGACACAGAGTAAGTACTGGATAAACATGAGTACTACTGAAGAAGTCAACTCCTTCACAAGTTCTACCTATACACGTCTCCAACCTTCTATCACTCCCAACGACCCATCTGATGCCCCTTATCTCTGTACTCAAAAGATCAGCCTTGGGGCTTCCCCTGGTGGTCCAGTGGGTAAGGACACCGCCTTGCAGTGCAAGGGGCGCCGGTTCGAGCCCTGGCCTGGAAGATCCCACGTGCCACAGAGCGGCTGGACCGATGTGTCCAATCACCGAGCCGGAGCTCTGGAGTGCATGCGCCCAGAGCCGGCGCTCTGCAACGACAGACGCCACCACGATGGGAGGCCCACAGGAGCCAAAGAACAAAGACAGATGAAAATAGAGAAATGAAAGACAAAAGAGGTGGCCCGTCCGCTCCCTTCCCTCCCCAACCCGACCCCAGCCCCAAATAAATAAATCTTTAAAAAAAAAAAAAAAAAGATCAGCCTTTCCTGGGCCCTCACTGCTCCTTGGCCCATCTAAACCTATCATTCTCAATCCTGACAGTCCCACGAGTCCCATTTTTATAGCAAACATTCTGTCTTGAAAATCCAAACATAGTATGACTTACCTTACATACTTTCAAAAACGTTAATGTCCCATGTATGTTTAAAAAGAAAACATCTTACATCGAAGGAAGATGAATTTCAATATATAAATGTTTCTGACACAACTGCATTAAAAGAATAAAGTAAAATGAAGCAGTCAAATGCTTGAACCTGCTTCTCATGAATAGATTGAGATATAAGAGAAATAAGAAAATATTCAGCAAATATGACAGGTATTTTTCATCATAGTTTTTGAACTCAGGGCGACCAAAGTGAAGTAGTCGACTGATACAGTCGTCATGGCTACAGTAGTTCCAAATGCAGACCGACAAGAGGTGTATGTGTGGGTGACTCAATAATATAAGCAACATTGCCCTCAACGGCATAACGTTCCAAAATGGGTAACGACACTTGGCAAAACCTGAAAACAAATCAAAAGGCCATCTTCCTTCAAAGACATAACAGTTGCATTCCTGGGGTGTATATTTGAAGCATACAAAAAAATACTTTTGTGATTTAGCGTTTACATTGAACAAAGAATTAGCTCCTAGACCTTGATGATTATAAATGGGTTTTTCATCTACATGAATGTTTGACAGGCATTCAGGAATCAAGCAAGATGCAGGCCGATTCATTTCATGGCCCTATTCATGCACTACAGGGATGTCTAACCTCCCTGGCACCTACCCACTGAAGGCCAGCAGTAACCTCCAACCACTGTGACACCCACACTACCCTCGCTGTTTCCCAGAATGTCCCTAGGGGGCAGCACTCTCCGCAGGGAGAACCACTCATTGAAACCAAGGCCAAAATATTAGGCAGACAAATCTAATTGAACCTTATGTGTGTGTATGTATATATATATACATATATAGATATACAGGCATTTGCTCTTGACATACTGCCAACATCCATAAGGAAGGAAGTCATGTGGAGGCTTCTAACGCAATTTTTATGGTATTTGGTGATAAAGCTGAGGTGTATGCTCGTTAATAGTGGTTTGAACTGTGTGTATCCTACATACACATAGAGATGTATAGAACACCTTCTATCAAACGGTTACCTTTCTGAATATCTTCCAATGAGCTTGTTTAAACAGCATTTTACTCAGTTCCATTAAGTTCCCTCTACTTAGAAATAGAGACCTCGAGGATGTTATGCTAAGTGAAATAAGTCAGACACAGAAAGACACCATATGATTTCATTCACATGTGGAATATAAAAACCAATAAACAAACAAACACAAACAAAATGTAGCAGTAAACCAAACAAAAATAAGCAGATGGCATACAAAGAAGAGAGCAGTGGCTACCGGAGAGGAAGGGGCTGGGCGGAGGGGGAAACGAGTAAGGGGACTGCTGTATGGTGATGGATGGAAAATACTGTTTTGTGGTAAGCCTGTTGTAGGCTATAGATAAGTAGAAAAATAATGCGGTAAACA
Organism: Tragulus kanchil; assembly: GCA_022376925.1. Classification (NCBI taxonomy): domain Eukaryota; kingdom Metazoa; phylum Chordata; class Mammalia; order Artiodactyla; family Tragulidae; genus Tragulus; species Tragulus kanchil. The sequence continues at coordinate 28,687,506 of JAIOJX010000024.1, forward strand.
TGAACTGTGTATGCTGTTATCAATCTATGTTATTTCATTTCTTTTTTCAATGTTAAAATAAATAAAGGATCATGGTACCTCAACGGCATAACGTTCCAAAATGGGTAACGACCTTGGCATAAACAAATCAAAAGGCCATCTTCCTTCAAAGACATAACAGTTGCATTCCTGGGGTGTATATTTGAAGCATACAAAAAAATACTTTTGTGATTTAGCGTTTACATTGAACAAAGAATTAGCTCCTAGACCTTGATGATTATAAATGGGTTTTCATCTACATGAATGTTTGACAGGCATTCAGGAATCAAGCAAGATGCAGGCCGATTCATTTCATGGCCCTATTCATGCACTACAGGGATGTCTAACCTCCCTGGCACCTACCCACTGAAGGCCAGCAGTAACCTCCAACCACTGTGACACCCACACTACCCTCGCTGTTTCCCAGAATGTCCCTAGGGGCAGCACTCTCCGCAGGAGAACCACTCATTGAAACCAAGGCCAAAATATTAGGCAGACAAATCTAATTGAACCTTATGTGTGTGTATGTATATATATATACATATATAGATATACAGGCATTTGCTCTTGACATACTGCCAACATCCATAAGGAAGGAAGTCATGTGGAGGCTTCTAACGCAATTTTTATGGTATTTGGTGATAAAGCTGAGGTGTATGCTCGTTAATAGTGGTTTGAACTGTGTGTATCCTACATACACATAGAGATGTATAGAACACCTTCTATCAAACGGTTACCTTTCTGAATATCTTCCAATGAGCTTGTTTAAACAGCATTTTACTCAGTTCCATTAAGTTCCCTCTACTTAGAAATAGAGACCTCGAGGATGTTATGCTAAGTGAAATAAGTCAGACACAGAAAGACACCATATGATTTCATTCACATGTGGAATATAAAAACCAATAAACAAACAAACACAAACAAAATGTAGCAGTAAACCAAACAAAAATAAGCAGATGGCATACAAAGAAGAGAGCAGTGGCTACCGGAGAGGAAGGGGCTGGGCGGAGGGGGAAACGAGTAAGGGGACTGCTGTATGGTGATGGATGGAAAATACTGTTTTGTGGTAAGCCTGTTGTAGGCTATAGATAAGTAGAAAAATAATGCGGTAAACATGAACTGTGTATGCTGTTATCAATCTATGTTATTTCATTTCTTTTTTCAATGTTAAAATAAATAAAGGATCATGGTAGGACCTAACGGCATTGGATTAGAATGCCAGTGTTTAAATCATCAGACACTGAGAGCTAACAAGATGGTGCAAGAGTAGGTGGACATGGAGCACCTCTCCCTGCACGACGGAGGCATCAAGACTCCATCTCCAGACGCAGCAGTTCTCATAGAACACTAGCTGAGTACCAGCAGGAGTCCCTGACCACTGGAAAGAAATACATGGCTCCACACCCAACTCTAGGATGAAGGAAAGAAGGGAGAAGGAGAGCAAGCAGGATCAGTCCTACACCTGCAGGTGGGGGAGCGGAAGCAGGCGAGGCACTCCCACACCCAGTGCCATTGGGTGGGACAGAGGGAAGGGCCTTGAGATGACCAGAGAGTGAAGCAGCTGCTCTGTGACCATCTGAATGGAGTGAGAACCACACAGACCCTCGTGCCATGCCCTCGTTTCCTCGGACAGGGATGCGAGTCCACCGTGCACACAGCAGCGGGGGACTGAAGGCAGGGGTTGGAAAGCAATCCCAGTGGGGAGCGAGGGCTGTTTTTGACTATGGGGAGATGGCCTGAGGAAATGGGAGGGAGGAAATCCATTGTGGGGAATACCTTTTAAGGAAATGAGGTGACTATGGAAGCACGGCACGATGGCTGAATTACCCACAGGTGCTGGAGGCATCACTGTGGCCCGATGCTGGTACCCACATGCTGGTACCAACAGGTGAGCAATAAAGACCCCAGCAAGAGTAGCCCTTGGAGTGCTTGATGCACCAAGCAACAGAGAAGGACCAACCAGGGAAGCCCTTTAAGTGTCAGCTCCCAGAGCCTTAGAAAAGAATCCTAATAGAGCCATCGCCTTGCACTGTGAGCCCTAGGCATTTCCAGAGTCCCCAGTCCAAGCAGAAACCAAACAAAAATAAGCAGATGGCATACAAAGAAGAGCAGTGGCTACCGAGAGGAAGGGCTGGGCGGAGGGGGAAACGAGTAAGGGGACTGCTGTATGGTGATGGATGGAAAATACTGTTTTGTGGTAAGCCTGTTGTAGGCTATAGATAAGTAGAAAAATAATGCGGTAAACATGAACTGTGTATGCTGTTATCAATCTATGTTATTTCATTTCTTTTTTCAATGTTAAAATAAATAAAGGATCATGGTAGGACCTAACGGCATTGGATTAGAATGCCAGTGTTTAAATCATCAGACACTGAGAGCTAACAAGATGGTGCAAGAGTAGGTGGACATGGAGCACCTCTCCCTGCACGACGGAGGCATCAAGACTCCATCTCCAGACGCAGCAGTTCTCATAGAACACTAGCTGAGTACCAGCAGGAGTCCCTGACCACTGGAAAGAAATACATGGCTCCACACCCAACTCTAGGATGAAGGAAAGAAGGGAGAAGGAGAGCAAGCAGGATCAGTCCTACACCTGCAGGTGGGGGAGCGGAAGCAGGCGAGGCACTCCCACACCCAGTGCCATTGGGTGGGACAGAGGGAAGGGCCTTGAGATGACCAGAGAGTGAAGCAGCTGCTCTGTGACCATCTGAATGGAGTGAGAACCACACAGACCCTCGTGCCATGCCCTACGTACCTCGGACAGGGATGCGAGTCCACCGTGCACACAGCAGCGGGGGACTGAAGGCAGGGGTTGGAGAGCAATCCCAGTGGGGAGCGAGGGCTGTTTTTGACTATGGGGAGATGGCCTGAGGAAATGGGAGGGAGGAAATCCATTGTGGGGAATACCTTTTAAGGAAATGAGGTGACTATGGAAGCACGGCACGATGGCTGAATTACCCACAGGTGCTGGAGGCATCACTGTGGCCCGATGCTGGTACCCACATGCTGGTACCAACAGGTGAGCAATAAAGACCCCAGCAAGAGTAGCCCTTGGAGTGCTTGATGCACCAAGCAACAGAGAAGGACCAACCAGGGAAGCCCTTTAAGTGTCAGCTCCCAGAGCCTTAGAAAAGAATCCTAATAGAGCCATACGCCTTGCACCTGTGACCTCTGGCTTCCCTGTGCACCTGGCATTGCCAGAGTCCCCACGGTCCAAGCAGCCCTGCCACCTCCACACCTGGTCCTCTGTGGGCCAGACCCAGGTCCTCCGTGGCAGCCTCAGGAGCAAACTCCAGTGGATGACCCACATGCAGAGGTGGAGATAAAATCTCAATTGAACTTCAGGGGTGGCACAACTAAGGAAGAGGATCAAACATCTCTCCTTCAGCTATACAAGCTGCAGATTAAATTCACAAGATACCCCTCTCCAGGTGGACTCTTGTGTCTTGGGAATATGTAGAAGGAAAGTGAGTGCTCTCCCAAAAGAAATGCTGTATCTCTGTGAGCTGTGGACACTGGAGGCAAGGACACACAGGAATAGGGCCAGTTAGAGTCTGAGCTGGCCCGACAACAGGCTCAGCACTGGAGGGGCCTCCTAGGCAGAGGTGGGCTGTGGCTTACAGCCGAGGGAAAGGATGCTAATAGCTGAGACGCAAAGAAAACATTTCTTTTTTTTTTTATGCTTATGTTTTGATTTGTTCTGTAGTTGATTCTGTCTTTTTCCCCCTCTGTTGTAGTTGTTGCTTTATTATTATTATTATTATTTCTACTTAGGCTTTGGGAAAATTTTATGTAATCACACTTTTTACTTCTTTTATATATTTCTACTTCTACATTGGCTTTCTGTGGTTCTGTTGGGGGGTTCTGTTTGGTTGGCTGTTTTTTTTAAGTTTTTAAAAAATTTTTGGTTCTCTTCTTGTAGTATTTCTTTAATAAACATAGATCTTTTTAATATATTTCTATTTAACTTTGCTTTTCTATTTTTTCACCATTTTTGTTTGTCTTGTTTTCTTTGATTTATTCCTCAGTTGGCACTCTTCTTTGCTTTTGTTTTCTGTTTTTGTTTTAGTTAGTTTTGTTTTTAATTGGTAGGTATCATTTTCTGGTTTTCTTTGCTCGCCAGGTCACTCTCTTGTACTTTGTTTTCTCCAGTCTATTTTGGTTTTGTGAGTGTGCATGTGTATTTGTGTGTGTACATTCCTTTGTTTTTGTTCCTATTTGCTTTTGCTTTTAGTATTTGTCTCAGTTTCATTTTTGTTTGTTTGTTTTAATTCCCTTTATTGCCATGAAAAACAGCTGTGGGATCTTGATTCCCCAACCAGAAGCTGGGCCTGCCTTTAGGGTGGGAGCGCTGAGTCTGGGATGCTAGACCACCAGAGAACTCCTGACCCCTGGGCGTACGAATCAGTGAGAACCCCCACGAAGACCTCCACTCAAATTCAAGACCTGGCACCACCCAAATGCCTGCAGCACCTAGTTCTGGATGCCTCACCCCAACAACAAGAAAGACAGGAAAACAAACCCAATCATAAGCAGACAGGTGGCCCACAGATACCCCAAAACACACCACCTCACAAGGCCCTACCCATCAGAGGGAAAAAATTCATCTCTTCCCACCAGGACACAGCCACAAGACCCTCCTAAGGGTGCCTATTCTCACCACTGTCATTCAACATAAATTTTGGAAGTCCTAGCCATGGCATTCAGAGAAGAAAAAGAATCCAGGTAGGAAAAGAAGTAAAACTTGCACTATTTGCAAAGGACATGATCCTATATATTGCTGTTCAGCCCCTCGTTCATCTCTCACTCTCTGTGACCCAGTGGGATGCAGCATGCCAGGCTTCCGTGTCCTTCCAGAGTTTGCTCAAACTCATGTACATTGAGTGGATGATGCCATCCAACCATCTTATCCTCTGTCACCCCTTCTCCTCCTGCCCTCAGTCTTTCTCGGCATACTATACATAGAAAATCCTAAATACACTAATGAAAAATTACTAGAACTAATCAATGAATTTAATAAAGTCACAGGATACAAAAGCAATACACAGAAATCCCTTGCATTCCTATATCTTAACAAATAAAAATCAGAAAGAGAAATTAAGGAAACAATTCCATTCACCAGTGCAACAAAAGGAAAATGTATAGGAATAAATCTACCTATGGAGACAAAAGACCTGTATGCAGAAAACTATAAGACACTGACGAAAGAAATCAAAGGTGACACAAACAGATGAAGAGATACATCATGTTCTTGGACTAAGAAGAATCAAAAATTGGTTTCAGTATTTGGTTTTGTGAGTGTGCATGTGTATTTGTGTGTGTACATTCCTTTTTTTTGTTCCTATTTGCTTTTGCTTTTAGTATTTGTCTCAGTTTCATTTTTGTTTGTTTGTTTTAATTCCCTTTATTGCCATGAAAAACAGCTGTGGGATCTTGATTCCCCAACCAGAAGCTGGGCCTGCCTTTAGGGTGGGAGCGCTGAGTCTGGGATGCTAGACCACCAGAGAACTCCTGACCCCTGGGCGTACGAATCAGTGAGAACCCCCACGAAGACCTCCACTCAAATTCAAGACCTGGCACCACCCAAATGCCTGCAGCACCTAGTTCTGGATGCCTCACCCCAACAACAAGAAAGACAGGAAAACAAACCCAATCATAAGCAGACAGGTGGCCCACAGATACCCCAAAACACACCACCTCACAAGGCCCTACCCATCAGAGGGAAAAAATTCATCTCTTCCCACCAGGACACAGCCACAAGACCCTCCTAAGGGTGCCTATTCTCACCACTGTCATTCAACATAAATTTTGGAAGTCCTAGCCATGGCATTCAGAGAAGAAAAAGAATCCAGGTAGGAAAAGAAGTAAAACTTGCACTATTTGCAAAGGACATGATCCTATATATTGCTGTTCAGCCCCTCGTTCATCTCTCACTCTCTGTGACCCAGTGGGATGCAGCATGCCAGGCTTCCGTGTCCTTCCAGAGTTTGCTCAAACTCATGTACATTGAGTGGATGATGCCATCCAACCATCTTATCCTCTGTCACCCCTTCTCCTCCTGCCCTCAGTCTTTCTCGGCATACTATACATAGAAAATCCTAAATACACTAATGAAAAATTACTAGAACTAATCAATGAATTTAATAAAGTCACAGGATACAAAAGCAATACACAGAAATCCCTTGCATTCCTATATCTTAACAAATAAAAATCAGAAAGAGAAATTAAGGAAACAATTCCATTCACCAGTGCAACAAAAGGAAAATGTATAGGAATAAATCTACCTATGGAGACAAAAGACCTGTATGCAGAAAACTATAAGACACTGACGAAAGAAATCAAAGGTGACACAAACAGATGAAGAGATACATCATGTTCTTGGACTAGAAGAATCAAATTGTAAAAATGACTATTATACCAAAGGCAATCTAGAGATTCAGTGCAATCCCCATGAAATTACCAATGGCATTTTCCACAGAAAGAGAGTAAAAAGTTTTACAATTTGTATGGAAGCCTGAAAGATCCTGAATAGCCAAAGAAATCTTGAGAAAGAAAAACAGAGATGCCTGTTTTCCAGGAATCTACCTGCCTGGCTTCAGACTATGTACTGCAAAGCTACAGTCATCAAGACAGTATGGTACTGGCACAAAAACAGAAATATATCCCAGTGGAACAAGATAGAAAGCCCAGAGATAAACTCACATACCTATGGTCAACTTTGACAAAGGAAGCAAGAACATACAGTGGAGAAAAGACAGTCTCTTCATTAAGTGGTGCCAGGAAAACTGAACAGCTACATGCAAAAGAATAAAACTTGAGCACTTCCTAACACCGCACACACAGAGATTAACTCAAAATGCATTAAAGACTTAACTGTAAGACCAGAAACTATAAAACTCTTAGAGGAAAACATAGGCAAAACATTCTTTGACATAAATCACAGCAAGATCCTCCTAGAGTACTGGAAATAAAAACAAAAATAAACAAATGGAATATAACTGAAATTAAAAGCTTTTTAAGAAAGGCACAGCAAAAGAAACTATAAACGAAATGAAAAGACAACTCTTAGAATGGGAGAAAATAATTGCAAATGAAGCAACTGACAAAGGATTAATCTCTAAAATACACAAAGAGCTCACGCAGATGAAGATAAGAAAAACAAACCCAATCCAAAAAATGGGCAGAAGACTGAAACACATTTCTCCAAAGAAGACATACAGATGGCCAGTAAACACAAGAAAAGATGCCCAACATCACGCATTATTAGAGAAATGGAAATCAAAACTACCTTGAGACACCTATCACTTCATACTGGTAAGAATGGCTAGCATCAAAAAAAAAAAAAAAAAAAAATTTACATATCATCAGAAAAAGGATAAATATATTTGTCTACATAAATAACAAATAAATAGAAAACAGTGTTTAGGATGATGGATCTCAAGACTCAAATCATAGACTCTGGTCCTTGACTCCCCATGTCAAAGAAAGTGTTCATTACAGAGGCCATGGCCATCACTGGCTCTGAGAAGTTCCTGATCTAAAGCTTTAAGATCTCAGAAGCCCTGGCAGAGAAGCTGGTTCTTACTGGAAAAGTGTTTTCCACATAATGCTACACAGACGCTGGATTGGTGGAGGGTCTGAGTTCTCCCTTCCCTCACCCTTAATTCAGCAGGTTAATTTACCTGGCAATATAGTTAAGCAGCTCATTTCAACTTAACGTTTTGGCCTTATCTTGGCCCCTGAACTAGGTTCCCAGTAAAGAAGCAGCTGAGTTATGAAGCCCTTACCTCATCTTCCAGGAACCGTACATTGAGCACCTTCTAGGTCCTACCCATCCTACTGGATTCTGGGTATTCCCTGACTGTAAGATAGGAGCTCTGCCCTAGATTGCTCACATGCTTGTTAGAGGAAAAGACCAAACACAAACACATTGTAAGACACACCTATAAGGGCGACCTAGGAAGTCTGAATGAAGGGCTACCAGGCCCTGAGAATAAAGCAACCGACTCTTCATTCACTAATTAAGGCAGTTTCACACAGGGGGCAATTTCTGAACAGAGTCTGAAATAAAGTCTAGGAGGCTTCCAAGTGAAGGGCATATCAAGAGAGAATGCCACGTACAAGATGTCCCAGTAGCACTTTATTCAAGCTCCCCAAGATAGTAGGTATTGCTAAATCCTGCCAAGTTTATCCATGTTTATGTTTCTCTTTCTAATGACCCTGCAAGGCCCAATCTAGGATGATGCCCTAGAGGTCTGGGGAGAGAAAGCAAAGAACAAGCTCAGCTGAGAAACTATGAGAAATTTTGATGTGTAGGGAAAAGATACTCCTTAGAATGAAGCAAATGGTCCCTCTATTTCCTCATCTTCCTATTGAAGAGCTTGGAGCCCCAGCAGACTAAGACCAGCAAAACGGAGGTTGAAACAGTACCCACAGCTCTGAAAGACACAATGAAAGAAAATGTTATTTTAATAGCAAAAGCCTATATGTTCCTTATTCTCTCCTCCCAACAATAGGCCCAGTCCAGACCATTTACATATCATCAGAAAAAGGATAAATATATTTGTCTACATAAATAACAAATAAATAGAAAACAGTGTTTAGGATGATGGATCTCAAGACTCAAATCATAGACTCTGGTCCTTGACTCCCCATGTCAAAGAAAGTGTTCATTACAGAGGCCATGGCCATCACTGGCTCTGAGAAGTTCCTGATCTAAAGCTTTAAGATCTCAGAAGCCCTGGCAGAGAAGCTGGTTCTTACTGGAAAAGTGTTTTCCACATAATGCTACACAGACGCTGGATTGGTGGAGGGTCTGAGTTCTCCCTTCCCTCACCCTTAATTCAGCAGGTTAATTTACCTGGCAATATAGTTAAGCAGCTCATTTCAACTTAACGTTTTGGCCTTATCTTGGCCCCTGAACTAGGTTCCCAGTAAAGAAGCAGCTGAGTTATGAAGCCCTTACCTCATCTTCCAGGAACCGTACATTGAGCACCTTCTAGGTCCTACCCATCCTACTGGATTCTGGGTATTCCCTGACTGTAAGATAGGAGCTCTGCCCTAGATTGCTCACATGCTTGTTAGAGGAAAAGACCAAACACAAACACATTGTAAGACACACCTATAAGGGCGACCTAGGAAGTCTGAATGAAGGGCTACCAGGCCCTGAGAATAAAGCAACCGACTCTTCATTCACTAATTAAGGCAGTTTCACACAGGGGGCAATTTCTGAACAGAGTCTGAAATAAAGTCTAGGAGGCTTCCAAGTGAAGGGCATATCAAGAGAGAATGCCACGTACAAGATGTCCCAGTAGCACTTTATTCAAGCTCCCCAAGATAGTAGGTATTGCTAAATCCTGCCAAGTTTATCCATGTTTATGTTTCTCTTTCTAATGACCCTGCAAGGCCCAATCTAGGATGATGCCCTAGAGGTCTGGGGAGAGAAAGCAAAGAACAAGCTCAGCTGAGAAACTATGAGAAATTTTGATGTGTAGGGAAAAGATACTCCTTAGAATGAAGCAAATGGTCCCTCTATTTCCTCATCTTCCTATTGAAGAGCTTGGAGCCCCAGCAGACTAAGACCAGCAAAGGACATACGGAGGTTGAAACAGTACCCACAGCTCTGAAAGACACAATGAAAGAAAATGTTATTTTAATAGCAAAAGCCTATATGTTCCTTATTCTCTCCTCCCAACAATAGGCCCAGTCCAGACCAGACCTGAAGAAAAGCATGGCCATATACAGGAAAGGAAACAATCAACAAAATGAAGACTACCAACAAAATGAGAGAAAATATTTTCAAACTATACATCTCATAAGAGGTTAGTATCCAAAATACGCAAGGGACACATACAACTCAATAATTGTACAAGAGTAAAAACCCTCTAAAATTTAGTAAAGGGCCTGAATAGACACTTTTCCAAATAAAATATACAAGTGGTCCACAGACATATAAAAAGGATACGCAACCAAAACCACAATGAGATATACCTCCTATCTGCCAGGATGACTTTTGTTAAAAAGACAAGAGACTACCAGGGTTGGCAAAGATGTGGACAAAAGGAACTTCTTACACTGTTAGTAGGAATATAAATAGGTGCAGCAGTTATGGAAAATAGTATGGAGGACTTTCAAAATATTAAAATAGAACAATCACAGTATCCAGCAACAATACTTCTGGGTATATATTCAAAGGAAATCAGTGCCTCAAAGAGTTACCTGCGGGCTTCCCTGGTGGTCCAGTGGGTAAGGACACTGCCTTGCAGTGCAAGGGGCGCCGATTCAATCCCTGGCCTGGGAAGATCCCACGTGCTGCGGAGCAGCTCGATCGATGTGTCCAATTACCGAGCCGGAGCTCTGGGGCGCATGCACCCAGAGCCAGTGCTCTGTGACAACAGAGGCCACTGCGATGGGAGGCCCACGTGGGCCAAAGAGCAAAGATGGGTGAAAAGAGATAAATGAAAGACCAATGGAAGTGGCCTGCCCACCCCTCTCCCTCCCCACCCCATCCCCCAAAAATAAATAAATAAATATTAAAAAAAAAAAAACCTCACAACTGTCATGTGCACTTAAAGAAAAAAAAAAAAAGTTACCTGCACTCCAATGTACCCTCATAGGAGCATTATTCACAATAGCCAAGATATGGAAACAGCCTAAATGTCTAGTGATGGATGAATGGATGAAATAAATGGAATGGAGAAAGATAAATTAATAGGGGTATATATATGTATATTTACACACACACACACACACACACACACACACACACATATATGCTAAGTCACTTAAGCTGTGTGTGACTCTTTGTGATCCTATGGACTATAGACTGCCAGACTCCTCTGTCCATGGAAGAATACTGGAGTTGGTTGCCATGTCCTCTTCCAGGGGATCTTTCTAACCTTGAGATTGAACCTGAGTCTCTTACATCTGATGCACTGGCAGGCAGATTCTTTAAGATATATGGGGAAGCTCACATATTTTATATACATATAAAATTCAGCTGTGAGAAAGAAGGAAACTTTCCCATTCACAACAACATGGATGGATAAACCTGAAAGATTGACTTGCTAAATGAAAGAAGACAGACAAAGAAAGATAAATACTGTTTGATCTCAACTTACATACAGAATTTTTAAAAGGTTTAACTCATAGGACCAGAGAGTAGAACTGTGGTTGCCAGGGGTTGGGGATGGGGGAAGTGGGAAGATGTTGGTCAAAGGTACCAAAAAAGATGAGCATCTTCCAGTATCTAATGCACAGCATGCTGACCATAATTAACAATACTATAATGTAGACTGGAAGTTACTAAGACAGTAGATGGTATACATTCTCATCCCCATCTCCTTAAAAAATGGTACATATAAGGTGATGGACATATTAAAACTTGATTTTTAAATCATTTTGCAATGTGTAATACACAAAATGATCACATTGTATACCCTCAATATATATAATTTGTATTTGTCAATTAAACTTCAATAAAGCTGGAAAAACATTTGAAAGCACGGCCAAAATCAGAATATTGTCTTGACTTTGCCTGACATGAGTTCTCCTGGGGGCCCTGGAATCCCAGGGCCGCGATGGGAGGCCACGTGGGCCAAAGAACAAAGATGGATGAAAATGGACAAATGAAAGACCAATAGAAGTGGCCTGCCTGCTCCTCTCCCTCCCCACCCCACCCTACAAAAATAAATAAATAAATATTAAAAAAAAAAAAACCTCACAACTGTCATGTGCACTTAAAGAAAAAAAAAAAAAGTTACCTGCACTCCAATGTACCCTCATAGGAGCATTATTCACAATAGCCAAGATATGGAAACAGCCTAAATGTCTAGTGATGGATGAATGGATGAAATAAATGGAATGGAGAAAGATAAATTAATAGGGGTATATATATGTATATTTACACACACACACACACACACACACACACACACACACACATATATGCTAAGTCACTTAAGCTGTGTGTGACTCTTTGTGATCCTATGGACTATAGACTGCCAGACTCCTCTGTCCATGGAAGAATACTGGAGTTGGTTGCCATGTCCTCTTCCAGGGGATCTTTCTAACCTTGAGATTGAACCTGAGTCTCTTACATCTGATGCACTGGCAGGCAGATTCTTTAAGATATATGGGGAAGCTCACATATTTTATATACATATAAAATTCAGCTGTGAGAAAGAAGGAAACTTTCCCATTCACAACAACATGGATGGATAAACCTGAAAGATTGACTTGCTAAATGAAAGAAGACAGACAAAGAAAGATAAATACTGTTTGATCTCAACTTACATACAGAATTTTTAAAAGGTTTAACTCATAGGACCAGAGAGTAGAACTGTGGTTGCCAGGGGTTGGGGATGGGGGAAGTGGGAAGATGTTGGTCAAAGGTACCAAAAAAGATGAGCATCTTCCAGTATCTAATGCACAGCATGCTGACCATAATTAACAATACTATAATGTAGACTGGAAGTTACTAAGACAGTAGATGGTATACATTCTCATCCCCATCTCCTTAAAAAATGGTACATATAAGGTGATGGACATATTAAAACTTGATTTTTAAATCATTTTGCAATGTGTAATACACAAAATGATCACATTGTATACCCTCAATATATATAATTTGTATTTGTCAATTAAACTTCAATAAAGCTGGAAAAACATTTGAAAGCACGGCCAAAATCAGAATATTGTCTTGACTTCGTGCCTGACATGAGTTCTCCTGAGAACAGAGCAGGACGCACATGGAATCCCAGCGGAATGAAGGGTAGCAGATGAGCTTTCTAAAGAAACCTCTATTGGCCCACAGGAAGAGAGCTTTATTAGAGCAGCAGCACTTACTTCCAAGTACACAAATCTCCTATCTGCCTGCTCAACACATGCCGGATGGCTTAGGAGGAAAACCCACACGCTTCTCAGCTAGAGTCATCAGTAGCACCCCAGACATTTCTGTCTCTTGCTATATCGTCCCTCTGCCCCAAACCATGAGCTGCTTAACTTCGTGGACCTCTTATTATAGGGCCTGTATCCCTATAACCTGGGACAGAGCCTAGACAATAACATAGGAGCCAGAACTAAGCAGAAACATAGGCCGTGTGCAAGGGACCTGCCCTGTTGAGTGTGGTGGCACCTGTGGCTCGCAGTCAGGCCACCATGACCTGAGCCTGTAGTTCCCTCCAACTGCCTTCCACCTGCCTCTGGCCACCCCCTCCGTGGCTAGGCCCAGTGCAGTCTGGCCAACCCCAGCACATACCCTGTACGCCAGGCAGCCAGATGAGGGAACTGGCCCAACTCTTGAGCTCTGCCATCAGAATGGCTCTTGTCTGCCTGGTTAGACCAGGACACAGGCATCTGAACTAAAAGGGTTAGCTGAGGGGCCTATACAGCAGGGAAGTGAAAGGCCTTTATTTAGCACCTATTAAACTCAAATCCCAATTTCATTCACCACCATGTGAACCTCAGGACCTGCCAAGCCATGAGGAGGTAGGTGAAAGAAAAAGGATTCAGGGATGACTGAAGTCTCTTCAAGAATCTGAGGGATAATCTGTAAAGGTTATATAAACAGCCATAACTTTAACCAAAACTTTTTAAACCTGTGAGGCCAAGTAAAAGCAGACTGGAAGACTTTCAGAACCAGTGGATCTTCCATCCCCATCTCCTTAAAAAATGGTACATATAAGGTGATGGACATATTAAAACTTGATTTTTAAATCATTTTGCAATGTGTAATACACAAAATGATCACATTGTATACCCTCAATATATATAATTTGTATTTGTCAATTAAACTTCAATAAAGCTGGAAAAACATTTGAAAGCACGGCCAAAATCAGAATATTGTCTTGACTTCGTGCCTGACATGAGTTCTCCTGAGAACAGAGCAGGACGCACATGGAATCCCAGCGGAATGAAGGGTAGCAGATGAGCTTTCTAAAGAAACCTCTATTGGCCCACAGGAAGAGAGCTTTATTAGAGCAGCAGCACTTACTTCCAAGTACACAAATCTCCTATCTGCCTGCTCAACACATGCCGGATGGCTTAGGAGGAAAACCCCACACGCTTCTCAGCTAGAGTCATAAGCAGCACCCCAGACATTTCTCTCTCTTGCTATATCGTCCCTCTGCCCCAAACCATGAGCTGCTTAACTTCGTGGACCTCTTATTATAGGGCCTGTATCCCTATAACCTGGGACAGAGCCTAGACAATAACATAGGAGCCAGAACTAAGCAGAAACATAGGCCGTGTGCAAGGGACCTGCCCTGTTGAGTGTGGTGGCACCTGTGGCTCGCAGTCAGGCCACCATGACCTGAGCCTGTAGTTCCCTCCAACTGCCTTCCACCTGCCTCTGGCCACCCCCTCCGTGGCTAGGCCCAGTGCAGTCTGGCCAACCCCAGCACATACCCTGTACGCCAGGCAGCCAGATGAGGGAACTGGCCCAACTCTTGAGCTCTGCCATCAGAATGGCTCTTGTCTGCCTGGTTAGACCAGGACACAGGCATCTGAACTAAAAGGGTTAGCTGAGGGGCCTATACAGCAGGGAAGTGAAAGGCCTTTATTTAGCACCTATTAAACTCAAATCCCAATTTCATTCACCACCATGTGAACCTCAGGACCTGCCAAGCCATGAGGAGGTAGGTGAAAGAAAAAGGATTCAGGGATGACTGAAGTCTCTTCAAGAATCTGAGGGATAATCTGTAAAGGTTATATAAACAGCCATAACTTTAACCAAAACTTTTTAAACCTGTGAGGCCAAGTAAAAGCAGACTGGAAGACTTTCAGAACCAGCATCTCAGCTGGCCTCTTTTATCAGCCTGTCTGTCAAAGACACATGAATGAAGAGCTGGCAGCAGGATTTATCAGTAGCTTGAATTAGTGAAATACTGCCTAATGGATAAGGCAAAGGGATTTGAAAAGAGATTGCACAAGTATGAACTCTGCTTAGGGAACCTGGTCTAGCATGGGCTGTGGGGATGGGGAAAAGGAGGAAGGTTCTGAAGAAAAGAAAGACTGACCCAGAAAAGAGTGGAGAACAGTTTGGTTTGGCTTCAGGAAGAAATTTGGAAGAGAGCGGAGTGAATCAAGGCACAGGCTCTGGAGTTAATCACACATGGTTCAGAAGCCTGGTGTCACCAATGTGACCTTAGATAAACATCCTCATCTCCCTGCCTTGACTTCCAATTTTATAAAGTGGAAAAAAAATACCTGCAGCACCTGCTGCATCACTTGTTGTGAGGACTGAATAAAAGGATGACAGGGACCGTGGTTAATATTCTTCCTTCCCATGCAAGGAGGTGTGTGGTTCCATCCCTGGTTCGGGAACTAAGATCCCACATGCCAGTTGGGCAACGAAGCCCTTGTAGCGTAACTAAGAGCTGATGCAGCCAAATAAATAAATAAGCAAATATTAAATAAGAAAAATATAAGGATGACTGTAAAGTGCTTAGCTTACTCTGGCAGCTAACACATGCTTGAGGCAAGGGAAGACTGGCCACTCTAGCTCTATGGGGTATGAGTGGGAAAGGAAGGAGAGGGGCTTTAGAAGTGGAATCCTGTTACGTGGGAGTCTGTGTGAGTAGAGTGAAGAGTTAGCGTGAGAGGATGAGAAATAATGAGACCAAAACAAGGTCACAGAGCTTTAAGTCAGTATGTTGAGATGAAGCTTAAGTAGAGCTGAGGCAAGAGCCTTCCTCAGAGAAAAGAAAGAACTAGGCCTGGGCTGAACGGGTGGATTCAGGACATGGGAAATTCAAGTAGGAAGAAGGAATCCAAGAATCAGCAAAGGTCCAAGTGACCAAGAGGTGGAAAAAGAGGACAATCAAGGTCACACTATAGACCTGAGCAGCAGGGTTAGGGTCCCAGAGGTCACAGCATTAGCAGCCGAAGATGTCTGGCCCTAGGACATGGCTGCTTATTCTGTCTGTGTTGGCCAGACTTTCAGATGCATGAGGTGAATAAAACCAAAGACAGTCCCTTACCAAGGCATCTCAGGAGGTAATTTCACAGAGAAATTGGAGAATTCTCCCTCCTACACTTGCAGAAATGTTGAACGTAAATCTTCTGCAAACTACTTTAAATCACTGGTTAGCCATATCAAGTAAAGAAGCTATGCATCATACACACAGGCATACAACATACCTGCTCTGCTTTTAAATGGCCATCTTCTCTCCTTTTTGAGCACAAAAACAAAAGACATGGTTCCTTAAGTACTGAGAAAAGAAAGAGAATAAGACAGAACTTGGTGCATGAACAGGTGGAAGGTGTTTTCCAGTTTTACATGCCAATACCTGATGCACTAGGCATATGTGCAGAACTTAAAATAAGTCAGAGTATAGATCAATTGAGTACCTTCTGTATTTATAGAGCCACTTAAAGTGTATGCTAGATGAAATGGCATGAGGATAACTCAAGTCCCAAGAGAATAATCACCCAGTGGTGTAAGATGGTAGAGCATCAACGACAACATTCAGACGTCTGCACTTTCTAACGCCAAAGTCTTGCCCACTGCCGTGGAGGGAGGGAACAGTGGGCAGTCACTGAGTCACCACTGGGGAACAGAACTGAACCTGTGCCAATTAAACTCAAAGCAAAGGAGCTATCAGACTATAAATTATTTCTACAACATGGTCTCCCCTCATTATCAACCAGATCTAGAGTAATCTATAAAGATTCCTTTAAAAAAAATCCCCTAGAAAATAATGGGCTCTACCAGAACATGGCTATTGGTGGAACCAGTGTGGTACAGAAGTTAACGCATGAGCTCCACAGCTAGGTAAGTGAGGCCCAATTCTTATATTTGGCCGGTTTTTCCCGGTGTGTGGAGTCCCATGGTTCTCCGCGAATCCTTCAAGGTAGGAAGAAGGAATCCAAGAATCAGCAAAGGTCCAAGTGACCAAGAGGTGGAAAAAGAGGACAATCAAGGTCACACTATAGACCTGAGCAGCAGGGTTAGGGTCCCAGAGGTCACAGCATTAGCAGCCGAAGATGTCTGGCCCTAGGACATGGCTGCTTATTCTGTCTGTGTTGGCCAGACTTTCAGATGCATGAGGTGAATAAAACCAAAGACAGTCCCTTACCAAGGCATCTCAGGAGGTAATTTCACAGAGAAATTGGAGAATTCTCCCTCCTACACTTGCAGAAATGTTGAACGTAAATCTTCTGCAAACTACTTTAAATCACTGGTTAGCCATATCAAGTAAAGAAGCTATGCATCATACACACAGGCATACAACATACCTGCTCTGCTTTTAAATGGCCATCTTCTCTCCTTTTTGAGCACAAAAACAAAAGACATGGTTCCTTAAGTACTGAGAAAAGAAAGAGAATAAGACAGAACTTGGTGCATGAACAGGTGGAAGGTGTTTTCCAGTTTTACATGCCAATACCTGATGCACTAGGCATATGTGCAGAACTTAAAATAAGTCAGAGTATAGATCAATTGAGTACCTTCTGTATTTATAGAGCCACTTAAAGTGTATGCTAGATGAAATGGCATGAGGATAACTCAAGTCCCAAGAGAATAATCACCCAGTGGTGTAAGATGGTAGAGCATCAACGACAACATTCAGACGTCTGCACTTTCTAACGCCAAAGTCTTGCCCACTGCCGTGGAGGGAGGGAACAGTGGGCAGTCACTGAGTCACCACTGGGGAACAGAACTGAACCTGTGCCAATTAAACTCAAAGCAAAGGAGCTATCAGACTATAAATTATTTCTACAACATGGTCTCCCCTCATTATCAACCAGATCTAGAGTAATCTATAAAGATTCCTTTAAAAAAAATCCCCTAGAAAATAATGGGCTCTACCAGAACATGGCTATTGGTGGAAGCAGTGTGGTACAGAAGTTAAACGCATGAGCTCCACAGCTAGGTAAGTGAGGCCCAATTCTTATATGCGTGCGTGTGTGAGTCACACAGTTGTGTCCATCTCTTTGCGACCCCATGGGCTGTAGCTGGCCGCACTCCTCTGTCCATGGAATTCTCCAGGCAAGAATACTGGAGTGGGTAGCCATTCCCTTCTTCAGGGGATCTTCCCTAACCCAAGGGTCGAATCCAGGTTTCTTGCATTACAGACAGACGCTTTACTGTCTGAGCCACAGGGAAGCCCCAAAGCCTAGTTGTACTGAATACTATATTTATACCTTCTCCATGCCTCTGTTCCTTATCTACAAAGTCAAGATGGTACTTGCACCTCTGCCATACAGGTAGGGGCAGATTAAATGAGATCATGATGAACAGAGCTTAGTAGTGTCAATGTAGACTGCACATACGCAATGTTGGCTATTAATGACACTTGCTGCAGTTGGCCAATGCCTTCAATTCCTTATTTTTTCCTCTTTTTGCTTTTGTGGGACCCTCCTCCCCTGACTCCAGGCTCGGTTGGTGGGACATCGATGACTGTGGCCAAGCAGGGGACAACCTGCGTGTTTGGATGTGCGTGTTCTTGCTGTTCTGCTGTGCCCTTGAGGACTGGCAGAGACGGAGCTGCTGGAGGACGAGAACTGTGAAACGGGGTGAGTGATCTCAGTTGCCTCGCTGAGCCCATTCCAGACCAGGCGGGGCTAGCTGACGCCACCCAGGTAAGCAAATCTAACCTAGAGCCACAGAGCATGCCGCCAACCTGCAGCTCAGCTCAGAAGCACGAACTAGCCTAGCAGAGATCAACCAAGTCAAATTAACTAAACTCCACAAACTCTGTATCACTGTGTGCCATCGAGGTTTTGCTTGTCACAGTATTCTTTGTGATGTAGCATCATGGTGACACTAGATAACTGATGTGTGCTGTGCTTAGTCGCTCAGTCGTGTCTGACTCTTTGCGATTCCAAGGACAGCAGCCCCCTGGGCTCCTCTGCCCATGCGGATTCTTCAGGCAAGAATGCCGGGTGGGTTGCCATGCTTTTCTCCAGGAGAATCTTCCCAACCCAGGGACTGAACCCAGGTCTCCCACCCGCAGGCAGATTCTTTGCTGTCTGAACCACCAGGGCAGTAGATAACTGATACACTATTATTATTAATTATTGATGTTACTGTTACTGTTACTATTACAACCATTACTTTTTAGAGGGGCACAAAAAGGCCCACCCATGCCTTAGGTCACTGTCACAGGCAAAACATCTTTCTCACAACCTGCTGTTCTTTGCAGAGAAAGAAAAGAATTAGACAAAGTAAGCAGGTGGCTGCGGCTTCATAACTTTTTGCCTTGTTTTCCTGACAGGTTGCTGCTAATGATGCTATTATTTTTCTTGTGAGTGGCGCTACTCATGACAGTATTATCCCACTGGCTGCTAGGATGAATAGTTAATTAGTTTAATTAGTGACGAGTCCTTCCTCCATCAACTTAGATTCCAGGACTTGAAGGTACTAGGTCCTAAGAAAGCACTTGTCAGGAGACCTTCACAATCAAAAGCACTAGATGGAATGTGTCCTCCGGGCTTCCTGCCTCCCCTTTCAAATAGTAACAGGCACTTAACAAATAGCAACAGGCACCAGGCAAGGACGTTATGTACATTTTCTCAGAGATTTCTCACAAAAGTCCAAAAAGGAAGGACGATTCTTATCCCCATAGTATATATGAGAAAACTGAGACTCAGAGAAGTAACATGTGTCTGAGGCTACCAGGGAGAAGGGACATGGCTGACTCTAAACTCCTGTCTCTCCCATTCCTGTTACTGCTATAGATGCTGTTTCTCTGGCCAGAATCACACCGTCCTCCAGCCTTGTGCTCTTCTCCTCTCTGTCTTCCCCTAACATGCTTTGCACTCAGAAGAAACCCCGACATCAGCCCCTAGCTTTCTGCTGTGCCTTTAGGCCACTGTGCTTTTTTCCCCAAGTTACACGCATTCCATGCCTCTGTTCTCAGGAGAAATGGCTTACTTTGTGAGAAAGAGCAATTCCTGATGAATAGTAGATTAAGCCAAGTGGAAGATTTTTAATATAGCTCTTGTGAAAAGGAAACCTGGAGGTCAGCAAAACAGCACAGTATGGGCTCCCCAGTCACCAAGAATTGGGTTCCTTTTCTCTCGTTGTTCCACAATATCAACCTGCTCATCTGCCTCAGCGTCCAACAGAGCTACGTGAGGTCCAGACAGCACAGCTGCATCCCAGCTAGCAGTGCGGAGGAGAGAGGAAGAAGGCATGCTCCTTTCTTCTAACATCTCTTCTCGTATTTTATTCTTTGAATCTTTACCTCTTTCTCGTTTCATTCTCCCTTTTTTTTCCAGCTGGTCCATTCTTCTCCACTCTCCACTTTTTATCACAACCTTCTACAGTCTCCCTCTGATCTTGAGCATGGGTACAGGAGTATGAGGAATAGGGTAAAACACAATTTCAGATCCTTTTGCACCCCAACAAGCAAGACATGTAGCAATGTACAAAAGACGTCATTGTAATTTCAAGCAGGATGCCCAGAGCAACTCATTTGCATCCCAACAGTTGGTTAAACCTCCCTCTTCTCCTTCATTTTTCTTTCTAGACCTCTCTAAAGCCACATCACTGCATGTCTACAGTTGAATCACATGCAGCAAGGCTTCAGGCATCTCTGTACGGGCTGGCTACCCACAAGAAGTCAACTGAGTTAGCAAGCACTTGCTGCTCCCAGAGATCAGCCCCAGTGTGGGGACACCCACTATAAATGCCAATTCAGCTCAGACACAGAACATGGGGAGCCCCATACAGACTTTCTTACACCGGACTGAGAATCTATCTGTAGCACACAGTAGGAGGAAAGGAGGAGAAAGTCAGTGCTTTGACAGGAACAGGAAATGGTTTGAGGACTGAAGCAAGTAATGAGTGACCCCAAGGGAAGACAGAGGGCAGGAAGAGAAGCGAGAGTGGGGAATCAAACACAAATTGCACAGCTCTGCGTTGACCTCATCATGAATCACCTATAACACTGCCATGAATACATCTGTTAATCCCTCTAGTTCAGAGGACCCTGGGCTGAG
Source organism: Tragulus kanchil (assembly GCA_022376925.1). NCBI lineage: Eukaryota > Metazoa > Chordata > Mammalia > Artiodactyla > Tragulidae > Tragulus > Tragulus kanchil. Next base: position 28,708,470 of record JAIOJX010000024.1, read on the forward strand.
CAGAGAAGCACCTAGTCTGTCAAGGAAGCCCCCTCTATCCCTGTTGAGGGGGCTGTTCAATAACATGCACGTGGAGTCAAATGATGATACCAATGCTGATGCTGGGCACCAGAGAAGGAGACAAAAACAGAGGCTAAGAGGGATCTAGGGAGTGTGGGGCACAAAACGTCAGGCAAGGCCATGAAGAAAACATGACGTGGATGTTTGGATCACCTGCCTGCGTGGCAGTGGCCAGAATGACGCTCCTGCTGTGTTGGGAGAGAGCCAGTGATGCCGTGTTGACCCACAGACAGGTGGGCACAGGAAGCTGGTTGCCCTTTGGGCCCTTCGCCATCATTAAAGGCAAGTGCCCAGGAAGGGCCTGGACGTAAGACTTCCCCTAGCGCACATTTGTCACCAGCAGCCAGGAGGAGAATCAAACAAACACCACCAGGAGTAAATCAGTCACTGTTTGAGCAGGTGCCCTTTTCCGAATGAAATTGCGTGTGTTATTTTTAATATCTCTTGTCCATCTGCTCTGGTTGTTTCCTCTGGCCCGCAGCCGAAGGCTCTGTCGCATTACCTGGACGGAGATGTGACCATGCAGTCACCTTCGCCGAACTGCAGGGACATGCTTGGCTTCTCTGATACACCAACCCCAGGAAGTATAAATAGAAATGTTGCTTTTATTTGTAGACTTAATGCTTACGGGGAAGCTGGCTCAGAGGCATAAAAGCTTACCTCTTCCAATTCACTGAACTTTGGGCCCATAATTCTTGCAGTTCAGAAAATTAAATAGAGGTCAGCAATTTATGCCTAAGGTACCGGAGATGGAGAGCCTGAGAAGGGCTATTAAACCAGGCAAACGTGCTTATGTGTTTTCAATTTTCTCTTGTTGTTTCTGCCGGGGTCTTCCACCACCAAATTGCTGCTGCTTTATGGACTGAAAAACCTCAGAGTGAGAGACAGCTTCTCTTTAGCACCTCTGCCAGAATGTCAGAGCAGAGCTGAGCCCAGGCAGCCCTGTCCAGGAGGTCTCTAGGGAGCTCAGTTCCCAAGATAGAGATGTGCTACCATTAACCTCAACTTCAATCAGTTCCTGAATGCACCAGAGGCCAGACTGTGTTCATTAGGCATTCTATAAAATACCAAAGACTACTTATATTGATTTTATATTTGAAGATTTTTTTAAAAAAACTGACTGTGTACTTTCCACAGTTCAGTAGGAAGGAAGGTCCTGAGAATTACCGTAAGGAGAAATGTGGACACCCAGAACTCCTCATCAACAACAAACAGCAGTTGTTTGCTACACAACGACCTTATTAGCACATCCTTGTAAGGAGCTCCTGGAAATTCTAGAAATGAAAGCTGCCTTCCTTTCCTTTACTTCTATGAAGGTAGAACAGTAACGAGCGTGCTTGATAAAATTCGTGAAAAATCTAGACTCTTTAGGTAACCTGAAAAGGGTAAATACCACTTCAAGAAATATTATCAGTATATATCCCCAGCACCTAAACTGGGTTCTCAACAAACACTGACTGACTCTGACTATACTTCCAGGCTTCCAGCCATCTTTACATCATGCTTAAAAACATTCTAATACCCAGACAGAACCTTTTTCAGATTTCATCCTTTTTCAGAAAGTCAGGCATCTGGCCACCCTGGCCTTTGACACAATACACTGAAAGTCAATGATGGCGAACTTCGAACATCCCCTGGGGTCAAGCTGGACTCACTTACATCAACAGTAATGCAGAGCTACTGGAAGCAGATGGGATCCAAGTTGGATCTGGTCTGCCTGCCTGCTGCTAGGAACCGTGTTGGTGTGAATACTCCTGTTTACATCAAAAGAACTTCGTATTTGCTTGGCAAATAATTCAATACAAATTAGAACATTCAGTTCCAGCTTGGCCTGGGAGCCTCATGTAGACCGAGCTAAAACTTCAGTCATCTTTTATGAACTACCAAAGTAGCCTACGATATTGGGCCTAAGGAGACTTTTATGTGGTCATATAATTGATTCTCCCAGTTGGAAGCAAGAAGCAGAACGCATGAAAGTGCAGAGAAAAAAAAAAGGGGGGAAAAATAATGTACAAACTCCTTTAGCTCTGTAAAACTTTGGACTCCGGTTCCTAGACCCTGTTTTTCATATCAATCCAATCCCAATATCCAAGAGAACGCCATGAAACATAGATCCCTAATAAAGAACCAAGTACTTTTCTAACTCTTACAGTTTATGAATAAAGAAATTAAGATCCAGAGATTTTTAAGCAACTTGTCCAAGATCACAGAGCTACTTAGTGAGTGTCTGTATCTCAGTCTTAGCTTCTTTCTAGCTACCACACGACAATTTAAGGGGAAAAAGGGAGAGGCTCCGCACCTCTTTTAAGATGTAGGTGAGTCTTATGTGACATGGGTTTCACAGCTCCTGACTTATGACAGAGTTCAACACCTGAGAAAAGAGTGAGGCTTTTATTTATCTTAATTGGAATTGAGATTCCTAGGCCTGGCCACCTCACATCACCAGAGGTGTCTTGTCTCCAGGACTTTGGGTGGCCGCAGGGACTACCAATCCAGTTCAGGTAGCTCACCAGTCTCTGATGAATCAGGAGTCTCATCTTCTCATGCAGCACATGCTATGTGCCCACCTACAAATATGAAAGAGCGAAACTTCCAGAATGTGTATGTGATGTCGAGTTTTAGCCAGTTCTGTGCATCAAGCATTGGAATTGCTCCAGCCTTATTGGTATGACTTCTCCTGGCACTAAAGAGGGGATGAGAGGAGGAAAACTCTAAAGAAATATGGCACAGATGGCAAAAATGGGGGGTGAAAAAAGAAAGAAAACTTGACCTTGAGAGAAACTAGCAACAAACATACTGATAAAAAAAGGCAAGTGGCTATCTTGCAGAGTTAAAAAAAAAAAAAAATCTAGTGATGGATCACCATGCCGGCAAATGTTCCACGGTACTGAAAACAGAGCTAGCCACAAAATCCTTTTCTCTCCAGGTTTTTGGTTTGGGTTGGAGAACGCAACATCAAGGGCACAACTGCAGGAGATGTGTGCGGTGGGGAAGGCAGTGCACTACCTCCTGCAGGAGCTAGCTCAGGCAAAGATAGCTGCTCTCCCTCCCCTCTTGCTCCTCCCTGATTCTCTCCCCTCACTCCAGGAGAGAAGAAAGTGCGGTAGGTACAGCTTGACATAACTGACATCCCCGGCCCTCTGAAGCGAGTTCAGCAGCCAGGAGGTCGGATCCAGCTCATTCTCTGATTGACTGCTTTCCCTGGTTGGCGGCAGGCTGGAAGCAGAGTCTTGGAGTAGGCTTCCACGCACAGAGAGGTGTGCCCTGACGCCTGATGAAGGTCAGAGAGATCCGTCTCTGGCTCCTTCTGAGACTTTCAGGGACACTCTCAGAATGAAACAGACTGATAGCCTCACTCTCTCACTTCTGTTTATATTATCTTGTTTTTTTCCCACCTGAGTTTTTTCTCAAACATACTCCAGCAAAAGAGCTTTTGTCCCAATTCTACATCACACTCCAGGGGACATCTAAAGATTTCCCTTAATCCTCTCTCTGCACTGCATTCAACTAGTATCTATACAGTGCCTACTATATACAGATTGCTGTTAGTTATCTTGGAGATTTTTTTTTTTTTTTTAAAGCATGGCCTGTGTTCTGCCTTCCTGGTACCCTCTAGTAAGCAAAATGCATTATTATGGCACTAAGTGAAGGAGGACATGGGTAACCCAGAATATCAGAAAGGAAGGATCAAGGAAATCTTGATGGGAATTTGAAGGACAGCAGGATCTTGATAAGGGAGACTGGAGAAAGGAGTATTTCACAGCATAGGCACAGCAGAAGTCACTTGGAGGGGGGAAGCATGGAAAGTCCTGCCTGGCTGAAGTACAGGGTACAAGGAAGAAGACATCAAGAGCTGTACCACCAAAAAGATAGGTTACAGCCAAAACCAGTAGTCTTGAATGTCAGACAGACAAATTTGGGTTGGAAGCTGGTGCTATAGGGTAAATGGAATCAATCTGACGAAATAAAAACATAGTTGTGAATGAGAGTGTGTCTGAAAGTCTATGTGAAGGGACAAATCATTGTTTTCCTTCTCATTCAGTGCTTCATTTGGTACTTTTTTTTTTTTTTTTAAACCTTTATTTTGCTTTTAACTTTCACAGAGTTTTGTTGTTTACAGATATGTATGATCCCAGATTAGTCATACGTATATCCTTCCCTTCCCACCCCTCCCAACCATCACACAGCACCCCTGAAGGATCCCCTTTTCTCACAGAGCAATAACTAGAGCTATTTTCTTCACATATGATAATACAGGCCTTCATGCTACTTCCTTTACACCTCCCACCCTCTGTTCCTTCCCCACAATGTCCATATGTCCACTGTCCATGTCTGTCTTTCTGTCGCTTCACTGAGTGTGCCATCATCACCATCCTACTAGATTCCATATATGTGTGTGAATATACTGTATTTGTCCTTCTCTTTCTGACTTCACTTTTTATGATACATTCTAGATCCAGCCACCTCATTAGGGCTGATTCTTCTGCATTTCTCTTTACAGCTGTGTAGTTTTCCATTGTATATATGTACCAGAGCTTTTGGATCCATTCGTTCGTAGATGAGAATCTAGGTTGCTTCCATGTTCTAGCTATTGTATAGAGAGCTGCAATGAACATTGGAGTCCAGGTGCTTGTTTCAGATTTGATTTCATCAGGGTATAAGCCTAAGAGTAGGATTGCTGGGTCGTATGGTGCTTCTATTTTTAGTTTTTTAAGAAATCTCCATACTGTCTTCCATAGAGGCTGTATCAATTCACATTCCCACCAGCAATGCAGGAGTGTTTCCCTTTCTCCGCACCCTCTCCAGCATTTATTGTCTGTTTATTTGTGGATGCTGGCCATTCTGACGGCTGTGAAGTGACATCTCATCGTAGTTTTGATTTGCGTTTCTCTAATTACAAGTGAGGTTGAGCACCGTTTCATGTGTTTTTTGCCCATCTGTATGTCGTCGTTGGAGAAGTGGTCCTTTTCCCATTTTTTGATTGGGTTGTTCGTTTTTCCAGTGCTGAGTTGTCTGAGTTGCTTGTAAATTTTGGAGATTAATTCTTTGTCTATTGTTTCATTTGCTATGATTTTCTCCCATTCTGTGGGCTGTCTGTTCAGCTTTTTTGTGATTTCTTTTGCTGTACAAAAGCTTTTAAATTTCATTAGGTCGTTTGGTACTTCTTAAGCTACTGTAGAATAGAAAGAAAACCAGTATCTGGTCCAGATAGAACTCTATCCAAGTAGGAATTCCACCGCTATTTCGCTCTGGGCCTTTGGGCAAGTCCTATGTAACTGACATAAAGCTGCTCACCTTCTAAGATATAAGAAATCACATTGCCCTCTTTTTTCCCAAATCAAATGAAATCTTCTGTACCTTCATTAGCAAGCAAGACCTGAAGTCTCTGTCATGGGTGGTGTTGGATGAAGGTCAGTGGAAGAGCTGTCTCTCTATAGGAATATTCATGAATCTCAGAATACTGGTACATTCAGAGATGAAGGGAAGGTCTCTGTTCTTTGGTCCACCTCAGCAAACTAAATTCTTCACCTCTGAGCCCTCAGGGTTCATGAATCTTCCCCCGGGCTGAAATTTTTCTAAGGTATTTGTCCTCTTTCTGACTTCACTTTATGATACATTCTAGACCCCATTTTGGATCTCTTTACAGCTGTGTAGTTTTCCATTGTATATATGTACCAGAGCTTTTGGATCCATTCGATGAGAATCTAGGTTGCTTCCATGTTCTAGCTATTGTATAGAGAGCTGCAATGAACATTGGAGTCCAGGTGCTTGTTTCAGATTTGATTTCATCAGGGTATAAGCCTAAGAGTAGGATTGCTGGGTCGTATGGTGCTTCTATTTTTAGTTTTTTAAGAAATCTCCAGACTGTCTTCCATAGAGGCTGTATCAATTTACATTCCCACCAGCAATGCAGGAGTGTTCCCTTTTCTCCGCACCCTCTCCAGCATTTATTGTCTGTTGATTTGTGGATGATGGCCATTCTGACGGGTGTGAGGTGATATCTCATTGTAGATTTGATTTGCATTTCTCTAATTATAAGTGAAGTTGAGCATCGTTTCATGTGTTTTTGGGCCATCTGTATGTCGTCGTTGGAGAAGTGGTCCTTTTCCCATTTTTTGATTGGGTTGTTCGTTTTTCCAGTGCTGAGTTGTCTGAGTTGCTTGTAAATTTTGGAGATTAATTCTTTGTCTATTGTTTCATTTGCTATGATTTTCTCCCATTCTGTGGGCTGTCTGTTCAGCTTTTTTGTGATTTCTTTTGCTGTACAAAAGCTTTTAAATTTCATTAGGTCGTTTGGTACTTCTTAAGCTACTGTAGAATAGAAAGAAAACCAGTATCTGGTCCAGATAGAACTCTATCCAAGTAGGAATTCCACCGCTATTTCGCTCTGGGCCTTTGGGCAAGTCCTATGTAACTGACATAAAGCTGCTCACCTTCTAAGATATAAGAAATCACATTGCCCTCTTTTTCCAAGTCAAATGAAATCTTCTGTACCTTCATTAGCAAGCAAGACCTGAAGTCTCTGTCATGGGTGGTGTTGGATGAAGGTCAGTGGAAGAGCTGTCTCTCTATAGGAATATTCATGAATCTCAGAATACTGGTACATTCAGAGATGAAGGGAAGGTCTCTGTTCTTTGGTCCACCTCAGCAAACTAAATTCTTCACCTCTGAGCCCTCAGGGTTCATTGATGATGGAAGACTCCATTTCCCCCAGCCATGTTTGTGTTTTGCTGAAAATTTTACTTCTGTTTTAGGTTTGAAGGATTCATTAACCAAAGAAATCACTCATTATGCATACAAACAATTTCAATGTTTTAGAGAAGATTCTATGACTTGACTTTATATATAATAATTAAAAGAAAGCAGAAACTGTGGAGATATGTAATAGCACATACATCACAAAACTGGGCTGACCTACATCCAGAATTAAACTTCCCTGGGAAGTCCCTCATTAACAGCAATTTGGAGTCCCAACTGGGAAAGGGTTCCAGGCGGTGCATCCATCTCATAGATGAGACTTCAAATTGTAGTTGAGGGCTCCCACTTATAATCCCAGGCTGCAAAATACCATCAGTTTGCCCACAACAATGCACTTCTGATTTTTACTGTAATCTTTTTGCAATGTTCTTTGTTTTACCTTGTGAATCATAGGACTCATTAGGCCCTGAGGGTTGGCCGGATCTCCAGGGGCTCAAGAATTCCAAAACCCACTCTATTTCTTATCTAAAGTGCTGCCTGACTTGCCGTGCCTCCGGGCAATGTCCAGGCAGGGCAGAAGCAGGGCAGAGGCCTGCTCTCCTGATTCTGATACCTGAACAAGACTTTCCCTCTGATGACAGATCCTGAAACATGGCAGTGGTGATCAACTGTCACGGTTTACCCCGGACTGAAAGGGTTTCCCAGATGCACAGCTTTCAGTTTTCAAACTGGGAAAAGCACTAGTCACTCAATCATGTCCAACTCTATGGGATCCCTTGAGACTGTAGCCTGCTAGGTACCTCTGTCTATGAGATTTTCCAGGCAAGAATACTGGAGTGGGTTGCCATTTCCTTCTCCAGGGGAATCTCCCAGCCCAAGAATAGAACCCAGGTCTCTCACATTGCAGGCAGACTCTTTACCATCTAAGCCACCAGGGAAGATGGAGGAAAACCAGGGCAAATCAGGACGAACTGGCCATACTGTCTGAAATTCTGTGTCCAAATCAGCGGTATTCACTCTGGGGTCTGGTCTAACTAGAGCTCTACCTTAGGTCCAATCTCAGAGATGAAGGGAAGGTCTCTGTTCTTTGGTCCACCTCAGCAAACTAAATTCTTCACCTCTGAGCCCTCAGGGTTCATTGATGATGGAAGACTCCATTTCCCCCAGCCATGTTTGTGTTTTGCTGAAAATTTTACTTCTGTTTTAGGTTTGAAGGATTCATTAACCAAAGAAATCACTCATTATGCATACAAACAATTTCAATGTTTTAGAGAAGATTCTATGACTTGACTTTATATATAATAATTAAAAGAAAGCAGAAACTGTGGAGATATGTAATAGCACATACATCACAAAACTGGGCTGACCTACATCCAGAATTAAACTTCCCTGGGAAGTCCCTCATTAACAGCAATTTGGAGTCCCAACTGGGAAAGGGTTCCAGGCGGTGCATCCATCTCATAGATGAGACTTCAAATTGTAGTTGAGGGCTCCCACTTATAATCCCAGGCTGCAAAATACCATCAGTTTGCCCACAACAATGCACTTCTGATTTTTACTGTAATCTTTTTGCAATGTTCTTTGTTTTACCTTGTGAATCATAGGACTCATTAGGCCCTGAGGGTTGGCCGGATCTCCAGGGGCTCAAGAATTCCAAAACCCACTCTATTTCTTATCTAAAGTGCTGCCTGACTTGCCGTGCCTCCGGGCAATGTCCAGGCAGGGCAGAAGCAGGGCAGAGGCCTGCTCTCCTGATTCTGATACCTGAACAAGACTTTCCCTCTGATGACAGATCCTGAAACATGGCAGTGGTGATCAACTGTCACGGTTTACCCCGGACTGAAAGGGTTTCCCAGATGCACAGCTTTCAGTTTTCAAACTGGGAAAAGCACTAGTCACTCAATCATGTCCAACTCTATGGGATCCCTTGAGACTGTAGCCTGCTAGGTACCTCTGTCTATGAGATTTTCCAGGCAAGAATACTGGAGTGGGTTGCCATTTCCTTCTCCAGGGGAATCTCCCAGCCCAAGAATAGAACCCAGGTCTCTCACATTGCAGGCAGACTCTTTACCATCTAAGCCACCAGGGAAGATGGAGGAAAACCAGGGCAAATCAGGACGAACTGGCCATACTGTCTGAAATTCTGTGTCCAAATCAGCGGTATTCACTTGTCTCCAATGCCAACAGAAGCTCTGGTCTAACTAGAGCTCTACCTGGGAATAGGACAGTGTCATTGGCCCTGGAAGAAGTTGCTACTATCCACCCATCTGTGTCTCAGAGCCAGTTCTATTTCTTTAAACCAAAGTACTAACCTGGGTGAGGAATTTCTTCTTAATACTTGGAAATTTCTTCTTGCCTTTTTTTTTTTTTTTTTGAGCTGAACCAGAAAGTCATCAAACAACTCCAGAGGCAAAGTTGTCCAGAAGTCTGAATGTACAGGTTTGACCATTCTACCTGCAGATGAGAGGAAGAAGGCATGAGGACAAAAGCAAAGGAACGAATTATCCTTTTTAAGATGAGTCAGTCATTGAGTCAAATACAGTATGCGCAAGACAAATACAGCACATACAACATGCCAGGCACTGTGGCAGGTGCTCCATATACAGTGGGGAAAAGATGGCAGCCCTCTCATTTAAGTGACATTCTATCATTATTCTGAAATAGGAAAGAAACAGGGGGAAAAAAAAAAAATTATTCATCTGAAAGTGACTTAACCTACTAGCACCATCAGAGGACCAAACGTCTAACAATGCACATAAAACCCTCATGACAGAGTCACCATGCGGGGTGCTGCCCAGAATAATCATGGGAGTACCTCTGACTCTGTGAACTTGCTACAAACTGTTCCTCTTTGATACTTCCTTCAGTTTCTGCCAAACTTTCTCTCTTTCTTTGGCTACATCAGGTCTTAGTTGTGACATACAGGATCTCTGTGCATCATGCAGGATCTTCTGTTGCTGAACACAGACTCTTTAGTTGTGGTGCACGGGCTTCAGTAGTTGTGGCACGCAGGTTCTTAACCACTGGACTACCAGGGAAGTCCCAGCTTCTGCCAAACTCTTACTATATTTCTGAAGAGTCTTTAGATTTATTAGGTGTCATCACAAGATTCTTTTATATATGTCATCTCTCGTAATCCCCATTTCACAGGAGAAGACTCTCTGGCTGAAAAAACAATCAACTGAGTTCACACACTTAAACCAAGAGGGAGAATTTGAACTCATTTCTTTTAGCTCCAAGCCAGTATTTTTCCTGACATCATATTGCCCTCCTGGTATCTCCTTTGAGAGATCTCCCCACTTTGCCCACTGCTCTGGGGCTCTCAGGTCAGAGATTGATATTACAGCTGCAAAGGCTGTGGACAAAAGGCAGGGCAGCTATACTAGCCTAGGGAGACTCAGAGTCATCTTAAAACAGTAGAGTTATTTCTCTCCAGAGGACTCTGACAAGGAGCCACACAATCATTCAAGGTTTTCTCTGAATCTTCCGTTTTTTGGTTGTTGTTTCTCTTTTTTTAATCTGCTGCATTCAGCTTGCCAATGGGAAAAAAGGCAAGGTCTAAAGGAAGATACGGGGGGTTCTTAATGGGTTAATCTTAGAAGTGGGGTTATCAGTTTTGCCCATATTAAATAGGCCAGAACTTAGTTACATCTAACCACAGGGATGCTGGGAAATGTAGTGTGGGTGTGTGTCCCTGAGGAAAAGGCAATGGAGTTTAGTGAACACAGAGCAGTCTCTGCCAGAGTGGACAACAACATCTGAACGCAGCAATGTCCTAGAGATGATCAACTCTTGAAACACTCCAACCACAAAATGGAGGACTCCAAAGACGGTTTTCATTTTAGGGTTATTGCCAGAACTAGAGAAGAAGGCATACAGAGCTCCAGAGTCAGAATAAGCCCTTAGTCAACAGTCGCGGAGGAGAGGCAGAGGGAACAATGAGACAAACACGACCTTGAGTTCCCTTCACCAGCTTTAAGTCACTGGGTAGGCTTATAATCTCTGTAAGCATGGAAAGCCGTCTCAAAAGTATGGATCCCAGTAGCTCATCTATACTCAGGAGAATAAGAGGAAAGATTATTTGAAACAAGAATAGTCTCAAAATCCCAAGATAAATGGGTACCAACTTGCATTCAGAGAAAGAGATCGTGAACAGACAATAAACACATTGTTGGCAGAAAACTAAAGAAGCACTATGTGAATGCCTGCATTAAGTATCACTTTCAGAAAGACCAATCCCTCCTTCCCCAAAACCACCTCAGTAGCTCTCAGTGGGCCTCTACGACATGATCTTACTCCTTTAGAGAGATCTCACTCACCCTTTGGGCCTCAAACTGCCCTCTAAAGCTCAAGCCAGTATTTTTCCTGACATCATATTGCCCTCCTGGTATCTCCTTTGAGAGATCTCCCCACTTTGCCCACTGCTCTGGGGCTCTCAGGTCAGAGATTGATATTACAGCTGCAAAGGCTGTGGACAAAAGGCAGGGCAGCTATACTAGCCTAGGGAGACTCAGAGTCATCTTAAAACAGTAGAGTTATTTCTCTCCAGAGGACTCTGACAAGGAGCCACACAATCATTCAAGGTTTTCTCTGAATCTTCCGTTTTTTGGTTGTTGTTTCTCTTTTTTTAATCTGCTGCATTCAGCTTGCCAATGGGAAAAAAGGCAAGGTCTAAAGGAAGATACGGGGGGTTCTTAATGGGTTAATCTTAGAAGTGGGGTTATCAGTTTTGCCCATATTAAATAGGCCAGAACTTAGTTACATCTAACCACAGGGATGCTGGGAAATGTAGTGTGGGTGTGTGTCCCTGAGGAAAAGGCAATGGAGTTTAGTGAACACAGAGCAGTCTCTGCCAGAGTGGACAACAACATCTGAAACGCAGCAATGTCCTAGAGATGATCAACTCTTGAAACACTCCAACCACAAAATGGAGGACTCCAAAGACGGTTTTCATTTTAGGGTTATTGCCAGAACTAGAGAAGAAGGCATACAGAGCTCCAGAGTCAGAATAAGCCCTTAGTCAACAGTCGCGGAGGAGAGGCAGAGGGAACAATGAGACAAACACGACCTTGAGTTCCCTTCACCAGCTTTAAGTCACTGGGTAGGCTTATAATCTCTGTAAGCATGGAAAGCCGTCTCAAAAGTATGGATCCCAGTAGCTCATCTATACTCAGGAGAATAAGAGGAAAGATTATTTGAAACAAGAATAGTCTCAAAATCCCAAGATAAATGGGTACCAACTTGCATTCAGAGAAAGAGATCGTGAACAGACAATAAACACATTGTTGGCAGAAAACTAAAGAAGCACTATGTGAATGCCTGCATTAAGTATCACTTTCAGAAAGACCAATCCCTCCTTCCCCAAAACCACCTCAGTAGCTCTCAGTGGGCCTCTACGACATGATCTATTTCTAGAAAATTGCCAACAGCTAGGATTTTCAAAGTTTTGATCTTATTTTAAAGAATAAGGCAGTGGTTCTCAAACCTGTGTATCAGAATCACCTGAGATTTTCAAAACTACATAAGCAAGGTCCAGAAATCCTAACTGTTTCACATTTACCAGCTAACTATGAGATAGCCAGATTGGCACTTTTCTATGAACCTCATTAAGAACCACTATTCTAATTTATTCAAAGAAATCCTTAACATCTTTTTGACATACCTATTTATCTACCTTATCATGTATTAAATAAAGTAGAATTCCACTCTAAAGTATTATACCTTTTAGAGTGTTGAGCAACACAAGCAAATGCACCATAATTTGACTATGAACACTTTAAAAAACTTGAAAGACAAATCCTTGAATGGAGACATGGGGTGGATCAGAAAGCAGAAAAGCTTTATTAGATTGAGTGATTGACTGATTCACTCATTCAGCCAATCAGTTCACAAATTACTATTGAGCCACTTGCCAGGTACTGTACTAGGCTCCAAGAAGATAAAAATAAATAAGAAATAGGGCTTCCCTGGTGGTCCAGTGGGTAAAGAGTCTGCCCTGCAGTGCAGGGGGCACCAATTCGATCCCTGGCCCAGGAAGATCCCATGTGCTGCAAAGCAGCTGGACCAGTATGTCCAATTACCAATCAGTGCTCTGGAGCACATGCACCCAGAGCTGGTGCTCAGCAGCGAGAGGCCACTGCAATGGGAGAGGCCACAGGCCAAGAAGTAAGAATGGATAAAAAATAAATAAATAAAAAAATCAATAAAAAGAGGCCAAAATTTAAATAAATAAGAAATAGTTCTTATATTTCCAGATGACAAGGAAAGAAAAGCTACAATTAAGCTTGCTTCCTTAAAGCACCCACCACAATGCTTCTGAAATTTGAAACCAGTAACATTTTATTAAGATGCAGCTCCATGAGGCCATACTTCTGCTCTCTTTAGAGGAGGTAACTTGTTAAATCCATGTAAGTGTGCCAGTCTTAATAGCTCTCCTTCCCAGACAATAAAAACGTGAACAGACAATAAACACATTGTTGGCAGAAAACTAAAGAAGCACTATGTGAATGCCTGCATTAAGTATCACTTTCAGAAAGACCAATCCCTCCTTCCCCAAAACCACCTCAGTAGCTCTCAGTGGGCCTCTACGACATGATCTATTTCTAGAAAATTGCCAACAGCTAGGATTTTCAAAGTTTTGATCTTATTTTAAAGAATAAGGCAGTGGTTCTCAAACCTGTGTATCAGAATCACCTGAGATTTTCAAAACTACATAAGCAAGGTCCAGAAATCCTAACTGTTTCACATTTACCAGCTAACTATGAGATAGCCAGATTGGCACTTTTCTATGAACCTCATTAAGAACCACTATTCTAATTTATTCAAAGAAATCCTTAACATCTTTTTGACATACCTATTTATCTACCTTATCATGTATTAAATAAAGTAGAATTCCACTCTAAAGTATTATACCTTTTAGAGTGTTGAGCAACACAAGCAAATGCACCATAATTTGACTATGAACACTTTAAAAAACTTGAAAGACAAATCCTTGAATGGAGACATGGGGTGGATCAGAAAGCAGAAAAGCTTTATTAGATTGAGTGATTGACTGATTCACTCATTCAGCCAATCAGTTCACAAATTACTATTGAGCCACTTGCCAGGTACTGTACTAGGCTCCAAGAAGATAAAAATAAATAAGAAATAGGGCTTCCCTGGTGGTCCAGTGGGTAAAGAGTCTGCCCTGCAGTGCAGGGGGCACCAATTCGATCCCTGGCCCAGGAAGATCCCATGTGCTGCAAAGCAGCTGGACCAGTATGTCCAATTACCAATCAGTGCTCTGGAGCACATGCACCCAGAGCTGGTGCTCAGCAGCGAGAGAGGCCACTGCAATGGGAGAGGCCACAGGCCAAGAAGTAAGAATGGATAAAAAATAAATAAATAAAAAAATCAATAAAAAGAGGCCAAAATTTAAATAAATAAGAAATAGTTCTTATATTTCCAGATGACAAGGAAAGAAAAGCTACAATTAAGCTTGCTTCCTTAAAGCACCCACCACAATGCTTCTGAAATTTGAAACCAGTAACATTTTATTAAGATGCAGCTCCATGAGGCCATACTTCTGCTCTCTTTAGAGGAGGTAACTTGTTAAATCCATGTAAGTGTGCCAGTCTTAATAGCTCTCCTTCCCATGACCTGAGTTCAAGTTCATAAGAACTAGCATGGCAGCCTCATGCCTGAACACCTGGCCATTGGATGTTAATAGGCCATCATGCCAATGCAAACACTCCCCACCAAAAAGGGTACTACCAGTGGTACTCAGAGCTGACTGTGTTATTCAATGGGTGTGACTTATCCATCAGATACTCCATCCCTGCCATTTGTTTTATGGAGTCTTTTTAAGTTTTGCTTTTTGCCATGCCGCTCATGGGATATCAGCCCCAACCAGGGGCTGCACCTGGGACACAGCTGTGGAGGCGCTGGGTCCTAACTGCTGGACTGCCGGGGAATTCCTCCATCCATCTTATGTTTATAGACCAACCGTGCCATAATAACTGAAAAACTGTCTGCACATGACAGGACCAGAAAGAAAAACATGAAGAGTTATATGGAGGGTGTTAAAAGATAAGTTTCATAAGAGTCTGAAAAGTCTTCAGGAAAATGGGTCATCGATGAGAAAAGAAAGGGCAAAGGCAGCAGGCAAGAGGCTGGTGGGAGTCCTTGGACAGTCTGAGGGACCACCACCATCACCTCAGAGGACTATCAGATGATTGTATGAAGCAGCTGAAGGAACACAGCAGGTCAGAGTTTCAGAGACTCCAGAGCGGGGAGAAGAGCCACTTGCCAAGACACAAAAGAGGGCATGTCATTCCGCAGGAACTGTGCCACAAATAACCCTTACCACTCTTACCCAGTCAGAGCTCCCTTTTCCAAGGGGACATCAATACTGTCAAACTGGGTAGGTATTGTTCTTTTATTTCTCCTACTGAATCAAAAGGTCTTTCAACAACAGGTTCTGTCTCCGTCATGTTTGACTTCCTTAGGAGTCTCTTATAGAGCCATGTCAAAAAAATGAATGAATGGATTTCTAAATGAAACTGACCACTCACCATCTCTGACATGTCACTGTCATGTGTAAGGGGGTCTCCAATAGGCTAATAACAGAAATCCTGCAGAGGTTCGAGTTCTCTGGTTTATGCTTGTTCCTTATGGTGGAATCTCTAGATCTCACGTTCACTCCCATCAAAGTCTCCCCAAACCTGAATATTGTGCCCACTCAGAGAGAGGATTCAGAAATTCTTCCTTCCTTATCTCAGCAATGTAGAAAAGTTTATACAAAAAAAAACATCTTAAAGGGAACCTAACCTCCAGCCTCTAAGAGGAAGGAAGGAGAGGCAAGGCAGTGAGTTCGGTATAGCTCAGGTTTATCAGATGTGATCTTCCTTTCACTCAACTCTCAGAGAGAAAGAGAAAGAGTAACACTGAGTACCTTTGCAGGAAACTGCAGTGATTTTAGTAGGGTAGAAAATGGGACAGTGAAATGCTGTCACTATAACAACTGACATCATAACTGTTCCTCAGAGGACAACCGTATCTACTGAATAAATACCTTGATAAGCAGCTCAGGGTGGAGAGTGAGTCACTGGGTATAATAAACAGAGAGAGAGCTATTCTATATGAGAAGATGAGAGAAATTTGTTTTGTTACTAAAGATATAAGAGAAAGAGGAATCAAGACATAGAATGAGGTTCAGCCAGCACTTGGAATGATATTGTTCATGAAAGTTCTCCAGTGTTTGGGCAAAGGCATTTTTAAGAATGAGGTCAGGGGATTTCCCTGGCAGTCCTGTGGTTAAGACTGCACTTCCACTGCAGAGGGCATGGGTTTGATCCCTGGTCAAGGAACAAAGATCCCGCATGCCGCATCGCATGGCCAAAACCAAAACAAAACAAAAACACAGCTCTTGCTGAGTGTTCAACAACAAACAAACAAAATAACAACAACAACAACAATAAGAATGAGGATGGTCTTGGGTTCACTTTGAAATTTACACTGCTACACTTTAAAATTATCTTCTAGAATTCCACCATTTCTTATTAAAATCTAGTGATCACAAAAAATTGCTTTTATGCATAGAAACTGTGAAAGTTAAGAGATTTAATGTTTAGGTTGATATATGTGACTTGAATTTCACATTTAAGTTGATATTATGTGAAACAGAAAAAGCATAAAAGAGACAGTGAGACCATCCATTAAAAAGCAAGAGTTTAGAGCTGCATAACTGACCACTCACCATCTCTGACATGTCACTGTCATGTGTAAGGGGGTCTCCAATAGGCTAATAACAGAAATCCTGCAGAGGTTCGAGTTCTCTGGTTTATGCTTGTTCCTTATGGTGGAATCTCTAGATCTCACGTTCACTCCCATCAAAGTCTCCCCAAACCTGAATATTGTGCCCACTCAGAGAGAGGATTCAGAAATTCTTCCTTCCTTATCTCAGCAATGTAGAAAAGTTTATACAAAAAAAAACATCTTAAAGGGAACCTAACCTCCAGCCTCTAAGAGGAAGGAAGGAGAGGCAAGGCAGTGAGTTCGGTATAGCTCAGGTTTATCAGATGTGATCTTCCTTTCACTCAACTCTCAGAGAGAAAGAGAAAGAGTAACACTGAGTACCTTTGCAGGAAACTGCAGTGATTTTAGTAGGGTAGAAAATGGGACAGTGAAATGCTGTCACTATAACAACTGACATCATAACTGTTCCTCAGAGGACAACCGTATCTACTGAATAAATACCTTGATAAGCAGCTCAGGGTGGAGAGTGAGTCACTGGGTATAATAAACAGAGAGAGAGCTATTCTATATGAGAAGATGAGAGAAATTTGTTTTGTTACTAAAGATATAAGAGAAAGAGGAATCAAGACATAGAATGAGGTTCAGCCAGCACTTGGAATGATATTGTTCATGAAAGTTCTCCAGTGTTTGGGCAAAGGCATTTTTAAGAATGAGGTCAGGGGATTTCCCTGGCAGTCCTGTGGTTAAGACTGCACTTCCACTGCAGAGGGCATGGGTTTGATCCCTGGTCAAGGAACAAAGATCCCGCATGCCGCATCGCATGGCCAAAACCAAAACAAAACAAAAACACAGCTCTTGCTGAGTGTTCAACAACAAACAAACAAAATAACAACAACAACAACAATAAGAATGAGGATGGTCTTGGGTTCACTTTGAAATTTACACTGCTACACTTTAAAATTATCTTCTAGAATTCCACCATTTCTTATTAAAATCTAGTGATCACAAAAAATTGCTTTTATGCATAGAAACTGTGAAAGTTAAGAGATTTAATGTTTAGGTTGATATATGTGACTTGAATTTCACATTTAAGTTGATATTATGTGAAACAGAAAAAGCATAAAAGAGACAGTGAGACCATCCATTAAAAAAAGCAAGAGTTTAGAGTCAAGGGTAAGGAAGAGAAAATAATTTCCCTAGAAATTCATAGTAATCCTGAGGAGTCTTTTGGCTTTCCATAGATGTGGAATTACAGCATCAGTCAAATCTTATCCAGATCTCATGAAGAAAGAACAGCCCGGCTAACACCAAGATTACAGATTAGTAACACAAGTCCATGTATCCTGGCATTCTGTGGTTCATGCTTTGGTAGAATTTACAGATCTCACTTGCACTCCCAACAAAATCTCCCCACATCTCTCTAGAAGTTCCTTGGATACACTGCCCATGTTTGCTAGACCAAGACTGTGTGCTACCACTAGGTGATCACCACTTTTCCTCCTTTCCTCCTTCCCTGCTTGCCTCGTGTGAGTGCCTTCCCATTTCCTGCACTACCTCTTACCGCAGGTGTGGCTTCCAGTGACTGTCCCCTTCTCTCCCGACCACACCTACATCCCAGTTAAGCCATCCTTTGGAAATGTGGAGATTCCACATGGTTGAGTTATCTATGACTGTGTAACAAACCACCCCAAAACTCAGCAGTTTAGAACAATGACTTATTATTTCTCATGTTCCTGTGGATTTACTGAGAATCTTTCCTGCTTCATATGGTGCCCTAGGTGGACCACAAGGATGCTAGAATAACCTGCAAACATAGCCTCAGTCCCTACAGCTGGTGGTTAGCACTGGCTGTGCAAGCTGGAGCTCAGTTAGTAAGGCTGGAGGCTTTGGTTTCCCTCCAGCAGGTCTTACTTTGTGGTTTCTTGGGCTTCCTCACAACATGGTGAGTGAGTTCCAGGAAAAGTGAATGGAACAGCTGTAGACCTCTTAAGGCCTGATCTCCAAAGTTATGTACCATCACCTCTGCAGCATTCTATTGATAAAACCTACAGGGAGGAGAAACACATTCTATTTTTTGACGTGGGGAATAGTTGGAGGGGAAAGACAATAAAGAAAAATTTCTGTGATCTTTAATTTTTTTTATTTTAAAGATTTATTTATTTATTTATTTTGGTGGGGGAGGGGTGGCGAGGGAGGGGAGCAGGCAGGCCACTTCTATTGGTCTTTCATTTGTCCATTTTCATCCATCTTTGTTCTTTGGCCCATGTGGGCCTCCCATTGCAGTGGCCTCTGTTGTCGCAGAGCACCGGCTCTGGGCGCATGTGCTCCAGAGCTCTGGCTCGGTAGTTGAACACATCGGTTCAGCCGCTCCACGGCACGTGGGATCTTCCCAGGCCAGGGCTCGAACCGGCGCCCCTTGCACTACAAGGTGGTGTCCTTACCCACTGGACCACCAGGGAAGCCCCAGTGATCTTTAATTTTTAATACCACCCTACTCAGTACTTCCACACACACACTCTACTGTTGTGCTTTCCCTTGTTGATTTTCTGAGTATTCCTCTTCTGCCAACCTCTTGCAGAGTCTATACGGGAACCACTCAGTCTATTTCTATTGGCAGTACCCTAAGCATCAGACATCAGAACAGGAGAGTTGGGCAGAAGGACCAGTCGAGTGAAGCAACTCTTTCCTGCCAAGCTGTCTTTTTCTGCCCGAACTCTCTTTTCAGTCAACCACACTTCCTCCTTAGACCAGCCTATTTATCACAGGGTTTGTGTATCATTTTGAAACTTTTCTTTCATTGGCTTACTCAAAAGAGCATGAGTTTACCTTAATCAGAAAGATAGGCGTGTGCCATCTTGGATAAGGGGCTAACTAACGATGGCGTATCTCTGCTGCTTATCGATATTGGCACAGAGATGACGGGACCTTCAAAGGGTTCAAGATAGTCATATATTACTGAAAGTTCCCCAGATCTAACCCAGAACAGCAAGTCAGTTCTCTGAAAGGGTGCCTAAACTGTCTAAACTGCCTGAACCTGAACGACGTTAAAAAGACTCCCAGAAAGTCAAGTTCCTGAACTTAACCGAATTGATATAGATCCAGAATTTTTTTGGTGGTTCTGGGAAGCTAAGAAGGTGAAACACCACACATGCCCACCACCCCTCCCCAACCAAACTCCAGCCTGGTATAGTCCCTGATCAGCCTTGTATCTGGATCTAAAGCGAGCAAAAATCCTAGGGGATAAATGTAGAAGACAGAATTGGACAAGGAAGAAAAAGGAGTATAACATTTATAATTTCCATCTTATCCCCCAGCATAGAAGTCTAAAGCTGCTGACACTATTCAAGAATGACTTTCCTCCTGTCCCTTCTCTGGGCAACCAAGACTCTGACCTGACCAACTGAGAAAATCTTGCCCCGAGGACAAATTATCAACTAGATTACCAATTACCAACTTAATTACCAAATGAAGCCAGAGATTAGGTACAGTCTTCCCCCAGTCCACTCTTCTGGATTCAAACTGCTTCACCTTACAGAAGAAATACATCAAAAAGAGCACTTATGACTATCCTGGTGGTCTAGTGATTAAGAACCTGTCTTCCGGGGCTTCCCTGGTGGTCCAGTGGGTAAAGAGTCCGCCTTGCAGTGCAAGGGGCACCAGTTCAATCCCTGGCCCAGAAAGATTCCATGTTCTGCAGAGCTGCTGGACCAGCGTGTCCAATTACGAGACAGCGCTCTGGAACTAGAGACCCACGCATGCCAAAGACTAAAAGATGGATGAAAATAAATATAAAATAAAAGAGGTATGACGAAGGAGGGGAAGAACCTGTTTTCCAATGAAGGGGACACAGGTTCAATTCCTGGTCAGCAAACTAAGATCCTACATTTCTTGTGGCAACTAAGCCTTCAAGCCGCCATTAGAGAGAAGCATTTCCCACATCTGCAACTAAGACCTGACACGGCCAAGGAAACAAATAAATATTTTAAAAAGAAGAGTACGTAATAACAACCAAAGGGACAATGAGTTTCTTCCCAGTGTAGCTTTTAAGCCAGCTACTGACTTCCGGCTTCACAGTCTTATTATGAATATTAAAAAGGAAAAGGTGCCAGCAGCAAGTGCAGGGAATTTGTGATAAATTACTGTCTTGGCTTATATTGATTAATTGCAATTCACTGTCCAGACAGGTGATGTGCATTCATGTTGCTTCCATTTCCTGAAGATGAGCAGCACCTACATCTTCCAAATAACTAGGCAGAAAACAGGAACAACTCGAGACAGTGAATGGTGGGCTGCTGACTGCTCTGTTTTATTAGTTTTTCTTATCATCATCTCATGGAGAAGCAAATTTCTATTTCAGATGAACCTGGCTCTTCTCTGAAAGCAGGAACAGCAAAGTAAGTTTTTATTTCACAAGTGAAAGAGTGTCAAGAAGCACATGCTGCTGCAGATTGTATACCTTTGCTGCTGCTATTATGTCTGAAGGTCATGTCTTTCCCCTCCTTCTCCCCCACTCTCCCTCCAACCTTCTCCTTGTCCATCCAAGCTCATTCTCAGACTCTGTCTTCTCCAAGAAGCATCTCAGCCCCACAAGCGAGGCCAGTGCTGTGCCCTCTATTTCCTGTGCACACCCCCATCACTGCACTTACCCCAATATGTTAAAGTTACTTGGTCACATGTCTCTCCAGAAGATTAGGATGAAAACGAGCAGCACTGTGCCTTGTTCTGCTTTACATTAGATCCTAAACCCTTCTCTGGCCCATAAAAAGTAGTGTGTCCACATTGAACTCTGCTGAATGGACATCTAACATACTGCAGTGTGACTTTTACCATCCTCTAGCTTCTCCTCAATGTTACCAAAAAACATATATTATTATGTTTCATAGTCTTGAGGCTAAATTGAGTGCATCTCAGAGAAGTTTTGAGTTGGCTGATCTCTGCCATGTAGAATAACCTGTGTGGGCTTCCCTGGTGGTCCAGTGGGTAAGGACACCACCTTGCAGTGCAGGGGGTGCCAGTTCGATCCCTGGCCTGGGAAGATCCCACGTGCCGCGGAGCGGCTGGACCGATGTGTCCAGCTACCGAGCCGGAGCTCTGGAGCGCATGCATCCAGAGCCAGTGCTCTGGAGTGAGGGAGGCCACTGTGATGGGAGGCCCACACAGGCCAAAAGAACAAAGATAAACGAATACAGAAGTGGCCAAAAATAAATAAAAAAAAATAGAATAACCTGTGTGAACATAAAGCAGCAACAACTGTCCATTATATTCTCTAGGTAAGCATACTGGAGTGGGTAACCATTCCCTTCTCCAGGAGATCTTCCTGACCCAGGGATTGAACACATGCCTCCATCATTGCAGTCAAGTTCTTTACAGACAGTCTGAGACACCAGGGAAGCCCATGGCAGCAGTACTTTCATATTACTTTCTTGACTTATTATTTGAAATGGTTTTCCAATAGGTATCCTTTCTTAAGCCATCCACATTCTCTCCTGACTTCCTATTGTGCTAAAGTCAAATGTTTGGGAGTAGTCTGTCCATCCCAGGCATGCTATCCCACTGACTGACAGAATCAACTTATGACTTGCTCTCCCAAAACCTATATATATATATACACTCCCACACACGTGTAGGTACATGTATAGGAGAGTGCCCATTTGCAGATGGTTTCTGAACTTATCCTTAAAAAGCCTGAATAAAGCTTTTCAGATCATAAGGACTCTCATTTCTTTTTTTTATTATGTGTTGTTTTGGAATATGTCATTTCTGGTCTATAAAGAAATATTGTGAGCTTATTTTGCTTGGTTTTTATTTATATCCATTTTTTTCAATTAATTAC
Source organism: Tragulus kanchil (assembly GCA_022376925.1). Lineage (NCBI taxonomy): Eukaryota > Metazoa > Chordata > Mammalia > Artiodactyla > Tragulidae > Tragulus > Tragulus kanchil. Next base: position 28,730,797 of record JAIOJX010000024.1, read on the forward strand.
TTTATTTTAATTGGAGGGTAATTACTTTACAGTATTGTGATGTTTTTTTGCCATACATCAATATGAATCAGACACAGGTACACATGTACACAAGGACTCTTGATTGGATTTCAGATATATAGTATTTTGGGGGGGTGGGGGTGGGTTGGGGAGGGAGGGGGCAGGCGGGCCACGTCTATTGGTCTTTCATTTATCCATTTTCATCCATCTTTGCTCTTTTGGCCCGTGTGGGCCTCTCATCACGGTGGCCTCTGTTGTCGCAGAGCACCAGCTCTGGATGCATGCGCTCCGGAGCATCAGCTCGGTAATTGGACACATCAGTCCAGCCGCTCCGCAGCATGTGGGATCTTCCCAGGCCAGGGATTGAACCGGCACCCTTTGCACTGCAAGGTGGTGTCCTTACCCACTGGACCACCTGGGAAGCCCCTATATAGTATTTTTTAACGGTGTTCAAAAGAATTATTTTCTGCTTACCTTCCTTCTATAGTCACCAGTACGGAACTCCCAGGCCTGAGTGTGCTCATATATCTTCTGGCAAGTTTCTTTTTCCTCCTGTAAGGCTTTCCAAAACCAAGGATAGCTCATGGGTAACTCCATAAAGGCACTGCACTCTTCTGTTGGCATTCCAGTAGATTGGGATGAATCATGTAGATTCTTTGCAGTTGTGTTGAAGTATTATAACCCTGTAGACGGGCATTCTCATATTAACTAAACTGTGCATAAAATGGAGTACTCTTAGAGTTTTGTTGTTCACAGACATGTATGTTCCCAGATTAGTCATATGCATATCCCTGGTCCCCTCCCCCCTCCCAGTCCCCCCATCCTACCTCTCCAGGCTGTCACACCGAGCCCTTGTAGGAACTCCTATTCCCACAGTGCAATGACAATAGCTATCTTTTTCACATATGATGGTTTAGGTTTCCATGTTACTCCCTCTATGTCTCCCACCCACTGTTCATTTCTCACAATGTCCATATGTCTATTCTCTAAGTCTATTTTTCCACAGGTTCACTGCATGTGCTATCATTACCCATTTACTAGATTCCATATATATGTGTTAGTATACTGTACTTGTCTTTCTCTTTTTGACTTACTTCACTTTTGATGATAGGTTCTAAAGCCAGCTACCTCATTAGGACTGACTCTTCTGCATTTCTTTTTAGTAGTATTCCATTGTATATATGTGCCAGAGTTTCTTTATCGATTCATTCATCGATGGACATCTAGGTTGCTTCCATGTTCTAGCTATTGTATAGAGAGCTGCAATGAACATTGGGGTACAGGTGCTTCTTTCAGTTTAGATTTCATCAGGATATAGGCCTAATAGTGGGATTGCTGGGTCATAGGGTGCTTCTATTTTTAGTTTTTTTAAGGAATCTCCATACTGTCTTCCATAGAGGCTGTATCAATTTACATTCCCACCAGCAATGCAAAAGTGTTCCCTTTTCTCCGCACCCTCTCCAGCACTTATTGTCTGTAGATTTTTTGATGATGGCCATTCTGACAGGTGTGAGGTGATATCTCACTGTATTTTTGATTTGCATTTCTCTAATAATAAGTGAGGTTGAACATCATTTCATGTGCTTTTGAGCCATCTGTATGTCCTCTTTAGTGAGATGCCTCTTTAGGTCGTTTTCCCATTTTTTGATTGGGTTGTTCATTTTTCTGGTGCTGAGTTTTCTGAGTTGCTTGTAGATTTTGAAGATTAATTCTTTGTCTGTTGTTTCATTTGCTATGATTTTCTCCCATTCTGTGGGCTGTCTGTTCAGCCTTTTTGTAATTTCTCTTGCTGTACAAAAGCTTTTAAGTTTCACCAGGTCTCAGATGTTCATTTTTGAGGTATTCTATTCTAGTAGGTGGGTCAGAGAAGATCTTGCTTTGATTGATGTCCCTGAGGGTTTTGCCTATATTCTCCTCTAAGAGTTTGATGGTTTCTGGTCTTATATTTAGGCCTTTAATCCATTTTGAGTTGATCTTTGTGTATGGTGTCAAGGAATGTTCCAACTTCATTTTTTGCATGTAGCTGTCCAGTTTTCCCAGCACCATTTTTTGAAGAGGCTGTCTTTGTCCCACTTTATATGTTCACCTCCTCTGTTGAAAATAAAGTACCCATAGGTGCATGGGTTTATCTCTGGGTTCTCCATCTTGTTCCATTGGTCTATATTTCTGTTTTTGTGCCCGTACCATGCTGTCTTGATGACTGTTGCTTTGTAGTAGAGTCTGAAGTTGGGGAGGCTGATCCCTCCAGCTCCATTCTTCTTCCTCAGGATTGCTTTGGCTATTCGAGGTCTTTTGTGTTTCCATATGAACTGTGTTATTCTTTGGTCTAGTTCTGTGAAGAATGTCATTGGTAGTTTGATAGGTATCCCATTGAATATATAGATGATATTTGGTAGTATGGTCATTTTTACAATATTGATTCTTCCGACCCAGGAACATGGAATATCTCTCCATCTGTTTAAGTCTTCTTTAATTTCTTTTATGAATGTCTTATAATTTTCTGTGTACAGTTCTTTTGTTTCTTCAGGTAGGTTTATTCCTAGATATTTGATTCTTTTGGTTACAATGGTGAAGGGGATTGCATCTTTAAGTGTGTCCTTTTTATTCTGTACTGGAGTAGAGCCGATCAGCAATGTTGTGATAGTTTCAGGTGGACGGCAAAGGGACTCAGCTATACAGAGAGCTGTATCCATTTTCCCCAAAGCTCTCTTGCATCCAGGCTGCCACATAACATTGAGCAGAGTTCATTTCATGTGCTTTTGAGCCATCTGTATGTCCTCTTTAGTGAGATGCCTCTTTAGGTCTTTTTCCCATTTTTGATTGGGTTGTTCATTTTTCTGGTGCTGAGTTTTCTGAGTTGCTTGTAGATTTTGAAGATTAATTCTTTGTCTGTTGTTTCATTTGCTATGATTTTCTCCCATTCTGTGGGCTGTCTGTTCAGCCTTTTTGTAATTTCTCTTGCTGTACAAAAGCTTTTAAGTTTCACCAGGTCTCAGATGTTCATTTTTGAGGTATTCTATTCTAGTAGGTGGGTCAGAGAAGATCTTGCTTTGATTGATGTCCCTGAGGGTTTTGCCTATATTCTCCTCTAAGAGTTTGATGGTTTCTGGTCTTATATTTAGGCCTTTAATCCATTTTGAGTTGATCTTTGTGTATGGTGTCAAGGAATGTTCCAACTTCATTTTTTGCATGTAGCTGTCCAGTTTTCCCAGCACCATTTTTTGAAGAGGCTGTCTTTGTCCCACTTTATATGTTCACCTCCTCTGTTGAAAATAAAGTACCCATAGGTGCATGGGTTTATCTCTGGGTTCTCCATCTTGTTCCATTGGTCTATATTTCTGTTTTTGTGCCCGTACCATGCTGTCTTGATGACTGTTGCTTTGTAGTAGAGTCTGAAGTTGGGGAGGCTGATCCCTCCAGCTCCATTCTTCTTCCTCAGGATTGCTTTGGCTATTCGAGGTCTTTTGTGTTTCCATATGAACTGTGTTATTCTTTGGTCTAGTTCTGTGAAGAATGTCATTGGTAGTTTGATAGGTATCCCATTGAATATATAGATGATATTTGGTAGTATGGTCATTTTTACAATATTGATTCTTCCGACCCAGGAACATGGAATATCTCTCCATCTGTTTAAGTCTTCTTTAATTTCTTTTATGAATGTCTTATAATTTTCTGTGTACAGTTCTTTTGTTTCTTCAGGTAGGTTTATTCCTAGATATTTGATTCTTTTGGTTACAATGGTGAAGGGGATTGCATCTTTAAGTGTGTCCTTTTTATTCTGTACTGGAGTAGAGCCGATCAGCAATGTTGTGATAGTTTCAGGTGGACGGCAAAGGGACTCAGCTATACAGAGAGCTGTATCCATTTTCCCCAAAGCTCTCTTGCATCCAGGCTGCCACATAACATTGAGCAGAGTTCCACATGCTATACAGTAGGTCCCTGTTGGTTATCCATTTTAAATATAGCAGTGTGTGCATGCCCATCCCAAACTCCCTAACTATCCCTTCCCCTAACTATCCCTTCCCAATTACTCAGGTTTTACATACCTGATTCACAGGGCACACATGTGTTCAGTTTGAAATTATTAAGACAATAGGGTTAAGTTCACCTTTTATTGGGTGGCATACGAAAAGTCTCAAACAGACATGATTTATCTATTTATTTATTCTAATTAATTTTTATCAGAGTATAGTTGCTTTACAATGTTGTGTCAGTTTCTACTGCACAGCAAAATCAATCAGCTCTACTTACACATATATCCTCTCACTTCTGGACTTTCTTCCCATTCTGGTCATGACAGTGCATTAAGTACATTTCCCTGTGCTATACAGTATGTATGCATTAGTTATCTATTTTATAATAGTATCAGTCATGTATATGTGTCAATCCTAATATCCCAGTTCCTCCCACCTCACTCATTCCCACCCTGGTATCCTTACATTATTTCTCTACCATTTCTTTATGACCCTGGAATTCTAACATGTCTCAGTTCATGGCCCTTTCCCCATGGTGACCAGTCACCCTTCAATCTTAAAATGCTTTCTTCATGTTAACAAGAAGCAAAAACAGCCCTTGAATTCCTTGTTTCCTATAGCGAATGGTTTGGAAGTGACCTGAAAAGTTAACTTAACTTCCTCAAACGCCTCACTCCGTGACTTACAGAGAGGCAGAGCCTCTGGGTCACCCTGGCTGCAGTCACTTTCTTTTCATGTTCTGTGAAGAATGTCATTGGTAGTTTGATAGGTATCCCATTGAATATATAGATGATATTTGGTAGTATGGTCATTTTTACAATATTGATTCTTCCGACCCAGGAACATGGAATATCTCTCCATCTGTTTAAGTCTTCTTTAATTTCTTTTATGAATGTCTTATAATTTTCTGTGTACAGTTCTTTTGTTTCTTCAGGTAGGTTTATTCCTAGATATTTGATTCTTTTGGTTACAATGGTGAAGGGGATTGCATCTTTAAGTGTGTCCTTTTTATTCTGTACTGGAGTAGAGCCGATCAGCAATGTTGTGATAGTTTCAGGTGGACGGCAAAGGGACTCAGCTATACAGAGAGCTGTATCCATTTTCCCCAAAGCTCTCTTGCATCCAGGCTGCCACATAACATTGAGCAGAGTTCCACATGCTATACAGTAGGTCCCTGTTGGTTATCCATTTTAAATATAGCAGTGTGTGCATGCCCATCCCAAACTCCCTAACTATCCCTTCCCCTAACTATCCCTTCCCAATTACTCAGGTTTTACATACCTGATTCACAGGGCACACATGTGTTCAGTTTGAAATTATTAAGACAATAGGGTTAAGTTCACCTTTTATTGGGTGGCATACGAAAAGTCTCAAACAGACATGATTTATCTATTTATTTATTCTAATTAATTTTTATCAGAGTATAGTTGCTTTACAATGTTGTGTCAGTTTCTACTGCACAGCAAAATCAATCAGCTCTACTTACACATATATCCTCTCACTTCTGGACTTTCTTCCCATTCTGGTCATGACAGTGCATTAAGTACATTTCCCTGTGCTATACAGTATGTATGCATTAGTTATCTATTTTATAATAGTATCAGTCATGTATATGTGTCAATCCTAATATCCCAGTTCCTCCCACCTCACTCATTCCCACCCTGGTATCCTTACATTATTTCTCTACCATTTCTTTATGACCCTGGAATTCTAACATGTCTCAGTTCATGGCCCTTTCCCCATGGTGACCAGTCACCCTTCAATCTTAAAATGCTTTCTTCATGTTAACAAGAAGCAAAAAAACAGCCCTTGAATTCCTTGTTTCCTATAGCGAATGGTTTGGAAGTGACCTGAAAAGTTAACTTAACTTCCTCAAACGCCTCACTCCGTGACTTACAGAGAGGCAGAGCCTCTGGGTCACCCTGGCTGCAGTCATCTGTTTCTAATTGCATCAGTCCCCGTATCAGCACAGGCTTCAGTTTCACAGCCTGGATGAGCCATTCAGGGAGTCCACCTTCCCTGCCTTCCCCAAACACTTCCAGCCTGAATGGAGCTGTCACAGATATCACTTCATGTCGATAGTTTTCCTTTTAATATTTATACACAGGAAAGCACTTTCCTCTCCCCCACTTGAAATGTATATATTCATTCATTAAAAGGCACTGACGTGGCTGAGATAATGGCCTGTCGACAGATTTACAGCAGGAACCATCTCACTGCCTGCAGGCCTGCGCATTTTAATATAATTAAAAGGCTTCTGTTTGGAATCCTGGCTAATGAATATTCATGCTCTCCTCCTTCCACTTGCCATTCCCAATTTGCCCTCTTTTAGGAGATTGATCATGGCCCAATTAATCCCACCACCAGTCAAAGGCAGACAGGCAGGGAAGAAAGGGAGAAATGCCATTGTAGTGTTGGCTTCCTAAGGAGAAAAGAGCATTTTAAATCATGGAAAACTCCTGGTTTATGAGAAAAGTTGCAGAAGGGTCCCTATGAGTATGGGGAATGGTAAGAGTGGAACCACCGACCAGGGATTGTGGATTAATTGCTCACACTGAAGCGATTTCAGTTTACCACTCCTTAAGAATCTTCCAAAGTTTTGTTCATTCCAGAAATCACAGAACAGGAAATTGGAGAAGCACATAGTGTATTTTTTAAAAAATTTTAAAATAACATAAAAGTGAAAATGGCAGCAATAGTTATTTTTCACTATTCAGTAGCTGAGAAAACTATCTACAAATGAGAGTGTGGTCACTTACTTTTCTCTGCCATCCTTTAACATCAAGGCTGTCTCTGCCATCCTTTAACATCAAGGCTGAAAAAATGAACACTGTTTTGCCTGGAAAAAAAAGCGCAAAAGATGCCTTGGTAAGTCATGAGAAAAAGGGGCTTTGTATTAAACTATCCTATAGTAGCAATGGCAAATTATACTGGAGTGAAAGCTTGTCACCACGGAGCAAGTGAAGCTTTCTCTCTACTTGACTTGAATGGATGGAGATGGAAATATTGGCAGCATTTGTGATGAGACACCCAGTGACCATGGACCTGAGCCTGAGGGAGCGCTAAAGTCAGAGAAGGAAGAAATGGTCTCTGCTCTCCTCACACAGTTGTTCTTTCCCAGGCCTGGGTGTCTCGAGGACATGGTGTCCAGTGATGAGAGCAGGAGCCATCAGAGGAAGTCCGCGCTGGTCAGGTTGGCCAGGTTACTTCTCTGCTTTGACTCCCATCTACAAAATGGGAAACCAATACCTCCACCAGAGAACTGTCGTGAGTACTAAATGAGAAAAAGCCTTCAAAGTGACTAGCACCATGGATGGTAAATATTAATTCCCGTTGAATATACACAGCAAGTACTCTACGGAACAAAGTGTAGAAAGTACAGCTCTTTTAGGTCATGTAAGTAACAATGTCATAGAGAAGAACATTTTTCCAGAAAGAGGAAAGAAAGATGAGGTGGAGAGGAAGTCACTCTGTTGGCCATAAAATGGATAATGAGTGCAAAAAGCCAAAAAGGAGTGGATCGCATCGCCCAATGTACTGGGTATTAATAATGGCACAAACAGGAGTTACAGAAGCAAGATAAAAATAAACCAAAAGCATTGGGTTTACGCAACAGGTACATGTGGTCTGTCCTGTTGATGAGTCACTGATCTGAGAAATCTGTTTAGGTTCAGCAGGAAGTCCATGAACAGGCTGCAGCTTAATTGTTCTTCCACCGTGTCTACTCCCATTGTGAGCTTGGGGCTCTTTATTTTTTAAAAGTGTGAGCAATCACATCCTCCTGGATGAGATCATGTAGAGACAGTATTGCTGATCCATCCAACCGGAATGCCTTTTTACAGTTTCCAACCACCAAACTTCCACTCTCGCTTCAGGGTAGCACAAGTGTTCCCTCCTATGGGAAGTCAGCCCCATTAACCTGGTCAGGACTAATCATTCCTTACTTTGGATCCCCAAAGGACACTTCGGCTCTGTTGACATTTGTAATTCTCTCTCCCTCAATGATGATATTTGTTAATAGTTATTAAAAGGTTTTCCAAGTACCATGTACTGTGCTCATTGTTTTATGGACAACTATCTCAGTTAAGCCTAGGGAGTATATATTTTTATTCTCTCCAATTGGTCGATGACGAAACTAAAGGTTTGTGAATTTCATGAATATCTTGCCCATGGTCACACACACAATAAAACAAGACTAGGACAAAGCAGTTGAATTCCAGAGTGCTGCCTCCTTCAGATTCACCATTGTCTCTTCAACAATGCTGCGTACACGCTGAGGGCTCAAGAATGATTTGTACACTGAATAAGGATCATTGATGGTTGGAGGTATAGACCTGACCAATGGGGCCAGTCTAGAATAGGCAAACCTTACTGAAGATATGCATTGGAGGAAGAGGATCTCCACAATCCACCATCCTTAGTCCCATGAAGCCTTGTTTTTGGTCCTGGTTATACCCAAGATTTAATGCAAAGCCCCGAACTTCCTTGAAACAGATTCAACCCATGTAGAAGACTGTGGAGGATCAAACTGCCACCTCTTATTTTAGTTTTTAATGTTTTGTCAAAACGCTATTATTTGTGATGAGCCTAGGCTGCAGTGAAGGAGAGGTTGAGTCTAAATGGTCTATTATTCTATAAACTAAAATGCCCATTTTAAGTATACAGCTTAATGAATTCTGACCCACACAAATGCACACACATAGGTCACAGTGTAATGAATACTATAATAAAAATATGGAACATTCCCATCACCCTAAAGAAGCTCCATCACGTTCCTTTGTAGTCAATTCCTCCAACCTTTGTTCCCTATAACCAATGACCTACTCTGTATTCCTTTGGATTAGTGTTATCTATTCAACTTCTTACAAGTGGAATGACAGTATATGTACTCTGTTATGTCTGACTTCTTTTACCTCGCATAATTCTTTGAGATTCTTTCATGCTATTGCATTTATTAGTAGTAGTACATTCCTTTTTTTATATTTACTTGTTTTGACATGTATACATTGCTGTATTTACATTTACTATTTATTTATTTTGGGATGCGCTGGGTCTTCATTGCTGCACACAGGTTTTCTCTAGTTGCAGCAAGTGGGGATTCCTCTCTAGTTTTCATGCACAGAAAGGCTTCTCATTGCAGTGGCTTCTCTTGCCTCTGAGCACATGATCTAGGAACACACAGGCATCAATAGCTGCAGTTTGTGGGCTCTAAAATGCAGGCTCAGTAGGACTGCGTCTGTGGACTGTGGAATCTTCCCAGACCAGGGATCGAACCCATGTCCCCTGTATTGGTAAGAAGATTCTCATCCACTGCACCACCAGGGAAGCCTTAACATTCCTTATTATTGCTCAGTGGTTTTCCAGAGCATGAACATACCACAGTTTGCCACACAATGATAGCTATTCAGGTTATTCCCAGTTTGCAACTGTTAAAATTTAAATGATATGAACAGGAACATGTTCATGTAGCAGTGCTCGAGCGGACAAGTTTTCATCTCTCTTGAAATGTGATTATTAAGTCATATGAAAAAAGTATGTCAAGCTTTATAAGAATTTACAAACTATTTTCTAAGTTGGTTGTAAAATTTTTACATTCCCAGCAATAATGTAGCAAAGCTCCAGCTATTCCACATTCTCACCAACACTTAATGGGGTCATTTAAAAAAAAATTTATCCGGGCTTCCCCTGGTGGTCCAGTGGGTAAGGACACCGCCTTGCAGTGCAAGGGGCGCCGGTTCGATCCCTGGCCTGGGAAGATCCCACGTGCCGCAGAGTGGCTGGACTGATGTGTCCAATTGCCAAGCCGGAGCTCTGGAGCGCATGCGCCCAGAGCCGGCGCTCTGCGACAACAGACGCCACTGCAATGGGAGGCCCACACGGGTCAAAGAGCAAAGATGGATGAAAATAGATAAGTGAAAGACCAATAGAAGTGGCCCACCTGCCCCACTCCCTCCCCAACCTGCCCCTCCCCCAAAATAAATAAATGAATAAATCTTTTAAAAAAACTTTATCCTAGAAGAGATATACAGTGGTATCTCATTGTAGTTTTTAATAACTTTTTCTTTTTTTTTTTTTTGGCCACTTCTATTGATCATTCATTTATTTATCTTTGTTCTTTGGCCTGTGTGGGCCTCCCATCACAGTGGACTCTCTCGCAGCAGAGCACTGGCTCTGGGTGCATGCACTCCAGAGGTCCAGCTTGGTAGTTGGACACACGGGTCCAGCCGTCCTGCGGCACATGGCATCTTCCCAGGCCAGGGATTGAACTGGCGCCCCTTGCACTGCAAGACGGTGTCCTTACCCACTAGACCACCAGGGAAGCCTGATAACTTTTCTTGATGAGTAATAATACTTTATACATTTTAAGTGCTTACTGGCCATTTATATATTTATATATTGGAGTGATAATAAAATACTTTGCTATCTTTTAATTCTTATTATCAAGTTGCAAGCATTCTTTATGTACGCTTGATTCAAGTCCTTAGTTTAACATAGATATTGTATTTTCTCCCAATCTGTAGCTTGAATTTTAACTTTCTTAACCTTTTAGAAATATTTTAATTTTGCTAATGTGTAATTCATACTTTTTTTTATGCTTTATACATCAAGAAATCTTTATCTCAAGGTTGCTAAGATCTTTCTGCCATTTTTTCTCTAGAAGCTTTATAGTTGTAGCCTTTATGTTAAGTTCTATAACCCATTTCAAGTAAATTAATGTTTATAAAATAAAGTAATAGTAAATGCTGTTATTTCTTTCCATATGGATATTCATTAGTTTTAGCACCATTCGTTTATTTAAAGACTCTCCCTTCCCACTGAATTTCCTTGATTCCTTTGTTCAAATCAATAGGCCATGTATGGGTCTATATCTGTACTCTGTTTTGATAAACTGTTTTTAAATGAGTACCACACTGTCTTGAATCCTGTGTGTCTAGGGAAATATTTGAAATCACATAATGTAAGTCTTCAGACTTTCTTTTACTTTGGCTATTTTAGGCTTTTTACACTTCCATATAAATTTTAGTATACCAATCTACACAGAAGAATCTCTGGAATTATGATTGGGATTACACTGAATCTATAGCTGAATTTAAGGAACATTTTACTTATAATATTGAGACTTCTGATTTCCATGAATATGATATACTTCTACATTTAATTAAATACTATTTAATTTTTCCACTTAATGCTTTGTAGTGTTTTTTTTTAAAACTTTTTTTTTTTTTGGCCACTTTTATTGGTCTTTCATTTATTTACATCTTTGTTCTTCGGCCTGTGTGGGCCTCCCATCGCAGTGGCCTCTCACATTGCAGAGCATTGGCTCTGGGCGCATGCACTCCAGAGCTCTGTCTCAGTAATTGGACACATTGGTCCAGCCGCTCTGCAGCACGTGGGATCCTCCCAGGCCAGGGATCAAACCGGCGCCCCTTGCACTACAAGGCAGTGTTCTTACCCAGTGGACCACCAGGGAAGCCCGCTTTGCAGTTTTTATTGGACAAGTATTGAAAATACTCCGTTAAATCATCCCCCAGTGTTTTATAATTTCAAGTTTTTTGTTGCTGTGCTAGTGGTATTGCATTTTTTTTTTCTAAAATTTATTTATTTTTGATGGTGCAGGGCTTTCTTGCTGCATGGGCTTTACTCTAGCTGCAGTTCAAAGGTTTCTCACTGCAGTGGCTTCTCCTGTCGAGCACGGGCTCTAGGGCGTGAGGGCCTCCGTTGTGGCTCCAGGGCTCTAGACCATAGACTCAGTGATTGTGGCCCATGGGTTTAACTGCCCCTTCCTACACCAGCGATCAAACCTGTGTTTCCGCACTGGCAGGCAAATTCTTTACCACTGAGCCACCAGGGAAGCCTGTGATGCTGCATTTTGATTTCACCATTCCAATTTGTTGTATCTATGCAGAAACACAACTGATTTCTGTGTGTATTGTGTATATTGATCTTGTATCCTGTCATCTTCCTAAATTTACTTGTTAGTTCTAATACCCTTTCTCAAAGGATTACTTAGGACTTTCTATGATACCATCATATTAATTTGTTAGGGCTGCCATAACAAAATACCAAAGAATGGGTGACTTCATAGAAATTTATTTCTCACAGTCTGGGACCTCGAAGTCCAAGATCCAGGTGCCAGCAGATTTGTTTTCTTCTGAGGACTCTTTCATTGACTTGCAGATGGCACCTTTAGCTCTGCCTTCACGTGATCTTTCACCTGCGTGCTCCTGGTGTCTGTGTGTCCAAATTTCCTCTTTCGTAAGTACACCGTGATCTTTCACCTGAGCGTGCTCCTGGGTTGGTGAATTTTTTTTTGTTAAAACTTTTTTTTGGCCACTTTTATTGGTCTTTCATTTATTTACATCTTTGTTCTTCGGCCTGTGTGGGCCTCCCATCGCAGTGGCCTCTCACATTGCAGAGCATTGGCTCTGGGCGCATGCACTCCAGAGCTCTGTCTCAGTAATTGGACACATTGGTCCAGCCGCTCTGCAGCACGTGGGATCCTCCCAGGCCAGGGATCAAACCGGCGCCCCTTGCACTACAAGGCAGTGTTCTTACCCAGTGGACCACCAGGGAAGCCCGCTTTGCAGTTTTTATTGGACAAGTATTGAAAATACTCCGTTAAATCATCCCCCAGTGTTTTATAATTTCAAGTTTTTTGTTGCTGTGCTAGTGGTATTGCATTTTTTTTTTCTAAAATTTATTTATTTTTGATGGTGCAGGGCTTTCTTGCTGCATGGGCTTTACTCTAGCTGCAGTTCAAAGGTTTCTCACTGCAGTGGCTTCTCCTGTCGAGCACGGGCTCTAGGGCGTGAGGGCCTCCGTTGTGGCTCCAGGGCTCTAGACCATAGACTCAGTGATTGTGGCCCATGGGTTTAACTGCCCCTTCCTACACCAGCGATCAAACCTGTGTTTCCGCACTGGCAGGCAAATTCTTTACCACTGAGCCACCAGGGAAGCCTGTGATGCTGCATTTTGATTTCACCATTCCAATTTGTTGTATCTATGCAGAAACACAACTGATTTCTGTGTGTATTGTGTATATTGATCTTGTATCCTGTCATCTTCCTAAATTTACTTGTTAGTTCTAATACCCTTTCTCAAAGGATTACTTAGGACTTTCTATGATACCATCATATTAATTTGTTAGGGCTGCCATAACAAAATACCAAAGAATGGGTGACTTCATAGAAATTTATTTCTCACAGTCTGGGACCTCGAAGTCCAAGATCCAGGTGCCAGCAGATTTGTTTTCTTCTGAGGACTCTTTCATTGACTTGCAGATGGCACCTTTAGCTCTGCCTTCACGTGATCTTTCACCTGTGCGTGCTCCTGGTGTCTGTGTGTCCAAATTTCCTCTTTTCGTAAGTACACCGGTCAGAATGCATTAGGGTTACGTTAATGGCCTCACTTTAACTTGATCACCCCTTAAAAGCCTATCTCCAAAGATAGTCATATTCTAGGGTGCTGGGGTTGAGAACTTGATCACATGAACTTGGAGGAGCACAATGCAGCCCCTAACGATCATCAGGCTATCCACAAATAAAAGCATTTCCTTCTTCTCTGACTATATGCCTTTTATTTACTTCTCTTACCCTACTGTATCAGCTAGAACCATCAGACAACTGTTGAATAGAAATGGTGATGACAAATATCCTTGACCTATTCATAATCTTAGAAGGAAAACTCTGCAGTTGTTCCTCCCTATGTATGATGCTCACTGTAGTTCTTTATAGATGTCTTGTAAGTTAGGCTAAGAAAATTTACTTCTATTCCTAGTTTAAGTCTTTTCTTAGTTTACTTCTATTCCTAGTTTCAATCATGAATGGGATTTGCACTTTTTAAATGGCTTTTTCTGTATTGTAATTCCTGATAACATATCCTGTTCTAAAATCCACTTTTTTGGATGTTAATATAATGATTCCGGCTTTCATTTCATTAGTGTTTGTATAATAGATATTTTTCCATTTTTTCCATTTTAGCTATTTGTGACATTATATTTAATGTAGGCTTTTTAAAAACAACATGTAATAATAACAAGAACAACTGGTTCTTACTTTTTTATCCATTCTGACAATGTCAACCTTTTAGTTGAATTGTTTAGACTTTACACGTAATGTTATTGGTAAGATTAGGCTTGAATTGACGACTGTGATAGTGTTTCCTGTTTGTCCCATAGATTCTTTCAGAACAAGAAAGGTTTTGTTCTGCCTTTTCTTAGATCAAGTCAAAAAAATCTTATGATTGAATTTTATCTCTATAACTGGCTTATTACCTCTGCCTCTACATTTTTTGGTTTGGGATTTACATAAGTGTGTTTGCTCTAGGGTTTAAAGTATACATTTTTAACTTATCAAAGTCTACCTTAAAATGTTATTATATCACTTACATTAGTAAGCTTTCATTTCTTCCTTCCCAACTTCTGTGTGGTTATATATTTCTTCAAATATCATAAACATCAAAATGTATTCTTAATTTTGTTTCAAACAGTTGATTGCCTTTTGAAGAAATTTCAAAATGAAAAACAATTCTTTGAATCTTACCTACAACCAGCAATTTGTAAAGGTTTCATTTCCTCATAGAGCTCTAAATTTCTGCCTCTAGAATGTCTTTTAGCAGTCCTTCTAGTTTAGATCTCCTAGATACAACTTCTTTCAGCTTTTTTTTTTTTTTTTTTTTTGTCTAAAAAGTCATTATTTCACGTCCATTTTTTGAAAGAAATACTCACTTAGTACAGAATTCAAGTTTGACAGGGTGCTTTTGTTTGTTTACTTTGCTTGTTCCGTTTTTCGTTTTGTTCTTAGTTTCAGCACTTCAAAGACAGTGTTCAACTGTTTTCTGGTCTGCATCATTTCAGATGAGAAAACTATGGTATTTATCTTCATTCTTTCATCCATAATATGTGATTTTTTTTTCCTCTCTGGCTGCTTTTAAAGATTTCCTCTTTATCACTGGTTTTTCCCAATTTGTTTATGATGTGTCTTAATGTGGTTTTCTTTGTGTTTATCATGTTCAAATTCCTTGAACTTTTCAGATCTGTGGGCTTATAGTTTTCACCAAATTTAGAATATTTCAGCCATTATTTCTTTAAATATCTTTCTGTCCTCCCCATTCCTTCTGGAATATCATTTACATATATGCTAAACTGCTGGAAAATGTTTCCAAAGTTCCGGAGGCTCCGTTCATTTGTTTGTTTCAGTTTTTTTTTCTCTGTATGCTTTATTTTGGATGATTTTTACTGTTATGCTTTCAAGTTCACTGATTGTTTTTCTCTTCTTCAATGTATAATCAGCTATGAAACCTACCCAGTGCTTTTTTAGTTTGGATAGTTTACTTTTCAAAACTAGAGTTTCTGTTTTCCTCTATATACTTCTTTTCTCCTCTTTATGTTCATATTTTTATTTAAATAGTTATGCATGTTTATAACAGCTGTTTAAAAATTCTCATTTGTTAAGTCCATCTTCTCTGTCACTTCCTACAGGTTTCTTTTGACATACTTTTCTACTGAATATGAATCATATTTTCCTATTTTCACACCATTATGCTCAATGCTGAACTTGGTTAGTGTTATGTCACTGAATGCTGAATTTTGTGACCTTCTTCTTAAGAGCGGTACACTTTGGACAGAAAGTTACATTACTTAAAAATCAGTTTGGGCTTCCCTGGTGGTCCAGAGGGTAAGGACACCGCCTTGCAATGCAAGGGGCACCGGTTCGACCCCTGGCCTGGGAAGATTCCACGTGCCGTGGAGCGGCTGGCCAGATGTGTCCAATTACTGAGCCGGAGCTCTGGAGCGCATGCGCCCAGAGCCAGTGCTCTGCGACAACAGAGGCCACTGCGATGGGAGGCCCACACGGGCCAAAGAACAAAGATAGGTGAAAATAGATAAATGAAAGACCAACAGAAGAGGCCCACCCGCGGCCCACCCACCCCCCTCCCTCCCCAACCCATCCCCCGGGGGAAAAAAAAAATCACTTTGATAATTTTCAAGATTCTTTTTAAGCTTTGGAAATGGATCTTAAGTGACTTTTACTCTATAGCTACTTTAGCCCTACTATTGAGACATGATCCCCTTGAGGTCTTCACCAAATGCCCCAAATTTTCAACAAGGACCCTCGCTGCTCAGAACCTGAAGGTCTTTCAGACTCATGTGAAATACAGCTGCTTCATCATTCTTTTCCCAGCTTTGGGGTGTTTCTCCCTATACATGCACAGTTAAATATTCAAAAACAGATACAAGGGAATCCCTATGAAATTTCTGAACCTTTTTCCTAGTGCAATTCCCTTCTTTCAATACTTATTTTTGTTGAGTCTCTAAGTCATGTCCAACTCTTTGTGAACCCACGGATTACAACATGCCAGGCTTCCCTGTCCTTCACCATCTCCCAGAGCTTGCTCAAACTCACATCCACTGAGTCCGTAATGCCATCCAAGCATGTCATCCTCTGACGCCACCTTCTCCTCCTGCCCTCAATCTTTCCCAGCATCAGGATCTTTTCCAGTGAGTCAGCTGTTTGTATCAAGTGGCCAATGTATTGGAACTCCAACATCAGTACTTCCAGTGAATATTCAGGATTAATTTCCCTTAGGATTGATTGGTTTGATCTTCTTGAAGTCTAAGGGACTCTCTAGAGTCTTCTCCAGCACCACAGTTCAAAAGCATCAGTTCTTTGGTGCTCAGCTTTCTACATGGTCCAACTCTCCCATCTGTACATGACTACTGGAAAAACCATAGCTTTGACTATATGGACTTTTGTCAGCAGAGTAATGTCTCTGTTTTTTAGGACACTGTCTAAGTTTGTCATAGCTTTTCTTTCAAGGAGCAAGCATCTTTTAATTTTATGGCTACAGTCACTATCCGCAGTGATTCTGAAGTCTAAAAAAATAAGGTCTGCCACTGTTTCCACTTTTCCCCACCTATTTGCCAATACTATGTCCTGATTATTCCAATCACCTCGACCTCCAGTATTGATTCAGCAACTCAGAATTCTGCAGTGCTTTGTTTAGAATTCAATCCTTTCAAACAGAGTGAGAAAAGTCCCTCAAGGCATAAATGTGGGCAATCCTAGGCTTCCTTCACTGTCCCTCTACTTTCAGGAATCACAGTCCTGTGCTGCCTGTTTTCCAACATCCAAAAAACAGTTGCCTCATGTATTCAGTTCAGTTTTGTTTACATTGGGAAGGAAAGTTCTGGATCCAAGTTACTCCAAAAACATGCTAATAGGAAATTAAAATACTGTCAGAACCTGAAGGTCTTTCAGACTCATGTGAAATACATGCACATTCTTTTCCCAGCTTTGGGGTGTTTCTCCTATACATGCACAGTTAAATATTCAAAACAGATACAAGGGAATCCCTATGAAATTTCTGAACCTTTTCCTAGTGCAATTCCCTTCTTTCAATACTTATTTTTGTTGAGTCTCTAAGTCATGTCCAACTCTTTGTGAACCCACGGATTACAACATGCCAGGCTTCCCTGTCCTTCACCATCTCCCAGAGCTTGCTCAAACTCACATCCACTGAGTCCGTAATGCCATCCAAGCATGTCATCCTCTGACGCCACCTTCTCCTCCTGCCCTCAATCTTTCCCAGCATCAGGATCTTTTCCAGTGAGTCAGCTGTTTGTATCAAGTGGCCAATGTATTGGAACTCCAACATCAGTACTTCCAGTGAATATTCAGGATTAATTTCCCTTAGGATTGATTGGTTTGATCTTCTTGAAGTCTAAGGGACTCTCTAGAGTCTTCTCCAGCACCACAGTTCAAAAGCATCAGTTCTTTGGTGCTCAGCTTTCTACATGGTCCAACTCTCCCATCTGTACATGACTACTGGAAAAACCATAGCTTTGACTATATGGACTTTTGTCAGCAGAGTAATGTCTCTGTTTTTTAGGACACTGTCTAAGTTTGTCATAGCTTTTCTTTCAAGGAGCAAGCATCTTTTAATTTTATGGCTACAGTCACTATCCGCAGTGATTCTGAAGTCTAAAAAAATAAGGTCTGCCACTGTTTCCACTTTTCCCCACCTATTTGCCAATACTATGTCCTGATTATTCCAATCACCTCGACCTCCAGTATTGATTCAGCAACTCAGAATTCTGCAGTGCTTTGTTTAGAATTCAATCCTTTCAAACAGAGTGAGAAAAGTCCCTCAAGGCATAAATGTGGGCAATCCTAGGCTTCCTTCACTGTCCCTCTACTTTCAGGAATCACAGTCCTGTGCTGCCTGTTTTCCAACATCCAAAAAACAGTTGCCTCATGTATTCAGTTCAGTTTTGTTTACATTGGGAAGGAAAGTTCTGGATCCAGTTACTCCATCATGCTAATAGGAAATTAAAATAGGGGAAGTCTTGTTCAGGTTTCAGAAGGAGGAAAGTAGGTCTTTGACCTGCTTCTGCCCTGCCAGAATGATGTCCGAATTTCATGCCTGCCCGTAAGCACAGCAAGTCAGAAAGGACTTTTGGGCAGAAAGGGAGTGGGTCTTGGAGTTTTTGATCCCCTGAGGGTCTAGCCAGTCCCCCAGAGTCAAATAAAATACTATGATGCACAGGTGAAATAGACAGCACTGTCAAAATATTAAAGTAAAACCAAAGCTGTGTTTTCGTGTGCAAAATGATGAGGATATCAGGTTTTGGCCTGGGATTTTAAGCGGGAGCCCCCAAAATGGCAATTTGAAGTCTCACCCTTGGGTGGATGCACTACCTGGGATCCTTTTCCCAACTGGAACTGCAGATTGCTATTAACAAGGGACTTCCTTGTGCTGTCTGGATTTAGGTTGACCTCACTTTTGTGATGTATGTGCCATTATATTTCTATTTTTCTTTCTTCTTAGCATTGTGTATTGAAATCAAGTTAACTAATCCTTTAGTAAATACTGAAATTGTTTATTGTGTATAACAAATGGTTTCTTTTGTTAATGAATCCTTCGATCGTTGAACAAAATTAAAACTTTCAGCAAAACATAAACTGGCACTGTGAGCACGATTTGTGAAACAAAACCCCACTGTTTAAGAAGAAAAAAGGTTAAGATTAATGAAGAAGATTAATGAAGTTTTTATTCCTAGATGGGAAGATCTGCCTTACTGAATGAGGTATATCCACTGGAATTTTGTGAGAACTGGGACCCCAAATTAAAGCAGGACAACCCTTTAGAAGTTATCGAATGTTTGTGGCTCCTGCCAATTGAGAAAAAAACAAGAAATGTACCACTCTGGGTCAGAGAGGCTGGATTTCCTCTTTGTCTACTGTAAGGTACTTGAAGCCAAATTAAAACTGGTTGAAGAGAAGTCAAAACTGGAGAATTATGAGATTTGCAAGGATGCTTGTCCATATTACAATGTCAAAACTATATTTTCTGTAAAAAATTTTGGCCTCTTTTATTGTTTTTTGTTTTTTGTTTTTTTTTAAATTTATTTTCATCCATCTTTATTCCTTGGCCTGTGTGGGCCTCCCATTGCAGTGGTGTCTCTTACCGCAGAGCACAGGCTCTGGGCACACGCGCTCCAGAGCGTTGGCTCATAATTGGACACACCTGTCCAGCTGCCCCGCGGCATGTGGGATCCTCCCAGGCCAGTGATTGAACTGGTGCCCCCTGCCCTGCAAGGTGGTCTCCTTACCCACAGGACCACCAGGGAAGCCCTCGAAACTACATTGTAGTTGATCAAGTCTCTACTTTCCTATCAGTAGTTGAAAAAGCTGCTGGAAAGTTCGGACAAGCTAAATACAGGAAGTGGAAAGGTTAACATAAGAAAGTTCATCTGGTAATAACTAAAGCGGGGGTAGACTGAGACTCTGATGACTGGGATGGGAAACTAATTCTTCCAAAATTCAGGGACCTGCCCAGACTGTAAAGTGTTGGGGAATGGGCTAAAGGACATAGAGGTTTTTACCTAAGGCTAAACAAAGGATAGTGGAATTTCAAACTCCTCAAACAAAAAAGGAGGCTCAAAATTTTATTGGACTATTGGTTTTTGGGGACAGTATATTTCACATTTGTGCCAATATTTCACATATTGAGCCCACTTTACAAAGTAACTCAACATGAAGAAACTTTTAAGGAAGAAAATGTAAATGAGATAAGAGCTTTTAGATAAACTCTGGTAAGAATAATTATGTTCTAGGAATGACTACCTAAAATAATTTCTCCAGATAATGGTAACTTGAATTTCTAGGTTGTGCTAAATGAAGTTAAATGATGGAAGTTTATTAAGTTATTAAGTAATTAGGCCATTTCCAAGCAAAATAAGATGCTGAAACAATAATTACTAAACACTGGTTTCTTTTTACAGAGAAGCAAAAGATTTACTAATGGATATGCTTGATATCATCCTGAGATGTTCTCTATAAGAAAGCAAATATTTTTTTAGAAATTATCACTGGTGTTTATGTTCATCAAACTACAGAATGCTAATATAAAGGACAGTTCATGGTTGCTTAAGGAAAATAGGATGTGTGTTTTTAGTAAAGAAGTTTTGAGAAATAGAATTACATTTTGTTAAGCTAAAATGAAGTAGGTTGACTTACAGGTATCTGTTTCTAAATGGGAAAATAAGGTTATGGATACAAAAAGATATTAGAAAGGTTTGTGGAAAATGGACCCTGAGAAAAGAGTTTTATGCACGGTACATGTTTTCTTGGGATGTTCAACTGCCTTTAATAATAGATTTTCAGTTTCTTTACCTCTAAAGTGATATGTTCTGTATCTGCCTTTTGAAATCTTTCATTGTTACTTTGGCTGAGTGAATAACCATTATTTCATAGTGACCCTTAATCTTATCTGACTGTTTTAAGCCCTTTGATAATTTTGACAGAGCTTCTTAAAATCAAATTCTAATGACATTCTTTCGACCTCTAGCTAACTTCGGGGTGTTTCAGAGGAACCCTGGAGCATCCCAAAGAAAGATATTAAACTAATTAGGTTTATGTGGTATGTTAGAAGTACATGGGAAGGGGCTTCCCAGTGGTCCAGTGGGTGGAGAGTCCGCCTTGCAGTGCAAGGGGCACCGGTTTGATCCCTGGCCCGGGAAGATCCCATGTGCCGTGGAGCAGCTGGACCGGTGTGTCCAATTATGAGCTAGCGCTCTGGAGTGCATGTGTTCAGAGACAGAGCTCTGCAACAAGAGAGGCCACTGCAATGGGATGCCCACACAGGTCAACGAATAAAGACGGATGAAAATAAATTAATAAAAAACCAATAAAATAAGCCAAAAAATTTAAAAAAAAAATTATATGGGAAGTACTATCAAATAACTAACAAATCTTCTCAGGTTATACTGTCTATCAAACTGGAATTTGGTTTTCTCTTTCTGTTAAGAGGACAAAGATTTCTTGGACTATGGCTTTTGGTAACAGATTTATGAATTTCTTTGCCTTTAAGTGATTTATGTTTGCTTTAAAAATCTCTTGTTACTTTGATAAAGTAAATACTATTTCACAATGATCTATGAAGATTGTGGCACACATAGATAAAGTTCATGCTAATTCTACAAAATATTAACCCTTCGTTGTCAGACTTTTGCTGTCCTGGTGCCCTTAGGACATGGTAACATCTACTCCTAAGTCAAGGAATTCAAAATGGCTAAGCCATAGCTGTAAATCAAACAGTCAGGGATATGGGAAATTCAAGATGGCTGCTTGGCTTTTACCAACACCCTGACAAATCTGAGTTTTTATTTGATGGGAGAAAGCCTTCCCTGGCTGCAGGGTTAATACCCTCACATACACACACACACACGCACACACACACACAAATTATGTTTCACTGAATAGTAAAATCTAGCTCTGTTAATTGAGATCTATGTTGATTGACTCACTTCCCAGATAGTTCCTTGTTGTTATGTTTTATTGTGTGTTGGAGTATCTTCCCTAAATCTTATAATATGCTTTTTAAAACAGCCCCTCAATTAGTATGTATTGTAACTTATGATGTAGAAACTACTTCTACATATCAATTAGGAACCCCTTTTTCCAGATACTTAACACATGCTGATCATTTATATTGGAAGGGAACCACCTATTACTTTCTCCCCATGAGAACTCAGGTATTGTGGATTCACATGTTACTCCCTACACATTTTGTTCTCAATATCAGCTTCCCCTCAGAATCCTTATGTAAGATTTGCAAAGAACCAAAGAATTACAACATTCCATAAACAAGCATAACTGCACCTTGATAGAACACTCAGTTGTTACTACTACTGCTGCCAATATGTTAATGGACAAGTATGTACAAAAACATACTTTTCATTCATGGTGGGACTTTTTCTTTACTAAATTTATTTACTATTGCTCAAAAATTGTTTTCTGCACTGTTTCAAACATTACATGTGACTTTGATCACGTTATTTCTATTGACTCTGGAATTATTAGTTGACTTAGACACTTAAGAAGACTGCTCATGTTATTTTGCCTTCTTCCTATGCTCTTCAGTCTAAACAATTCTGAAGCTGACTGTTAGGGAAATTAAAATGGAAAAAGCTCATGGGGGTTATGCTTCTATGCCTATACTATTTCACAATGATCGGGCACACATAGATAAAGTTCATGCTAATTCTACAAAATATTAACCCTTCGTTGTCAGACTTTTGCTGTCCTGGTGCCCTTAGGACATGGTAACATCTACTCCTAAGTCAAGGAATTCAAAATGGCTAAGCCATAGCTGTAAATCAAACAGTCAGGGATATGGGAAATTCAAGATGGCTGCTTGGCTTTTACCAACACCCTGACAAATCTGAGTTTTTATTTGATGGGAGAAAGCCTTCCCTGGCTGCAGGGTTAATACCCTCACATACACACACACACACACGCACACACACACACACAAATTATGTTTCACTGAATAGTAAAATCTAGCTCTGTTAATTGAGATCTATGTTGATTGACTCACTTCCCAGATAGTTCCTTGTTGTTATGTTTTATTGTGTGTTGGAGTATCTTCCCTAAATCTTATAATATGCTTTTTAAAACAGCCCCTCAATTAGTATGTATTGTAACTTATGATGTAGAAACTACTTCTACATATCAATTAGGAACCCCTTTTTCCAGATACTTAACACATGCTGATCATTTATATTGGAAGGGAACCACCTATTACTTTCTCCCCATGAGAACTCAGGTATTGTGGATTCACATGTTACTCCCTACACATTTTGTTCTCAATATCAGCTTCCCCTCAGAATCCTTATGTAAGATTTGCAAAGAACCAAAGAATTACAACATTCCATAAACAAGCATAACTGCACCTTGATAGAACACTCAGTTGTTACTACTACTGCTGCCAATATGTTAATGGACAAGTATGTACAAAAACATACTTTTCATTCATGGTGGGACTTTTTCTTTACTAAATTTATTTACTATTGCTCAAAAATTGTTTTCTGCACTGTTTCAAACATTACATGTGACTTTGATCACGTTATTTCTATTGACTCTGGAATTATTAGTTGACTTAGACACTTAAGAAGACTGCTCATGTTATTTTGCCTTCTTCCTATGCTCTTCAGTCTAAACAATTCTGAAGCTGACTGTTAGGGAAATTAAAATGGAAAAAGTCTTATTCAGGCTTCAGAAGCAGGAAAGCAGGCTTCTGAGCTGCTTCTCACCTGCCTGGATACTATCCAGACTCCATGTCTATCCGCAGGCATAGGAAGTAAGGCAGCACTTTAGATAACAAAAGGAATGGGACCTGGAATTCTTGAGCCCCTAAGGGTCTGGCCAACCCCTGGGGTCTAAAGAAATTCTGTGACACATAAGGTGAACCAAATAGCATTGTAAAAATATTACTGTAAAATAAGAGGTGCATTTAAAACTGATGATAAAATCAGTTTGCAGCCTGGGATTATAAGCAGGAACCCTAAAACGGCAATTTGAAGTCTCACTCATTGGGTAGATGTACCACCCAGGACTCTTTACCCATTAGGATTCCAGATTGCCATTACAAGGGACTTCCCAGTGCTGCTTAAGTATGCATTGGGTGCTGGTGGCCCAATTTTGTGATGTATGTGCTGTTACTTTTCTCTATTGTTTCTATTTTTCTTTTAGTGACTGTATATTGAAATCAAGTTAAATCATCCTCTATTAAATACTGAAATTATCAATTGTATGTAACAAGTGGTTTCTTTTGTTAAGGAATCCCTGGAACCTAAAATGAAACTAAAATTTTAGCAAAACACATGCCAACCAGCAGGCTCCCCCAAATTATTTGTTTTTAAAGCACAAAAACATTGATTACTCTGATCTGAGGACAAAATATCCTGGAAAGATTTGAAATAGAATGGAAATAGACTAAAATGAATAAATAGAATGAAAATATTACGTGTGTCATATTGTTTGTGGGTTTTTTGTCACTTGATTCAATGAACTGAGGAAGAAAGAATTAGAAAAAAAACAGTGTCATTCAAAAACCATTTCACAACAGGAAGAACTATTTTATTAAATATTTTCACACATTCATTGTTCCTTAGGTTGTTCCCTGTATTAGGTAGGGTAAGCTACATCACTTTGTGATTCCAAGCAATTTCTTGAAAGCAGTTACTTAAGATAATGAAGTTTTATTTTTTTACTTATGGATTCACCCATTATGGATCAGTTACAGGTTACAGCTCTGTTTGCCTAGCCTCGGCATTTAGGAAAAAAAAACTTATTCAGGCTTCAGAAGCAGGAAAGCAGGCTTCTGAGCTGCTTCTCACCTGCCTGGATACTATCCAGACTCCATGTCTATCCGCAGGCATAGGAAGTAAGGCAGCACTTTAGATAACAAAAGGAATGGGACCTGGAATTCTTGAGCCCCTAAGGGTCTGGCCAACCCCTGGGGTCTAAAGAAATTCTGTGACACATAAGGTGAACCAAATAGCATTGTAAAAATATTACTGTAAAATAAGAGGTGCATTTAAAACTGATGATAAAATCAGTTTGCAGCCTGGGATTATAAGCAGGAACCCTAAAACGGCAATTTGAAGTCTCACTCATTGGGTAGATGTACCACCCAGGACTCTTTACCCATTAGGATTCCAGATTGCCATTACAAGGGACTTCCCAGTGCTGCTTAAGTATGCATTGGGTGCTGGTGGCCCAATTTTGTGATGTATGTGCTGTTACTTTTCTCTATTGTTTCTATTTTTCTTTTAGTGACTGTATATTGAAATCAAGTTAAATCATCCTCTATTAAATACTGAAATTATCAATTGTATGTAACAAGTGGTTTCTTTTGTTAAGGAATCCCTGGAACCTAAAATGAAACTAAAATTTTAGCAAAACACATGCCAACCAGCAGGCTCCCCCAAATTATTTGTTTTTAAAGCACAAAAACATTGATTACTCTGATCTGAGGACAAAATATCCTGGAAAGATTTGAAATAGAATGGAAATAGACTAAAATGAATAAATAGAATGAAAATATTACGTGTGTCATATTGTTTGTGGGTTTTTTGTCACTTGATTCAATGAACTGAGGAAGAAAGAATTAGAAAAAAAACAGTGTCATTCAAAAACCATTTCACAACAGGAAGAACTATTTTATTAAATATTTTCACACATTCATTGTTCCTTAGGTTGTTCCCTGTATTAGGTAGGGTAAGCTACATCACTTTGTGATTCCAAGCAATTTCTTGAAAGCAGTTACTTAAGATAATGAAGTTTTATTTTTTTACTTATGGATTCACCCATTATGGATCAGTTACAGGTTACAGCTCTGTTCCATGTCATCTGCATTCTGTCACTCAACAGAAGGGGTATATCTGTCTAGGCCATAAAGCTTTTTTTTTTTTTTTTTCATAAAGCAGAAGGAAAAAATATATATAGCTCTTATAACTTCTACCTTGAAGATGACACATTTTCAACATTGCATTGTCCAAAGCAAGTCACATGGCTATGCATTACTCCAAAAAGCCAAGGACATAAAAGCCCTCTACAGGAAAACAAAAAGTATTTTATAAATAGTAATACAGCCAACTGTATTTCCATACCTGTCATCTGTCTTGGATTGACAGAATCGAATCTTTCCTAACAGAAAGCTAAACAGCATCAAGAAATGTAGCTAAATATTTGAATGTAGCTTCCATACTGAAATTGCCCATAGTCTATACTTAAGGACTACTGTGAGTCATCAAAAGGATAAAGGAATTTTACATCTGCTGACATGTGGGAACTACCAAAATATATTATTAAATGAACAAAAGTAAGTTATAGATGAGTGTTTTGATATATTTTCATTTGCGTCAAGAGCAGCATATATGCATATGTCTGCAAGTGTTTGCATAAAAATATTCTAAAAGAATGCACAAGAAATAGATGTTTCTAAATATCCAGGAAATGTTTCCTTAGAAAAGAACATAAGGATCTAGACTGGGAGAGATGTTTCTTTTCTTTTTTTTTTTTTTGCTATAACAACAGATATTTATTCTCACATTCCATACCAAAAGTCTGGAATCAAGCAAGCCTATACTTCCCCTAAAAGCTCTAAAGGAGAAGCCTTCATTTCCTCTTCCAGCTTCTGGTGGCCCTAGATGTTACTTGGCTTATGGCAACATCACTTTATTCTCCATCTGTGTCTTCAGATGGCCTTTCCCCGCCTTTCTTTGTCTCATGTGGCCTCTCCTCCTCTTGTATTTTTTTGGGGGGCACTATTTAAATTTTTTCAAGGGTGTTTATTATTTTCTTTTTTAATTAACATATAGTTGTTTTACAATGTTGTGACAATTTCTACTTTACATCAAAGTGATTCACCCATTATGGATCAGTTACAGGTTACAGCTCTGTTCCATGTCATCTGCATTCTGTCACTCAACAGAAGGGGTATATCTGTCTAGGCCATAAAGCTTTTTTTTTTTCATAAAGCAGAAGGAAAAAATATATATAGCTCTTATAACTTCTACCTTGAAGATGACACATTTTCAACATTGCATTGTCCAAAGCAAGTCACATGGCTATGCATTACTCCAAAAAGCCAAGGACATAAAAGCCCTCTACAGGAAAACAAAAAGTATTTTATAAATAGTAATACAGCCAACTGTATTTCCATACCTGTCATCTGTCTTGGATTGACAGAATCGAATCTTTCCTAACAGAAAGCTAAACAGCATCAAGAAATGTAGCTAAATATTTGAATGTAGCTTCCATACTGAAATTGCCCATAGTCTATACTTAAGGACTACTGTGAGTCATCAAAAGGATAAAGGAATTTTACATCTGCTGACATGTGGGAACTACCAAAATATATTATTAAATGAACAAAAGTAAGTTATAGATGAGTGTTTTTGATATATTTTCATTTGCGTCAAGAGCAGCATATATGCATATGTCTGCAAGTGTTTGCATAAAAATATTCTAAAAGAATGCACAAGAAATAGATGTTTCTAAATATCCAGGAAATGTTTCCTTAGAAAAGAACATAAGGATCTAGACTGGGAGAGATGTTTCTTTTCTTTTTTTTTTTTTTTTTTTTTGCTATAACAACAGATATTTATTCTCACATTCCATACCAAAAGTCTGGAATCAAGCAAGCCTATACTTCCCCTAAAAGCTCTAAAGGAGAAGCCTTCATTTCCTCTTCCAGCTTCTGGTGGCCCTAGATGTTACTTGGCTTATGGCAACATCACTTTATTCTCCATCTGTGTCTTCAGATGGCCTTTCCCCGCCTTTCTTTGTCTCATGTGGCCTCTCCTCCTCTTGTATTTTTTTGGGGGGCACTATTTAAATTTTTTCAAGGGTGTTTATTATTTTCTTTTTTAATTAACATATAGTTGTTTTACAATGTTGTGACAATTTCTACTTTACATCAAAGTGATTCAGAAATATTTAACTGTATTCAATATCCTGCGATAGCCATAATGGAAAGGAATATTTTTTAAAATGTATATATATGTATGTATACACATTTACACATACATACACATATATGTTCTTTTAATATTCTTTTGCATTATGGTTTATTAGAATGTTGAATATAGTTAAGGGTATTTATTATTTTCTTAATGGCTTCTTTAAATTTTCATTTTTCATATACACTGAAGAGTTTGATATTAGTCAACCAGTTTACCCAGCAATGTTCCAGAGAATTATGAAATGTAAAGATATCGTACCACACGGGAGAATGATTCTAAGAGAAAGCAGAGAAATCAATTGACAATGAACTCTCAGACTGACTTCAGGAAGTCCTTCACAAATTCTGGACATCAACTGAATGAAAAAACAAAACTATGTAATGAACACTACCTCCTTAGGTCCCAACACTGATGTTGTGGTCTTTCATCTCATACTGGTAAGATATTTAGTTCATTATATGCTGATCCCTGAGATCAAACAGAGTTTACTGCTTAGTTACACAACTCCTATCCTGATATATTTTTTCTCCTTCAAATCTGCCATTATGAACTATTCCAGCTCTTAATCTGAAGAGGCATTCTACAGCACCTGCCTTCTGAGCATGGGAACACAGAGATAACTTTCCAGAATGCTTATGCCTAAGCCTTACAAAGAACACTTTTCCCCAAACCTCTCATTTTACCGTATTGGGGTACTGACTCCTTTACTTAAGAACAAGGTCAACTTTACATAGAAACAATGAATACACTGACTAAGAAACTAATATTCTTATTGTGAAAATAAATTTCATAGTTCTCTCTGTGGCTGTGTTTTGGAAATTTTTAAGGTTTAGACACTAAATAATTTAGGTACTAATTGAACCTCTCTTGCAATTTTTCTTTCTATATTCATATGGAAGACAGAAGAATGACCACCCCAAAATGCCTATGTCCTAGTTCTAGTATGCATAAATATGTTATGTGATAAACTGGAAACAAGTTATGTCAAATTATAATAAGGATGCAAATGGAATGAAGGTTGGCTAACCAGCTGACCTCAGGATAGGCAGATTATCCTGGATTATTCAGTTATTTTTAATGTAATCAAAAAGTTCTTAAAAGTGGAGGTGGGAGGCAGAAGGAAACAATTTCCTTAATAGGAGACTATCAAGAATAATATACCCAAGTTTATTTAGCATAATTCAACATTTTTTTCCAAGATAAAAATTGACTAAGGGCTTCCCTGGTGGTCCAGTGGGTAAAGAGTCTGCCTTGCAGTGCAAGGAGCACTGGTTTGATCCCTGGCCTGGGAAGATCCCATGTACCACAGAGTGGCTGGACCTTGTGTGCAATTACGAGCCAGCGCTCTGAAGCACATCCACCCATAGTTGATGCTCTGCAACGGGAGGCCCACACAGGCCGAAGAATAAAGATGGATGAAAATAAATAAATATATAAATAAATATTTTTTAAAAATATTGACTGACATTTTATCACTGCTGACTGTATTAAGCATTTCAGAGAAACAGTACATATGAATGGCCAACAATACAATGAAATCCATCTCTAGCGTTATAGCTATGGGATAGTTTCTTGTACAACATCATATGTCAGACAGGTTTTCACTTACATCATTTAAATTGAAAGAAAAATGG
Organism: Tragulus kanchil; assembly: GCA_022376925.1. Taxonomy (NCBI): domain Eukaryota; kingdom Metazoa; phylum Chordata; class Mammalia; order Artiodactyla; family Tragulidae; genus Tragulus; species Tragulus kanchil. The sequence continues at coordinate 28,760,220 of JAIOJX010000024.1, forward strand.
GCCTCAACCTTGTCTGGGCATCACCACTTTGTTCTAATGCTCTCAAACAAATGGTGAGACTTCTGAGAGGATGGTGCAGACAGCTTGAATGTCTTAAATCAGATGTTTGGAGAAAAAAATGGATAATAAAACTTGCATTTTTAAAAATTGCTTAATAGGTCATCCTTCTTTTCAACAATAGGTGGTTGTCCTGCTTACTTTTTAAAACAGCTACATCCAAACCTAACAGAGAACTTTCACCAGAAGTTATTCTTTATGCCAGTCTCTGTTCATAATTTTTTCACTTATTTAACGGTGAAGCTGGACCATAGTGCCTTAATTTTATAAATGAGATGTCGGTGTCACTATCACAAAAGGTTCTGAGGGAGGCTACAGAATGGGGTGTCACCATGGTGACCTACTCTGATGGTGAGCATCCCAGGAGAAACTGACCACAGAAAACAATGTTATGTGATAAACTGGAAGTTGAAAAAAGGATGCAAATGGAATGAAGGTTGGCTAACCAGCTGACCTCAGGATAGGCAGATTATCCTGGATTATTCAGTTATTTTTAATGTAATCAAAAAGTTCTTAAAAGTGGAGGTGGGAGGCAGAAGGAAACAATTTCCTTAATAGGAGACTATCAAGAATAATATACCCAAGTTTATTTAGCATAATTCAACATTTTTTTCCAAGATAAAAATTGACTAAGGGCTTCCCTGGTGGTCCAGTGGGTAAAGAGTCTGCCTTGCAGTGCAAGGAGCACTGGTTTGATCCCTGGCCTGGGAAGATCCCATGTACCACAGAGTGGCTGGACCTTGTGTGCAATTACGAGCCAGCGCTCTGAAGCACATCCACCCATAGTTGATGCTCTGCAACGGGAGGCCCACACAGGCCGAAGAATAAAGATGGATGAAAATAAATAAATATATAAATAAATATTTTTTAAAAATATTGACTGACATTTTATCACTGCTGACTGTATTAAGCATTTCAGAGAAACAGTACATATGAATGGCCAACAATACAATGAAATCCATCTCTAGCGTTATAGCTATGGGATAGTTTCTTGTACAACATCATATGTCAGACAGGTTTTCACTTACATCATTTAAATTGAAAGAAAAATGGGCCTCAACCTTGTCTGGGCATCACCACTTTGTTCTAATGCTCTCAAACAAATGGTGAGACTTCTGAGAGGATGGTGCAGACAGCTTGAATGTCTTAAATCAGATGTTTGGAGAAAAAAATGGATAATAAAACTTGCATTTTTAAAAATTGCTTAATAGGTCATCCTTCTTTTCAACAATAGGTGGTTGTCCTGCTTACTTTTTAAAACAGCTACATCCAAACCTAACAGAGAACTTTCACCAGAAGTTATTCTTTATGCCAGTCTCTGTTCATAATTTTTTCACTTATTTAACGGTGAAGCTGGACCATAGTGCCTTAATTTTATAAATGAGATGTCGGTGTCACTATCACAAAAGGTTCTGAGGGAGGCTACAGAATGGGGTGTCACCATGGTGACCTACTCTGATGGTGAGCATCCCAGGAGAAACTGACCACAGAAAAACCATTAGAAAGCTCTCCTCTAGGGACATGCTGTTTTTTACTCAACCACTTAAGGCATGATCAGGGCCACAAAGTCAAGGAAGCAATCACTCTTCTGTGACTATTACAAAGAATGAAATGGAGTCTCTGGGCTTTTCCTCAACCATTTGTACAGATATAACCTTGAGAACGGCTTCCCCATCTCTGACTGGAAAATTACATTAACGAGAGAGAAAAGGTTTCAAAAATATGAAGGGGTACAGTAGTTTATTACAAGTTTGTCCCATTTATCCATTTTAATTTTCTGCAGTTTTGTGTTTCATCTGTTTGAAAAGAGATTACAATGTTGTTTAGCAATTTGGAGAAGGCTGGGATGAAGATGAGGAAAAGAAGAGATAGGGCAACCTTTACAGAAGAATTTTGCAGTCATATTAGCTTCTCTTAAACAGAAACCTGTCACTCCTTGTTTGTTTGTAATTACCATTCGAAATGACAGAAACAGAGTGTTATGGGGGGTAACTAAGAAAACAGTAAGGTATTGATTTGAAGTCACATCAAAACTAACTTATAAGGAACAATAAAACTGCAAGAAAAGACTGTGGGAGTTTGCACTGCTGCTACTATTTCTATGCTTTTAACTTTTGGATTCAGTCTTGGTAAGGGGGTGTGTTTCTTATGTATTTTATAACATGTATACATGCATGCATATACTTGTTTAAAACTATAATATTTTATGATTAACAGTTGGAAATAAGTAAGGCTGACAAGAGCCAGCTAATGTTAACCTAGTCTTCCAAGTACTAACATAAAAGGAAAACCAATGTGTTAGTAAAGTAAGGCACATATTAGTCAATATTTTAAATGAGCTGTCCCAAGATGATTTTTCAAGGACATGTGAAGCATTAGCCAATTAAAACTGCTGACATCAACAGTAACCATGGTTTAGATTTATGCTATTGGGACATAGGTTAGGGGAAATTGTTACTGAGTCATTATCTGAGGTTAATTCCAGTAAGAACTGGTTATGTTTGATTTATAAAATGACAACAGAATGTCGGTGTCACTATCACAAAAGGTTCTGAGGGAGGCTACAGAATGGGGTGTCACCATGGTGACCTACTCTGATGGTGAGCATCCCAGGAGAAACTGACCACAGAAAAACCATTAGAAAGCTCTCCTCTAGGGACATGCTGTTTTTTACTCAACCACTTAAGGCATGATCAGGGCCACAAAGTCAAGGAAGCAATCACTCTTCTGTGACTATTACAAAGAATGAAATGGAGTCTCTGGGCTTTTCCTCAACCATTTGTACAGATATAACCTTGAGAACGGCTTCCCCATCTCTGACTGGAAAATTACATTAACGAGAGAGAAAAGGTTTCAAAAATATGAAGGGGTACAGTAGTTTATTACAAGTTTGTCCCATTTATCCATTTTAATTTTCTGCAGTTTTGTGTTTCATCTGTTTGAAAAGAGATTACAATGTTGTTTAGCAATTTGGAGAAGGCTGGGATGAAGATGAGGAAAAGAAGAGATAGGGCAACCTTTACAGAAGAATTTTGCAGTCATATTAGCTTCTCTTAAACAGAAACCTGTCACTCCTTGTTTGTTTGTAATTACCATTCGAAATGACAGAAACAGAGTGTTATGGGGGGTAACTAAGAAAACAGTAAGGTATTGATTTGAAGTCACATCAAAACTAACTTATAAGGAACAATAAAACTGCAAGAAAAGACTGTGGGAGTTTGCACTGCTGCTACTATTTCTATGCTTTTAACTTTTGGATTCAGTCTTGGTAAGGGGGTGTGTTTCTTATGTATTTTATAACATGTATACATGCATGCATATACTTGTTTAAAACTATAATATTTTATGATTAACAGTTGGAAATAAGTAAGGCTGACAAGAGCCAGCTAATGTTAACCTAGTCTTCCAAGTACTAACATAAAAGGAAAACCAATGTGTTAGTAAAGTAAGGCACATATTAGTCAATATTTTAAATGAGCTGTCCCAAGATGATTTTTCAAGGACATGTGAAGCATTAGCCAATTAAAACTGCTGACATCAACAGTAACCATGGTTTAGATTTATGCTATTGCGCACATAGGTTAGGGGAAATTGTTACTGAGTCATTATCTGAGGTTAATTCCAGTAAGAACTGGTTATGTTTGATTTATAAAATGACAACAGAATGTATCTCTACATGAGGTACATTTCCAAATGCATACTGTTGGACAAAGAGATTTGAGATAAAGAGGCATAAATGGCAATTACTATTGCAAGACTGTATAAAACTAGTAAATCAGGTACAAACGAAGTCAATTGGTTATGCATATATGCACACATATTTACAGTTAAATTTTCTTTAAAAATTAACTTTCAACAAAGTATTTTAGGAAATAAAATATATCACAAAATTGAAATTGTTTTCTCTTTCAGTGTCCTTTCTAAGGCCACTCTTTTCTTTTGTCTAGAAATATATAAATACACTATCTTTAATTTGGCTTATTCTTAAAATTGTTGCTTTTTTATCTTTGAAATATAAATACCTGGAAAATAAAAAACACATAGGAAAATTTTCCAACTTTTTTGGCGGAGAGCAGCTGGGGAAGAACAAAATAACTGCAAAATTATTCTATTTTTACCAAGTGAACAAAGTCTCAGGACTTTTCCCACACATGTATGTATTTCTAAATGAAAATCTTTAAAAGTGTCACCTTCCTTTTGGATTTACGTACATTCATCTATGTGCATTTAAACACACATTTATTGTGAGATTCCTGTTTCTAATTAAACTGCAAAGGGGTATAAACATCTCAAGCTTAGAGCAAGGTGTTCTCATTTATTATTCAAAGAACATGGTGATCTCTGACTCCATCCATACATACTCAGAGAGAGAGAGACCCAGGGAGGTGTTGCAAGCATTTGCTTAGCTGTTGTGAGTGAGGAGAGAGACAGTAACTTGCTCACAGGCTCAAAAGATTTTAACAACAAAATAAATTACAGTGTGAGTCAGTCAATTGTCCATAAAGGATGGGCTGTGACAAGGCCGATGTTAGGCAAGTTGTCCTTTATGACAATTCTTTCAGCCTCAAACCCCTTTCTGCAACAGATAAGGACATGTGAAGCATTAGCCAATTAAAACTGCTGACATCAACAGTAACCATGGTTTAGATTTATGCTATTGCACATAGGTTAGGGAAATTGTTACTGAGTCATTATCTGAGGTTAATTCCAGTAAGAACTGGTTATGTTTGATTTATAAAATGACAACAGAATGTATCTCTACATGAGGTACATTTCCAAATGCATACTGTTGGACAAAGAGATTTGAGATAAAGAGGCATAAATGGCAATTACTATTGCAAGACTGTATAAAACTAGTAAATCAGGTACAAACGAAGTCAATTGGTTATGCATATATGCACACATATTTACAGTTAAATTTTCTTTAAAAATTAACTTTCAACAAAGTATTTTAGGAAATAAAATATATCACAAAATTGAAATTGTTTTCTCTTTCAGTGTCCTTTCTAAGGCCACTCTTTTCTTTTGTCTAGAAATATATAAATACACTATCTTTAATTTGGCTTATTCTTAAAATTGTTGCTTTTTTATCTTTGAAATATAAATACCTGGAAAATAAAAAACACATAGGAAAATTTTCCAACTTTTTTTGGCGGGAGAGCAGCTGGGGGAAGAACAAAATAACTGCAAAATTATTCTATTTTTACCAAGTGAACAAAGTCTCAGGACTTTTCCCACACATGTATGTATTTCTAAATGAAAATCTTTAAAAGTGTCACCTTCCTTTTGGATTTACGTACATTCATCTATGTGCATTTAAACACACATTTATTGTGAGATTCCTGTTTCTAATTAAACTGCAAAGGGGTATAAACATCTCAAGCTTAGAGCAAGGTGTTCTCATTTATTATTCAAAGAACATGGTGATCTCTGACTCCATCCATACATACTCAGAGAGAGAGAGACCCAGGGAGGTGTTGCAAGCATTTGCTTAGCTGTTGTGAGTGAGGAGAGAGACAGTAACTTGCTCACAGGCTCAAAAGATTTTAACAACAAAATAAATTACAGTGTGAGTCAGTCAATTGTCCATAAAGGATGGGCTGTGACAAGGCCGATGTTAGGCAAGTTGTCCTTTATGACAATTCTTTCAGCCTCAAATCCCTTTCTGCGAACTGGAGAGAGCAACACAGTGGAAGACCACTGACGGGGAGCTGTCCATTCTTGTTCTCCCTCTCCAGCTGGAAGTCAGACCAGAGCTACAATCAAATTTGGGGAATCAACAAGTGCTCCACAGAAGCAGAGAACAGAGCAACTGAAACAACACTGCCCTTTTCCTACACTAAGATATGGTTCTAATTGTACAGTTCCTGGTCCAGAGAAATTCTATTCAGAATGAGAAAAATCCTGTATACATAAAGATGAAGTTATTGTCTATTCTGGGACCGTGGCAGGACCTTAGCCACATATTCTGAAATTCTAATCGATTACCTTGAGTCATCATTTATTATTAATTTACTATTCCTTAGATACACGGATTAATAAGATATCATTGAAGTCAATTCAGTACATAACTATTCTCTCCAAATATGTGGTCTGAAACTACTGACTATGGACTAGAAATCATAGGCCTTTCATAGCCCTTCCTAGTGTGAAACCAGTTTCTCATTCAGCCAGGGACTCATTTGTTCTTTCATGCAGTCACATCACTGGTGAGTCACCCATCTGCTAGGTAAGACTTTCTTACTTGGCTGCCAGCTAGATCAAGGCAACTGATAAATGAGCATAAGACTCTTCTCAGAGGCAGAAGCCACACAGAGAAGATGTACATGGGCTAGACCTGAGAGCACAGTCACCACCAATGAGCCTCCTCAGCAAAGCCCCTGCTGAGACTGTCCAGGCAGGAGGATCTGCAGAAGGAATAAGGGGGTCCTGTATGGGTCCACTCTCCACGCTCACACAGCTGGTCAACACCACAACCCAATGTTCACACGCTATTGCAACGAGAAGCTCCTATGCCATGCGAAGGCACTACAGTGTGGGTTGGAGCATGTGAAGGACCGGGGTCTCCGAGAATGGCAAGGTAAGCAGTCTGAGTACGGCTACATCTCCAAGGTGTTCCTCTGCTGGGACTCAGTTGACATGGTGCTGCAGTCCCCACTCAGTGCTGTCAAGGAAGGGCCCCCTTCCCACCCTCAGCTAGCACTCCCCAGTCCTGCAAGAACCTTCCCTTTGTGATGACAATATTAGTCCTGTGGGGTCTGAGGGCATTTCTCCTGTGGCTCAATGATAATGAATCTCCTTAAACTGCATGAGACAGACGAGATGTGGGCTCGATCCCCGGGTCTGGAAGCGCCCCTGGAGAGGGAAATGGCAACCCACTCCAATATTCTTCCCTAGTGAATACCGTAGACAGAGAAGCCTGGCAGGCTATAGTCCATAGGGTCACAAAGAACCCACACACAACTGAAGTGACTTAGCACACATGGCAGGGCGGGGAGGGTGGGGGGAGGCGGTCATTTAAAGAAGTCATGAAGAAAAGATGGAAGGAGGGGAGGAGAGGCAAAAGGGAAGGATAGTAAGAAGGAAAAAGAATACACTTAAAAACCAAAAATGTGGAAAGGGCAACCTTGGGGAAGACTGGTGCGAGGGACTTCACTGATGCTACCTGGTGTTTTCTTTTCTTGTGATTCTGTGTGGTGGTTTCTTTCTGATTTTCAACAGGCATGGAGGCTGGTCCCCTATAACTTCAGATTTTTGTCCTCATAACTTCAGAAAGCAAAATTTCAAGCTCTGGTTAGGAGAAAAATTGAGAAAAAGTTTCTCAGATTCTCTCGGTTTGTGAAAGATGTCTAGCCTGGGATGAATCTCTGTGGCTGAGGTCCCTTCAGCAGTTAGCAGCTCCCAGCGTACAGCATGGCAAGGAACAGGTCCCAGAGGAGAGGATCTGGTTATGTCTAGAAAGAAAGAAATTGCCATGCAAACAGAAAAGAACCCACTCCATCTATGTTGCTTATCAGATTCTCATGACTTAAGAACTGGAAAGGATAAAAAAATAGTCCATGGTTCTAGCTTTCCACGACTGTTAAGTTTTGGGTTCCCTGTTTTAAAAGAGGCTGAGACAAACTGAAGAAATGTCCAAAGGAGGGATGGCACTAGAAGCTACATTTCACAAGGTATGGTTAGAGGAACTGAGACTTAAGGAGGACCAAAGACACGGAGAGGAAAACAGACAATTCCCTAGTGTACAGGAGGGAGCATATTTGCTCTGTGCTGCCTAATTCTTGGAGTCACAAATGTGCCTACAGGACTCAGAAGGTAGCAGAAGGAATAGAGCTGGCCAGATTTAGAAAAACAATAGTATGTGCATAATTAATACAAATAACACTCAGCCACGTGATATGGAAAGCTACAGGAACCAGAGGTCTCTGGAGACCTAAAGAAGTCATGCCCCATCTAAAAGGGGCAGTTTACACTCAGGTCCAGATAACTGTTGCCCTGTAAGAACATGGAAAGAGGAGCCTGGCCAGGTACAATCCACGGGGTTTCAAAGAATTAAGACACGACTCAGTGACTTATGTGAATACCTGCTACTATTAAGAATGTAGCTGCAGTATTACAAGATCTTTCTTTTTTTGAAGAAAAACTAGAAAATCTTATTTTTATGTGAAATGTCTCAATTTCCTCAATGTCGGTGTTATTATTTTTGAAAAACACCAAGTAAGGCAAACAAAATACTACGTTGAACAGGGTCTTCCACGGGGTCCCAGTTTGAAATGTCTGCTCAAGATAGTAACACTAGAATCAGTCACTCCAAGTTCTTAAGAGTCAAGGTTTTAGTTTTCATGATTTACATGGAGTTTAATAACTAGAACTCTTCAATCATAATTGGTAGATGTTCGGGCTTCCCCTGGTGGTCCAGTGGGTAAGGACACCGCCTTGCAGGGCAAGGGGCGCCGGTTCGATCCCTGGCCTGGGAAGATCCCACGTGCCGCGGAGCAGCTGGACCCATGTGTCCAATTACCGAGCCAGAGCTCTGGAGCGCATGCGCCCAGAGCCAGTGCTCTGCAACGACAGACACCACCGCGATGGGAGGCCCACAGGAGCCAAAGAACAAAGACGGATGAAAATAGAGAAATGAAAGACCAATAGAAGTGGCCCGCCTGCTCCCCTCCCTCCCCCACCCCCGCCCAAAATAAATAAATAAATAAATTTTGAAAAAATAACAATAATAATTGGTAGATGTTATGTAAATTAGTAAGGGTGCTGTCCCTAGATATAGGCAAGTAGAAGCCAATGATTATCATTAAGGAGTATGATGGAAATGAATCCAGCATTAGCGGGTTTGACTGGTCTACAGATTTATTGTACAGGAGGGAGCATATTTGCTCTGTGCTGCCTAATTCTTGGAGTCACAAATGTGCCTACAGGACTCAGAAGGTAGCAGAAGGAATAGAGCTGGCCAGATTTAGAAAAACAATAGTATGTGCATAATTAATACAAATAACACTCAGCCACGTGATATGGAAAGCTACAGGAACCAGAGGTCTCTGGAGACCTAAAGAAGTCATGCCCCATCTAAAAGGGGCAGTTTACACTCAGGTCCAGATAACTGTTGCCCTGTAAGAACATGGAAAGAGGAGCCTGGCCAGGTACAATCCACGGGGTTTCAAAGAATTAAGACACGACTCAGTGACTTATGTGAATACCTGCTACTATTAAGAATGTAGCTGCAGTATTACAAGATCTTTCTTTTTTTGAAGAAAAACTAGAAAATCTTATTTTTATGTGAAATGTCTCAATTTCCTCAATGTCGGTGTTATTATTTTTGAAAAACACCAAGTAAGGCAAACAAAATACTACGTTGAACAGGGTCTTCCACGGGGTCCCAGTTTGAAATGTCTGCTCAAGATAGTAACACTAGAATCAGTCACTCCAAGTTCTTAAGAGTCAAGGTTTTAGTTTTCATGATTTACATGGAGTTTAATAACTAGAACTCTTCAATCATAATTGGTAGATGTTCGGGCTTCCCCTGGTGGTCCAGTGGGTAAGGACACCGCCTTGCAGGGCAAGGGGCGCCGGTTCGATCCCTGGCCTGGGAAGATCCCACGTGCCGCGGAGCAGCTGGACCCATGTGTCCAATTACCGAGCCAGAGCTCTGGAGCGCATGCGCCCAGAGCCAGTGCTCTGCAACGACAGACACCACCGCGATGGGAGGCCCACAGGAGCCAAAGAACAAAGACGGATGAAAATAGAGAAATGAAAGACCAATAGAAGTGGCCCACCTGCTCCCCTCCCTCCCCGACCCCTGCCCAAAATAAAGAAATAAATAAATCTTTAAAAAATAACAATAATAATTGGTAGATGTTATGTAAATTAGTAAGGGTGCTGTCCCTAGATATAGGCAAGTAGAAGCCAATGATTATCATTAAGGAGTATGATGGAAATGAATCCAGCATTAGCGGGTTTGACTGGTCTACAGATTTATTGTGAAATTTTGGAAATGAGATCAGAAAATGTTTTCTGAGAGAGATTCCGAAGAAGTAGAAAATGGTATTTTGAAAACTCTATAATTCGCTTGGAGTTCAACACATCACTGAAAGAGACAATGGAGGAAGCCAACATGGCATAGGATTTCCAAATGCAGGCAAGACCACACTGAAGATACATATGTCACATGTGCTGGCAATGGGATAATCCAATTATCTTTCTGTCTAGTGAAAAAAAAATGTCTTTCTGGCTCCTGTGACATGTTTTAGCATGTGTGGAATGAAGGGAGTGTGGCTTTGGGGGTTAAGTGCTCTGGAGTCTTATTCTTGGTCAGTTACTCATGAGTCACATGACCATGGACAAGTCACATTCCTCACTGTCCAAACAGCAATCTAGAACGGTTTCAGGGTTTACCTGGTGGTCCAGTGGGTAAGGACACCGCCTTGCAGTGCAAGGGGCGCCGGTTCGAGCCCTGGCCTGGGAAGATCCCACGTGCCGCAGAGCAGCTGGACTGATGTGTCCAATTACCGAGCGGGAGCTCTGGAGCGCATGCACCCAGAGCCGGTGCTCTGCGACAACAGAGGTCACTGTGATGGGAGGCCCACACGGGCCAAAGAACAAAGACGGATGAAAATGGATAAATGAAAGACCAATAGAAGTGGAATGCTTGCCCCCCCTCCCTCCCCACTCCACACCCTCTCCCCCCCAAAAAAAAATTCTAAAAAAAAAAAAAAAAAGGTTTCAAATTCAAGCTTGTCAAACAGCACCCCTCTCTTTCCTCTCTTCTCCTGAGAAAAATATGTTCTGTTTTTGATTTCCTTGTGTCAAGGAAAGCTGCAAAGTTTGACTTTTCCTAGACTCCAGTGGCATATTCCATGCCCAAGATCATGAAGGAAGATGTCTAAGATGACACCATGAGCAATAAGCTCACGGCAGGAAATTAGGCTTCTTGGTGTAGGAGGACAAAGAGATTTCCACTTGGAACCAAAGACAATATGGCCCTCAGAATAAAAGAGTAGGTCTACTGCTGAACCCTGAGGCTCACAGAGGTATACTCTGGGCAATATAAAAACCAAACCAAAGCTCAGACCTCTACAGAAGCCTGAGAAGTTCTTACAAGGGCCATCCTCTTCCCATTTTTTGCCAGTGGAGTTTGGGCCAAGGGAGAATTTTCCATCTTCTGGTTGCAGCAGTGCCTTCTTAAACTTCCACTAATAAACTCGTCCCTAGATATAGGCAAGTAGAAGCCAATGATTATCATTAAGGAGTATGATGGAAATGAATCCAGCATTAGCGGGTTTGACTGGTCTACAGATTTATTGTGAAATTTTGGAAATGAGATCAGAAAATGTTTTCTGAGAGAGATTCCGAAGAAGTAGAAAATGGTATTTTGAAAACTCTATAATTCGCTTGGAGTTCAACACATCACTGAAAGAGACAATGGAGGAAGCCAACATGGCATAGGATTTCCAAATGCAGGCAAGACCACACTGAAGATACATATGTCACATGTGCTGGCAATGGGATAATCCAATTATCTTTCTGTCTAGTGAAAAAAAAATGTCTTTCTGGCTCCTGTGACATGTTTTAGCATGTGTGGAATGAAGGGAGTGTGGCTTTGGGGGTTAAGTGCTCTGGAGTCTTATTCTTGGTCAGTTACTCATGAGTCACATGACCATGGACAAGTCACATTCCTCACTGTCCAAACAGCAATCTAGAACGGTTTCAGGGTTTACCTGGTGGTCCAGTGGGTAAGGACACCGCCTTGCAGTGCAAGGGGCGCCGGTTCGAGCCCTGGCCTGGGAAGATCCCACGTGCCGCAGAGCAGCTGGACTGATGTGTCCAATTACCGAGCGGGAGCTCTGGAGCGCATGCACCCAGAGCCGGTGCTCTGCGACAACAGAGGTCACTGTGATGGGAGGCCCACACGGGCCAAAGAACAAAGACGGATGAAAATGGATAAATGAAAGACCAATAGAAGTGGCAAAAAAAAATTCTAAAAAAAAAAAAAAAAAGGTTTCAAATTCAAGCTTGTCAAACAGCACCCCTCTCTTTCCTCTCTTCTCCTGAGAAAAATATGTTCTGTTTTTGATTTCCTTGTGTCAAGGAAAGCTGCAAAGTTTGACTTTTCCTAGACTCCAGTGGCATATTCCATGCCCAAGATCATGAAGGAAGATGTCTAAGATGACACCATGAGCAATAAGCTCACGGCAGGAAATTAGGCTTCTTGGTGTAGGAGGACAAAGAGATTTCCACTTGGAACCAAAGACAATATGGCCCTCAGAATAAAAGAGTAGGTCTACTGCTGAACCCTGAGGCTCACAGAGGTATACTCTGGGCAATATAAAAACCAAACCAAAGCTCAGACCTCTACAGAAGCCTGAGAAGTTCTTACAAGGGCCATCCTCTTCCCATTTTTTGCCAGTGGAGTTTGGGCCAAGGGAGAATTTTCCATCTTCTGGTTGCAGCAGTGCCTTCTTAAACTTCCACATAAAGTGATTATACATATGTCAAATCATATGTGTCAAACTTAGCTAGAACTTCAGATTCACTATCATAGGGGGAAAGATGACTGATGCTAAAAAGCAGTTATAAGAATCCTAACATTGTTAATATGTAGCCTGGATATATTTAATTTTTGACTGCAGAGAAAATCAGTTGATGGAGATAATAGTCAATGTAACCTTAAAATTTGTTTAAATGTGATACACATATAATTTGCCTGCAAAATTCACTTCCCTGTTTGCTGAAAAATGTCAAAGATGCCATGAGACCAATATGTTGTGTTAGTCTGGGAAGTTAGACTATGGCTCTTAGTATTTAGAAAAGCTGATAAAAAAAAACAAAACAACAACAAAAAAACCCTCAAACAATTAAGATCACATAAATAGTTGTTGACATGTTGTTGCTAATAAAATGTTTCTATCTTTCTCAGTAGAATCAGCCAGCTATTAACAAACAGTATTTGACTGATAATTAGTTAATAATAAACAATTTTTGCATTTTAACTGAGAGGCAATTTAAGCAGAGTGAATAATGACCTGACTCTGAAGCCAGACTGCCTGGACTGAAATCCCAACTTCACCATTTACTAGCTGTTCAGTTGCTTAACTTCTGCTCATTTGTTTGCTCATTTATAAAAGAGTAAACTTACATGATAGGGTGTGGTGAGGATTAAATAATTCAACAGAAGCAGGACAGTGCTTGACACATATAGCACTGTGTGACCAGAAGCTATTATGACTATCTCTTGCTTTATAAAATCCATTTGTCCCACAGTCATTCACTAGGCTGTGCCCTCAGATCCAGGCAACACACCAGGGCTTCCCTGGTGGTCCAGTGGGTAAAGTGGCTGCCTTGCAGTGCAAGGGGTACTGGTTCAATCCATGGCTGGGAAGATCCCCACGTGCCATGGAGTGGCTGGACCGGCGTGTCCAATTAGGATCCAGCGCTCTGGAGTGCAAGTGCAACTAGAGAGGACACTGCAATGGGAGGCCCACACAGGCCAACGAATAAAAAGATGGATGAAAATAAATATAAACAAAGAGGCATGATGCGGGGGGTGGCGGGAAGAATGCAGGCAATACAGCAGGTATGGGAATATTTGTAGTATTTCCTAAACCAGCAGCAGGAGTCTGAGTGGTGCAGGCAGAGCTTTCTCAAGTACAAAAACTAAACAGGGAGGTGGAAGTAGGGGCAAGCCCCCTTCTCCTAACTAATTAAAGGCTTATATCACACACTACCCTGACTCTGCTTCAAGGGGAGGTCACATCATCTCTTTGTGAAATTTGCAGTTAGTTACCCCCTCAGGTGACTTTTGCCATATCTAAATTTGCATCTGGCTTAGATTTCTGTATGAGATGATGCTTCTAATTTGTGTTTTGGGTAAAGGCCCAGCTCCAAGTGTGTGGAAAGAGGAGGAGGCTGCGTTATCAGAAGGCCGGGTGGGACAGAGTTTTGATGTGAGCATGTTGTGCCAGTTCTCATATGTCTATAGCCCAGGCCAAAATCTGCCCTCAGTTATGCATGCACGGCTTTCATTGACGTCAGTAAGAATGGTGCTCATGTAACCGGAGGCAGAAATTTGGCTCTTTGATTTTAATAGAACTAAATGCCAAAATGTTTTGCTGATGCAGGTTGCAAATGTAAACCCCAAAGGGTCAAGAAAATGCAACAGAATTTTGTTTTGTTGGCAAACTCCTCTTTTGCACGGGCCATGTCATTAAGTGAGATTCGAATTTCTCAAGCCTGATTTGGAAGTGCCTGATGGTATTGTGCAGCTGAGTCGTGTGTGGCCACCCTTGGCAGTAAGACCTTTAAGTCTGATTCCAAGATTTTGTCTGTGGCTCCAGATAGAACTCTAACACATAGCCCTAAGTCGTTTTCAGTTGCAGAATTTCATTTCTGGTCTGGGCTTTGACAACAACCACGCTGAAATCAGATGGTGGTGCCGAACATATTCCACTCCCCACCTCAGATGACTGGGGAATTATGTAATGAAATTTAAGGGCTTAGCATTCTTTGAGTTTTCAGACTAAGTTACAGTCTAGTTTATGTTCAGGCATATCCATAGCTTTGTCTTAATATTTGTGTGGTTTTGTAAAAAGTCTAATTTGATTTTATGCAATGATTTTAACAACTGCAACTCCCAGACCTGAGCATCCAGTAGTAAGTTTCTAAGTGGTAAAACACAGTTCAACAGAAATATTAAGCTAGCCAATGAACCAAAAAAAAAAAAAAAAAGCCTTAACTGAGAGTGTTGATGCTTATGATTCCTCTATCTAGCTATTCAAAATCTATTTCCTGCTCCAAAGAAGCAGGTGTTCTCTTGAAATATTGTGTAGAACTTGGATGGGTGTCTGGTGTGCCTCTTGTGCTGAGAGTTTCCTTATGGGTGACCTGACCTAGCGAGGCCTACTTGGCCACTTGTCACTCCCTTCTCTTTAACGGGGAAGTAGATTATATGAATTGCAAAACTGGGAGCAAGAACAAACGTATTTCAGCTCTCTCTTTGGGCTCTTCCTGCCTGCAGAGAACATGTATTCCGCTGTACGCCTATGTGACAAATTCTTTCCCTGTGAAGATTTTGCCTGTGACTGAGGATGAAGTCTTTCTTATATTCAGGAGACTGGTATTCACAAACCCATCCTACATCAACCACTTTCTCTAAAAACTTTAGGAGCAATAGAGCTTCCATCTTGATATCCGCCAGGTTAACATTTTAATGAAGTGGGGTGGTGGACAAGCGATAAGAAGTCGTTGGCTGATGTCCAAAATTGACCAATCAAAAACTAACAGGCTGGGCTTCCCCTGGTGGTCCAGTGGGTAAGGACACCGCCTTGCAGTGCAAGGGGCGCCAGTTCGAGCCCTGGCCTGGGAAGATCCCACGTGACGCGGAGCGGCTGGACCGATGTGTCCAATCACCGAGCCGGAGCTCTGGAGCGCATGCGCCCAGAGCCGGCGCTCTGCGACGACAGACGCCACCGTGATGGGAGGCCCACAGGAGCCAAAGAACAAAAACAGATGAAAATAGAGAAATGAAAGACCAATAGAAGTGGCCCGCCTGCTGCCCTCCCTCCCCAACCCGACCCCCACCCAAAAATAAATAAATAAATAATTAAATCTTTAAAAAAAAAAAAAAACAGGCTAATAAGCACATCACTTGGAAATAGGGGAGCAAATATCAAGGAGAAAATACCTCCTGAAAGTGGTGGTTTTTGAAATCTCCTTGGAAGAGGAGGGGCAACGTGAAGTAGGGTCAGAAAGCACATCCTCCCTCTCCTTCAAGGTTCAATCTGGTTTTGCCTCTTGGTGAATAATTCATGATTTAACATTTACTATTGATACATGATAGAACTGTAACACATCAGAATGGAGAAAGTTTAAGAGATCTCCAGTGTTTCTCAAATTGAAAGTCATAATTGGTTAGCATGCCATGAAATCAATTTATGGGATAGTGACCAAGACTTTGAAATGAAATGAAATAAACAGAGTAGGTCAGAGGGCATTATAATCTGGATCATAATATAAAATACATATTTTATCGTGGATTATGATAAAAAAAAAAAAGATTTGAAATCTATTCAGTTTGTCCAACTTTCTACTTAACTCTCAACCACTTTACTTTACTGTGGACCCACTTTATCTACCAAGCCACGTGCTTCTAAATGAGAGTATACACACGAAAATACTTTGAAAACCATAAAGCTCAAACCACATTTAAGGTACTGTTTGGATTTCTGAATAATAATGACAATAATGATGGGAAAGATGTCTGATCTTCAATTTAGTACAGCTCTTCAACATGAAAGCAGTCACAGTACCAGTTCAACCTCACATCCACACTCTCCTAAGAAGCTTGCAAAATAATGTAGGGTGTGAGCCCAGGCTCCAGATCAGTCAGATGGATCCTTAGGCTGCAGGGTAGAGTAATGGCTATAGCAGACTTTGGCGTTACACAGACTGGGATCCAAATTTAGCTCTGCCACTGACTCATTATACAACTTGAGCCAAATTATTTAACTTCCCCATGTCTCAGGACATCACCATTATTATCATCACCATCATCAAATCAACTATTTTTATTTTATATTCTGGAAACATGAAGAAAAAATACGCCTTGTTTTTACTGGAGAAGCCGCAGTGCCCCTGATGAGACAGAAATGCTGCCTGAGCTGAGAGAGAGCAGGGAAAGGGGAGAGAAGGCTCTGCAGCATCTCCCATGACCTGTGCCCGGTGCCCATGAGACCTGTAGCCCTGGGCTCTTGATCACCCTGGCCCTGTGAGCACCACTGACTCTGCCCTCTAGTTTTGGAGACATTTCTCACCCCCACATCTCACATCCCACTCTTTCCAGTCTCACATATTTGACCCACTGGCATTTTGACTTTGGGTCCCAGGCTCAGGGTTCTGGAGCATCCTCTGTGTGCCCAGTCACACACTAGCCCAGAACAGAAGAGCCTGGGCCCAGCTATGGTGGACAAGTACAGATCTTATGAAAGGGAAACCTCAGCTCATAATCCAGTTCCACCACTTTCTCACATGGCCTTTGCTAAATCATTTCATCTCTGATCTTAGTTTTTACCTCCAATGGAAGAAAGGACCAAATAGAAAATCAAGAGTCCAAATGCAGTTAAGTGAATATTTGGAAATATTTCCATTTCCCCAAATGAAGCAATATGAATGGGAACAAAACAATATGTTATAGTATAACATATATTTTAGAAATGCTCTTAAGAAAGTAAAAATAGTAATAAACACTATTCTTCTTTTTTAAGTTGGTCTTTACTATTTATGGGGTTTCCCCAATGGCACACTGGTTAAACAATTTGCCTGCAATGCAGGAGACAAAGATTTGATCCATGGGTCAATAAGATCCCCAGGAGAAGGAAATGGCAACCCACTTCAGTATTCTTGCCCTGGGAAACTCCATGGACAGAGGAGCCTGGTGGGCTACAGTCAATGGGGTGCACAGAGTCAGATATGACTGAGTGACTAAGTCTGGTTAGGGTGTGAGCCAGGCTCCAGATCAGTCAGATGGATCCTTAGGCTGCAGGGTAGAGTAATGGCTATAGCAGACTTTGGCGTTACACAGACTGGGATCCAAATTTAGCTCTGCCACTGACTCATTATACAACTTGAGCCAAATTATTTAACTTCCCCATGTCTCAGGACATCACCATTATTATCATCACCATCATCAAATCAACTATTTTTATTTTATATTCTGGAAACATGAAGAAAAAATACGCCTTGTTTTTACTGGAGAAGCCGCAGTGCCCCTGATGAGACAGAAATGCTGCCTGAGCTGAGAGAGAGCAGGGAAAGGGGAGAGAAGGCTCTGCAGCATCTCCCATGACCTGTGCCCGGTGCCCATGAGACCTGTAGCCCTGGGCTCTTGATCACCCTGGCCCTGTGAGCACCACTGACTCTGCCCTCTAGTTTTGGAGACATTTCTCACCCCCACATCTCACATCCCACTCTTTCCAGTCTCACATATTTGACCCACTGGCATTTTGACTTTGGGTCCCAGGCTCAGGGTTCTGGAGCATCCTCTGTGTGCCCAGTCACACACTAGCCCAGAACAGAAGAGCCTGGGCCCAGCTATGGTGGACAAGTACAGATCTTATGAAAGGGAAACCTCAGCTCATAATCCAGTTCCACCACTTTCTCACATGGCCTTTGCTAAATCATTTCATCTCTGATCTTAGTTTTTACCTCCAATGGAAGAAAGGACCAAATAGAAAATCAAGAGTCCAAATGCAGTTAAGTGAATATTTGGAAATATTTCCATTTCCCCAAATGAAGCAATATGAATGGGAACAAAACAATATGTTATAGTATAACATATATTTTAGAAATGCTCTTAAGAAAGTAAAAATAGTAATAAACACTATTCTTCTTTTTTAAGTTGGTCTTTACTATTTATGGGGTTTCCCCAATGGCACACTGGTTAAACAATTTGCCTGCAATGCAGGAGACAAAGATTTGATCCATGGGTCAATAAGATCCCCAGGAGAAGGAAATGGCAACCCACTTCAGTATTCTTGCCCTGGGAAACTCCATGGACAGAGGAGCCTGGTGGGCTACAGTCAATGGGGTGCACAGAGTCAGATATGACTGAGTGACTAAGTCTGGCATTAGTATTTATACAAAAAGCAACAACCTTGACTTTTCTCAAATATACTTCTTATCAATTCAAAGAACTTCCTTTGACATCCATTACCTATTTCAATGTGGTTCTACTCCAGTTTTTACTTCATTTTCCGTTGTTCCTCTGACTCTGCTCACACCAAGCTGTACCCACACTTAGCCTTGGCATTTCCCAAACATGCCCACCACGTTCATAATCCTATGTTTTTTCATGCACAGTTCTTGCTCCCTCCCCCAACTCCACATTTGCCTTCAAGTCCCAGCCCAAACGTCACCATACCTGTGAAGGTAGCTCCCAACTTCTCCCTGAAAAAAAGGAGGGAAGTGTTAGTCGCTCAGTTGTGTTCAACTCTCTGCGATCCTATGGACTATAGCCCACCTGGCTCCTCCGTCCATGGGATTTTTCCAGCAAGAATACTGGAGTGGGTTGCCATTCCCTTCTCCAGGGGATCGTCCCTAAACCAAACTAATTTTTTCCATTTCAAGACTCCCATAGCCTGTGATCCACATGGATAGTGTAGGAGGTACCACAGGGTACCAAGCCAATTCTATCTGTTCTCCACTAGAGCACCAGCCCCTTGGGGGCAGAGACTCTGCCTCCTTCATAGACCTCCCCAGCCTTTCCATGGTGCCTGGCACTTAACAGACGAACATATAGTAAATGTCTGATCAAAGAATAAAGTTATCATGACTTCTCAATATTTATAGCCTTGGACAAGGTTATAAAAGAGATTCTCATGCTTCTCCTTCAGGCAGGAAAGCCAGTTAGCAGCCCAGCCCTTGTGAGTCACAGGCACTTGTGATCATGTTGTAAATCAATTTTCAGACTGAGAAGATCAGCATATGGTCGCCAGACATTCTGCAGTAAATAGGATAGTCTGTAGTTTGGACTAAGATGTGTGGTAATCAAAAAAAAAAAAAAAAAAAACAAATCCCTGGAGATGGAGAAAGACAGGGAAGCTTGGCGTGCTGCAGTCCATGGGGTCACAACGAGTCGGACACAACTGAGCAACTGAACTGACAGTCCTGGGGTCCAGGTAGCATGCAGGACTCTTTCCACAGCTACAGAGTGACTGTAAGGAGGGACAGTCAAGCGGTCTGGGTCCTTTGAACGCTCCTACCACTCACTGTTGTGCACAGCTCTCACTGGGAGTACTGAACCATACCGGAGCAACTGATGCCTGTACTGGCTACTTGAGCTCTGGTCACTTCAGACAGACATGAACCCACAGAAATCTGCATGGACAGATGGGGTCTTTCTGCATCCCAGGGTGGAGATGGACATGCATGAAATATTTGGAAGAAAATATGCAGTAATATAAAACAAATGAGCTGCTTAATCGTGTTCAACTCTTTGGGACCCCTCTGGAGGAGGAAATGACAACTTACTCCAGTATCTTTGCCTGGCGAATCCCATGGACAGAGGAGCCTGGGGGGCGACAGTCCCTAGAGTCACAAAGAGCCACAACAGTGACACCTGGGGAACCACCCTAGCCTAACCAGTTTGTCAGTACATGGACCTGGTCATGCTTCTTCTGTGATACTGACCCCAGCCCTGTCCATCTACTTGGTATGCCCACTCCGTTATGTCTTAGTGTGCAAGTGAAAGTGTTGTCGCTCAGTTGTGTCCAATCCTTCTCAGTCCATAGACTGTAGCCTGCCAGGCTTTTGTCCAAAACTAAGGTCATAAGAACTGGAAAAAATAATGAAAAATTAAAATAATAATAATAATAAAAGGTTCTAGCATATTTCTCTAGGATTTCTCATAACTAAATTACTAGTCATGGTTCATAACATTTTTCGTGGAATGTCACCAACTTGCTTCCCAGTTAGATTCTGACTACCTAGTCAAGGTAGATATTAACACCATCAGAGAACAGTAGCTGGTCATCAACAGCTTTAAGAGCGAAGACTTCACAGTAGTAATGCAGTAGCCTTGGAAGCAGATATGAAGGTCTGGCAGCTGCAGACTTTATGAATACTGCTGGAGTTGGAGCATGTTTTCAAAGGGATGACAGTTGGGTAATAGCCACACGGTGGCCTTAGGTCAAGATGGCACTGACCAGAAACCCAGCCACTGGGTTAACACTGACAGCCATGTTTTTAGAACTATTCATTTTGCCGATTTCTTAATTTAAAGAATCTACCTGCTATGCCAGAGTCCCGGGTTCGACCCCTGGGTCAGCGGAATCCCCTGGAGATTTTGTCAACCCACTCCAATACTCTTGCCTGGAGAATTTCATGAACAGAGAAGCCTGGAGGGCTTGAGTCCATTGGGTCGCAAAGAGTCGAACAATACTGAGCAACTAACACACACACAAAAAAAAACCATGATAGCCTACATTCAGATTTTCTGAGGTATGTTTTTAAATGTTTGATTATCTTATTTAATTTGTCAGATTGCTCTCACTTAGGATCTTCATAAGCCCTTTTGGCTATTTTCTCCTGGTCCTTGATCTTACCCCCTTTCACCTTCTCTAGACTTGGTTTCACTTGAAGTATTTCTTCTTTCTTCAACCTTCCTCCCCCTCCATATATTATATTATGCCATTTCATTCTACCCATAAACCTGATCAAGCTGTCTAAAGTCTCCTTACTGAAAACCCTCAATGGATCTCAAAGACCTCCTTAACTCTGAGTACACTTTCCTTATCTGACATGCAGGGCCAACCATCATCTAATCCCAATATGTCTTTCCATTCTTATCTCCCACAGTTGCCACCCCTACCTATAGAGATACCCCCAAAAGACTGTTCATTGGTTTCAAAGCATTCTCTGTGCTTTCCCACTTCTGGGCCTTTGCTTGTGTTGGTCTCTCCATTTGGAAGTCTTCCATTTGCTCTCCATATAGGAGAATTAAAGTACTGCTCAAACACACTGATACCCTAGATATAAGTTACAAATCCCAAGAGCATGTGATATAAGAACTTCTCTTACAGTACATACTGATATTCTACCTTGTATTGTAAATACATCCATACTTGTATGAGTATTTCTACTATACTGTATGTTCCTTGAGAGTGAGAACTATATGTTACTACATCTCTGTGACATTCCAGACCCTAGCACAGACTTTATGAATACTGCTGGAGTTGGAGCATGTTTTCAAAGGGATGACAGTTGGGTAATAGCCACACGGTGGCCTTAGGTCAAGATGGCACTGACCAGAAACCCAGCCACTGGGTTAACACTGACAGCCATGTTTTTAGAACTATTCATTTTGCCGATTTCTTAATTTAAAGAATCTACCTGCTATGCCAGAGTCCCGGGTTCGACCCCTGGGTCAGCGGAATCCCCTGGAGATTTTGTCAACCCACTCCAATACTCTTGCCTGGAGAATTTCATGAACAGAGAAGCCTGGAGGGCTTGAGTCCATTGGGTCGCAAAGAGTCGAACAATACTGAGCAACTAACACACACACAAAAACCCATGATAGCCTACATTCAGATTTTCTGAGGTATGTTTTTAAATGTTTGATTATCTTATTTAATTTGTCAGATTGCTCTCACTTAGGATCTTCATAAGCCCTTTTGGCTATTTTCTCCTGGTCCTTGATCTTACCCCCTTTCACCTTCTCTAGACTTGGTTTCACTTGAAGTATTTCTTCTTTCTTCAACCTTCCTCCCCCTCCATATATTATATTATGCCATTTCATTCTACCCATAAACCTGATCAAGCTGTCTAAAGTCTCCTTACTGAAAACCCTCAATGGATCTCAAAGACCTCCTTAACTCTGAGTACACTTTCCTTATCTGACATGCAGGGCCAACCATCATCTAATCCCAATATGTCTTTCCATTCTTATCTCCCACAGTTGCCACCCCTACCTATAGAGATACCCCCAAAAGACTGTTCATTGGTTTCAAAGCATTCTCTGTGCTTTCCCACTTCTGGGCCTTTGCTTGTGTTGGTCTCTCCATTTGGAAGTCTTCCATTTGCTCTCCATATAGGAGAATTAAAGTACTGCTCAAACACACTGATACCCTAGATATAAGTTACAAATCCCAAGAGCATGTGATATAAGAACTTCTCTTACAGTACATACTGATATTCTACCTTGTATTGTAAATACATCCATACTTGTATGAGTATTTCTACTATACTGTATGTTCCTTGAGAGTGAGAACTATATGTTACTACATCTCTGTGACATTCCAGACCCTAGCACAGACTCACATACATATCATCAGAGTATACATGCATTCTTTCATTTTAAAAAAGGATCTCTTGACCACTTACTGTATGCCAGGCATTACAGTTGTATCAATGAGCAAACAAGACAAAAACCTCTGCTGTCATGGACTTATATTTACGTATTACAACAAAGAAAGTTGGACGATAGATAATACATAAATTCAGATGTAAGCATAGTAATTTCTATGAAGAAAAATAAGGTATAGGGGAAAACAGCTTCTTTTAAAATAGTTCAAATGAAATGATAAGAAAATATTTCCCTGAAAAGTTGGCATATAAACAAAGAAGGAGGTAGGAAAGTGAACCATGTAGGTTCTAGACACAGCGACAAGCAACTGCAAAGGCCTGAAAAATATGTCTGAAGAGTCTGAGGACTAGCAAGGAGGCCAGCGTGGCTGGAATGAGAGGAAAGAAAGACAACAAGTCTATGAGGTAATGGGGAGAAACATCATTTAAGGCCTTTTAAACCATTATGAGCTTCCCTGGTGGCTCAATCAGTAAAGAACCTGCCTGCAATGCAGGAGCCTGTCTACAATGCAGGAGACCCCGGTTCGATCCCAGGGTCAGGAGGATCTCCTAGAGAAGGAAATGACAACACACTCCAGTACTCTTGCCTGGAAAATTCCATGGGCAGAGGAGCCTGGAGGGTTACAGTCCATGGCATCACAAAAGAGCTGAACATGACTCAGCAACTAAACCACCAAACCATTATGAAGACTCTGGGTTGTTCCTCTGAGTGTGATGGAAATCATTCTGCTCAAAGATTGTGAGCAGAAGACTGATGTACCATATCTTAATTTTTCACAAAGTCCCTCTAGCTGTTGTGTTGAACTACATGTGTGGTGGCTGAGAAAGGGCTAAAGCAAGGAAGCCAAGTAGGAGGTGATATAATTATCTAGGTGAGAGAGAACCTTAATGTGAAGCAGGGAGGTAGCAGTGGGTGTGGTCTCAGTATGGATGCATTCTTTATGCAGGCCCAACAGGATATGCTGAGAAATCAAGCACGGAGTGTGAAAGACAGAGAGGTTGACTCCAATGTTTTAGCCAGAACAGCTACATGGTGGAGTTACCATTTACTGAGAGAGACATCTGGATTCCATGCCATTTAATAAGTGAGGACTGGGTGCAAAGCTCTGGAAGTCCTCCCCTCTGCAGTCCTCATGGACCAGCTGCAGTCCACACCTGACAGCTTCTGCCCACAGCCTCTTGCATGTTTCTTCATCACTGCCAGGCTTCGTGCTCCTGGAGTGGACGCACTCCCCTTCTAAAGCTCGGAATCTCAGCTGGGGGTGGATTTCTGCATTTCCTATTTCTCTTTCCTTTACAGTTTTCTTTTACTCCTTCTCTTAATCACTTTTTCTAGTGTGTAGAACAATACATTAATATAAAACAATTCTTTGTATTTTTTTCTGTTTGAAACACTTGCATGGTTTCTGATAGGGTCCTGACTGATACAGCCATGTTGTCGCTCAGTTATGTCCTGTCATGACTGTCACTCAGTCATGAGAGGAAAGGACCCAGCAAAGGAGCAGTAGATGGAGAACAGAGACAGGTAGAAGTGGGCAGGGCCTGGAATCCAAGGGAAGAAAACATTCAAGAAAGTGAGAGCAAGCCAGTGTGTCATTTGGTGATGATTATAATGCAAGAGAAGGATGGAGAACTGACCAGGGATACAGCAACATGGAGGATATTTGGTAATCTTGAAAAAAGCATACACTGGTCTTAACCTGTCTATCAATTCACCCCCGATTCATGGCATCAGCATCCTGATTCTTGTTGGGAAGCTGTTCGTTGTCTTCTCTGATTACATATGGTTTGAGTAGGCTTAACTCCAGAGCTGGGCATGTGATGAGCCTGGCCAGAGCACAGCACCTGTTGGTTACCTGACTGGTTCAGAGATGAGCACATAACCCAAACTGCTCCACTGAAATTGATACCCCGGACATATCAGGGTTAGAGCATTCTAGAAACAGGAATCATTTTCACATTGGACATGAAGCTGAGAAGGCAGGTTATAAACCCAGAGATGCTGGTAGTCACCTTGCCACCTGAAGAGCAGAGTCTGCCTGAAAATGGAGCCAGTGCAAAAGAAAAAAAGAAAAGGAGAGCCAAGAAAAAATAAATTTCAATGACACGTGTGTGATCCCTCAGATATAGTTAGCCTGAAGCCACCCTTGGGTTTTTCCAATACAGGAGCTTATGAAGTCCTTCTTTTCTGTTCTGGACAACTGGATTTTAGCTTTCTTCACTTACAATTGAAAGAGTCATGAGCAGAAATGAGTTTTATGACCGAATGGAAAACAACTAGAAGTGACTTGCCTAAAGTTTGACTCAGCTGTCTTTCTTTACTCCTTCTCTTAATCAGCTGGGGTGGATTTCTGCATTTCCTATTTCTCTTTCCTTTACAGTTTTCTTTTACTCCTTCTCTTAATCACTTTCTAGTGTGTAGAACAATACATTAATATAAAACAATTCTTTGTATTTTTTTCTGTTTGAAACACTTGCATGGTTTCTGATAGGGTCCTGACTGATACAGCCATGTTGTCGCTCAGTTATGTCCTGTCATGACTGTCACTCAGTCATGAGAGGAAAGGACCCAGCAAAGGAGCAGTAGATGGAGAACAGAGACAGGTAGAAGTGGGCAGGGCCTGGAATCCAAGGGAAGAAAACATTCAAGAAAGTGAGAGCAAGCCAGTGTGTCATTTGGTGATGATTATAATGCAAGAGAAGGATGGAGAACTGACCAGGGATACAGCAACATGGAGGATATTTGGTAATCTTGAAAAAAGCATACACTGGTCTTAACCTGTCTATCAATTCACCCCCGATTCATGGCATCAGCATCCTGATTCTTGTTGGGAAGCTGTTCGTTGTCTTCTCTGATTACATATGGTTTGAGTAGGCTTAACTCCAGAGCTGGGCATGTGATGAGCCTGGCCAGAGCACAGCACCTGTTGGTTACCTGACTGGTTCAGAGATGAGCACATAACCCAAACTGCTCCACTGAAATTGATACCCCGGACATATCAGGGTTAGAGCATTCTAGAAACAGGAATCATTTTCACATTGGACATGAAGCTGAGAAGGCAGGTTATAAACCCAGAGATGCTGGTAGTCACCTTGCCACCTGAAGAGCAGAGTCTGCCTGAAAATGGAGCCAGTGCAAAAGAAAAAAAGAAAAGGAGAGCCAAGAAAAAATAAATTTCAATGACACGTGTGTGATCCCTCAGATATAGTTAGCCTGAAGCCACCCTTGGGTTTTTCCAATACAGGAGCTTATGAAGTCCTTCTTTTCTGTTCTGGACAACTGGATTTTAGCTTTCTTCACTTACAATTGAAAGAGTCATGAGCAGAATACTGATGTTTCATTAGTGACCGCAGAATGGAAAACAACTAGAAGTGACTTGCCTAAAGTCTCTGTGGCCAAGCTGACACCATAAACTCCAGGTCTTCCGTCTCTCACAGTTCTTTCTAGGACGTCAAACTCTTTGCTAAGGAAAGTAGTAGCATTCATTATGACTGCCAATAATCAGCTTAGGAAAAAAAGGATTTGGACTGATACCAAGTCCAAGTATGATTGAAAGATTTTTTGGATTGTGTTAAATTCTCTTTTCCCTCTATGGCATGAGAATACGTCATAGTGAAGAAAAGACAACGTCAAAGATTCGGAGTGGAACGTGACCAAGAGAACTAGTAAACGCTATTTTGAAATTCTTTGGAAATACATGTAGGTCTCTACATTCAGGGAAATCAACCCTGAATACTCATTGGAAGGAATGATGTTGAAGCTGAAGCTCCAATACTCTGGCCACCTGATGTGACAAGATGACTCACCAGAAAGGAGCCTGAAGTTGGGAAAAATAGAAGGCAAAAGGGGACGACAGAGGACAAGATAGTTGGATGGCATCACTGAGTCAATGGACATGAGTTTGAGCAAACTCTAGAAGCTGGTGGAGGACAGGGAAGCCTGGCATGCTGCATTCCATGGGGTCTCAAAGAGTCAGACACAACTGAGCGACTGAACTGAACTGATGGAGAGATCGATCCTTTTAAGAACATTTGTGCTTGTTCAGGGTCAGGGCAATATAAATCAAAGCCTCAATTTTTCCTGTACCCGCAGATGCCATAATTAAAGGTGATTTTGCTCCATGTCTGGTAGTCACGGAATCATTTTCACATTGGACATGAAGCTGAGAAGGCAGGTTATAAACCCAGAGATGCTGGTAGTCACCTTGCCACCTGAAGAGCAGAGTCTGCCTGAAAATGGAGCCAGTGCAAAAGAAAAAAAGAAAAGGAGAGCCAAGAAAAAATAAATTTCAATGACACGTGTGTGATCCCTCAGATATAGTTAGCCTGAAGCCACCCTTGGGTTTTTCCAATACAGGAGCTTATGAAGTCCTTCTTTTCTGTTCTGGACAACTGGATTTTAGCTTTCTTCACTTACAATTGAAAGAGTCATGAGCAGAATACTGATGTTTCATTAGTGACCGCAGAATGGAAAACAACTAGAAGTGACTTGCCTAAAGTCTCTGTGGCCAAGCTGACACCATAAACTCCAGGTCTTCCGTCTCTCACAGTTCTTTCTAGGACGTCAAACTCTTTGCTAAGGAAAGTAGTAGCATTCATTATGACTGCCAATAATCAGCTTAGGAAAAAAAGGATTTGGACTGATACCAAGTCCAAGTATGATTGAAAGATTTTTTGGATTGTGTTAAATTCTCTTTTCCCTCTATGGCATGAGAATACGTCATAGTGAAGAAAAGACAACGTCAAAGATTCGGAGTGGAACGTGACCAAGAGAACTAGTAAACGCTATTTTGAAATTCTTTGGAAATACATGTAGGTCTCTACATTCAGGGAAATCAACCCTGAATACTCATTGGAAGGAATGATGTTGAAGCTGAAGCTCCAATACTCTGGCCACCTGATGTGACAAGATGACTCACCAGAAAGGAGCCTGAAGTTGGGAAAAATAGAAGGCAAAAGGGGACGACAGAGGACAAGATAGTTGGATGGCATCACTGAGTCAATGGACATGAGTTTGAGCAAACTCTAGAAGCTGGTGGAGGACAGGGAAGCCTGGCATGCTGCATTCCATGGGGTCTCAAAGAGTCAGACACAACTGAGCGACTGAACTGAACTGATGGAGAGATCGATCCTTTTAAGAACATTTGTGCTTGTTCAGGGTCAGGGCAATATAAATCAAAGCCTCAATTTTTCCTGTACCCGCAGATGCCATAATTAAAGGTGATTTTCGCCCTTTAATTAACTCAGCTGCAGACAATAAGCTAATTTGACAACTGGTCCCCCTCAGCAATGGGTAGCTGGGACATCAGCTTCCTCAGTGAGTCACACATGTGTGTTAAACCACTGTTTGCCTTCTGGAAGCCTTGCTCTGGCCACACGAGGAGATGTCCCTGGTAAGATATAAATTTAGATCCCTGTGAGGTGGATGGACAACTCTGTCTCAAAGCTGCCACATGGCCTCACCCCAGCGTGTGTCTGAGCCCCAGCATAGGAGGAGGGCACGATGGCCCTGTTGCTGAAAAGGTGCTTTGTCTGTGTCTGTGTCTCTGTGTTTTTAAAAAATCTCAGAGCTTAAATCAACCCATGAAATATTCATGGGGATCTAAAGTAGTGGGCAAGCTAACGGCCTTCTTATGGGAATATCAATATTCTTGGAGCCAGTCTTAATCCAATATTCAGAAAGCTTCTCTTCCCCCTTCGTCACTTTGGGGTCAGGCTTATTTTCAGAAACCCTCCACCCTTTCCCCCTCCTGATACACTAAAAAGGATGGTGGTGGCGGGTGTGCCGAGGGCAGAGCAAGATAACAAGAAGAAGGCGCTGTGGGGTGGGGCGGTGGAGGGAAGGGGAAGGGACTCCTCTCCCACACGCAGTGACAGGTATGTCCAGGAGAGATGTTTAGTGCAGACACCCCAGGAAGCTGGAGAATGTGTGCACAGTCGGGTGACTGGCTTTAGTGTTTTCGTCTGGTCTGTGAATCCAGGTGTGTACGTAGGATTTTCCTTCCTGGCAAGAGTCAGAGGGAGGGGTGAGAGAGGGAGAGAAGGAGGTCCCAACCAGTATCAAGGTAGGAAATTACTACTGGAGAAAGAAAATATTTTCCTTCATCCATTCTCTGTCACATCTGGGTGCCCCATGAGTGTAGGAAAGAGGTACAGGATGCCCGACTACAAAGACAGATCTCGCCCAGCAGAGAATGCGTGCATTACCCAGTGAC
Source organism: Tragulus kanchil (assembly GCA_022376925.1). Lineage (NCBI taxonomy): Eukaryota > Metazoa > Chordata > Mammalia > Artiodactyla > Tragulidae > Tragulus > Tragulus kanchil. Next base: position 28,789,352 of record JAIOJX010000024.1, read on the forward strand.
CCCTGCCTGTCCCCGTCCCCACCTGGTCCTTCAGGCCTGCCCATCTCCACTCCTCACCAACCACAGGCCTGCCCTTAAGGTAGGGTGGAATTCTACCTTCTTCTTTTCCCTTCTCGGCCTCTCAGTTCAGACTGCCAAGAAAGGGGCCAGTTCGGATGGTGGTTTCCTGAGGTGGGTGCCTGTCCCTCAGAACTGGAAGAAAGCCTGCCAACTCATTTCAGGTCCGCCCGCCCAGTAACCATGGAGCAGGCGGATCCCCCGGGCTGCTCTGTGTTCCTGAGACGTCTCCAGCATGGCCCTTTCGGGTGCCCCAGGACCCGGGGAGGCAGAGAGACTTCTTGGAGACCGGTGCTCCAAGCAGTCCTGCCAAGCCAAGCTGGGAACTGAGGAAGCCCAGTTCCAGGCCTGGTCGAGGGAGGGATGTGTGGACAGCAGGCCTGGGGGAGAAGGCTGCTCTCCACACACAACCCCTCTTCCACTGGCTGCCTCCTCTCCAGCCAGACATAGTGAGCGGCGGCGTTCAGCACCCGGCCTCAGACGTTGTCAGTCAGCTGGAACAGGAGGGGGTGGACAGGGGGCCCTGGCCACGGGCACTTCCCTGTGTACTGCTCTTCCAAAGGAGACATCATCAAATCCAGGCTTGAGAAAATCTTTTTTTTTTTTTTTTTTCTAATTTTCTGTGCTCATGGGCTGTAAACTCAGGAAATCAAGCAATGACAGTCAGTTTTACAAATCAACTCACTGTATTACATCTCACACGTGGAGGCTTCTTGACGCATGGCTTGGAAAAGGGAACCTCGTAGAGTCAAAGCACAGTATTTGGATTTTCTCTAGTGAAATCTGAACTTTACTAGGGACTAAATACCCCAAGCTGACCAACAGTAAAGAGAAATGTGCCAGGAAGGCAGAGGCCATGAGAGGACACTACGGGCTCCTGACGGTTCTGAAGGCTCTCTGCAATTACTCAGAAGACACCTACAGGGATTCTCGAGGGTCCTCAGAGCCCGTTGCTCTACTCTGCAATGTACTCAGAGAGATCACTACAAAGACAGATCTCGCCCAGCAGAGAATGCGTGCATTACCCAGTGACCCCTGCCTGTCCCCGTCCCCACCTGGTCCTTCAGGCCTGCCCATCTCCACTCCTCACCAACCACAGGCCTGCCCTTAAGGTAGGGTGGAATTCTACCTTCTTCTTTTCCCTTCTCGGCCTCTCAGTTCAGACTGCCAAGAAAGGGGCCAGTTCGGATGGTGGTTTCCTGAGGTGGGTGCCTGTCCCTCAGAACTGGAAGAAAGCCTGCCAACTCATTTCAGGTCCGCCCGCCCAGTAACCATGGAGCAGGCGGATCCCCCGGGCTGCTCTGTGTTCCTGAGACGTCTCCAGCATGGCCCTTTCGGGTGCCCCAGGACCCGGGGAGGCAGAGAGACTTCTTGGAGACCGGTGCTCCAAGCAGTCCTGCCAAGCCAAGCTGGGAACTGAGGAAGCCCAGTTCCAGGCCTGGTCGAGGGAGGGATGTGTGGACAGCAGGCCTGGGGGAGAAGGCTGCTCTCCACACACAACCCCTCTTCCACTGGCTGCCTCCTCTCCAGCCAGACATAGTGAGCGGCGGCGTTCAGCACCCGGCCTCAGACGTTGTCAGTCAGCTGGAACAGGAGGGGGTGGACAGGGGGCCCTGGCCACGGGCACTTCCCTGTGTACTGCTCTTCCAAAGGAGACATCATCAAATCCAGGCTTGAGAAAATCTTTTTTTTTTTTTTTTTCTAATTTTCTGTGCTCATGGGCTGTAAACTCAGGAAATCAAGCAATGACAGTCAGTTTTACAAATCAACTCACTGTATTACATCTCACACGTGGAGGCTTCTTGACGCATGGCTTGGAAAAGGGAACCTCGTAGAGTCAAAGCACAGTATTTGGATTTTCTCTAGTGAAATCTGAACTTTACTAGGGACTAAATACCCCAAGCTGACCAACAGTAAAGAGAAATGTGCCAGGAAGGCAGAGGCCATGAGAGGACACTACGGGCTCCTGACGGTTCTGAAGCGGCTCTCTCTGCAATTACTCAGAAGACACCTACAGGGATTCTCGAGGGTCCTCAGAGCCTGCTCACTTCCAGTCCATCATCCCATGTCTAACACATCTCCCTCTCCAGCCATGTCTAAGTCAGGGGGTGCTATTTCTTTAGGTGACTCGCTTGTGAGTCTAGGGCGTTCAGATTCTGTTGTACAATTATCTGGCCATTGCAAAGTCCAGAAAGTCTCCACTGCCTATTTCTGTATGACGCTTATCAGGACTTCAGCGCTGCTACCTGCACCACCCGCCCACCTGCCCTCCCCAACCTTCACAAAAGAAACTGGAAAGCCAAAACCAGCTGGGTCCACATGCCACTGCCTTATACTCTCAAAGAATCCGGCTCTGCTTAGGTTTATTTGCTGCGCGACCTGGGGAAAATGACTTCACCTCTCTGTGCCTTAGTTTCTTCATCTTCAAAATGGAGATAATAATAGCACCTCTCCCGAAGTTTACTGTGATAAATAAATGAGATATGTAAAGATTTCTAGAACAAAGGTAAGTGCTATAGATACATCAGCTAATATGGCTACTTTAATAATTATTAGTGGTGTCTCTCAAATGTTCATTGAGTGGAATTCTTATCAAGTTCCCATGTAGGAAACATTCTCATTCATTAATTAATGTGGAAATACGAAGCAGCCAGTCTGCCCTTGAGGCCTGTGTAACTCAGATCTCATCTCAACCCAGTTTGATTCAGCTCCATCAAACGGAGAGCAGCACTTAACTCCTATAAATCTGTTGTTGTTCAGTTGCTAAATCATGTTCGACTCTGTGATAATATATATAGGTGACTGTAATATGAACAGGATTAAAACCTGGCTGGAGAGGTGTACCAGGATCTCAGGAAGACTGCACAGTATCTTCCAGCCCAGGATGGACACACTGAGCACAGAGAAGCTTGACCAGTCTTGCTGGTCATTCTCTGTTCTGCCTAACCAATCACTCAAGAATATGGTGGCAAGGGCTTCCCTGGTGGTCCAGTGGGTAAGGACACCGCCTTGCAGTGCAAGGGGCGCCGGTTCCATCCCTAGCCTGGGAAGATCCCACGTGCCGCGGAGCGGCTGGACCGATGTGTCCAATCACCGAGCCGGAGCTCTGGAGCGCATGTGCCCAGAGCCAGCGCTCTGAGACAACAGAGGCCACCATGATGGGAGGCCCACACAGGCCAAAGAACAAAGATTGATGAAAATAGACAAATGAAAGACCAATAGAAGTAGCCTGTCTGCTCCCCTCCCTCCCCACCCCACCAAAATAAATAAATAAATCTTAAAAAAAAAAAAAAGAAGAAGAATATGGTGGCAAGCTTCCCTGGTGGTCCAGTGGGTAAAGAGTCTGCCTTGCAGTGCAGGGGGCATCAGTTCAATCCCTGGCCCAGGAAGATATCACGTGTCGCAGAGCAGTTGGACTGGGTCCACATGCCTTATACTCTCAAAGAATCCGGCTCTGCTTAGGTTTATTTGCTGCGACCTGGGAAAATGACTTCACCTCTCTGTGCCTTAGTTTCTTCATCTTCAAAATGGAGATAATAATAGCACCTCTCCCGAAGTTTACTGTGATAAATAAATGAGATATGTAAAGATTTCTAGAACAAAGGTAAGTGCTATAGATACATCAGCTAATATGGCTACTTTAATAATTATTAGTGGTGTCTCTCAAATGTTCATTGAGTGGAATTCTTATCAAGTTCCCATGTAGGAAACATTCTCATTCATTAATTAATGTGGAAATACGAAGCAGCCAGTCTGCCCTTGAGGCCTGTGTAACTCAGATCTCATCTCAACCCAGTTTGATTCAGCTCCATCAAACGGAGAGCAGCACTTAACTCCTATAAATCTGTTGTTGTTCAGTTGCTAAATCATGTTCGACTCTGTGATAATATATATAGGTGACTGTAATATGAACAGGATTAAAACCTGGCTGGAGAGGTGTACCAGGATCTCAGGAAGACTGCACAGTATCTTCCAGCCCAGGATGGACACACTGAGCACAGAGAAGCTTGACCAGTCTTGCTGGTCATTCTCTGTTCTGCCTAACCAATCACTCAAGAATATGGTGGCAAGGGCTTCCCTGGTGGTCCAGTGGGTAAGGACACCGCCTTGCAGTGCAAGGGGCGCCGGTTCCATCCCTAGCCTGGGAAGATCCCACGTGCCGCGGAGCGGCTGGACCGATGTGTCCAATCACCGAGCCGGAGCTCTGGAGCGCATGTGCCCAGAGCCAGCGCTCTGAGACAACAGAGGCCACCATGATGGGAGGCCCACACAGGCCAAAGAACAAAGATTGATGAAAATAGACAAATGAAAGACCAATAGAAGTAGCCTGTCTGCTCCCCTCCCTCCCCACCCCACCAAAATAAATAAATAAATCTTAAAAAAAAAAAAAAGAAGAAGAATATGGTGGCAAGCTTCCCTGGTGGTCCAGTGGGTAAAGAGTCTGCCTTGCAGTGCAGGGGGCATCAGTTCAATCCCTGGCCCAGGAAGATATCACGTGTCGCAGAGCAGTTGGACCGGTGTGTCGAATGACGAGCCAGCGCTCTGGAGCGCATGCACCCGGAGCTGGGGCTCTGCAGTGGGAGAAGCCACTGCAAAAAAAGACCAAAAAATAAAAGCCAAAGAATAAAGATTGATGAAAATAAATATAAAAATAAAAGAGGTATGATAGGGGGAAAAAGCATTAAAAAAAGAGAGAATATGGTGGCACAATACTTATAGCTTAGATAAGATCTCTATCCACACATGCTCAAGCTGAGGTCCACAAATTCTGAGGTAAAAATAAACCCACCATCTAAACGTACTTTGGCATTTGACTGTGATGTGGAGCATTACTGTCAGGCTATGTTTGTTGCTGTGTAATACACCCTGCGTAACACCTTACGCTCCTTCATTTGGTCCTCATAATATTCCTATTGGTAGACTGAGTCTACTTTTCTCCCCATTTTACTGAAAACCAGAGAAGTTAAGCAACTTATCCCGGGGGACACTGCTAATAAGTTGCAAGACCTAGGAACCAAATCAGGGTCTATCTGGGCCTGTGATCTTAACCATGAGCCTTGGCTCATAGTTATATTCAAAATCTTTTTTAAAAGGAATCTACCATAGAAGAATATAGTCCACTGGAATGCTGTTTGAAATCAATATAGATTCTTAACAAAGATTCTGCAGTCTTTGTGCTTTGGTGGCTCTTGTCCCACAGTCTGGCGTGTGCTTCTTTCTTTAATTAGCTGATCTCACTCAGAATATTCAGCTATAGACCCTAGTTAAGGCTAGCATGCTAGCAGTTTCCAGATATGTGGCATCAAGTATTACCTCTAAGCTCTAACTACTACATATTGAATCCACACAATTGACCCATGTCTTCAAGAGCAAATAACTAGGCTGAAAATCTGTTGAAAGCTTGAATTCTCTGTTGTTCATTCTCTTCACCCCCATATTTAAGACACAGGTCAGTCTGGAAATCCTGACAGTAGTGTTTTTCAAAACTAGTTGAGCCCCACCTCCATTAATGGATCATAACAATAATTTTGTAGCTCTAAGCCAGTCTACTTTTTAAAATTAAACAGAATAGTATACATTAGAGACTGGAGTGTATCACATGTAGAAAGAGGCAGTAGTGTTGAATGTAAGCTTTTTTTAGGTTTATGTGCTTGTAATAGGGCTTCCCTGGTGCCTGAGTGGCAGATAATCCACCTACTGATGCAGGAATCATAGGTTTAATCCCTGGTCTGGGAAGATCCCTTGGAGAAGGAAATAGCAACCCACTCCAATGTTCTTGCCTGGGAAATCCCATGCACAGAGGAGCCTGGCAGGCTACAGTCCATAGTAAAATAGCCTAGGCCGCTTAGATAAGATCTCTATCCACACATGCTCAAGCTGAGGTCCACAAATTCTGAGGTAAAAATAAACCCACCATCTAAACGTACTTTGGCATTTGACTGTGATGTGGAGCATTACTGTCAGGCTATGTTTGTTGCTGTGTAATACACCCTGCGTAACACCTTACGCTCCTTCATTTGGTCCTCATAATATTCCTATTGGTAGACTGAGTCTACTTTTCTCCCCATTTTACTGAAAACCAGAGAAGTTAAGCAACTTATCCCGGGGGACACTGCTAATAAGTTGCAAGACCTAGGAACCAAATCAGGGTCTATCTGGGCCTGTGATCTTAACCATGAGCCTTGGCTCATAGTTATATTCAAAATCTTTTTTAAAAGGAATCTACCATAGAAGAATATAGTCCACTGGAATGCTGTTTGAAATCAATATAGATTCTTAACAAAGATTCTGCAGTCTTTGTGCTTTGGTGGCTCTTGTCCCACAGTCTGGCGTGTGCTTCTTTCTTTAATTAGCTGATCTCACTCAGAATATTCAGCTATAGACCCTAGTTAAGGCTAGCATGCTAGCAGTTTCCAGATATGTGGCATCAAGTATTACCTCTAAGCTCTAACTACTACATATTGAATCCACACAATTGACCCATGTCTTCAAGAGCAAATAACTAGGCTGAAAATCTGTTGAAAGCTTGAATTCTCTGTTGTTCATTCTCTTCACCCCCATATTTAAGACACAGGTCAGTCTGGAAATCCTGACAGTAGTGTTTTTCAAAACTAGTTGAGCCCCACCTCCATTAATGGATCATAACAATAATTTTGTAGCTCTAAGCCAGTCTACTTTTTAAAATTAAACAGAATAGTATACATTAGAGACTGGAGTGTATCACATGTAGAAAGAGGCAGTAGTGTTGAATGTAAGCTTTTTTTAGGTTTATGTGCTTGTAATAGGGCTTCCCTGGTGCCTGAGTGGCAGATAATCCACCTACTGATGCAGGAATCATAGGTTTAATCCCTGGTCTGGGAAGATCCCTTGGAGAAGGAAATAGCAACCCACTCCAATGTTCTTGCCTGGGAAATCCCATGCACAGAGGAGCCTGGCAGGCTACAGTCCATAGGATCACACAGAATCAGACACAACCTAGCGACTGAACAACAACAATAAATGCTTGTAATGAATCACACTATAAAATGCATTTCTTACTGTGAAAGTCATTTTAAAATTTCAGACACATTCCCCAACTCTGTCAAAGAGAATATTGGCATGCTCACAGGAAGAAGGAAGAACAGGGCCAAGATTCTGAGAGATATAAGGTGGTAGGGGAGATTCTGATGGGAGGAATAATGGGATCAAAAACTGTCTTGCTCATACAGAACTAATTTCTCCTCTTGAGAGCAGTTGGATGGGATTGAGAGGGCGTCTCTTTAGAGCTGCTCTTGCAAATCTAAACAGGAAGAGGATAGTGTTCAGGTTTGCGTGTGGGGGTGGTAGGGGGGACACTGAGATTGCTTAAGGATGACCTTGACCCACTAAAAGTTCTTCTCAAACCATCTGGAGGATTTTGAGGTTCCCAGTGTCTCACCGACATGGCAACAGGTCTGAGAGCACCTGACTTCAGATTTCCCCAGGCAAACACCCATGAGCCAAAGGAGGTGCCATAGATCATTTGGTCCCAAGCTGATTTCACATCAGAATCTTTTCTAAGAATATACATCCTGGGGCTTCCACCTTATACATACAGAATTATAACCTCCAAGGAAGAACCCTGGAATCTGTCATGGCTAAAATCTTCCCAGATGATGCTAATACAGTCAGCTCAGCCATGGTTCTCAAACTGACAACTGGGTGAACAGGTCAACCGAAATAGAAAGTGCCGTTGAAGTGAGAGTTTGGGCGCCTTGGGCTTTGCAGTGTACCCACGAGAACAAATCTTGAGCAGTCATGGTGGTAGGAGGGACTTCCTGAGTCTAAGCACCAGTGAGGAACAGGTTAGTCTTCCTCCTGGAGCCCCACCTATGACCATGCATGTATTGGAGCACTAGCTCACTGATCCATGTATTTGGAGCACTAGCTCACTTCCAGGGTGCCTAGTCTGGGAAGATCCCTTGGAGAAGGAAATAGCAACCCACTCCAATGTTCTTGCCTGGGAAATCCCATGCACAGAGGAGCCTGGCAGGCTACAGTCCATAGGATCACACAGAATCAGACACAACCTAGCGACTGAACAACAACAATAAATGCTTGTAATGAATCACACTATAAAATGCATTTCTTACTGTGAAAGTCATTTTAAAATTTCAGACACATTCCCCAACTCTGTCAAAGAGAATATTGGCATGCTCACAGGAAGAAGGAAGAACAGGGCCAAGATTCTGAGAGATATAAGGTGGTAGGGGAGATTCTGATGGGAGGAATAATGGGATCAAAAACTGTCTTGCTCATACAGAACTAATTTCTCCTCTTGAGAGCAGTTGGATGGGATTGAGAGGGCGTCTCTTTAGAGCTGCTCTTGCAAATCTAAACAGGAAGAGGATAGTGTTCAGGTTTGCGTGTGGGGGTGGTAGGGGGGACACTGAGATTGCTTAAGGATGACCTTGACCCACTAAAAGTTCTTCTCAAACCATCTGGAGGATTTTGAGGTTCCCAGTGTCTCACCGACATGGCAACAGGTCTGAGAGCACCTGACTTCAGATTTCCCCAGGCAAACACCCATGAGCCAAAGGAGGTGCCATAGATCATTTGGTCCCAAGCTGATTTCACATCAGAATCTTTTCTAAGAATATACATCCTGGGGCTTCCACCTTATACATACAGAATTATAACCTCCAAGGAAGAACCCTGGAATCTGTCATGGCTAAAATCTTCCCAGATGATGCTAATACAGTCAGCTCAGCCATGGTTCTCAAACTGACAACTGGGTGAACAGGTCAACCGAAATAGAAAGTGCCGTTGAAGTGAGAGTTTGGGCGCCTTGCGGGCTTTGCAGTGTACCCACGAGAACAAATCTTGAGCAGTCATGGTGGTAGGAGGGACTTCCTGAGTCTAAGCACCAGTGAGGAACAGGTTAGTCTTCCTCCTGGAGCCCCACCTATGACCATGCATGTATTGGAGCACTAGCTCACTGATCCAGGGTGCCTAGGCTAGCACCCTGCTTATGGCTCTGCTTCCAGGTGGTCTGAAGGTACTCAAGGCTTCCAGGCATGTTTTGAACCACTCCAGAGTCCCTGAATCCCACACATTAGTCTTGGCAAACTTTAAGGATGCTTTGGTTTCCAAGAGTTCTTTGTTCCAGGGACCAGATTTTGTCCAACAAGAGTTACTGGAAGAAGCCAGTACAAGGAATTGGACGGAGGATTAAGGCGTCAGGGTAGCAGAACGCTTCTTATCTTTCCTCTAAATAAGGTCTCTAAAGTCAAGAGTAGGGTAAACGCCTTCCAAAGGCTAGTGTTCAGATAATTCTGAAAAATCTTGACTCTCAGGTGTGGCTGAGGAATAAAATTTTTGACTTGGGAGTCTATTTTCCCCGAGGTAGAGACGTATTTCTTTTTCCTATGCATTAAGTTCAATATGCTTGGGAAGTCTGAAACTGGGAAGCACAGGAGGGCTATCCTGTCCTGAATAATAACACAGATGCTCATTCTGGCTAAACTGGGCATAGAAGCCACATGATGCCAGTAAATGGTCCCCACAATGGCATCCAGAACACACAGGGCTATTCCACTAAAAACAGTCATTGAAATGCATCTCAACCACCAAGCTTCTGATTTCCAGTTCTTGTCTTCCATACCTAACTGGCTATTTTGGTTTCTAATTGTTGCTGCCTGTGGAACGAGAATGTCTGATACTTTCCTGTCATAACTGTAAGAGACTACTTCTTGCCACCCTTGATACCCACCCCAAATACCACTTTGGGGGTCTCCTCAGACAAAGCCAATGGCCTCCATACTCTCTTTGCTACTAACCTGACCCATGCAGACTCCATCTCTGTCACATCCCATCACAAGAAAGCTTGCCACTTGGAGGCCAAGTCCTTGGTTTTAGGAAACAATGACAGTCATCATCTGTCTTCCTTCTTATGGATGGAACTTGAGCTTCTGCTCTAAGATTCCCAGAACCATGAGCAGAGCAAAGAATAAATTATATTCAGTCAACAAACAAACATTGGGAGTTCCCCACTGTGTGCTGGCACTGTTCTAGGTGCTGGGACACAGGAACTACTAGATGGGCAAGTTCCTTGCTCTCAAGGAACATATGTTATAGACATGAGACACAAGTGTTTGCTAATATTTTCTGAACCATATTTGTATATGATTAAGAGACTCAGATGGGATTTCCTTGGTGGTTCAGTGGATAAAGAGTCCGCCTTGCAGTGTAAGGGGTGCTGGTTCAATCTCCAGCCCAAGAAGATCCTACAAGCCGTGGAGCAGCTGGACTGGTGTGTCCAATTACAAGCCAGCGCTCTGAAGCGCAAGTGCCCAGAAATGGTACTCTGCAACGAGAAAGACCACTGCAATGTGGGCCCACACAGGCCAAAGAATAAAGATGGATGAAAAGAAATAAGAAAAACAACAACAACAACAACAAAAGAGGCCAAAATTTAAAAAAAAAAAAAGAAAAAGAGAGAGAGACTCAAATGTTGCCAAGACTGAGATGAAGGCCTTCTTGAGAATGTGTTTTCAATATTTTCCCTTCTCTAACTGTTTTAAAAGTATACTGGCCTGGTCATCAGAAAAGAGATTAGGGCAGATGAAAAATGATCAAAACTTTATGAAATAGTCTTTTCTCTGAGACTTTACAAAAACCTTTTAAAGTCATAGCACCAAATAACTACAGTAACTCAAAAAATCTAATACCTTACTAATACAGGAAAACTGGACCCTCTGCAAGCCTAGCAATTACTCGTGGCTTCTGTTTCCCATTTTGGTTTCTAATTGTTGCTGCCTGTGGAACGAGAATGTCTGATACTTTCCTGTCATAACTGTAAGAGACTACTTCTTGCCACCCTTGATACCCACCCCAAATACCACTTTGGGGGTCTCCTCAGACAAAGCCAATGGCCTCCATACTCTCTTTGCTACTAACCTGACCCATGCAGACTCCATCTCTGTCACATCCCATCACAAGAAAGCTTGCCACTTGGAGGCCAAGTCCTTGGTTTTAGGAAACAATGACAGTCATCATCTGTCTTCCTTCTTATGGATGGAACTTGAGCTTCTGCTCTAAGATTCCCAGAACCATGAGCAGAGCAAAGAATAAATTATATTCAGTCAACAAACAAACATTGGGAGTTCCCCACTGTGTGCTGGCACTGTTCTAGGTGCTGGGACACAGGAACTACTAGATGGGCAAGTTCCTTGCTCTCAAGGAACATATGTTATAGACATGAGACACAAGTGTTTGCTAATATTTTCTGAACCATATTTGTATATGATTAAGAGACTCAGATGGGATTTCCTTGGTGGTTCAGTGGATAAAGAGTCCGCCTTGCAGTGTAAGGGGTGCTGGTTCAATCTCCAGCCCAAGAAGATCCTACAAGCCGTGGAGCAGCTGGACTGGTGTGTCCAATTACAAGCCAGCGCTCTGAAGCGCAAGTGCCCAGAAATGGTACTCTGCAACGAGAAAGACCACTGCAATGTGGGCCCACACAGGCCAAAGAATAAAGATGGATGAAAAGAAATAAGAAAAACAACAACAACAACAACAAAAGAGGCCAAAATTTAAAAAAAAAAAAAGAAAAAGAGAGAGAGACTCAAATGTTGCCAAGACTGAGATGAAGGCCTTCTTGAGAATGTGTTTTCAATATTTTCCCTTCTCTAACTGTTTTAAAAGTATACTGGCCTGGTCATCAGAAAAGAGATTAGGGCAGATGAAAAATGATCAAAACTTTATGAAATAGTCTTTTCTCTGAGACTTTACAAAAACCTTTTAAAGTCATAGCACCAAATAACTACAGTAACTCAAAAAATCTAATACCTTACTAATACAGGAAAACTGGACCCTCTGCAAGCCTAGCAATTACTCGTGGCTTCTGTTTCCCATTTCCATTATAGGTACCAGTTAGGTGTCTCAAGATAGGTAACTACTGTTTTAATATTTTACCATCCCAACTTTTCAGAATTTCCTAATTAAGTGGACAGATGGCCATGACTCTTTCCCTCCTTCTTAAACCAATTCCTTCTCCCATCCTTCAAAAAAAACAAAGTAAAAGAGGACCCCAAAGTTGCTAATCTCTATTAAAAGGAACAGAAGTTGCTGAGTTGTTTTCTTGGTTTGGCCAAGATATATCAGATGACCCCTTTCGATCATTTAAATTGTCTGGTGAGATTTTTAGAAGGTAAATTTGTCTGGCAATTTTTTTCCGTATTCCCATCCTGGAAGGTCCACGATGACAGGAACTTCACTAGCCAGGGCTATTCCTGGGCATCAGGAGGACAAAGTGACAGCACATGGGGTTCTTGCTCCTTTCTAAAAGAGGCAATCATCGCTTCCGAGGGGAGACCTTCCTCCTGTAGGGATGCACTGAGGCCAGTAACAACGGATGCTGGGCCAGGAATGGAGAATCTGGGTTTTTCATTTTCAGTAACACTCCATTAAAAACTCCTTGCCTATACTAAGTTTTTCGTTATTTATGAGCCAAGTCATACACACACACAGAAACACACATAGACACACACACACATAATCATTCAGTCAACAAATATTTATTGAGCATCTACTCTGTGCCAGTCCAGTGTTAATGGAGAGTGCGGCTTTCTATTGCATACATTTCAAATGAGTCACACGTCCCAGGAAGAGTTTTATAGCACAGACATTGGGCACTCTATTTACAATGGAAATTCATTCTGTTTTTGTTTTCAACATAGAAAATATGGAAAATGCAGAAAAGAGATTAGGGCAGATGAAATGATCAAAACTTTATGAAATAGTCTTTTCTCTGAGACTTTACAAAAACCTTTTAAAGTCATAGCACCAAATAACTACAGTAACTCAAAAAATCTAATACCTTACTAATACAGGAAAACTGGACCCTCTGCAAGCCTAGCAATTACTCGTGGCTTCTGTTTCCCATTTCCATTATAGGTACCAGTTAGGTGTCTCAAGATAGGTAACTACTGTTTTAATATTTTACCATCCCAACTTTTCAGAATTTCCTAATTAAGTGGACAGATGGCCATGACTCTTTCCCTCCTTCTTAAACCAATTCCTTCTCCCATCCTTCAAAAAAAACAAAGTAAAAGAGGACCCCAAAGTTGCTAATCTCTATTAAAAGGAACAGAAGTTGCTGAGTTGTTTTCTTGGTTTGGCCAAGATATATCAGATGACCCCTTTCGATCATTTAAATTGTCTGGTGAGATTTTTAGAAGGTAAATTTGTCTGGCAATTTTTTTCCGTATTCCCATCCTGGAAGGTCCACGATGACAGGAACTTCACTAGCCAGGGCTATTCCTGGGCATCAGGAGGACAAAGTGACAGCACATGGGGTTCTTGCTCCTTTCTAAAAGAGGCAATCATCGCTTCCGAGGGCAGACCTTCCTCCTGTAGGGATGCACTGAGGCCAGTAACAACGGATGCTGGGCCAGGAATGGAGAATCTGGGTTTTTCATTTTCAGTAACACTCCATTAAAAACTCCTTGCCTATACTAAGTTTTTCGTTATTTATGAGCCAAGTCATACACACACACAGAAACACACATAGACACACACACACATAATCATTCAGTCAACAAATATTTATTGAGCATCTACTCTGTGCCAGTCCAGTGTTAATGGAGAGTGCGGCTTTCTATTGCATACATTTCAAATGAGTCACACGTCCCAGGAAGAGTTTTATAGCACAGACATTGGGCACTCTATTTACAATGGAAATTCATTCTGTTTTTGTTTTCAACATAGAAAATATGGAAAATGCAGAAAAGTAGAATAAAAAGAAACTTCTCTGAAGATCACCAACCGAAGATGACTACTACATTTACACATTTGGTTTACTTTCTTTCCATTTTTTTTTTTTTTTCCTGTATTGAGCTTCTGTTGTAGTTGTTTAAGGTAGATGCGGGTTACACTACACATACAATGTTCTGTCTTGCTTGTTTTACCCTCTTATTGATACAACATATGGCGGGTTTTTTTCCAAGCAAAATTCTGCGGCTTAGGAAAGAATTCTAAGAAGATGGAGTAGGAAGCACCAGGAACCTGTCTCCTGACTTAGTCAATAATTGCACTGACAGAATTTGTCTGATGTAACCATTTTGGAACTTTAGAGTCTACTGAGGTGGACAACTTCCAGGGGAAGGTTTGGATGGTAAATTGTGGTTAAGTTTGTTCAATTTCAGCTTTTCAAAGAGTTGCAGCTATCTATCCTGCACTCCTAGCCCCACAGCAGGCAGCTATCCATGTGTCGCTCTACATACAGTTTGCACACATCAGGGTAGGCAATAAGAACCCTCTCCTCAAAATATCAGGGATCCGTGCTCTGATCTCTTTTCTTTTTTTTACTTAATTTTACTTTTCTTTCTTTTTTCTTTTTTACAGAGTTTTGCCGTTTAATACTACACATCAACCTGAATCTGCCATAGGTATACATATTGTCCCTCCACCACTGAAACTCCCTCCTATCTCTCTCCCCATCCCACCCTTCCAGGTCACCACAGAGCCCCTGTTTGAGATTCCTTAGCCTCACAGTATATTCCCCTTCCTGACTTCAAAGTCAATAATCTGTCGTCCATGTCTGTTTCTCCACTGCGGCTCTGCATATACAGTTATCATTACCATCTTCCTAGATTCCATGTATATGTGTCAGTATACAATATTTATCTTTCTCTCTCTGACATACTTCACTCTGTATAATAGGTTCTACATTCATCCACCTCATTAGAACGGACTCAAATGTACTTCCTTTTATGGCTGAGTAATATTCCATTGTATATATGTACCACAGCTTCTTTATCCATTCATCTGTCAATGGACATCTAAGTTGCTTCCATGTTCTACCTATTGTAAACAGTGGTGCAATGAACAATGGGGTACATGTGTCTTTTCCAATTTTTGATCTCTGATTCCTGCTTCTAATCACTGAGGTGTTGGTCAATCACAAAGAAATTAGAAAATCTTAAGAGATGAATGAAAATAAAAATACAACACACCAAAATTTATGTGACACAGCAAAAGCAGTACTAAGGAGAAATTTACAGTTATAAAGGCTTACATTAAAAAGAAAAGATGTCAAATCAACAACTGAACTTTAAAGCCTAAAGAACTAATATAAGAAAAAACTATGCCCAAAGCTAGCAGAAGGAAGGAAATAATAGAGACTAGACCATAGATCAACAAAACAGAAAGCAGAGAAATAATAGACAAAAACAGTAATACCAAAGGCTGGTTCTTTGAAAAGATCAAAACAATTGGCAGAACTTTACTTAGATGGACTAAGAAAAAAAGAGATTCAAATTACTAAAATCAGAAATGATAGTCGGGGGGCTACCCTGGTGATCCAGTGGGTAAAGAGTCTGCCTTGCAGTGCAAGGGGCACTGGTTTGATTCCTGACCTGGAAAGATCCCACGTGCTGCAGAGCAGCTGAACCGGAGTATCCAATAATGAGCCAGCGCTCTGGAGTGCAGAGCTGGTGCTCTGCGATGAGAGAGGCCACTGCAACTGGAGACCCACACAGGCTAAAGAATAAAGATAGATGAAAATAGATAAATTTTAAAAAGAGGCCAAAATTAAACAACAAAAAAAGAAATGATAGTGGGATCATTACCACCAATTGTACAGAAATAAAAACGATTTTATGAGAATATCCCCATCATTTATACACCAGCAAATTAGATAAGTTAGGTGAAATGGATGAATTCCTAGAAACATAAAACCTATCGAGACCAAATCATGAAGAAACAGAAAATCTTAATAGACCTATTCCTAAAAGGATTTTGAGTTAGTAATCAAAGAATTCCCCCCAAAATTAAAGCTGTGGACAATGATTGAGAAATTAAAGTTTTAAAATTGAAAATGACCTTAGAACGGACTCAAATGTACTTCCTTTTATGGCTGAGTAATATTCCATTGTATATATGTACCACAGCTTCTTTATCCATTCATCTGTCAATGGA
This sequence comes from Tragulus kanchil, assembly GCA_022376925.1. Classification (NCBI taxonomy): domain Eukaryota; kingdom Metazoa; phylum Chordata; class Mammalia; order Artiodactyla; family Tragulidae; genus Tragulus; species Tragulus kanchil. Next base: position 28,805,348 of record JAIOJX010000024.1, read on the forward strand.
CATCTAAGTTGCTTCCATGTTCTACCTATTGTAAACAGTGGTGCAATGAACAATGGGGTACATGTGTCTTTTCCAATTTTTGATCTCTGATTCCTGCTTCTAATCACTGAGGTGTTGGTCAATCACAAAGAAATTAGAAAATCTTAAGAGATGAATGAAAATAAAAATACAACACACCAAAATTTATGTGACACAGCAAAAGCAGTACTAAGGAGAAATTTACAGTTATAAAGGCTTACATTAAAAAGAAAAGATGTCAAATCAACAACTGAACTTTAAAGCCTAAAGAACTAATATAAGAAAAAACTATGCCCAAAGCTAGCAGAAGGAAGGAAATAATAGAGACTAGACCATAGATCAACAAAACAGAAAGCAGAGAAATAATAGACAAAAACAGTAATACCAAAGGCTGGTTCTTTGAAAAGATCAAAACAATTGGCAGAACTTTACTTAGATGGACTAAGAAAAACAGAGATTCAAATTACTAAAATCAGAAATGATAGTCGGGGGGCTACCCTGGTGATCCAGTGGGTAAAGAGTCTGCCTTGCAGTGCAAGGGGCACTGGTTTGATTCCTGACCTGGAAAGATCCCACGTGCTGCAGAGCAGCTGAACCGGAGTATCCAATAATGAGCCAGCGCTCTGGAGTGCAGAGCTGGTGCTCTGCGATGAGAGAGGCCACTGCAACTGGAGACCCACACAGGCTAAAGAATAAAGATAGATGAAAATAGATAAATTTTAAAAAGAGGCCAAAATTAAACAACAAAAAAAGAAATGATAGTGGGATCATTACCACCAATTGTACAGAAATAAAAACGATTTTATGAGAATATCCCCATCATTTATACACCAGCAAATTAGATAAGTTAGGTGAAATGGATGAATTCCTAGAAACATAAAACCTATCGAGACCAAATCATGAAGAAACAGAAAATCTTAATAGACCTATTCCTAAAAGGATTTTGAGTTAGTAATCAAAGAATTCCCCCCAAAATTAAAGCTGTGGACATGATAATGCCTTCATTGATGAATTCTGCCAAATATTTAAAGAACACCAATCTCTCTCAAACTTTTCCAAAAAATTTAAGAAAAGTGAACACTTTTTAACTCACTCTGAGGCCAGTATTACCATAATAGCAAAGCCAGACAAAGACACTGTAAGAAAACTATAGCAAATACTTCTTACCAACATTGATGCAAACAATACTCCACAAAATATACTAGCAACTAAATTCAGTAGCATATTAAAAGGATTATACACCATGAAAGAGTGGGATTCAGTCATGGAATGCAAGAATGATTCAATATACAGAAACTGATTAATGCAATACACTACATCAACAGAATACAAAGGGGAAAAAATTATATGGCCATCTCAGTTGATGCTGCAAAAAGCAACTGATAAAACTCATGATAACAACACTCAAAAACAGGGCTTCATGAAAACTAACTTATCATAATAAAAGCCACATATGAAAAATGTATAGTAAACATCATACTCAATGATAAAGCACTGAAGGCATTTCCTCTAAGTTCAAGAACAAGGCAAAGATGCCTGCTTTCACCACTTCTCCTCAACATAGTACTGAAAGTTCAAGCCAGAACAATTAGGCAAGAAAAAGAAATAAAACACATCCAAACTAGACAGGAAGCAAAATTATCTCCAGCTGCAGATAATGTGATCTTACATGTAGAAAGCTATGAAGCTTTTATATCACACACACACAAAAATATTAGAACAAATACGTTAATTGAGTAAAGTAGCAAGGGCAAAGTCAACACACAAAAAACAGTTGCATTTCTATACACGAAGAATAAACAATCTGAAAAAAGATATTACAAACACAGTTCCATTTGCAATAGCATCAAAAAAAGATAAAAACACTTAGAAATTGCCCTAAACCAAGGAGATAGAAGAGTTGTACAACAACAGAACATTGCTGAAAGAAATTTTAAATGACACAAATAAATGGAATCATACACCATGTCCAAAGATGGGAAGACCTCATAGTGCTAAGTGTCAATTCTGCATAATGCAAGCTTCAGGTTCAATGTAATCTTTATCAAAATTCCCTTTTTTTTTTTTTTCAAAAAGAGAAAAACTCATCCTAAAATTCATATGAAACCTCAGGGGATCCAAAATAACAGAACAATCTTCAAAAGAAAGAACAAGACTGGAGGATTCATACTTCCTAATTTTAAAGCTACAGTAATCAAAGCAATGTGGTACTGCATAAAAACAGACAGATACATCAACAGATAGAAGCAAGTCTGTAATAAACCCTTGCAAATATTGCCAAAGTATTTTTGAAAAGGCAACCAACATCATTCAATGAGAAAAGGACATTCTTTTCAACAAATGGTTTTGGAAAAACTAGATATTCACATACAAAAAATAAAACTGGACCCTTCCTTCATACCATATACAAAAATTAACCCCAAGTGGATCTAGGACATATTGTAAGAGCTAAAACTATAAAACCCTTAGGGAAAAATAGGACAAAAACCTCATGACACTGAATTTGACGATGATCTCTAGAACGTGACTTGAAAGGCACAAGTACCAAGAAAAAAATCAGACTTTGTAAAAATTTTGTGCATCAGTAGATGATATCAACAGAGTAAACTGGCAGCCCACAGAAAGGAAAAAAAACTTATAAATCACACATCTGGTAAGGGATTAATATCCAAAATATATAGAAAACTCCTAAAATCAAGAACATGAAAACAAACAACCTGATTTAAAACTGAGCAAAGAACTGGAATTATCTCTCTAGTGAAAATAAATAAATGGACAATAGCACACAAAAATATGTTCAACACCACTAATATTTATGGAAATACAAATCAATATTAAAATGAGATACCACCTCACACCCATTACAATGGCTACTATTAAAAAATAAAATAAAAACAGAAAATATGTTTTGCCAAGGATGTGGAGAAATCAGAACTCTTGCTCACTGTTGGTAATATAAATTGATACAGCGCTGTGGAAAACAATATTTTCCTCAAATAAAACTAATTTTTCCTCAAAAAATTAAAAATGAAATTATCACACGATCTAGCAATTCCATTTTGGGGTATATACCCCAAATCATTGAAAATAGGATCTCAAAGAGATATATGTATATCCATGTTCATAGTAGCATTATTCACAATAGCTAAAATATGGAAGCAACCCAAGAATCTATTGACAAATGAATGGGTAAGCAAAATGTGATATAAATATGCAATGGAATATTGTTCAACTTTTTTTTTTTTAATTATTTTATTTTATTTTATTTTGGCGGGGGGGCGGGTTGGGGAGGGAGGGGGACGGGCGGGCCACTTCTATTGGTCTTTCATCTATCTATTTTCATCCATTTTTGTTCTTTGGCCCGTGTGGGCCTCCCATCGCCGTGGTCTCTGTTGTTGAACAGCACCGGCTCCGGGCGCATGCGCTCCAGAGCTCTGGCTCCGTAAATGGACACATTGGTCCAGCCACTCCGCCGCACGTGGGATCTTCCCAGGCCAGGGATCGAACCGGCACCCCTTGCACTGCAAGGCAGTGTCCTTACCCACTGGACCACCAGGGAAGCCCATCGTTCAACTTTAAAAGGAAAGAATAATCTACATATCCCACAACATGAATGAAACTTGAGGACATTACACTAAATGAAATAAGTCAGTAACAACAACAAAAAAAGACAAATATTTCATGATTCCATTTGTATGAGGTACTTTAGCACAGTCAAACCAAAGAGATCAGGAAGTAGAGCGGTGGTTGCCAGGGACTTGGAGTGAGAGGAATGGCAAGTTACTGTTTAATGGGTATGGAGTTTCAGTTTTACAAGATGAAAGACTCAGGGAGCTAGATGGGGATTATAGCTGCATAACATTATAAATGTATTTTACACCACTTGACTATAAACCTAAATATAGTTACAATGATAAATTTTATATTATGTGTATTTTAGAATTATTTAAAAAACGAAAAAAAAAAAAAAAGTTCCCAGAACTTGAGTGGCAGTACTTTAAGAACCATGGTGAGTTACAAATGTTTCCTATTCCTATGGCTTGTTTCACTGCTCAGGTTTGAAAAGTATCCCATTTTTCGGTAGCAACTACCTCTCATTTTCATATTATGCAAATTAAAAGGATTGGTAACTTCAGCTTGTATGTGAAGCAATAATACAATTATGGAGCTTGTAATAAGTGTGTGAGCCTTGGACAGGAACCAGATATCCTAATTTTCCTCTATTCCCTGAAGTTTCCTGCTGAGCATCCTTTCTAATTCTCTTGGGCACCACTATTTCCTACTGGACTCTGTCTCCAAGTCTCCAAGTGGGCATTTCCATCACCCTCACTGAGTCCACAATGGCTAACAAAGTATGGCAGAAACAGTGGAATTCACCAAATATTCCAACTGATTTCTCCATATTTTCCAGCCCTCTTGCAGTCAGGCAGCCACGTGACTAGTGCTGGGACAGTGGACTATGAATAGAAAGAACGTGTCTCATTTTCAGGCCTCAATGTAGAAAAGCTAATATGGAACCTTCCATGAGTCTGTCCCTCTAACCAACAAGGTCATGTGTTCTACACAGTACACACTTAAAATGATAGGGACTTTTTTTAACCAACAAAGGTTCATGTGTTCTACACAACACTGGACCACCAGGGAAGCCCATCGTTCAACTTTAAAAGGAAAGAATAATCTACATATCCCACAACATGAATGAAACTTGAGGACATTACACTAAATGAAATAAGTCAGTAACAACAACAAAAAGACAAATATTTCATGATTCCATTTGTATGAGGTACTTTAGCACAGTCAAACCAAAGAGATCAGGAAGTAGAGCGGTGGTTGCCAGGGACTTGGAGTGAGAGGAATGGCAAGTTACTGTTTAATGGGTATGGAGTTTCAGTTTTACAAGATGAAAGACTCAGGGAGCTAGATGGGGATTATAGCTGCATAACATTATAAATGTATTTTACACCACTTGACTATAAACCTAAATATAGTTACAATGATAAATTTTATATTATGTGTATTTTAGAATTATTTAAAAAACGAAAAAAAAAAGTTCCCAGAACTTGAGTGGCAGTACTTTAAGAACCATGGTGAGTTACAAATGTTTCCTATTCCTATGGCTTGTTTCACTGCTCAGGTTTGAAAAGTATCCCATTTTTCGGTAGCAACTACCTCTCATTTTCATATTATGCAAATTAAAAGGATTGGTAACTTCAGCTTGTATGTGAAGCAATAATACAATTATGGAGCTTGTAATAAGTGTGTGAGCCTTGGACAGGAACCAGATATCCTAATTTTCCTCTATTCCCTGAAGTTTCCTGCTGAGCATCCTTTCTAATTCTCTTGGGCACCACTATTTCCTACTGGACTCTGTCTCCAAGTCTCCAAGTGGGCATTTCCATCACCCTCACTGAGTCCACAATGGCTAACAAAGTATGGCAGAAACAGTGGAATTCACCAAATATTCCAACTGATTTCTCCATATTTTCCAGCCCTCTTGCAGTCAGGCAGCCACGTGACTAGTGCTGGGACAGTGGACTATGAATAGAAAGAACGTGTCTCATTTTCAGGCCTCAATGTAGAAAAGCTAATATGGAACCTTCCATGAGTCTGTCCCTCTAACCAACAAGGTCATGTGTTCTACACAGTACACACTTAAAATGATAGGGACTTTATCAGTATGGATTAAGTGCCCACCAATCTGCACGGACCATGTAGAATGAGAAATAAACTATTGCGCTATCCAGCCACTGGGATTCCACACTTGATTGTTATTGTACCATTACCCAGCCTATTCTTACTACTGGACATAGTTTTTAGTGAAATCACTCTTTTAGTTTTTATCTATAGCCAACCACATCTATAGTAATCAGATATGAGGTAAGCAGCAGTAATGTATGTTTTATTGTCTTTAGAATTACTCCTGAAGGATTCACCTCCAGGAAACACTACAGGCAAACAGGCTTCTACCTATCTCTTCTACCAATTCATCAAACATCAGAAATCCATAATAGATACATCTTGGGCTCATGCTGACTAACTCATCTACTTGTTACCCTAATTCTAAGTATGACATGCTCAAAAGTGGATAAAATACAATTAAGTTAGAAAATGGCCCAAAGACCTGAAAAGAAGACACCTAACCAAAAAAAGATAAACAAATGGCAGATAAGCATATGAAAAGATGCTCAACATCATATATCATTAGGAAACTAGAAATTAAAAGAATGATGAGAAATACACCTTGTAGAACGGCCAAAATCCAAAACACTGACTCCATCAAACTCTGATAAGGATGTGGAGCAACAAGAACCCTCATTCATGGTTGACTGGAATGTAAAATGGTAGAGCCATTTTGAAAGACAAGATCCTTACAAAACGAATCATACTTTTACTATATAACCCAGCAATCATGATTCTTGGTATCTGTCTCCAAGTCTCCAAGTGGGCATTTCCATCACCCTCACTGAGTCCACAATGGCTAACAAAGTATGGCAGAAACAGTGGAATTCACCAAATATTCCAACTGATTTCTCCATATTTTCCAGCCCTCTTGCAGTCAGGCAGCCACGTGACTAGTGCTGGGACAGTGGACTATGAATAGAAAGAACGTGTCTCATTTTCAGGCCTCAATGTAGAAAAGCTAATATGGAACCTTCCATGAGTCTGTCCCTCTAACCAACAAGGTCATGTGTTCTACACAGTACACACTTAAAATGATAGGGACTTTATCAGTATGGATTAAGTGCCCACCAATCTGCACGGACCATGTAGAATGAGAAATAAACTATTGCGCTATCCAGCCACTGGGATTCCACACTTGATTGTTATTGTACCATTACCCAGCCTATTCTTACTACTGGACATAGTTTTTAGTGAAATCACTCTTTTAGTTTTTATCTATAGCCAACCACATCTATAGTAATCAGATATGAGGTAAGCAGCAGTAATGTATGTTTTATTGTCTTTAGAATTACTCCTGAAGGATTCACCTCCAGGAAACACTACAGGCAAACAGGCTTCTACCTATCTCTTCTACCAATTCATCAAACATCAGAAATCCATAATAGATACATCTTGGGCTCATGCTGACTAACTCATCTACTTGTTACCCTAATTCTAAGTATGACATGCTCAAAAGTGGATAAAATACAATTAAGTTAGAAAATGGCCCAAAGACCTGAAAAGAAGACACCTAACCAAAAAAAGATAAACAAATGGCAGATAAGCATATGAAAAGATGCTCAACATCATATATCATTAGGAAACTAGAAATTAAAAGAATGATGAGAAATACACCTTGTAGAACGGCCAAAATCCAAAACACTGACTCCATCAAACTCTGATAAGGATGTGGAGCAACAAGAACCCTCATTCATGGTTGACTGGAATGTAAAATGGTAGAGCCATTTTGAAAGACAAGATCCTTACAAAACGAATCATACTTTTACTATATAACCCAGCAATCATGATTCTTGGTATCTGCCTAGAGGAGTTCAAAACTTAGATCAACACAAAAAGATCTATATACAGATGTTTACAGCAGCTTTATTCATAACTGACAGAATTTGGAAGGAGTTAAGATGTATGTCAGAAGAAGCATGAATAAATAAACTGTGTTACATCTAGACAATGAAATATTATTCAGTGGTAAAAAGAAATGATCTATCAACCCACAATAGGATATGGAGTAAACAAATACACACTACTAAGCTAAAGAAACCAATCTGAACAGGCTACACAGTATATGATTTCAACCATATTAATTCTGGAAAAGGAAAAACTGGAGGCAGTAATAATATCAAGGGGAGGGAAAGGAGGGATGAACAGGCAGAACAGAGAGAATTTTTAGAGTAATGAAACTATTCAGTATGTTATGATAATGGGGAATACATATCATTATGCATTTTTCCATATCCATATAATATATACCACCAAAAATAAATTCTAATGTAAATTGCAGGCTTCAGGTGATAATGGTATGTCAATGTGCATTCATCAATTGTCATAATTGTACCACTCTGGTAGAGAATGTCAGCAGTGGGCAAGTCTTTGTGTAAGTGGGAGCAGAAGATTAATGGGAGATTTCCATGCCTTCTGCTCAACTTTGCTGTGAACCCAAAACTGCTCTAGAAATAAAATATATTTAAAAAATATAAAAATATATCACACACACATAAAATTGGAGGCAAACACAGAGAACAAATTTTAAAATGTCTTTTAGTAATCATACTGGTGGCCTTAGTACTAGTGTAATTCTTCTGAGACTCCTGTGTTTATTTAAAAAAAAAAAAAAACAAACAAAAATAAAACCATAGGACCAAATTTGAACTGAAAGTATCAAAATGAACTTATGCGGCATTTTATGTTTAAAAAGATATAGATATTTCCTAGTTCCATCTGCTGAAAAGGCTTAGAAACAATAACCAACACACCAACACAGTAGTAATGAACTAGTAATATTCTGTGCTTGGGTTGTGGCTTTGAAATACCACTGCCTACTAAAATAAACCAAGCTTCCCAGGAGGCTCGGTGGTAAAGAATCCACCTGCCAATGCAGGAAATGAGGGTTCAATCTCTGGGTCAGGAAGATCCCCTGGAGAAGGAAGTGACAACTCACTCCAGTATTTCTGCCTGGGAAATCCCATGGACAGAGGAGTTTTGATGGGCTAAAGTCTGTGGGGTCCCAAAAGAAAGTGGCATGACTTAGCAACTAGACAATAACTAAAGGAAACCAGGGATTCTTGAAGAAATGGCAGATTCCAGGTCTAGGGCAAGAAATGTACAAGGCAAATTTAGGTATCTTGTTATATCAAATAGTAAGGAAGTCATTAAAGACCACCAGAGTCATACCAAAGGACTCTAGTGCCTATGGAAGACACTCTCACTGGCCAAAGATGGGAAGTAAAATAAAGATAATTATTATAGTTGCTTGAAACTTATCCAATATGTTGAACACATCTATGAATACATGGATACACCAGTTCATGATAATTAAAATTAAAAAAAACATATTTGGAGAATGATAGAAAACATTCATTATTTTGACAACTGGTAAAGAAAAAAATGAAGCATTTACTTTGCTGTTCCTATCTGAATTATACTACGAATGATACAAATAATAGATGAGGGAAAGTGTCTTTTATAGAAATATTTACTAATAAATATTAATAAAATAATAGAATTACAATACTTTTCAGTTCCCAATAAACTGATGGGCCTATGAATTGGGAGAGTCAACTAGTCATTACAGTATATGTGTCCTGCTAAAATAACAGAGACACCCAGTCATTACAGAATATGCATCCTGACTGATCACTCATCATCTTGCCTAAGAGATCGTACTTCAGTTTCAAGCCTCCAAAACCAGTTGTCATTTTGCAGGAAATACAGATGACAGAGGAACCTTTTGAACTACATCAGGAGTATGCAGTTAAAATGGACCACAGAAATTTCTGCAGGTAAAAATGACTGGCAATGAACGTTCAGTTCATTGAACTTTGAACTGAAGAACTGTAGATTTAAAGAGATTGAAAATACATATCAACGTTTTCTTAAATGGACAAAATTCAACTATAGTGTTTGAACATCCACTTCGGTAATAACTACCATCCCTCTGCTTAGGAAAAAAAAACCAGAAGGAAGTCACTACAGTGGTTACTTTCAGGGGCAGGGAGGCCCAGGACAGAGCCCCTGGAAGGCTTGATACATGGCTGACAGTGTGCTCTTTCTTTATCTGATGAGTAAACAAGTGCTTGTCTTAACAATCCACGAAGCCCCAAATTTGTTTGGTTTGGTTTTCTGCATTTGTGTTCCATCTTATAATTTTAAAAAGACTTTGAAACACCACACTTACACACACAATGAGCTGAGCTGAGGAGATAGGATATCTTGAACGAAACCTTAGAAAACAAGACAAATGAAAGTTAGGAATGAAAATCTAATTGGCTTAGAAGAAAATAAGTCTCCCAGAACCTTGCTGGAGTGCCTCATCCCTTTGAGGCGAACACCTCAAATCCCTCAAACCCAAACCAAGCAAGCTCAGAACCGTGCATAATCCTCCTTTCCTAAGCTTTGAGCATTTTTACTGCCCCACATGGGCTGTCATTGTGCCAAGTAAAAAAACACCTCCTTTACTATGCTCTTCTTGGCTTAGGCATAAACCCCACCCAACCAAGCATCTAAACCAGCTATCACCAACTATCTGTAAAAGCTAGAGAAGACAAACTCAGGATGCTAGAATCAACAGACCCCTCACATTCTGAAGATACGCTGTTTGACCAGAGAAGTCCCTGGGGACTTGGAGAGAAGAACCCAGTGGACCAGTTCTTCTTTCTTTCAACCCAAATCTTTAAAAAAAAAAAAATAATAATAATAATAATAATAATTTTTTTTTTTTTAAATTCACTGACCTAAAGCAGTGGTCTCCAGATTAGAAATCAGATCCAGCCCAGATTAGAAGAGACGCCACATGAGGAAGACTGGCGCAAAGCTGATAAGCACAAAGTATTCTTGGAATCGTTGTGCTTTTTTAAAAATGATTGTGTTTTCATTTCACATTTTTTGTTGCTTCTGGGCCATTTTCATTAGGGGTTGAATATTTCTCTGGATTTTCTGTTTTGCTGCCATCAGGAACACTAAGTCTTCCTTCAGCAAAGCATTCTTTCCTCAATTCAGTTCTCTTTTCCTTCTCTCTGTTTCATGTAGTCTGAACCAGTTTCATTTTCCTTGACTGTCTCCATGCTGATCACTCTTTTGAATCTAGAACACGTTGCTCCGGTTTGTCGCTCCTGCTTTCGGGTCTAGAAAGGCTAGGTGAAAAGCCTGGATGTTAGACATCTTCATTAGCAAATAAAGAAGGGGACTTCTATATAGCTGTCCGTTGAAGGGAAGACAGCAGTGAGAATTCTTATCCCTAATTCACTGAGGCCACTGGTAAGCAGAGGGAAACGGATGCTCACATGGGGCAAGATGAGAAGCCAGTGCAGGTTAGTTCTGTGTTTTGGGTCTTTCCCTTAACACTGCGGTGGTGGGAGCCAGGTCCACTCAGCATTTCCCCTCACCTCCACCTCCGAAATCCAGGATCTTCCTGTGTGGTGCTGGACTGGGGTGGTCCTCAGTGACAGTTAGTGTACATTTCAGTTAGCATCTGCACTGGGGAATTGAAACTGAAAAGTTGTGCTTCTTCGTAGAGAAATTCCATCATGTTTTCTAGAGGGCATTTTGGTTTGGTTTGGTTTGGTTTAATCTTTTACAGAGTTTTGTTGTTTACTACCCCACATCAACCTGAGTCTGCCATAGGTATACATATGTCCCCTCGCTCTTGAATTTCCCTCCCACCTCCCTCCCCAGCCCACCCCTCTAGGTTGTTACAGAATTCCAGTTTGAGTGGCCTTAGTCTTAGAGCATAGTCCCTTCCCTCCCCACTGTGTGTGTTAAGTCTGTTCTCTATGCTTCTCCACTGCTGCTCTGCGTATACATTTATCAGGGCCACCTCTTTAGCTTTCTGGAAGGCATTCTGGAGAGCCAAGTCCCTTCTTTCTCCAGCACATAAAAGTCTTTAGAGTAGTTGGCAGCTTCCTCTGCAAAGGTATGCAAAGCGTATGGATGCAAACCAGGACTAACTGGGGAGAGCACAGGGAGCACCAGGAGCCTGTCTGCGGTGGTGGAATGTATACTGCCGGCTACTGCTGCCAGGTGTCTAATGCACCAGAAGGGCAGGCGCTGGGGGACATCTGAAGACTCGTGAAGCCTCTAGGGGGTCCTCTCATGCTGGGTGGTGAGAGCAGAGGCTCGCAGTATGTCTTACAGGACCTCTGGCCCAATGAATGTTCTACCCTGTAGTCACACTGGGCCAGTTCCCAAGAATTACCATTGTCAACTTTTCCTTTTCTAGGAGTTGTTCTGAGGGCCGCGGCAGGAAGTACGTAACTGCTAATGTAATACTTAAATACAGCACTCGCCAAGGTACCACTCACAGTAAGAGCACAGCCCACAAGCTGCTATAAGCACTACACCCCACTAGGCCATTACTCTTGGTCCATCCATCCTCACTTACTCATCACAGATGTGTTCACAGGGGTGCGAGAGGGATGTATGAGTTGTAGTGTGTGTTGGGATCCTGCAAGGGTTTAATTAACACTCACACTCAGAGAAATAAAAGAGAAGAGGAGAGACAGAAAAAGAGGAGGGACCAACACACTTGATGGAAGTCAGAGGGAAGTCACAAACTACTTCTTTTCTGACAGAACTCTTTCAATCGTCATTGGACTTTAAAAAAAAAATCACAAGGAGTGGAGGAAAGAGAAGCATTTTCTAGTCAGAAAGATCTGGATTTATCAAGGAAATTAAAGCAGAAATATTTGTCCTTGAGACCAACACTGTCCCTTCCAGGGCTGCCCAGAAAGCTGCTGAGTATATATAATGTTTGAAGGTATTTGGCGGTAAGATGGTATAGTGGTTAGAAACATAGTTTGAAGTGAAAAATCTCGATTTGAATCCAGATTGTTACACCTATTAGCTAGTAAAAGGTAATGTCTCTAGACTTCAGTTTATTCACCTCCCGGTTGGTTCAGTGGTAAAGAATCTGCCTGCAATGGATTCAGTCCCTGGGTCAGAAAGATTCCCTGGAGATGGAAATGGCAACCCACTCCAGTATTTCTGCCTAGAAAATTCCATGGACAGAGGAGCCTAGTGGGCTAGAGTCCAAAGCGTCACAAGAGTCGGATATGACTGACAACACAGCACACAAACGGGATATTAAAACTGTTCCTACTTTGTGGGACTGGTGTATTTTAATAAGACGATGTGTCTAAATTACCAAGCAGAGTACCCAACAGGTAGTATATGTTATACAAAACAGCACTATTATTATTATTATTGTTTATTAGGATAAAGCTTTATGTCTCCATGAGGGATAAAGAGAATCATTAGCTGTAGATCCACATTCTTCATATATCCTGCCGTCAGAGAAACTTTTCCTTCCAGCTCATACCTGGAAGCAGGAGAGAAGAAGAGAAACAGGCATCAAAGTGGTCACCTCAATCCTTGTGATGGATGGGTAACAGATTTTAAAATCACTTTACCTTTTCATGTGAGACATGAAGAATGGGAAAGACAAGAGAGTACAGAAAGGGCCCCTTGCAGAAGATGTTGCCACAGAAACCCTTAATTCTTTCTAGCTCACTTTACCTGCTTGAGAGCTGGAGCAGGACTAGGTGAATAAAACTCCATGACTGAAACCCTAGTGCTTAGTCGGGAGGAAGAAAGAAGAGATGGGCTCATACACCTGGAAGGGTGCCCACAATAAGATGCAGTGAGAATTTGCTGAGCTGATTAAAGAGGCCACCTTCTGCATGGACATCTCACTAATAGTTGTTATTCAGTCTCTCAGTCATGTCCAACTTTTTGCAACCCCATGAACTGTAGCACGCCAGGCTTCCTTGTCCTTCACTATCTCCTGGAGTTTACTCAAACTCATGTCCATTGAATCAGTGATACCATCCAACCATCTCATCTATTGCCTTCTTCTCCTCTTGCCCTCAGTCTTCCCCAGCATCAGGGTCTCTTCCAGTGAGCTGGCTCTTTGCATCAAGTGGTCAAAGTACTGAAGCTTCAGTTTCGGTCCTTCAAGTGAATATTCAGGGTTGATTTCCTATAGGACTGACTGATTTGATCTCCTTGCTATCCTAAGGACTTTCAAGAATCTTCTCTAGTACCACAGTTCAAATGCATCAATTCTTTGGTGCTCTGTTTTCTTTATGGTCCAGCTCTCACATCTGCACATGACTACTGGAAGAACCATAGCCTTGTCTAGAGGGCTCTCTGTCGGTAAACTGATGTCTCTGCTTTTTAATATGTTATCTAGGTTGGTCATAGCTCTACTCCCAAGGAAACTAACTTACAGATACCAGAAAAAAAAAAAGGAGCACTCTGATAAAACAGTGAATAAAGATGTGATTAGATAATTTATAAAAGATATATATATATATATATATATATATATATATATATCTCCAATAAATATATGAAAAATATATTCAATCTAATAAGTAATTAGCAAAATAAAGTTACCTATATTGGACAATCTTATTATTGGACAACAAGAGCAAGGGCCACTTGTTCAAGAAATATTACAAATTACAAATTTCAAAACAACAGCAATGGTATATTAAACCAAGCAGAGAGGATTCCTAAGTGGATGCTCTGTGCAACTAAATAGATCTCAGTCCCATGAAGCTGGTACTGCTCCCCACACAATAGGTGCTCAATAAATATTTGTTGAAAGTTTAAGAAAAATGGGAGAGATAGGAGGATCCCAAAGACAAACTTCCCAACTGTGCCTCATAACAAACCTACACTCAATAAGGTTTGGAAGTTATAGGAGGGTATGAGGTCACAGATAGAAGGAAGCAGTCTTCCAGAATTTCCCCAACAGCCTATATTTCAACTATACTTCCTCTTTTTTTAATTGATTTATTTTAATTGAAGTATAATCACAATATTGTCATTGTTTTAGCCATATATCAACATGAATGAGCCACAGGTACACATGTGCGCCCCTAATCCTGATCCCCGTCTCCCTTCACACCCTGGTGCGTGATCCCAGAGCAGTCTTTGGGTGCCTCACTTCATGCATTGAACCTGCACTGCTCATCTGTTTTACATACGGCAATGTACATGCCTCACTGCTATTCTCTCACATCATCCCTCCCCTGCCTTCTCCCACTGAGTCCAAAAGTCTTCTACACTTCCTCTCGTTGTTGTAAATACAACTGTTTGATCATAATCCATAGTCACCATTTTTGATTTGGATAACATGATCACTCTATCTACAAAAGAAATGAATAATTTCTCTTTCATTTGTTCAAATGAGATTATCTGGCTCTGGCTATTACATCCTCCCTCTGCTTCTCCCCTCAATCCACTTTTCCTCTTAGAACCCTTTAAGCTTGGCAACAGAACTCTCCCTACCCATCTTTTCCTTCCTGCACCCACTACACACCCGTGGTCAGCGCTCCCTCTGCCTTTAATGCCAGCCAAGCAGACACTGAACATGAGAGGGTGTCTGCAAAGGATGTGGATAACCCTCATCCTAATCTCCTCCACGGTCTTTCCGCCCAGGCCTGGCCCAAGCCCAGGAGAACTGGAGCTGCCAGCCTTGGAAGCCACTGCCGCCTAAAAGGAGGCAAGGCAGCCAGGGGTCGTCACTTATCAAGGAAAAACGAGACAATTTGTTGCAGTTTATTAGGCCAGGAACACTAAGCCTCTGAGTGGGAACCAGACCCTTACACCGGGAGAATGCTAAAGTAGGATGTGTGTCCTTAGTTGCCAGGGCCACATCCCAGCCCTCGAACATTAAAGAAATATGAGAACATTCCTTTGCTCACATCAGAAAACAAGCCAAGTTAGCAAATGTCTAGCATCTCCTCAGTCAGCAGACATGCTATAGTAATAGTATTGATGTCCCCTTAAATGTCCTAAGTGTTTTTCTCCTTCTCTTTTTTAACTTAATTTAATTTTTTAAAAAATTTTACAGAGTTTTGTTGTCCACAGACATGTATGTTCCCAGATCAGTCATATGCATATCCCTAGCACCCTCCCCCCACCCGGTTCCCCACATCCCACCTCTCCAGGCCATTGCACCCTGTCCCTGCAGGATCTCCTATTCCCATAGGACAATGATAACAGCTATCTTTATCCATATGATAGTATAGGTTTCCATGTCACTCCCTCTATGCCTCCCACCCACTGTTCATTCCCCACAATGTCCATATGTCTGTTCTCTATGTCTGTTTTTCCATTGCTTCATTGCGTGTGTTACCATTACCCTCTTACTAGATTCCATATATATGTGTTAGTATACTGTACTTGTCTTTCTCTTTATGACTTACTTCACTTTTGATGATAGGTTCTAGATCCAACCACCTCATTAGGATTGCTCTTCTACATTTCTTTTTACAGCTGAGTTTTTCTCCTTTTTTTTTTTTTTTGGCTTTCATTCATCCATTTTCATCCATCTTTGTTCTTTTGCCTGTGTGGCCTCCCATCGCAGTGGCCTCTGTTGTTGCAGAGCACCGGCTCTGGGCACATGTGCTCCAGAGCTCCAGCTCTGTAGCTGGACACATCGGTCCAGCCGCTCCACTGCATGTGGAATCTTCCCAGGCCAGGGATCGAACCAGTGCCCCCTGCACTACAAGGCAGTGTCCTTACCCACTGGACCACCAGGGAAGCCCTAGTTTTTCTCCTTAATCACCACCATGTGTTGCAATCCATTTTGATCTTCAGAAGGACTCATACATGAGGCAGAACAGGTATTACATCACCATGTATAGCTTAGGAGACACCACGATATTAAGTGATCTACCCAAGCTCAGAATTTTAGCTAATGGTGGGGCCAGGACACCAACCCAGGTTTCCTGTGTTCCCTCTGCCCTGCTATGGTAGAGGCTGGGTAGAAGTCCTTTGTAATTGAGACCAGTCTAACAGAGACAAGGGAGGGATACAGGAAAGATGGGCGGGGTGGGGCGGGGCGGGGGGAGGAGTGGAGGCGGTGCCAGATTCTCACTGGAATTTCTAGACATCTTGTCTTAATAAATAAGATACAACTTATTTGCCATTTGTCTTGAAACTTAGCAACTACTCAGCTTTTAATTAATCACATAAAAGCAGAAAGCCTGACCAAAAGTAGACCAAACAATTTCTATTTTGGTTTAGAAAGAAAAGACGGCATTTTGCTAAGTATGAACATAGAATCTCCAATGGCCTGGGACCCTTTTTTTTCAATTGGAGTATAATTGCTTTACAATGTTGTGTTGGTTTCTACTGCACAACAAAGAGAGTATCAGCCACATGTATACATGTAACCCCGTCCTCTTGGGCCTCCCTCCCATCTCCCCTAACAGCCCACCCCTCTAGGTCATCACAGAGCACCAGGCTGAGCTCCCTGTGCTATACAGCAGCTTTCTACTAACTATCTGTTTCACACATGGTAGTTTATATATGTCAAGGCTACTCTCCCAATTCATTCCACTCTCCCCTTCCCCCTCTGTGTCCACTGGGTGGGACTCTTTTTAAACGGGAGAGTGAAGCCAGACCTTGAGGAGCTGGCTCAAGTCAATGCAACAAGTGCTACTGAGCATGTTCTCTGCACTCTGCCACTGGGAGGGGGCCGTTGCTGGTGCCTGAGCCCAGCTCTGTGTCCAGCTTCCTTGACTTCCTCAGGCAGACTGGGCTTCTTGACTCAAAGCCCCACTGTGCAAGCACAGGCTTCATCACAGCAGTCACAAGATTCCAAGCTGATTCTTTGGCTCCTTCCCCACTACACTTTGAGTTCCAGGAGGCAAGCCTCACTGCCTAGTCATCTTTACATCTCAAAAGTCTAGGAGATGATCTGGAACATAGCAGCCCCTCAATAAATCTATCTGAGAGATGAGCAAATAAATGCATAAGCCAATTCACCCAAAACAGGTCACATGACCTCTTCCAAGGTTCAGCTGTCCCATTCATGCAAATGGGTGTAGGCACACCAGCCCTGCCTGAATCTCAGGGTTATAAAATGACCAAGTATTGGCTTCTTGTCCAGCCCTCTCACACATGTCCCAAACACACACTAAAATGTAGAACCCTCAAGACAGGAGCCCTTCACTCTTGTTCCTGGTGCATCCCCAATACCCCCCTCATCTTTCCTGTATCCTCCCCTGTCTCTGTTAGACTGGTCTCAATTACAAAGGACTTCTACCCAACCTCTACCATAGCAGGACAGAAGGAACACAGGAAACCTGGGTTGGAGCCCTTCACTCTTGTTCCTGGTACATCCCCAATACCTACATTAGTACCTCAGTAAGTGAGTGCTCAATTAACACTGGTGGAAGGGAGTGAGGTGGGACAGAAGGATTGTTGTTGTTGTTGTTGTTGTTGTTTAGTCACCAAGTCGTGTCCAACTCTTAGCGACCCCACAGACTGTCGTCCATCAGGCTCCCCTGTCCCTGGGATTTCCCAGGCAAGAATACTGGAGTGGGTTGCCATTTCCTTCTCCAGGGGATCTTCCTGACTCAGGGATCAAACCCAGGTTTCCTGCATTGGCAGGCAGATTCTTTACCACTGAGCAACCAGGGAAGCCCGAGACTGAAGGATACACAATCCTTTATAGTGGCCTCTGTTTGAAAAGCTATCACTTTTTCCCCCAAAGTATAATAAGTTCTTATCATCAGAAAACAAGCTGTGCTGCTGAAAGACTCTGTCCCATTTCTGGTTCTGTCGTCTCTATTGACCAGTCCCCTCTGTCATCAATGACATGAGGAAGGCCACATTCACCTCTTCTTTTTCAGACAGGGACAATTTGTCTTTTTCAAACTTTATGGCATATAGTAGGATAGTGAGACCAGGACTGAATCATATCACAGAAGCAAGTATCTAAGAAGGATATCTGCCATCTGTCCCCAAACTTTTCTAGAACCTACACCATTTGGAGATCACTAGCCCAGGCTAGAAGGGACAAGGTGGTGCAGACAACAAGCTGAGCAAGGGTTGAGAGCTGGAGAGAGCACAGGGGTGCCTCTGCGGCCTGCCTGAGCCACATAGCCACCTCAGCACAGACACTTCCTGGGGATTAATGAAGCACAGAAAGGAATAACACCTCAAACCATTGACCCCAACCAGCCATAAATCCTCAGGAACTGCACAGCAGAGTGGCTGCTCTTGCTATATTAGGTTGAAAATGCATTTTTTAAAAGCCTATGGATTTTTTTTAATGGACAACAATAACATTGGTGCCCAATGGGCCTTTCCTGTATCCTCCCCTGTCTCTGTTAGACTGGTCTCAATTACAAAGGACTTCTACCCAACCTCTACCATAGCAGGACAGAAGGAACACAGGAAACCTGGGTTGGAGCCCTTCACTCTTGTTCCTGGTACATCCCCAATACCTACATTAGTACCTCAGTAAGTGAGTGCTCAATTAACACTGGTGGAAGGGAGTGAGGTGGGACAGAAGGATTGTTGTTGTTGTTGTTGTTGTTGTTTAGTCACCAAGTCGTGTCCAACTCTTAGCGACCCCACAGACTGTCGTCCATCAGGCTCCCCTGTCCCTGGGATTTCCCAGGCAAGAATACTGGAGTGGGTTGCCATTTCCTTCTCCAGGGGATCTTCCTGACTCAGGGATCAAACCCAGGTTTCCTGCATTGGCAGGCAGATTCTTTACCACTGAGCAACCAGGGAAGCCCGAGACTGAAGGATACACAATCCTTTATAGTGGCCTCTGTTTGAAAAGCTATCACTTTTTCCCCCAAAGTATAATAAGTTCTTATCATCAGAAAACAAGCTGTGCTGCTGAAAGACTCTGTCCCATTTCTGGTTCTGTCGTCTCTATTGACCAGTCCCCTCTGTCATCAATGACATGAGGAAGGCCACATTCACCTCTTCTTTTTCAGACAGGGACAATTTGTCTTTTTCAAACTTTATGGCATATAGTAGGATAGTGAGACCAGGACTGAATCATATCACAGAAGCAAGTATCTAAGAAGGATATCTGCCATCTGTCCCCAAACTTTTCTAGAACCTACACCATTTGGAGATCACTAGCCCAGGCTAGAAGGGACAAGGTGGTGCAGACAACAAGCTGAGCAAGGGTTGAGAGCTGGAGAGAGCACAGGGGTGCCTCTGCGGCCTGCCTGAGCCACATAGCCACCTCAGCACAGACACTTCCTGGGGATTAATGAAGCACAGAAAGGAATAACACCTCAAACCATTGACCCCAACCAGCCATAAATCCTCAGGAACTGCACAGCAGAGTGGCTGCTCTTGCTATATTAGGTTGAAAATGCATTTTTTAAAAGCCTATGGATTTTTTTTAATGGACAACAATAACATTGGTGCCCAATGGGCCTTTCCACAGATGGAATACCTCAGCCTGGGGGCCTGGCCCTTTATTCAGCATGGGACATTCCTTCTCCTGCTTCCGGCTACCTGGCTTTTCTTGTGACCTTTGCTCCTAGGATATTGAAAAACACCACTTAAACTGAAAACACTGGAATGAGAAAAAGAGAAGCCCAACCAGCTTAAAGGAACCACAGTCTGAGAGCAGGTGCCAGCACTGCAGGTGGGTTCAAGGGGCAGCCAGAAGGTAGAAAATCAGGAGTGAAGACTGCCAACGTGCAGGCATGCTCCACTGACTTCTGTGACATTGAAATTCCCAAAGAAAATGTAAATGTTATCTGGTAGAGGAAGCCGCTGAACCATTTTAAGGCCATTAACAGCTTTGCTACAAATTGTCTAAAACAGCCAATCACCTATTACAGCCCCAGGCAATGGAACTCAGCACAGGTATTAACTTCGGAAGTTGGAAGGTCAGGAATGCTGGGGGCAGGAGGGTGGAAGAAGTGGAGGCGGAAGAGAGACTTCACCGGGCTTGAACCATGCACCAGATCCTTGGCCAAGACATGAAGGGCAGAGTGGAAAGTGAATACTGAACCATCAACACATTTTCAGACTAATAACATTTTCTAGACCAGGTCCAGCTAGGAGATGACTAAAGATAAACAAGAGTCAGAAGAGAAAGCAAAGCAGATAGAGAAGAAATGAAGGCTAATGAAACAGAAGCATTATTTTCGGCAGTCATAGGATGCTGAAATTACTGCGGGC
This sequence comes from Tragulus kanchil, assembly GCA_022376925.1. Taxonomy (NCBI): domain Eukaryota; kingdom Metazoa; phylum Chordata; class Mammalia; order Artiodactyla; family Tragulidae; genus Tragulus; species Tragulus kanchil. The sequence continues at coordinate 28,826,003 of JAIOJX010000024.1, forward strand.
TCTGCTGACTATGAGGTTACCCTTTGGCAAAATACATGTCTACTCCATAACTCAATTTTCCTATTAAACAGCATCTCTTTCAAATAATGTCCCTTAGAACATCACTCTGGGGATAAAGAGTTAATATCTGAAAATCTCAAGGAGACTTTGGAGAATGAGTTTCTATTCTAAGTGTGAGGGATTCATATTCTAAGAAATTCTGTAGACTAACAAAACTAAATGGCCTCTACATCATATAACCATAATCCTCCTCAGTGTACAAAAGTCCAAAAATAAAGACCAGATGTCTTCAAATTGCTGACACTGGTTGAGCTAGTTCCACTCGTTCACAATGATTGCTAAACCAAGCTTTCCCTGGACACGAAGCTGAGGATTTCCATCTCTGAGTTATTGGCTTTTGCTGCCACAATTTTCCTGTTCACGTATATGGGCACCCAGTTGACCTCCCTCGGTTCTTTTCAGGATGCATTGCTGACACCCCGGTTTAAAGCTCCTAGGATATTGAAAACACCACTTAAACTGAAAACACTGGAATGAGAAAAAGAGAAGCCCAACCAGCTTAAAGGAACCACAGTCTGAGAGCAGGTGCCAGCACTGCAGGTGGGTTCAAGGGGCAGCCAGAAGGTAGAAAATCAGGAGTGAAGACTGCCAACGTGCAGGCATGCTCCACTGACTTCTGTGACATTGAAATTCCCAAAGAAAATGTAAATGTTATCTGGTAGAGGAAGCCGCTGAACCATTTTAAGGCCATTAACAGCTTTGCTACAAATTGTCTAAAACAGCCAATCACCTATTACAGCCCCAGGCAATGGAACTCAGCACAGGTATTAACTTCGGAAGTTGGAAGGTCAGGAATGCTGGGGGCAGGAGGGTGGAAGAAGTGGAGGCGGAAGAGAGACTTCACCGGGCTTGAACCATGCACCAGATCCTTGGCCAAGACATGAAGGGCAGAGTGGAAAGTGAATACTGAACCATCAACACATTTTCAGACTAATAACATTTTCTAGACCAGGTCCAGCTAGGAGATGACTAAAGATAAACAAGAGTCAGAAGAGAAAGCAAAGCAGATAGAGAAGAAATGAAGGCTAATGAAACAGAAGCATTATTTTCGGCAGTCATAGGATGCTGAAATTACTGCGGGCTCTGCTGACTATGAGGTTACCCTTTGGCAAAATACATGTCTACTCCATAACTCAATTTTCCTATTAAACAGCATCTCTTTCAAATAATGTCCCTTAGAACATCACTCTGGGGATAAAGAGTTAATATCTGAAAATCTCAAGGAGACTTTGGAGAATGAGTTTCTATTCTAAGTGTGAGGGATTCATATTCTAAGAAATTCTGTAGACTAACAAAACTAAATGGCCTCTACATCATATAACCATAATCCTCCTCAGTGTACAAAAGTCCAAAAATAAAGACCAGATGTCTTCAAATTGCTGACACTGGTTGAGCTAGTTCCACTCGTTCACAATGATTGCTAAACCAAGCTTTCCCTGGACACGAAGCTGAGGATTTCCATCTCTGAGTTATTGGCTTTTGCTGCCACAATTTTCCTGTTCACGTATATGGGCACCCAGTTGGCCTCCCTCGGTTCTGGAAGTTTTCCACTCTTTAGAGGATGCATCTGCAGAAGCTGTAGAAACGGGTTAAGCACTGGTGCCTCCTCAGCAGCCTCTCCTGGCATCAAAGAGCCAGTTTCTCATTAGCAGTTGGTTAGAACAGCAAAGCCTCCACCAACGACTTGCTCAAACTCTGGTTCCCCAAGAAATCCTTTGTGAAGATTCTGCCCCAGGCCAGCTCTCCTCCACACATCCCCCTAGAAAAGCCCCAGACTGTGCTGGGAGGCCCATGCTTTGTATAGGCCAGCTGGGAGGTGGTTCCCCCATTTCCCAGCCCTCCACCCGCTCTGTCTCTTTCTCATACATTTCCAATAGTGTTCTGTAGTGCTAAGACACTTCCTGTTCTTATTCTCATGTGTTTCTCGTATGTATTTGTCCTATTAAATCATAAGTTTCTCAGTCATGAGAACTATATTCTGCAATTTCTTTTTATTCTGCTATTCAACTCTCACAGATGTCAGAGCATTAAGATGTTTTCATAAAGAGTTCGTTGACAGGATAATTTTTCAAAGGGAGAAAAAAAAAATTGAATTGTGACAGACTAAAGACAAGAAGCATAGTTTGCCTGCATATATGTGTGTGAGTTCGTTTGTATATGCACTCATCCGTAAATATTTATTGAACATCTACTATGTTCCAGGTGTTATGATAGGCATAGGAATACAGCAAAGAACAAGAAAAATAAAGTCCTTGAGCTCCCAGAACAAGACTTTCTTGGGAATTCTCTCTTTTTTTCATTTTATTTTTGGCCGTGCTGGGTCTTCATTGCTCAGGGCTAGCTTTCTCTAGTTGCGGTGAGTGGGGGCTAAAGTTGTATGTTCGGGCTTCTCACTGCAGTGGGTTCTCTTGTTGCAAAGCACAGAGACATCAAACCTATGTCCCCTGTACTGGCAGGCAGACTCTTAACCACTGGAACACCAAGCTTTCCCTGGACACGAAGCTGAGGATTTCCATCTCTGAGTTATTGGCTTTTGCTGCCACAATTTTCCTGTTCACGTATATGGGCACCCAGTTGGCCTCCCTCGGTTCTGGAAGTTTTCCACTCTTTAGAGGATGCATCTGCAGAAGCTGTAGAAACGGGTTAAGCACTGGTGCCTCCTCAGCAGCCTCTCCTGGCATCAAAGAGCCAGTTTCTCATTAGCAGTTGGTTAGAACAGCAAAGCCTCCACCAACGACTTGCTCAAACTCTGGTTCCCCAAGAAATCCTTTGTGAAGATTCTGCCCCAGGCCAGCTCTCCTCCACACATCCCCCTAGAAAAGCCCCAGACTGTGCTGGGAGGCCCATGCTTTGTATAGGCCAGCTGGGAGGTGGTTCCCCCATTTCCCAGCCCTCCACCCGCTCTGTCTCTTTCTCATACATTTCCAATAGTGTTCTGTAGTGCTAAGACACTTCCTGTTCTTATTCTCATGTGTTTCTCGTATGTATTTGTCCTATTAAATCATAAGTTTCTCAGTCATGAGAACTATATTCTGCAATTTCTTTTTATTCTGCTATTCAACTCTCACAGATGTCAGAGCATTAAGATGTTTTCATAAAGAGTTCGTTGACAGGATAATTTTTCAAAGGGAGAAAAAAAAAATTGAATTGTGACAGACTAAAGACAAGAAGCATAGTTTGCCTGCATATATGTGTGTGAGTTCGTTTGTATATGCACTCATCCGTAAATATTTATTGAACATCTACTATGTTCCAGGTGTTATGATAGGCATAGGAATACAGCAAAGAACAAGAAAAATAAAGTCCTTGAGCTCCCAGAACAAGACTTTCTTGGGAATTCTCTCTTTTTTTCATTTTATTTTTGGCCGTGCTGGGTCTTCATTGCTCAGGGCTAGCTTTCTCTAGTTGCGGTGAGTGGGGGCTAAAGTTGTATGTTCGGGCTTCTCACTGCAGTGGGTTCTCTTGTTGCAAAGCACAGAGACATCAAACCTATGTCCCCTGTACTGGCAGGCAGACTCTTAACCACTGGAACACCAAGGAACTCCGGGGACTTCATTCAATATGGTCTGCGTGGTCCTTGAGCCTCATGCTGCTTGTGTCTACAAAGCTTATTTGGTGGTTGAAATGGGATGGTGTGTTTGGCTTTGTTTGAAGTAAATAAAAGGTATATGTATCCTATGAGAATATGTTTGATTTAGGCTCAGGGTACAAAACCCAGAAAGGAATATTAGATATAATTTAGAACCCAATACTTTTCAGCAAGATGTGTGACTTTTATCTGGAACCTGGAGGAAAACAGTACAATTTACATATGCTAATAGGGACTGTCAAAACTTGTATACCACTGAATATTTTAAGAACCCCCAAACTACAGGTTACTACTAAATTAGAACTATTGATTTCAGGCCAAAGATTTTAGACAATAAACATACTGATTTCCAACAAGTTGTTTGCTTAAAAAAAAAAAAAAAAAAAAAAAAGACATTGCTGTCTATCTAATCTTAGCAGCAAAAACCCCAGGTTCATATTGTGTTAGTTTTTAGAGCATTGAAAATGATTTATCCCTGAGATCTAATTTCACTGTTTCTACACAGAGAGGTAGGTGAAAGAACATAATACCTACTCCATGTCGCTTTTAAGGACAGTTAAGGTCACATGCTACTCCCAGGTAGGATGAAACCAGAGCTCATATGAAATATTCTTGACCCTCCTCTCACCTAAGGCATTTTTAAATTTTTAATTTTAATTATAATTTTATCTTCAACCCAATGTACTTAGAGGACTGAGTTGATTAGACTCTTCAGTTCATAGCAATACTATCATTATCAGAATGTACAGTGCTTCTGTCATATTGTATTTTATTATTCTTTTATACTTGATTCAGTCACATTTCTCTCCCTTTCTCTTTTTTTTTTATCCCCTTCCCCACCCTAAAAGCACCCACATTAATGTGTTTGATCTAGATAGGCAGATAGAGATACATATATATACGCACATGCATTTATATGTGTATCTGTGTGTATATATATATATATGCATATGCAGAAGGTTATCTTTGAAAAATGTACACTATGAAGTGTGTGCGCTTGTTTTAAAATATTTAGGTGGTATTTACTGGAAATTTCATTGTGTTTCTTACTTTCATTCTCCTTTTGCATGTCTATGGCTCTCTGAACACCAAGGAACTCCGGGACTTCATTCAATATGGTCTGTGGTCCTTGAGCCTCATGCTGCTTGTGTCTACAAAGCTTATTTGGTGGTTGAAATGGGATGGTGTGTTTGGCTTTGTTTGAAGTAAATAAAAGGTATATGTATCCTATGAGAATATGTTTGATTTAGGCTCAGGGTACAAAACCCAGAAAGGAATATTAGATATAATTTAGAACCCAATACTTTTCAGCAAGATGTGTGACTTTTATCTGGAACCTGGAGGAAAACAGTACAATTTACATATGCTAATAGGGACTGTCAAAACTTGTATACCACTGAATATTTTAAGAACCCCCAAACTACAGGTTACTACTAAATTAGAACTATTGATTTCAGGCCAAAGATTTTAGACAATAAACATACTGATTTCCAACAAGTTGTTTGCTTAAAAAAAAAAAAAAAAAGACATTGCTGTCTATCTAATCTTAGCAGCAAAAACCCCAGGTTCATATTGTGTTAGTTTTTAGAGCATTGAAAATGATTTATCCCTGAGATCTAATTTCACTGTTTCTACACAGAGAGGTAGGTGAAAGAACATAATACCTACTCCATGTCGCTTTTAAGGACAGTTAAGGTCACATGCTACTCCCAGGTAGGATGAAACCAGAGCTCATATGAAATATTCTTGACCCTCCTCTCACCTAAGGCATTTTTAAATTTTTAATTTTAATTATAATTTTATCTTCAACCCAATGTACTTAGAGGACTGAGTTGATTAGACTCTTCAGTTCATAGCAATACTATCATTATCAGAATGTACAGTGCTTCTGTCATATTGTATTTTATTATTCTTTTATACTTGATTCAGTCACATTTCTCTCCCTTTCTCTTTTTTTTTTATCCCCTTCCCCACCCTAAAAGCACCCACATTAATGTGTTTGATCTAGATAGGCAGATAGAGATACATATATATACGCACATGCATTTATATGTGTATCTGTGTGTATATATATATATATGCATATGCAGAAGGTTATCTTTGAAAAATGTACACTATGAAGTGTGTGCGCTTGTTTTAAAATATTTAGGTGGTATTTACTGGAAATTTCATTGTGTTTCTTACTTTCATTCTCCTTTTGCATGTCTATGGCTCTCTGCTTCCACAAAGATCCTATGACTGTTCCTGTACATTAACCTTTCTGATGTGTGAAAATTTCTCTGGAGTGTATGCTCAGGCCTAGACATTCCTAGGTCATACAGTGTACCCATAAACATCACTTTAGCTAGGGGCTTCCAGGTTGTCCTCCAGAGTGACTGCACCAATGTACATTCCACCGCACAGCATTCTAGTGTCCCCAGGTCCTCGCCAATAACTTCTAATTTTTGCTATTCTATTGAGTATAAAATGGCATTTCATTGTTTTATCTCTGATACTAGAATTTGAGGAAATTTTCAGATATTTATTGACTATTCAGATCAACCTTTGTGTGAATTACCTATTCCTGTTCATTGAGTTCCCCAATTTGTTTTACTGAATTGTAAGAATTCCTGTTCTAATCTAGATATTGACTCCTTATTGTTATATTGGTGAATGAAACTATCTTCTTCCAATCATTATCAGTCTATTAACTTGCTCTATGGTGCATTCATAGAAGAGAACTCCTCTAATTCGTTGCAGTCAAATACACCAACTATTTGCCTTATGAACTGTGTTTTGCTGGTCTTAATATTTTTTTTTGGTGGGGGGGGCGGGTTGGGGAGGGAAGGGGGCAGGTGGGCCACTTCTATTGGTCTTTCATTTATCTATTTTCATCCATCTTAGTTCTTTGGCCCATGGGGGTTCCCACAGCAGTGGCCTCTGTTGTTGCAGAGCACCGGCTCTGGGCACATGCGCTCCAGAGCTCCAGCTCAGTAATTGGACACATCGGTCCAGCTGCTTCATGGCATGTGGGATCTTCCCAGGCCAGGGATCGAACCAGCACCCCTTGCACTGCAAGGTGGTGTCCTTACCCACTGGACCACCAGTGAAGCCCCTGCTGGTCTTATGTTAAAAGGCCTCCCTCACTTCAAACTCACAAAGACATTCTTTTCCATTAGCTTTATAATTCCATTCACATTTAGGTCTTTAATCTTTCTAGCTTAATTTTTAGTGTCATATAGGAATCTGTCTTAATTTTTTCCATATAGTGATCTTATTACCTTAATACCATATATTAAACAATCCAATGACACACATTATACATTTGTGGGGCCCCATCTTTTACATGACAAATTTCCAAATAAACACGGGCCTACTTTTAATTCTTGTTTCCTTTACATGGATTTATTTTCCTATTCTTTTTTTTTTTTAATTTTTGACCTCTTTTAATTGTTTTTTATCTATTTATTTTCATCCATTTTCATTCTTTGGCCTGTGTGGGCTTTCCAATGCAGCGTTCTCTCTCGTTGCAGAGCACAGGCTCGGGGCACATGCGCTCCAGAGTGCTGGCTTGCAAATGGACACCCTGGTTCAGCTGCTCCGTGGCACGTGGGATCTTCCCAGGCCAGGGATCGAACTAACACCCCTTGCACTGCAAGGTGGACTCTTTAGCCACTGGACCATCAGGTAAGCCCTATTTTCCTATTCCTATTCTTTTTCTCACAGTGCTTTTTCTTGCTTTTACTACTTATGCTTTTACTGCTATGGCTTAATATGCTTCTATATCTGGCGAAATAAATCTTCTTTGCTCTTCTTTTCAAATTTGACTTTGCACCCCATGGACATTTGTTAATCTATACAAACTGTACAATAAGCTCAAAGTCATTTCTGTTATCTTGAAAGACCACATGATCTTTCATTTCCTCCACTCGAGCCCTTTATGTCAGGCCTCTTAATACTGCAATTCATAAAAAGCCCAATTGAAAGCAATTTAAGTCAATAATAATAATGTTAAGTAAGTGCTCAAACAATATCACCAGGGCTTTGTCTTTTCTTCGGCCTCTTGACTCTACTTTTCTTCTGAGCTGGCTTCCACATGGGCAAAATTTCTCCCAGAGTAGATCCCTAGCTGCATTTTAGTTTTCTGGCAACCCAAGCAGAAAGAAGATGCTTCCTCTCTGAGAGTTTCTTCAGAGTTCTGAATAGGGTTCTCATACCCCATCCTCCCCTGTCTTCAAACATGCTGCATTCCCAAACAACTGATATGATCAGACTTTAGAAGGGTCTGCATGGCCAGACCTGTGTCTTTTGCCTGCCAACCACTGGATCAGCCCCATATGACACAGTGAACCAGAAGGGAAGGAGTGTTCCCATAAAGAAAAACTGAAATGCTACCCAAAAGGGCAGGCAAAATTTATGAAGGTTAACTATCCACGGTGACAATCCATTATGTAATGGATTTTCTACCTGAGTCTGCCTACCAGAATATAAGCTCCTTGGGTGAAGGCCTTGTGGCTCTTCATCTTAGAGGCCCCAGTATCTAGTCAAATGCCTTTATATAGTGGGCGCTCAGTATCTATGGAATTGAGAAAATGAATGAAAGGATGCCAGGAGTAGCAGTTAGGGCTAGGTTGCATCTTAAGCAGAGAGAAGAAGAAACAGCAGTGACTGCATAGAACTTTTTAAATTAGGATTTAACAAGCCAAGATGCCAACCTCAGAATGGGATCACGGCTCCCTTTGTCACATAGATATAAAACCTAACAGTTCATTCCACCAACTTTCCCAGGGACCCAATACCTCCTGAAAGAGGAAGTCTAAGGTAGTGGCTCAAAGTTTTAGAGTCCAACAGTCCTGACTCCTGTCCTAATTCTGCCACTTATTAACACTTGACTCATTTAACCATTTGGGGCTCCAACTTATTTTTCTGCGTAATGAGGATTAATACGTATTTCACGGAGTTGTTGCAATCTTTTAAAAGGTAACTATGTAAGGATCTCAACCAGTGTCTGCAGTGGGTTACAAGAAAATCTTTACCTTTTGGTGTAGAACCTTGGGAGTTCCCTGGGAAAGATCAAAACTGGTCCCTATACAATGAGGGCAAGGAGAAACCAAAGAAAGAGGCAGACCACTCCAGATTGGTGTGTGGCAGTTTTAAAGAGCAAGAGGACATACATATAAAGCTTACCTTGGGTGACTGCAAGATGAGTAGATTTTCTGGCAACCCAAGCAGAAAGAAGATGCTTCCTCTCTGAGAGTTTCTTCAGAGTTCTGAATAGGGTTCTCATACCCCATCCTCCCCTGTCTTCAAACATGCTGCATTCCCAAACAACTGATATGATCAGACTTTAGAAGGGTCTGCATGGCCAGACCTGTGTCTTTTGCCTGCCAACCACTGGATCAGCCCCATATGACACAGTGAACCAGAAGGGAAGGAGTGTTCCCATAAAGAAAAACTGAAATGCTACCCAAAAGGGCAGGCAAAATTTATGAAGGTTAACTATCCACGGTGACAATCCATTATGTAATGGATTTTCTACCTGAGTCTGCCTACCAGAATATAAGCTCCTTGGGTGAAGGCCTTGTGGCTCTTCATCTTAGAGGCCCCAGTATCTAGTCAAATGCCTTTATATAGTGGGCGCTCAGTATCTATGGAATTGAGAAAATGAATGAAAGGATGCCAGGAGTAGCAGTTAGGGCTAGGTTGCATCTTAAGCAGAGAGAAGAAGAAACAGCAGTGACTGCATAGAACTTTTTAAATTAGGATTTAACAAGCCAAGATGCCAACCTCAGAATGGGATCACGGCTCCCTTTGTCACATAGATATAAAACCTAACAGTTCATTCCACCAACTTTCCCAGGGACCCAATACCTCCTGAAAGAGGAAGTCTAAGGTAGTGGCTCAAAGTTTTAGAGTCCAACAGTCCTGACTCCTGTCCTAATTCTGCCACTTATTAACACTTGACTCATTTAACCATTTGGGGCTCCAACTTATTTTTCTGCGTAATGAGGATTAATACGTATTTCACGGAGTTGTTGCAATCTTTTAAAAGGTAACTATGTAAGGATCTCAACCAGTGTCTGCAGTGGGTTACAAGAAAATCTTTACCTTTTGGTGTAGAACCTTGGGAGTTCCCTGGGAAAGATCAAAACTGGTCCCTATACAATGAGGGCAAGGAGAAACCAAAGAAAGAGGCAGACCACTCCAGATTGGTGTGTGGCAGTTTTAAAGAGCAAGAGGACATACATATAAAGCTTACCTTGGGTGACTGCAAGATGAGTAGACCTTGGCTCTCACCTGCCAAAATCTTAAAAAGTTTATATTCAAAGGCCTTAACTGGGATCAGTTACACATTCTGTCCAGATGATTTCAACAACATCTTACTCTCACAAGGCTGTCCTTGAAACAATGCTATTATGGAAATAGCAGGTGGGATATATATTTTAAGGACAGGGGAGCCTCTGCTTGCTCAGATCCAGCTCACAGGCCAATAAAACGTTACCTCCTTTCAATGACTTCCTCCAACAGATTTTTAAATCACCTACTAAGTGTCAGGCAAGGCTGTTGTTGTTTAGTCACTAAGTCATATCCGGCTCTTTGTGACCCCACGGATGGCAGCATGCGAGGCTTCCCTGCCCTTCACCATCTCCCAGAGTTTGCCGAAGTTCATGTCCATTGAATCAGTGATGCTATCCAACCATCTCATCCTCTGTCACCCTCTTCTCCTTCTGCCTTCAATCTTTCCCAGCACCACGGTCTTTTCCAATGAGTTGGTTGTTAGGATAAGGTGCTTAACTCTATTCCTAGACCTCTTCATTATTTTGCCAATTCCTTTGAACTAAATTTATAGTTAACATCAGTTATTTCTTCCAAATGCCCTCAAGGTCTAGACCGCAGCATTGTTTGACTATTTCAGGTCCTTGATGAATCCTCTAAGACAAAATAAAACACACTGACAGTTTGGAAATCAAGGAATATATGTTTGTGGGAATACCAATAAAGGTTTTCTTAAGAGGAAAAAGGGTTACCCTATAGAGCATAATAGGAGTTAATAGACAAAAAATATTGTTTTTGTGGGAATCAAGGTAGGGTAAAGTTTTAGATTTCAATCTTTTAAAAGGTAACTATGTAAGGATCTCAACCAGTGTCTGCAGTGGGTTACAAGAAAATCTTTACCTTTTGGTGTAGAACCTTGGGAGTTCCCTGGGAAAGATCAAAACTGGTCCCTATACAATGAGGGCAAGGAGAAACCAAAGAAAGAGGCAGACCACTCCAGATTGGTGTGTGGCAGTTTTAAAGAGCAAGAGGACATACATATAAAGCTTACCTTGGGTGACTGCAAGATGAGTAGACCTTGGCTCTCACCTGCCAAAATCTTAAAAAGTTTATATTCAAAGGCCTTAACTGGGATCAGTTACACATTCTGTCCAGATGATTTCAACAACATCTTACTCTCACAAGGCTGTCCTTGAAACAATGCTATTATGGAAATAGCAGGTGGGATATATATTTTAAGGACAGGGGAGCCTCTGCTTGCTCAGATCCAGCTCACAGGCCAATAAAACGTTACCTCCTTTCAATGACTTCCTCCAACAGATTTTTAAATCACCTACTAAGTGTCAGGCAAGGCTGTTGTTGTTTAGTCACTAAGTCATATCCGGCTCTTTGTGACCCCACGGATGGCAGCATGCGAGGCTTCCCTGCCCTTCACCATCTCCCAGAGTTTGCCGAAGTTCATGTCCATTGAATCAGTGATGCTATCCAACCATCTCATCCTCTGTCACCCTCTTCTCCTTCTGCCTTCAATCTTTCCCAGCACCACGGTCTTTTCCAATGAGTTGGTTGTTAGGATAAGGTGCTTAACTCTATTCCTAGACCTCTTCATTATTTTGCCAATTCCCTTTGAACTAAATTTATAGTTAACATCAGTTATTTCTTCCAAATGCCCTCAAGGTCTAGACCGCAGCATTGTTTGACTATTTCAGGTCCTTGATGAATCCTCTAAGACAAAATAAAACACACTGACAGTTTGGAAATCAAGGAATATATGTTTGTGGGAATACCAATAAAGGTTTTCTTAAGAGGAAAAAGGGTTACCCTATAGAGCATAATAGGAGTTAATAGACATTAATAATATGTCATTATAATTGTGAAAGTTACACAAATATTAACTAATTCTTCTTGAGAACCATTACAAATTTCTTTTCTTTACGAAAAGAGAATCAATAGTAGTTAAGCAAGAGTGTAACCAGGGAAAGTCCCCACCTCAATCTAAGCCCAAAAGGAGATCAGGAGCATGAATGACAACCCCAGAGTTTGTCCCATCTCAAGACCAGAAAATCTGGGCTTTCATATTCTGCAAAGTCAACCATTGGCTAGCTAATATATCAAGAAGCTCTAGAAAGCCAAGGACAGTCTTCTGGAGGAGGTGGAGCTCTGAGTTATTAGATGCAAAGCACACAGGCCACAAAGAACCAGTAGGAAGGACCTGAGATTCAGAAGAAATGCTCCTTTCGGTGCATGTATGATTAAGAAACAAGCCTCTGCAACAATAGAGGCATAGAAATAGAGAACAGACTTGTGGACACAGCGAGGGAAGGAGAACGTGGGATGAATTGAAAGAGTAGCATTGAAACATATACGTTACTTTATGTATAAGAGATAGCCAGTGGGAATTTGCTGTGCTATGCAGGGAGCTGTGTTCTGTGACAATCTAGGGGAGGGTGGCGGAATAAGGTAGGAAGTAGAGGAAGGTTAAACAGGGAGGGGACGTATGTGTATCTATGGCTGATTCATGTTGATGTATGACAGAAACTAACACATTATAAAGCAATTACCTTCCCATTAAAAATAAGTAGTTTTTTTTTTTTAAAGTAGGGACCTCCCTGGTGGTCCAGTGGCTAAGACTTTGCACTCCCAATGTAGGGGGCCCATGTCTGATCACTGTTGGGGAGCTAGATCCCACATGTTACAACTAAGAGTGCCTGCGCTACAACCAAAAAATCTCACACATTATAACTAAAGATCCCATATGCTGCAACGGAGACTGAAGATCTCATGCACTGCAACTAAAATTCAGCACAGCCAAATGAGTAAATAAGTATTTTTTTAAATGAGAGAAAAAAAGAAGCCTCTGGTTCCTTCAAATCTAGCCATGCTTCTAATTTAGGAATAGATGAAACTGTCAACCGATCACATTTAATCCTTGTCCAAAAACCTACTATGAGGTAGTTGCAACTATTCTTCCTATCTTAATCAAAGCTTTAAGAAATTAAGGGACTTTCCCAAGAATATATAGCTATTAAGTGTCTGAGCCAGGATTCAAACTCTGGTTCTCAGACTCCAAGCTTCTGAATGCTCCTCTATCATTTAAAATGTATTTATTCTTTTAATTTTACTAGCATGTTGGACAAGAGATAAGGCTAAACAGATTGGGAATTGATTGCCCAAGAGTACTCATCCCCTTAGAGCCTATAGCATTGTAGATATTCAGTAAATGCCCATTTATTAAGTGAAGAAGTGATTATAATGCAGGGACATTTTCCATATAGCAGTCTTCATGTATTTATAGATTTGTTGCTGTTGTTGTTCAGTTGCTAAGTCACATCCAACTCTTTGGGACCCTATGGACTGTCGCATGCCAGGCTTCCCTTGTCCTTCACTCACTATCCCCTGGAGGTTGCTCAAATTCATGCCCATTGAGTCAGTGATCCTCTCTAACCATCTTAGATTCTGCCATCCTCTTCTCCTTTTGCTTTCAATCCTTCCTAGCATTGGGGCCTTTTCCAGTGAGTCAGCTCTTTGTGTCAGGTGGCCAAAGTACTGGATCTTCACCTTCAGCATCAGTCCTACCAATGAGTATTCAGGGTTGATTTCCTTTAGGGTTGACTGGTTTGATCATGCAGTTCAAGGGACCTTCTAGAGTCTTCTCCAGCACCACATTTCAAAAGGATCAATTCTTCAGTGCTCAGACTTCTTTATGGTCCAGCTCTCATATTTGTACATGACTACTGGAAAAACCATAGCTTTGACTATACAGACCTGTTGGCAATGTCTCTGATTTTTAATATGCTATCTAAATTTGTCATAGCTTTCCTTCCAGGGAGCAAGTTTCCTTCAATTTCATGGTTGTAGTCTCCATCTGCAGTTATTTTGAAGCCCAAGGAAATAAAATCTCTCACTGCTTCCACTTTTCCCCCTTCTATTTGCCATGAAATGATGGGACTGGACACAGTGATCTTGGTTTTTTGAATGTTGAGTTTTAGGCCAACTTTTTCATTATCCTCTTTCATTTTCATCAAGAGGCTCTTAAGTTCCTCTTCACTTTGTGCCATAGAGTGGTATCATTTAAAAAACTGTCAACCGATCACATTTAATCCTTGTCCAAAACCTACTATGAGGTAGTTGCAACTATTCTTCCTATCTTAATCAAAGCTTTAAGAAATTAAGGGACTTTCCCAAGAATATATAGCTATTAAGTGTCTGAGCCAGGATTCAAACTCTGGTTCTCAGACTCCAAGCTTCTGAATGCTCCTCTATCATTTAAAATGTATTTATTCTTTTAATTTTACTAGCATGTTGGACAAGAGATAAGGCTAAACAGATTGGGAATTGATTGCCCAAGAGTACTCATCCCCTTAGAGCCTATAGCATTGTAGATATTCAGTAAATGCCCATTTATTAAGTGAAGAAGTGATTATAATGCAGGGACATTTTCCATATAGCAGTCTTCATGTATTTATAGATTTGTTGCTGTTGTTGTTCAGTTGCTAAGTCACATCCAACTCTTTGGGACCCTATGGACTGTCGCATGCCAGGCTTCCCTTGTCCTTCACTCACTATCCCCTGGAGGTTGCTCAAATTCATGCCCATTGAGTCAGTGATCCTCTCTAACCATCTTAGATTCTGCCATCCTCTTCTCCTTTTGCTTTCAATCCTTCCTAGCATTGGGGCCTTTTCCAGTGAGTCAGCTCTTTGTGTCAGGTGGCCAAAGTACTGGATCTTCACCTTCAGCATCAGTCCTACCAATGAGTATTCAGGGTTGATTTCCTTTAGGGTTGACTGGTTTGATCATGCAGTTCAAGGGACCTTCTAGAGTCTTCTCCAGCACCACATTTCAAAAGGATCAATTCTTCAGTGCTCAGACTTCTTTATGGTCCAGCTCTCATATTTGTACATGACTACTGGAAAAACCATAGCTTTGACTATACAGACCTGTTGGCAATGTCTCTGATTTTTAATATGCTATCTAAATTTGTCATAGCTTTCCTTCCAGGGAGCAAGTTTCCTTCAATTTCATGGTTGTAGTCTCCATCTGCAGTTATTTTGAAGCCCAAGGAAATAAAATCTCTCACTGCTTCCACTTTTCCCCCTTCTATTTGCCATGAAATGATGGGACTGGACACAGTGATCTTGGTTTTTTGAATGTTGAGTTTTAGGCCAACTTTTTCATTATCCTCTTTCATTTTCATCAAGAGGCTCTTAAGTTCCTCTTCACTTTGTGCCATAGAGTGGTATCATCTACAGATCTGAGGTTGTTATTTTTCCTGGCAATCTTGATTCCAACTTGTGATTCATCCAGCCCAGCATTTCGCATGATGTACTTTGCATAGAAACTAACTAAACAAGGTGACAGTATACAACATTGTCTTACTCCTTGCCCAATTTTGAAACAGTCAGTTCTTTCAAGAAAAGTTTAACTGTTCCTTCTTAACCCACATACAGGTTTCTCAGGAGGCAGGTAAGGTAGTCTGGTATTCCCACCTCTTTAAGAATTTTCCACAGTTTGCTGTGATCCACACAGTAAAAGGTTTCACATAGTCAATGAAGCAGAAGTAGATGTTTTTCTGGAATTCCCTTGCATACTCTATGATCCAAAAAATGTTG
The DNA here is from genome assembly GCA_022376925.1 of Tragulus kanchil. Lineage (NCBI taxonomy): Eukaryota > Metazoa > Chordata > Mammalia > Artiodactyla > Tragulidae > Tragulus > Tragulus kanchil. The sequence continues at coordinate 28,841,517 of JAIOJX010000024.1, forward strand.
GCAATTTGATCTCTGGTTCCTCTGCCTTTTCTAGACTCAGCTTGTACATCTGAAAGTTCTTGGTTCATGTATTGCTGAAGCCTGGCTTGAAGGATTTTGAGCCTAATCTTATTAGCCTGCAAAATGAGCACAAAAATTCAGTAGTTGGAACATTCTTTGACACTGCTGTTCTTTGGAACTGAAAACTGACATTTTCCAATCCCATGGCCACTGCAGAGTTTTCCAAATTTGCAGACATACTGAGTGCAGGCCCTTTAGCAGCATCAACTGGCATTCCAAAAGCTCCACAGGCTTTGTTTGTAGTAATGGTCCCTAAGGCCCACTTGAACTTCACACTACAGATTATCTGGCTCTAGGTGAGTGACCACATTATCATGGTTATCCCAGCATGACTCAAAGCTTCATTGAGTTACACAAGCCCCATCACCCTGACAAGGCTGTAGTCCATGAAGGGGATGTATAAACTGGGTGCAAACAAATCTCTAAGACCTAAGGTGCTGAAAAGATAGGAATAAAAAAGATTTTATGTCTGCTCTGGAGGAGTCCAATAAGATGCTTGCCATCATGGAAGATCTACTTATTGTTCCACAGAAGTATGGAAATAACCCAAACCAAAAATTTAAGTCTTAGTTCTCCTTTCAGGAGAACTCAGGTGAATTCGTAGAGATAGTTCCAGGGAAAGTACTTTGGGTGTCAAGAGAACATGAGAATTTGGTTTTATCAGAGGTGACTACAGAGAAGATATATGGAGATAACCAAATTTAACCAGCAAGCCTCTTGCTGCAAAGTACAGACATCTTCATCCAGTTTCATTGATGCACCTGTGATGCCACATTGAGCAAACACCACCAATGATCTGTATCTTGGGTCACTGGGTCATGGGAGCACTCTTGAAGCCCTTTAATTATACACAGGCAAAAGGTCTGGAGACCAGATGTGTGGAATGAGGTGGATACAGATACCAAACAAAAGGGACTTCAAAATCTTCAGTTTCAGTTTTGGTTTGTCTGTGCAAACTGAGCTGCGCTCATAGGTTTGCAGTGCAGCAGTGCCCCAGTTGTACTACCTTCCTGCTGCCTTTTCTAGACTCAGCTTGTACATCTGAAAGTTCTTGGTTCATGTATTGCTGAAGCCTGGCTTGAAGGATTTTGAGCCTAATCTTATTAGCCTGCAAAATGAGCACAAAAATTCAGTAGTTGGAACATTCTTTGACACTGCTGTTCTTTGGAACTGAAAACTGACATTTTCCAATCCCATGGCCACTGCAGAGTTTTCCAAATTTGCAGACATACTGAGTGCAGGCCCTTTAGCAGCATCAACTGGCATTCCAAAAGCTCCACAGGCTTTGTTTGTAGTAATGGTCCCTAAGGCCCACTTGAACTTCACACTACAGATTATCTGGCTCTAGGTGAGTGACCACATTATCATGGTTATCCCAGCATGACTCAAAGCTTCATTGAGTTACACAAGCCCCATCACCCTGACAAGGCTGTAGTCCATAAAGGGGGATGTATAAACTGGGTGCAAACAAATCTCTAAGACCTAAGGTGCTGAAAAGATAGGAATAAAAAAGATTTTATGTCTGCTCTGGAGGAGTCCAATAAGATGCTTGCCATCATGGAAGATCTACTTATTGTTCCACAGAAGTATGGAAATAACCCAAACCAAAAATTTAAGTCTTAGTTCTCCTTTCAGGAGAACTCAGGTGAATTCGTAGAGATAGTTCCAGGGAAAGTACTTTGGGTGTCAAGAGAACATGAGAATTTGGTTTTATCAGAGGTGACTACAGAGAAGATATATGGAGATAACCAAATTTAACCAGCAAGCCTCTTGCTGCAAAGTACAGACATCTTCATCCAGTTTCATTGATGCACCTGTGATGCCACATTGAGCAAACACCACCAATGATCTGTATCTTGGGTCACTGGGTCATGGGAGCACTCTTGAAGCCCTTTAATTATACACAGGCAAAAGGTCTGGAGACCAGATGTGTGGAATGAGGTGGATACAGATACCAAACAAAAGGGACTTCAAAATCTTCAGTTTCAGTTTTGGTTTGTTCTGTGCAAACTGAGCTGCGCTCATAGGTTTGCAGTGCAGCAGTGCCCAGTTGCATTCTCCCTTGCAATCAATAGTACTACCTTACCTAGGTTACTTTTAAGGTTGAAGTTTAACCAAGAGATCATATAACAGAGTGAAACTAACCAGCCCAGTGGTTTCTTTTACCTTTTGTGAAATTAAAATAAATTTACACCTTGGGAGGGTGGGGTGAGGGAGGTGTAGAAACTGACTTCTAAACCCATTGATTAGATCAGCTTGTTTTATATACTTTACATAACTGGAATCCCACAGTGTGTATTCTTTTGTGCTCAGTTTCTTTTACTCAATATTACTTGCTGAGATTCATCCACGTTATTGCATTTAGTTGTAGATCATTTATTCTAATTTCTGTATATTATTCCATTGTGTAAAAACACCATAATTTATTTATCCTTTCTATTACCAATGAACATTTGTGCAGTTTCGAGAATTTGGCTATTATGAGTAACACTGCTATGAACATTCTCAAAGAAGTCTTTTGGTGCTTTTCTGTTGGGTAGACACCTGAAAGTGCAGCTGCTAGATCACACTGTGGACATGAATTCAGCTTTAGGAGATACCACCAAGCAGTTCTCCAAGAGCGCATTTCACCTGTGATTTTCTTGTATGTATTTTTCGCCTTTGATTTTCACCCTCCAACAGTGGCCTCATTAACCTGGCACTTGACCAGAATTCACCAATTAAGGCTTGTGGAACTACCCCTCCTGAGGGTAGTGCTTAAAGAGCATGAATCCTTTGTCATTCTCAAATGTTACCTTAACCCCTGTAGAGCTCTGAAAACACAGTTTAGGAAAGTACGGAAGAGAACATGAGAATTTGGTTTTATCAGAGGTGACTACAGAGAAGATATGGAGATAACCAAATTTAACCAGCAAGCCTCTTGCTGCAAAGTACAGACATCTTCATCCAGTTTCATTGATGCACCTGTGATGCCACATTGAGCAAACACCACCAATGATCTGTATCTTGGGTCACTGGGTCATGGGAGCACTCTTGAAGCCCTTTAATTATACACAGGCAAAAGGTCTGGAGACCAGATGTGTGGAATGAGGTGGATACAGATACCAAACAAAAGGGACTTCAAAATCTTCAGTTTCAGTTTTGGTTTGTCTGTGCAAACTGAGCTGCGCTCATAGGTTTGCAGTGCAGCAGTGCCCAGTTGCATTCTCCCTTGCAATCAATAGTACTACCTTACCTAGGTTACTTTTAAGGTTGAAGTTTAACCAAGAGATCATATAACAGAGTGAAACTAACCAGCCCAGTGGTTTCTTTTACCTTTTGTGAAATTAAAATAAATTTACACCTTGGGAGGGTGGGGTGAGGGAGGTGTAGAAACTGACTTCTAAACCCATTGATTAGATCAGCTTGTTTTATATACTTTACATAACTGGAATCCCACAGTGTGTATTCTTTTGTGCTCAGTTTCTTTTACTCAATATTACTTGCTGAGATTCATCCACGTTATTGCATTTAGTTGTAGATCATTTATTCTAATTTCTGTATATTATTCCATTGTGTAAAAACACCATAATTTATTTATCCTTTCTATTACCAATGAACATTTGTGCAGTTTCGAGAATTTGGCTATTATGAGTAACACTGCTATGAACATTCTCAAAGAAGTCTTTTGGTGCTTTTCTGTTGGGTAGACACCTGAAAGTGCAGCTGCTAGATCACACTGTGGACATGAATTCAGCTTTAGGAGATACCACCAAGCAGTTCTCCAAGAGCGCATTTCACCTGTGATTTTCTTGTATGTATTTTTCGCCTTTGATTTTCACCCTCCAACAGTGGCCTCATTAACCTGGCACTTGACCAGAATTCACCAATTAAGGCTTGTGGAACTACCCCTCCTGAGGGTAGTGCTTAAAGAGCATGAATCCTTTGTCATTCTCAAATGTTACCTTAACCCCTGTAGAGCTCTGAAAACACAGTTTTCCCCCAGGGAAGGGGAAAAAATGGCAATTTGGGAATAATTCCAGGTTGTTTGTGATAGATATTCCCATGATACGAGAGTTACATCACTTAAACCGTTTTGTTTGTTTTGTTGCTTTTGGTGCAGGGGGAGTTTCATAAACTCCAAAGCAATTACAAAGAAGCTTTTGCAAAAGAGATGGGGGTTGGATCAGAGCACTTCCGCTTTCCACATATACCGCAGCAGAAGTCCCAAGAGGTACACTGGAACAGAGATTGGCTGGAACCCTTTTCAATCCCAATGAGAAGCCTTCCTAAATTCTCCAAAGTGGAGCATAAATCACAGCTGTGTGGAGCTTTGAAGATCTATCTTTTGTTGGTAATCTCTCTGTTCTGAAAGTATGGGGGGAAGGCTATATGAAGGCGTGCAACACTCTACAAATTGACAAACAAATCCAGACAATAGTTTCTGCCCTTGCCAAAGTTGTGGTTCAGTTTTTTAATAAGCTCATTGGGATTTATTCTTGTTACTGTACATTACTCATTAGCTCCTTGAAGTTACTGTCGGTTACCTCGGGGTGGAGGCCCCAAACCTCAGCATTCTTCTAAACGGCTTCCAAGCGCAAGAAGAAGGGGTGGGGCGCAGCTCTCTCATGGCTTCAGCAAGGTGCTGCCAGCCTGGATCTGCTTCTCAGGAAGGAGAAGTGGGGCCCCGAGGTGGCAGCCAGCAAGGGCACACAGGACCTAACAGGGAAGGCTTCAGCAGACATCTAGACAAGTAGCTCTCACCACGTGGTACTCCGGGGCCACAGGAACTGAACGTTACACGCAGCCTCTGTTTCAGCTTTGGGTTTGTTTTCCTCTGGATGTGTGATGGAAAAGCACTGAGAAAAGGTTCTTTGACTGATCAAAGTTGCAGTTCATAAGCATATCATTTCTTTTGACATTAATCTGATTTAAAAAAAAATGTACCTACTACAGGACTTATTAATAAAATCTGGTTCTATATGCCCAGTTTTTCTAAATTCCATCTTGGAATTTTGTTCTTCAGGGAGGTTTATTCAGAGAGAGAGAGAGGAAGAAAAATTACAAGTTCTTTATAAAACAATGGCACCAAATTGAAGCTTTATAAGACTATGTTACACTTAACACTTGCTGCTCCCCACCCTTTACCATAGGGACATTCTATTATGCTTATTATACTCTTATTCTATTATGCTAATTGAATCAGCCCCTTCGCTGGCTCCTCGGTGTTTTCCAGAAACAATTTAAACTACTTACCCTCACTGCTAGGCCCAGCACCACTTAGTTTCTGACTGCATTTCCTTTCTTGTCCCAACTTCCTCTCCTATGTTTTCATTCTCCCTTCTGCTTTATTTGTTTTATTCTACCATCCTGGCCTGTAGGAAGACCACAAAGTCTGTTCCTTTAATGCCACCTCCCTATATCCACATACTTTCTGTCCTTCCATATGAATTTTGTCTTCTAGAATATCTATCCTATTTACCTTTTTGATCCCTAGAAGAAAAGCGACTAGATTCATTGCCCCTTGTCATGGAAAGAAGATAGAAAAGTTTCCTTAAATGTTGCAGAATCATGTGGTGTACACCAAAAGGAACCTGGAAAAACCAGTCCTAATTCCACAGCACAGCCTTCCTCAACTCCTTTTCCAACTTGTTTTCCCATTTATCCAAACATTGTGCATTTACAGGGATCATTTATCGTTACGTAGACATGAAAGCTGTATGTAGACGGAGAGATGAACAGTCTAGATAACATGACCAGTTAGATCATGTTGTCAATACTTCTGAATTAAACTTTTTATTCTTAACAAATATTTACTAAGGCAAGTTGACAAATTTTAATGCATTTTTATACTTAGGCAACCATAAAGTAGGATGGCATGCATGGCAATATACATGGTAATATAAAGTATTTACTTTCAGAAAGAATTCAGCACTTGATCCTTAACAACCACCCTGGGATGAAATAGGACAATAGTACATTTATTTTATGAAGGATAGACTCAGAAACTTCAGTAGATTGTTCTTGGTTTCTAGCTGGTGTTTTTTCCACTGTATTATGCTCTCATAAAATCTGAGGAGCATGAAAAACTGTCTTGCAGAAAGCCATTTCTTTAATAAGTGTATTGTAATATCTGAAATTATGCTATGGCAGCATTATTAGTTTCTTTAAATTTAAGTATTATGTCACCAGAAATAAAATATAAAGGCATAATCATGAGAAATAGTTCTAGCATAGCTGACTGCTATATTTGATAATTACAAACAAGGAAGTTAACGTTTCAGAAATAAATCACCTGAGGCGCCAAAGTAGAAAATACTAGTAGGGGAAAAATGATCCTTGAAGAACAAGGTGTCTGTCCTGTTTTCATGACATTCCTTTGTGATCTCAGACAAGGACTTTCCAGGTGGCACTAGTGGTTAAGAACCTGCCTGCCAGTGTAGGAGATGTAAGAGACATGGGTTCAATCCCTGGGTCAGAAAGATCCCCAAGAGGAGAACATGGCAACCTTCTCTAGTATTCTTGCCTGCAGAATCCCATGGACAGAGGAGCCTGGCAGGCTATAGTTCATAGGGTCCCAAAGAGTCGGACATGACTGAAGCAACCTACTAAGAGCAACAGTTTCTACCTGCTACAAATTACCTGTGAGCACCAGTCTCCTCATCAGTCCAAGAGAGACAGAAACAATACCAAAATAAAATAAAGCACTCAAACTGTACATTTGCACACTCTGAAAAGTGAAAGTTACTACAAAAATGTTAGTTCCCACCACCACAATGCATTAAACCATCATGGTTTCCTCGAAAGACTGATTCTTTATAGTCTAAGATGATCCCTGGTACTTATACGATCACCCTTGGAAATAAAATTTAGAGGACTTGTAAAGGGACTAAAATATGATGCCAAACCTCTTTATTACTATCACAGTAAGCCCCTAAACCACAGAACATATTACTATTCCCTGATTAGACATCTTCCAAAGACTCAGGTCAGATTGGAAATAGACTCTGGAAGTTCAGAACTGTTTCATATCAGTTCTGGAACCAAGCTGAGCAGAGCTTCCAAGAGTATCCAAGCAACTTTTGGGGGAATGGAAAAGAAAATCTGGCCGAGGCACAAACAAGGTAATTTTCAAGACAAGTATTCATCCTCTTATTACAAGTGAAGTATGAACTCAGTACTCAGTAAGCTTGGGCTTCATGGGTGAACAGAAAGACCTGGTTCTGCCCTCAGGGAGCTTTACTGTCTAGTTTATGAACATAATTTTAAAGTGCAAAGCATTATTAGTTTCTTTAAATTTAAGTATTATGTCACCAGAAATAAAATATAAAGGCATAATCATGAGAAATAGTTCTAGCATAGCTGACTGCTATATTTGATAATTACAAACAAGGAAGTTAACGTTTCAGAAATAAATCACCTGAGGCGCCAAAGTAGAAAATACTAGTAGGGGAAAAATGATCCTTGAAGAACAAGGTGTCTGTCCTGTTTTCATGACATTCCTTTGTGATCTCAGACAAGGACTTTCCAGGTGGCACTAGTGGTTAAGAACCTGCCTGCCAGTGTAGGAGATGTAAGAGACATGGGTTCAATCCCTGGGTCAGAAAGATCCCCAAGAGGAGAACATGGCAACCTTCTCTAGTATTCTTGCCTGCAGAATCCCATGGACAGAGGAGCCTGGCAGGCTATAGTTCATAGGGTCCCAAAGAGTCGGACATGACTGAAGCAACCTACTAAGAGCAACAGTTTCTACCTGCTACAAATTACCTGTGAGCACCAGTCTCCTCATCAGTCCAAGAGAGACAGAAACAATACCAAAATAAAATAAAGCACTCAAACTGTACATTTGCACACTCTGAAAAGTGAAAGTTACTACAAAAATGTTAGTTCCCACCACCACAATGCATTAAACCATCATGGTTTCCTCGAAAGACTGATTCTTTATAGTCTAAGATGATCCCTGGTACTTATACGATCACCCTTGGAAATAAAATTTAGAGGACTTGTAAAGGGACTAAAATATGATGCCAAACCTCTTTATTACTATCACAGTAAGCCCCTAAACCACAGAACATATTACTATTCCCTGATTAGACATCTTCCAAAGACTCAGGTCAGATTGGAAATAGACTCTGGAAGTTCAGAACTGTTTCATATCAGTTCTGGAACCAAGCTGAGCAGAGCTTCCAAGAGTATCCAAGCAACTTTTGGGGGAATGGAAAAGAAAATCTGGCCGAGGCACAAACAAGGTAATTTTCAAGACAAGTATTCATCCTCTTATTACAAGTGAAGTATGAACTCAGTACTCAGTAAGCTTGGGCTTCATGGGTGAACAGAAAGACCTGGTTCTGCCCTCAGGGAGCTTTACTGTCTAGTTTCCATGAATATGGGAAATAAACTACCCCAATCACACAGTTCCTAGGGTACTTCTTGATGGCTTCTCAAAATCTTGTCCTGATAGCTAAAACGATGAAAATGTTCATTGATGTCTTCCAGCCATATGACTCCATTTCCTTTTTACCAAGAGTCCTTGTCCTGCCCACCCTATTTATTACTCCCGTGACCTTGCTCTCAGGCATAAGATTCCTTTTTTGCCCCTGGAAACAATTTCTTAGCCAATAGGAAATCCCTCCCCATCTTAAACAAACAAACAAAAAGCAAGTACTGCCCATCATTTTACCTGTCTCTTCTCACTGACTATGTTCTAGCTAAATTGGACTCTAGTTCCTCGAAGGAACCTGTCTCATTCTTTGCTTCAAGTCATTTGCAATCTCTAAACCTGCTGTCTAAAAACCCCTCTCTGAACCACTCCCCTGCATTAACACACACGCAGGTATGTAAGCACATATACACACACATGCACACACAGTGCCCTCAAACCTTGACTAAGTCCTAGTCTTCCTTCAGGCTTCAATTTAAATATCACTTCTAAAAAGATACCAACCTCAAGATGGAGGTTAGCTCTTCCTATTCTATGCTTGTATATATCCCATATACTCCCTAGACATCATATATTTTATGACCCTCTTCACACTCACAGTCACTTGTTCACTATTTTTCTTAGCTCTATAAGGGCATAGAATTTATGTCCCAGCCCTAGCACAGTGCCCACAAAGACAGACAGTTAATAAATATGTTTTGCATAATGAAATGAATCTCAACTACACCTTGTACCAAGGTGGATTTAAATTTGCCTACTCACTCTTCTGAGTTGATTCAGATCTTTCTACTGGCTTGAAAGAGTTTCCAAGAGTATCCAAGCAACTTTTGGGGAATGGAAAAGAAAATCTGGCCGAGGCACAAACAAGGTAATTTTCAAGACAAGTATTCATCCTCTTATTACAAGTGAAGTATGAACTCAGTACTCAGTAAGCTTGGGCTTCATGGGTGAACAGAAAGACCTGGTTCTGCCCTCAGGGAGCTTTACTGTCTAGTTTCCATGAATATGGGAAATAAACTACCCCAATCACACAGTTCCTAGGGTACTTCTTGATGGCTTCTCAAAATCTTGTCCTGATAGCTAAAACGATGAAAATGTTCATTGATGTCTTCCAGCCATATGACTCCATTTCCTTTTTACCAAGAGTCCTTGTCCTGCCCACCCTATTTATTACTCCCGTGACCTTGCTCTCAGGCATAAGATTCCTTTTTTGCCCCTGGAAACAATTTCTTAGCCAATAGGAAATCCCTCCCCATCTTAAACAAACAAACAAAAAGCAAGTACTGCCCATCATTTTACCTGTCTCTTCTCACTGACTATGTTCTAGCTAAATTGGACTCTAGTTCCTCGAAGGAACCTGTCTCATTCTTTGCTTCAAGTCATTTGCAATCTCTAAACCTGCTGTCTAAAAACCCCTCTCTGAACCACTCCCCTGCATTAACACACACGCAGGTATGTAAGCACATATACACACACATGCACACACAGTGCCCTCAAACCTTGACTAAGTCCTAGTCTTCCTTCAGGCTTCAATTTAAATATCACTTCTAAAAAGATACCAACCTCAAGATGGAGGTTAGCTCTTCCTATTCTATGCTTGTATATATCCCATATACTCCCTAGACATCATATATTTTATGACCCTCTTCACACTCACAGTCACTTGTTCACTATTTTTCTTAGCTCTATAAGGGCATAGAATTTATGTCCCAGCCCCTAGCACAGTGCCCACAAAGACAGACAGTTAATAAATATGTTTTGCATAATGAAATGAATCTCAACTACACCTTGTACCAAGGTGGATTTAAATTTGCCTACTCACTCTTCTGAGTTGATTTCAGATCTTTCTACTGGCTTGAAAGAGTTCCATGCTTCACACTTGTCTCCTGAGAGCACAACCGTTTTTTTCCCCTCTAAGCGTGATTTCCCAGCCATGTACATTCATGGCACCAAATAAATTTTAAAAGCAAGATCACATGTTCCGGAGTTGGAATATGGTGAGTGAGTGACTCAGTGAGAAGTGTCCTTTTATTATGTGATTAAACAAGACACATAATATTACATGTTGTCAGAACAGGACGAAGTCAACATAATTTAGATGAATGTGGATGTTACTCGCTTGTGTGTGTCCAGAATGGATGGGGAATCTGGCACTGCCCTTGGCCAACGGAGAAAAAAATTAGACAAGTTCTGAAACTAATGTTTTTGATCTTTTCATACCCTGAGCAGCATTTCTTCACTACTGTTGGTTGGGGAGAAGGTAGGATTATTCAGAACGCATGGAGCACTTGGGAAAAGAGAACACAAAATGCCTAAAACGCGACTCTGATAAACATAGAACTTGTGGCCTGCCAACTTCAAATGCAGTTTTTCCAAGATACAAATTTCACGGATAAGTGCGGGGAACCAAAGGGACATTTGATCAGTTGGCAACTGAGCTGAAGCGGGTTCTGGATCCAAATTCTTTCCTCACATCTTCACATCCAACCCCTTCTCACCCCTGCACTACTCCTTGGGTATCCCATGGCATCATATTTAGCCTTCAGATTCTCTCACAAGGGCTGTCTTTACACAGAGGGGGAAGATGAGAGAAAATAAAGGAATATATGAGCTCTTCTTTCACCTTTCCACTACCTGAATCGATCCAGTGTCCCTTCTCTTTATAAAAGTCTGTCCCCAAATGGGCTGCATCACACGTGTGTTGGTGAAAGGGGGGTGAGGGTGGGAAAGAAGAGCGTTCAGGGTGGATGGTTCAGGTTATGGAGACAATGGGTTCTTTCAAAAAGAGAAAGAAATCGTTAAAAAAAATAAGCCAGTTCTGTAAAATGACATTCAACTGAAGTCCCTTTCTTTAAACATAAACAGATGTATAATGTCCACAAATCCTCCAATGGAATAATGCCTAAGTACCTAACAGCAGAATGTGGCTGGATATCCAATGAGAAATTATGACTTAAAATATAGCATTGTCTAAAAAGCTATAATAAGATAATCAAATTCATTCTGTCCTTTGATGAACATGCACTGAATATCTACTCTGCCCAGAGACTGTGCTATATGCCAGGTATTCACACAGGTTAGAAGCCTGTGCCCTGGAGGAGTTTATATTTTAGTAGAGGAGATAAAATAATGAAGAACTCTAATAGCACTGTGAGGACAGAAGGCAGGAAGGAAAGAAAGAAGAGGAAGACAGGGAAAGAGACGGCAGTTGGGAAGAGAAACTGCTTAAACCTACCTGGGGAATTCTGAAATGACTTGAGTGGATAACACTAACATGAATAATTAATATGACATTAGCAATAATCATTACTGTTATGTTTATGTTGTACCCTGGTGAATCTGGGGTGACACAGAATGGTATAAATAACATAGGTCACATCCATTAAAACAATCCCTTTTTATGTTAGAAAGTTCATTCTATTATGTAAAAAGAACTAAAACAGGCAGTGAAAAACTATCATAAATGATTTTCAATGAACAGGAAGATTACTGGACAACAGAATCCTGACAAAATTACCAGAAAGTCAAATTGTGCTGGTAATTGCTAATAATTAACTCTTCCAGGGAGTGTGTGGTATTTTATGAGTTTAAAATAATAAAACATTAGCATTAGAAGGGACCTAGATGGACATCTGGGCTTCCCTGGAGACTCAGTGATAAAGAACTCACCTGCAAGGCAGGAGATGTGAGTTCGTTCCATTGTAGGTCAGGAAGATCCCTTGGAGAAAGGGAATGACAACCCAGTATTATATTCTTTCTATATACTGAAAACCCACTTCTGTATTCTTTTCTGGAAATCTATGGACAAAGAAGCCTGGCAAGCTACAGTCAATGGGTTTACAAAAGGATTGGGCATGACTGAGCGACGTTTACAACAAAACAGACATCTAGCCAAATATTAGCATTCCTTTACACATAAACAGATGTATAATGTCCACAAATCCTCCAATGGAATAATGCCTAAGTACCTAACAGCAGAATGTGGCTGGATATCCAATGAGAAATTATGACTTAAAATATAGCATTGTCTAAAAAGCTATAATAAGATAATCAAATTCATTCTGTCCTTTGATGAACATGCACTGAATATCTACTCTGCCCAGAGACTGTGCTATATGCCAGGTATTCACACAGGTTAGAAGCCTGTGCCCTGGAGGAGTTTATATTTTAGTAGAGGAGATAAAATAATGAAGAACTCTAATAGCACTGTGAGGACAGAAGGCAGGAAGGAAAGAAAGAAGAGGAAGACAGGGAAAGAGACGGCAGTTGGGAAGAGAAACTGCTTAAACCTACCTGGGGAATTCTGAAATGACTTGAGTGGATAACACTAACATGAATAATTAATATGACATTAGCAATAATCATTACTGTTATGTTTATGTTGTACCCTGGTGAATCTGGGGTGACACAGAATGGTATAAATAACATAGGTCACATCCATTAAAACAATCCCTTTTTATGTTAGAAAGTTCATTCTATTATGTAAAAGAACTAAAACAGGCAGTGAAAAACTATCATAAATGATTTTCAATGAACAGGAAGATTACTGGACAACAGAATCCTGACAAAATTACCAGAAAGTCAAATTGTGCTGGTAATTGCTAATAATTAACTCTTCCAGGGAGTGTGTGGTATTTTATGAGTTTAAAATAATAAAACATTAGCATTAGAAGGGACCTAGATGGACATCTGGGCTTCCCTGGAGACTCAGTGATAAAGAACTCACCTGCAAGGCAGGAGATGTGAGTTCGTTCCATTGTAGGTCAGGAAGATCCCTTGGAGAAAGGGAATGACAACCCAGTATTATATTCTTTCTATATACTGAAAACCCACTTCTGTATTCTTTTCTGGAAATCTATGGACAAAGAAGCCTGGCAAGCTACAGTCAATGGGTTTACAAAAGGATTGGGCATGACTGAGCGACGTTTACAACAAAACAGACATCTAGCCAAATATTAGCATTCCTTTACACATATTTGTCTACCCTTCTGTCTGCCCTACTAGTCTGTAAGCTCTTTGAGGATAGGGCCTGTGCCTTATTTATTTTGCAGCAGAGTACTAAGCAAGAAACAAGAGCTCAGTAACTTTTCTTAAGGAAGAAAATAAGAAGTGATCTATTCAAACCATTTACTTTAAAAGCATAGAAACTAAGCCTCAGAGTTATGAAGGACTAAAAGACAAAACAAAGTTTGTTCATGATAATTACAAGGCTGGAATCCAGATCGATTGACCCCAGGCCAGGGTACTATCCACCTTATCACAGTACTCATCTACAGTCAATCCCTAATCAATGGACATGTAGATAAAAAGGTTTTGAGCATACAGTTTCTACAGTTCTGTTTTCTTCTTGTAACTTTCCCCCACACATCTCACCTCCTCCATGTAAATTGAAAAAATTTTTTTTTGAAATCTCATTTTCAAAACATTGCTGATTACTGAAACTCTAAGTCTCATATCTCTATCATTGTCTCCAAACCCCACAGATCCCCAAGACAACTGAAAGCCCCACAGAGTACGTGAAACTAGCCCAGTTTCCCATGATTTTTAACTCCTACTGCGGGTCATGAGGAGGATTCTATTTTAGGATAGAAATGTTTTTCACTACCCCTCAAATCATACCAAAGTAGGTAGTTTTCTACTGAATCAATTCTGCATAGCAAAAAGCATGGCAACTTATTTGTTCTTTCAAGCAGCAGAGGGCCTTCCCCTTGGCCTGATACTGTTTTTATCTCTGTATACCTTGTATTCTGCTATTGATGGTGGTGATGGTACTGATGATTTTCATTTTCTATTTGTCTTAGGTTAACACTGAATTTAAGGACTCCAGGGTAAATGTTAAGAACAGTAGAGGAACTATCTGAGAGTGTTCATATATAAAGAAACAAAGCAAAATGTTAGGTAATGATAATAGGACTGTCAACATTTCTTGACATACAATCTTGCATCTAACCCACTCAGAGCAAGGAGCTTCTGATTCTTATTTTATGAGTGAGAATACTAGCCCTCTGGTGATTATCCACACTCACACAGCTAAGGAATAGTGGAACTGGGACTCCAGTTCAATCCTTTGGGCTCTAAATCCATCTGGAATTCCTAGCACAAGATAGGGCAAAGGGTAATCAGGAAAAGCCAGCAGGTGAAAATGAAATTTCCTTATAAGGAAACTAAGGAACTAGAATCAAATAGATCAACTTAAACCATTTTTGTCTCAAGTTCCCAGAATTAAAAGTGAAGTCTTAATCTCAAATCCACTCTCCATATAGGACCACCATATTGACCTCAAGGAACTGTAGAGTTGGATCATTTTCCTCACTTAGCAAGGAGAATTTTTTAAAAAGCTAAAAACAAATAAAAATATCAAGCAAGTAGAAGGATGTTTTGACTACAGCTGGTGTAGAAATAGATCCAGAAAAAAATCAGAAGATGTGAGCCATCCCTTGTGAGGCTCCAGTATTCATCTGTCAAATTTAAATTTGATATCGTATCATAAGTGTGTATTACATAAGATTCTAAAAACTCAGAGTTTCCAAGATGGCTGTTGCTTCTAAATATCTTTCTGGCTACAGAGGTAGACAGTCCTAAAGGCATAAGGATAATTTATCGAGAAAGCAGAAACAGATTCACCATATTGCATTCCTGAATTTTATGAAGTTTTCAACACTTGATTCTTGTTCAATGGTGAGACACTGAGATGAATTTGAAGCTTAAACTTATTCCATTGATGTCAGCTGTTGATCCATTTATGAATAACCTGATATCCTCACTCAAAAGGGAGACACTCTGACAGGAATCTTGTCCCAAGAAAACCTGCTCTTTTTTTGGCTCATTAGTGATCTCAATACATCTCCTAAGAGCATTACTTATTTTCCAGGGTCATACAGACCTTAAATATTCAATTACCCAGAAAAAAAAAAAAAAATCAGCGACTGGCATTAGAAACACTAAATCTACAGATGGCTTAAATGAACATTCTGGGAATCACTAGAGCCACTCAATATCCTCCAGGGGGCATTAATAACATAATTCCTAACTGCTGTAATTTAATTCATTACATACTACTGAGCAGCAGATATATGCAAAGTGCTACACTAAGTGTAACAAAGAGAAAACCACGGTCCCTGCTCTCAAGGAGTTCACTGTGTAACAAGAGACAGTTGATACGCTCATAAGAGACCATAAAACAAATAACAAGTACCGCAAGAAATGTCACAGGACACCAGCAGTCAATTTCTGCTCCTATTTGCTACCCTCGGATTACCTCCAAAAAAGTTGATGTTAATTTCTCCTATAAAAAGGTGCATCAAATATCTTCTGACTGGGTCAGATTCTACCTCAGAATCAAGATTCTCTTCTTTGGATCTGTTCTCCCTCCTGCTTTGGTCTTTCTTCTTACCCCTGACCCTCTCCCAGGTCCTCTTTTCTCTCTCTACCTGCCAAGACTTGAGGCTACTGGCCTTGCTTCACTCTACACTGGAGTTTCTATGACCTCTTGATTGTTGTTCCTCTGCCCAGGTTTATTCCAATGCCAGGCAGTGACATACAACCACACATCTGTGAAATAATGGTAACATGCTCATCTAGATTCTGGCTCTTGAAACTGGATCCTTAGATCTAGTTTATGCTTATGTCTGTCTATTCAATGCATACCCAATTCCTGCTCCCTATCAAACTCTTTTGATGTTGCAGGTACACTGGTAGGATCTTAGGGATTCAGGGTAAGTTGCCGAGCAGTAAATCTAATCAAGCTTTTGAGCAGAGATCATGAAAGTAAATTGTTCCTGTCAGTTAAATGATTGAGGATCCTCTTTGGAACGAGGATCAATGCTGTGAACTGAACCACATAAAAGACCAAAATCACCAAAACTAACATCCAAATAGGAAAGATGTGCATTATGAATAAGCAGCTATATTCTGAGCTTTTCATCTCAAGGTCCCAATAGAGCATAAAATCATGTATCTAAGAGCTGGGAAGAACTTCAGAAATTATTTAGTTAAACCCATATCCAGTAACAACAACAACAAAAAAAATCAGGCTCCCTGCTGGTGCAGTGGGCAAAGAATCCGCCTTGCAGTGCAAGGGGCACCTCAATATCCTCCAGGGGGCATTAATAACATAATTCCTAACTGCTGTAATTTAATTCATTACATACTACTGAGCAGCAGATATATGCAAAGTGCTACACTAAGTGTAACAAAGAGAAAACCACGGTCCCTGCTCTCAAGGAGTTCACTGTGTAACAAGAGACAGTTGATACGCTCATAAGAGACCATAAAACAAATAACAAGTACCGCAAGAAATGTCACAGGACACCAGCAGTCAATTTCTGCTCCTATTTGCTACCCTCGGATTACCTCCAAAAAAGTTGATGTTAATTTCTCCTATAAAAAGGTGCATCAAATATCTTCTGACTGGGTCAGATTCTACCTCAGAATCAAGATTCTCTTCTTTGGATCTGTTCTCCCTCCTGCTTTGGTCTTTCTTCTTACCCCTGACCCTCTCCCAGGTCCTCTTTTCTCTCTCTACCTGCCAAGACTTGAGGCTACTGGCCTTGCTTCACTCTACACTGGAGTTTCTATGACCTCTTGATTGTTGTTCCTCTGCCCAGGTTTATTCCAATGCCAGGCAGTGACATACAACCACACATCTGTGAAATAATGGTAACATGCTCATCTAGATTCTGGCTCTTGAAACTGGATCCTTAGATCTAGTTTATGCTTATGTCTGTCTATTCAATGCATACCCAATTCCTGCTCCCTATCAAACTCTTTTGATGTTGCAGGTACACTGGTAGGATCTTAGGGATTCAGGGTAAGTTGCCGAGCAGTAAATCTAATCAAGCTTTTGAGCAGAGATCATGAAAGTAAATTGTTCCTGTCAGTTAAATGATTGAGGATCCTCTTTTGGAACGAGGATCAATGCTGTGAACTGAACCACATAAAAGACCAAAATCACCAAAACTAACATCCAAATAGGAAAGATGTGCATTATGAATAAGCAGCTATATTCTGAGCTTTTCATCTCAAGGTCCCAATAGAGCATAAAATCATGTATCTAAGAGCTGGGAAGAACTTCAGAAATTATTTAGTTAAACCCATATCCAGTAACAACAACAACAAAAAAAATCAGGCTCCCTGCTGGTGCAGTGGGCAAAGAATCCGCCTTGCAGTGCAAGGGGCACCAATTTGATCCCTGGCCCAGGAAAATCCCATGTGCTGCAGAGCAGCTGGGCTGGTGTGTCCAATTATGAGCCAGCACTTTGGAGCGCATGCACCCAGAGCTAGTGTTCTGCAACCAGAGAGTCACTGCAATGGGAAGCCCACACATGCCAAAAAATAAAAAGATGGATGAAAATAAAGAATAAATAAATTGGCTCTAAAAAAAGAACTGGCTCATTAAATATTTTTTTTTAAAAAAATCTGTCGTTCACCCTTCTTTAGGGAACTCTTCAACTTCATTTATCCAACCAGCACTTACTGATCACCCACTATGGGCCAGATTCAGTGCTACAGCAAGAAATACAAAAACGAAACAGAGGTCTAGGCCTCAAGAAGCTTCCAACCAGGCCAGGGTAGACAAGAAATGCCAACATGCACAAGGGAAAGAAGGCATAATGAAGGAAGAACAGGGAAAGTAAGCAAGATAAAAAAAGATGATATCCCTTCCAACAAGAAGTCTAGATGGTTCCCTGAGGACAGTGAGGAGCCACTGAAGGATACTGAGTGGAAGAATGTATGAAAATTTTGCATTTCAGAAAAAAAAAAAAAAGACTTCAACAATAATGCAAAGGTTGGATTAAATGAGAATGAGCCTGAAGTGACAGAAATGCTAAGATGCTAGTGGATCTGATGTAGAGAAGTATGGAAGGACTGTGTGACTCAATCCCAAGGTCAAGGCAAAATCCTGAAAAACAGATAGGACAAGGAAGAAGCAGTACCTGGCTAGTGTAGCAGCCAAGAGGATGGGTTATAGCCTCCAATCAGAACGTAAATGACTTTACACTCTCCTTTAAGTCTATACAAGTGCCTAGGAATACAGAAACTATGCCATGCATGGTACCAGCGTATCTTATGTTAAGACTTTGGTGCAGATGCGCCCAACATTGTGCACATTTCCCTCTCTCAATTCCCTTATACACACCTGCCAGACTATGGCTGGTGAATCCTAACCTCCTATGCTAACAAGAGAACACTGAGATTGTGTAGTGGCTAGGAATGTCAATCTTGCATTGGATCCCATTTTTCTACTTTTATCATGGAACTGGAGTTTACTGAATGAAGAGACAACTACAATTATTCAGATTAGAAACAACAAGGGCCTAAACCAAAGCAGATTAGCTGTGATAGAGACAGAGAACAGGTAAAAATTGCATTTTGAGGAAAGAACTGACAAAACTCATGGATAACAGAAACTGAACAAGGCTGACTTTGTACCTCTCTCTGTATTAGTTACCTGCCTAATCAATCAGAGGTGCATGCATGCTCAGTCATGTACAACTCATTACAACCCCATGCACCTCAGCCCACCGAGCTTCTCTGTCCAAGGAATTTTCCAGGCAAGAATACTGGAGTGGGTTGCCAGGCCCTCCCTCAGGGGATATTCCTGATCCAGGGATCAAACCTGTTATCTCTTGCATCTCCTCCACTGTCAGGTGGATTCTCTACCACTGTTCCATCTGGGAAACCAACTGCCTAATACCTGCCCTAAATGGGAACGGTGGGGACAGGAAGGCTTCCCAGGCATTGAATTACTATGAAGAAGAAAAGAAAATGCATCTTCCTGAGGGTTATAGATTCTCTGTTGGTTTCGGATTAGGTGTAACATTGATCGTCTTTCACTGAAGTTGGATTAGTTGGGGCTCATTTATCCTTCAGAAAGGAAAATGTATATAACTTCACACAGATCCTTCTAGCCTGTGATTCCTTGGGCTTTACACTCTACATTAAAAACGTTGGAGATGTCAGAATGCTAAGATGCTAGTGGATCTGATGTAGAGAAGTATGGAAGGACTGTGTGACTCAATCCCAAGGTCAAGGCAAAATCCTGAAAAACAGATAGGACAAGGAAGAAGCAGTACCTGGCTAGTGTAGCAGCCAAGAGGATGGGTTATAGCCTCCAATCAGAACGTAAATGACTTTACACTCTCCTTTAAGTCTATACAAGTGCCTAGGAATACAGAAACTATGCCATGCATGGTACCAGCGTATCTTATGTTAAGACTTTGGTGCAGATGCGCCCAACATTGTGCACATTTCCCTCTCTCAATTCCCTTATACACACCTGCCAGACTATGGCTGGTGAATCCTAACCTCCTATGCTAACAAGAGAACACTGAGATTGTGTAGTGGCTAGGAATGTCAATCTTGCATTGGATCCCATTTTTCTACTTTTATCATGGAACTGGAGTTTACTGAATGAAGAGACAACTACAATTATTCAGATTAGAAACAACAAGGGCCTAAACCAAAGCAGATTAGCTGTGATAGAGACAGAGAACAGGTAAAAATTGCATTTTGAGGAAAGAACTGACAAAACTCATGGATAACAGAAACTGAACAAGGCTGACTTTGTACCTCTCTCTGTATTAGTTACCTGCCTAATCAATCAGAGGTGCATGCATGCTCAGTCATGTACAACTCATTACAACCCCATGCACCTCAGCCCACCGAGCTTCTCTGTCCAAGGAATTTTCCAGGCAAGAATACTGGAGTGGGTTGCCAGGCCCTCCCTCAGGGGATATTCCTGATCCAGGGATCAAACCTGTTATCTCTTGCATCTCCTCCACTGTCAGGTGGATTCTCTACCACTGTTCCATCTGGGAAACCAACTGCCTAATACCTGCCCTAAATGGGAACGGTGGGGACAGGAAGGCTTCCCAGGCATTGAATTACTATGAAGAAGAAAAGAAAATGCATCTTCCTGAGGGTTATAGATTCTCTGTTGGTTTCGGATTAGGTGTAACATTGATCGTCTTTCACTGAAGTTGGATTAGTTGGGGCTCATTTATCCTTCAGAAAGGAAAATGTATATAACTTCACACAGATCCTTCTAGCCTGTGATTCCTTGGGCTTTACACTCTACATTAAAACATTCACCTTATGTACTGACAACATTTGATCCTGTAGAACCAGTTGACAAACACTCTAATCACTGACTTTCTCATTATTACTCCTTGTTTTTTATTGTATCCTGAATTCAGGGATTCTGTATTAGGGAAGCAAATATATTAAAAAAAAATCTTCAACCAACTGACTTTTCCTTCCAGCCTTCAGTATTATCTGGGCAAAAGGTGAACCTAATGACTTTTATCCAAAAATCTGTTACAAAGGAGTTATCCTGGATGGGCCTCTCCTGAAACATTTGATTAATCCCAGGCAGACTGTGATGGAAAATTCTGTGCCGGCTTTCAGAGGTCATGCAAAGAAATGCATATGTGTCAACCCTGTGAAAGTATCATCCACATTCCAGCAGCAAACTGTTTTGGAAATGTCGTCCCTCAGAGGAGTTCATGCCTGAGCCAATTAAACTCATGGTAACGAAGAGTGGAAAGACGACACAAATAGCCAGAAAAGAATCCGAATGTGTTAGAGCTGAAAGAGGGACTGGACATGATCTAGTCTAACTCCTTTATTTTAATGGTGGAAAGTGAGACTGAAAGAGCTAAAAAAAAAAAAAAAAAAGAAAAGAAAAAGTCCTGGATCAGTGGCACTAACAAGACTCCAGATCTCCTGACTCAAGCAAGGCTCAGTTCTCTTCCTATCACACATTATCACTTCATGGGATCCCAGAGCTGTACATAGCAATGCATTCTGGCCAAGATTCAGATATGCTAGCATGTGGAACAGGCGCCTTCCTGTCCAGAGGTCATCTCTGTGCACCACGCTATTAAGGGTAACTGTCATGGAATGTTTTTGGACACTTAGATAAGAATCTAGCTGCATCCTTTTACTGGTAGGGGCCTAGGACCCCCATGGGAAAGAACTTGAGTTGGATTAGTTGGGGCTCATTGAAATGGCTCTTCCCAGGATTAAAGAAGAAAAGAAAATGCATCTTCCTGAGGGTTATAGATTCTCTGTTGGTTTCGGATTAGGTGTAACATTGATCGTCTTTCACTGAAGTTGGATTAGTTGGGGCTCATTTATCCTTCAGAAAGGAAAATGTATATAACTTCACACAGATCCTTCTAGCCTGTGATTCCTTGGGCTTTACACTCTACATTAAAACATTCACCTTATGTACTGACAACATTTGATCCTGTAGAACCAGTTGACAAACACTCTAATCACTGACTTTCTCATTATTACTCCTTGTTTTTTATTGTATCCTGAATTCAGGGATTCTGTATTAGGGAAGCAAATATATTAAAAAAAAATCTTCAACCAACTGACTTTTCCTTCCAGCCTTCAGTATTATCTGGGCAAAAGGTGAACCTAATGACTTTTATCCAAAAATCTGTTACAAAGGAGTTATCCTGGATGGGCCTCTCCTGAAACATTTGATTAATCCCAGGCAGACTGTGATGGAAAATTCTGTGCCGGCTTTCAGAGGTCATGCAAAGAAATGCATATGTGTCAACCCTGTGAAAGTATCATCCACATTCCAGCAGCAAACTGTTTTGGAAATGTCGTCCCTCAGAGGAGTTCATGCCTGAGCCAATTAAACTCATGGTAACGAAGAGTGGAAAGACGACACAAATAGCCAGAAAAGAATCCGAATGTGTTAGAGCTGAAAGAGGGACTGGACATGATCTAGTCTAACTCCTTTATTTTAATGGTGGAAAGTGAGACTGAAAGAGCTAAAAAAAAAAAAAAAAAAGAAAAAGTCCTGGATCAGTGGCACTAACAAGACTCCAGATCTCCTGACTCAAGCAAGGCTCAGTTCTCTTCCTATCACACATTATCACTTCATGGGATCCCAGAGCTGTACATAGCAATGCATTCTGGCCAAGATTCAGATATGCTAGCATGTGGAACAGGCGCCTTCCTGTCCAGAGGTCATCTCTGTGCACCACGCTATTAAGGGTAACTGTCATGGAATGTTTTTGGACACTTAGATAAGAATCTAGCTGCATCCTTTTACTGGTAGGGGCCTAGGACCCCCATGGGAAAGAACTTGAACTGCATTCGTAATTGAGGTCTAGACAAATACAGACATTTTTGATAGATTGGGAGGTCCCAAGGGAAGCTATGCACAAAACAGCGACAACCAGGTCACAGAAGGAAAACTTACCATAAGTGGGGAGGAGCTCGGGAGGGAGAGACTTAGTATCAGGGCCTGAGTGTAGAAAAGGGAGCTGTTATTCTGGGTACAGCTGTTATTCTGATATGAGACTATCTTTAAAACACTCTCCATCCAACCCCAACCAGCCCCCTGGGATGTCTATATACCCAAAGAAGAAGAGAACTACATGAAAACAAATATACAAAAGAAATCCATCACTCAAAGGCATCTGCATTTCTGACAAGAAAAATGACCTCCACAGAGAACTGGATGATGAAAATAAAAGATCTGACGATGAAGGAAAGACCCCTCTAAAGGGGAAAGACACAAAAGGGGAAGTAGGTTTCTTCATCAGCAAAAGATTCAGAGAACAAACATGAGCAGAGAGGGAGAGGTTTCAATCGACAGCAGGATAAAGAATGGACACCTCGAGGGAAGTGGAGGACAGGCTATAACTGGGAGAAAGCACCCAGAGTCTAGCATAGCTGCTTTGGCAGAGCCAAGCCGGTAGCATCAAGGTGACTAGTGGCACAGCTACAGGCAGAGATGAGACACATCTAGTGCACAGAGGTTAAGAGAGGTGCAGACTCTGTCCATGTCAGCAGCAAGGTTGACCTGTGAGGGCAGCAAGATGTTCTGAGTGACAGCCTAGATCAAGGAAGGCCAGTAACTAGAACAGATAAACCACTGAAATGTAGGCATTCTCACTGCCGTAGTCCATACTCTTAGCACTTGCTTGATACCTAAAACAAGACGAGTGTTAAAGTTACAGGTTGGGTTCTCTAGGAGGAAGAAGATTTCTGGGCACTGAGTTCTAGGTGGGAACTTTGCTGTGGAGTCCTCTTGGGATTGTACCTACGGGAAGAGATGACAGCAACCGAGCAGAGGGAAAAATGGTTAAGTCACAGCAAAATCCTCAGCTGATCCCATGCGGAGCTTTGGAACTAGGATGGCTTTACAGAGTGGTCCTGTATTGGGGTAAGCGGTGGGCCCTTATGGGCTTCCCAGGGGGCACTTGTGATAAAGAACCTGCCTACCAATGCAAGAGACTTAAGAGACCTTGGTTCAATCCCTGGGTTGGGAAGAGCCCCTGGAGGAGGGCATGGCGGCCCACTCCAGTATCCTCGCCTGCAGAATCCCATAGACAGAGGAGCCTGGTGGGTTACAGTCCATAGGGTCACACAGAGTCTGACACGACTGAAGCAACTTAGCATGCAGGTAAGCACATGGCCTTTATACCCTGGTTATCAACCATGTGGGTTGCTCCCAGGAAGGAAATGCCACCTTGTGTGAAGTGACATTTAGTAGAGGATAGTCTCTGGTGAGGGAGTCATCTACAAGCCATCAGTTTCAGTTCCCAACAACATGAGGAATGAGCATTTCTGTCCTCAAGGAAGGACCTGGACAGCCTACCAACATGCAACCATGATTTGCTACATCAATGAAGGGTAAGGCCTCCACTATACCCTCTTTATGAGGATTCCTAAAGCTATCTGAAATAAGGTGAGGTTGAGTTCCAACCATTTGAAAGATGAGCATTACTGATTCTCGGATTTAAGGACAAACTGTTCAAGTAATATCGGCTAGAGTCTTATAAACAAATGGGAACTTAAAGCATCCAAGCTCCATTAAGACTCCGAAAGGTTAACAGAGTCATTTAGTCCAAGCTTCCACCTCTAGAGACTAGATGTCTGAGTGCCAGGAAAGCCCAACTGCTGGTTTCCTTACCTCACTCAATGAAAAACAGTGTGTGGATTCATGGGCCTATGATTCACTTGCTCTCCACCTCAGAACTCTATCTGATAATGGAACTTGTAATAATGCTCACCTGCCAATGCAGAAGACACGGGTTCGATCCCTGATCCAGGAAGACCCCACATGCTGCAGAACAACTAAGCCCGTGAGCCACAGCTATTGAGCTTGTGCTTGAGAGCCCCAGAGCCGCAACTACTGAGCCCATGAGCCACAACTATTGAACCTGTGTCCCCTAGAGGCTGAGTTCCACAACAAGAGAAGTCACTGCAACAAAGAGCCTGCTCACCTCAAGTAGAGAGTAGCCCCAACTCCTTGCAACTAGAGAAGAGCCTACGGCAGCAGTGAAAGCCCAGCGTAGCCAAAATACATAAATAAATAAAAATCTAAAAATAAGTAAATAAACAAAATCCAGTTCATCTTCCACATGTGGTCAGTGCAGGGGACAACTGCCTCCCTTGATCAGAACACAAGAATGCTTCTAAGAACAGTCACCATTGGCCTACACTACACTTACATTCAACAGAAACTTCTACAAACCACCCCTCCTTGAGAAGCAGTTGATTTTTTAAATTCATTGTAATACTTTTCTTCTACCTGTATTAAACTCCACCTGATTACTTTCAACTTGTTGTTCCAGTCTGTCAAAATCATTTTGAATCTTAAGGGACATTTAGTAGAGGATAGTCTCTGGTAAGGGAGTCATCTACAAGCCATCAGTTTCAGTTCCCAACAACATGAGGAATGAGCATTTCTGTCCTCAAGGAAGGACCTGGACAGCCTACCAACATGCAACCATGATTTGCTACATCAATGAAGGGTAAGGCCTCCACTATACCCTCTTTATGAGGATTCCTAAAGCTATCTGAAATAAGGTGAGGTTGAGTTCCAACCATTTGAAAGATGAGCATTACTGATTCTCGGATTTAAGGACAAACTGTTCAAGTAATATCGGCTAGAGTCTTATAAACAAATGGGAACTTAAAGCATCCAAGCTCCATTAAGACTCCGAAAGGTTAACAGAGTCATTTAGTCCAAGCTTCCACCTCTAGAGACTAGATGTCTGAGTGCCAGGAAAGCCCAACTGCTGGTTTCCTTACCTCACTCAATGAAAAAAACAGTGTGTGGATTCATGGGCCTATGATTCACTTGCTCTCCACCTCAGAACTCTATCTGATAATGGAACTTGTAATAATGCTCACCTGCCAATGCAGAAGACACGGGTTCGATCCCTGATCCAGGAAGACCCCACATGCTGCAGAACAACTAAGCCCGTGAGCCACAGCTATTGAGCTTGTGCTTGAGAGCCCCAGAGCCGCAACTACTGAGCCCATGAGCCACAACTATTGAACCTGTGTCCCCTAGAGGCTGAGTTCCACAACAAGAGAAGTCACTGCAACAAAGAGCCTGCTCACCTCAAGTAGAGAGTAGCCCCAACTCCTTGCAACTAGAGAAGAGCCTACGGCAGCAGTGAAAGCCCAGCGTAGCCAAAATACATAAATAAATAAAAATCTAAAAATAAGTAAATAAACAAAATCCAGTTCATCTTCCACATGTGGTCAGTGCAGGGGACAACTGCCTCCCTTGATCAGAACACAAGAATGCTTCTAAGAACAGTCACCATTGGCCTACACTACACTTACATTCAACAGAAACTTCTACAAACCACCCCTCCTTGAGAAGCAGTTGATTTTTTAAATTCATTGTAATACTTTTCTTCTACCTGTATTAAACTCCACCTGATTACTTTCAACTTGTTGTTCCAGTCTGTCAAAATCATTTTGAATCTTGATTTTATCATTCAGTGTATTTGCTCTTTCTCCCATTTTTGTGTTATCTGAAAACTTAGTAAGAGATTTTCTGTGTCTTCATCTCCAACTCAATAATTAAAATGTTAAAAATGACAGTGACAGAGCCAGAAGTCTGAAGTGTACCATTTAGAGATCTCTCTTCAAATGACACAAACCTCTTAAACATTTTTGGAGTATGGCTATTGTACCAATTATAAATCCACGTAACTGTGCTTTAGTCAGTCCTTTCTTCTTGTCAACAAGATATCATGAGAAGAACCTGATGTTCTAGGAAGAACTCAAGACTAGGAAACTTGAGTCTATTCCAAGTTCTAGCTCCCATAAACTTTCTGTGTGAAATTAAGTAATATAGTCATGCTTTCTCATCTTCCTTTTTCACTTGCAAATGAGGAATCCTGAACTAAGTGATCTCTAAGATCCCTACCAGCTCTACAATCCCTGGTATCTTGGTGAAATGTGCTGTTTCTCACACTAGTAAGCCGTCAGAAAGTAAAAGATGGTGCTTTGGCATTACTTGTTGCCAGCTCACTTCTACCAGTTCCCAGTGAAAACAGCATTCTTTTTTAAGTTCCTAAAGCTATTTGTTTGCAATCCTGTCTCCTCTCAATGGCAAATGGAAATCAAGAGACTCTGAAGTTAGACTAAGGTTCAAGAATTCTGGGAGTGGACATAGGGACGGGGTACCACTTAACCTGCCAAGACTTGAATATGAGCATGGGCAGATTCCAGTATAGATAATTATGTGAATCAATATCAAAGCCTCCCATTTGCAATTTCTGATGTCTATATATTCCACTATAAAAGTTAAAATGTTTGCCTCCCTCAAGTGTTTGGTAGTGCTTTGCTTTTCCATTTTTCCCCCTTCAAAGATCATGAGTAGCAGTTACATGCACACATTTCCAATATCATGATTTATCTCCTCTTGGCCTAAAGTAGTCAGATGCCCTTTTGCTTTCACTCACTCATCTCACTCTTTAATTTTGTTCTGTCTATCTGTTACTCACTTTCTTTAAAAGAGAAGAATGAGGAAAAGAAGAGTTAGGCAGGTCTGCATTATCCTCAACAACTGCTAACATTGATTGCCTTGCCTACTTTTGAACAATGGAATAATCTTTAAATATATTTATTGCTCCCAAGTTCCATTTTTTTCAATCTTCATCTTACCCTTTCTCAATAATTAAAATGTTAAAAATGACAGTGACAGAGCCAGAAGTCTGAAGTGTACCATTTAGAGATCTCTCTTCAAATGACACAAACCTCTTAAACATTTTTGGAGTATGGCTATTGTACCAATTATAAATCCACGTAACTGTGCTTTAGTCAGTCCTTTCTTCTTGTCAACAAGATATCATGAGAAGAACCTGATGTTCTAGGAAGAACTCAAGACTAGGAAACTTGAGTCTATTCCAAGTTCTAGCTCCCATAAACTTTCTGTGTGAAATTAAGTAATATAGTCATGCTTTCTCATCTTCCTTTTTCACTTGCAAATGAGGAATCCTGAACTAAGTGATCTCTAAGATCCCTACCAGCTCTACAATCCCTGGTATCTTGGTGAAATGTGCTGTTTCTCACACTAGTAAGCCGTCAGAAAGTAAAAGATGGTGCTTTGGCATTACTTGTTGCCAGCTCACTTCTACCAGTTCCCAGTGAAAACAGCATTCTTTTTTAAGTTCCTAAAGCTATTTGTTTGCAATCCTGTCTCCTCTCAATGGCAAATGGAAATCAAGAGACTCTGAAGTTAGACTAAGGTTCAAGAATTCTGGGAGTGGACATAGGGACGGGGTACCACTTAACCTGCCAAGACTTGAATATGAGCATGGGCAGATTCCAGTATAGATAATTATGTGAATCAATATCAAAGCCTCCCATTTGCAATTTCTGATGTCTATATATTCCACTATAAAAGTTAAAATGTTTGCCTCCCTCAAGTGTTTGGTAGTGCTTTGCTTTTCCATTTTTCCCCCTTCAAAGATCATGAGTAGCAGTTACATGCACACATTTCCAATATCATGATTTATCTCCTCTTGGCCTAAAGTAGTCAGATGCCCTTTTGCTTTCACTCACTCATCTCACTCTTTAATTTTGTTCTGTCTATCTGTTACTCACTTTCTTTAAAAGAGAAGAATGAGGAAAAGAAGAGTTAGGCAGGTCTGCATTATCCTCAACAACTGCTAACATTGATTGCCTTGCCTACTTTTGAACAATGGAATAATCTTTAAATATATTTATTGCTCCCAAGTTCCATTTTTTTCAATCTTCATCTTACCCTTTCTGGTCCTTTGTGATATGATGATCTTTTGTTTGGCGATTTGAAAATGTGCATGAGAAGACTGGACCTTGGTAGATGCCAAGTCGAAAAGCAGAGAAGCTATTAGGCAGAAATGAGGAACTCTGAGTTAGAGCATTCACTGTTTGAGAAGCCTATTTCTGAGTCCTCAGAGAAGCTCCCAGGAGATTAAGCCACACAGAGGCGCTGAGCTTCAGAGGGCAGACCAATAAAGACATGTGGCTACCAGAAATTAACTCCACTTAGTTCTCACAGAGTAACAGGCATTTAAAAAGCAATTTAGCCCTTTCTTCTGAAAAACAACCAAATTTCATTTTATCTTTACTCTGAGTTTTTTTTTTCAGATTTATAAGGACAAATAAAATCAAATTATGTGCCATTTATTTAACAAAGATATCTTAATATAAAATAAAAACCACAGAATGATAAAAAATCTAGTGTTATATTCCTGACTCTCTATGACTCATATCTTAAGAAGACTACCCACAGTCTAGTCTACTTTCAACAAGCTCCGTTAATAATCTAGGACTTCCCTGGTTGTACAGTGGATAAGAATCTGCCTGCCAATTCAGGGAATATGGGTTCAATCCCTTTTCTGGGAAGATCCCACATACCATGGAACAACTAAGCCCATGGGCTGCAATTACTGAGCCTGCCCACCACATCCAGCAAATCACGCTCCTGGATATCTGTCCAAAGAAATTGAAATCTCATGTTTCCCTTCCCTCCCACCAAAAAAAAACAAAATCCTGTGCACAGATGTTTATACCACTTTATTGATAGCTACCAAAATTGGAAACAATCCATTTACTCTTTGGTAGGTGAATGAATAAATAAACTGTGGTATATTCACACAATGAGATGTTATTTAGCACTAAAAATAAGTGAGCACTTCCCTTGGGGCACAGTGGACAAGAATCCACCTGCCAATGCAGGGGACATGGATCTGATCCCAGATCCAGGAAGATTCCACATGCTGTGGAGCAACTAAGCCCACGCGCCACAACTACAGGGACCACGCACTAGAGCCCACAAGCCACAGCTACGGAGCCCATATGTCACATCTATTGAAGCCTACATGCCATAGAGCCTGTGTTCTGCAGTAAGAAAAGCCATTGCAATGAGAAGCCCGCGTACCGCAAGGAAGAGTAGTCCCTGCTCATACAACTAGAGAAAGCCCACATATAGCAATGAATACCCAGTGCAACCAAAAATAAATACATAAAATTTCTAAAAGGAAATGAGCTTTCAAGCCATGAAAAGACATGGAAGAAATAGAAATGTATACTACTAAGAGAAGCCAATGAGAAAAGGCTACATACTATAAGACTCTAATGTCATGACATTCTGGAAAAGACAAAACTATGGCAACCATGAAAACATCAGTGGTTGCTAATCATTAGGGGGAAGATAAGGATGAACAGGTGGAGCACAGAGGATTTTTAGGGAAATAAAACTACTCCATGTCACTATAATGGTGGCTACATTATTATAAATTGGTCCAAATCCATATAATACATAACACCAAGGATGAACCCTAATGTAAACTGTGGTCTTCAGGTGATAAAGATGTGCCAACACAGGTTCATCAGTTTAACAGATGTGCCTCTCTGCTGGGGGATGTTGATAATAGGGGAGGTGATGTGTCTGTGGGGACAGAGGTTACCTTGGAAACACTATAGCTGTTCAGTTTTGCTGTGAATCCAAAACTACTCCAAAAAATAAACTCTATTTTAAAAGTCAATAAATAAATGTATATAAATTGTATATCATATATAATAAAATTTCACATTCAAAACTATTGAACTTGGGAATATAAATTTATTTAGGGAAAGGGTTTTTGCAAATATAATTAAGTTAAATGATCCCAAGTGGAGATCACCCTAGATTATCCAGATGAACCCTAAATCCAATGATAGGCATCCTTATAAGAGAGAGCAGAGGAGAAGGCACAGAGGAAAAAGCCAGGTAAAGACAGAGGCTGAGGTTGGAGTTATGGAGCCACAAACCAAGGGGCATTTGGTATGATCAGAAACTGGGAGAGGCTTGGGAGGATTCTTCCCTAGAGCTTCAGAAGCGGCACAACCCTCCCAACACGTGGATTTCAGACATCTAGGCTGCAGAAATGTTAGAGAATCAGTTTCTATTGTTCTAAACCACTAAGTTAGCAATCATTTTTTGCAACAGCCACACATGAAGTTAATGTAGATAATATTTTATTATTTGCAGTAGCCACATGAAGCTAATACACCAGTTTTGTATTGGATTAGGCAAATTTCAAAGACTCAAGTCTTCTTTTCCTTTCTACCCAGAACAATGCCCTTCCTCCACCATCAGATTCAGCAGTCAAGTCTTGCTTATATCACACTGTTCTAAACCCCAGCTTCCATCAACATTTTCTTCTCTGACTTCTTTATCTCTCTCTTTCATTTACAACTACCTGTGTGATTTCACTGGGTCCATCCAGATAATAAAGTATAACCATCCTAAGGATCCTCAATTCATCTGTAAAGCACCTTTTACCATGTAAGGTAACAGATTCACAGTTTCCAGCGATTAGGATGGAGACACCTTAGGGGTGGGAAGAGTGGAAACATTATTCTGCTTAATGCACATAGCTATAACTGTGCCCATGAATAAATTCATCACAAAACTAGATGATAGGAAATACCACAAACCACAAAATAAGAGATGAGAGAAAGAGAAAGAGAGAACTAACAACAACTACAAAGTCTGCATGGCATCAGGATCTACACAGAGGAAGCAGAGGGAAATAGCAGGGTGTCTAGTGTACTTAAGAATATGAGAACTCCAAAATCCCCAACAGATTCTCACTGGAAGGGCAACGGGCCAATTTAAGGTCAGTAGCTGAACTGGGAGAGGTTCAATGTTCAGAGTACATGGAGTACACAGTCAAGTATGAAGAACCTGGATCCATCTAAGCTGCATGAAATTTTGACATTAACAAACTAAAATACTTATCCAGGATAAATCCCAACAGTAAGAAGAAATTCCTAAGGCTATTCAAATACACCATGATGAAGAAACAGAAGAAAAATGGGGTTGGGGGTAGGGAAAGATATTCTCAGAAAATATGAGTCTATTTACC
Source organism: Tragulus kanchil (assembly GCA_022376925.1). Taxonomy (NCBI): domain Eukaryota; kingdom Metazoa; phylum Chordata; class Mammalia; order Artiodactyla; family Tragulidae; genus Tragulus; species Tragulus kanchil. The sequence goes on from JAIOJX010000024.1 coordinate 28,873,173, forward strand.
AATCACTTTGTGAAAAAACAGATGAGGAAGCTCTTGAGTCATGTAATATGAAAAGTTATCTTGGCCCATCCCAAGTCCTGAAAACAGAGAAAAATTCATGTTATTTAAAATAAGGATCATAATCAAAACCCATATAATTTTAAAAAGAAATAAGGAGCAGAATAACGTCTTTTTAAACAATAGAAGTACTCCAAAAGGTTGCATGTACAAAACAAACAAAAACTGTAACCTAATATTTTAAAATGAGCTAAAACTCAATTAAGAAAATGATGGAAGTGTTGAAAGAACACATATGTTGTAAGTAGAATCCTTAGAAAAAAGAAAATGGAACTCAGAAAAGGATATAAATAAAATAATAAATAATCTCAGTAATTACAACTAAATTAGAAGGGCAAATGAAGGGATAAAATAGATAATGTATTAAGATAAATTGAAAAGTAAAAGAATGAACTTTTTTAAACTACAAAATAAAGAGTTTGGAAATCTCAATGCCAGCCGAGATGCAATAACACAGGCTAAATCTACCATCTCATATGAACAAGTAAAAGGAAAAGACAAAATACATAAAACAATGGTTATCAAGACATCTAGCAATGAAGGACTTCAATCTCTGAGAAAGAGACTCAATAGTAGTCCTACTATTGTCCCAGTGAAGGACTGACGCTGAAGCTGAAACGCCAATACTTTGGCCACCTGATTCGAAGAGGTGACTCACTGGAAAAGACCCTGATGCTGGAAAACATTGAGGGCAAGAGGAGAAGGGGGTGACAGAGGATGAGATGGTTGGATGGCATCATGGACTCAACTGAAAAAACTCAGGGAGATAGGGATGGACAAAGAGGCCTGGCATGTTGCAGTTCATGGGGTCACAAAGAGTGGGATACAACCTAGGGACTGAAGAACAATCACTGCCCAAAGACAGCATCCAGGCCACAGGGCAGGTAGGGAGGACTCAAAGAGCAAAAAGCATCCAGGCCAACAAAAAAAGGAGGAATACTATCCAAAATATAGAAGAAATTCTATTTCAAATACACCATGATGAAGAAACAGAAGAAAAATGGGGTTGGGGGTAGGGAAAGATATTCTCAGAAAATATGAGTCTATTTACCAATCACTTTGTGAAAAAACAGATGAGGAAGCTCTTGAGTCATGTAATATGAAAAGTTATCTTGGCCCATCCCAAGTCCTGAAAACAGAGAAAAATTCATGTTATTTAAAATAAGGATCATAATCAAAACCCATATAATTTTAAAAAGAAATAAGGAGCAGAATAACGTCTTTTTAAACAATAGAAGTACTCCAAAAGGTTGCATGTACAAAACAAACAAAAACTGTAACCTAATATTTTAAAATGAGCTAAAACTCAATTAAGAAAATGATGGAAGTGTTGAAAGAACACATATGTTGTAAGTAGAATCCTTAGAAAAAAGAAAATGGAACTCAGAAAAGGATATAAATAAAATAATAAATAATCTCAGTAATTACAACTAAATTAGAAGGGCAAATGAAGGGATAAAATAGATAATGTATTAAGATAAATTGAAAAGTAAAAGAATGAACTTTTTTAAACTACAAAATAAAGAGTTTGGAAATCTCAATGCCAGCCGAGATGCAATAACACAGGCTAAATCTACCATCTCATATGAACAAGTAAAAGGAAAAGACAAAATACATAAAACAATGGTTATCAAGACATCTAGCAATGAAGGACTTCAATCTCTGAGAAAGAGACTCAATAGTAGTCCTACTATTGTCCCAGTGAAGGACTGACGCTGAAGCTGAAACGCCAATACTTTGGCCACCTGATTCGAAGAGGTGACTCACTGGAAAAGACCCTGATGCTGGAAAACATTGAGGGCAAGAGGAGAAGGGGGTGACAGAGGATGAGATGGTTGGATGGCATCATGGACTCAACTGAAAAAACTCAGGGAGATAGGGATGGACAAAGAGGCCTGGCATGTTGCAGTTCATGGGGTCACAAAGAGTGGGATACAACCTAGGGACTGAAGAACAATCACTGCCCAAAGACAGCATCCAGGCCACAGGGCAGGTAGGGAGGACTCAGGAGTATCTCAGAGTTCTCATAGGATTGGGTAGATAAAGCTCGAAATCCAGGGAGGTCAAGGCAGCAAGGGTTCACAGGACAGAACGCTAGATAGAAGGGAGGGAAGGGAGAAGAAGAGAGGCAGGAGGTGGAGGGGAAGAATCAGAGAGACAGGGGAGAGAAGGAGGAGGAAGGCAGAAAGAGGAAGAGGGACAGAGAGAGGTCTGTAAAGGGTCCTCCTTGAGTTTTCATCTGAATACTGATCCATCCCTTCATGTAAGAAAACTACATTAGCAGGGAAAGAGACATCTAAAAGGATTAGAGGAAACAGTTCTTGGGGCTCTTGGGGAATGATTTCTATTTCCATCAGTCAGAGTGCAGAATTTAACACAGGGCACTGGGTAGAGTACTCAAAAGAGTTTTGTCACAGTACTGGGGAAAGATTAATCCTATGCTAAATGCTACTATGTCTCACCAAAAACAAACAAACAGAAACATCCAGCATCCAACAAGGTAAAATTTACAATGCCTGCCATCCAGTCAAAATTACCACCCATCAAACAAAAGAAGAAAAGTATGACCCATGGTGAGGGAGAAAAACAAACTGACCCAGCAATGATACAGATAAAATTAATAGATAAAGATATTAAGAGAATTATTATCCAATGATGTACTGAAATAAAGTCATACTGGCTCAGGAGAGCCAATTTTCAATTATTCTCAATTAATTTAAAGCATTGTACATGGAGACAATTTTATTATTCTCCCAGTGAAGGACTGACGCTGAAGCTGAAACGCCAATACTTTGGCCACCTGATTCGAAGAGGTGACTCACTGGAAAAGACCCTGATGCTGGAAAACATTGAGGGCAAGAGGAGAAGGGGGTGACAGAGGATGAGATGGTTGGATGGCATCATGGACTCAACTGAAAAAACTCAGGGAGATAGGGATGGACAAAGAGGCCTGGCATGTTGCAGTTCATGGGGTCACAAAGAGTGGGATACAACCTAGGGACTGAAGAACAATCACTGCCCAAAGACAGCATCCAGGCCACAGGGCAGGTAGGGAGGACTCAGGAGTATCTCAGAGTTCTCATAGGATTGGGTAGATAAAGCTCGAAATCCAGGGAGGTCAAGGCAGCAAGGGTTCACAGGACAGAACGCTAGATAGAAGGGAGGGAAGGGAGAAGAAGAGAGGCAGGAGGTGGAGGGGAAGAATCAGAGAGACAGGGGAGAGAAGGAGGAGGAAGGCAGAAAGAGGAAGAGGGACAGAGAGAGGTCTGTAAAGGGTCCTCCTTGAGTTTTCATCTGAATACTGATCCATCCCTTCATGTAAGAAAACTACATTAGCAGGGAAAGAGACATCTAAAAGGATTAGAGGAAACAGTTCTTGGGGCTCTTGGGGAATGATTTCTATTTCCATCAGTCAGAGTGCAGAATTTAACACAGGGCACTGGGTAGAGTACTCAAAAGAGTTTTGTCACAGTACTGGGGAAAGATTAATCCTATGCTAAATGCTACTATGTCTCACCAAAAACAAACAAACAGAAACATCCAGCATCCAACAAGGTAAAATTTACAATGCCTGCCATCCAGTCAAAATTACCACCCATCAAACAAAAGAAGAAAAGTATGACCCATGGTGAGGGAGAAAAACAAACTGACCCAGCAATGATACAGATAAAATTAATAGATAAAGATATTAAGAGAATTATTATCCAATGATGTACTGAAATAAAGTCATACTGGCTCAGGAGAGCCAATTTTTCAATTATTCTCAATTATTGGGAATTTTACAAGCCAGTTGTTAAACATGACCATCGTTAAAATTATATAGACTCATAATTAAATAATTTATAGTTAAAGCAAAGGCAACGAACACCAAAACTCATCTTGCTAATTACTGTACTACATTTTAGTATGATCTCTGCTTCTGAAGTTAAGGTTATTGTATTCATATGGTGAAGATACTGTAAAATAGTGTGTTCTTATTGTCCATTTCTTCTCAACTCTACATTCAGTAATGACATGTTGGCTGCCTGAGATTAGCCAGAGTGGAATGATTTATAGCACAAAAATTTGAAGATGTGACAAATAAGCCTGTTTTTCTTTTTTTTATTTGGCCAAAAAGCCAATTGTTATATATTTGCCAGCATGACATAAATTTTAACTATATTCCTTATGTTTAAGAGACTAGAGGAAATATGGAACATTTTCAGTAAAGACACAAAAAAAGAAGATAGATAAACAAAATAAAGATATTTTCAAGATTAAAAAGTATACTGGATAAATATAAAAGCAGATTCAATTTTGAAGAAGAAAAGATTAGTGATCTGGAAAACAGTAATATAAATTATTCAAAATAGAATCCATAGAGAAAAAGATTTTTTAAATAAATACATAAGTACATCATCAGTAAACTCTAGGACAATTTCAAGTGACTTAATGTATCTGTAATTCAAGTCTTAAAGTGGCATAAAGGAAAGAAACATATTTTTTTTTAATAGTGGCCATGTACTATCATATGTGAAGAAAATAGCTATAGTCATTGCTCTGTGAGAAAACCAGATCCTTCATGGGTGCTGTATGACAGTCTGGAGGGGTGGGATGGGGGGGATATACATATGACTAATCTGTGAACATACATATCTGTAAACAACAAAGCTCTGTAAAAGTTAAAAGTAAAATAAAAGTTTTTTAAAAAATAAAAAATAATAATATAAAAAGAAATAGTGGCCAAAAGATTATCCACAGTTGATATAAACTGAAACTCATAGGTCAGAGAACCTCAAAGAATCTTGAGTACATAAAACATTAAGAAAACTACAACAAAGGACAGCATAGTCAACTGCTGAAATCCAGTGATAAATGTAAAATCTTAAAAGTGGATAAAGAAAATTAGCACATTATCTACAGGGGAAGAGAGTTTTGTCAGAAATAATGCAATTCAAATGACAATGGAGCAATGTAACTGAGGGAAGAAATCTTTCAATCTAGAATTCTATAATGAGTAAGAATATCTTTTGAAGGAAGAGGTGAGAGACTTTGGGAGTGACATCAGTAGAATGATACTGTAAAATAGTGTGTTCTTATTGTCCATTTCTTCTCAACTCTACATTCAGTAATGACATGTTGGCTGCCTGAGATTAGCCAGAGTGGAATGATTTATAGCACAAAAATTTGAAGATGTGACAAATACGCCTGTTTTTCTTTTTTATTTGGCCAAAAAGCCAATTGTTATATATTTGCCAGCATGACATAAATTTTAACTATATTCCTTATGTTTAAGAGACTAGAGGAAATATGGAACATTTTCAGTAAAGACACAAAAAAAGAAGATAGATAAACAAAATAAAGATATTTTCAAGATTAAAAAGTATACTGGATAAATATAAAAGCAGATTCAATTTTGAAGAAGAAAAGATTAGTGATCTGGAAAACAGTAATATAAATTATTCAAAATAGAATCCATAGAGAAAAAGATTTTTTAAATAAATACATAAGTACATCATCAGTAAACTCTAGGACAATTTCAAGTGACTTAATGTATCTGTAATTCAAGTCTTAAAGTGGCATAAAGGAAAGAAACATATTTTTTTTTAATAGTGGCCATGTACTATCATATGTGAAGAAAATAGCTATAGTCATTGCTCTGTGAGAAAACCAGATCCTTCATGGGTGCTGTATGACAGTCTGGAGGGGTGGGATGGGGGGGATATACATATGACTAATCTGTGAACATACATATCTGTAAACAACAAAGCTCTGTAAAAGTTAAAAGTAAAATAAAAGTTTTTTAAAAAATAAAAAATAATAATATAAAAAGAAATAGTGGCCAAAAGATTATCCACAGTTGATATAAACTGAAACTCATAGGTCAGAGAACCTCAAAGAATCTTGAGTACATAAAACATTAAGAAAACTACAACAAAGGACAGCATAGTCAACTGCTGAAATCCAGTGATAAATGTAAAATCTTAAAAGTGGATAAAGAAAATTAGCACATTATCTACAGGGGAAGAGAGTTTTGTCAGAAATAATGCAATTCAAATGACAATGGAGCAATGTAACTGAGGGAAGAAATCTTTCAATCTAGAATTCTATAATGAGTAAGAATATCTTTTGAAGGAAGAGGTGAGAGACTTTGGGAGTGACATCAGTAGAATGATAGCATGGGAGTTTCTGGCTCTCCTTCCCAAAAGAAAATATCAACTTGAACAACTATCTACATGTGAAAATACCTTCAAGAGCTAAGGGATTCCCGGTGAGAGATCACAGAACATGGATGAAGCACAGAAAGGAGAAAAGATACATTGAAGAGAGTAGGGAAGATAGATTCACATTACTCATATTGTCCCTTTCCCAGGGAGTCAGTGCAGAGAGAGGCACTGTTCCTGTGGGGAAAAGAGTGAAATAAACACCCTTCACCATGGATACCAGAGCACCAGGCCCCTCCTGCGGCCCACCAGGCCCCTCCTGCGGCCCTCAAGAGCTCCAGGAACTTAAGTCCCCAGCCCATTCCAGTGCCAAGCTGGCTCCCAACTCCAGACAGGGTCCCACAGACTCAGATTTCCCCACCCTATCAGGCGAGCCCCCCCAAACTCAACCTGCAGGCTAATATCCCTACCCCCACACTCCAGGTTACAGGCTGACTCCAACACTAAGCTCAAGGCTTGTCCTAGTGCCTGGTCAGCTCCATGGGACCAGCTTTCAGGTCAACTCCAGTGAAACAAGGCTCCAAAGACAGTGTGAGTATCAGACCAACTCCCACAGACCAAGGCACTGGGGGCTCACCCGAGTGGTCACAGCACCTGACTGACCCCTGTGGATCCAGGTTCCAGCTGTACTCAAAAAGACCCAGGTCTCAGGCTCATTCCCTCAGATTGAAGTCCCAGGCCCACTTTAGGGAATCCAGGCTCCAAGACTGCCCCCCGAGGACCAAGGCACGAAGCTGGTCCTCATGGACCCAAGCACCAGGCTGGCTCATGGGCAGACCAAAGCACTAGACCTGCCCACCTGTGGCCTCCAGCAGCCCACAGACATCACCAGACAACATACCCAGAATCTCTGGAGGGACTGACTGGGGAAGGATTTCCTCAAAAGGGGCTACCAGAAGTGGCACCTACTTAGCTTTCTAGGAAGAGAGTTTTGTCAGAAATAATGCAATTCAAATGACAATGGAGCAATGTAACTGAGGGAAGAAATCTTTCAATCTAGAATTCTATAATGAGTAAGAATTGCTTTGGAAGGAAGAGGTGAGAGACTTTGGGAGTGACATCAGTAGAATGATAGCATGGGAGTTTCTGGCTCTCCTTCCCAAAAGAAAATATCAACTTGAACAACTATCTACATGTGAAAATACCTTCAAGAGCTAAGGGATTCCCGGTGAGAGATCACAGAACATGGATGAAGCACAGAAAGGAGAAAAGATACATTGAAGAGAGTAGGGAAGATAGATTCACATTACTCATATTGTCCCTTTCCCAGGGAGTCAGTGCAGAGAGAGGCACTGTTCCTGTGGGGAAAAGAGTGAAATAAACACCCTTCACCATGGATACCAGAGCACCAGGCCCCTCCTGCGGCCCACCAGGCCCCTCCTGCGGCCCTCAAGAGCTCCAGGAACTTAAGTCCCCAGCCCATTCCAGTGCCAAGCTGGCTCCCAACTCCAGACAGGGTCCCACAGACTCAGATTTCCCCACCCTATCAGGCGAGCCCCCCCAAACTCAACCTGCAGGCTAATATCCCTACCCCCACACTCCAGGTTACAGGCTGACTCCAACACTAAGCTCAAGGCTTGTCCTAGTGCCTGGTCAGCTCCATGGGACCAGCTTTCAGGTCAACTCCAGTGAAACAAGGCTCCAAAGACAGTGTGAGTATCAGACCAACTCCCACAGACCAAGGCACTGGGGGCTCACCCGAGTGGTCACAGCACCTGACTGACCCCTGTGGATCCAGGTTCCAGCTGTACTCAAAAAGACCCAGGTCTCAGGCTCATTCCCTCAGATTGAAGTCCCAGGCCCACTTTAGGGAATCCAGGCTCCAAGACTGCCCCCCGAGGACCAAGGCACGAAGCTGGTCCTCATGGACCCAAGCACCAGGCTGGCTCATGGGCAGACCAAAGCACTAGACCTGCCCACCTGTGGCCTCCAGCAGCCCACAGACATCACCAGACAACATACCCAGAATCTCTGGAGGGACTGACTGGGGAAGGATTTCCTCGGCAAAGGAAGGACTCCTTTGCCTGCCAAGGCCCAGAAGTGGCACCTACTTCTTCAAATGCACAGAAACAAGTGCAAGACCATAAGAACCATGAAACATGCCACCACCAAAGGAAACCACTGAAACTAATGACTGTCTCTAAAGAAATGGACATCCATATATGTTTCTTATAGTATATTTAAAATGTATAAAATGACTTGAAAGTAAACAGTTATAATTTAAAAATAGATATTACAAACTCTAATCTTTAAAATAAAAAGAAAAGAAAGAATTATGGATGAAAAATCAACAACAAAAAATGATTAAACAGAACTATAAAAAATAATCAGTCCAAAAGATGACAGGAAAGGGGAACAAAAATTCGATTGTATAAATCATATTCTACACTATTAAACTAGTCTCCATAAATTTAAAAGTACTCAGAGTATCTTCTCGAACAGCAATGGGGCTATATTAGAAATAAAACACAGAAAATACATAACAGAAACTATCTAAATTACTTATGGGTAAAAGAAAAAATCAAAAGGGATGTTAAGAAGTATGCAAACTGTATGACAGTGAAAAAATATCTCAAAATTGGTGAGTTGCCAGCCAAGCAGGGATTAGAGGGAAATGTATATAGCAGTAAATGCCATAGAGCAGTTAATGCCATTACTAGAAAGTAATCAAGGCTTCAATTAAATGGCAGCTCCCACCTTAAGGAACTGAAAAAAAAAGGGGAATTAATTAAACCCACTATATACAAAATAAAATAAATAGTAGAGATTAGAATGAAAATCAGTGAAATATAACAAAACACCACCAAAATTCAATTCAAAGCAATTTCTTTGAGAAAATAAATAAAATTGATAACCTTCTGCCAAACTGATTAAAGAGAAGGAAAGGGAGAGAAGGAAAAAAAATTATTAATATCAGGAATGAGAGAGGTAACATCACTCCAAAATCAACAGGTACTAAAAGGATAATAAGGAAATATTACAAACAACTTTTGGGCTCCCTCGGTGGCTCACTGGCAAAGAATCTGCCTTCAATGTAGGAGACATGGTTCAATCCCTGGGAAGAACCCCTGGAGGAGGGCATGACAACCCACTCCAGTACTCTTGTCTGGAGAATCCAATGGACAGAAGAGCCTGGTGGGCTACAGTCCATAGTGTCACAAACAGTTGGACATGACTGAGCACACACACACACAAACAACTTTATTACAGTAAGTTTGACAAGCTAGAAGAAATGGGCTAATTCTGTGAAAGACACAAACTCCAAGTTCACTAAAGAAGATGTAGATAGCAAATTCCCACCTGCTATCTATTCTACAGATGGGTGTATATGTTTCAATGCTACTCTCTCTATTCATCCAATATTGTCCTTCCCACACTGTGTCCACAAGTCTGTTCTCTATGTCTGTGTCCACACTAAGTGAAGTTGCTCAGTTGTGTCCAACTCTTTGCAACCCATGGATGAGCCATAGAATTCTCCAGGCAAGAATACTTGAGTGGGTAGCCTTTCCCTTCTCCAGGGGATTTTCCCAACCCAGGGATTAAACCCAGGTCTCTCACATTGCAAGCAGATTCTTTACCATCTGAGCCACCAAGTAAGCCCAAGAATGTTCCCAAGAATGTTCAAGTGGGTGGCCTATCCCTTCTCCAGGGGGTCTTCCTGACCCAGAGATGGAACCAGGGTTTTCTGCATTGCAGGCAGATTCTTTACCTGCTGAGCTACAAGGGAACCCTCCTTGCAACAGTGTCCCCACTGCTGCCCTGCAAATTGACAACCTAGAGAGATAATGTAAACAGGGAGGTGGGAGGGAGCCTCCCGAGGGAGGGGACATCTGTATGCTTATGGCTGATTCATGCTGATATACAGCAGAAACCAACACAATATTGTAAAGCAATTATGTTCCGATTAAAAATAAATGTAAAAAAATAAGATGTAAGCAAATTAAATACCCCTGTTAGTGCTTTTTAAATTGAATTTATAGTTTAAAACCTTTCCACAAAGGAAATGTCAATCCACATAGCTTCACTGGTAAATTCTATCAAACATTTAAGAAAAAAATAACACCAATTCTACACAAACCATTCCAAAAAATTGACGAGAAGAGAATACTTCACAACACACTTTATAAAGCCCAGATTTCCCTGATTTCAAATGTCTAGACAGCAATATTAAAAGAAAAGTGAATTGCAGACAAGTATCTGTTACAAACACGGATGTATAAATACTAAACAAAATTCTGAAAAATCAATTTTACAATATATAAAAATGATACTACAGGATAACCTAGAATTTAATGTTTTTAACATTTGAAGATGGAAAAACCTAAATAGGTTCTCCTTAAGATTAGAAGCAAGGGGGAAAAAAGATTAAGAACAAGAAAATAATGTATATATTCTCACTTTTATTCAACACTGTACTGAAAGTTCTGGCCACTATAATCAGATAAGATAAAAATACCTACATTGGGAAGGAAAATGTGAAATGCATTTATTCATAATTACAATAAAAAATAAGTATTTCTAAATATCAAAGAACATATATGCATACTATAAAAGAGATTAAAAATAAAAGACCAGGGGCTTCCCTGGTGGTCCAGCAGGTAAGGACACCGCCTTGTAGTGCAAGGGGCACCAGTTCGATCCCTGGCCTGGGAAGATCCCACGTGTCGCGGAGCGGCTGGACTGATGTGTCCAATTACGGAGCCGGAGCTCTGGAGCGCATGCGCCCAGAGCCGGCGCTCTGCGACAACAGACGCCACCACGATGGGAGGCCAACACGGGCCAAAGAACAAAGATGGATGAAAATGAACAAATGAAAGACCGATAGAAGTGGCCCGCCTGCTCCCCTCCCTCCCACCCCATCCCCCTCAAATAAATAAATAAATCTTTAAAAAAAAAAAAAAAGACCAAATAGTGAAATATTATTTACATACAAAGTTTGTAGAGCAAACATGAAATGAAAAGATAGGTCATAATTTTAAAAAAGAATTAACTATAAGGAAAGAATATTATGGAATATACAGAAAAATTCAAGACTTCTCTGTATTTTGTTTTGTAAATTTAACTTTGGGCTCGTGTACATATTTTACATGGTTGTAAAAAATTAAATTAAAAAATCCATTCCAAGAAAAGTTAAAACAAAATGAAACTAAAGAACCTAAATGTGTATCCAGCTGGTCACATAACCACAGAGAGAAAGGCCAAAGGAATTTAAAAATAGACTCCAAAAATTGACGAGAAGAGAATACTTCACAACACACTTTATAAAGCCCAGATTTCCTGATTTCAAATGTCTAGACAGCAATATTAAAAGAAAAGTGAATTGCAGACAAGTATCTGTTACAAACACGGATGTATAAATACTAAACAAAATTCTGAAAAATCAATTTTACAATATATAAAAATGATACTACAGGATAACCTAGAATTTAATGTTTTAACATTTGAAGATGGAAAACCTAAATAGGTTCTCCTTAAGATTAGAAGCAAGGGGGAAAAAAGATTAAGAACAAGAAAATAATGTATATATTCTCACTTTTATTCAACACTGTACTGAAAGTTCTGGCCACTATAATCAGATAAGATAAAAATACCTACATTGGGAAGGAAAATGTGAAATGCATTTATTCATAATTACAATAAAAAATAAGTATTTCTAAATATCAAAGAACATATATGCATACTATAAAAGAGATTAAAAATAAAAGACCAGGGGCTTCCCTGGTGGTCCAGCAGGTAAGGACACCGCCTTGTAGTGCAAGGGGCACCAGTTCGATCCCTGGCCTGGGAAGATCCCACGTGTCGCGGAGCGGCTGGACTGATGTGTCCAATTACGGAGCCGGAGCTCTGGAGCGCATGCGCCCAGAGCCGGCGCTCTGCGACAACAGACGCCACCACGATGGGAGGCCAACACGGGCCAAAGAACAAAGATGGATGAAAATGAACAAATGAAAGACCGATAGAAGTGGCCCGCCTGCTCCCCTCCCTCCCCACCCCATCCCCCTCAAATAAATAAATAAATCTTTAAAAAAAAAAAAAAAGACCAAATAGTGAAATATTATTTACATACAAAGTTTGTAGAGCAAACATGAAATGAAAAGATAGGTCATAATTTTAAAAAAGAATTAACTATAAGGAAAGAATATTATGGAATATACAGAAAAATTCAAGACTTCTCTGTATTTTGTTTTGTAAATTTAACTTTGGGCTCGTGTACATATTTTACATGGTTGTAAAAAATTAAATTAAAAAATCCATTCCAAGAAAAGTTAAAACAAAATGAAACTAAAGAACCTAAATGTGTATCCAGCTGGTCACATAACCACAGAGAGAAAGGCCAAAGGAATTTAAAAATAGACTCCAAATCATATTGTTGGTGAAAGGGCTGGTATTATTATTCCGAGACTGTTGTACGTGTGTGTATTGTGGGATAAAGCAAATGAGTGACTATATGATATTCTATCATTCCTGTTGCAAACCGAGCATTCTCAGAATACTTAGAGAGAGAATTGGACTTCCTACAGCCACATAACTCAGGGTATCCAATTATTGTCATTCAATGTCAAAAAAATCCAAAGATTGCAGAGTCTAGAAAATTTAGGAATGTTAAATTACATTTGGCTTCTAGGTATATGTGAGTTTACTATCTTTGGAAGTTTTCTAAAAGTGGAATAACAGTAGAAATAAAGAGATGATGACATAAGATGTTCATTAAAAAGTTAAGCTCCATTTCTCTTGGTTGTATAGAGCTGTTTAACAATGAGAGACTTGATCAAGTTTAAAAATACCATAGTAAAAGGAAAGAATCAAGAATGCTGGTTTCAAGCCCTGGATCTGTGAAGGCTGACTCTAAACTGAAGAGTTATGAAGCAGACAATCTCTATAGCCTCTTGAAGTTTTCAAATTTTGTCACAGTTCCAGTAAGCATATGAAATGCCATCAGTAGCCTACTCTTTCCGCCTGGTAGTTTCAGTAGTAAATAAACTGACTCATGAGCAAATGTCCAATTTCACTCCAAAGATGCATAGTGTGTATAAGTGTGTGTGTGTATATATATACATGTGTATATATATATATATATATATATATATATATACTCTAAAAATTAATGATATTCCAAGCTTCAACAACCAGACCACACCAGAACATTGGCACCAGGATGTTTATCTGGAAGAAAAAGTAACAGAGAATGTATCATTAAAGAGGATAACTACAATAAAAATCTCAGGACTGGAAAGCTTGAACAATACCAATTTACCACAAGAGTCCACAAATTGAAGGCCACATTTGCCAGACATGGAATTCCTAAAAGGATTATCTCTGACAATGAGCCACACTTGTCCTCAAAAGAATTTCCATATTTTGCCAAAGCATGACATTTTGAACACTCTGCAGTTAGTCCATGTTACCACAGAGTCAAGCCCTTTGCATGGGGTTAGTGGTGAAAAGCTGAAAGAATGAAACTCTAAAACACATTGGACCACGCTAAGACTAATGATAAAGGCCCCTGCCTCAGGCTATTTGGAGCAAGGAATGTATTGTGGGGAACTTTCAATTCTCCTTTCCCAGTTATTATAGTCTCAGCATCTCCCCTCAGCACAACTGTCTACAAGTGGAATGCAAGAGCCTATGGCAGTGAGTCTGAGCCTCACACAAATGTTATAAAGCTGAATAAAACCAGATATGGCTAACAAATCACCCCACCAAGCCCAGGTCTAACCCCTTGGTCTGTGTGAAATTCCATCCCTTAGTAGTTATGCTTGACACCAAACACTGAAATAGCAGATATTCTTGTTGGTGATGGTTTATGTTTGAGATGACACCAGAATCCCACAGGGAACATTCTAGAAAAGATCAACATTTTGTTTAATTAGTGCAAATGTGGTTTGAAAATCTAATAAGGGTCTAGACCTGTGTTGATGAAGTACAATCCTGCCTTAGGCAAGGCTTTTTCAGTAACAAGTAACAGAAGTCCCTTAAGCTATTTCAAGGGAGAAAAAAAAGAGGATTTGCTGAATAGATTATAGGGACATATCATGGAAGTGAAGAGCAAGTAATGCAGTTGGTCCTCACGAAGGCTATAGTTAGGAACTGGAAAGATATTAGAGTCAAAGCAGAATGTGGTCCTTCACTCTACCTTTTTGCACATTTTGTTTCTTTTCTCTCCCTGCTTATAGCATAAGATGGTTGCCTGTGATAAACGGCCTCCAAATGACCCTGAGTGATGGCCACATCTTCACATTGATACCCTTGTGTGATCTCTTACACCTGTATATGGACTGGACCCTGTGACTCATTTCTAACATAGAATACCACAAAAATAATAGATTGTCATTTCCAAGATTAGGTTGTAGAGATCATACCTAAAAACTTTCACTCTTCATTCATTCTGAGTGGCATCAGCAGCTATTTTATGATCTGATCTATGAAGAGTCCCACGTAGAAATAAACTGAGGTAGGCCTCCAAATAATAGCCAATACAAATATGAGACCTTCTGTCCAACAGCTCACGAGGAAGGGAATCCTGTCAATGACCACATGAGTGACAATGACTGGAAATGGATTCCAACTCAGGTGAGCTCTCAGATGAGAATGCAGTCACAGCCAAAACCCTGATGGAACCATTGTGAGCAATCTTAAGGCAGAGACATCTAGATAACTCATATGCAGATTCCTCATCCATAAAAACTGATCTCATAAATGTTTATTGCTAAAAGCCATTAAATTGGGGGAGGGAAGGTTTCCATATAGAAAAGTAATACAGATTTAAGTACCATAACAAAACCCTAAAAATATAAAAGTGACTTTAGGACAAGAAGGTGGATGGAGGCCACAAGGGTTATAAAGAGCAACGCTTAAAGAAAGCCTAGATTGCCTTGAGCACACTTTTAGGAATAATATGGACTTTGGGCAAGCTCCCAGTAAGAGCTCAAAAAAAGAATTTAGGCACATGTTATCAAAAACTAGATAAAAAGAGATCTTTAGTATATAAGAGCAGACAGCTTAGCAACACTCTCATCTGTGGTTGTATGCAAAGCAGAAAATGTTCTTAATGAAGTGTGTGATCTGGTCAAGTAGATTTCCAAGTAGAATGCTGAGGGTGCCACCTGGTTTTCTTCTTAAAAATTTGAGAGAAGAGAAATAAATAGAAGGACTGTTAAACAGAAGGAAACCAAGAATTATAACCCTATTGTTTAAAAAACTCACAACCGGGCTTCCCTGGTGGTCCAGTGGGTAAGGACACTGCCTTGCAGTGCAAGGGGCGCCGGTTCGATCCCTGACCTGGGAAGATCCTGCGTGCCACAGAGCGGCTGGACCGATGTGTCCCACTAATGAGCCAGAGCTCTGGAGCGCATGTGCCCAGAGCTGGTGCTCTGTAGCGACAGACGCCACTGCCATGGGAGGCCCACACGGGCCAAAGAACAAAGATGGATGAAAACAGATAAATGAAAGACCAACAGAAGTGCATTCATTCTGAGTGGCATCAGCAGCTATTTTATGATCTGATCTATGAAGAGTCCCACGTAGAAATAAACTGAGGTAGGCCTCAAATAATAGCCAATACAAATATGAGACCTTCTGTCCAACAGCTCACGAGGAAGGGAATCCTGTCAATGACCACATGAGTGACAATGACTGGAAATGGATTCCAACTCAGGTGAGCTCTCAGATGAGAATGCAGTCACAGCCAAAACCCTGATGGAACCATTGTGAGCAATCTTAAGGCAGAGACATCTAGATAACTCATATGCAGATTCCTCATCCATAAAAACTGATCTCATAAATGTTTATTGCTAAAAGCCATTAAATTGGGGGAGGGAAGGTTTCCATATAGAAAAGTAATACAGATTTAAGTACCATAACAAAACCCTAAAAATATAAAAGTGACTTTAGGACAAGAAGGTGGATGGAGGCCACAAGGGTTATAAAGAGCAACGCTTAAAGAAAGCCTAGATTGCCTTGAGCACACTTTTAGGAATAATATGGACTTTGGGCAAGCTCCCAGTAAGAGCTCAAAAAAAGAATTTAGGCACATGTTATCAAAAACTAGATAAAAAGAGATCTTTAGTATATAAGAGCAGACAGCTTAGCAACACTCTCATCTGTGGTTGTATGCAAAGCAGAAAATGTTCTTAATGAAGTGTGTGATCTGGTCAAGTAGATTTCCAAGTAGAATGCTGAGGGTGCCACCTGGTTTTCTTCTTAAAAATTTGAGAGAAGAGAAATAAATAGAAGGACTGTTAAACAGAAGGAAACCAAGAATTATAACCCTATTGTTTAAAAAACTCACAACCGGGCTTCCCTGGTGGTCCAGTGGGTAAGGACACTGCCTTGCAGTGCAAGGGGCGCCGGTTCGATCCCTGACCTGGGAAGATCCTGCGTGCCACAGAGCGGCTGGACCGATGTGTCCCACTAATGAGCCAGAGCTCTGGAGCGCATGTGCCCAGAGCTGGTGCTCTGTAGCGACAGACGCCACTGCCATGGGAGGCCCACACGGGCCAAAGAACAAAGATGGATGAAAACAGATAAATGAAAGACCAACAGAAGTGCCCCCACACACCAAAAGACACAACCACTTCAAATGGCAAACAACTGTAAAATTAAAAAATGGTTTCCTGAAGTATCTTCTTTTCTCACAGAGCAATGACTATAGCTATTTTCTTCACATATGATAGTACAGGCCTTCATGCTACTTCCTTTACGCCTCTCACCCACTGTTCCTTCCCCACAATGTCCATAATGTCCACTGCTGTATGACGGTCTGGAGGGGTGGGATGGGGGGGATATACATATGACTAATCTGAGAACATACATATCTGTAAACAACAAAACTCTGTAAAAGTTAAAAGCAAAATAAAAGTTAAAAAAAAAATGGTTTCCAAGTAAGAAACAAATAAAGAAGACTGCTGGGAGAACATGATTAAAAGATAAAGTTCAGGGTGTGACTGTAAAACTTTTTGCTCAGACTTCAGAAAAAAAATAGGTGATGTCTAACAGTATTATTCGGTCACACAAAAATTCCTTTACAAACATTAGAGTCTCTCAAACAGTACATCTTCTAAAAAGCTGATATGCATTGTCCCTCATTAATTTAAGCACTGGCTCAACTGAAGAAGGGTTTTTCCCAAAGAGATTTATGAGTATGAACTGCATCTAATGACAATCCTAACTTCAACGACATTCATGGGAAGCCCATAATATTTCTGAGAGAGTTATAAAAGCAGAAACACTGTCATATTATACTAAAAGGAACAGAAGCAATACAAAATGAAAAGAGGAAGGCTTCCCTGGTAGTTCAGTGGTAAAGAGTTCACTTGCCAATGTAGGAGACATGAGTTCGATCCCTGATCCAGGAAGATCCCACATGCTGCAGAGCAACTAAAGCCATTAGCCACAACTATTGAGCCTGTGCTTTAGAGCCTTGGAGCCACAACTACTGAAGCCCATGAGCCCTAGAGCCTGAGTTCTACAACAAGAAAAGTGACTGCAACAAGAACCCTGCTCACCTCAACCAGAGAGTAGCCCCAACTCCCTGCAACCACAGAAGAGCCTGTGGCAGCAGTGAAAACCCAGAATAGCCAAAAATAAATAAATGAACAGACTTTCAAAAAAAAAAAGAGGTCATCTGGGGGAAAAATTATTTAAAAAAAAAATGAAAAGAGGGAGCTTGACCCCCAAAATATAACTAGTAGGAAGCAGGCTGAGAAAACTACTCAATTAAACTTGTTACCGTTTATACAAAAAAAAAAAAAAAAGATGACTTCTAGATTGCATCTAAGATACCCAGAGAACACAGCCAATAGCCATGAAGTATTAATCTCAGGTCTTGAGACAGTCAAGGAATTTGCAACATCTGCTTCTCCAGATTTCAGAATTGCTATTAACTAGTGACTCCTTTGTGGCTTCCCATGTCTTTCTGAACAGGAATGGACTGGTTATGCTATGCGTGTCTCATAATTATGTGCTACACAAACTGAGGGCAAATAATTTCTCTTCAGTCTTCCATGTCTACTAATTGAGAGAAATCATACTCAAGGAACAGTATTTAAGAAACAATTCTTACGGTGCCTCATCTAAACCTGGAATTGACTTAGACAGTAAGGTTCTAGACTTTGAACTGATGTTGCAATGCCATACTTCTGGGAAGTGATAAGTCTATTTTGCATATGGGAAAAATAAGAATCATTGGGGGGTCAGAGCACAGACTGTGGCAGGCAACCTCTAAGATGACCTGCAGCATCTGCCTCCTGATATTTCCATCTACCCTCTGGTCTGGAATAGACCTAATCACCTCCTTCCAATGGACAGAATATGACAAAAGTTATGAAATGCCACTTCCAAGATTAGGTTACAGAGAGATTGTGGCTTCCATTTTGTGCATTCTCTCTCTTTCATTCTCTTGTTCTCTGATGAAAATCAGCTTCCCTATGGAGGGCCCCATCATGCAAGGAACTTAAGGAAGCCCTTAACCAACAACCAGCGAGGAACTGAGACTATCTGTCCAACAGCCCATGAGGAACTGAATCCTACCAACAACTATGTGATTGAGAACAAAAACAGATCCTACCACAGCCAAACCTTCAGATAAGACCATAGCCCTACTCCATCAAAGTATCAATATATAGAACTTGAATTGCAGCCTTTTGAGAGATAATACGGTAGAGGTACACATCTCAGCCATTCCTAGATTTCTGACCCACAAGAAACTATGAGATAATCAACATTTCTTGTTTAAAAATGTTAACTTTGGGGAGATCTGTTATACAGTAATAAATAACTGATATAATGGCCTAGCCCTGAATCTACTGCTATGGCATCACCAATTAATAGGTGTTCCAGTATCTAGTTTCCAGATTCCCAAGAGAAAGATTCTGACTGACCCAGATTGGCTTGGCTGTCGACCATGGATACCAACTGCTAGGCCATGGAGGAAACAAAGCTGTTTGGTACAATTAAAAGTGACAGGGTTTCAGTTCAGTGAGTAGAGATCTGTTCTTACAGAAAAGGAAGCAAGGTAGGAAAAAGTTTCTCTGAAAAGGAAATCCACCTCTAGTTGAGAAGATGAAACAATTGTGTAGACAAAGCCTACAGAGGGCAATAAAAGATTAACTACAGTTTTCATCAACTCAAACAAAAAGTCTAGGATTGTGCCTAGTGTTGACTCTGAGACAACCAGGAAGTTCTGTTACTAGAATTACTTTGTTTGCTGGGTTTTTTTTTTAATCCATTAAGCTAGTTGTTGAGCAGAGTGCTGAGAAAACAATCAATTGACTGTATCCATTTGTTAACATAAAAAGAAAAGGAGGAAAGTGTCATAGGAGCAGACAAATGTTCCTCTTTGACTGAAAGAAAATCTCTAAAATGTTAGTGCTCTACCAGGCATGACTACTTCAATGAATCCTCTTAAAAATAGGTGTCTTGTTATGATTGAACAACAAAAGCAGAAGGAAAACAAAAAAGATGTTGAGAAGATTATTAAGGGCTAAAGATCTCTGAGACCAGAAACATCATGGTTGGATGATGGCAGGAAACGAGCTTCTCTTTCCTATTCCTAATAGTAAAGTCTTCCAACCGATAAACACTATATGATTGAGAACAAAAACAGATCCTACCACAGCCAAACCTTCAGATAAGACCATAGCCCTACTCCATCAAAGTATCAATATATAGAACTTGAATTGCAGCCTTTTGAGAGATAATACGGTAGAGGTACACATCTCAGCCATTCCTAGATTTCTGACCCACAAGAAACTATGAGATAATCAACATTTCTTGTTTAAAAATGTTAACTTTGGGGAGATCTGTTATACAGTAATAAATAACTGATATAATGGCCTAGCCCTGAATCTACTGCTATGGCATCACCAATTAATAGGTGTTCCAGTATCTAGTTTCCAGATTCCCAAGAGAAAGATTCTGACTGACCCAGATTGGCTTGGCTGTCGACCATGGATACCAACTGCTAGGCCATGGAGGAAACAAAGCTGTTTGGTACAATTAAAAGTGACAGGGTTTCAGTTCAGTGAGTAGAGATCTGTTCTTACAGAAAAGGAAGCAAGGTAGGAAAAAGTTTCTCTGAAAAGGAAATCCACCTCTAGTTGAGAAGATGAAACAATTGTGTAGACAAAGCCTACAGAGGGCAATAAAAGATTAACTACAGTTTTCATCAACTCAAACAAAAAGTCTAGGATTGTGCCTAGTGTTGACTCTGAGACAACCAGGAAGTTCTGTTACTAGAATTACTTTGTTTGCTGGGTTTTTTTTTTAATCCATTAAGCTAGTTGTTGAGCAGAGTGCTGAGAAAACAATCAATTGACTGTATCCATTTGTTAACATAAAAAGAAAAGGAGGAAAGTGTCATAGGAGCAGACAAATGTTCCTCTTTGACTGAAAGAAAATCTCTAAAATGTTAGTGCTCTACCAGGCATGACTACTTCAATGAATCCTCTTAAAAATAGGTGTCTTGTTATGATTGAACAACAAAAGCAGAAGGAAAACAAAAAAGATGTTGAGAAGATTATTAAGGGCTAAAGATCTCTCTGAGACCAGAAACATCATGGTTGGATGATGGCAGGAAACGAGCTTCTCTTTCCTATTCCTAATAGTAAAGTCTTCCAACCGATAAACACTATATATTGCCAAAATACTGGTCTCATAGATTACTAACATAAGAAGGGAACTAGCAAAGATGAAAAATGACGGTACAAAAAGGTATGAGAGGGGCTTCCCTGGGTGGTCCAGTGGGTAAGGACACCACCATGCAGTGCAAGGGGCGCCGGTTCGAGCCCTGGCCTGGGAAGATCCCACGTGCCGCGGAGTGGCCGGACCGATGTGTCCAATTAGCAAGCCAGAGCTCTGGAGCGCATGTGCCCAGAGCCGGCGCTCTGCAACGACAGACGCCACAGTGATGGGAAGCCCACAGGAGCCAAAGAACAAAGACGGATGAACATAGAGAAATGAAAGACCAACAGAAATGGCCAGCCCGCTCCCCTCCCTCCCCAACCCGACCCCCGCCCAATAAATAAATAAATAAATCTTAAAAAAAAAAAAAAAAAAAGGTATGAGAAAAGAAACCTAGAAATAGTCGGAAATGGACTTTAAGTCTAGAAGTATTAGAGAACATCATCTGGCTATTTATGGCACTAGTTTATACCTAGGATCTTGAAAGTGAAATTTGAAAGTGAGAGACAGAAATTTAAAGAGTAGTGCTTCCAATATGACACTAAAGTAAATTGCAACAGTAAAATCTTTAGCTGGGACAGTGAAATCCCATCCTGTCTCCTCTACCACAACAAAGAATTTTTTCCCCCAAGTGTTTGTTGCAATCTTGTTCTGTCATAATACTACACAACTGACAGTTATGATACCACCATTACTAGTAATGGCAACAATTCCTATTGCTTATTGAGTACCGGCCAAGAGTTAAGCAATGAAGTAAGTACCTTTGGTACATATCATCACCTAATTCTCATAATAACCTATAATGTGGGCATGTGGGTACTATTAAGTTTTCCATTCAGTAGAGGAAGAAACTCATCTAAGGCTGAGGGAGATTTACAAAATGTGTCCAAAGATGCACAGCTGGACAGTGGAAAGTCTGGGCTTTGAATGAATTTTCAAAGTCCACGACCATTATGCTAGACAGCCTCCCATGATATTTCATTCATTTGCCAAGTACTTCTATGCTATCACTGTGCTGTACAAGCTTTGCTTACCTTATCTCATTAAATTATCACTCTGGCCTATAAGGTTTGATTCTATTACTACTATTTTACAAAACAAGAATCTAAACTAACGCACAGATCACCAGGCTATTGTCTACTGACCAGCCAGCTAAAATCAACCACTATTTAAGTAACTTACATGTACACAATGAATACCTAATAAGAACAACCTTCATAGACAATGTGTTTTATGATGAAAGTAACTAGTGAACAATGTACGAATATTATACAGGGAACTCCTACTTTCATGGAATACTAAGCTCATGGTGACCTATTTTTTTCTCTTACTTTAGAGGTCAAAGAAGACTCTCTTCTGCTGTGTACCTATTTATGTAGCCCCTGTGCAGAAATCAATTGGTGTTTCAAGCACAAGCAAGACAGACGTAGCCACTGGGGTGGCGTTGGAAGATGGTAATGGGCATACAGACTGTTAGGCTTATGTTGTTCTGTGTTGACATCTGATACGGCTATTCTTCTCTGTGTTTACATGTTCCCATTCATCTCGTTCAGCCAGACAGGGTTTTATTAATATTATTGATGGTTACTATAGCAACAAGCACATGACTATACTTTAGCTATGAAACTGTGACAAGTATTTTGTCGATCACAGTCCGTAAATTGCATCAAAGGGATGATCTGCAGGGGTGAAGGGAGATAGAACAGGAAATCACCAGGTGGACACTTGCTTTGATCTCATCTTATTTGGAAACTTACATAATGAGTTCTCCTGGAAAAGTTTCTTCCAGAGGCTTCCTCTGGAAATTTGGAGCTGTTTGACTCTTGGAGAAAAGCCAGTAACTCAATCAAAGATTCTTTCTAGATAATAAATAGCCTTCTTCATCTGCATCCTCCATCTTCATTCCGCTCCCTCTCCTGGTCTTCTCTGTCCCTCCAGCACTCATGACATTAAAAGAATAAAGTCAAAGATGAGAAAACAGGTTGATCTTTCTTTGCCACTATTAGCTCTGGCTTCTTAGATGAAATTCCTTTGGACTGAAGATACTTGCTAAAGTTTATACTGGATATTGTGATGAGGGAAAAGAAGGAAAAAGATGGTAGATACATAAGACAGGTCAACCAGTCTCTGCCATTGAGGAATTTGTGGTCCTGTTTAAAGGGTAGGAAGATTGAAAGAGTTCAGGTTTAGTTTAGGATTTTCAGTTTAAGACTATTGCTTTCATAACCACAAAAATTCAAGGCAAGCCAGTTGGGGTAGCCACTCTATGAAGTTAGTCTGGGAAATTCACTTCATCTACATAGAACTCATTTCTACTAACTCTTAATGAATTTAAAAATTTAATTTCTTTGCTTTAATTCATAGTAACCCATATACAATAGGAGAAAAAAATTCATGAAATCTTTATAGCAAGAATACAAAGATGCCAGTCATGTCTGATCCCAGAGCACTGGCTCAGAGAAGCAGGAAATTGGGTATCCCTGGTAAAAAAAAAAAAAAAAAAAACACACACACATAAATGTTCATAATCTTAAAAACTTAGTTTCTCTTTGTGGTACACCTGTCCTCTTTGAAGAAATGCTGTACCATTTTAACAAATTGATTCCCTGAAAGTATCTAGTGATT
This sequence comes from Tragulus kanchil, assembly GCA_022376925.1. NCBI lineage: Eukaryota > Metazoa > Chordata > Mammalia > Artiodactyla > Tragulidae > Tragulus > Tragulus kanchil. The sequence continues at coordinate 28,896,737 of JAIOJX010000024.1, forward strand.
CCTTGGATGTGTAATACCTTACACACTGGAAGAATCTGGTTTAACAAATATTTAACAATCAATCTTAAGACTCCCAACACACAGGACTTCCCTGGTGGTCCAGTGGTTAAGAACCCGCCTACCAATGCAGAGAACACAGGTTTGATTCAAGGTCTAGGAAGACCCTACATGCTGCGAGGCAACTAAGCCTGTGTGCCACAACTACTGAGCCCAGGAACCATAACTTCTGAAGCCTGCGCTCCTCAACAAGAGGAGAAAAAGTGTAATCAGAAGCCAGAGCAGTGTAACAAAGAGTGGTTCCAGCTTGTTGTAACTAGAGAAAAGCCAGCATGCAGCAACAAAGACCCAGCACAGCCAAATAAACAAACTCCCAACACACAGCCACATGTTTAGTGTGAATGAGACACAGTCAATAATGTATGCTGATTTTGAGGGGTTACAACTTAAGTACAGCAAAGAAGATACCAGACTGAGGTGTTTCATTTAATGTACTTGTTGAGAAGGAGTTGATCTTTCTTTGCCACTATTAGCTCTGGCTTCTTAGATGAAATTCCTTTGGACTGAAGATACTTGCTAAAGTTTATACTGGATATTGTGATGAGGGAAAAGAAGGAAAAAGATGGTAGATACATAAGACAGGTCAACCAGTCTCTGCCATTGAGGAATTTGTGGTCCTGTTTAAAGGGTAGGAAGATTGAAAGAGTTCAGGTTTAGTTTAGGATTTTCAGTTTAAGACTATTGCTTTCATAACCACAAAAATTCAAGGCAAGCCAGTTGGGGTAGCCACTCTATGAAGTTAGTCTGGGAAATTCACTTCATCTACATAGAACTCATTTCTACTAACTCTTAATGAATTTAAAAATTTAATTTCTTTGCTTTAATTCATAGTAACCCATATACAATAGGAGAAAAAAATTCATGAAATCTTTATAGCAAGAATACAAAGATGCCAGTCATGTCTGATCCCAGAGCACTGGCTCAGAGAAGCAGGAAATTGGGTATCCCTGGTAAAAAAAAAAAAAAAAAAAAACACACACACATAAATGTTCATAATCTTAAAAACTTAGTTTCTCTTTGTGGTACACCTGTCCTCTTTGAAGAAATGCTGTACCATTTTAACAAATTGATTCCCTGAAAGTATCTAGTGATTCCTTGGATGTGTAATACCTTACACACTGGAAGAATCTGGTTTAACAAATATTTAACAATCAATCTTAAGACTCCCAACACACAGGACTTCCCTGGTGGTCCAGTGGTTAAGAACCCGCCTACCAATGCAGAGAACACAGGTTTGATTCAAGGTCTAGGAAGACCCTACATGCTGCGAGGCAACTAAGCCTGTGTGCCACAACTACTGAGCCCAGGAACCATAACTTCTGAAGCCTGCGCTCCTCAACAAGAGGAGAAAAAGTGTAATCAGAAGCCAGAGCAGTGTAACAAAGAGTGGTTCCAGCTTGTTGTAACTAGAGAAAAGCCAGCATGCAGCAACAAAGACCCAGCACAGCCAAATAAACAAACTCCCAACACACAGCCACATGTTTAGTGTGAATGAGACACAGTCAATAATGTATGCTGATTTTGAGGGGTTACAACTTAAGTACAGCAAAGAAGATACCAGACTGAGGTGTTTCATTTAATGTACTTGTTGAGAAGGGAGTGAAAGAAGGTAAGGGAAACAGATGGTTAACTCACCCTACGCTGACTTCCTATCACCATTCCTCTTCCAGTGAAAGAAGAGCATTCACTGAGCTTAGTCTCATCCATTATCCATTTTCTCTAAAGAAATAGGAGTGGTGTGAGAATTAAAGACTGGTGAAGGAGACAGTGCATAAAGAATCTGCCTGTAGTGTGGGAGACCCATGTTTGATCCCTCGATGGGGAAGATCTCCTGGAGAAGGGAATGGCTACCCACTCCAGTATTCTTCCCTGGAGAATCCCACGGGCAGAGGAGCCTGGAGGGCCACTACAGTCCACGGGGCTGCAAAGAGTCAGACTCGACTGAGCTAATCACACTTTCGCCGGGAAAAGGCAGGAGCAGAGTTTCTCCTAGGGCAGAGTCTTTTTCTCCAGCACAGTAGCAAAGGCAGCACTGTCCTCCCAGCTTGGCTCAGTTCAGTCAATACAGGAAAAGATAATCTACTCAGAGCATTGTCAGGACAGTTCATGGGCTTCGTGTGAATGAGGCTGAGGGGCAGCGATGATACGATGAGGCTGCACGGTGATGATCCATCACTTTTCTTTCTGTGCCCAGGAAGGCTTGGGACATGTTATGGGTTGAATTGTGCCTGCCTCTGCCCCCAAAAAAGACAGGTTGGAATCTAAACACCTAGTACCGATGAATGTGACCTTATTTGGAAATAAGTTGCTTTCAGATGTAAACAAGTGAAGATGAGGTCTTAATGGAATTGGAACGGGCCCTAATCTAAAGGCTAGTGTCCTTATATGAAGAGGAAATTTGAACACAGAGACACACAAGAACAACATGTGATGACAAAATTAGAGATTAGAGTGACGCATCTTCAAGTCAAGGAATGCCAAGAACTACTGGCAGCCACCAGAAGCTAAAAGCAAGGCAGGGAACAGACTCTCCCATAGACGGAACCTTTCCAACACCTTCATTTTGGAATCTTGACCTCCACACCGTGAGAAAATCAATTGCTGTTGTATTAAGCCACGCAGTTTGTGGCTGTTTCTTACGCCAAGCCTAAGACACTAATACAAAGGTCAAAGACCTGCCCTTGGCAAGGTAGTGAAGCAGGTACCTCTGGGAACTGAAACTCTTGCCTGATTTATTGTACTCATTTCATTTCATCTTGCTCACCTTCCCTCCACCCTCAGTATCTATGGTAGAAAACATAATGCTAAAATCCAAATCTTCCAGCAGCACTCCACAGTTTACACACAATAGAAGCAGACCTACAAAGCACTGCAGACACAGACACTGTCCACCTTTACAACATTTTCTTGCCTCAATCATTACATTGATGTGTGTGTGTTAGTTGCTAAGTCGTATTTGACTCTTTGCAACCCTATGGACTATAGCCCGCCAGGCTCTTCTGTCAATGGAATTCTCTAGGCAAGAATACTGGAATGAGCTGTCATGCCCTCCTCCAGGGGATCTTCCCGACCAAGGCATCGGATACTCATCTCTTTCTGTCTCCTGCATTGGCAGGCAGGTTCTTTACCACTAGCGCCACCTGGGAAGTTCCATTATACTGACAGACCCTTACAACTACATTTCTTTTTTAACTCCTCAGTGATTTCACATAGATGTGTTCTTTGCCGATGTAAAGACTCAATTCAAATATCCCTAGGAAGCCTTCCTTCACCTCTGTAGGCAAAGAATTTGTCTGATCTCTGGCACAGAGTTTCAAAAACACTTCAAGAATTTCCCGAGTGACAGAAGTCTTTGTTATGCTAATGCTGTGCCTCTTGGTAGGTTCCCAGACAGCTCCAGGATGGAGGCAGGTCACCAGAAAGTTAGGACTTTCAGTCTCCAAAACTTCAGTGAATGAAATAGGACTGGAGATCAAAGATTAGTCACATGGCTAATGACTTAATCAACCATGTCTATGTATAATTCTTTAAAAAACTAGGAATAAGACCACCATATGAGTGAGCAATCCCACTATTATGCCTATACCTTGAGGAAACCAAAATTGAAAAGAAACTTGAACCCCAATGTTCACTGAAGCACTATTTGCAATAGCTAAGACATGGAAGTAACCTAGATGTCTACTGACAGAGGATTGGACAGAGAAGTTGTGGTACATATATATGATGGAATATTACTCAGCCATAAAAAGGAATGCATCTGACTCAGGTCTAACAAGGTAGATGAACTAGAGAATATTATACAGAATGAAGTTAAGTCAGAAAGAGAAAAACAAATATCATATACTAATACATATATATATATATATAATCTAGAAAGATGGTACTGATGAAATTATTTGCAGGGCAGCAATGGAGACGAAGACATAGAGAACATACTTATGGACATGGTGACAGGGAAGGAAGAAGAGGATGGGATGTGTGGAGAGAGTAACATGGAAACATATATTACCATACATAAAACAGTCAATGAGAATTTGCTATATGACTCAGGGGAACTCAAAGTAAGGCTCTGTAATAACCTAGAGGGGTGGGATGGAGAGGGAGATGGGAGGGAAAGGTTCAAGAGGCAGGGGGCCTATGGCTGATTGATGTGGATATTTGGCAGAAACCAACATAATACTGCAAAGTAATTATCCTTTAATAAAAAAATAAATTAATTTAAAAAATCATGTCTATGTAATGAAACCTCGATAAAAACCCTGGATACAGGACTTGCCTGGTGGTCCAGTGATTAAGACTCTGCCTTCCAATGCAGGGGATGTGGGCTCCATCCGTGACTGGGAGACTAAGATCTTACATACCATAGAGCAACTAGAGAGACCACAAGCTCTAATGCCCAGGCTCTGGAACAAGAGAACTCTTTGTACCACAAGAAGCTCTTGTACTGTAACAAAAAACTCCACACACCACAACTGGAGAATCCTCCACACGCCATGGGGGGGCAGTCACAGAAAGTTAGGACTTTCAGTCTCCAAAACTTCAGTGAATGAAATAGGACTGGAGATCAAAGATTAGTCACATGGCTAATGACTTAATCAACCATGTCTATGTATAATTCTTTAAAAAACTAGGAATAAGACCACCATATGAGTGAGCAATCCCACTATTATGCCTATACCTTGAGGAAACCAAAATTGAAAAGAAACTTGAACCCCAATGTTCACTGAAGCACTATTTGCAATAGCTAAGACATGGAAGTAACCTAGATGTCTACTGACAGAGGATTGGACAGAGAAGTTGTGGTACATATATATGATGGAATATTACTCAGCCATAAAAAGGAATGCATCTGACTCAGGTCTAACAAGGTAGATGAACTAGAGAATATTATACAGAATGAAGTTAAGTCAGAAAGAGAAAAACAAATATCATATACTAATACATATATATATATATATAATCTAGAAAGATGGTACTGATGAAATTATTTGCAGGGCAGCAATGGAGACGAAGACATAGAGAACATACTTATGGACATGGTGACAGGGAAGGAAGAAGAGGATGGGATGTGTGGAGAGAGTAACATGGAAACATATATTACCATACATAAAACAGTCAATGAGAATTTGCTATATGACTCAGGGGAACTCAAAGTAAGGCTCTGTAATAACCTAGAGGGGTGGGATGGAGAGGGAGATGGGAGGGAAAGGTTCAAGAGGCAGGGGGCCTATGGCTGATTGATGTGGATATTTGGCAGAAACCAACATAATACTGCAAAGTAATTATCCTTTAATAAAAAAATAAATTAATTTAAAAAATCATGTCTATGTAATGAAACCTCGATAAAAACCCTGGATACAGGACTTGCCTGGTGGTCCAGTGATTAAGACTCTGCCTTCCAATGCAGGGGATGTGGGCTCCATCCGTGACTGGGAGACTAAGATCTTACATACCATAGAGCAACTAGAGAGACCACAAGCTCTAATGCCCAGGCTCTGGAACAAGAGAACTCTTTGTACCACAAGAAGCTCTTGTACTGTAACAAAAAACTCCACACACCACAACTGGAGAATCCTCCACACGCCACAAGCAGAGAAAGTCCACATATCACAGCAACGACTCAGTATGGCCAAAAAAAATTAACAATAAAAAACACTGATCCCAAGTTCACGGACCTCCTTCGCTGGTGAACTCACTGATGTGCTGTGAGGCTGATGTACCTTGACTCCACCAGAACAGGATGTGGAAGCTCTGTACTCCCAGAACCCATTTTTTTAATATAAACTATAATCAGTATAGCATTTTCATGAGTTCTTCTAGAAAACTCTCATTCTTGATGGGATTATGGGGACCCTTGAACTTATAGCCAGTTGGTCAGAAGAGCAGGTGAGCTGGGGCCCCTCAAAATGCGGCTTGCATCTGAAGTAAAAGAAGTCTTGTAGAGGACTGACTGACTGTTTAACTTGTAGAGTCAGACACTAATTCCTAGTGACTGACGTCAGAATTGCACTGTAGTATGTTCAATTGGGTTTTAACACAGTTTAACTTCCTAGTCTTCCTCTCCACCTCTTCTCCAGTTGGCTTCAGAACCTGTGTTGTTTCTGCCTGTCCACAATCAATCCATGTTGCCTGAGTGGGGCTAATTCCATTTCTTCCACTCTAGAATAAGCATGTGACCCATACCTGGCTGATAAAGGGTACTCCATTTTCCCTGGTTGCTTTAGAATAGGCAATAGGACCCAAGTCAGCTCCATAAGATCAGTTTGACAGAGAAACACCCTCTTTCCATTAGGGTTGTTAAGCTGATAATATGTGGGACCACAGCTGCTTAATCTATCCTTGGCAACATTCACAGAGAGTCTGCCTGAGAGTTATGTCAACACACACAGAAGAGAAGAGCTAAGATACTATTTCCCTAATGGAGAGTTTTTGAAAACCTGAAATACAGCTGTGTTTGAAACAAGAAATACCTTCTGAGCCTCCTTTTTATGTTAGTCAGTAAATTCTCTCTCTCTCTCTCTCGTGCTTTATTAAATAATAATAAGGCTATTGGATTTTAAGTTTTTTATTTATTTATCTTATTTGGTTGTGCTGGGTCTTCGTTGCAGCACTTGGGTCTCTGTTGTGTCATGCGGGATCTTTTGCTGTGGCCCTACTGACTCTTCCGTTGTGGAGCCCTAACTCAGTAGTTGTGGCATGGAGGCTTTGTTGTTTTGCAGCCTGTGGGATCTCAGTTCCCTGACCAGGGTTCTGCACTGCAAGGTGGATTCTTCACCACTGGACCACGAGGGAAATCCATAGAAACTTCTTTTATTCAAGTTGTTTTCAAGTAAGTTCTCTGTCACTTGCAACCAAAAGAACCATGCTTCCAAAGGCTAATTATGACTCTCATTTCTACTATCACACTCATTATAATTGCTTGTTTGCCTAGACCAAGAGAAGAGTGATGTTTTCTTTGTCCTCAAAGTCTGCAATACCTACCTCAAGGCTTAGAATTTGTTCAGTCGATCTGTTGTGTCTGACTCTTCACAACCCTATGGACTGTAGCCTGCCAGCCCCCTCTGTCCATGAGCTCTCCCAGGCAAGAACACTGGAGCAGGTTGCCATTTCCCACGCCATGGAATCTTCCCGACCCAGGGATCAATTCTGCATCTCCTATGTCTCCGGCATTGGCAGAAAGATTCTTCACCACTGAGCCACCTGGGAAGCTCAACGCCTAGAACGGTAGTGTCCAACACATTTTTTTAAATGGATGTGGGGTAACTGACCACTTCTTCACAGTGCTCATTTCCTCCCCACTGGCATCCCCTTCCCCCTCTCATCTTCACCCCCAGCATAGTCCCATTCACAAAATAACAGAAAAAAGTTACCAGTCTAGAAACGGAAAGAATTGAATTGTAGCCCTAGTTCTCCTTTCTCGAGATATATAACCTTAGCTGATAATCGGCAGCTAGTAGGAACCTGCTGTATATCCCCAGGGCTCAACTTGGTGCCCTGTGATAATGAAGACGGGTGGGATGTGGGTGGGTGGACAGCGGGGTGAAGAGGGGATGTATGTGTACATATAGATGACTCTCTTCACTGTACAGCAGAAACATGACACTGGAAAGCAACTATACTCCAATAAGAAAAGTAAATTAGGGGTTTCGCTGGTGGTCCAGTAGGTAAGGTGACAATCTCCCAATCAGGGGACCTGGGTTCGATTCCTGGTCAGGGAACTAGATCCCACATGCCAAAAAGAAATAAATAAAAGTGAATAAATATTTTTTAAAAAAAGAAAAGTAAATTTGAAAAGGATTATCTTTTCTCTATCTAGCCTCAATAAAGTGAACAGTATCTGGAGATTCTCTGAGAGGAAACTTGCATGCAATGCTCTTTATTCCATTTGTTTTCAAGTAACTTCTCTGTCACTTGCAACCAAAAGAACCATGCTTCCAAAGGCTAATTATGACTCTCATTTCTACTATCACACTCATTATAATTGCTTGTTTGCCTAGACCAAGAGAAGAGTGATGTTTTCTTTGTCCTCAAAGTCTGCAATACCTACCTCAAGGCTTAGAATTTGTTCAGTCGATCTGTTGTGTCTGACTCTTCACAACCCTATGGACTGTAGCCTGCCAGCCCCCTCTGTCCATGAGCTCTCCCAGGCAAGAACACTGGAGCAGGTTGCCATTTCCCACGCCATGGAATCTTCCCGACCCAGGGATCAATTCTGCATCTCCTATGTCTCCGGCATTGGCAGAAAGATTCTTCACCACTGAGCCACCTGGGAAGCTCAACGCCTAGAACGGTAGTGTCCAACACATTTTTTTAAATGGATGTGGGGTAACTGACCACTTCTTCACAGTGCTCATTTCCTCCCCACTGGCATCCCCTTCCCCCTCTCATCTTCACCCCCAGCATAGTCCCATTCACAAAATAACAGAAAAAAGTTACCAGTCTAGAAACGGAAAGAATTGAATTGTAGCCCTAGTTCTCCTTTCTCGAGATATATAACCTTAGCTGATAATCGGCAGCTAGTAGGAACCTGCTGTATATCCCCAGGGCTCAACTTGGTGCCCTGTGATAATGAAGACGGGTGGGATGTGGGTGGGTGGACAGCGGGGTGAAGAGGGGATGTATGTGTACATATAGATGACTCTCTTCACTGTACAGCAGAAACATGACACTGGAAAGCAACTATACTCCAATAAGAAAAGTAAATTAGGGGTTTCGCTGGTGGTCCAGTAGGTAAGGTGACAATCTCCCAATCAGGGGACCTGGGTTCGATTCCTGGTCAGGGAACTAGATCCCACATGCCAAAAAGAAATAAATAAAAGTGAATAAATATTTTTTAAAAAAAGAAAAGTAAATTTGAAAAGGATTATCTTTTCTCTATCTAGCCTCAATAAAGTGAACAGTATCTGGAGATTCTCTGAGAGGAAACTTGCATGTCTCTAATACCTGCTAGACTATTAATTAAGAAGTAAGGCGGGCTTCTCCTGGTGGTCCAGTGGATAAGGACATCGCCTTGCAGTGCAAGGGGCGCCGGTTCGATCCCTGCCTGGGAAGATCCCACGTGCCGTGGAGCGGCTGGACTGATGTGTCCAATTATCGAGCTGGAGATCTGGAGCGCATGCGCCCAGAGCCGGTGCTCTGCAACGACAGAGGCCACCGCGAAGGGAGGCCCACAGGAACCAAAGAACAAAGATGGATGAAAAATAGAGAAATGAAAGCCCAATAGAAGTGGCCCACCCATCCCCCTCTCTCCCTACCCCACCCCCACAAAAGATAAATAAATAAAAAATAAATGTTTAAAAAAAAAAAAAAAAAGAAGTAAGGCAGGGCTTAACTCATTGGTAAACAGTTCACCTGCCAATGCAGAAGACACGGGTTCAATCCCTGAGCCGGGAAGATCCCACATGCTGCAGAGCAACTAAGCCTGTGAGCCACAACTACTGAGCCTGTGCTCTAGAACCTCAGAGATGCAGCTATTGAGTCCTTGTGCTGCAACTACTGAAGCCTGTGTGTTATCTGATAGATGTGCCCAGCTTAGCGGCATCATGCATCACATCTTCCTTGGGTTTTACAAGTGAAACCACAATTGGAAAGATACGAGACAGGACTTACTGTCAAAGAGGGGCCTGGTCAAGACTCTCCAGCATGTGGACTATCTCACTTCCGACTCGACTCAGAACCAGACCATAATCCAGAAGTTGCCCCAAACCCACTAACAGGATTAATGTCTCATTCCATGACATTGACACTGGAAAGCAACTATACTCCAATAAGAAAAGTAAATTAGGGGTTTCGCTGGTGGTCCAGTAGGTAAGGTGACAATCTCCCAATCAGGGGACCTGGGTTCGATTCCTGGTCAGGGAACTAGATCCCACATGCCAAAAAGAAATAAATAAAAGTGAATAAATATTTTTTAAAAAAAGAAAAGTAAATTTGAAAAGGATTATCTTTTCTCTATCTAGCCTCAATAAAGTGAACAGTATCTGGAGATTCTCTGAGAGGAAACTTGCATGTCTCTAATACCTGCTAGACTATTAATTAAGAAGTAAGGCGGGCTTCTCCTGGTGGTCCAGTGGATAAGGACATCGCCTTGCAGTGCAAGGGGCGCCGGTTCGATCCCTGCCTGGGAAGATCCCACGTGCCGTGGAGCGGCTGGACTGATGTGTCCAATTATCGAGCTGGAGATCTGGAGCGCATGCGCCCAGAGCCGGTGCTCTGCAACGACAGAGGCCACCGCGAAGGGAGGCCCACAGGAACCAAAGAACAAAGATGGATGAAAAATAGAGAAATGAAAGCCCAATAGAAGTGGCCCACCCATCCCCCTCTCTCCCTACCCCACCCCCACAAAAGATAAATAAATAAAAAATAAATGATTAAAAAAAAAAAAAAAAAAAAGAAAAGCAGGGCTTAACTCATTGGTAAACAGTTCACCTGCCAATGCAGAAGACACGGGTTCAATCCCTGAGCCGGGAAGATCCCACATGCTGCAGAGCAACTAAGCCTGTGAGCCACAACTACTGAGCCTGTGCTCTAGAACCTCAGAGATGCAGCTATTGAGTCCTTGTGCTGCAACTACTGAAGCCTGTGTGTTATCTGATAGATGTGCCCAGCTTAGCGGCATCATGCATCACATCTTCCTTGGGTTTTACAAGTGAAACCACAATTGGAAAGATACGAGACAGGACTTACTGTCAAAGAGGGGCCTGGTCAAGACTCTCCAGCATGTGGACTATCTCACTTCCGACTCGACTCAGAACCAGACCATAATCCAGAAGTTGCCCCAAACCCACTAACAGGATTAATGTCTCATTCCATGACATTGACACCGTGTCCCCAACCACAATAGGAGAACATCTGTCACGAGAAAAAGATAGGACTCAATGGAGAAAACAGGCTAAACTAAGTCTCTCAACTCTTATATCAAACAATCTGAGAGACTGGGAGACTGTCATAGCCTCTGGGTTTTTATGGATAGCAGTGTCTTTTTCCCCCGTGGGTAGGAACTTAAATGTCTTTATTTGAGGCAAATTCCCTTCAAGGGGAAAGCCAGAAGAACTTCAAGAGAAGAGCTATTGAAAAGGATATATGTAATGAATCTGGTATTCCCCACCCCTACCTGCCCATCCAGACTGAGCCTTGACTAGGCAGCAAGAAAGTGAGCTTTGGCTGCATGGAGCCCACTTTTGTTCCCACCAAGCCCTGAGGCCTAGCCTAGAAGAGCAGAAGTGGAGGCAACGAGGATCATCTCGATTATTCAGGCCTTGAATTACTCCTGATATCCTCCAGGGGATGAAAGAAGATAGCTATTATATGGGGGGAAGCAGGTGATAGGTGGACAAAAACAGAGGAAAGGAGACGTTTTCAAATTATCCAGACCAGATTTTAGACAATTTTTCTTTCCTCCTGAACAGACACCAAATGACACTACTAGGAGCTTCCCAGGGATGACTATACGGAACAGGCCCAATACAAGACTGCTCATTAAAAAAAAAAAAAGAAAAAAAGACTTTTTAAAACTCCAGGTAGGGCTTCCCTGGTGGTCCAGTGGGTAAAGAATCTGCCTTACAATGCAAGGGGCACGGGTTCGATCCCTGGCCTGGGAAGATCCCACGTGCTGCGGAGCGGCTGGACAGGTGTGTCCAATTACGAGTCAGTGCTCTGGAGTGCATGCGCCCAGAGCCAGTGCTCTGCAATGTGAGAGAGGCCACTGCAACGGGAGGCCCACATATGGCAAAGAATTAAGACGGATCAAAATAAATAAATGAAGGACCAATAAAAGAGGTCAAAAAAAAAAAAACCTCCAGGGGAAAATTACTGCCTACCCATCATACCCCTCTCTGCACACACACACACAAAAACCTTCTCCACCCACTCCATGTATCTTTACGATTACCTTGGTTTAAGACCTTAATTTTTGTTATAATGCATGCTCTCCTAGGAAGGTAACATTTAAAGTCAATACCAACTACCTTAACCTTAAGCTCAATGGGTTCCTAGTCTTTACTCTAGTAACTCTGATGGGTGAGGGAAGCCAGAAAGGAAGTGCAGGAAGGAGGGAAAGGAGTGAGAGAGAAAGAGAGTGATCATGAAGGAAGCTGTTCACAGAAGGGAGAAGCTGAGACCACCACTTTTGTAACTCTGCAAGGATGTTATCCTAGTTGAGGAAAAATCAGAATTCTTAAATATGGTCCTTTAAAAGCACCTACAATTCAACTAAGAGTCATCCCTAGGAAGAACCCTACAGCTTGTGGAACTAAGTCCTGCATTAGAATAGGAGGATCTCAATCACCGTAACAGGTTTACTTATGAACTTATCTGCTCCTCTGTTCCACACAGACAGAGTACGGATTTCTCTTAGAGAGAATTAAGCATTTCTCTACCAAGCGTTCTTGACATGAGCTATGGAAGCCTACAGGTCAACCCTTCAGTTCTCAAACTACTCCTGTCAGGTTCTCCATACTGCCCTTTCTGAAGCGAGAACCTCAGAAAAGAAACACATTAGCAAAAGTTCTTAGAACTGCAGGAGAACAGCCAATTTTCTCTTGGGCAAGAGCACCCTCTGGTGGTGAATATCTGTATTGTGGCCTAGTCGCTTGCTCTCTGGAGGTACTCTGTCTCCTAAAGTGGCTCAACCATACCATAAGTCCTGCCAGATGGAAGGTCTCCCAAGATCTCTCTTAGTAGAGTAACAATCCGAGTTATCATAGTTCTAAGGTCATGGTCCAGGGCCTTGCACTGTTAGTCCTAGTCTGCGGCTCCCTAGTCACCTATCAGTCTCACTTCCAATATTAAAAGGAAGAAAAAAAAGCCAACAAGAGGATCAAATGAAAATGCTTCTTACTCAGTAAAGTCCTATAAAATTAAGAGAAGCCACGATGGCTTACCAGATATACACAGACCTCAGATCCAAACAGAAAGTTCTTAAGAGTACACTCTTGGGGTTTCCTGGTGGTCTAAGCGGGTAAAGAGTCTGCATTGCAATGCAAGGGGCGGTTCAGTCCCTGGCCCGGGAAGATTCCATGTGCCATGAGCTGGGCTGGTGTGTCCAATTATGAGACAGCACCCTGAAGCGCATGCACCCAGAGCCAGTGCTGTGCAACAAGAAAGGCCGCTGTGATGGGAGGTCCACACAGTCCAAAGAATAAAGATGAATGAAAAATAAAAAAATAAAAAACAACTTAGAGGCAAAAAAAAAAAAAAGAGTACACTCTTATGTTTGCCAACCGCTGCCCTGTTAATCCCAACAGCTATGTTCATCAAGTCACTTTCCAACTTTTGAACCAAGGACAACGTCCCATAGCCTTGAGTAAGGATCTGCAAGAGCCAGAGGAGAACACACAGACCTTCTGCAGCATGGCCAGAGTCAGCCTGGTGTTCCTCCCTGATGTGACAAGATACTTCCTGCCCTTTTGTGTGTGTGTGTGTGTGTATGCATGTGTGTGTATTCCCTATGGTGGCTCAGTGCTAAAGAATCCACGTGCCAATGCAGTAGATGAAGGCTGGATCCCTGGATCAGGAAAATCCCCTGTAGAAGGAAATGCCAACCCACTCCAGGATTCTTTCTGGAAATCTCATAGACAGAGGGCCCTGGTGGGCCACATACAGTCCATGGGGTCACAAAGAGTTGGACACGACTGAGCAACCAAGCAACAACATATGTATGTATATGTGTATACACACACACACACACACATATATATATATATATATACCCAAATGCGTATTAGCTTCAGTAGATTTTACTACATATAGATCTTGAAGTCAATGTGGTCTAAACAGAACTCTCAATTTCCAATCCACTCCCAATTGACTCTTGTCTCAAGCTTTCTGATTTCAAGGAACCTGTTGTCAAAACAGATGGTGGAGCTTTAGATAGAGATTTCCAAGTCCATTTTGGGCCCGAGGAAAAAAATGCTTCGTACTCAGTAAAGTCCTATAAAATTAAGAGAAGCCACGATGGCTTACCAGATATACACAGACCGCAGATCCAAACAGAAAGTTCTTAAGAGTACACTCTTGGGGTTTCCGGGTGGTCTAAGCGGTAAAGAGTCTGCATTGCAATGCAAGGGGCGGTTCAGTCCCTGGCCCGGGAAGATTCCATGTGCCATGAGCTGGGCTGGTGTGTCCAATTATGAGACAGCACCCTGAAGCGCATGCACCCAGAGCCAGTGCTGTGCAACAAGAAAGGCCGCTGTGATGGGAGGTCCACACAGTCCAAAGAATAAAGATGAATGAAAAATAAAAAAATAAAAAACAACTTAGAGGCAAAAAAAAAAAAAAGAGTACACTCTTATGTTTGCCAACCGCTGCCCTGTTAATCCCAACAGCTATGTTCATCAAGTCACTTTCCAACTTTTGAACCAAGGACAACGTCCCATAGCCTTGAGTAAGGATCTGCAAGAGCCAGAGGAGAACACACAGACCTTCTGCAGCATGGCCAGAGTCAGCCTGGTGTTCCTCCCTGATGTGACAAGATACTTCCTGCCCTTTTGTGTGTGTGTGTGTGTATGCATGTGTGTGTATTCCCTATGGTGGCTCAGTGCTAAAGAATCCACGTGCCAATGCAGTAGATGAAGGCTGGATCCCTGGATCAGGAAAATCCCCTGTAGAAGGAAATGCCAACCCACTCCAGGATTCTTTCTGGAAATCTCATAGACAGAGGGCCCTGGTGGGCCACATACAGTCCATGGGGTCACAAAGAGTTGGACACGACTGAGCAACCAAGCAACAACATATGTATGTATATGTGTATACACACACACACACACACATATATATATATATATATACCCAAATGCGTATTAGCTTCAGTAGATTTTACTACATATAGATCTTGAAGTCAATGTGGTCTAAACAGAACTCTCAATTTCCAATCCACTCCCAATTGACTCTTGTCTCAAGCTTTCTGATTTCAGGAACTGGTCCCAGTATCCACCCAGGTGTGAGTTTCAAGTCAAAACTCAAAACAGATGGTGGAGCTAGTATTGATCAACTGATAGAGATGGTGCCTTCCAAGTTTATAGTAAAGTTACTTTTTAGCTCTGACATATGAGAAAATAAATTGAGACATTGTAAAATCTCACTGTTCACTCTACTAGTTTTAGCATTCGTTGGGGTTTCCCAGGTGGTTTTAGTGGTAAAGAACCTGCCTGTCAATGAAGGAGACATAAGAGACTATGGTTCAATCCTCAGCAGGAAAAACCCTTGGAGGAGGGCATGGCACTCCACTCCAGTATTCTTGCCTGGAGAATCCCTTGCACAGAGGAGCCTGGTGGGCTGCAGTCCATGGGGTCTCAAAGAATCAGACATGACTAAAGTGATTTAGCATGATGTTTCTTATGAGGGTTGCCTTTTTTGTGATTACATTACAGTTTTCAAAGGGCTTTTAAATGCGTTGCATCTTCTGATGGACCCCTGCCAATAATTACTCCTGGTAAGGTGCAGCAGCCTTTATCTGCATATTCCACTATGTTAGCAGAGAGCTGCCAAAAGAACACAAAATCAAATGCTGAGAATTCAAAATGGAAGGAAAGAAAGGGAGAGGTTATTCATTTTAATCTTGGCTTTAACAATACGGTATAATTATATTTGGGGAGAGGAGTCAAATATGTTCATTTATTTATTAAATAATCATCTAAATTAGTCTAAAGCAACAGGAATCATCATCTCATGACACACAAGAAGGCTGTAATGACCCTAGCATATAGTGCAAGTAGCTGCTCAGCATAATAACAAAGAAAAAAAACAGGAGAAAACAGTTTGGGTTTTTTTTTTTTTTTGGAAATTGACAAGGTAAGCTCCAAGGAACCTGATCTAAGTCTTGTGGGGCAACTGGACTAAGATGGACAAAGAAAAGGCAAGGAAGGACTTTGAGTCAAACTGGCACAAACATGCAGAGGTGGAACACGCAGTGGGCACATGAGGAATATAAAGTAAAACCATGGAGTGGACACTGAGGCTTATTTTTCTAATGGTAAAAACATAAAGAAGAGATGGAGACTTCCCTGGTGGTCCAGCGGCTAAGATTCCATGTTCCCAAATGGAAGGTGACTCCAGGTAATGCTATCTGATCAACTGATAGAGATGGTGCCCTTTCCAAAACTCAAAACAGATGGTGGAGCTAGTATTGATCAACTGA
The DNA here is from genome assembly GCA_022376925.1 of Tragulus kanchil. Taxonomy (NCBI): domain Eukaryota; kingdom Metazoa; phylum Chordata; class Mammalia; order Artiodactyla; family Tragulidae; genus Tragulus; species Tragulus kanchil. Next base: position 28,912,929 of record JAIOJX010000024.1, read on the forward strand.
TAGAGATGGTGCCTTCCAAGTTTATAGTAAAGTTACTTTTTAGCTCTGACATATGAGAAAATAAATTGAGACATTGTAAAATCTCACTGTTCACTCTACTAGTTTTAGCATTCGTTGGGGTTTCCCAGGTGGTTTTAGTGGTAAAGAACCTGCCTGTCAATGAAGGAGACATAAGAGACTATGGTTCAATCCTCAGCAGGAAAAACCCTTGGAGGAGGGCATGGCACTCCACTCCAGTATTCTTGCCTGGAGAATCCCTTGCACAGAGGAGCCTGGTGGGCTGCAGTCCATGGGGTCTCAAAGAATCAGACATGACTAAAGTGATTTAGCATGATGTTTCTTATGAGGGTTGCCTTTTTTGTGATTACATTACAGTTTTCAAAGGGCTTTTAAATGCGTTGCATCTTCTGATGGACCCCTGCCAATAATTACTCCTGGTAAGGTGCAGCAGCCTTTATCTGCATATTCCACTATGTTAGCAGAGAGCTGCCAAAAGAACACAAAATCAAATGCTGAGAATTCAAAATGGAAGGAAAGAAAGGGAGAGGTTATTCATTTTAATCTTGGCTTTAACAATACGGTATAATTATATTTGGGGAGAGGAGTCAAATATGTTCATTTATTTATTAAATAATCATCTAAATTAGTCTAAAGCAACAGGAATCATCATCTCATGACACACAAGAAGGCTGTAATGACCCTAGCATATAGTGCAAGTAGCTGCTCAGCATAATAACAAAGAAAAAAAACAGGAGAAAACAGTTTGGGTTTTTTTTTTTTTTTGGAAATTGACAAGGTAAGCTCCAAGGAACCTGATCTAAGTCTTGTGGGGCAACTGGACTAAGATGGACAAAGAAAAGGCAAGGAAGGACTTTGAGTCAAACTGGCACAAACATGCAGAGGTGGAACACGCAGTGGGCACATGAGGAATATAAAGTAAAACCATGGAGTGGACACTGAGGCTTATTTTTCTAATGGTAAAAACATAAAGAAGAGATGGGGACTTCCCTGGTGGTCCAGCGGCTAAGATTCCATGTTCCCAATGGAGGTGACTCAGGTTCGATCCCACATGCTGCAACTAAGAGTTTGCATGCCGCAACTAAGAGATCCCACATCGAAAAAAGAGAGAAACAAAGATCAAAACTCTCCTGAGTGCCACAACTAAGACCTGGCACAACCAACTAAGGAAATAAATATTTAAAAAATAAATAAAGAACAGATGTCTTCTAAGTAGTATCTATTCCTCTGCCAGTTATAACATGAAACTCTGAAGGCTGAATCTATTCAACAGCCACAAAGCTTGAAACATCATCTTTCCCTCATGGAACTGAGAGCAATAGCTAGGGAAACATTAAAAAAAAAAAAAAAGAAAAAGTTATAGAGCATGTCAAGAATTTCTGAGTTCTAATAATCAGTACAGAAGCATGGAAATATTGTAACTGCATCCCATTCTACAGTCCACTTCAGAAGAAAAACGGGTAAAATGTAATGTAAGGAAAGTGTAATCTGGAAAGTAACAAGGAAACAAGGAAGGAAAATGTAATCTGCTGGATGAGGATGACGAGTGTTTATAATATCGGAGGATGTGTGTTTTCCCTGCAAATTACTTCACTTGATCCTCACAGAAGCTTCATGCCTTTTTTTTGGTAAGAAATTATGCAAAACTAAAATATATATATATATATATATATGTAAAACTGACCCCAAATAGCTTAGCATTAGAGAATTCACTGTCTGGTACAACTGGAAAGCCCAGTTGATAGCTGGATCCAGAGGACCAGATGATGTTATCAGGATTCTGTTTTTCTTTCTCAGCTCTGTTGCACTCTGACAGTCAGATTCACCTGCAGCCGGGCACTCTTGGTGTACCTGAGGAGATTAAGTGCCTCCAATCGTATACTTAGGGGTCAAAAGGAGCAGATTCCTCTCCCTTGCTTGCTCCTTCCCTCCAGCTCTGCTAGCCCTCCCCTTCTCATCCCTCCATGATAGAAGGCTGTGGGTGGCCCCGGTGGATCATGTGCACAACACAAGACCAAATGCTGCAAGAGCCTTGAGTCCTGTGGCCACCCCTTTCCACCAGTGATAAGCAGGTAATGGGGCTGGCAGCCTCACTGGCACCATATGAGTCAGGGAGGGTCACTTCCAGTGGAAAGCAAGGTGCCCAGCACATGTCCACCACAGATAAATACTAACCATAACCCTATTTGGCAATGAGAAAATTGAGACTTTGGTTGAATTTGAAACCAGGCTTTGGGAATAAGACTGTCCTTTTGGGATGCTGTTTGGGGGTAGGGGGTGGCCTTGTCCCATGGCATGTGGGATCTTAGTTCCCCAACCAGGGATCAAACCCATGGCCCCTGCAGCGGGAATGCAAAGTCTTAACCGCTGGACCGCCAGGGAATTCACAAGACTGCCCATCGTTAAACCAATTTCTGTGAAGCTGAGAAACCTTTGGAAAGGACTGAGCTTGAGCCTCACCCAGATAATGAGCCCCGAATCTAGGTAGTAAGAACTAGGGAATACAGTTTTTTTTTTTTATTATTGTCTTCAAGTGGTTCTAACATTAGAAACAGTAGAAAGCAGTCAGTATTGAAAACTTCCATCCTAAGCAACGAGGCCTCTGTTAATAATAAATTCCAGACTGCACACAGTACTTCCTTTGGCCACTTCTATCACCCAGCTCGTAGGAATGACCTAGAGCTTCACCGACCCGCCTCCATCACTCGCCTTTCTACCAACCCTGTCTTCAGAGCTGCAGTCTCCAGTACCTCACCGGACATGGCAGACGTTCAATAAATATTTGTCAAACTGAATTGATGTAGCTCCCTGGATTTTCAGGTAAATGTTCCTGCTGGATTGAAGGGTTCAGAGCGGGGAAATAATAAAACTATCATCATATTGTCTCTGGAGTACTCAAGATAGAAAGGAGGGAAAAAGAAAAGAGAAAGTCTGCTGTCCATATTATCTGAGTCAAAAAGAAACAAAAAATAAGGAGCTCAGTAGGTAAGATTATCCTGTGGCAGAAATTATTTTTCAAGTTAACGTGACACTTCTAGCCAGCATTTCAGCTCTCATTGCTTGCTCCTTCCCTCCAGCTCTGCTAGCCCTCCCTTCTCATCCCTCCATGATAGAAGGCTGTGGGTGGCCCCGTGGATCATGTGCACAACACAAGACCAAATGCTGCAAGAGCCTTGAGTCCTGTGGCCCCCCCTTTCCACCAGTGATAAGCAGGTAATGGGGCTGGCAGCCTCACTGGCACCATATGAGTCAGGGAGGGTCACTTCCAGTGGAAAGCAAGGTGCCCAGCACATGTCCACCACAGATAAATACTAACCATAACCCTATTTGGCAATGAGAAAATTGAGACTTTGGTTGAATTTGAAACCAGGCTTTGGGAATAAGACTGTCCTTTTGGGATGCTGTTTGGGGGTAGGGGGTGGCCTTGTCCCATGGCATGTGGGATCTTAGTTCCCCAACCAGGGATCAAACCCATGGCCCCTGCAGCGGGAATGCAAAGTCTTAACCGCTGGACCGCCAGGGAATTCACAAGACTGCCCATCGTTAAACCAATTTCTGTGAAGCTGAGAAACCTTTGGAAAGGACTGAGCTTGAGCCTCACCCAGATAATGAGCCCCGAATCTAGGTAGTAAGAACTAGGGAATACAGTTTTTTTTTTTTATTATTGTCTTCAAGTGGTTCTAACATTAGAAACAGTAGAAAGCAGTCAGTATTGAAAACTTCCATCCTAAGCAACGAGGCCTCTGTTAATAATAAATTCCAGACTGCACACAGTACTTCCTTTGGCCACTTCTATCACCCAGCTCGTAGGAATGACCTAGAGCTTCACCGACCCGCCTCCATCACTCGCCTTTCTACCAACCCTGTCTTCAGAGCTGCAGTCTCCAGTACCTCACCGGACATGGCAGACGTTCAATAAATATTTGTCAAACTGAATTGATGTAGCTCCCTGGATTTTCAGGTAAATGTTCCTGCTGGATTGAAGGGTTCAGAGCGGGGAAATAATAAAACTATCATCATATTGTCTCTGGAGTACTCAAGATAGAAAGGAGGGAAAAAGAAAAAGAGAAAGTCTGCTGTCCATATTATCTGAGTCAAAAAGAAACAAAAAATAAGGAGCTCAGTAGGTAAGATTATCCTGTGGCAGAAATTATTTTTCAAGTTAACGTGACACTTCTAGCCAGCATTTCAGCTCTCATTCTGCTTCATTCCTTAATTACAATATCCTTATTTCTCAATTAAAGGCTCATTAAGCTTGTCAACATCTTTCTAAAATATCAACTATTCTATTCTTTAGAAAGCTAGGCTTTATTTAATTGAAATCCTTTATGGAAAAGCATACTCTAATGATTTTTTATTTTTGGCCCAGCCATGCAGCTTGTGGAATCTTAGTTCCCCAACCAGGGATTAAACCTGAAGCATGGAGTCCTACCACTAGGAATTCCCCTCTGATGATTTCTTGATCTGTCATTCCATTTCAGGACACCATGTTGAACAAAATCTTTAATCTGATGAAAAGTTTAATTCTTCTACAGTCAAGTAACTGCTCTTCAGCTAAAACCTTCTGTTAGAGCTACACTCACATTATAGCCCTTGGTTCTGTGCTCCTTCGGGGTTTTGTGGGTTTTTTCACACCAACAACGTAACTTGCTGCTCTCAGACTTCCAGTTTGCCTTGCACAACCCTGAGCCCTCACGTTTCATCTCTATGTGGGTGTGAAGGCGGGTTCTGGGTAACTAATTTTCCTACTTGGCTGTCTTCTTTTTCTTCCATTTTTATTGTCCGTAACCACTAAAGAAAAAGCAAGTTCTCATTGGAGTCCAGGGGACATGTTCCTTCATAGAAAGAATCTAGAATTTCCATGAGGAATCTGCTGTTCATACACTCACTGCTCCTATCCCCATGACTGCCCTGGCTCTGGGCACTACCCCAGCACTGCCAAACCTATGAAAGTTTTACGAGACTATCAGCAGCAGACCCTTGGCACCGACCAAGGATACCTGCTGTGTCCTTGCCTTTCGCTAGACCTTCAGGGTCCACACCCCTGCTGGGCTCAGGCATTCCTTCCACCCAGGGGGTTTCGGGGCTTTGCCTATTTGCATATACATTCAATCATCAGTCCAAAGGTGAGTTTCTTTCCAGAAAAAGGACTGAGCACTAAAGTGTGTTTCAGGTAACTCAACTTGGCCTTTAGGCCTTTAGTATTTGCCTAAAGGATCCTTAATGTGAAATCTAAAGGATTATTAGCAATCCTATCCTCCTTGTTAATTTTTTTCCCCAGAGTTCTTTTTCTTCCATTTTTATTGTCCATAACCACTAAAGAAAAAGCAAGTTCTCATTAGAGTCCAGGGGATATGTTCCTTCATAGAAAGAATCTAGAATTTCCATGAGGAATCTGCTCTTCATATACTCACTGCTCCTATCCCTATGACTGCCCTGGCTCTGGGCACTACCCCAGCACTGCCAAACCTATGAAAGTTTTACGAGACTATCAGCAGCAGACCCTTGGCACCGACCAAGGATACCTGCTGTGTCCTTGCCTTTCGCTAGACCTTCAGGGTCCACACCCCTGCTGGGCTCAGGCATTCCTTCCACCCAGGGGGTTTCGGGGCTTTGCCTATTTGCATATACATTCAATCATCAGTCCAAAGGTGAGTTTCTTTCCAGAAAAAGGACTGAGCACTAAAGTGTGTTTCAGGTAACTCAACTTGGCCTTTAGGCCTTTAGTATTTGCCTAAAGGATCCTTAATGTGAAATCTAAAGGATTATTAGCAATCCTATCCTCCTTGTTAATTTTTTTCCCCAGAGTTCTTTTTCTTCCATTTTTATTGTCCATAACCACTAAAGAAAAAGCAAGTTCTCATTAGAGTCCAGGGGATATGTTCCTTCATAGAAAGAATCTAGAATTTCCATGAGGAATCTGCTCTTCATATACTCACTGCTCCTATCCCTATGACTGACACTGCCACCGCCCTAAGACTTTAGACTGGCAATTTAGGGATTTTGATCTCTTTGCTTCATTCTTTCTGGACTCAAGTATTTCTTTTATCAGATAGTGTTCTGTGTTAGTAGCCCCTGAGTTCAAGAGGCTTTGCAAGGCAAGCATGGGGACCTCCTCGCTATCTGCAGTGCTGCGCCTGTGGGAAAATGTGTCACTCACACTCACACACACACACACACACACACACACACACACACACACACACACACACACACACACACACACCACGCGTGCAGCAACAGCAACTTCTCTCCTTACCGTAACTCCACACTCAGGTGCCACCTCTAACCTATGGAAGGCATTGGACATCCAGCAGCAGTTAGAGGAAACAGATTCATTCGCTCACAGCTAAATATACTTTTTAAAATATTTATTTTTATTTGTTGACTGTGCTAGGTCTTAGTTGCAGCATATGGGATCAAGTTCCTTGACCAGGGATCAAATCCAGGCCCCCTGCATTGAGAGCATGGAGTCCTAGCCACTGGGTCACCTGGTAAGCCCCCTTACACATTTTAGTTCAATTTTTTCAACCCTGAATTATATCTTTCAGTAGTTCCTTCAGTACGATTCTTTTACGCTAAATTCTTCTATTTTGTGTGACAATGTTGTTTTGGAAGGAGGGGAGATTTTATTCTTAATGTTTAATTTGCTATGGAATTTAGGTTAATATTTATTCTCTCTTAAGATTTTGAGGGGCTTCCCCTGGTGGTCCAGTGGGTACAGACACCGCCTTGCAGTGCAAGGGGCACCGGTTCGATCCCTGGCCTGGGGAGATCCCACGTGCCGCGGAGCGGCTGGACCGATGTGTCCAATCAGCCGAGCCTGGGATCCCCGCACCGCCTAAAGGATCCTTAATGTGAAATCTAAAGGATTATTAGCAATCCTATCCTCCTTGTTAATTTTTTTCCCCAGAGTTCTTTTTCTTCCATTTTTATTGTCCATAACCACTAAAGAAAAAGCAAGTTCTCATTAGAGTCCAGGGGATATGTTCCTTCATAGAAAGAATCTAGAATTTCCATGAGGAATCTGCTCTTCATATACTCACTGCTCCTATCCCTATGACTGACACTGCCACCGCCCTAAGACTTTAGACTGGCAATTTAGGGATTTTGATCTCTTTGCTTCATTCTTTCTGGACTCAAGTATTTCTTTTATCAGATAGTGTTCTGTGTTAGTAGCCCCTGAGTTCAAGAGGCTTTGCAAGGCAAGCATGGGGACCTCCTCGCTATCTGCAGTGCTGCGCCTGTGGGAAAATGTGTCACTCACACTCACACACACACACACACACACACACACACACACACACACACACACACACACACACACACACACACACCACGCGTGCAGCAACAGCAACTTCTCTCCTTACCGTAACTCCACACTCAGGTGCCACCTCTAACCTATGGAAGGCATTGGACATCCAGCAGCAGTTAGAGGAAACAGATTCATTCGCTCACAGCTAAATATACTTTTTAAAATATTTATTTTTATTTGTTGACTGTGCTAGGTCTTAGTTGCAGCATATGGGATCAAGTTCCTTGACCAGGGATCAAATCCAGGCCCCCTGCATTGAGAGCATGGAGTCCTAGCCACTGGGTCACCTGGTAAGCCCCCTTACACATTTTAGTTCAATTTTTTCAACCCTGAATTATATCTTTCAGTAGTTCCTTCAGTACGATTCTTTTACGCTAAATTCTTCTATTTTGTGTGACAATGTTGTTTTGGAAGGAGGGGAGATTTTATTCTTAATGTTTAATTTGCTATGGAATTTAGGTTAATATTTATTCTCTCTTAAGATTTTGAGGGGCTTCCCCTGGTGGTCCAGTGGGTACAGACACCGCCTTGCAGTGCAAGGGGCACCGGTTCGATCCCTGGCCTGGGGAGATCCCACGTGCCGCGGAGCGGCTGGACCGATGTGTCCAATCACCGAGCCGGAGCTCTGGGGCGCATGCGCCCAGAGCCAGCACTCTGCAACGACAGACGCCACTGCCATGGGAGGCCCTCAGGAGCCAAGGAACAAAGACGGATGAAAACAGAGAAATGAAAGACCAATAGAAGTGGCCCGCCTGCTCCCCTCCCTCCCCAACCCGACCCCCGCCCAAAATAAATAAATAAACAAATCTTAGAAAAAAAAAAAAAAAAGATTTTGAGGACATTTTTCCACTGTTCTTTGACTTCTTTCATTGCCTGTTGAGAAATCTCCAGCTAAACTATCATTTCTATGCAGTTAACATGTCTTTTTTCCTCAAGCTGCCTTTATAGTTTTGTCTTTGATATTCTATAATTTCATTAAGATGGATCTAGATATACATTTATTTTACTTATTTTGCAAGAATTTTGTTATGTTTCTTGAGTTTTATGACTAATGTTTTTAATCAACAAAAAAAATGAAAAAAATTATGTTTCCCTTTGTTTGAATATTAGCTCTACACCATTCTCTTTATTCTTTCTTATTGAAACCCCTGTAGATGTATGTTTCATCTTCTTATATCTTCAAGCTCTCTTGATGTCTCACATTGTCCAACAGGTATCTTTTTTCTCAGTGCTTTCCTGATAATTTCCTCAGATTTACCTTCTGGTATACTAATTTTCTTTTTAGCTATAGCCAGCATTTTTAACCTATCCACTAATTTCAGTGTTTACATGTTCCTATCTCTAACAGTTTTATTTTTAAATATGCCTATTCTTTTTCAGAATCTTATGCTTTATATTATTCCTTCTTTTACTTGAAATATACAGATTTGATAATCTCCATCTGATAGCCCTATTAACTGATACACTCTCACTCATAAAGAATTGCTTCTCCAATGGAAAAACAGACATAGACAGTAGACATATGGACACTGTGGGGAATGAACAGTGGGTGGGAGGCATAAAGGAAGTAGCATGAAAACCTATGCTATCATATGTGAAAAAAAATGGCTATTGTCATTACGCTGTGAGAAAAAGGAATCCTGCAGGGGTGCTGTGCAACGGGATGGGGGGGATATGTATGACTAATCTGGGATCATACATATTTGTAAACAACAAAACTCTGTAAAAGTAAACAGTAAAATAAAAAAAAAAATTTTTTTAATTGATTACTTGGATGACTAGGCAAGTTTTAGAATTAAAATTTTACTGGTTTTCAGCCTAGGTCCAAAATTAGAATTCCTGATTTTGGAAACAAATTAACAACAAATTCTATCACTGAGAGACAATACATATCTATGAAGAATAAATCCTATTCTACATTTAGAGATAGCTCAGCTTAGCTATCCCTAAGATTATTATGTGTAGTCTAGAAAAATTGCTATATGGTTGATGTCACAATTAACTACCATTTGCACCATGTCTCAATAAAGAATATCTTCCAATTATCAAAAAAAAAAAAAAGAATTGCTTCTAGTATTTTATAATTTTGGATTGTGAGCTTATCTTCATTGTGGCTTTATCTATGGACACCTTACGTGTCTTAGGCTGACAAAGTGTTTCTCCAGAGATGCACTTTCTTCTGCGAGCTGGGAGGCCCTAAATCATTTCTATACTGTTCTCTCAATTTAGGAGTTCCTAGCCTAGATGTGAAGAGAGTTTAGGGGAAAATGGATACATATATATGTATAGCTAAGCCCTGCTGCTGTGCACCAGAAACTCTCACAACATTCTTTTTTTTTTTTTTGTGGAAGCAGTGACAGATTTTATTTTCCTGGGCTCCAAAACCACTGTAGATGGTGACAGCAGCCATGAAATTAAAAGATGCTTGCTCCACTAATCTTGGATTATACATATCTGTAAACAATAATACTCTGTAAAGGCCAAAAAGCAAAAATTTTTTTAAAAAGGCAAAAAAAAAAAAAAAAAAAAAAAAGATGCTTTCTCCTTGGAAGGAAAGCTATGACAAACCCAGACAGCATGTTAAAATGCAGAGATAGCACTTTGCCAACAAAGGTCTGGTTTTCCCAGTAGCCATGTACAGATGACAGTCATGTACAGACCATAAAGAAGGCTGAACACAAAAGAACTGATGCTTTCAAATTGTCATTACGCTGTGAGAAAAAGGAATCCTGCAGGGGTGCTGTGCAACGGGATGGGGGGGATATGTATGACTAATCTGGGATCATACATATTTGTAAACAACAAAACTCTGTAAAAGTAAACAGTAAAATAAAAAAAAAAATTTTTTTAATTGATTACTTGGATGACTAGGCAAGTTTTAGAATTAAAATTTTACTGGTTTTCAGCCTAGGTCCAAAATTAGAATTCCTGATTTTGGAAACAAATTAACAACAAATTCTATCACTGAGAGACAATACATATCTATGAAGAATAAATCCTATTCTACATTTAGAGATAGCTCAGCTTAGCTATCCCTAAGATTATTATGTGTAGTCTAGAAAAATTGCTATATGGTTGATGTCACAATTAACTACCATTTGCACCATGTCTCAATAAAGAATATCTTCCAATTATCAAAAAAAAAAAAAAGAATTGCTTCTAGTATTTTATAATTTTGGATTGTGAGCTTATCTTCATTGTGGTTTTTATCTATGGACACCTTACGTGTCTTAGGCTGACAAAGTGTTTCTCCAGAGATGCACTTTCTTCTGCGAGCTGGGAGGCCCTAAATCATTTCTATACTGTTCTCTCAATTTTGGAGTTTCTAGCCTAGTTGTGAAGAGAGTTTAGGGGATAATGGATACATATATATGTATAGCTAAGCCCTGCTGCTGTGCACCAGAAACTCTCACAACATTCTTTTTTTTTTTTTTGTGGAAGCAGTGACAGATTTTATTTTCCTGGGCTCCAAAACCACTGTAGATGGTGACAGCAGCCATGAAATTAAAAGATGCTTGCTCCACTAATCTTGGATTATACATATCTGTAAACAATAATACTCTGTAAAGGCCAAAAAGCAAAAATTTTTTTAAAAAGGCAAAAAAAAAAAAAAAAAAAAAAAAGATGCTTTCTCCTTGGAAGGAAAGCTATGACAAACCCAGACAGCATGTTAAAATGCAGAGATAGCACTTTGCCAACAAAGGTCTGGTTTTCCCAGTAGCCATGTACAGATGACAGTCATGTACAGACCATAAAGAAGGCTGAACACAAAAGAACTGATGCTTTCAAATTGTCTCACAACATTCTTAATCAGCTATACTCCAATATAAAATAAAAAGTTTTAAAATAACAGTAATAGGGCTTCCCTGGTGATACAGTGGGTAAGGACACCGCCTTGCAGTGCAAGGGGCGCCGGTTCAATCCCTGGCCTGGGAAGATCCCACGTGCCGCGGAGCGGCTGGACCGATGTGCCCAATTACCGAGCCGGAGCTCTGGAGCGCATGCGCCCAGAGCCGGTGCTCTGCGACGACAGACGCCACCGTGATGGGAGGCCCACAGGAGCCAGGGAACAAAGATGGATGAAAATAGATAAATGAAAGACCGATGGAAGTGGCCCGCCTGCCCCTCGCCCTCTCCACCCACAAAAAAAAATGACAATAATAAACTTAAGAGTTCCTAGTCAACCATTCATTTTCACAAAGTTTTTGTGTGTCCAGTGTTCAGAAGCAAGGAATGACTATACTTGCTGTGAAAACATTACAGAAAAGAATAAAAGTCCTTCAGCTGAAAGTTCTGTAAAGAAATCCAGTTTGGCCACTCGGTATAGGAAGAAATTAATACCTAAAGCACCCAATGCCATCAGCAAGCTTCTAATATGCTGAAATAAAGCCAAATTTTTACTTTATTCAAATAGCCAAAATTAAAGCCTGAAGTTTCTAATCCTCCTATCTCTATGACTAGTCATAAAGATAAGTTACATAATTTAAACCCATCATACCTCTGGGAAATCCTCTCATCTACATTTTTATGAGGATTAAATGGGGTTGTTCATGAATAGTACTTAGCAAAGTGCCTGATACATAAGTACTCAGTAAATGTTAGCTGCTGATTTACCATCTAATTCTCCCTGAATCTTGTAATTAAGGATTCTTTCTGATACCTCCTGTGACCATCCCTCCTCTTCTAGCAGCTAATAATCTTCCATAATAATTTATCACACGAGTGAAAGGTTTTATTCTCAATGCTTTAATCACTGAACTTCTTTTCTACTGTTCCTTTGCCACTTATTGAATTTACTTGAAGAGAAATACAAAAGTAGACTCAATGCTAAATTAAAGGACTGTCAAACATCGAATATAATAGGAGTAAAACTGGAGTATTGTAATAGTCCTATTATACTCCTGACTATAATACTATAATTCTGGCTATCATACAGCTTATTCCATTGAAAATGTCCAAGTGTAGTACTTGCTTTTATAATAAAGTATTATGGACTCACATGTGGCTAACAGTCCGCCACTGACCCTCAGGTCTCACTGGGTATAAACATGCCATGCCCCTTCAATTATTTTTTCCAGCACTATGCATCTCCTTGTGGTTTATCTGGAATAAGGGTAAAATAACGTTTCACACAAAGTAAAAGAGTTCTTTCAAAGAAACTGCTTCAGATGTCAAAGAATCAGAACATCATAAAGAGAAATCTTTCAAATATAAAGTTTTGTCAGCTTGCTATCACAATAGTTTCTTTATAATTATGTGTAACTCTCAGCAAGGAGGCAGGAATGTAATTATGGGTGCACATTATATGTTAGTTTAGAAAAGGTGTTGTTAAAATATCCACATGCCTCAGATGAGTGAGAAACATAAATCATCTGAGTGTCTCAGGGGCTTTGTGATTTTTAGGTATTCTGCGATGATGTCTTTGAGCAATTCCTTAGGATAACTTTATCAACGTCATTTTTGTAAATAAGTCTACACGGGACAACAGAAAGAGCACTGGCCTGGGAATTAGGGGAGAGGAATTAGGTGAGAGCCTGCTAACTGCATATCCTCTGTGCAGCTGCAACTGATGTGTTCTTTCTGAACCTCAGTTTTCCTCCTTGTCCACACTGCTCTCTGTAGCTCTGAGAGTCTAAGCAGAGCTGATTTGGCCAACTGTAGGTGCATCCTGGGATTTGAAAGCCTCTTCACAGCCCTGTGCTCATGCTGTGTCTACCTCTGTGAAGCACTTAGGGTGCTCTCCAAGCATGCACACAAGCTCCCTCCCTTGGCAGACTACAACTCAGCTGTTTGTGTGATACCCTTTTGATCCATAGCTGTGCTGTCTGCTTGTATGAGCCAAAAGAGCAGTCTCTAGTGTCTTTTGTAGATGTGCTTCAGCTCTGTGGAAATCCAACCATAGTGACATCTGGTAACAAATAGCTGAAGAAAATATCTCAGGGCTTCCCCAGTGGCCCAGGGGAAAAGAATCTTGCTGCCAATGCAGGAGTCGCAGGTTCAATCCCCGGTGGGGAAAGATTCCACAGGCCACAGAGCAACTAAGCCCATGCACCGCAACTACTGAGTCTGTGCTCTAGAGCTGAGGAAGTGCAACTATGGAGCCCAGGCACTGACAGTCCATGCTCTGCAACAAGAGAAGCCACCGCAACGAGAAGCCCACGCCCCACAAGGAAGAGCAACCTTTGCTCAGCACAACTAGAGAAAACCCATGCATAGCAATGAAGACCCAGCACAGCCATAAATAAATAAAATTGTAAAAAAAAAAAGGAGGAAAAGAAAATATCTCAGTATTTTTGATGATGAAATGGGGCAGGGTGCCAAGATCATGTCAAAACCCTCCCTCCACACAAATCCCTCATTTTCCACTTAAGAAAATATAGCTGCAGCAGGTTAGATATAGAGTGAGACCGGAACCCAGATCCCTTGTCTTGGAGAGAGTGGAATTTTCACCGAAGAGTACTACTGCTTCCAAATATGCCACAGTGTCAACAGCAGGGATTAGGCACCAATATAAATAGAAAATATCAAAATATGTTCTCAAGGCTTTAGGGTCAACAAGCAACTTATACATTTATTATTTCAATTGAACCTCACTGAAAAAAAAAAGGGGGGGCCTGAAGGGGTTAAGTGACTTGCTGTCACTAAGCCAGGCAGTAAACGAGCCAGCTATGGAGGCCAGCTCCTCGGATCCAGGGCTTGTATGTTTCCTGGACTTAGCCCTGCCTTCCATCAAACAGGCTGATCACCGAGGAACAAAGTAGATCTTTCCACTGCCTCTGGCCACCATGGGATCAACCTGAAAAGGGTTGGTCCAGTCGGCAAAATACTCCAAGCTCTTCCCATGCTCTACTCTACCAAGATCAACACTAAAATTGAGTTTACTTTTAGGAAACTTCTGAAGAGGAAATCAATCAGAAGCCAGCTATACCAGCTGATTCTTTTTCCTTCTTTCTTTTCTGTTTTCCTTTTCTGATTCTCTGAAATGCTTTGTTTCTGAACATTCAATTGTATTAATGTGCACTCACATGAATGGTTGGTTCACACAGACAAAATCACTATATGAGCTATTTTTTGATCCAAATATTTTCATCAGATAATGTTAACAATTTCTTACATTTGCAATAAGGAGCTAGAGCACAGTGGTCAAGCAAGGGGGCTCTCATGGTCACATCAGGATTCAAACTCATAACTTTGTCACAGTTCTCATTTGAATAATGAGATTAAACTGTAGCACATATCTCATAGTCATAAGGGAAATAACTGTGGTGGTAATGCCTCTAAAGGGCTTAAAATTGTATGAAGCACACAGTAAGCACACAATAAGTGCTAGCTATTATTATCTATCTAGTAGGGGTGCCATATTATTCTCATTTCCAAACTGAGACTCAAAGAGGTTAGTGATTTTCCTAACATCACAAAGCTTAAAGTGGCTTTATGGAAATTTATTTGCTAAAGCCTCAGTAAACTCTTAATTTGAAAAGATACATGCACCCCAGTGTTCAAAGCAGTACTATTTACAACAGCCACGATATGGAAGCAAGGGCCCATGAACAGACAAATGGATAAAGAATAATAGTGGAATATTATTCAGCCATGAAAAACTAAATCCTCCATTTGTAGCAAGAGACAGACCTAGAAAACAGCATGCTTAGTGAAATAAGTCAGAGAAAGAAAACACTGTACAATATCACTTACATGTGGAATCTAAAAAATACAACAAACTAGTGAATAAAACAAAAAAGAAACAGGGCTTCCCTGGTGGTCCAGTGGGTAAGGACACCGCCTGGCAGTGCAGGGGGCGCCGGTTTGCTCCCTGGCCTGGGAAGATCCCACGTGCCGCGGAGCGGCTGGACCGATGTGTCCAACTGCCGAGCCAGAGCTCTGGGGCGCATGCGCCCAGAGCCCGTGCTCTGCGACAACAGAGGCCACTGCGATGGGAAGTCCACACGGGCCAAAGGGCAAAGGTGGATGAAAATAGACAAATGAAAGACCAATAGAAGTGGCCCGCCCACTCCCCTCCCTCCCCACCCCAGCCCCCATAAATAAATAAATAAATCTTTAAAAAAAAAAAAAAGAAACAAACTCATAGACAGAGAACAAATTAGTGCTTACCAGTTTTAGGGAGTGGGAAACATAGGGAAGAGAGAATTGAAGTTCAAACTATTGGATGTAAGATAGATTCAAGAATGTATTGTACAATGCAGGGAATATAACCAATATTTTGTAATAATGGAATGGAAAGTAACCTTTAAAACCTTAGGGGCTCTCATGGTCACATCAGGATTCAAACTCATAACTTTGTCACAGTTCTCATTTGAATAATGAGATTAAACTGTAGCACATATCTCATAGTCATAAGGGAAATAACTGTGGTGGTAATGCCTCTAAAGGGCTTAAAATTGTATGAAGCACACAGTAAGCACACAATAAGTGCTAGCTATTATTATCTATCTAGTAGGGGTGCCATATTATTCTCATTTCCAAACTGAGACTCAAAGAGGTTAGTGATTTTCCTAACATCACAAAGCTTAAAGTGGCTTTATGGAAATTTATTTGCTAAAGCCTCAGTAAACTCTTAATTTGAAAAGATACATGCACCCCAGTGTTCAAAGCAGTACTATTTACAACAGCCACGATATGGAAGCAAGGGCCCATGAACAGACAAATGGATAAAGAATAATAGTGGAATATTATTCAGCCATGAAAAACTAAATCCTCCATTTGTAGCAAGAGACAGACCTAGAAAACAGCATGCTTAGTGAAATAAGTCAGAGAAAGAAAACACTGTACAATATCACTTACATGTGGAATCTAAAAAATACAACAAACTAGTGAATAAAACAAAAAAGAAACAGGGCTTCCCTGGTGGTCCAGTGGGTAAGGACACCGCCTGGCAGTGCAGGGGGCGCCGGTTTGCTCCCTGGCCTGGGAAGATCCCACGTGCCGCGGAGCGGCTGGACCGATGTGTCCAACTGCCGAGCCAGAGCTCTGGGGCGCATGCGCCCAGAGCCCGTGCTCTGCGACAACAGAGGCCACTGCGATGGGAAGTCCACACGGGCCAAAGGGCAAAGGTGGATGAAAATAGACAAATGAAAGACCAATAGAAGTGGCCCGCCCACTCCCCTCCCTCCCCACCCCAGCCCCCATAAATAAATAAATAAATCTTTAAAAAAAAAAAAAAGAAACAAACTCATAGACAGAGAACAAATTAGTGCTTACCAGTTTTAGGGAGTGGGAAACATAGGGAAGAGAGAATTGAAGTTCAAACTATTGGATGTAAGATAGATTCAAGAATGTATTGTACAATGCAGGGAATATAACCAATATTTTGTAATAATGGAATGGAAAGTAACCTTTAAAAACCTTACAAATAAAAATTTTAAAATAAGAATAATACAAGAACTCTTCTAATGGTCCAGTGGTTAAGAATCCAACTTGCGGGGCTTCCCTGGTGGTCCAGTGGGTAAGGACACCGCCTTGCAGTGCAAGGGGCACCTGTTTGATCCCTGGTCTGGGAAGATCCTATGTGTCGCAGAGCGGCTGGACCGATGTGTCCAACTACCGAGCCGGAGCTCTGCAGCGCATGTGCCCAGAGCCGGTGCTCTGCAGCGAGAGAGGCTACTGCGATGGGAGGCCCACATAGGCCAAAGAACAAAGATAAATGAATGCAAGATCAATAGAAACGGCCAAAAAAAAGAGATAAGAATCCAACTTGCAATGCAGGGGACGTGGGTTCAATCCCTGGTTGGAAGATTAAGATCCCACATTTCTTAGAACAACTAAACCCACGAGCCACAACTAGAGAGTCTGAGCGTCACAACAAAAGATCTTGCATGCTGCAACTAAGACCCAAAGCAGTCAAATAATTTATTAAAAAATAATAATAATACAAATGAACATATATGCAAAAACAGAAACAGATTCACACACAAAGAAAACCAACTGGTGATTACAAAAGGGGAGAAAGATGAGAAGGGAGGGGCAGATTAGGGGTATGGGATTAAGAGGCACAAACTACTAGGTATAAAGTATGTAAGCAACAAGAAAACATGGCAGAATTAAAGCCATTATCTTCTAATAACTTTTAATGGTGTATAATCTGCAAAAATACTAAATCACTATGTGTAGTGATTACCTGGAAGTAATAAAATATTGTAAATCAACTATACTCCAATAAAAAATTTTTTCAAAAACTTATTAAAGATGAATTCATGTCAGGCTGAGAGCAAAGACAATCACAGGGGAGAGACGAAGAGGAACAACAGACAGGTTGGGTGGAAGGCACCCCTGAAGGACCAGAGTCCTGAACTGAAGGCTGCCAGCATCATACTTCTGCTATACTTCGTAAGTGACCAGTCTGTACCAGTGGCTTCACCTGAAGTGGTTTGGTTTTCTCTCAAAGCATGATAACCACAGAAGAATAAGTTCAAACAGAACAATGCATTTATTAAGACTGCCCCTAGGCAGAAAGTCCAGTTATGTCTAGATCTCTAGCACGTGACATAAACCTGTTTAAATTTGACAGCATATCAGTCATGTGGGCACAAACTTCTTTTCTTAAGAGTTAGGAATACGCTTAGTTAACAGTAAGAAAAAAAAGTTAAATCAACTAATTTACCAAGGACATTGCTGTTGTTTTAACTTTCCAGTCCATCTTGGACGGGTCACTGTCTTGTTCAACATGTCTACTGTGGCTGGCTTAACAACAATGTCAAGCAATGTACTAGGGCAGTGCTGAGACCCTTATTCTCAATGTCTGTTCTTATCTCTTCACAGAGCAGTAAGAAACTCTTACTGGTCCACCTCTTGAGGGTTTGGCATGGCAGAAGCCCTAAATAAACCTCACCTTACTCTTATTGCAAAGTGATGAGGGAGATGAATGTTGAGTAACCCAGGATCACTGTTAGAAAATCATGAAGGCTGGGAAGTTTGCAGATGCCTAGGGCTGTTTCCAGGGCTCGTTTCACATAAACACACCATCAGGGAGGACTGAGCACTTAGAGAAAAATTGTACAGGCAACGCACGTGACTTTTGAAAGAAGAATGTCAAGGCACTCACACGGAACCAGTGGAGACTCAGGAGACCTAAATGTGTCCCAGAGTCCAGCAAAATCCAGCGTGAGACTATGGGCCCTTACGGAGACTTCCTTCCCCAAAGACGCTAGGTGCTGTCAGGCACCAGCGCTGAGATCTGCCCTTGGAGGTGAAGCAGAAGTGGTGATGCTGTGCTGTCTGCTTGCCAAGGAGCTATTTCAGGAAGCAAGAGACTCTGAATGACCCAGAGGACCTTTCCAAAGCTGCTGACAGGAGCGACGGGGAGCTACCACAGCCAGAACATGCTGCTGGGAGTCACTGCGTGCAACAGAGGGAGGAAGAGTCACCAGGAGCGGGCCACTGGCCTCTCCTGGGACTGAGGGCCACAAACCACAAAAGCTGTCACCACGACAGCAATTTCTAAGACCCTTCTAGAAACTATCAATAGAATGGATCCTTATTATTTGAAGCAACTGATTCCTGGGTCAGAACTGGAAGATCGTATTGCTTAGAAATTCTGGTCCTCCTTACCATTAGTTCAGGGATAAAAACATGCTGGTAATTGAGTAGCAAACTGTAGGGGGAACCCATGAGCTCAGAGTCAAAAGACCAGGACTTGAATTCTGGAATTTCTACTCTGTGACCTTCGGTAAATTCCTTAATCCTCTGGACTTCAGAGTATTTCATGGGTTAATACATATATAAAGTGCTTTATAACATATAAAGTACCAGGAAAATTAAAAAATAGTGCAACTGCTTCTTTAGAATATGTTCTTTAATGAAGAGTAAAATTAACAATTTTGCACAAGAGAAACTAAAGGGAATAGAGCCCTAGAAAATTGGAGTGGGGCCCAAGCTCGTTTCAGAGACCCTGAACAGGAAGCAAACTGAAAGTTGAGATGAGATTTGGAGAATGACAGTCTCACAGATGACTTGGATCAGATTCAAATCTGTGATTCTAAGTCCTTGAGCCTCTGCATAAACGGGGTACAAGTTTTCAGTTGCTTAATGGGCTTGAAATCCCATTTTCTTTCCAACAAAAAACCACCTGAAAGTTTCCTGAAGAGGGCTTTTTAAAAGAAATTAATTAATTAATTAAGCACAACATACCTGTGGTTGATCTTCTGTTAATATTTGTTGTTGTTTAGTCAGTAAGTTGTGTCCAACTCTTTGGAGTTGGAACCTGCCAGGTTCCTCTTTCCATGGGATCTCCCAGGCAAGAATATTGGGGACTTCCTTGGTGGTCCTGTGGGTAAGGACACCGTCTTGCAGTGCAAGGGGTGCCGGTTCGATCCCTGGCCTGGGAAGATCCCACATGCTGCGGAGCAGCTGGACCAACATGTCCAACTATCGAGCTGGAGCTCTGGAGCACATGCGCCCAGAACCGGTGCTGTGCAGCGAATGAGGCCATTGCAATGGGAGGCCCACACAGGCCAAAGAGGAAGAAGTCCAGAGCGGGCCACGGGCCCTAGGGCCACAAACCACAAAAGCTGTCACCACGACAGCAATTTCTAAGACCCTTCTAGAAACTATCAATAGAATGGATCCTTATTATTTGAAGCAACTGATTCCTGGGTCAGAACTGGAAGATCGTATTGCTTAGAAATTCTGGTCCTCCTTACCATTAGTTCAGGGATAAAAACATGCTGGTAATTGAGTAGCAAACTGTAGGGGGAACCCATGAGCTCAGAGTCAAAAGACCAGGACTTGAATTCTGGAATTTCTACTCTGTGACCTTCGGTAAATTCCTTAATCCTCTGGACTTCAGAGTATTTCATGGGTTAATACATATATAAAGTGCTTTATAACATATAAAGTACCAGGAAAATTAAAAAATAGTGCAACTGCTTCTTTAGAATATGTTCTTTAATGAAGAGTAAAATTAACAATTTTGCACAAGAGAAACTAAAGGGAATAGAGCCCTAGAAAATTGGAGTGGGGCCCAAGCTCGTTTCAGAGACCCTGAACAGGAAGCAAACTGAAAGTTGAGATGAGATTTGGAGAATGACAGTCTCACAGATGACTTGGATCAGATTCAAATCTGTGATTCTAAGTCCTTGAGCCTCTGCATAAACGGGGTACAAGTTTTCAGTTGCTTAATGGGCTTGAAATCCCATTTTCTTTCCAACAAAAAACCACCTGAAAGTTTCCTGAAGAGGGCTTTTTAAAAGAAATTAATTAATTAATTAAGCACAACATACCTGTGGTTGATCTTCTGTTAATATTTGTTGTTGTTTAGTCAGTAAGTTGTGTCCAACTCTTTGGAGTTGGAACCTGCCAGGTTCCTCTTTCCATGGGATCTCCCAGGCAAGAATATTGGGGACTTCCTTGGTGGTCCTGTGGGTAAGGACACCGTCTTGCAGTGCAAGGGGTGCCGGTTCGATCCCTGGCCTGGGAAGATCCCACATGCTGCGGAGCAGCTGGACCAACATGTCCAACTATCGAGCTGGAGCTCTGGAGCACATGCGCCCAGAACCGGTGCTGTGCAGCGAGAGAGGCCACTGCAATGGGAGGCCCACACAGGCCAAAGAACAAAGATGAATGAAAATAAATAAATGAAAACCAATAGAAGTGGCCAAAATATATATATATATATATACACACACACACATACACACACACACGCACACACACAAAGAATACTGGAGTGGGTAGTCATTTCCTTCTCCAAATAGTTGCTTCTGAAGTTCTTTGGGTAAACCAGAGGCAGCAATGTTTCAGCAGCTGGGAGAGGACCTGTTACAAGATGTGACCTAAGCCAATGGTGGAACTAGTGGTAAAGAATCTGCCTGTCAATGCAGGAGGCTTAAGAGATACAGGTTTGATCCCTGGGTCAAGAAGATCCCCTGGAGAAGGGCAGCCATGTTCTCCACCCCTCATCACCAGTCTCGAGATTTCTTATACCCATCTGAACAGTGACACTACCCACTTCCCTCCCTTGCCTTGGGCACCGTCTTCTGTTTTGACAACTAGTGGTGCTTCTGAACGACTCCATCAGCCTAACTGAGTTTCCACTGAACTGACATCTGGGATTCAAAACTATTCAGTCTACTCTCAACAGAGCCTTTCTTAAAAAGAGAGAGAGAGAGAGAAAATGGGACAAAAAAAAGCAATCAAGAAGTGAAAAAAATCCAAACAATATCTAAAATGAAACAGAGAGACAGCATTCTTTCTGTCTTCTTTTCTAAATAGAGCTCTCCACACCCCACGTGCTTATGCTATAATTAGAAAATGTGTTGCAGAAAGGGTTTATGATCACTCTCTAAAAATTTTGTTTTTTGTAATACTGACTTTACCATATGATATTAATTTGGGGAAAGAAAAAAACAGGAAAGCAGCTTCAGCCCAAAGAGTTCTACAACACAGTGCTATGGAGTACCAGAGGCAAAAGGAATAACTAAAATAATAATAATGGGGATTTTCCTGATGGTTCAGTGGTTAAGATTTCACCTTCCAATCCAGGATGCGGGTTCCATCCCTGGTCAGGGAGCTAAGAGCCCACATGCTTCTTAGTTAATTTTATATATACATATATATATATACATATATATATATATATATATATATATATATAAGCAGAAGCAATATTATAGCAAATTCAATAAAGACTTTAATCATAATAATGCAGATTAATGTTTTCAAGCATGAAAGTGATGAAATTCTTTAGTTCAAGTCCACACTGACTCTTCTCTAGACTACTGCAATAGCCTGAACTGATTTTCCCATTCTTTCCCTTCTCTGATTCCATCTCCAGAAATCTCTGTCCTGAATCTCAAGCCTTCTGAAGTCTTTGCTCTAGTCAGAACCGTTTAGTAGATAGATGTTCACCATCTGCAAATCTGTCCCCAGATTTGCAATCTAAGCCACTTTCAGCCATTTTCTATAGAGGTGATACAGCCTGCCACCCGCCAGGATATATTTGAAAATGCTTGGGACTTCTTTTTTTTTTTTTTAATGTTTGCCTCTTTTACTGATTTTTCCTGATTCATTTTCATCCATCTTTATTCTTCGGCCTGTGTGGACCTCCCGTTGCAGTGGCCTCTCTCTACAGAGCACTTGGTCTGGGCACATGCACTCCAGAGTGCTGGCTCACAATGGACACACGGGTCCAGCCGCTCCACGGCACGCAGGATCTTCCCAGGCCAGGGATCAAACTGGCGCCCCTTGCACTTCAAGGTGGACTCTTTACCCATCTGACCACCAGGGAAGCCGAGACTTCTTTTCAAAATGCCCTGGAGCACTGACGGTTTTTAGAAGGCATACACTCCCTGAAATGACAAAGACCTATCCGCTCCCCACAATCAGTACCATACCCACTGAGAATCTCTGACTTCTCTTTCCCACACGTGCTTATGCTATAATTAGAAAATGTGTTGGGGTTTATGATCACTCTCTAAAAATTTTGTTTTTTGTAATACTGACTTTACCATATGATATTAATTTGGGGAAAGAAAAAAACAGGAAAGCAGCTTCAGCCCAAAGAGTTCTACAACACAGTGCTATGGAGTACCAGAGGCAAAAGGAATAACTAAAATAATAATAATGGGGATTTTCCTGATGGTTCAGTGGTTAAGATTTCACCTTCCAATCCAGGATGCGGGTTCCATCCCTGGTCAGGGAGCTAAGAGCCCACATGCTTCTTAGTTAATTTTATATATACATATATATATATACATATATATATATATATATATATATATATATAAGCAGAAGCAATATTATAGCAAATTCAATAAAGACTTTAATCATAATAATGCAGATTAATGTTTTCAAGCATGAAAGTGATGAAATTCTTTAGTTCAAGTCCACACTGACTCTTCTCTAGACTACTGCAATAGCCTGAACTGATTTTCCCATTCTTTCCCTTCTCTGATTCCATCTCCAGAAATCTCTGTCCTGAATCTCAAGCCTTCTGAAGTCTTTGCTCTAGTCAGAACCGTTTAGTAGATAGATGTTCACCATCTGCAAATCTGTCCCCAGATTTGCAATCTAAGCCACTTTCAGCCATTTTCTATAGAGGTGATACAGCCTGCCACCCGCCAGGATATATTTGAAAATGCTTGGGACTTCTTTTTTTTTTTTTTAATGTTTGCCTCTTTTACTGATTTTTCCTGATTCATTTTCATCCATCTTTATTCTTCGGCCTGTGTGGACCTCCCGTTGCAGTGGCCTCTCTCTACAGAGCACTTGGTCTGGGCACATGCA
Source organism: Tragulus kanchil (assembly GCA_022376925.1). Lineage (NCBI taxonomy): Eukaryota > Metazoa > Chordata > Mammalia > Artiodactyla > Tragulidae > Tragulus > Tragulus kanchil. The sequence goes on from JAIOJX010000024.1 coordinate 28,936,501, forward strand.
CTCCAGAGTGCTGGCTCACAATGGACACACGGGTCCAGCCGCTCCACGGCACGCAGGATCTTCCCAGGCCAGGGATCAAACTGGCGCCCCTTGCACTTCAAGGTGGACTCTTTACCCATCTGACCACCAGGGAAGCCCCGAGACTTCTTTTCAAAATGCCCTGGAGCACTGACGGTTTTTAGAAGGCATACACTCCCTGAAATGACAAAGACCTATCCACTCCCCAAAATCAGTACCATACCCACTGAGAAACTCTGACCCTCACTTTTTAACTTTTCAAAACTTTATATTCTCCTAACTTTCCTCTGTCATATCCAACTCAGCAGCCATCTCTAAACCTCCATCAGTGTGTTCACACTGGTCTCTAGTCAGAAATGTCCTTCCCAGCTCACTGATCTTTGTCACTCCCAATCCTTCAGAACCCAGAATAAATTACCCCCATCCTCCAATCTACATTAACTTCTTAATTTCTGTGGTCCCACATCACTTTGTTTACACCTCTATACTTACTATATTCTGCTTTAAATTATTGCCATTTTTTATTACTCTTATCGCCACTACCAAATCATACATTTCTGGAGGACAGGACCTGCCTTACTCAGCTTTATATACCACATACACTGAACACTCACTGAGTGCCTGGTACTGAATAGACCTGCTGAATTTAACTGAATTATGCACATGATTTGTAAATATGTTTTTCTATCAAATATATGTGAGGACATTCGAAATGTTTTAAACTACTACTAGTGGATTTAATATGTAAAGTCTTATTTTATTGGGACTGCCCAGGTGGCACTAGTGGTAAAGCATCTGCCCACTAATGCAGGAGACATGGGTTCGCTCCCTGGATCATGAAGGTCCCCTGGAAGAGGGTATGGCAGCCTATTCCAGTATTCTTGCCTGGAGAATCCCGTGGACAGACAGCCTGGAGGGCTACAATAATAGAAAATGCTTGGGACTTTTTTTTTTTTAATGTTTGCCTCTTTACTGATTTTTCCTGATTCATTTTCATCCATCTTTATTCTTCGGCCTGTGTGGACCTCTCATTCCAGTGGCCTCTCTACAGAGCACTTGGTCTGGGCACATGCACTCCAGAGTGCTGGCTCACAATGGACACACGGGTCCAGCCGCTCCACGGCACGCAGGATCTTCCCAGGCCAGGGATCAAACTGGCGCCCCTTGCACTTCAAGGTGGACTCTTTACCCATCTGACCACCAGGGAAGCCCCGAGACTTCTTTTCAAAATGCCCTGGAGCACTGACGGTTTTTAGAAGGCATACACTCCCTGAAATGACAAAGACCTATCCACTCCCCAAAATCAGTACCATACCCACTGAGAAACTCTGACCCTCACTTTTTAACTTTTCAAAACTTTATATTCTCCTAACTTTCCTCTGTCATATCCAACTCAGCAGCCATCTCTAAACCTCCATCAGTGTGTTCACACTGGTCTCTAGTCAGAAATGTCCTTCCCAGCTCACTGATCTTTGTCACTCCCAATCCTTCAGAACCCAGAATAAATTACCCCCATCCTCCAATCTACATTAACTTCTTAATTTCTGTGGTCCCACATCACTTTGTTTACACCTCTATACTTACTATATTCTGCTTTAAATTATTGCCATTTTTTATTACTCTTATCGCCACTACCAAATCATACATTTCTGGAGGACAGGACCTGCCTTACTCAGCTTTATATACCACATACACTGAACACTCACTGAGTGCCTGGTACTGAATAGACCTGCTGAATTTAACTGAATTATGCACATGATTTGTAAATATGTTTTTCTATCAAATATATGTGAGGACATTCGAAATGTTTTAAACTACTACTAGTGGATTTAATATGTAAAGTCTTATTTTATTGGGACTGCCCAGGTGGCACTAGTGGTAAAGCATCTGCCCACTAATGCAGGAGACATGGGTTCGCTCCCTGGATCATGAAGGTCCCCTGGAAGAGGGTATGGCAGCCTATTCCAGTATTCTTGCCTGGAGAATCCCGTGGACAGACAGCCTGGAGGGCTACAATCCATAGAGTTACAAAGAGTCAGACATGACAAGTAACTGAGAACAACAAACAACAAATTTTACTAGTTCTTCCTAGGCAAAAAATTTTTGAATAAATGAAAAATAGTTGGTTTCTTGCCCTTGTAACTGAGACAGGGTTAAATCCTTTCAAAAGAAACAGCCAAAAGGCTTTAGTCTTTCAAAAGTCACAAGGAAAAGGAAAACATAATTTTTTCTGTGTTACACACCAGGATCTTTGTGTACATACACCTCTCCAAACGACTAAATTTTACAAATTTCACTTGACTTTAATTCAACTTTCCAAAAAATTTTTTTAAGTCACCTTTGGATTGGGATGAAACGTGGAAATTTTCAACGCAAAGTCAGACTTTTTTTTCCCCAAGGAAGCTGTGTGCAAATAAAAACAAGGTTTGGTGGGAGAATTGTATAAACCACTTCTACCCTAGGACAGGTCACTGCCAGGGCCATGCTTGTTGATGAGATATTTGGCAAAAGGCCTGCTATAGAAACATAGTCTGTGACTTTATTTTGCTGGAGATTTCATCCGTGAAGATTTTCTTTTCCAGTTACAAAATTCTCCCAAGAGGGACATAGCTTCTTTTTGGAAACCTGTTAAGTGTTGGCAAGTCTTGCCCTGTTTACCATGGAAACTTGTACTTGGATAGAATCACTGTGTATGACCTGGTGCAAGCAGAGATGAATCTCTGATGCCTGCTATTTTCTCTTCATATTGATCTGAATTTTATAAATCACAGAACCAGATCAAATGACTTTGATCTTTCCAGTTCATTTGTTCACCGTGGCATATAGTCATACTTGTATAGACTTGAAAATTGATTGGCAGATGACAGAATTTTTATATTAGTTGATTTAAATGTAAAGTCTTATTTTATTGGGACTGCCCAGGTGGCACTAGTGGTAAAGCATCTGCCCACTAATGCAGGAGACATGGGTTCGCTCCTGGATCATGAAGGTCCCTGGAAGAGGGTATGGCAGCCTATTCCAGTATTCTTGCCTGGAGAATCCCGTGGACAGACAGCCTGGAGGGCTACAATCCATAGAGTTACAAAGAGTCAGACATGACAAGTAACTGAGAACAACAAACAACAAATTTTACTAGTTCTTCCTAGGCAAAAAATTTTTGAATAAATGAAAAATAGTTGGTTTCTTGCCCTTGTAACTGAGACAGGGTTAAATCCTTTCAAAAGAAACAGCCAAAAGGCTTTAGTCTTTCAAAAGTCACAAGGAAAAGGAAAACATAATTTTTTCTGTGTTACACACCAGGATCTTTGTGTACATACACCTCTCCAAACGACTAAATTTTACAAATTTCACTTGACTTTAATTCAACTTTCCAAAAAATTTTTTTAAGTCACCTTTGGATTGGGATGAAACGTGGAAATTTTCAACGCAAAGTCAGACTTTTTTTTCCCCAAGGAAGCTGTGTGCAAATAAAAACAAGGTTTGGTGGGAGAATTGTATAAACCACTTCTACCCTAGGACAGGTCACTGCCAGGGCCATGCTTGTTGATGAGATATTTGGCAAAAGGCCTGCTATAGAAACATAGTCTGTGACTTTATTTTGCTGGAGATTTCATCCGTGAAGATTTTCTTTTCCAGTTACAAAATTCTCCCAAGAGGGACATAGCTTCTTTTTGGAAACCTGTTAAGTGTTGGCAAGTCTTGCCCTGTTTACCATGGAAACTTGTACTTGGATAGAATCACTGTGTATGACCTGGTGCAAGCAGAGATGAATCTCTGATGCCTGCTATTTTCTCTTCATATTGATCTGAATTTTATAAATCACAGAACCAGATCAAATGACTTTGATCTTTCCAGTTCATTTGTTCACCGTGGCATATAGTCATACTTGTATAGACTTGAAAATTGATTGGCAGATGACAGAATATATGTTACTATGAAAATGTATAGGTTTGGTTCTAATTAATCTACAGAGTTGCCTGAAAAGGGAGCAGTCTATTTGTAAGCACGGATGACTTAATATGGGTTTAACTGTTGTTTTGGGTTTTTTTTCCCCTCAGGAAGTTCTAAAATATCATATGGCTTTGACATTACATTGATGGCCTATATTTTTTTCTAATGAGGAGGAAAAAAAAAAAGAATAAGCCCTGCCTATAAACAGGTATTTAGGGCTTCCCCTGGTGGTCCTGTGGGTAAGGACACCGTCTTGCAGTGCAAGGGGCACTGGTTCGATCCCTGGCCTGGAAGATCCCACGTGCCGCGGAGCAGCTGGACTGATGTGTCCAATCACCCAGCCAGAGCTCTGGAGCGCATGCGCCCAGAGCCGGTGCTCTGCAACAACAGAAGCCACCGCGATGGGAGGCCCACAGGAGTCAAAGAACAAAGACGGATGAAAATAGAGAAATGGAAGACCAATAGAAGTGGCCCGCCCATCCCCCTCCCTCCCCATCTCACCCCCCAAAAGATAAATAAATAAAATAAATGTTTTTTTAAAAAAATAGGTATTTAGCTTTCCTCTAAGTAACTGTTTAAAGTATCTGGCCCAGAATTGTGTAAGAAATTTATTTTTATGTCTTTGGGAAACAGTTAACAGTCTAGTTCAGGACCTCATCACTTCTTGCCTGGCTTACTGCACTAGTTTCTAACTTGATTCTAGACCACAGTCCTGGCACCCTAGTCTCAATCTGTTTGTCACACGCCTACCAGCACTGTCATTCAAAAACCAGATCTGATCACCTCAACCCAATGGTTAAAACCCTTCAAAGGTTTTAAGAGTACTTTTAGGAGAGAATGCCAATTTAGCATCGCATGTAAGCTGTTTGCCTCACACTCCTCTCACTCCCTATTGCACCGTACATGTGTCCTCTTGAGTTTTCACTCAGTCGTGCTTTCCTACCATTGAACCAGCTGCTCCCAAGCATACAATGTCACCTCTGTAATTCCCTGTTCTTTCCATCACTTGCTCTGATTCATTTTATTCACATGCCACTTCCTCCAAAAACCAATGCAAATTTTCTCATCTATAAAGGGTGACTCCCACACCACAAGTATTCTTGGAATGCACAGCATCACATTTTAATGGCATGGAAGTCCCAAGAGTCCATGGTATAGCCAGAGTTTGACAAATATCTCAGCATGTAGATGGTACTCAATGAAAACTTATCAAATTATGAATGGACAAAAGGATTAAAGAAGGAATAAAATTAGAGGGTTTGTATTGCACATGTTTTTCTGGTTATATTTTGAGACACTGATGTCTTGAATTTGCATGTTGAATGCATCTCCATTATTCAAAATTATTTTTTTATCTTTTTACCACTTTGACAAAACAAAGTAAATTTAAGAACCAAGTTGACTTTGAAGAAAGATTAGGCAAGCTAAAAAGGGCTGAAGAATGCTCTTTTCATGGCTAGCACAGCAATGACTCATTGTCCCAAAAAGTATCTGAAGAGTACAACAACTCCAAGCCTTGGATGTTGTTAAGAAACACTTTCAAGATGAAATGAACATAAATGTTTCTCCCTCCCTCCCCATCTCACCCCCCAAAAGATAAATAAATAAAATAAATGTTTTTTTAAAAAAATAGGTATTTAGCTTTCCTCTAAGTAACTGTTTAAAGTATCTGGCCCAGAATTGTGTAAGAAATTTATTTTTATGTCTTTGGGAAACAGTTAACAGTCTAGTTCAGGACCTCATCACTTCTTGCCTGGCTTACTGCACTAGTTTCTAACTTGATTCTAGACCACAGTCCTGGCACCCTAGTCTCAATCTGTTTGTCACACGCCTACCAGCACTGTCATTCAAAAACCAGATCTGATCACCTCAACCCAATGGTTAAAACCCTTCAAAGGTTTTAAGAGTACTTTTAGGAGAGAATGCCAATTTAGCATCGCATGTAAGCTGTTTGCCTCACACTCCTCTCACTCCCTATTGCACCGTACATGTGTCCTCTTGAGTTTTCACTCAGTCGTGCTTTCCTACCATTGAACCAGCTGCTCCCAAGCATACAATGTCACCTCTGTAATTCCCTGTTCTTTCCATCACTTGCTCTGATTCATTTTATTCACATGCCACTTCCTCCAAAAACCAATGCAAATTTTCTCATCTATAAAGGGTGACTCCCACACCACAAGTATTCTTGGAATGCACAGCATCACATTTTAATGGCATGGAAGTCCCAAGAGTCCATGGTATAGCCAGAGTTTGACAAATATCTCAGCATGTAGATGGTACTCAATGAAAACTTATCAAATTATGAATGGACAAAAGGATTAAAGAAGGAATAAAATTAGAGGGTTTGTATTGCACATGTTTTTCTGGTTATATTTTGAGACACTGATGTCTTGAATTTGCATGTTGAATGCATCTCCATTATTCAAAATTATTTTTTTATCTTTTTACCACTTTGACAAAACAAAGTAAATTTAAGAACCAAGTTGACTTTGAAGAAAGATTAGGCAAGCTAAAAAGGGCTGAAGAATGCTCTTTTCATGGCTAGCACAGCAATGACTCATTGTCCCAAAAAGTATCTGAAGAGTACAACAACTCCAAAGCCTTGGATGTTGTAAAACTGATAGATGTCTTTGTTCCTCTTCCATCTATCAGTCCCCACAAGCCTGAGAGAGGATCTCTCCCTCATCATTTTCTAAAAAACAGACTGAAGTATGCTCTGACAGGAGATGAAGAAGATCTGCATGGGCAACAGTTCATTAAGATTGATGGAAGGTCCAAACTGATACAACCTAACCTACTCTGCTGGTTTCATAAACACCATCAACCTTAACAAGACCAGAGAGAATTTTCCTCTCTTCTATGACACCAAGAGTCACTTTGCTCTTCATTTGAGTGCACCTGAGGGAGCTAAGCACAAGTTGTACAAAGTGAGAAAGGCCTTTGTGGGCCCCAAAGAAATTCCGTATCTGGTAACTCATGATGCTCACACCTCCTACTACTCTGATCCCCTCAGCAAGTTGCACGACACCATTCAGACTGATTTGGAGACAAACAAGATTACCTGTTTTATGTTTAACATTTGTAACCTCTGTATAGTGACCAGAGGAGCAAACCTGGGAAGAACTGGTGTGATCACCAATAGAAAGAGACCTCCTGGTTCTTTTGACATGGTTCATGTGAAAGATGCCAAAGGCCACAGCTTTAGCATCCAGTTCCCCAAAGTTTTTGCAACTGGCAATGACAAACCATGGACATCTCTTCCCCAAGAAAAAGGGATCTACCTCACCATTGCTAAAGAGCTACATAAGAGACTGGCAGTCAAACAGGGTGAAGTGATCTCTAGGTTATGTGATTGGAAAAATCTTTGTACTTAATTGAAGGTAATATGTCATGATGGCATGAGTTGAAAATACGTGAGTTATTTGCAAATGTCTTTTGATATTGATTTCTAACATAATTCCACAGTGATAAGACAACAGACTCTGTATTATTTAAATACCTTTAGAATTTTTGTACCTTGTTTTATGTCCCTGGATACGTTCCAGTGTCTCCTAGTTTACAGTCTATGGAACTTGAGTAGAATCTTTATCCTACTGTTGTGTGACAATTGCATAAACCTTAATTATGCTGAATTGGTTCATGGCGTTTTTCAGGTCAACTATATCCTTCTACTTCTCTGTATATTCATTCTATTAATTTTTGAAAGTTTGATATTGAAACTCCAATGGAAAATGTAATTTATCTACTTAAAAAAATTGTAATACATAGTATAACTATATGTAATCTTGTTCTATATTTTCCAAGTCTCCTATAAATGTGTTATCACACTTTCATAATTTAAAATAATAAAAAATAAAATAGAGAACCAGCAGGGGACCTGCTGTGTGGCAAGGGAACTCTTTTCAATATTAGGTAACAACCTAAATGATAAAATAATTTGAAAAAGAACAGATACATGTATATTTACAACTGAATCACTCTGTTATACAGCAGAAACTAATAGTACTGTTAATCAACTCTACTCCTATATAAAATAAAAAGTTAGGACTTCAAAAAAAGATAATACGGCATGATTAACTATTACTACAATCAGCATTCAAATGATTTTGTGACCCTTTGCATTAGGTACATTATATCAACCAACCCCAAGCACCTAAAATAAAGATGCCAATTTTAGTTCATCACCAATGAAGAGCCTTCAGTTCTTCCATAAATACTGGCAACGTTCAGGATAAAATCATTTTAAATTTACTTGAACACAAAAGAATTAATGTAAGTGATCATCTTTAGAATTTTTGGTAAAGTGTATTTTATTAATTTGAACCAGCAAGAGGGTTTACAAATCCCCCTCAGATTTGAAACAATCTGCTGGCAGGATCTGTGACTTCAGTTGCACTCAAACTTTCCTACTTCCTTCTTCAGTTAGAAGCCCCATCCCTTTTTCAATATTTTACAAACTAAATGTTCCCCACCCAAAAATCATATGTTGAAGTCCTAACCCCTAAGTGTGGCTATATTTGGAAATGGGGTCCTCTAAGGATGTAATTAAGATTACTCGAGATCATAAGGGTGGAGCCCTGATCATACAGGATAATTAGTGTCCTTACAAGAAGAGACACTAGAGATCTGGCTACTCTTCTACCTGCTCCCCCCACCTAGCCCCCTGCCCGCACACTCACCAAGGGAAAGCTATACAAGGATGCTGCAAGAAGGCAGCCAGGGAGAGAACGCTCACCAGATACCAAATGAGCTAGAAACTTGATCTTGGACTTCTCGCCTCTAGAACCATGAGAAAATTAGTTTCTGTTGAATTGGCCACCCAGTCTACAGTATGCCCAAGCTATTATATACGCAATGCCTGTCTTCTCTTTTTATCTGACTCCTCACCATTTACCTGGCACCCTGTCTCTCATTCCTGGTTACCATAAACTCTGCCATATGGGTGTCTCCCATCATTCACCTAACAGTCATGAAAACTTTGAAAAAAACATTTCATCAGTGGAGGAGGGAAGGGGCCAGAGATAGACACATGACTAATCTGGGATTATACATATCTGTAAACAACAAAACTCTGTAAAAGTAAAAAGTAGAATAAAAATAATTATTAAAAAAAAAAAAACATTTCACCATAGACTGAATGAAATTAAGAAGGGTAGTAACGCATCACAATAATTTGGGGTCTACCTTCAAACTATACTTTCAACCTAAAATTAACCTTGTCTATTACTTTTCTAAGCGTGACCTCTATAATTCTACAAAAAGCAATGATGACTTTTTCTTCTTCCAATATCCAGTTTTATAAGTGAGGTTTCTGTAAAACTAGCAAAATTAACAAGTATGATACTACGGCTTGATTTCATGGGATGGTGTGCCCTTACTGAACATTTGATTTTCATGTGTTCCTGGATTTTTTTTTCTAATTTTTATATGATCACAACCCAACCCCACTCCAACATTCTCAAACCTTTCTCTCTAACACAGTAAGCAAATGATCTCAGTATTGTCTGTATCTTTGATATCATTCGATTTGTTTCTTCTCATAAGACATACTCCAAATAGCTAGCCTATAAACCCTTATGAGCAAGCTCTTCGAAGTACAGATGTTCAAAGCTATAGCAAGGTTAGTAATATTCAGTTAATAGTTTTTGTGTCAAGAAGATAAAATCAGTAAGAGAACAAGCTTCCACTACAGCTCACCTACTTAAAACTTTCTTTGAAAATTCTGCTTAGGGCTTGCCTGGTGGCTGTGAGGTAAAAAATATGCCTGCTAATGCAGGAGACACTGGTTCAACCACTGATACAGGAAGATCCCACATGCCTCAAGGCAATGAAGTCCAAGTGCCACAACTACTGAACCTATGCTCTAGAGCCAAGAAGTGGCAACTCCTGAAGCCTGAGCACCCTAAAGCCTGGGCTCAGCAATGAGAAAAGCCACCAGAATCAGAACCCTGTGCACTACAACTAGAGAGTAGCCCCCACTCACCACAACTGCTACAGAAAGTTCAAGCAGCAATCAAGACCCAGCACAGCCAAAACTAAATTAAGCAAAAATTTTTAAAAGAGAGAGAATTCTGCTTATAAGCTAAAATATCCTGTATTTGCACTGAATAAAAAATTATATTACTGGATACTTGAGAAAAATTCACTTCAACATTTTTTTCCTTAGTTGTGGAAGTAAAGAAATAACATGTATTTTTCAAAGTTGTATTTGGCCATTTTTACAAAAGCAACTGAAAAGTGGTGGAACGTTGTTGATTTTTGTGTGGATAGAAATTGAGGTAATCTTAGTGAAACAGGAAAAATAATAAGCTGAAGTTAAATGGGATTTGAAAATACTTCATGAGCAACTAAGAAAATATGCTTATAGCTCTCTTAAATACACTTGTCAAGATTAGCCTCAAAATAAAAAAAAAAAAAAAAAGATTAGCCTCTAGGGCATTTAGACACTGAATAAAGTTAATTGACTCAAGATGTTATAGGGACTAAATAGAGAATGATCATTTCCACTTAGCTCTCAAGTATGGATGTAAGTGTGCCTCTCTACAGGGTACTGGGCTTCCCAGGTGGTGCTAGAGGTAACGAACCTGCCTGCCAGTGCAGGAGACATAAGAGATATGGGTTTGAACCCTGGGTCAGGAAGACCCCCTGCAGGAAGGCATGGCAACCCACTCCAGTATTCTTGCCTGGAGAATCCCATGGACAGTGGAGCCTGGCGTCCATATGGTAGCAAAGGGTCGGACATGACTGAAATGACTTAGCACACATGCACACATACAGAGTACGAGAAAAGACCACTGGTCAGGAGAGTGAGCACAGATTTCACTTCTTTAAGAATTAAAGTACTTTGTGTTTCCTAGAAATGTCCTGGAAGAGCTTACCAGGTCTGACGTGCATGGTATTCCATGGACATCCACATACAGATCTTTCCAGTTCACTATCTCACAGTCCTATCACAGAAGCTACTCCCCAGCGAAACTAAACTTTTCCTTGACCACACTATCTAATGTCTTCCACCCAACTTACACCCTATATTACCCTTCTGTTTTCTTCAGAATACTTAACACTGTCTGAAATTAATTTATTTACCATCTGTCCCTTGTCTCTCAGTATGAAACTCTCATAAGGACAGAGATTTTTGTCTTTGTTTAGTGCTGAACACTGAGAGCCTAGAACAGTGTTTGTCACACAGCATATACTCGATAAATATTTACAGAGTGAAGGAATTATTAAATACTTCTTATAAACATCTGAACTTCATAGCCTCTGTGTTTCAGCATATAAAACTTCCTCTGTCTGGAATGCCTGTACTCTCCTTCTGCTATACGTCTTCACGGTCCAATTAAAGTTTTAGACCATCCAGGCCAAGTGGGAAGTGACAGTGTGCAAGTTTCAGCTCTCTTCAAAGAGTGGAATATATTTAAGGGATCAGCCATTGATGTGGTTTTTTCACATGCACATACACACCAGCACACACACATACATACACACACACACTAGCACAGCATCACTCAGTAAGCACTTATTACATTAATTAATGAGACTAATGTACCCTCCAAGTTCTAAATATGACTCCATCTTAGCTAGAAATAGAACAAGAAAAGTGAACCCATCATTTGGTTAATGTTGTGGCATATCAGGAGAAATATATCAATTACATGTGTTCAATCCACACAGGAACAGCAAGGGTGGCAAATTCTGATGTCAATTCAGATCATCAGCTAACAAACCTTTGCTCAGCTGTCCCCTGCCTGGCTCCTGGGACATATCCAGGATTTTCTATGGCACTGCATGGGAGTTTGGAAGTAGAGAAAGAAGGAAAAACAGAATCTTCCCAATTCTACATAAATCTTCAGGGGCCTACTGTCATGGGCTTATGTCAGGCTGACCTCTGTTTTGACCTACTTAGAGAATCCAACTTGAATGGTTCAACCGTGATTTATGAAGGCAGAAAGAGAAACACATGTGTTCATCTCTTGTACTGAAGGATTTTAGTACCAGGTCAGCCATTCAAGTCCTGCTCATTTTTCCAACTACCAAGTTCTCTTTTCTCATTCCTCTTCCTCTACACACACACACACACACACACACACAATCCAACAGCCTCTTCAATAATGAGTTCTTTCAACTACACTCTAAGGACTATCAAAACTTGTAATTACAGTGAGTCCTCTGACTATAAGAAAGTCAATGTTTAGTCTCATCTTTTTCTCTAACGTCTATGCTCATTCTTACATGCCTTATAACACATAAATGTGTCCTTTTTTATTTATTTGCTAAGTAAGTTGTCTGGCTGGGGCTTCCTTGGTGGTCCAGTGGGTAAAGAGTCTGCCTTGCAGCACAAGGGGTGTCAGTTCGATCCCTGGCCCGGGAAGGTCCCATGTGCCATGGAACGGCTGGACCAGTGTGTCCAATTACGAGCCAGCACTCTGGAGCACATATGCCCACAGCTGGTGCTCTGCACGAGAGAGGCCACTGTAATGAGAGGCCCACATAGGGCAAAGAATAAAAGATGGATGAAAAATAAATAAACTAAAAAAACAATAAAAGAGGCCAAAAAAAAATAATAAAAAAAAATTTAAAAAGATGTCTGGCTGGGTATAGAGGTAAATGTAATCTGTAGATGATAATACAGTTGGTACATTTATTTTGTCATTTTGACGAGTGTGTTGCAAATTGACAATGATTCCCAGGATTCATTTAGTGATACGCTAGTTGCAATATCCAAAAAAGGTATCATAAAATTCTTAAAAGTAAATTAATTTAGATTTATCATTATATTTCTGATATAAAATAGTACAAACCTTTGCTAGTGCCCCCCACATATCCAGGATTTTCTATGGCACTGCATGGGAGTTTGGAAGTAGAGAAAGAAGGAAAAACAGAATCTTCCCAATTCTACATAAATCTTCAGGGGCCTACTGTCATGGGCTTATGTCAGGCTGACCTCTGTTTTGACCTACTTAGAGAATCCAACTTGAATGGTTCAACCGTGATTTATGAAGGCAGAAAGAGAAACACATGTGTTCATCTCTTGTACTGAAGGATTTTAGTACCAGGTCAGCCATTCAAGTCCTGCTCATTTTTCCAACTACCAAGTTCTCTTTTCTCATTCCTCTTCCTCTACACACACACACACACACACACACACAATCCAACAGCCTCTTCAATAATGAGTTCTTTCAACTACACTCTAAGGACTATCAAAACTTGTAATTACAGTGAGTCCTCTGACTATAAGAAAGTCAATGTTTAGTCTCATCTTTTTCTCTAACGTCTATGCTCATTCTTACATGCCTTATAACACATAAATGTGTCCTTTTTTATTTATTTGCTAAGTAAGTTGTCTGGCTGGGGCTTCCTTGGTGGTCCAGTGGGTAAAGAGTCTGCCTTGCAGCACAAGGGGTGTCAGTTCGATCCCTGGCCCGGGAAGGTCCCATGTGCCATGGAACGGCTGGACCAGTGTGTCCAATTACGAGCCAGCACTCTGGAGCACATATGCCCACAGCTGGTGCTCTGCACGAGAGAGGCCACTGTAATGAGAGGCCCACATAGGGCAAAGAATAAAAGATGGATGAAAAATAAATAAACTAAAAAAACAATAAAAGAGGCCAAAAAAAAATAATAAAAAAAAATTTAAAAAGATGTCTGGCTGGGTATAGAGGTAAATGTAATCTGTAGATGATAATACAGTTGGTACATTTATTTTGTCATTTTGACGAGTGTGTTGCAAATTGACAATGATTCCCAGGATTCATTTAGTGATACGCTAGTTGCAATATCCAAAAAAGGTATCATAAAATTCTTAAAAGTAAATTAATTTAGATTTATCATTATATTTCTGAAATAAATACTGAACAACAGCATTCCTTGACACAAAAACATAACAAAAGTTGTTATATCTCCAAACTGATTAGGAACTATTTATCATTCTCAGAGACAGACTCAGTTCATTTCATGAATATTATTTGGTTACTGAGTATAAAGTTTAGATGTGTTCTGATGACAATAACTGAATTCATGTTTGCTACATTCTAAGCCTTTGTATATTAAAATATTCACTCATGTTTAAGTTCTTGGAATTCAAACCTAATGCATATGGTAAGATTACATGGACAACTATTACGCATTCCACCGAGTTACTCCCAGGCTTCAAGCTGCCTTTCTAACATTAAAAAACAGTTCAAGACACTACCATATGTAAAAGAGACAACTATTGTGAATATGCTATAAGACTAAGGGAACTTACATGGGGGGTATGCACCAACCTGGAGGGGAAGGATGGGGAGGGTCTGGGCTGGGGTTCAGGTGGGAGGGGTCAAGGGTATACCTATGACTGATTTGGGTTTATGTATAGCTATAGACAGCAAAACTATGCAAAAGTAAAATAAAAATAATTATTAAAAAGACAGTTCAAGAGTTACCCTTGTAATCAGGATAAGAGAGATGTATATTCATTGACATCAATCCATTTTATTCATGCTGGTAAGAATGAGACATGACTATGGCTTACTCACAAGACTGCCTTTAAACATGATTTAAAACATCCTATACAAATTGGGACATAAATTAGAAGCAAGAGGAGATAAGTAAAGATTATTTGCACGGCCTCAGTCCCAAATGCACGTGCATACAGCTGAGAAGTATTCTGCTTGGTACCAGTACATTTAACACAAATAATGTTTGTTATGGTTGTTATTCAGTTGCTAAGTCATGCCTGACCCTTTGTGACCCCATGAACTGCAGCACACCAGGCTTCCCTGTCCTTCGCTATCTCCCAAAGTTTGCTCAAATTCACGTCCATTGAATCAGTGATGCTATCTAACTATCTCATCATCTCGTCACCCCCTTCTCCGCCTGCCTTCAATCCTTCCCGGAATCAGGGTATTTTCCAATAAGCCAGCTCTTCACATCTGGTGGCCAAAGCAGTGGAGCTTTGGCATCAGTCTTTCCAAAGAATATTCAGGGTTGATTTCCTAAGGATTGACTGGTTTGATCCCCTTACAGTCCAAGGACTCTCAAGAGTCTTCTACTGCACAATTCCAGGCACTCAGCCTTCCTTAATGGTCCAACTCTCACATCTGTAAATGACTACCAGAAAAACCAATACTTTGACTAGATGGACTTTTGTCAGCAAAGTAATGTCTCTGCTTTTTAATATTCTTTTTCTTAACTTTTCTTCCAAGGAGCAAGCATCTTTTAATTTCATGGCTGCAGTCACAGTCTACAGTGATTTTGGAGCCTAAGAAAATAAAATCTATCGCAAGTTACTCCCAGGCTTCAAGCTGCCTTTCTAACATTAAAAAACAGTTCAAGACACTACCATATGTAAAAGAGACAACTATTGTGAATATGCTATAAGACTAAGGGAACTTACATGGGGGGTATGCACCAACCTGGAGGGGAAGGATGGGGAGGGTCTGGGCTGGGGTTCAGGTGGGAGGGGTCAAGGGTATACCTATGACTGATTTGGGTTTATGTATAGCTATAGACAGCAAAACTATGCAAAAGTAAAATAAAAATAATTATTAAAAGACAGTTCAAGAGTTACCCTTGTAATCAGGATAAGAGAGATGTATATTCATTGACATCAATCCATTTTATTCATGCTGGTAAGAATGAGACATGACTATGGCTTACTCACAAGACTGCCTTTAAACATGATTTAAAACATCCTATACAAATTGGGACATAAATTAGAAGCAAGAGGAGATAAGTAAAGATTATTTGCACGGCCTCAGTCCCAAATGCACGTGCATACAGCTGAGAAGTATTCTGCTTGGTACCAGTACATTTAACACAAATAATGTTTGTTATGGTTGTTATTCAGTTGCTAAGTCATGCCTGACCCTTTGTGACCCCATGAACTGCAGCACACCAGGCTTCCCTGTCCTTCGCTATCTCCCAAAGTTTGCTCAAATTCACGTCCATTGAATCAGTGATGCTATCTAACTATCTCATCATCTCGTCACCCCCTTCTCCGCCTGCCTTCAATCCTTCCCGGAATCAGGGTATTTTCCAATAAGCCAGCTCTTCACATCTGGTGGCCAAAGCAGTGGAGCTTTGGCATCAGTCTTTCCAAAGAATATTCAGGGTTGATTTCCTAAGGATTGACTGGTTTGATCCCCTTACAGTCCAAGGACTCTCAAGAGTCTTCTACTGCACAATTCCAGGCACTCAGCCTTCCTTAATGGTCCAACTCTCACATCTGTAAATGACTACCAGAAAAACCAATACTTTGACTAGATGGACTTTTGTCAGCAAAGTAATGTCTCTGCTTTTTAATATTCTATCTAGGTTTGTCTTAACTTTTCTTCCAAGGAGCAAGCATCTTTTAATTTCATGGCTGCAGTCACAGTCTACAGTGATTTTGGAGCCTAAGAAAATAAAATCTATCACTGATTCCACTTTTCTGCTGCAACTTCCCATTAAGTGATGAGACCAGATGCCAGGATCTTAGTTTTTTAATGCTGAGTTTTAAGCCAGGTTTTTCACTCTCCTCTTTCAAAAGGCTCTTTAGTTTCTCTCCACTTTCTGTCATTACAGTGGTGTCATCTGATCTGAGACTATTGATTAATGATATTTAGAACGTATTACTTAGTGTTTATTTAGTACTTAGCATGGCATGTGCCAGGAACTGTTTCATAATGGAAAAGAATATGAAGGGGGGTGGAGATATGATGGCGGCATAGAAGGACGTGCACTCATCTCTCCTGCAAAATCTCCTGAATTGCAACGAGTTCCTGGGAAACCATCGACAGGAGGAGGTTGGATCTGATCACAGAAAGATACCCCACATCGAAGAACAAAGAAGAAGTCGCAACAGGACGGTAGGAAGGGCACAATCGTGCTTTTAAAAATCAAATCTCATACCCGCCAGAGAGGCCGGGTGGGCCAAAGGCACAAAGCCTGTTGCAGATCAAGACCCGGAAAAGGAGCAGTGACGCCCACAAGGGACTGAGCCAGACCTGCTTTGGAGGGTCCAAGTGCCCCCTTGAGCTAGAAGTGTCCTTGAGCAGTCCTAGGAAGGATGCCACTCAGTTCCCTTTGAAGGAGGTTAACCATTACCGGATCATAGAGCCGCTGAGTAGGACTGGAAACTCTGTGCGCACTGCGATCCGGGAGAGGGGACTAGCGATCCTGCATGAGACTGAGCCAGACTCACCTCTGAGTAATCTGACGTCTCCCGTGGTTGCGGGGGTCGACAGTGGCCTGCAGCAGGGTCGAGGTCACTGCAGAAGTGCTTCCCGTAGACAGTGTGGGAATAAATCCTTTGTGAGAGAGACGCCATTTTCCCTGCTGTAGTTTGGCTGCTGGTCAAACTAGAGGGCGAGAAATTAGCTCCACCCAGCAAGAAAAGGGATTTGGATTAAGCATTAAGAAACTCCCAGGGCCAGCCTGGGCAGGCCTTTTAGTTCTGGAATAGGCCAAAATAAACAAGCAGTCAAAGAGGTGTTCAGGTCCAACCACTGCCAGAGGCAAGAAAACGACTGATAATTCCTGAACAGTCAGCAAGAGACAGAAGGACATAAACACTATTTTCACGTTTTGTCTGAAGCTGGAGTTACTGCTGGAATTTTTAAAATTTCATTTTATTTCTTATTCTTTTTTATTGCTTTTTTTGTTTTGTTTTGTTTTCACTTGTTTTTTTCCCTTTTTTTCCAAACCCCCTCAGTGCCTCTCCCCTGTGTTTTTTTTTTTTTTTTGAGGGGGGGGTGAGTGTGGGTGTGTTTATTTCCTCCATTGAATTCGATTGAAGCTACTAATCTTATCAGTAAGACTGAATATATTCAAGTCTACATAATTTTTTTTTTCTTTTTCCTTTTAAACCACACATTTTATTTTGATATAAACTTCTGGTCCCACATTGGCCTTTTACGGTTCTGTGGGGACTTTGTTTTTATTGTTTTTGCTTTGTTTTTCTATATTTTTCTATATACTTATTTCTGTTTTAATTTTTAAATTTTTTAATTTGTACTACTACTTCCTCTATAACTCTTTGTTTTCTCTGATGCTTCTTTCCTACAGCACTAAACTCTAATACATACAAATCTTTATCTTCTTATATTTAACTTTGCAGTATTATTCTATATTTCTCTTCTATCCTCCCTTTCTCTTTTTCCCGTTTCCCACAATATTTCTTACTCTGTTCTGTCCTCATTGCCTTATCCCCAATGGGGACCCTGCTCTAGCATTATTCTCCAATTGATGCTCTACTTAGTTTGGTTATTAACTGGTGGATATCATTCTTGGTTTTCTCTATTCACTGTGCTAACATATTGTACTGTATTTTTCATTGGAATGCTTGGGTTATGTTACAGCTGTATATGTTTGTGTGTATAATTCAATATGCTAGATAGTATTTGCATAATATTTTAATTGCCATTTGTCAAAGGTATATCTTCTGTTTCTCATTCATGTACATAAGTTTTAATATCATTTAATGCCATAACAAACCAGCCATGAAATCTTCATTTCCTGGTCAGGCAACAAGCCCAGGGGTTTTAGGGAGGGAGCACTGACTCTACAATTCTACAATACTAGAGAACGCCTAACACTAGAGAGCAATAAACAGTGAGAACGCCAACAAAGGCAAGCACTTGTATGCAAGTCCTGACATAAACCAATCACCAGCATCACCCAGAATATAAAGCCCCATCCAAAAAACAAACACCAACAGACTTAACTCAAAGCCTGGGAAAAGGAAACTCCAAACAGTGTTAGTTAAAAAATTAATAATAATAATGAAATGGCAGAGAAATATCGCACAAGTGAAGGAACAATCTACGAACACACAAGATCAAATCAATGAAAAGAATTTGGACAAACTTTCTGAAAGTGATTTCAGAAGAATGATAGTAAAGATGATCAAAGACACTGAAAACAGAATTTCAGAGAAATTGCAAGACACAACTAACACACTGAATAAAGAAATACAAGAACTTACCAAAAAAGTAACAGAGACAAACAACTCAATTGCTGAACTTAAAAACACTGTAGAAGGAATCAAGAGCAGAGTATCTGAGACAGAAGACCGGATAAGTGAGCTGGAAGATAGAATGGTGGAAGTAACTGCTGAAAAACAGAATCTAGCTCAAAGAATGAAAAGAGCAGAGGATAGCCTCAGAGACCTCTGGGATCATATCAAACACACCAATATTCAAATTATAGGGGTTCCAGAAGAAGAAGAAAAAAAGAAAGGCTATGAGAAAATTTTTGAAGAGATTATAGTTGAAAATTTCCCCAACATGGGAAAAGAAATAGTCAATCAAGTCCAAGAAGCACAAAGAGTACCAAACAGAATCAAACCAAGAAGAAACACACCAAGACACACATTAATGAAGCTACCCCAAATTAAACACAAAGAATTCTCAAAGCAGCAAGGGAAAAGCAACTAGTGACATACAAGGGAAACCCTATACGTTTAACAGCTGATCTTTCAACAAAACTCTGCAGGCCAGAAGGAAATGGCAGGAAACATTTAAATGGCTAAAAGAGAATAATCTGCAACAAAGAATCCTCTACCCTGCAAGGATCTCATTCAAAACGGATGGAGAAATCAAAAGCTTTACAGACAAGCAAAAATTAAAAGAATTTAGTAACACCAAACCAGCCTTACAACAAGTGTTAAAGGGACTTACATAGGCAACAAGTATAAGAGAAGGAGAAGATCCACAAAACAAAGCCATCATAACATCTAAGAAGATGACAATAGGATCATTTGTATCAATAATTACTTTGAATGTAAATGGACTAAATGCTCCAACTAAAAGACACAAGAGTGGCTGAATGGATTCAAAAACACGACCCATACATATGCTGCCTCCAGGAAACTCACTTCAGACCTAGAGCCACTCATAGACTGAAAGTGAGAGAATGGAAAAAGATACTCCATGCAAATGGAAATAAAGAAAGCTGGAGTAGCAATCCTCATATCAGACAAAATAGACCTCAAAATAAAGAAGATTAGAAGAGACAAGGCAGGACACTACATAATGATCAAGGGATCGATCCAAGAGGAAGACATAACACTCATAAATATCTATGCACCCAATACAAAAGCACCCCAAAACATAAGACAAACACTTTCAGACATAAAAGAAGACATCGACACTAACACAATAATAGTAGCAGACTTTAACACTCCTCTCACACCAAAGGACAGATCACCCAAACAGAAAATTAATAAAGAAACACAAGCCTTAAATGACACACTAGAAGAGATGGACCTCATGGATATCTTTAGGACCTTCCATCCAAAAGCAGAGGAATATACTTTCTTCTCAAGTGCTCATGGAACATTCTCCAGGATAGACTACATCTTGGGCCACAAATCAAACCTCAGTCAATTCAAGAAAATTGAAATTATATCAACCACCTTCTCTGACCACAATGCAATGCGACTAGAGGTCAACTACAAGAATAAAACTGCTAAAAACACAAACACATGGAGATTAAACAACACATACCTAAAAAACCAACTGATTACCAAGCAAATCAAAGGAGAAATAAAAAAATTCCTAGAAGAAAATGACCATGAACACACGTCAGTGCAAAACCTATGGGATACTGCAAAAGCAGTTCTAAGAAGGAAGTTTATAGCAATTCAATCCTACCTCAAGAAACTAGAAAAATATCAAACAGACGACCTAACCCTATGTTTAAAACAACTGGAGAAAGAAGAACAAAAACACCCCAAAGCCAGCAGAAGAAGGGAAATTATAAAGATCAGAGGAGAAATAAAAGAAAAGGAAACGAAAGAAACAATAGTAAAGATAAAGCAAAAAGCTGGTTCTTCGAAAAGGTAAATAAAATCGACACACCACTGGCCAGACTCATCAAGAAAAAAAGAGAGAAGAACCAGATCCATAAAATCAAAAATGAAAAAGGAGAGATTACAACAGATAATGCAGAAATCCAAAGGATTCTAAGAGACTATTATGAACAACTCTATGGCAACAAACTGGACAACCTGGAAGAAATGGACAGTTTCTTAGAGAAGATTAATCTCCCAAGACTCAACCAGGAAGAAACAGAAACTATGAACAACCCAATCACAAGCACAGAAATTGACTTTGTGATCAAAAATCTACCCAAAACTAAAAGCCCAGGGCCAGATTGCTTCAGAGGCGAATTCTACCAAACATTTAAAGAAGAGCTAATGCCTGTCCTTCTAAAACTCTTCCAAAAAATTGCTCAGGAAGGAACACTTCCAAACACATTCTATGAGGCTGCCATCACCCTGATACCAAAGCCAGGCAAAGACAACACAAAAAAAGAAAATTGTAGGCCAATTTCACTGATGAATCTAGACACCAAAATCCTCAACAAAATCCTAGCAAACAGAATTCAGCAACACATCAAAAAGCTCATACATCATGATCAAGTCGGGTTCATCCCAGGCATGCAATGATTCTTCAATATCCACAAATCAATCAATGTGATACACCATATCAACAAATTGAGAGACAAAAATCACATGATCATCTCAATAGATGCAGAAAAAGCCTTCGACAAAGTACAACGTCCATTTATGATAAAAACTCTTTAGAAAATGGGCATAGAAGGAACCTATCTCAACATAGTGAAAGCCATCTATGAGAAGCCCACAGCGAACATTATCCTCAACGGTGAAAAACTGAAAGCATTCCCTCTAAGATCAGGAACAAGACATTTTTACCACTCTTATTCAACATAGTCCTGGAAGTTCTAGCAACAGCAATAAGACAAGAGAAAGAAATAAAAGGAATCTAGATTGGAAAGGAAGTCAAGCTCTCTCTTTCTGCAGATGACATGATATTATACATAGAAAATCCCAAAGACACTATTACAAAACTACTAGAGCTAATCAGCAAATTCAGCAAAGACGCAGGATACAAAATCAATACACAGAAATCACTGGCGTTCCTATACACAAACAATGAAAAATCAGAAAACTAAATTAAAGAGGCAATCCCCTTCACCATCGCAACCAAAAGAATCAAATATCTAGGAATAAACCTTCCTGAAGAAACAAAAGAACTGTACACAGAAAATTACAAGACACTCATGAGAGACATTAAAGAAGACTTAAACAGATGGAGAGATATTCCATGTTCCTGGGTTGGAAGAATCAATATTGTGAAAATGACCATACTACCAAATGTCATCTGTAGATTCAATGTGATCCCTATCAAACTACCAATGACATTCTTCACAGAACTAGACAAAAGAATAAAACAGTTCATATGGAAACACAAAAGACCTTGAATAGCCAAAGCAATCCTGAGGAAGAAGAATGGAGCTGGAGGGATCAGCCTCCCTAACTTCAGACTCTACTACAAAGCAACAGTCCTCAAGACAGTATGGTAGTGGCACAAAACCAGAAATACAGACCAATGGAACAAGATCGAGAACCCAGAGATAAACCCACGAACCTATGAGTACCTTATTTTTGACAGAGGAGGCGAAACTATAAAATGGGACAAAGACAGCCTCTTCAACAAATGGTGCTGGGAAAATTGGACAGCTACGTGCAAAAAAATGAAGTTGGAACATTCCCTGACACCACACACAACGATCAACTCAAAATGGATTAAAGACCTAAATGTAAGACCAGAAACCATCAAACTCTTAGAGGAGAATATAGGTAAAACACTCAGGGACATAAATCAAAGCAAGATCTTCTCTGACCCACCTACTAGAATAGCAGAACTAAAAAGACAAATGAACATGTGGGACCTCATGAAACTTAAAAGCTTTTGTACAGCAAAAGAAATTACAAAAAGGCTGAACAGACAGCCCACAGAATGGGAGAAAATCATAGCAAATGAAACAACAGACAAAGAATTAATCTCCAAAATCTACAAGCAACTCAGACAACTCAGCACCAGAAAAATGAACAACCCAATCAAAAAATGGAGAAAGGACCTAAACAGACACCTCTCCAAAGAGGACATACAGATGGCCCAAAAACACATGAAATGATGCTCAATTTCACTTATAATTAGAGAAATGCAAATCAAAACTACAATGAGGGGCTTCCCTGGTGGTCCAGTGGGTAAGGACACCACCTTGCAGTGCAAGGGGCGCTGGTTCGATCCCTGGCCTGGGAAGACCCCATGTGCCGTGGAGCGGCTGGACCAATGTGTCCAATCACTGAGCCAGAGCTCTGGAGCGCATGTGCCCAGAGTCGGTGCTCTTTGACAACTGAGGCCACCACGATGGGAGGCCCATATGGGCCAAAGAACAAAGATGGATGAAAATAGATAAATGAAAGACCAACAGAAGTGGCCCGCCTGCCCTCCTCCCCTCCCCAACCCGCCCCCACCCAAAAAAATGAAAAAAAATAAATAAATAAAAAAATTAAAAATCTACAATGAGATTATCACCTCACACCCATCAGAATGGCCATCGTCCACAAACTGACAGACAATAAATGCTAGAGAGGGTGCGGAGAAAAGGGAACACTCCTGCATTGCTGGTGGGAAAGTAGATTGATACAGCCTCTATGGAAGACAGTCTGGAGATTTCTTTAAAAACTAACAATAGAAGCAACATACGACCCAGCAATCCCACTCTTAGGCTTATACCTTGATGAAATTAAATCCGAAAGAAGCACCTGTACCCCAATGTTCATTGCAGCTCTCTATACAATAGCTAGAACATGGAAGCAACCTAGATGCCCATCGATGAACGAATGGATACAAAAGCTCTGGTACATATATGCAATTGAATACTACACAGCTGTAAAAAGAAATGCAGAAGAATCAACCCTAATGAGGTGGCTGGCTCTAGAACCTATCATAAAAAGTAAAGTCAGTCAGAAAGAGAAGGATAAGTACAATATACTAATACACATATATGGAATCTAGTAGGATGGTGATGATGGCACATGCATTGAAGCAACAAAAATACAGACATGGACAGTGGACATATGGACATTGTGGGGAAGGAACAGTGGGTGAGAGGCGTAAAGGAAGTAGCTTGAAGGCCTGTACTATCATATGTGAAAAAAATAGCTATAGTCATTGCTCTGTGAGAAAAGTGGATCCTTCAGGGGTGTTGTGTCATGGTCTGGAGGGGTGGGATGGGTGGGATATACATATGACTAATCTGAGAACATGCATATCTACAGTGAGGGGCTTCCCTGGTGGTCCAGTGGGTAAGGACACCACCTTGCAGTGCAAGGGGCGCTGGTTCGATCCCTGGCCTGGGAAGACCCCATGTGCCGTGGAGCGGCTGGACCAATGTGTCCAATCACTGAGCCAGAGCTCTGGAGCGCATGTGCCCAGAGTCGGTGCTCTTTGACAACTGAGGCCACCACGATGGGAGGCCCATATGGGCCAAAGAACAAAGATGGATGAAAATAGATAAATGAAAGACCAACAGAAGTGGCCCACCCACTCCCCTCCCTCCCCAACCTGACCCCCGCCCAAAAAAATAAATAAATAAAAAAATTAAAAATCTACAATGAGATTATCACCTCACACCCATCAGAATGGCCATCGTCCACAAACTGACAGACAATAAATGCTAGAGAGGGTGCGGAGAAAAGGGAACACTCCTGCATTGCTGGTGGGAAAGTAGATTGATACAGCCTCTATGGAAGACAGTCTGGAGATTTCTTTAAAAACTAACAATAGAAGCAACATACGACCCAGCAATCCCACTCTTAGGCTTATACCTTGATGAAATTAAATCCGAAAGAAGCACCTGTACCCCAATGTTCATTGCAGCTCTCTATACAATAGCTAGAACATGGAAGCAACCTAGATGCCCATCGATGAACGAATGGATACAAAAGCTCTGGTACATATATGCAATTGAATACTACACAGCTGTAAAAAGAAATGCAGAAGAATCAACCCTAATGAGGTGGCTGGCTCTAGAACCTATCATAAAAAGTAAAGTCAGTCAGAAAGAGAAGGATAAGTACAATATACTAATACACATATATGGAATCTAGTAGGATGGTGATGATGGCACATGCATTGAAGCAACAAAAATACAGACATGGACAGTGGACATATGGACATTGTGGGGAAGGAACAGTGGGTGAGAGGCGTAAAGGAAGTAGCTTGAAGGCCTGTACTATCATATGTGAAAAAAATAGCTATAGTCATTGCTCTGTGAGAAAAGTGGATCCTTCAGGGGTGTTGTGTCATGGTCTGGAGGGGTGGGATGGGTGGGATATACATATGACTAATCTGAGAACATGCATATCTGTAAACAACAAAACTCTGTAAAAGTTAAAAGCAAAATAAAAGTTTAAAAAAAAAGAATATATGTATAACTAAGTCACTTTGATATATAGCAGACATTAACACATTATAAATCAACTATACTTCAATAAAACTTTTTAAAAGTACACTCATTTTTAACAAATTCATAGATTTAAAGCTTCAGCAGCAGTGTGGAGCATTTACTAACTTGCTAATGCTAGTGATTAGATAAGCTAATAAAAGTATACAACAATAATAACTTTATTACTAAAATCCATTAATATGCCACTAGTCTGAAATATATTTCTTTACAAAAATAATTTAAAAGTAATAATGATGCTGAATTATAGGATATTATAATTAGAACAAGAGGAGGAGTGCATCTAGATTAAATTGCCTGAACTAAATGTTAGTTACAAAATCTTTCTGAGGAAATAAATGTATTTCATTCATTCATCCAACAAATATTTAAATTGAGTACCTATAAAAGCAAATTATGCTATACTACCAACTTTTGATGAGTATTAATATACTAATTTATTATATTTTATCCATATAGTCTCCTGTAAGTATGATAAAGACTGTTCTTCTTAAACATATTTAGTAAATTCCATAATGAAACTCTTGAAAAAATTCCATATATTTCTCTCAAAATGTTGTCTCTGGGACCAATTTTTCTTTGTAACACATGCCCATTAAAAAATTCAGGGTGGTGGGGCTTCCCTGGTGATCCAGTGGGTAAGGACACCGCCCTGCAGTGCAAGCGGTGCTGGTTCGATCTCTGGCCCGGGAACATCCGACGTGCCGTGGAACGCCTGGACTGATGTGTCCAACTACCGAGCCGGAGCTCTGAGTAGCGTGCACCCAGAGTCGGTGCTCTGCAGTGAGAGAGGCCACTGCGATGGGAGGCCCACACAGGCCAAAGAACAAAGATAAATAAATGAAAGACCAATAGAAGTGGCCAAAAAAAAAAAATTCAGGGTGGGAATTCCCAGATGGTTCAGTGGTTAGGACACTGTGCATTCACTGCCATGGAACCAGGTTTGATCCCTGCTCAGGTAAATGAGACACTGCAAGCTGCATGGAATGGCCAGAAAAAAAGGAAAAAGAAATTCAGGGCAATGAATCATATCAACTTCCTTACTCCCAAGAGTTTCAAAGAAAAAAATTACTGTTATATACTTAAACCTTTTTTCTGTGAGATTTCTTTCTCAAAATAGATTTTAATATTGAAAAAGTACAGAAACACAGTCTAGAGCTGCCTGAGTAATTTTACTACAGAAGTAAGCCTTGAGGCACTAAGTCTTCTTGCTCTGCCTTCCACCTTATAAATCCTTTTCCACTTAGGGGCCTTTGCACCTGTATCCCCTCTTCTAGAAATGCTTTCGCCTGATGAAATCCATGGCTTTATTCCTCACTGCACTCGGGTCCTTGCTCAAACGTCATCTCCTCTGGCAGTCCCCTCCTCCATCTTTCTCTGTCCTTTCCCCTGTTGCAACAGACTGTCGTCTGAATCTGCTCTGGACCAGTACGCCCAAATAACAAAGAGAAATTCATGTGTATTAGACTCAGCATTAAGAGGGCTCTATGACATGGACCCGGTTCATCCAACAAATATTTAAATTGAGTACCTATAAAAGCAAATTATGCTATACTACCAACTTTTGATGAGTATTAATATACTAATTTATTATATTTTATCCATATAGTCTCCTGTAAGTATGATAAAGACTGTTCTTCTTAAACATATTTAGTAAATTCCATAATGAAACTCTTGAAAAAATTCCATATATTTCTCTCAAAATGTTGTCTCTGGGACCAATTTTTCTTTGTAACACATGCCCATTAAAAAATTCAGGGTGGTGGGGCTTCCCTGGTGATCCAGTGGGTAAGGACACCGCCCTGCAGTGCAAGCGGTGCTGGTTCGATCTCTGGCCTGGGAAAATCCCACGTGCCGTGGAACGCCTGGACTGATGTGTCCAACTACCGAGCCGGAGCTCTGAGTAGCGTGCACCCAGAGTCGGTGCTCTGCAGTGAGAGAGGCCACTGCGATGGGAGGCCCACACAGGCCAAAGAACAAAGATAAATAAATGAAAGACCAATAGAAGTGGCCAAAAAAAAAAAATTCAGGGTGGGAATTCCCAGATGGTTCAGTGGTTAGGACACTGTGCATTCACTGCCATGGAACCAGGTTTGATCCCTGCTCAGGTAAATGAGACACTGCAAGCTGCATGGAATGGCCAGAAAAAAAGGAAAAAGAAATTCAGGGCAATGAATCATATCAACTTCCTTACTCCCAAGAGTTTCAAAGAAAAAAATTACTGTTATATACTTAAACCTTTTTCTGTGAGATTTCTTTCTCAAAATAGATTTTAATATTGAAAAAGTACAGAAACACAGTCTAGAGCTGCCTGAGTAATTTTACTACAGAAGTAAGCCTTGAGGCACTAAGTCTTCTTGCTCTGCCTTCCACCTTATAAATCCTTTTCCACTTAGGGGCCTTTGCACCTGTATCCCCTCTTCTAGAAATGCTTTCGCCTGATGAAATCCATGGCTTTATTCCTCACTGCACTCGGGTCCTTGCTCAAACGTCATCTCCTCTGGCAGTCCCCTCCTCCATCTTTCTCTGTCCTTTCCCCTGTTGCAACAGACTGTCGTCTGAATCTGCTCTGGACCAGTACGCTCCAAATAACAAAGAGAAATTCATGTGTATTAGACTCAGCATTAAGAGGGCTCTATGACATGGACCCGGAAACAAATTACAGCACTACTCATCCTTAGACATGAATAAAGATTCTATTTTCAGACACAGTGACATTTACTGCTTTGAAAACTATTTTCACCTGAATATTAAAGAATATTACTTTTATTAAAAGTCTCTTGAAGGTCTAATGGCATTTGCTGATTGAATTTGAAAGTCAAGTACAATGAGGTTCTACCCTTCTCAGGGACCATGAATGTCGGTTTTAAAGTTAGATCTGGTTTCAGCTCTCAAGTCTGCGGCTACCTAGCTATATGAGCATACCCTTAAACTATTCTCATTAAAAGCACCAGAAACCTTCTTTTGTTTAATGTAATAGATACTTCCCATTTTTATGTTATTGGACTACTCTGAATCATTTGAGAAAGATGACAACTCTTTTTTTTCCCCCAGATGCTTTGCTTTCTTTTTTTTTTTTTTTAAGATTTATTTATTTATTTATTTTGGTGGGGGTGGGGTGGGGAGGGAGGAGAGCAGATGGGCCACTTCTATTGGTCTTTCATTTGTCCATTTTCATCCATCTTTGTTCTTTGGCCCGTGTGGGCCTCCCATCGTGGTGGCCTCTGTTGTCATAGAGCGCCAGCTCTGGGCGCATGCACTCCAGAGCTCCGGCTCAGTAATTGGACACATCGGTCCAGCCGCTCCGCGGCACGTGGGATCTTCCCAGGCCAGGGATTGAACCAGAGCCCCCTGCACTGCAAGGCGGTGTCCTTACCCACTGGACCACCAGGGAAGTCTGCTTTGCTTTCTTTTTATGCTTTTAGCTGCTCCATATCAATCACCTTTGCAGACTCCTCCTTTGTCATTCAAATACTGATGTTCTTCAGGGATCTGAATGTGGTTCTTTTTTCTCCTTACTCTCCATTCTTCCTTAGTGTTCAGTCATCCACTACACCAACTTAGCTTATAGTTTTCTCTTCAAGGCCAGATACAGGTGTACAACTATCTATTTGATACCATTATGTAAATTACCTGGCGAGACTTCAGATGGATTGCATCCAAACTAGAACCTGAGACTTCCTTCACATCAACCGGATATTCTCTGGCTTCCTGTGCTGATGAAGGTATCTCGACCTATTCCATCACCCATTCCATAAACCTGGATCATCCTCTACTTTACACTCACCTTCACCCTTCTGTTCTCTGATTAGGTCACCAAATCTTGCCACAGCTTCTTCTTGTGTGCCTCTCAGATCTGTCCATGTCCCTTCACCCTCAATGTCACTGCCCTCGTTCAGGGGAAAAACGTCATCTCTGTCTTGGATCAATCACCTCTAGAGAAAAGACGCTTAAACTTGCGCCATTGCTATAATAAATAGCTAATGAGCAGCTTCAAGTATTTGGAGTAAATTAATATTTTATTCTCATGGTTTCAGACTCTCAGGAAAGGTGAAGATACCTCAGAGGGACTTTCTTAGAAGTCACAGATTAGGAACCTTGGTAAGATTGCTTTATTCTTTTTTCTTTTTTAATTTTGGCCTCTTTTACTGTTTTTTTTTATTTATTGATTTTCATCCATCTTTATTCTTTGGCCTATGTAGGCCTCCCATTGCAGTGGTCTCTCTAGTGGCAGAGCATAGACTCTGGGGGCATGCGCTCCAGAACGCTGGTTCGTAATTGGACACACCAGCCCAGCTGCTCTACGGCATGTGGGATCTTCCCAAGCCAGGGATTGAACCAGCACCCCTTGCACTGCAAGGCGGACTCTTTACCCATGGGTCCACTGGGAAAGCTCTGCTTTATCCTTTAATAGTAAAGCAGAAAATAAAAGCATTTACCATTCAGGGACATTGACTTGATAGCCAAATGACACTATACAAGTCCAGAAAAAAAAAAATCTAGCCAATCTGATTCTACTTGGTCCAGCTGGTTAAACTGAAAATACGAGCAGTTAAGATTTAACAACAGATTTATAGACATATTTATAATGAAATTCTAAGACTATTAAAGATTGTACTTTCATATTAATTAAAAGGCTATCCCTATGTCTCTTGTGACTAACTTGAAAGCATCAAAATGCCAACTGTATAAGTATCCTTTGTTTAAAGCATATCATGTTTTAGAAATAGGTGTTATTTAAGGAATTAGTTACTACTCTTTCAACTTAATAATAAAAAGACAATCCAGTTAAAAACTAGACAAAAGATCTGAACAGGCATTACCTCAAAAAAGATGTACAAATGATTTTTAAAAAGTCCATGAAAATATGTTCAACATCTTTAGATATTACAGAAATGCAAATCAAAACTATAATGAGATACCTCTTCATACCCAATAAGGTGGCTATCATCATCAAAAAATAAAAAAGGGGCTTCCCTGGTGGTCCAGCGGGTGAGGACACCGCCTTGCAGTGCAAGGGGCACCGGTTCGATCCCTGGCCTGGGAAGATCCCATGTGCCGCGGAGCGGCTGGACTGATGTGTCCAATTACCGAGCTAGAGCTCTGGAGTGCATGCACCCGGAGCCGGCGCTCTGCGACAACAGAGACCACCATGATGGGAGGCCCACATGGGCCGAAGAACAAAGATGGATGAAAAATGGACAAATGAAAGACCAACAGAAGTGGCCCGCCTGCTCCCCTGCCTCCCCATCCCACCCCCCAGCACCTGTAGTTTTTTTTTTTTGGCCTCTTTTACTGTTTTTTTTTATTTATTGATTTTCATCCATCTTTATTCTTTGGCCTATGTAGGCCTCCCATTGCAGTGGTCTCTCTAGTGGCAGAGCATAGACTCTGGGGGCATGCGCTCCAGAACGCTGGTTCGTAATTGGACACACCAGCCCAGCTGCTCTACGGCATGTGGGATCTTCCCAAGCCAGGGATTGAACTAGTGCTCCTTGCACAGCAAGGTGGACTCTTTACCCATGGGTCCACTGGGAAAGCTCTGCTTTATCCTTTAATAGTAAAGCAGAAAATAAAAGCATTTACCATTCAGGGACATTGACTTGATAGCCAAATGACACTATACAAGTCCAGAAAAAAAAAAATCTAGCCAATCTGATTCTACTTGGTCCAGCTGGTTAAACTGAAAATACGAGCAGTTAAGATTTAACAACAGATTTATAGACATATTTATAATGAAATTCTAAGACTATTAAAGATTGTACTTTCATATTAATTAAAAGGCTATCCCTATGTCTCTTGTGACTAACTTGAAAGCATCAAAATGCCAACTGTATAAGTATCCTTTGTTTAAAGCATATCATGTTTTAGAAATAGGTGTTATTTAAGGAATTAGTTACTACTCTTTCAACTTAATAATAAAAAGACAATCCAGTTAAAAACTAGACAAAAGATCTGAACAGGCATTACCTCAAAAAAGATGTACAAATGATTTTTAAAAAGTCCATGAAAATATGTTCAACATCTTTAGATATTACAGAAATGCAAATCAAAACTATAATGAGATACCTCTTCATACCCAATAAGGTGGCTATCATCATCAAAAAATAAAAAAGGGGCTTCCCTGGTGGTCCAGCGGGTGAGGACACCGCCTTGCAGTGCAAGGGGCACCGGTTCGATCCCTGGCCTGGGAAGATCCCATGTGCCGCGGAGCGGCTGGACTGATGTGTCCAATTACCGAGCTAGAGCTCTGGAGTGCATGCACCCGGAGCCGGCGCTCTGCGACAACAGAGACCACCATGATGGGAGGCCCACATGGGCCGAAGAACAAAGATGGATGAAAAATGGACAAATGAAAGACCAACAGAAGTGGCCCGCCTGCTCCCCTGCCTCCCCACCCCCACCCCCACCAAAAAATAAATAAATAAATAAAAAAGGAGCACTAACAAGTGTTAGTGATAGATAGAAACTGGAACCCTCATCTATTGCTGGTTTGCATGTTACATAGTGCCACTTCTTTGGCAAACAGTTCCTCAAAATATTGTCATCACCCAGTAACTTCACTTCTATGTATATGCACAAGAGAAATTTTAAAATATATATACAAAAAAAACATATGCAAATGTTCACAGCAGCATTATTTATAATAGTCAAAAGTAGAAACAACCCAGGATTTCCCTGGTAGCTCAGTGGTGAAGTGTTCGCCTGCCAATGCAGGCGATACGGCTTTGATCCCTGATCTGGGAAGATTCCACATGCTGCGGAGCAACTAAGCCCGTGAGCCACCACTATTGCGTCTGTGCCCTAGAGCCTCGGAGCCACAACTATTCAGCCCATGTGCGGCAACTACTGAAGCCCATGTGCCCTAGAGCCCTAGTTTCACAAGAAAAGTCACCGCAACAAGAAGATCCCACATGCTGAGGAGCAACTGAGCCCATGGGCCACAACTAATGAGCCCGTGCTCTAGAGCCTCGGAGCCGCAACTATTCAGCCCATGTGCTGCAACTACTGAAGTCCATGTGCCCTAGAGCCCGAGTTCCACCACCAGAAAAGTCAACACAATGAAAAGCCTGCTCACTTCAACTAGAGAGTAGCCCCCACTCCCTGCAACTAGAGAAGAGCCTCTGGCAGCAGTGAAAACCCCAAATAGCCAATAAATAAAAAAATTTTAAAAAGTATAAACAAGGGCTTCCCCTGGTGGTTCAGTGGGTAAGGACACCGCCTTGCAGTGCAAGGCGCGCTGGTTCGAGCCCTGGCCTGGGAAGATCCCACGTGCCGCGGAGCGGCTGGACTGATGTGTCCAATTACCGAGCCGGAGCTCTGGAGCGCATGCGCTCAGAGCCGGTGCTCTGCAACGACAGACGCCACCGCGATGGGAGGCCCACAGGAGCCAAAGAACAAAGACCGATGAACAGAGAGAAACGAAAGACCAATAGAAGTGGCCCGCCTGCTCCCCTCTCTCCCTCCCCAACCCCCGCCCCCAAAAATAAATAAATAAATAAATCTTAAAAAAAAAAAAAAGTAGAAACAAGCCAAATGTCTATCAGCTGAACACATCATGTTGCCGGTCTATATAGTAGAATATTATTCAGGCATAAAACAAAATGGTTTATACACTACAACATATGTGAACCTTGAAAATATGATCTTTTTTCATTTCTAATTACTTTTCATCGCTAAGTAAAAGAAGTCAGACACAAAAGGTCACATATTATAGGATACCATTCACGTGAAATGTACAGAATACACAAATATCTAGAAATGAGAAGCAGATTAGTGGTTGTCTACAGCTCAGGGTTGGTTGGTAGAGGAAGAGGGTCCTCTCTTTTAACCACACTCTTCCTCCCTGGGGAAAAAGGCCACTGGCAGCACTAAATGCACAATATCCTAGCACCGCTGCAAAAGGAAAGAGACAATCTTCCCTCACATTTCTAGCAGAAAAGTCCCAACTTGCTGTGTCAGTCACAGAGAATGACTGTGGATGGACAAGGGGGTTGTAGAGAAGAAACAAAAAGTGTTCAAAATTATTCATAGATTGTGGTCATGATCGCACATCTGTGTGAATACATTTAAAAACACAATGAATTCACCCTCTAAGTGGATCGACTGCATAGGGAACTACCCTCCAGAGCCCAGTTCCACCACCAGAAAAGTCAACACATGAAAAGCCTGCTCACTTCAACTAGAGAGTAGCCCCCACTCCCTGCAACTAGAGAAGAGCCTCTGGCAGCAGTGAAAACCCCAAATAGCCAATAAATAAAAAAATTTTAAAAAGTATAAACAAGGGCTTCCCCTGGTGGTTCAGTGGGTAAGGACACCGCCTTGCAGTGCAAGGCGCGCTGGTTCGAGCCCTGGCCTGGGAAGATCCCACGTGCCGCGGAGCGGCTGGACTGATGTGTCCAATTACCGAGCCGGAGCTCTGGAGCGCATGCGCTCAGAGCCGGTGCTCTGCAACGACAGACGCCACCGCGATGGGAGGCCCACAGGAGCCAAAGAACAAAGACCGATGAACAGAGAGAAACGAAAGACCAATAGAAGTGGCCCGCCTGCTCCCCTCTCTCCCTCCCCAACCCCCGCCCCCAAAAATAAATAAATAAATAAATCTGTTAAAAACAACAAAGTAGAAACAAGCCAAATGTCTATCAGCTGAACACATCATGTTGCCGGTCTATATAGTAGAATATTATTCAGGCATAAAACAAAATGGTTTATACACTACAACATATGTGAACCTTGAAAATATGATCTTTTTTCATTTCTAATTACTTTTCATCGCTAAGTAAAAGAAGTCAGACACAAAAGGTCACATATTATAGGATACCATTCACGTGAAATGTACAGAATACACAAATATCTAGAAATGAGAAGCAGATTAGTGGTTGTCTACAGCTCAGGGTTGGTTGGTAGAGGAAGAGGGTCCTCTCTTTTAACCACACTCTTCCTCCCTGGGGAAAAAGGCCACTGGCAGCACTAAATGCACAATATCCTAGCACCGCTGCAAAAGGAAAGAGACAATCTTCCCTCACATTTCTAGCAGAAAAGTCCCAACTTGCTGTGTCAGTCACAGAGAATGACTGTGGATGGACAAGGGGGTTGTAGAGAAGAAACAAAAAGTGTTCAAAATTATTCATAGATTGTGGTCATGATCGCACATCTGTGTGAATACATTTAAAAACACAATGAATTCACCCTCTAAGTGGATCGACTGCATAGTATGTTAATCATATCTCAATAAATCTCAATAAATCTCTCCATTTCTTTAAAAAGAGAGAGAAGAAAAAAGAATCAGTAGACAAAAGTTGTTTATCAGCAGTGTTGGTTATAAATGCATGTGACTACAACCATCAGTATTGAACTGATAGCAAAAGAAACCAGAAGGAGTTGCCTTTTCTCACAGAAGTCTAGAGGCAGGTAACACCTCTTGGCTCTCTGCTGCTCTACAGAGCCCTCGTGGAGCCAGGCTCTTCGATTCATGAATCCTGCTCTTTGACACCTGAGGAATGCAAGACCAATGCTGTCCCTCCAAACACCCAATCAAAGCAGGAACAACTTCCCTCCTCTTATATAAGCCCCTAGACTCCTCAAGGAGGGGGACACAGTTTTTGAGGCATAAGCCTACTGTATTCCCCTCTCTGCTGACTCAGAATTAAAGTCACCTTTCTATTGCCTCCAAACTCTGTCTCTGGCTTTGGTGGGCAGAGAAAGCCAAGATTTTGGCCAGCAACAGTGCCCCTCTTTTCTTTACCTCCTACCTAATGAGCAAAGAGAGCAAGAAGTCCCTTAACACCAAGCCACAGACTAAGGCTGAAAGCCCAAGAGTGAGATTCTTCACACTGTTATTAGTCAAGTTTCTTTTCATTACAAATATCAGACCCCCAACTCAAATTAGCTTACATTAAAATGTTAAAGAAACTGTAAAAATCTATTGTCTTATGCATCTGAAAGTTCTCTAAAAACAGAATTAGTTTCAGGTTATGATTTGACTGGGGATCTGAATGATATAATCAGGCTTCTTTCCATCTTTTCCATTGCTTCCTTCCATGAGTTGGTCCTCTCTTCTAAACATGCACTTCCTCCCTGTGGTTGGAGAAAAAAGCCACGGCCAGCCCTAAATGCACAGTATCCTAGCACCATTACAGTAAAGAGACAGTCTTCTCCCACTTTTTCTAGCAGAAAAGTCCCAATTTGCTAAATCACTTTGGCTAACATACTGACAACCTCCAAGGAAGCAGAAGTATTCAATACAGTGATTGACAATTCTTCTATGATCCCAATGAATAAACAAGGATCGTTCTCCCCAAAAAGATAAATACTGGGTGAACAAACAAGGCCCATGTAGAACAGACAGCAAGAAGTGGAGGCATAACTCTGTTAAAGAAAGTATATAATCTAAAACTGTCCCACCAAAAAAAAAAAAAAACACTCTAGATTCAGATGGCTCCTGAATTTTACCAAATATTCAAGAAAGAAGGAATACCAATCTTACAGAAACTCTTTCACGGGAGGAAGGAAAACCTACTAGTTTGTTTTATACGTTCAATATAAATCTGATACCAAAACCTGAAAGCAAACTGTAAAAAACAAACAACAAAAAAGAAAATTACAGGCCAATATGTCTTCATGAACACAGATTCAAAAGTCTTCACAAAGTACTGGCCAGTGAAATTCAAAAACACAGAACAAGGATAACATAGCCATGACCAAGTGGGGTTTTGTCTTAGGAATTCAAAGTTGGGTCAACATGAGAAAATCAATCAATGCAATTCACCACATTTACACAGTAAGAAAGGAAAAGGGCATAATTCCCTCAATAAAAAGCAGACAAGCACTTGATAAAATTCAATAACCGTTGCCGATAAAAATCACAGAAATTAGGACTCAAAAGTAATTGTCTAAGTCTGGAAAAGGACAATGGCTAAAATCCAAGATCCAAGAGGGATATATTAAATGTTTTCCTCATACACTTAGGAACAAGATAAAGACATCTTCTCTCATGTCTTCTACTCAACACTGTATTAGAAGTCCTAGGCAGTGCGATGAAATGTCTTCACTACATTTTAAGAAAAGAGTTGTGGGTTTTGCATTAATGTGCTATTTCCCCTGATTTTTTTTCTTTTTTATTAAACTTTTTATTCTGTCATGGCATATGGCTGATTAACAGCCATATGGCTTAAGGCATATAGCCAAGGGACTCAGTCATACATAGACATGTATCCATTCTCCATCCTCCCCTGTTATTTTAATATCATACAATCTTGTATCTGTCAACTCATCCATTGTATCCACAAAACTGTGGATTAAGGAAGCTATTTCACTTTGGCTAACATTCAACTCAAAAAAAAGGTGATTGACAATTCTTCTATGATCCCAATGAATAAACAAGGATCGTTCTCCCCAAAAAGATAAATACTGGGTGAACAAACAAGGCCCATGTAGAACAGACAGCAAGAAGTGGAGGCATAACTCTGTTAAAGAAAGTATATAATCTAAAACTGTCCCACCAAAAAAAAAAAAAAACACTCTAGATTCAGATGGCTCCTGAATTTTACCAAATATTCAAGAAAGAAGGAATACCAATCTTACAGAAACTCTTTCACGGGAGGAAGGAAAACCTACTAGTTTGTTTTATACGTTCAATATAAATCTGATACCAAAACCTGAAAGCAAACTGTAAAAAACAAACAACAAAAAAGAAAATTACAGGCCAATATGTCTTCATGAACACAGATTCAAAAGTCTTCACAAAGTACTGGCCAGTGAAATTCAAAAACACAGAACAAGGATAACATAGCCATGACCAAGTGGGGTTTTGTCTTAGGAATTCAAAGTTGGGTCAACATGAGAAAATCAATCAATGCAATTCACCACATTTACACAGTAAGAAAGGAAAAGGGCATAATTCCCTCAATAAAAAGCAGACAAGCACTTGATAAAATTCAATAACCGTTGCCGATAAAAATCACAGAAATTAGGACTCAAAAGTAATTGTCTAAGTCTGGAAAAGGACAATGGCTAAAATCCAAGATCCAAGAGGGATATATTAAATGTTTTCCTCATACACTTAGGAACAAGATAAAGACATCTTCTCTCATGTCTTCTACTCAACACTGTATTAGAAGTCCTAGGCAGTGCGATGAAATGTCTTCACTACATTTTAAGAAAAGAGTTGTGGGTTTTGCATTAATGTGCTATTTCCCCTGATTTTTTTTCTTTTTTATTAAACTTTTTATTCTGTCATGGCATATGGCTGATTAACAGCCATATGGCTTAAGGCATATAGCCAAGGGACTCAGTCATACATAGACATGTATCCATTCTCCATCCTCCCCTGTTATTTTAATATCATACAATCTTGTATCTGTCAACTCATCCATTGTATCCACAAAACTGTGGATTAAGGAAGCTATTTCACTGAAACAACTTCCAAAGAAGTGTGATGACAGTGGATTATTTTGGAAGCACAAATGATCCTGTATGTTTATCTAGAAAGAGGAGGGAAAAAATAATGCCTCCAGGAAAAGCCTGACCTTACTGCATCAGCCTAATGTTCCTGCATTTGTCCTTTGTCACCAAGCACATTCACCTCATCTTCTGTTATCATGGAGGAATAATGATTATTCCAACTCCCCTTCCATTTCACCTTCTCACATTTTACAAGCTTCAAAGACCTACTTGAAATGTAACAGTTCATTATCAAAAACCTCCTCGTATTTCACTGTTTGCATTTTATAGCCGATTTATAGTTGTGTGGTATCCGTTGTGACTATAAAGTTTACAGTACAGCATGTATACTTTAAATGTTACTGCATTCAAAGCAATTGTTTTTTTAACAACAACATTAGTTATCTGGTAATTGGGAAGATGTTCCAAGCATTTTACATCCGAATATGATAGCTTGTTACTTCCCATGTGGCTCAGTGGTAAAGAATCCACCTGCTAATGCAGGAGACATACGAGACATGGGCTGGATCCCTGAGTTGGGAAGATCCCCTTGAGAAGGGAATGGCAACCCACTCTATGACTCTTGCCTGGAAAAATTCCATGGATAGAGAAGTCTGGATGGTCTACAGTCAGCAGGGTCGCAATGAGTTGGATATGACGAGTATAAGCACTCATGACAGCTTATTATGTATGCATGAACAATGGCCTAAATTATGATAGATAAATAGATTGATAGACAGATAGACAGACAGACAGACAGATAAGAGAGATATAAGTGTAGAGGCACAAATGGAGACAGACATCCTGGCCAGAATGTGGGCACTGCTGCTAGACTGGCAAGACTTGGAGCAAGCCAGCAGATGCCTAGCAGTCCCAGGGCTGAGATACATCTGGAGAGCTTCTCTGAACCAAAGTCTTGCACACCCAAAAAGGAACTCTCCTTTTTGCTGAGGTTATATCATAACTGGCAATTCTCATCTGCTTTAGGGCTGTGGCCACAGTACCCAGGGTACTTCTCCCTGTCAGTGGTGGAGAAGGTCCTTGCTTTTCTTCTAAGATGCAGTTCATCAACTACCCCTGAGCAGCTTTCTTTTGAATCCTCATAGCCATGAATTCTACCTGATCATTTATATTGTTGTCTTGGCTGAAAAAGAAAACCTGTCCAAAATCATCACTTGGGTGCTGAACCCCCGAGCTTCTTTGGCTGTGATGGCTACTCCACCTCTCCGTCAGGGCAGGAAGGACACAGTCGCCTCTACTGCCTCTGCAGATGGTGAGCAGGTGAATGCCCCTCATTTCTCTGCAACCTGCAAATGACTCCTCCATCTGAACAATGCTCCCTGTACTTGAAATGTAACAGTTCATTATCAAAAACCTCCTCGTATTTCACTGTTTGCATTTTATAGCCGATTTATAGTTGTGTGGTATCCGTTGTGACTATAAAGTTTACAGTACAGCATGTATACTTTAAATGTTACTGCATTCAAAGCAATTGTTTTTTTAACAACAACATTAGTTATCTGGTAATTGGGAAGATGTTCCAAGCATTTTACATCCGAATATGATAGCTTGTTACTTCCCATGTGGCTCAGTGGTAAAGAATCCACCTGCTAATGCAGGAGACATACGAGACATGGGCTGGATCCCTGAGTTGGGAAGATCCCCTTGAGAAGGGAATGGCAACCCACTCTATGACTCTTGCCTGGAAAAATTCCATGGATAGAGAAGTCTGGATGGTCTACAGTCAGCAGGGTCGCAATGAGTTGGATATGACGAGTATAAGCACTCATGACAGCTTATTATGTATGCATGAACAATGGCCTAAATTATGATAGATAAATAGATTGATAGACAGATAGACAGACAGACAGACAGATAAGAGAGATATAAGTGTAGAGGCACAAATGGAGACAGACATCCTGGCCAGAATGTGGGCACTGCTGCTAGACTGGCAAGACTTGGAGCAAGCCAGCAGATGCCTAGCAGTCCCAGGGCTGAGATACATCTGGAGAGCTTCTCTGAACCAAAGTCTTGCACACCCAAAAAGGAACTCTCCTTTTTGCTGAGGTTATATCATAACTGGCAATTCTCATCTGCTTTAGGGCTGTGGCCACAGTACCCAGGGTACTTCTCCCTGTCAGTGGTGGAGAAGGTCCTTGCTTTTCTTCTAAGATGCAGTTCATCAACTACCCCTGAGCAGCTTTCTTTTGAATCCTCATAGCCATGAATTCTACCTGATCATTTATATTGTTGTCTTGGCTGAAAAAGAAAACCTGTCCAAAATCATCACTTGGGTGCTGAACCCCCGAGCTTCTTTGGCTGTGATGGCTACTCCACCTCTCCGTCAGGGCAGGAAGGACACAGTCGCCTCTACTGCCTCTGCAGATGGTGAGCAGGTGAATGCCCCTCATTTCTCTGCAACCTGCAAATGACTCCTCCATCTGCAACAATGCTCCCTGCCCACTCCTAGCCCCTCCTGAGGCAAAAGCACCTGGACAGAGATAATTTAGCTTCCCATCTGTGGATCAACCCTACCCTCCTAGGTGTAGCCAGCTTTGGGCCTCAAGGAGATACTGGTTCTAGCTGGTCCCTGCCCTAACTAAGCCACAAAATGAATGGAAAGGGCGCCTGGGATTTCCAACTCCAAATTCTAGTCTATGACCTTACTCCAAATAATCTTCTCTGTGTAAGCAGTCCTAGGGAAGGATGAAAATGAAAATGAAAGTCACTCAGCTGTGTCCGACTCTATGCAAGCCCATTGGCAGGTGGATTCTTTACCACTGAGCAACCCTGTCCAGATTCAAATCCAGGCTCCATTCTCACTGGTTGTGTGATCTTGGGTGAATTCTTACTTTACTTTGTTTAAAGTGTAATTTTAAAAATTTGCAGTTATTATTACTTCATTGTGTTTTCTTAGGAAAGGATGTTAAATTTTATCAAAATGCCCATTCACCATCCATGAAGACAGGCCTATGTGTTTGTTTGTTTTATAATTTTCTTTATTTATTTAGGCTGTGCTGGGTCTTTGTTCCTGCTAGGGCTTTTCTCTAGTTGTGATACGAGGGCTTCTCTTGTTTCAGAGCATGGGCTTCAGTAGTTCCAGCTCCTGTGCTCTAGAGCTGAGGTTCAGTAGTTGTGGCCATGGGCATAGTTGCTCTGTGGCATATGGGATCATCCTGGATCAGGGATTGAACCTGTGTCTCCTGCATTGGCAGGTGATTCTATACCACTGAGACACCAGGGAAGCCCAGGCCTGTGTGCTTTACACCTCTATTAACATATGAATTAAACCAATCGGTTTCTTAACACTGAACCAAACTGTACTTAGTATGCATTATGCTTTTAAATAATTAATAAGTGCCGTTAGCTAATTTCTTTTAGAATTTTGATATTCAGAAGTAACGTTTGTCAATGATTTTTTTTTACATTTGCAATGTATTACCTCTGGTCAGTCATACAGCACTGGGACTGGATTTAGTCTTAAAACCCTTTTCAGCCTACCTTCTCAAGTCCTACCACCAATTGATCAAATTTCACACATGACCAGAAAATCATTTGCCATTTGGTGTCTATATTTGTGATACTTGCATAAATTTAAAAATTTAATTGTGAAATTCCTCCTTTTTAACTTCCAACAATGCCATCTGTCCAGTGAACCTCAGGAAGTTTTTTCCAGTGACATTACTGGTGGATCATCTTTGCTGAGGTTTGGACTTCCAAAAGTCCCACTTGATTCAGTCTTGACTGCCAACATGATCCACAGACAGAACAAGTTTTAAAACTCCTGACGTCAAGGCACAGACACATATCAGAGAAATCTGAGAGTGAAGCATTGCCAGATGTGACCCTAAAGTGTTTTTCTCTGTGAGTCAGAGCCTTGTAAGTTTCTACTTTTACACAATCTTCACAGACTAACAAAAGTTTAGTTGAATTTATGAACTGCAAATGGATAGGACAAATTACTAAAATAAACCATATTTGTTTTGCGTAAGATTAGTAAACTTTTAGTTGAATTTATAGGCTTCGCTCCCTGAAAAATATGGTTTTTAACATCACCATTGAAAGATGATCTACAAACTTTGTATTTATTCCATTTGTAAAGCCAATTTTTAAATTCTTTCTTCCTTTCTCCCTCTCTCTCTTAGTTTCACCAGAAGTCCCAAAGGTTGAAAATATTATATATATATATAGACATATATGTGTGTGTGTGTGTGTGTGTGTGTGTGTGTGTGTGTGTGCACACACACACACACAGGCTTCCCGGGTGGTGCTAGTGGTAAAGAACCTGCCTGTCAACTGAGGAGATATAAGAGACATGGGTTCAATCTCTAGGTTGGGAAGACTCCCTGGAGGAGGGCATGGCAACCCATTCCAGTATTCTTGCCTGGAGAATCCCATGGACAGAGGAGCCTGGCACACTACAATTCATAGGGTCGCAAAGAGTCGGACACGACTGAAGTGACTTAGCATACACACACACACACACACACACACACACACACACTGTAAAACCAGTGTGTTTCACTGTTTCTTCATTCATTCATATGTTCCCTGTACATCTATTGATTGCCTACGATGTATCAGATACTCTTCTAAAAGCCAATGATACTGCAATAAACAAAACAGATAAAATAGCTTGATTTACTGTTGCTTAGATTCCAGGGGACATTGAAGACACTAGCAAAACCGAGAGATACTGTGAATACATTGTGAGGGTGAAGAGGCTGTTAATGAGGATTGACTTCTTTTTTCTGGATAACCATTATTAGATGCTACAACACTAATGAAGCATGTTGTGAATTTCCTCCCTCCTCACTTTAAGCAAGGAAGTCTCAAAAGAATCATTTGAGAAGCTAATATGCATTCTCTGGAATTCAAGGGACATAGGAACAAATTACTTGATCCATGACTGAATCAAAAAGCAAAGTTAAGGGCTTCCCTGGTGGTCCAGAGGGTAAGGAGTCCGCCTTGCAGTGCGGGGTGCACCGGTTCGATCCCTGGCACAGGAAGATCCCACATACCATGGAGCGGCTGGACCAGTGTGTCCAATTACGAGCCAATGCTCTGGAGTGCATGCGCCCAGAGCAGATGCTTTGCAGCAAGAGAGGCTGCTGTGATGGGAGGCCCACACAGGCCAAAGAATTAAGATGGATGAAAATAAATAAAGGACCAATAAAAGAGGCCAAAATTTAAAAAAAAAAAAAGAAAAAAGCAAAGGTTAAGTGTAGCTCTATGTGTGCTCTCAGTCACTGGGTCATGTCTGACTCTTTGCAACCCCACGGACTGCAGCCAGTTAATATCCTCCATCCACAGATTTTCCACAGCTAGAGTTGCCTAAAGAAGAAAAGTTGTTATCAACTGTAAGCTATACCTCTACTGACAGCAGGGCAGGAGTTCTGTCTTCCTTGGATCACATACAAACCCTGAGGAGTGGAATGAGTGGTAGTCAAGTTGATTAGCTGGTTAGGAGTCCCACCAAAATCCCCTGCCAAGAATGAGGTAGCCTCAACAACGAGAGGATAAAGGTGCCCCATGGATGCAGAAGTGGGGCAGGGATGAGACCAGTCACAGGGAAGAAGCATCACTCCTGTCATGAACTGCGCATGAAGGTCTCCACGGAATAAACGCATTAATAAACTAAAACCACCACCTTGGGGGGAAAAAAGGTAAATTCCGTCATGCTCACATGGGATCATCACATGGCATTATAATTTTACCAGTCCAGAAGGACATTTCTGCTCCTTC
Organism: Tragulus kanchil; assembly: GCA_022376925.1. NCBI lineage: Eukaryota > Metazoa > Chordata > Mammalia > Artiodactyla > Tragulidae > Tragulus > Tragulus kanchil. The sequence continues at coordinate 28,979,956 of JAIOJX010000024.1, forward strand.
TCTTTCCCCTAATTTAATATTAAAGAGCCTCAAAATAGCAACTATTAAATGGAGAATGCAGTAAAGTAAGAAAGGGAAAAACATCAAAGCCCTTCCCTTTCCTACCCCTTCAGTCTTCCAAGCCTAGTGGTGTTAGAATCTTGCAACTCCATGGACTGTATAGCCCACCGGGCTCCTCTGTCCATGGGATTCTCCAGGCAAGAATATTGGAGTGGCTTCTATTTCCTTCTCCAGGAGATCTTCCCAACCCAGGGATCGAACCCTGGCCTACCTGTATTGCAGGTGGATTCTCTACCAACTGAGCCACCAGGGAAGCCCTCCTCTAAGACTGGGGCAGAAGAAACACTAAACTGAAGAAATGTTAAATGTTATACTGAATTTTGATATTGGTCTATACTGTGCTGTTAATTATTTAGTGAGACAGAAAAAGCCTGGGACCTGACTGCTATTTTATTCCAGGGGCTAGAAATATGTATTATAACTAATCCAAAGAACAAGGGGAAAAAAGGAAAAGTGTTTTCTGCTTCATTCTACTGAGTGGAGACCATTCAATAAACCAATTAAATAAGTGTAACATGTCGTATTAGGAAGAAATCCCAGTTAGGACAACTTCCGAGTCAGACTTACTGGGAGAACAGGGTGACATAACTGTGAACGAAATAAAACCTCTTTGTCCAATTTCCAAATACTCTATGGCAATACAAGATTAAAAATTCACAGAAAAGTAATCATATGTACTCTACTATTGGGCATCATCCTGAGTTTTTCTAAATACCATTAATTTTTTCCTATCATTTAAGATCACAATAAGGACACTGTGACCTCTGAACTACAGAGTTCCCATGTGGGTAATTATTTTCTACAACGAGAGGATAAAGGTGCCCCATGGATGCAGAAGTGGGGCAGGGATGAGACCAGTCACAGGGAAGAAGCATCACTCCTGTCATGAACTGCGCATGAAGGTCTCCACGGAATAAACGCATTAATAAACTAAAACCACCACCTTGGGGGGAAAAAAGGTAAATTCCGTCATGCTCACATGGGATCATCACATGGCATTATAATTTTACCAGTCCAGAAGGACATTTCTGCTCCTTCTCTTTCCCCTAATTTAATATTAAAGAGCCTCAAAATAGCAACTATTAAATGGAGAATGCAGTAAAGTAAGAAAGGGAAAAACATCAAAGCCCTTCCCTTTCCTACCCCTTCAGTCTTCCAAGCCTAGTGGTGTTAGAATCTTGCAACTCCATGGACTGTATAGCCCACCGGGCTCCTCTGTCCATGGGATTCTCCAGGCAAGAATATTGGAGTGGCTTCTATTTCCTTCTCCAGGAGATCTTCCCAACCCAGGGATCGAACCCTGGCCTACCTGTATTGCAGGTGGATTCTCTACCAACTGAGCCACCAGGGAAGCCCTCCTCTAAGACTGGGGCAGAAGAAACACTAAACTGAAGAAATGTTAAATGTTATACTGAATTTTGATATTGGTCTATACTGTGCTGTTAATTATTTAGTGAGACAGAAAAAGCCTGGGACCTGACTGCTATTTTATTCCAGGGGCTAGAAATATGTATTATAACTAATCCAAAGAACAAGGGGAAAAAAGGAAAAGTGTTTTCTGCTTCATTCTACTGAGTGGAGACCATTCAATAAACCAATTAAATAAGTGTAACATGTCGTATTAGGAAGAAATCCCAGTTAGGACAACTTCCGAGTCAGACTTACTGGGAGAACAGGGTGACATAACTGTGAACGAAATAAAACCTCTTTGTCCAATTTCCAAATACTCTATGGCAATACAAGATTAAAAATTCACAGAAAAGTAATCATATGTACTCTACTATTGGGCATCATCCTGAGTTTTTCTAAATACCATTAATTTTTTCCTATCATTTAAGATCACAATAAGGACACTGTGACCTCTGAACTACAGAGTTCCCATGTGGGTAATTATTTTTCTCTTTCTATAAAGTTGAATTTGAGCAAAACCTTGTTTTAAAAAAAAAGGCTCCACTGTGGTCAGATAAACAACGTTTCAACTACCTTTGCCACAGGATACAAAGTTCATCCACAACAGGAGATAAATGAGTCAGAGATTAAATATAGTGGATGTTTTCAGATCAGCATGCCCTGGTAGGTAGATCCAGGAATATTTAAGGCATGTCTTGAACTTGTCATAGAAACAATCTTTCTGAACACATGGTAAACAGAGAAGGAACACAGGTAGGGCCTACTTCTAACGTAGAAAATAAAGTGATATCCCTAAAAATTATAGGCTGGTCATCATGATACCTGAATAGACCAAATTCATCAATCATTTCATTTATAAAATCCTAAAAGATCACAGATGCCAGTGAATAGTAAGCTGGACTTTGGAAAGGATAAATCAGTTTGACCTATGTAGTATCATTCCATGACAGACTTCCAGGCATTACTGATAGGAAAGGAAGAAAAAAAGTCTTTAATCCTTATGTTAAAGAACATACTCACGTATAAAGCTGGGAAAATATTTTCAAAGTATATCACTATATGAATTCTCAACCAATTAGAAGGCAGAACAGATCAACTTTTATTCTCCCCTTTTCTTTCCTGGAGAGAGGATAAGAGGTATGGTTAAATTTTAATTAAATATATAAGAATTAAAAAAAAAAAAGCCTCCACCGAAGTTTTGTAAATTGGGAGGATGTCATTCATTCTACAAGGGGGAAAAAAAACATACTTTCTCCTCTTTCAGAATGAATACTGTAAATTCACAGTATTCAAAGTCTGTAATATTCATCTGTAATGGACTTTGCAAATGAATTTATTTTAAGCTACATTAATCTAAAAAGAATCAAAGGCTAGGGAATGTTGCTCCCAATAAAAAATGAGAGAATTTCAAGTTAACTCAGAAAAAGAAGGTTACCTGGGAAAAACAAAAGCAGACTGAATAAAAATAGATGAATTCTTGGGATCTAAGCTTTTTCGTATCAAGGATATGAAAGAAATTTAATCTGTGTTGACAGAACCATGTGAGAACAGGAAATGAGTGCTGCATTCCATTGACTTGGAGACCGTTTGCAAGGGGGTTTCCCTCGTAGCTCAGTCTGTAAAGAATCTGCTTGTCATGCAGGAGATCTGGGTTCGATTCCTGGATTCCCCAGAGGAAGAGATGGCAACTCACTCCAGTGTTCTTGTCTGGAAAATCTCATGGACAGAGGAGCCTGGCGAGCTACAGTCCATGGGGTCTCAAGAGTCGAACACCACTTAGGGACTAAACCAGCAAGGGGCAACACTCCCACATGGACCGAAGACACCACGGAAAGGGAATACCCAAACTGTGAGAAAGAAATTAGTCACATAGGCTGGTCATTTCCTAAAATTATAGGCTGGTCATAACCTGAATAGACCAAATTCATCAATCATTTCATTTATAAAATCCTAAAAGATCACAGATGCCAGTGAATAGTAAGCTGGACTTTGGAAAGGATAAATCAGTTTGACCTATGTAGTATCATTCCATGACAGACTTCCAGGCATTACTGATAGGAAAGGAAGAAAAAAAGTCTTTAATCCTTATGTTAAAGAACATACTCACGTATAAAGCTGGGAAAATATTTTCAAAGTATATCACTATATGAATTCTCAACCAATTAGAAGGCAGAACAGATCAACTTTTATTCTCCCCTTTTCTTTCCTGGAGGGAGGATAAGAGGTATGGTTAAATTTTAATTAAAAGTAGAAATAGAAAAAAAAAAAACGCCTCCACCGAAGTTTTGTAAATTGGGAGGATGTCATTCATTCTACAAGGGGGAAAAAAAACATACTTTCTCCTCTTTCAGAATGAATACTGTAAATTCACAGTATTCAAAGTCTGTAATATTCATCTGTAATGGACTTTGCAAATGAATTTATTTTAAGCTACATTAATCTAAAAAGAATCAAAGGCTAGGGAATGTTGCTCCCAATAAAAAATGAGAGAATTTCAAGTTAACTCAGAAAAAGAAGGTTACCTGGGAAAAACAAAAGCAGACTGAATAAAAATAGATGAATTCTTGGGATCTAAGCTTTTTCGTATCAAGGATATGAAAGAAATTTAATCTGTGTTGACAGAACCATGTGAGAACAGGAAATGAGTGCTGCATTCCATTGACTTGGAGACCGTTTGCAAGGGGGTTTCCCTCGTAGCTCAGTCTGTAAAGAATCTGCTTGTCATGCAGGAGATCTGGGTTCGATTCCTGGATTCCCCAGAGGAAGAGATGGCAACTCACTCCAGTGTTCTTGTCTGGAAAATCTCATGGACAGAGGAGCCTGGCGAGCTACAGTCCATGGGGTCTCAAGAGTCGAACACCACTTAGGGACTAAACCAGCAAGGGGCAACACTCCCACATGGACCGAAGACACCACGAGGGAATACCCAAACTGTGAGAAAGATTAGTCTATACAGTCTCAGAATTTTCCACAGTTGTTGCCTCAACTGAAACCCGGCTCTGCTGTGAGAACACAACTACCTCATGAGTCTTTTCAACCAATGGAAGTACCTCTCATTAGCTGGGCAAGACATAAAAGAAAGCACTGTATATTTATATTTATTTTAGAGATAACCACTGATCTCTCCAATCATTTTAAGCTGATCTTCTAGGATTATACTGATAGACAAACACATCTAGAAATAGAGATGGCTGCATGCATTTTTTCCCACACAGGCAGTTCTAGAGAAACAAGTGGAAAACGCATTAGAATTATTATAACTAAAAGGGAATTTATTAAAATAAAATACAAGTATTGTCCTCCACTGTTTTCTAAAGCAAATGAAAATATGTATTCTTATTTCTCTTATGGAAAGGCAATATGCCATACAAAAGAATAAAGTGACATATATAACACAACACTAATCTAGCTTTCTTCAAAGTTAATAATAAACAGTGAAAAAAATATATTAGGGACACATGATATTTAGACTAGTGTTAAAATACTGTACCCAGGAATAATACACAAAACATGAAAAGTCTACTAGGAAAAGCTTCCAGTATTAGGTCAGACATTAAAAATTCTACAAATAAATGACTTTACAAAATAATGTCGTATATTTGAAGTTTGAGCATTACAGAGTTGTCAGTTCTTCCCCCAATAACTGTATGAGTTTAATTCCAACCCAATAAAAGCTATAAAGTTGCTTATTTATTAATTTTCTTATTTGACGTTTGTAGAGGTGATACATTCACATGGTTAAGCACATCAAAGATACAATATGATGGATCAAAGAACCTAAATATAACAGCAAAAATAATAAAACTCTTAAAAGGAATCATAGGGAGAAATCTTCATAATATTGAATTTGGTTAACGATTTCTTGGATAGGATAGGAAAAACACAGACAACAAAAGTAAAAATAAATTGACCACATCAAAATTAAAAATTTCTGTGCAGTGAAACATACAATCAATAGAGTAAAAGGCAACCTATAAAATGGGACAGAATATTTGCAAATTATATATCTCATAAAGGTTTAAGATCCAGAATAGACAAAGACCTCTTACAACTCAACAACAACAAAAGACAATCTGATTTTTAAATTGCCAAAGGACTTGAATAAACGCTTCTCCAAAGAAGATATACAAAATAGCTAATAAGTACATGAAAAGATGTACAACATCACTAATCATTAGGAAAATATAAATCAAAACTACAGTAAGGGGCTTCCCTGGTGGTCCAGTGGTTAAGAATCTGCTTTGCAATGCAGGGGACACCAGTTCGATCCCTGGTCTGGAGATGTCACATGCCATGGAGTGACTAAGCTCATGAGCCACAACTACTGCAGCCTGAGTGCCTAGAGCCTGTGCTCTGTAACAAGAGAATCCAGTGCAAAGAGAAGCCCACACATGACAATTAAGAACAGCCTCCACTCATCTCAACTAGAGAAAGCCTGAGCACAGCAACAAAGACTCCACCACAACCAAAAATAAATAAATGAAGCTTAAAATCATTAAAAAAAAACTACAGTAAGATACCATCTCACACCCATTAGAATGGCTACTTTCAAAAAACAAAATAACAACAGCAAAAAACAGAAACTATCAAATGTTGATGAGGATGTGGAGAAACTGGAATCTGTTGACAGTTAGTGGGAATAAATGATACTAGCCACTGCAGTGTTTCCTCAAAAAGTAAGAAGAATTACCATATGACCTATATGCCCAAAAGCAATGAAATCAGGGCCTCACAGAGATTATGTGTACCCTTATGATCATGGACAGAGGAGCCTGGCGGGCTAGAGTCCACGGGGTTGCAAAGAGTCAGACACGACTGAGCGACTAACACACACGTTCACAGCAGCATTATTCACAACAGCCAAGACATGGAAGCAACCAAACTGTCCACTGACACATGGACAAACAAAATGTAGTATATAATACAGTGGAAAATTATTCAACTTTAGAAAGGGAATAAATTCTGACATATATTGATACTACAATATCAATGGAAGGCCATTATGAGAAGGCAACTAAGCCAGTTAGAGAGTGGCAAATATGATGTCATTTAAATGGAATATCTAGAGTAGTCAAATTCGCAGAAAGAGGAATTACAATGGCAGACACCAAGGGCTGGGAGAAGGGGGAAATGCAGAGCTGTTTAATAAGCATATAAATGCTGGTTTTACACGATGAACAGAATTCCAGGGATTGGTTGCATAACAATGAAAATATATTTAACATTATTAAACTTTACATTTTAAAATGATTAAGATGGGAAATCTTATGTTATCTTCGTTTTACAACAATGAAAAAAATTTTAAACATACAAACACAAGGTTCAACATATCAAACATTCCAAATGATAGATTAAAAACTTAGACATAAAAGCCAAAACTATAAAACTCTTAGAAGAAAAAATAGAGATAAATCTTCATGACCTCGAATGGGCAATGGCTTCTTAAAAATCACACACACAGAAAAAGTAACAAAAGAAGAAAAAAGAACTTTGTCAAAATTTAAATTTATGGGGATTTCCCTCACGGTTTGGTGGTTAAAACTTCACTTCGGTGGAGAGGGTATGGGTTTGATCCCAGCTTGGGGAACTAAGATCCTACATGCCTCACAGCCAGAAACTAAAACATAATACAGAAACAGTGCTGTAACAAATTTAATAAAATTTTTGAAAATAGTCACATAAAGATCTTTAAAAAATAACTAAAAAGTTAATACTTATGTGCATTAAAGGACACTTTCAAGACAGTGAAGACAACCCACAGAATGGGAGAAAATATTTGTAAATCATATGTCGGATAAAGGTCTAGTATTCAGACTATACAAAAAACTCTTGACAATAAAAAGACAAATAATTCAATTTTTTAAATGGTAAAGGACTTGAATAGATACTTCTCTGATGAAGATGCATAAACATCAAGTAAGCACATGAGAACACGTTCAACACTTAAGTTATAAAGAAAATGCATATTAAAGGCACAATGAGATATTCTGCAATATCTATCAGAAAAGTTAAAATCTTAAAGTGACAACACCAAACGATAGTAAGCATGGAAAAACCCTGGGTAACCCATACATAGTTGGTGAGACTGTAAAATGGTAAAGTCACTCTGGAAAACATTTTCATCAGTTTCTTATAAAAATGAATATGCATTATCATACAACCAAGCAATTTCACTCTCAGGCATGGATGCTAAGTAAGGGTAAAACTATACTCATACACACACTGTACCTGGATGTTTACAGCAGTTTACTTATAATAGCCAAAAATGAAAAAAGAACCAAAAATACTGGTACATCTATGCTTAGGAATATTACTGAGCAATACAAAAGAGCAAACTAGTGATACAGACGCAATGATTTGGATGGATCTCAAGGGAATTTGGCTGAGTGAAAAGAAGCCAGTCTCAAAAAGTAAATGACTCCATTTTCAAAGCATTTTGAAATGACAAAATTACGGATGGAGAACAGATTAGTAGTAGTCTGATTTTCAAGAATCTAGTGAAGGAAAGAGATGGCAGTGACTGTAAAGGATAATACAAGGGATACACAGATGGAACTATTTTGTATCTTGACTACAGGTAGGAATCACACAAATCTACACATGCAATAAAACTGCACAACTCATTATACACACGTGCATACAATTGACTGTGTACTGAATTGGTGAAATCTGAATAAGATAGGTTACATTATTCTATTGGTAAGTGACTCTTGGACTAGCAGCACTACCAAGAACTTGTCAGAAACACAAACTTTGGGCTCAACTCTAGAGCTACTGAATCCATTATAAATCCTCAAAGAAATGAAGGAGGTCCCTTAAGTCCACATGTATGACTTTAGGTTAGACTCCTAAACTGGCTGAAATCCCTGGGTCAACTGGTGTGTTTTCTAGACATAGTCAGGGCCTCATGGTCCCACCTTAGATCTTCTGCAGATCCTTTTGAGTCTCAGTCACATCCTCTATCTTGACCTCAGATTAGATCGCTAAACCAGAAGCCTCTGCAGTAGCACCATCCTGTTCCCACCACTGGGCCACCTGTCCCTCCTTGACCATCTTCTGTGTTTCTTACATGAAGTACTCTGGGCTTTCTCAGCCTTCTATAGGTACACAGAAGTCACCGAGCCCCTGTCTTTTTCAATGCTGCTCTCTAGCTCCTCAAATGATTGAGATGTGGCCCTATCTGACTGTGGGTCAAACTCGAGTGGTCTCCCTTATCTACTGCGTATGACAGGAAAAGCTAGTCACTAGCTCTGATGTCTTCCGGTCTCCCTATATGCACCTAGATGTACCACCTTGTCTTCTTCTGATTCCCAAGATTTGGCCTGAAAGCATATATGATGATGCTAACTTCTGGCCCCACTCTTTTTTTTTTCCTCTCCAAATCTTAAATGGAAGCATTCCTTCTCTTCCTAACTGATGAATACTTCTAGTCTTAAATCCTTTTCCATCTTACACTTATGATAACTTCCTATCCAGTGCTGAAAAAGCAAAATTACTGGAATTGCGAATTTACTGAAAAAGGCCTGAAAATTTGGCTGGAGTGAAAAGAAGCCAGTCTCAAAAAGTAAATGACTCCATTTTCAAAGCATTTTGAAATGACAAAATTACGGATGGAGAACAGATTAGTAGTAGTCTGATTTTCAAGAATCTAGTGAAGGAAAGAGATGGCAGTGACTGTAAAGGATAATACAAGGGATACACAGATGGAACTATTTTGTATCTTGACTACAGGTAGGAATCACACAAATCTACACATGCAATAAAACTGCACAACTCATTATACACACGTGCATACAATTGACTGTGTACTGAATTGGTGAAATCTGAATAAGATAGGTTACATTATTCTATTGGTAAGTGACTCTTGGACTAGCAGCACTACCAAGAACTTGTCAGAAACACAAACTTTGGGCTCAACTCTAGAGCTACTGAATCCATTATAAATCCTCAAAGAAATGAAGGAGGTCCCTTAAGTCCACATGTATGACTTTAGGTTAGACTCCTAAACTGGCTGAAATCCCTGGGTCAACTGGTGTGTTTTCTAGACATAGTCAGGGCCTCATGGTCCCACCTTAGATCTTCTGCAGATCCTTTTGAGTCTCAGTCACATCCTCTATCTTGACCTCAGATTAGATCGCTAAACCAGAAGCCTCTGCAGTAGCACCATCCTGTTCCCACCACTGGGCCACCTGTCCCTCCTTGACCATCTTCTGTGTTTCTTACATGAAGTACTCTGGGCTTTCTCAGCCTTCTATAGGTACACAGAAGTCACCGAGCCCCTGTCTTTTTCAATGCTGCTCTCTAGCTCCTCAAATGATTGAGATGTGGCCCTATCTGACTGTGGGTCAAACTCGAGTGGTCTCCCTTATCTACTGCGTATGACAGGAAAAGCTAGTCACTAGCTCTGATGTCTTCCGGTCTCCCTATATGCACCTAGATGTACCACCTTGTCTTCTTCTGATTCCCAAGATTTGGCCTGAAAGCATATATGATGATGCTAACTTCTGGCCCCACTCTTTTTTTTTTCCTCTCCAAATCTTAAATGGAAGCATTCCTTCTCTTCCTAACTGATGAATACTTCTAGTCTTAAATCCTTTTCCATCTTACACTTATGATAAACTTCCTATCCAGTGCTCCAAGCCTTGCTTTTGATATAAAAAGTGTTTGCTTGTTTGTTTAGAAATCCCTTTTGATACAATAAATTGTTGCCATCAGATTAGTGTTTTGCCAGAGACTACAAAAATAAACGCATCTATGGGTCTTCAAGCTGATTGCCTTCTACATTTTAGACGGAATCTGTCCTATTTCTGAACAGGAACTGTTTCTGAGTGACAAGGTTTACAGTAAGTGAGATTACATCTGAAAATCCATCAAATGTAGTAAGCTCAAAAATAATTACCATTAAGATGTACAAAATATGCAGGTTTCTTTATTTTCCATAACTAATACAAAGTTGCTCTTGGGTACCCATGCTGCTAAGCAGTGCAGGAAAGCAGAGGGAAGATAAACTAGACAGTTTAGAAGAGCTCGTTCTCTGTTAATTGGTTTTTTTTTTTGGCTGCATTGCACGACTGGTGAGATCTCAGTTCCCCAACCAAGTATTGAACCCAGGCCACGGCGATGAAAGCCCAGAGTCCTAACCACTAAGCCGTAAGAGAACTCCCTTAACATTTTTAATTTCAGCTTCAACACCTCGTTTGCCTTTTCCTGCTCCTCTTCCCAAAACATCAGCTCTGGATTTAGTGGAAAACTTAACTGGCCTCAAGGAGTGTTCTAGTGAATGGGGAAAGTTTCCAGATGTTCCACATCAAAATGGAACAGCCAGTTCAAAGTGAAATTTGCAGAGTGAACCCACCATATCGATAGGGGAAATGCTAATTAAAAACTACACAGAAGTCACCGAGCCCCTGTCTTTTTCAATGCTGCTCTCTAGCTCCTCAAATGATTGAGATGTGGCCCTATCTGACTGTGGGTCAAACTCGAGTGGTCTCCCTTATCTACTGCGTATGACAGGAAAAGCTAGTCACTAGCTCTGATGTCTTCCGGTCTCCCTATATGCACCTAGATGTACCACCTTGTCTTCTTCTGATTCCCAAGATTTGGCCTGAAAGCATATATGATGATGCTAACTTCTGGCCCCACTCTTTTTTTTTTCCTCTCCAAATCTTAAATGGAAGCATTCCTTCTCTTCCTAACTGATGAATACTTCTAGTCTTAAATCCTTTTCCATCTTACACTTATGATAAACTTCCTATCCAGTGCTCCAAGCCTTGCTTTTGATATAAAAAGTGTTTGCTTGTTTGTTTAGAAATCCCTTTTGATACAATAAATTGTTGCCATCAGATTAGTGTTTTGCCAGAGACTACAAAAATAAACGCATCTATGGGTCTTCAAGCTGATTGCCTTCTACATTTTAGACGGAATCTGTCCTATTTCTGAACAGGAACTGTTTCTGAGTGACAAGGTTTACAGTAAGTGAGATTACATCTGAAAATCCATCAAATGTAGTAAGCTCAAAAATAATTACCATTAAGATGTACAAAATATGCAGGTTTCTTTATTTTCCATAACTAATACAAAGTTGCTCTTGGGTACCCATGCTGCTAAGCAGTGCAGGAAAGCAGAGGGAAGATAAACTAGACAGTTTAGAAGAGCTCGTTCTCTTTTAATTGGTTTTTTTTTTTTTTTTTTTGGCTGCATTGCACGACTGGTGAGATCTCAGTTCCCCAACCAAGTATTGAACCCAGGCCACGGCGATGAAAGCCCAGAGTCCTAACCACTAAGCCGTAAGAGAACTCCCTTAACATTTTTAATTTCAGCTTCAACACCTCGTTTGCCTTTTCCTGCTCCTCTTCCCAAAACATCAGCTCTGGATTTAGTGGAAAACTTAACTGGCCTCAAGGAGTGTTCTAGTGAATGGGGAAAGTTTCCAGATGTTCCACATCAAAATGGAACAGCCAGTTCAAAGTGAAATTTGCAGAGTGAACCCACCATATCGATAGAAAGCCAGAGATAATGCTAATAGCCTAAAGACCATAGATGTCTATGTTTGATGTAGAAAGTTTTAAAATGTAGTTGATAGTGAGGTTCACAGCAATTGCTATGGAAAAGATGAGCAAAAAAAATGTGGTTGAGAACCTGTAGGCAGATTCTAAGGGGAATCACATGAAAGTCTTTGCCAGATATCAGAGGGCCAGTGGCACCAATAATAGCTTAAGAAAGGTCTACTCACATGGAAGCTGGCTGAATTTCCCACAAATAATCCCCAGACTAAGAGAGGAGACCTGCAGTTTCACCAGAAGCAGAGCTCCTTGAAAAGCCAGGGCAGGGGTCTCCCTGCCCAATCACCACAAAGTACAGTTTTCCAGTTCACTCTATGCAGACACTACCTTTGGGAAAAAGAGAGCCAAGAAACTCAGGAAGACTGAGCCTTTATCCAAAAAGGACTGTTTTAAAGAAAAAAGATGCTTATCTTGAAGCTATTAAGATATATCTAAGTGCAAATACATAGTTACTTTTTTTATATATATTTACATAGTTACTTTTTCACCACTCACTGGTATAGGAGTTCATGAAAATACTTAGAGCACTTTCAGAAAAATAAACTATAATTTCCAAGTTTTATAAAACTGGAAGCACAGTATATACATTATAATATCATTCTACATTTTTCAAATTTATTAACCATTACAAAATATTTGGATAACAGTTCATTTCTTTCCATAGCTGTCATTTCTTCATCTTCATCCTGAGTTTTATGGTTTGCATGTTCATCCTCAAATCTTGATAGGTTAAACTAGCGAGCTTTCCAGTTAATAAAGTTTGTTTTCAAGAAAATAATTCATAGGTAATATATTTACTCTGTTGTTTATAATTCAGTAATTAGTACTTTTATTTTATTTGGTCCTTCTGTTTTTATTAGGTTTACTTAATTATTTTTCCAACATCAGAGCTCAATATTAATTTTATCTATTTTAATTTCCTTGGTGCAAGGAGGCAGAAAGAGAACTTTTGTCTTTTCCTCATTATAAAAGCATTAATCCTATTATGAGGGCTCCAGTCTCATAATCTAATATAACCTTATTACGTTCCAAAGCCCTTACCTCCAAATACCATTGCATTGAAAATTAGGGTCTCAACATAAAAATTTGGGAGGAGCACAAACATTGGTCCTTAGCAATGTTATACTGGAGGTTCTAGCTACTGCAATAAGACCAGAAAAGGAACAAAAGGCATAAGATTGGAAAGGAAGAAATGAAATGGGTTTTGTTTGCAAATGACACAATTGCTTACAAAGTAATCCTCCAGACTAAGAGAGGCGGGACCAATAATAGCTTAAGAAAGGTCTACTCACATGGAAGCTGGCTGAATTTCCCACAAATAATCCCCAGACTAAGAGAGGAGACCTGCAGTTTCACCAGAAGCAGAGCTCCTTGAAAAGCCAGGGCAGGGGTCTCCCTGCCCAATCACCACAAAGTACAGTTTTCCAGTTCACTCTATGCAGACACTACCTTTGGGAAAAAGAGAGCCAAGAAACTCAGGAAGACTGAGCCTTTATCCAAAAAGGACTGTTTTAAAGAAAAAAGATGCTTATCTTGAAGCTATTAAGATATATCTAAGTGCAAATACATAGTTACTTTTTTTATATATATTTACATAGTTACTTTTTCACCACTCACTGGTATAGGAGTTCATGAAAATACTTAGAGCACTTTCAGAAAAATAAACTATAATTTCCAAGTTTTATAAAACTGGAAGCACAGTATATACATTATAATATCATTCTACATTTTTCAAATTTATTAACCATTACAAAATATTTGGATAACAGTTCATTTCTTTCCATAGCTGTCATTTCTTCATCTTCATCCTGAGTTTTATGGTTTGCATGTTCATCCTCAAATCTTGATAGGTTAAACTAGCGAGCTTTCCAGTTAATAAAGTTTGTTTTCAAGAAAATAATTCATAGGTAATATATTTACTCTGTTGTTTATAATTCAGTAATTAGTACTTTTATTTTATTTGGTCCTTCTGTTTTTATTAGGTTTACTTAATTATTTTTCCAACATCAGAGCTCAATATTAATTTTATCTATTTTAATTTCCTTGGTGCAAGGAGGCAGAAAGAGAACTTTTGTCTTTTCCTCATTATAAAAGCATTAATCCTATTATGAGGGCTCCAGTCTCATAATCTAATATAACCTTATTACGTTCCAAAGCCCTTACCTCCAAATACCATTGCATTGAAAATTAGGGTCTCAACATAAAAATTTGGGAGGAGCACAAACATTGGTCCTTAGCAATGTTATACTGGAGGTTCTAGCTACTGCAATAAGACCAGAAAAGGAACAAAAGGCATAAGATTGGAAAGGAAGAAATGAAATGGGTTTTGTTTGCAAATGACACAATTGCTTACATAGAAAATCCAGAACAACTGACAAAAAAAAGTTTCTGGAATTAGAAAGCAATCATAGCAAAGCTGCAGGATACAGGTTAACATACACAGATCAACTGCTTTCTTATACTCCATCAATGTACAACTGGAATTTTAAAAAAATTAAACCATATATAACACCGCTCCAAAATAAAATTCTTGGATACAAATCTAAAAAAATTATGTTTAAAATGTATACATAGAAACAACAAAATTATGATGAAAAAAATCAAAGAGGCTTGGGCTTCCCTGGTAGTACAGTGGATAACAATCCACCTGCCAAAGCAAGGCACACAGTTTAATCCCTGGCCTGAGAAGATTCCACACATCGCAGAGGAATTAAGCCCATGTGCCCGCAAGTACTGAGCCTGTGCTCCAGAGCCACAACCACTGAACCTGCATGCTGTGACGACTGAAGCCTGTGCATCTAAAGTCCATGCTCTGCAATAAGAGAAGCCACTGCAGTGAGAAGTCCGTGCACCCCAACCAGAGAGGAGGCCGTGCTCACAGCAACTAGAGAAAGCCCATGCTTGGGCAAAAATTAATGAAATTAATCCAAGTAATCTTACTTTTTAAAAAGTGGCCTTTAAATAAACAGAGATATTCCATGTTTATATATTAAAGACTCAACATTATTAAGTTGTCAGCTCTCCCCAACATGATCTATAGATTCAATGTAATCCCCATTAAAATCCCTGTAAGCTATTTTGTACATACGTGCTAAGATGCTTCAAAGTAAAGGGATTATTTTTCTGTTGTTTATAATTCAGTAATTGTATTTTAATACTTATTTTTCCTCAGAGCTCAATATTAATTTTATCTATTTTAATTTCCTTGGTGCAAGGAGGCAGAAAGAGAACTTTTGTCTTTTCCTCATTATAAAAGCATTAATCCTATTATGAGGGCTCCAGTCTCATAATCTAATATAACCTTATTACGTTCCAAAGCCCTTACCTCCAAATACCATTGCATTGAAAATTAGGGTCTCAACATAAAAATTTGGGAGGAGCACAAACATTGGTCCTTAGCAATGTTATACTGGAGGTTCTAGCTACTGCAATAAGACCAGAAAAGGAACAAAAGGCATAAGATTGGAAAGGAAGAAATGAAATGGGTTTTGTTTGCAAATGACACAATTGCTTACATAGAAAATCCAGAACAACTGACAAAAAAAAGTTTCTGGAATTAGAAAGCAATCATAGCAAAGCTGCAGGATACAGGTTAACATACACAGATCAACTGCTTTCTTATACTCCATCAATGTACAACTGGAATTTTAAAAAAATTAAACCATATATAACACCCGCTCCAAAATAAAATTCTTGGATACAAATCTAAAAAAATTATGTTTAAAATGTATACATAGAAACAACAAAATTATGATGAAAAAAATCAAAGAGGCTTGGGCTTCCCTGGTAGTACAGTGGATAACAATCCACCTGCCAAAGCAAGGCACACAGTTTAATCCCTGGCCTGAGAAGATTCCACACATCGCAGAGGAATTAAGCCCATGTGCCCGCAAGTACTGAGCCTGTGCTCCAGAGCCACAACCACTGAACCTGCATGCTGTGACGACTGAAGCCTGTGCATCTAAAGTCCATGCTCTGCAATAAGAGAAGCCACTGCAGTGAGAAGTCCGTGCACCCCAACCAGAGAGGAGGCCGTGCTCACAGCAACTAGAGAAAGCCCATGCTTGGGCAAAAATTAATGAAATTAATCCAAGTAATCTTACTTTTTAAAAAAAGTGGCCTTTAAATAAACAGAGATATTCCATGTTTATATATTAAAGACTCAACATTATTAAGTTGTCAGCTCTCCCCCAACATGATCTATAGATTCAATGTAATCCCCATTAAAATCCCTGTAAGCTATTTTGTACATACGTGCTAAGATGCTTCAGTAGTATGACTCTGCAACCCTATAAACGGCCAGGCTCCTCCGTCCATGGGACCTTCCAGGCAAGAATACTGGAGTGGGTTGCCATGCCCTCTTCCAGGAATCTTCCCGAGCCAGGGATCAAAGCTGGTTCTCCTGCACTGCAGGCAGATCCTTTGCTGTCTGAGCCACCAAGGAAGCCCACATACACAGACAATGGACTAATACAAAGCCATAAAAAAAAGAATGAATAATGCCATTTGCAGCAACATGAATGGATCTAGAGATTACTATACTAAGTGAACTAAACCAGAGAAAAACTCATATTATATGATGTCATCTGTGTGTGGAATCTAAACGATAATACAAATGAATTAATTTACAAAATAGAAGCACACAGGCCAACACAGAAAACAAACGCATGGTTACCAAAGGGGGAAGCAGGGGATGGGATGAATTAGGAGTTTGAGATTAGCAAATACAAACTACTACATATAAAAATAGATAAGCATGAGATTTCCCTGGTGGTCCAGTGGTTAAGAATCTGCCTGACAATGCAGAGGACACAGGTCCAATACCTGGTGGGGGAACTAAGATCCCACATGCTGCAGAGCAGCCAAGCCTGCCTGCTGCAACCACTGAGCTCTCATGCTCTGGAGCCCACACACCACAGCTTGATAAATTCATGGGCTTCAACAAAGACCCAATACAGCCAAATAAATGAATATTTTTTAAAAAATAAACAAAGTTCCATCGTATAGCACCGGGAACTATATTCGATATCTTGTCATAACCTATAATGAAAAAGAATACATATAGGGACTTTGCAGGTAGTCCAGAGGTTAATAATCCACTTGCCAATGCAGGGGACACAGGTTCAATCCCTAATCCAAGAAGATTCCACTTGCCTCAGGGCAATTAAATCCTTGTGCTGCAGCTACTGAAGCCTGCACAACCTACAGTCCGTATTCCACAAGAGAAGCCACCACAATGAGAAGCCAGAGCACCACAGCTAGAGAAAGCCTGCACATTACAAAGTCCCAGTGCAGCCAAAAATAAAGAAACCAATAAATTTTAAAAAATTAAGACAGTTCAAAATATCATTAAAAAAAGAACATATATACATATACATCAATCACGTTGCTGTACACCAGAACTAACACAACACTATGAATCTACTTCAATTTTTAAAAAGAAAGGATAGAACTAAATACAACCATATCAATAATGTCTTTAAATTTAAAAAAATTGGTTGAAATGAAAAGGGTGAAAAACATACGCCATGAAAATGCAAAAGAAAGCTATAACCGTTTTATTAAAATTAGATTTAATGGACCTCCAGACAAGAAGAATTATCACAGTAAAGAGAGACATTTATAATGATAAATGGGTCAATCCATGAAGAAGACATAGCAAACCTAAAATGTAGGCGGCTAATAACTGATCTTAAAAACAGATGAAGTAAAAGCTGACTGAATTAAGGAGACAAATAGACAAATTTACAAAGCAGAAATATCAATTTCCTGTTTAATAACTAGAAAAAAACCTAGAAGGATGTGGAAGCTCTACAAATATTAACCACTTTAACCTAACCTGACCTTTATAGAACAATTTATCCAACAAATTGTGGCATTACACTGCCTGACAATGCAGAGGACACAGGTCCAATACCTGGTGGGGGAACTAAGATCCCACATGCTGCAGAGCAGCCAAGCCTGCCTGCTGCAACCACTGAGCTCTCATGCTCTGGAGCCCACACACCACAGCTTGATAAATTCATGGGCTTCAACAAAGACCCAATACAGCCAAATAAATGAATATTTTTTAAAAAATAAACAAAGTTCCATCGTATAGCACCGGGAACTATATTCGATATCTTGTCATAACCTATAATGAAAAAGAATACATATAGGGACTTTGCAGGTAGTCCAGAGGTTAATAATCCACTTGCCAATGCAGGGGACACAGGTTCAATCCCTAATCCAAGAAGATTCCACTTGCCTCAGGGCAATTAAATCCTTGTGCTGCAGCTACTGAAGCCTGCACAACCTACAGTCCGTATTCCACAAGAGAAGCCACCACAATGAGAAGCCAGAGCACCACAGCTAGAGAAAGCCTGCACATTACAAAGTCCCAGTGCAGCCAAAAATAAAGAAACCAATAAATTTTAAAAAATTAAGACAGTTCAAAATATCATTAAAAAAAGAACATATATACATATACATCAATCACGTTGCTGTACACCAGAACTAACACAACACTATGAATCTACTTCAATTTTTAAAAAGAAAGGATAGAACTAAATACAACCATATCAATAATGTCTTTAAATTTAAAAAAATTGGTTGAAATGAAAAGGGTGAAAAACATACGCCATGAAAATGCAAAAGAAAGCTATAACCGTTTTATTAAAATTAGATTTAATGGACCTCCAGACAAGAAGAATTATCACAGTAAAGAGAGACATTTATAATGATAAATGGGTCAATCCATGAAGAAGACATAGCAAACCTAAAATGTAGGCGGCTAATAACTGATCTTAAAAACAGATGAAGTAAAAGCTGACTGAATTAAGGAGACAAATAGACAAATTTACAAAGCAGAAATATCAATTTCCTGTTTAATAACTAGAAAAAAACCTAGAAGGATGTGGAAGTTCTACAAAAATATTAACCACTTTAACCTAACCTGACCTTTATAGAACAATTTATCCAACAAATTGTGGCATTCACACTCCTTCTACCTGCATAAAGAGCCTTAACAAAGAGAAATCTTATGCTGGGACATAAAATAAGCCTCAGTCTTTAAAATCTAAAATTTTACAGAGTATGTCCTCGGCACACAACAAAATTAAATCAGAAATCAATTAGATATTTAGAAAAACCTCAAACCATTAAAAACATCTCAATAACCGAAGAAACCATAAAAAATTAATAAATATTTAACACTAGGGTGGGAAGGCGGAAAAGGGAGGGTGGGCTCAGGGGAGAAGGGTCAGGGATATACCTATGACTGTCTGAGGACAATGTATACCTGAAAACAATAAAACTCTGTAAAAACATGTAACAATAACTTCACTGTACACCTGACGGTAATGCAACATTGTAAAACAAATATATCCCAATTAAAAATATATATTTAATACTAAATAAAAATACATCAAAATATTTTGATGGATTGTGTACTTACAGGAAGTTTATCCATCCGTCTTCTAAGTCCGCTGATCCTTTACATTCTGCCATTCAAACCTACTGCTGAGTCTCTCCAGGGAAATTTCAGTGATTGTACTGTTTACTGCCACATCAGTAAACAAAGGACGTCGAGGCCATCAGTCACTGCAGCCGCCCCTCCATGCGCTCTTGAAAGGATTCAGGATGGAGAAAAACAGGAGACTGGAACTAGATAGGTAAGACGCGTATCAAAGGGATGGTGTCGAGGAGCCCAGACTTTTGCCTCTTCCCATACACAGAAAAGCACAGAATTCATTCACTTGCGGCACCTGTTTTTCTTTAATTAGCAGTAATCTTTTGACGTTGACTACCAGGTTTGTCTGCTGAAACTCCTGTATATCCTGGTGCCTCGCTTATGTCTCTGGAGTAGTCCCTCAGGGGAGTTGAGTCCTCAGCAAGTCGGCCAAATAAAGCATAATTCTCCTCTTTGAGATGGCGTGTTTTTCTTCCATCGACACTTTCAACTTCAACAGAATTTCCATTTTGACTTTTAGCATTTCTCCCTCTTCCTTGATTTTCTATCTGATGCCCCACTGTCATCGTATCTCCTTTTAGATCTTTAATCATGCTTCCCTTTAGTTCTGTGAGCATATTTATAACGGCTACTCTGAAATCTTGTTCTCTTAAATCTGACATCTACTTACTCTCACAGTTTCAGTTGTACGCACAGGTCACAATTTCCTGATTCTGTGCAAGCCTCAGAGTTTTCTGCTTAAAATAGGCATTTTTCCTACATATTGCAGCAACTCCTATACTCGTCCTCCCAGCCCCCTCCAGGGCTGTTTTCGTTATTTGCTTTTACTGGGGAGCGGGGCAGGGTGCGGGGGATGCTCACCAAATTACTTCATTTGAATGAATGGTACCTAGGAAAGAACTTACATAGGTGTTTAGATACAACTTACAGAAAAGGCGGTGGTCACTCAAACACTCACGGCCTGCCTTGGTGACCAGGAAAGTCATCCCCTTAGCTACAGGAAGCCAGACTAAGGCTGGGTTGTTGTCACGGCTCCCCAGGTTTTGTCATCAAAAAGATACTCCCTCATGCTAGATTCAGAGGGCCCCCACCTTGAGCAAGTTGGTTACAGTCACTCAGTTCTTTGATGGATTTCCCCTACTCATTCAAGAAAGTCACACAGAAAAGTGTCAGTAACTCAGTTGTGTCCAACACTCTGCGACCCTATGGACTGTAGCCCACCAGGCTCCTCTGTCCATGGACTGCTCCAGGCAAGAATACTGGAGCAGGGCTTCCCTGGTGGTCCAGTGGGTAAGGACACTGCCTTGCAATGCAGGGGGCGCCAGTTCGATTCCTGGCCTGGGAAGATCCCAAGTATCACGGAGCGGCTGGACAGATGTATCCAATTACCGAGCTGGAGCTCTAGAGCACATGCGCCCAGAGCCAGTGCTCTGCAACGAGAGAGGCCACTGCGATGGGAAGCCCACGCAGGCCAAGGAACAAAGATGGAGGGAAACAGATAAATGAAAGAGCAATAGAGATGGCCCCAAAAAGAGAAGAATACTGGAGTGGTCTGCCATGCTTTTCTCCATGACAGCTTCCCAACCATGGGCATACCAAGCAGATTCTCCGAGCCACCAGGTAAGTCACACGTGGGCGGGTCATTATTGTTAGTGGGCATTTTGTGCCATACCAATTGAGGCTGTTTTATACTTCTTCCCAAGTGTAGCGCACGTTCCACTGCATTCAGCACACTCTTCATGCTCCGGTTTCTGGAGATCCTGAAGGACAATTCAGCCACCTCTTTGCAGCCCCATCAGTTTCTCAGGATGTGCCCTCCGCTCTTGAGATTAGAGACGAACTGCATATGGCTGAGTTCTTCAAAGGCACATCATCAAAGTCTTAAGACCTGGACAGGTAGAGGCGAACCGCTCCAGGCTTAGCAGGTGGTTGATGACAGTCTCCTAGTCCTGGTGGTAGTTCCGGCACCGCTGTGAAGAGGCCACGAGAGTTGGCCCAACAGTGAGTTGAGGCCTGGAGCTGCTCCGCGCTGGAGCGACAGCTGCGCGGAGCTGGTGCGGGGGCTACACGGAGGTGGTGCGGCGGTTACGCAGCACTGGAACTGGAACGGCTGCGTGACTCTGGTGCACAGCGCTGGAGCAGGGTGCTGGAGCGGCTGGGGGCGCTTACAGGAGTCGACCTTACAGGAGCGGCTGGGGGCGCTGGGGTGCGGCGCTGGAGCAACTCCGCAGAGCTGACACGTGACGCTGGTACGCGGCTGCGTGGCGCTCGTGCGCGGCGCTGGAGCGGCTGCGCAGAGCTGACACGTGGCGCTGGTACGCGGCTGCGCGCGGAGGTGGTGCGCCGGCTACGTGACGCTAGTGCGCGGCGCTGGAGAGTCGACCTTACAGGCAATTCTCTCCAAACGCTGTTGAAGCTGGAAATCGAGGTGCCTGTCAAGTAAAGACGTTCTTTTCTTTTTTAATATACAGGAAAACCTTCTTGGGACTTACCTTCCAGTGGCCAAGACTCAGGGCTCCCAGTGCAGGGGTCCTGGGTTTGATCCCTGGTCACGGAACTAGATATAGATCCTAAATGCCACGACAAAAGATCTCACGTGTGCAAAGGAAGATTGAAGGCCCAGGGTGCTGCAAATAAGACCCAGGGTAGTCAAAAAAATAAATGAAGCTATACAGAGAAGTCTTCTTTCCTTTACTCCCTACTCACAGAATACGTGTGTGTTCTCAGCGCTATTTCACTTTTAGTTACCGGTGTGAGAGTTTTCCCCACAGCAAGCAATTGTGCAACACCAGCCGGGTGTCCTACTGTTTAATTCAGTTCTGACTTTACCTGGTGTCTAGGTCAGACCTCACAAGCTAAGGGCTCAGTCTCACAAGAAGCCTTTCTCCCAACATCACTTTTGATGCCAGACAACAAGTTCAGCGCCTTATCTGCTTTACTGAATGAACGACTGGCTATAAATCAGAGGATTCCACAACCTCCTCAGGTTTGACTAATTTGTTAGTGCCTCACAGCAGAGGTCTCCAGTCTCCAAATGGGGACCAGTGCCTCCTGTCAGATCAGCACCAGCGTTCGATTAGACATAAAGTACGGAATAAATGTAATGCACCTGAATCATTCCAAAACCTCCCCATCTCTATACCCCGTCCATGGAAAAATTGTCTCCATGAAATCATTGTCTTCTGTGAAATCTGATGCCAAAAAGGTTGGAGATCTCTGCCTCACAGAGCTCAGGTAACCACTTTACTTACTAGATTAGCAGTTTAGAATATAGGATATTAAAGGATTAAGAGGAACAAACAGATGAAGAGATGTGTAAGGTCCAAAAAGATTCCAAATTCAGGAGCTGCTGTGCCGGGCCAGCCGGCAGTCGAACAGATCCTGAAGAGAGTGGCAGATAGGCTAAGAAAAGAAAGAAGGATAGAAAAGATGGGGTTGAGAGGGACAGCAAGAAGGCAGACAACTCTACAGGTTGCTGACAAGTTGCTGACAAGTTTATTGAATTCGCTCATACCTTTTATACTTCACACAATAAGCAATTGTGTACACGTGCTTTAGGCCAGGTGTCGATCATAAACTAGGTGTTACCTCCTGGTGTGTTATTAACATTTTCAAAGCTCTTTAGATTACAATGGTTCTGGGTCATAATGCCCCTCAAGCCCTTTTCACCTGTAAAGAGGCTCCAGGTGTTCTTTATGATAGCTCAGGAACGTCTTCACAACACCTGGGGTGGCGGGACAGAGAGCTATGCTGTTATCAGCCCCTGTTTCCAGGGCAGCTCCCAGAGCTATGTTTCCTTAAAAGAAACCCCTTGAAACAGGGCAGCTCCCCGCACTGCTGTCCCCATGGAGTTTGTGAAAGCCCCCTCCTGAAACATAGATGGACTCTTGTTCATCAACCTGCTTTTCAACCCTCTAATCACCCTAGTTGGTTCCCTTGGCAACCAGCCCCCATCCTGAGGTTAGTTAGCAGCTCCCAACCTTTTTGGCCTAAGGGACCAGTTTCACGAAAGACCATTTTCCCACGGGCCAGGGTTGGTTTCCGGATGATTCAAGCTCGTTACATTTATTGCCCACTTTATTTCTGTGATTACATCGACTTCGCTCAGATCAATGGAGGTGCCTGAGTTTGGGGACCCTTGATCTAGAGGTTTTCCAAAAATGTGCTCACTAATATGAACTCAGGTGTGATTGAAAGGGTTTGTTACAAATAACCAAATGCACCCATTTTACCTTTACCACTCTAAAACTATTGCAGGAATCAAAAACAAACATAAAAGATGCCGCTTTTGCTCTAATCACTTAGAAAATGAAAAGGGTTTTGAGAGCCAAGAGGCAGGAAATAGAGAGGAGACCAGAGGTTTTTTATTATATCACAGGCCACCCCCTTACTGAATGCCACAGAACCCTTACAGCAAAACGATCATACCTATCAAAGTACTTACATTTTATGTAGCACTTATGGAACAGATCTAACAGTAGTACTGTTAAATAACAAATATTTAAACGAGGAAATATGAAGATGTAGTTGACTTCAACAAATGACTCATGACATGGGCACCATCCAACCTAGCAAATAGAAAGGAGCTTTTTCTAGCTGCAATAAAAGGAAAGGACTTTAATATTAAAAAAAAATTATTTTTATTTATTTAATGAATTTATTTGACTGTGCCAGGGCTTAGTTAACAGCATGTGGGATCTTAGTTCCCTGACCATGGATCAAACCCAGGCCCCCTGCATTGGAAACATGGAGTCTTAGCCACTGGACTACTAGGGAGGTCCCAGATTTTAGTATTTTTAAAGCAGAGGGTAAGCAGGGGAAAAAGGGAAAATTTTTAGCAAAGAATTGCATTATTTTAGATAAGGCCACTCTCCTAATAGGAACAGCGGCGGCCCATCTATGTTTCAAGCCCTGAGATCAGTGCTAACCAGGTAATTCCAGGCTGACTAATTAAAGGTTACATTCCTGGGGAAGCTGTAACTGCAGTCAGGTTAGGTATTAAGTCTTGGTTCTCATGTGGGGCCTAATATAAGTGACTCCATTTTGGAACAGAACCAACAGAAATATGCCTAACATTTGAAGAAGACTCTGGTGTAAGGACAGACTTAATTTGTCCTATAAAGCCATTACAGATATTTTCATATTCTGGCACTAGTTTGATCATTTTTTTTCCCCTTGATCTACTGCTATTTATACCTTATTATAACTATCTAGCTCAGAAATCAGCTGATGCTTAGCTAGGTCTTGTTCCTCCTCAGGCAAGTCATTTTCCTTAGATATTACATCCTGAGGAGGCTTTAACTCAATCTCCCAATACACTTGATCACCAATATCAGTAGACTCATTCACATGAGGGAGTTGAATCTTTCCAACAATACCACATTGCTGTATTGTCAGTGCAATTCAACTTCATGACAGAACAGATCAGTCACTTGCTGGCTAGAAGAAGGACTGAGGTTGAGACTTCCCAAATGTGCTCCCAAGATCCCTCTGGAATGTCAGAGCAGGAAAAACCAGAGGTTTTTTATTATATCACAGGCCACCCCCTTACTGAATGCCACAGAACCCTTACAGCAAAACGATCATACCTATCAAAGTACTTACATTTTATGTAGCACTTATGGAACAGATCTAACAGTAGTACTGTTAAATAACAAATATTTAAACGAGGAAATATGAAGATGTAGTTGACTTCAACAAATGACTCATGACATGGGCACCATCCAACCTAGCAAATAGAAAGGAGCTTTTTCTAGCTGCAATAAAAGGAAAGGACTTTAATATTAAAAAAAAATTATTTTTATTTATTTAATGAATTTATTTGACTGTGCCAGGGCTTAGTTAACAGCATGTGGGATCTTAGTTCCCTGACCATGGATCAAACCCAGGCCCCCTGCATTGGAAACATGGAGTCTTAGCCACTGGACTACTAGGGAGGTCCCAGATTTTAGTATTTTTAAAGCAGAGGGTAAGCAGGGAAAAGGAAATTATTAGCAAAGAATTGCATTATTTTAGATAAGGCCACTCTCCTAATAGGAACAGAGGGGGCCCATCTATGTTTCAAGCACTGAGATCAGTGCTAACCAGGTAATTCCAGGCTGACTCATTAAAGGTTACATTCCTGGGGAAGCTGTAACTGCAGTCAGGTTAGGTATTAAGTCTTGGTTCTCATGTGGGGCCTAATATAAGTGACTCCATTTTGGAACAGAACCAACAGAAATATGCCTAACATTTGAAGAAGACTCTGGTGTAAGGACAGACTTAATTTGTCCTATAAAGCCATTACAGATATTTTCATATTCTGGCACTAGTTTGATCATTTTTTTTCCCCTTGATCTACTGCTATTTATACCTTATTATAACTATCTAGCTCAGAAATCAGCTGATGCTTAGCTAGGTCTTGTTCCTCCTCAGGCAAGTCATTTTCCTTAGATATTACATCCTGAGGAGGCTTTAACTCAATCTCCCAATACACTTGATCACCAATATCAGTAGACTCATTCACATGAGGGAGTTGAATCTTTCCAACAATACCACATTGCTGTATTGTCAGTGCAATTCAACTTCATGACAGAACAGATCAGTCACTTGCTGGCTAGAAGAAGGACTGAGGTTGAGACTTCCCAAATGTGCTCCCAAGATCCCTCTGGAATGTCCTATTAGACTTCTTTCTCCATGTTATGTTTTTCTGCATGATGAACTCATATATATATATATATACAGGCTTCCTAGGTGGCTCAGTGGTAAAGAATGCACCTACCAATGCAGGAGACACAGGTTTGACCTCTGGGTTGGGAAGATCCACTGGAGTAGGAAAAGGCAACCCACTCCAGTATTCTTGCCTGGTGAGTTCCATGGATGGAGGAGCTTGACGGGGTACAGTCCATGGAGTTACAAAGAGTTGGACGCGACTGAGCATATACACATGCTTTGTGTCGTCACCAGGATCTACCCTTGCCCATATAACTGGTATTATTAAAGACAGGTGCCATTACAACTGGCGTTGGCTTGTTTATCCAGGTTAACTGGAGGGAAAAGTCAGTCACTGTCCCCACCTTGTAGGCTTGTACTGGGACTGCTTTTCATTGTGTAAAATCACGGAAAAGCCCATCTTCTTTGCCGGGCCAGCCGGCAATCGAACAGGTCCTGAAGAGAGTGGCAAATAGGCTAAGAAAAGAAAGAAGGACAGAAAAGATGGGGTTGAGAGGGACAGCAAGAAGGCAGACAACTCTACAGGTTGCTGACAAGTTGCTGACAAGTTTATTGAATTCGCTCATCCCTTTCACACTTCAACAAGTAATTGTGTACACGTGCTTTAGGCCAGGTGTCGATCATAACACGTGCTTTAGGCCAGGTGCCGATCATAAACTAGGTGTTACCTCCTAGTGTGTCATTACAATGGTTCTGGGTCATAATGCCCCTCAAGCCCTGTAAAGAGGCTCCAGGTGTTCTTTATGATAGCTAAGGAACATCTTCACAACACCTGGGGTGGCGGGACAGAGAGCTATGCTGTTATCAGCCCCTGTTGCCAGGGCAGCTCCCAGGGCTATGTTTCCTTAAAGGAAACCCCTTGAAACAGGGCAGCTCCCCGCACCTCCAAAGGAGAGGACATGAGCAATATTTAGAATAGTTCCTATTCCTACTACGTATACTGCAGGATATGTTTTATTTCAGCTTATTCTGGGGCCAAGCACACTCATTATACATTGGTGTAAATGACCAGTACCCAGAGAGAACTCCCAAAAGTTTGGAAGCCTTAAGATTCCCATAGGTGTGTTCCCTTAAGGCTCAGGAACTAGGGCAGAGGGCCATTGCTTCCCAGCCACTTTAGCCTGCATCTGCTTTAAAATTGTCAAGAGGATCTGTCAGGTCAGGGCACAGGCCTTTCCCAAATCTGGATTCTAGCATTACTGAGCAGTGTTTGTTGAGTCTGCCTGTCCCATTTGCTCGGGCTTCTTCACCTCTCCAACTGCTACTTACACTTTACCGTTCTCCAGGAAGAGAGCCCTCTAATATGCCTATTCTAGCGGATATGTCATCTTCCTCTGAATGCTGCTCCTCACTAAAAGCAAATCCCACTTGTTCCAGAATACCTACTGACATCGCTCTCCCCTGAGGCCTCTGGCTTTTGGATCATTGTTGTTTTATCCACCATACATGGTGTTGCCACTGTGTACTAACTACCTGGGTGCAGTTAGGATATATATATATATATTTTTGAGGGGGGTGCATGTTGGGGAAGGAGGGGGGCAGGCAGGCTACTTCTATTGGTCTTTCATTTGTCTATTTTCATCCATCTTTGTCCTTTGGCCCATGCGGGCCTCCCATCGCAGTGGCCTCTGTTGTCGCAGAGCCCCGGCTCTGGGCGCATGCGCTCCAGAGCTCCGGCTTGGTAATTGGACGCATCTGTCCAGCCACTCCGCAGCACGTGGGATCTTCCCAGGCCAGGGATCGAACCGGCGCCCCTTGCACTGCAAGGCGGTGCCCTTACCCACTGGACCACCAGGGAAGCCCAGAATATATATTTTATACCCAAGAATGTTGGGCACCTCATACTAGGATCAGTTGCACAAAGTCAGCTGTAATTTAGGTTAAGCATACCATATGGTCTCTCATAGCCTTCCTGTCTGAGGGTGGGGCTATTCCCCAGGGAATCCCAAATCCACCACATAATGCCCACTGCTTCAATCCCAGCCAGAACCCATTGTCTTTCCCCATTCTGCTTCTAGCTTTCCATCCACAAGAACCAGAGTAATTATATTTGGGCATAGCAACTGTGGCATGCTGGGCATGCGGCCATTGTGTTTTTTCCGCTCTAACCAGGGAACTTTCTAAATAATTGCTCATCAAGGTTTATAGCTACACGGTCATCAGTCTGCTGGGAGCCACCCACCACTGACCTGAATTCCCAGTAGGAAGCAGTTCTCAGAAATTCCTTCCCAAATGATATTTTCTATCATTGAAGGAGCCCCCAAAATAGTCAAAGATACTAGAACATTGCTAGGGCTTGATTTAGTCAGTAACATTGATCCTGCTTATCAAACGTATCCTATGACCAAAATGCCTCCCACGCTCTGGCTTGCAGACTGCCATCTGGCTTCATCAGGTGGCCAAAGTGGGGGTTGTCTTGATAAACATTGCTTTACCCCTTCTGGGCACTTGATATAATTATACTAAGAGATAATATTATTCTCTTGCTCTGAACCTCTCCTGAGGTTCTCTCTTTGAGAGAACTTTACACTCAGCTATTATTTTTCCTCTCATCTGTCATTTATTTTTACCCAAATGTTTCCACATTTGGAAGGCACAGAGTGTTGAACCTCTCATATTTCTCCTTAAGAAGGGATGGTTTTGGATATGCCCACCATGACCCTGAGATGACCTTGCTCTCTTCCTCTTTCCCTGCCACATCCAGATGTTCAGCTTCACTGATTACTGGTTAGTTGCTTTATTTATTTATTTTCATCAGTGTCCCAGGGCATAATTGCTCTATAAAGGAATCCAGTCAAACTGTACCTCCCTTACAAAATAATTTCTGAAATTAGTGTTCTGTATTTGTTTCTGACTCCAGAAACAGTCCTCCCAGCTGTCCTCTTCCTCAGTCCTCTCTCACAAACTAGCCAGCCTGCAGTCTAGTCTGTATCTTTATTAAATTCACAGATCTCGTTCCAGTTGTCTCTCACCACAATGTCTGCTGTTCAGACCCTTCTGCTTGAAATTCTCCAAACCCTCCTACCCATTAATTCAATTCCTTTGGGAAAAGACACAGCATTACCTGTTGTATAGCCCCCTTCTCTCTGCAAGAGAAATTTCTGAACCCTAGCTCTGGAGATAGGGTTGGGAATGATTATGGGTTGCTTTGGCCAGCCAGTGACTTGAAGCAGGGCTTTGGCTGTCAACCAGAAATTGAGGTTGGGTCCTGGTGGTGAGAATACCAAATCCTAGCCGCTAGACCGGTAGTCAGTGACGAGGCCTTGGCTCCTTGGCTTTACAGAAGAAGAATTCCCACAGAGACAGAAAGTAGTGAAACAAGTAAAGTATTAGGAGGAAAAAAGAATACAGTGCATGTTGATAAACACATGGGTGAACTCAGAGAGAGAGTGAGTCTCAGAATCACAGTAGTTTGAAATGCTTTTATGGGGCATTTCTTCCAGGTTTCCTCTGGCCAATCATTTTGATTTACCTGGTTCAGAGTCCATATTCAGTCCATCTCAGGATCCTCTCACATGTGCACACACGTATCTTAGCTGGGATGCATTCTACCTAAGAGGCCTATGGATAGTTAGCATCGGTTAGCATCACTCCCCTTTTGAGCTCTAAAGGAGCCTTTCTACACTCTGCATGTGTAATCAAGGAGGTCTCCTGACTTTGAGAATGAAAAATATGTCCTCTCTTATTTTCTATCTGGGCAGGGCTCAGCCTCCTCCCTTGATTGTCCTGATATTTTTGTCTTGGAGTATAGGTCCACAGAGAATTAATTCCAGCTATTTACTGGGGGAGGAAGGGGGGATTTTTTTTCTCCTGCCTCCGAAACAATGGCAAATTTCTCTCCGAGTGACACCCCAGCTGTAAAAGCTGAATACTCAGTGAAGTGGTCAGGATGGGAGTAGGGAAGAGGGTACACAGCAACTTGAGATCCTCTCAGTTTGCCTCTCTTGCATGGAACCATTGCTCCCAAGCTATGGCCAGGACAACTGGGCCCCAGTCTTCTCAGCATGCTGTGACCAAGGTGATGGATTGTTCTTAACTCACACAGTAGCCCCTACTTCCTAAGTTAGCAATCATTGAAGTCATTAATACGTCATTGGCAAGAAGTACCAGAGACACCTACACATGTTCCTTTGGTATTAATAGAATATTTCAGTTCATTCTCTTTCTGCCTACTGTCATCAGGATGTCCACATTTATAAAGTATTCCCTCCTTACAACCAAAAATTCTTCAGTTAACTTGTGTAAGTGGTGGGAAGTTGGCTTTCCTGCCTCTTTCCCTTGAAAAGTTTGAAATTATCTTCACTGACATGAAATGCTGCTTCTTACCAGAATGAGGGATCACTTTCTCTCTAGACTTGATTATACTTACCCATTCCTGAAAGACTGTAAAGAAGGTTGCGCACCAAAGAATTGATGCAGTTGAACTGTGGTGTTGGAGAAGACTCTTGAGAGTCCTTTGGACTGCAAGATCAAACCAGTCAATCCTACAGGAAATCGACGCTGAATATTCATTGGAAGGACTGATGCAGAAGCTGATGGACCAACACTTTGGCGACCTGAATGCAAAGAGATGACTCATTGCGAAAGACCCTGATGCTGGAAAAAATAGAAGGCAGAGGAGAAGGAGACGACAGAGGACGGGACAGTTGGATGGTGTCAAGGTCTATGCGCAGGTTGGAAAAGAATTTCCAGACACAAGGCAGAGTGAGAGAAAAGTAGATTTTATTAGAGTATGGGACTGGAGAGTCACTGCCAGTACAGTGGGCTGGCTTAAGGGAGAAAGTGGGAAACTCTGTGAGAACAGCAGGCCTCACAGTGGGCAGGCTCAAGGGAGAGCCGACCCTAAGCAGGGGTCTTTGATCCATGTTATAGCTAAGGTCTAAGGAATGGCCTAGGGGTCTTAAGGATCATTGCTGATTGGACGGCGTACTGGGTGGGGTAGAGTGATGACGACAGCCTGAGGGAAAGACAGTAGGGTCCAAGGAGTGGAATAGAGGTCTTATGGATTGGAGGGTGTACTATAGCCTGGGCAAGAGGAACAATAAAGATCTCATTTATCTCTTCTTGCATTCCAAGACCCTCCTCGTTTGCCTTGATCTTTTGTCCTTGGGCACCACAGATGGCATCACGGAATCAATGGACATGAGTCTGAGCAAGCTCCGGGAGATGGTGAAGGACAGGGAGACCTGGAGTGCTGCAGTACAGGGGGTCACAAAGAGTTGGACATGCCTGAGCCACTGAACTGAACTGAACTGATTCCTAAAAGGTAGTGAAACTGAGCAGGACCCTGTGGGGCCCTCCTGGATACAGAAGTCTTTCCACGTCCCCAATTTTCTTGCATATAGGCTTCAGCCTCCTAGAAAAGTTTGAAATTATCTTCACTGACATGAAATGCTGCTTCTTACCAGAATGAGGGATCACTTTCTCTCTAGACTTGATTATACTTACCCATTCCTGAAAGACTGTAAGAAGGTTGCGCACCAAAGAATTGATGCAGTTGAACTGTGGTGTTGGAGAAGACTCTTGAGAGTCCTTTGGACTGCAAGATCAAACCAGTCAATCCTACAGGAAATCGACGCTGAATATTCATTGGAAGGACTGATGCAGAAGCTGATGGACCAACACTTTGGCGACCTGAATGCAAAGAGATGACTCATTGCGAAAGACCCTGATGCTGGAAAAAATAGAAGGCAGAGGAGAAGGAGACGACAGAGGACGGGACAGTTGGATGGTGTCAAGGTCTATGCGCAGGTTGGAAAAGAATTTCCAGACACAAGGCAGAGTGAGAGAAAAGTAGATTTTATTAGAGTATGGGACTGGAGAGTCACTGCCAGTACAGTGGGCTGGCTTAAGGGAGAAAGTGGGAAACTCTGTGAGAACAGCAGGCCTCACAGTGGGCAGGCTCAAGGGAGAGCCGACCCTAAGCAGGGGTCTTTGATCCATGTTATAGCTAAGGTCTAAGGAATGGCCTAGGGGTCTTAAGGATCATTGCTGATTGGACGGCGTACTGGGTGGGGTAGAGTGATGACGACAGCCTGAGGGAAAGACAGTAGGGTCCAAGGAGTGGAATAGAGGTCTTATGGATTGGAGGGTGTACTATAGCCTGGGCAAGAGGAACAATAAAGATCTCATTTATCTCTTCTTGCATTCCAAGACCCTCCTCGTTTGCCTTGATCTTTTGTCCTTGGGCACCACAGATGGCATCACGGAATCAATGGACATGAGTCTGAGCAAGCTCCGGGAGATGGTGAAGGACAGGGAGACCTGGAGTGCTGCAGTACAGGGGGTCACAAAGAGTTGGACATGCCTGAGCCACTGAACTGAACTGAACTGATTCCTAAAAGGTAGTGAAACTGAGCAGGACCCTGTGGGGCCCTCCTGGATACAGAAGTCTTTCCACGTCCCCAATTTTCTTGCATATAGGCTTCAGCCTCCTAGACCTTCCCTGAGTTCCGAAGGGCAGATTCAAACAGCTACTGATTAGGTAAGTGAGAGCATGCAGAACAAAGGAAAGGGAATCGAGAAACAATAGTACAGCAATAAAACAAAGTCCTAGTTCCTCCTCGAGGAATATACACAACAATAAATGCCTGAGTTCTTCTACAGAAACTGAGGCCTCCACCCAAGGGAAGGCTGTTAACTTCAGGCGGAGGACAAGATTTCTGAAACACCCTGTTACCTCATCATCCACCAATCTGAAGAAAGGCAGGACTTAAAAACTCTTGTTTCACAATAATAGGACTTTCTGAGATGTATTGCAGTACAAACAAGTTAATCTTTTGAAAGGAAGCAGAATATACCATCTCAATATATGCCTCTTTGGCATAAGGCCTATTTTGAACTGATTGTTGTGGAGCCCTACACCAAGATCACAGGTGTGCAGCTCTGTACCAAGGTCACCGGATAAAAATCTCTGAAATTGACCAAGCAACTGTTGCCAAGAGTCTTGAATCTAAACTGGCATATTAACCCCATATTAGGTTAAATACCTGTCCTGTTACCCACCCTAGAGTTTCCTAACCAATTACCTCATGCCACTGTTCCAGTAGGAATTTTCTGTCTTGAGGCTATAAAAATTGGCTGCTGTCCTACAAAAGAGTTCAGCTCTCCCTTGAGCTGGCCTGCTGATCTAACAGTGTCTCCCACGCTAATAAACTTTTTCCTCCCCTCATTCTGCCTCATGTTTGGAGATTATTTTCCAACCTATGTAAAAACCACAATTATATTTAAGAAACTGTAGATATAGGAGAATCTCTTAAAACAGAGTGGAAATAGCCTTTGTAAATGAAATGCACATTTATAAAGCAAATCTACATTAGAAAGGGAGCCTACACAAGGAACAGAGCTATTATTACTAGAGATAAGCTTTTTCACCCGAGAGACCTATCTGCACCACAGGGCAACCTTTTTCTACCAAAATATTTCTCTTTCAACTAACCAAATAATTGACTTTTCCTCTTTGAAGCCCCATTGTGTGTGTTAGTCTCTCAAGCCCCATTGTGTGTGTCTGACTCTGTGCAACCCCATGGACTGCAGTTCTGCGGGCTCCTCTGTCCCTGGAATTTTCCAGGCAAGAATGCTGAAGTTGAAAGTGTTCAACCTTAATTTGAGACTTAAACCCAGGGCTCAGGCTTAATCAAACCTGTTTGGGACTTGAACCCACGTGGCCAGGACTCGAACCCAGTCAAAACCCTGGTAATTAAAGTCACTCACCCAATGTCTGGACCCACTGAGGTTCAGGTTCTTCATGTCTCTTTGCAGAGAAGAATTCAGCGAGAGACAAAGTGATAGGTAAGAAATGGATTTATTCAGATTCAGAGAAAGCACACTCCACAGACAGAGTGTGAGCCATGGCAGAGCAAATCCAGTGGCCCTGAAAACATGGCGTTCTTAGCTTTTAATGAGTGGGAGGATTATTCCAGCTCTTTTAGGAAAGGGGTGGAACTGTCAGGTGCCTCTGGGTGTGTCATTTAGCTTGCTGACTGAGGATCAAGGTCTGGTCTGCCATCTTGACCCATTTGACTCTAATGGCTTTATGCTGTGTCCTTGGGCTGTCATTCTTTTCAAAAATTGTGCCCTGCCCCTTTCCCTCCTAACCCTTACAAAGTGGGTTGCTGTTCCCTTCTCCAAGGGATCTTCCCAAGCCAGGGATCAAACCCAGGTCGCCTGCATTGCAGGCAGACTCTGTTACTGTCTAAGCCACCAGGGAAGTCCTTGAAGCCCCAGATCCATCCCTAAAACTTTCCTGAGCTCATGATGGTGTACAAACCTCTACTCTCTGGCTGCCTTTTGAGTCTGATATCTCTGAGGGAGTCCCATAAGTATATTACTAAAATTATTATTTTTCCTCCTGTTACTCTGTCTCCTTCCTCCAGGTTCCTAAACTTTGGCTCACCCTCAACCTAAGCCAGTATACATCCCCTCCTCAGAATAAGATAAAATATTCTCTGGTCTACTACTTAAACGTGCCACCCATTCTCACACACACCCTCCCCCACACCTAGTTCTTTCTAGCTTTGTTTACTCTCCTCTTTTTGCCTAACTCTGGAGTTGCATACAGACCTTGTAGTCAAAGCACTCTCCCTGTAGCAATATAATATACTTCCTGCCCAATATGCAATAGTTCATTTCCCTTTTTTACAATAATCCTTTTGAACACAGTTTCAACTTCACTAAATGCAAATTTGATCTTTATTCCAGTCTGGTCAGTGATTTCTCTTGGCATTGCCTACCCTATGACATCCCAAACGTAGGGTTTTATGTTTTATGGTTAACCCTGAAATCGTATTTGGGATAAAATAATGAGACATCACCTAGAGTAGAGCAGATTGTTGCTGTGCCAGCTGAGGTTGTCATAGACCACCTAGTCTCCAGTGAATCCAACAGGCACAAGAGAGAGTCCACGTGAGACCTGTTTAGCTTCCTAGGGGAGCTGCCAACCTGTAGTCATGGACTCAAGTGACTGTTCATGATATTGTTTTAAGCCTCTGAGTTTGTGGGTATTTGTTTATAACAGTATATTGGTGATACATTGACTGAACATATGAATGCAAAAATGAACAAGTAAATGAATAACATCAATCTGGAGACTGTGTATATTTGTTGCTCCGTTGTGTCTGACTCTCTTTGTGATTCCATGGACTGTAGCCCGCCAGGCTCCTCTATCCATTAAATTCTCCAGGCAAGAGTACTGGAGTGGGTGCCCATTTCCTTCTCTAGGGATCTTCCCAACCCAGAGATCAAATCTGGGTCTCTTGCATTACAGGCAGATTCTTTACTGAGCCACCAGGGAATCCCATAGAGACTGTATTCCTTCCCAAGTAGGCAGAAGGCAAACGAGGACTTCCAAAACAGACTGCAGCTGGGACTTCTGATCTGAGATGATATATAATATATGAATTGACAAGGATGAAAATATTACTTTTGAGTGTATTTTTGAAACTTCAGTTGCTATGGGGGTGTTTGGAAGTGTATCAAATACATCACCCACCAGAAATATGGAGTCACGATACTAAGGATATTAGTGAGTTCTCTATGAAGTCGATGAAAATATCTTATTATTTAAAATAACTCTGGTCTACTACTTAAACGTGCCACCCATTCTCACACACACCCTCCCCCACACCTAGTTCTTTCTAGCTTTGTTTACTCTCCTCTTTTTGCCTAACTCTGGAGTTGCATACAGACCTTGTAGTCAAAGCACTCTCCCTGTAGCAATATAATATACTTCCTGCCCAATATGCAATAGTTCATTTCCCTTTTTTACAATAATCCTTTTGAACACAGTTTCAACTTCACTAAATGCAAATTTGATCTTTATTCCAGTCTGGTCAGTGATTTCTCTTGGCATTGCCTACCCTATGACATCCCAAACGTAGGGTTTTATGTTTTATGGTTAACCCTGAAATCGTATTTGGGATAAAATAATGAGACATCACCTAGAGTAGAGCAGATTGTTGCTGTGCCAGCTGAGGTTGTCATAGACCACCTAGTCTCCAGTGAATCCAACAGGCACAAGAGAGAGTCCACGTGAGACCTGTTTAGCTTCCTAGGGGAGCTGCCAACCTGTAGTCATGGACTCAAGTGACTGTTCATGATATTGTTTTAAGCCTCTGAGTTTGTGGGTATTTGTTTATAACAGTATATTGGTGATACATTGACTGAACATATGAATGCAAAAATGAACAAGTAAATGAATAACATCAATCTGGAGACTGTGTATATTTGTTGCTCCGTTGTGTCTGACTCTCTTTGTGATTCCATGGACTGTAGCCCGCCAGGCTCCTCTATCCATTAAATTCTCCAGGCAAGAGTACTGGAGTGGGTGCCCATTTCCTTCTCTAGGGATCTTCCCAACCCAGAGATCAAATCTGGGTCTCTTGCATTACAGGCAGATTCTTTACTGAGCCACCAGGGAATCCCATAGAGACTGTATTCCTTCCCAAGTAGGCAGAAGGCAAACGAGGACTTCCAAAACAGACTGCAGCTGGGACTTCTGATCTGAGATGATATATAATATATGAATTGACAAGGATGAAAATATTACTTTTGAGTGTATTTTTGAAACTTCAGTTGCTATGGGGGTGTTTGGAAGTGTATCAAATACATCACCCACCAGAAATATGGAGTCACGATACTAAGGATATTAGTGAGTTCTCTATGAGTCATGCATTCACCACAGACTAGAAA
The DNA here is from genome assembly GCA_022376925.1 of Tragulus kanchil. NCBI lineage: Eukaryota > Metazoa > Chordata > Mammalia > Artiodactyla > Tragulidae > Tragulus > Tragulus kanchil. The sequence continues at coordinate 29,016,838 of JAIOJX010000024.1, forward strand.
ATATCTTCATTATGTTGTAAAAACTGAAAATCACAAAGGAAGTTGGATTAATCTTTAAGGCATCTTTAAAATATAGGAACATCTTAATTCTATATCTAGTTAGTAAAAATATGCAAACCTCATTCTTTACATACCAAGCATTTTGTCAGTTGCTGGGAATAGACCACAGAGGATATAGTCATCGCAATCAAGACTCCAACAGGCGGACTTCCCTGGAAGGTAGCTCAGTGATGAAGAGTTCACCTGCCAATGCAGGAGACATGAGTTTGATCCCTGATCTAGGAAGATCCCACATGCTGCGGAACAACTAAGCCCATGAACCACAACTATGGTGCCGCAACTATGGAGCCCATGGGCCACAACTACTGAAGTCCGTATGCCCAAGAGCCCGAGTTCCACAACAAGAGAGGTCACCGCAGCAAGAAGCCTGCTCACCTCAACTAGAGAGTAGTCCGCACTCCCTGCAACTAGAGAAGAGCCTGTAGCAGCAGTGAAGACCCAGAATAGCCAAATAAATAAATATTTAATTAATTAAAAAAAAAAAAGAATCTGACAGATTAGTTGAAAGATACTGATGACTACAATGTTAAATGCAGTGAGAGCAGTAAGAAATGTATTACCTGCGTAACTAAATGTTTTGGGTTAGTGCTGATATCAGAAATGGCAAAATTTAGGGAACAAATGATTTGCTTAGAATCTTATTTCTCTCCATGTATTAATTCTACTTTCCTCTATGTTGGTCTCATTCTTGGGTTCCACATGGTAGCAAGATGGTACCAACATGGTGGTAATAGCAATGACATCTTTGGTTTCAAATCCAAAGAGAAAGAGAGAAAAAAAGCTCTCCTTCCTAAATATCCCAGGAAGAGCTCCTTTTTGAGTAATATGTCCATTCCTGAACCAGTAACTCTGGTGGGAAGCATGGGGGAGGCACTACGAATATGATTCACTGATACAAATCTGGGTTATGTGCTAAATTTGCTGGAGTTTTGAGGTTTGGCTCTCCCCTCCATGAACTATCTTATGGACTGAAAGAGAAAGGGCATAGATCCCCATGTGCCACCAGATGTCGGGCAAATGGATGGCAGAATTTAAAACATAATCAATATGGATTACAGAAGACTTAGGACCTTTAGCCAAATTCCTCCTAATTCTCATGACATCATAAGAAGGTCAGTCAGATTAGATTAGGGCTCACCCTAGAGGCCTCATTTTAACATAATTACCTCTTGGAAGACCCTACTCCAAATCTCATATTTGGGGGGATAAGGGTTTAAGGGTTCCACATATGAACTGGATGGGGGAGGAACACAGTTTGGCCTATAATATCACCTTTCTGACCTCGTTTCTTCTCTCTGTTACTCTCACATGCGCTCACTCTCTCTCTCCCCACTCTAACATGCTGCTCCAGCGTGCTGGCTTCTGAGCTTCAAATACTAAGCTTTTCCCTGATCAGGGCCTTTGTACACGCTCTGATAATCTCTGCCTAGAATGGTCCTTCCCCTCTGGCCTACTTCTCCTTCCATTCAGAGCTCTGCTGTAAGATTAGAGTAATTTAATCAGAATAGCACTTCTGTTAGTCAACTTTGTTTCCTAAAACTTGCTATTGTTGTTGTTTAGCTTCGAAGTCATGTCTGAGAGTCTGATTCCTTTGTGATCCCATGGACTGTAGTCCTCCAGGCTCCTCTGTCCACGGTGAGAATACTGGAGTGGGTTGCCATTTCCTTCTCCAAGGGATCTTCCTGACCCAGGGAATCAAACCCGCATCTCCTGCTTGTGACAGGCAGATTCTTTACCACTGAGCCATTTGGGAAGCCTTAGGAGCTTACTTACTTGACTTAAATGTTAACTTATTTTCTCATTAGCCATAAAACACATGAGGAAGGAAGCTTGTGTACGTACTGTATCTCCAGAACTCAGTACAGTTGTTGATACATGGCAAGAGTCCAATGAATATTTGTTTTGTTTTCTTTTTGAATATTTGTCGAATGAATGTGTGCCACTACTGAAGAACAGAGAGAGACTAATCTACTGAACCTCCTACAAGGGTTAGTGCTAAATTTGCTGGAGTTTTGAGGTTTGGCTCTCCCTGCATGAACTATCTTATGGACTGAAAGAGAAAGGGCATAGATCCCCATGTGCCACCAGATGTCGGGCAAATGGATGGCAGAATTTAAAACATAATCAATATGGATTACAGAAGACTTAGGACCTTTAGCCAAATTCCTCCTAATTCTCATGACATCATAAGAAGGTCAGTCAGATTAGATTAGGGCTCACCCTAGAGGCCTCATTTTAACATAATTACCTCTTGGAAGACCCTACTCCAAATCTCATATTTGGGGGGATAAGGGTTTAAGGGTTCCACATATGAACTGGATGGGGGAGGAACACAGTTTGGCCTATAATATCACCTTTCTGACCTCGTTTCTTCTCTCTGTTACTCTCACATGCGCTCACTCTCTCTCTCCCCACTCTAACATGCTGCTCCAGCGTGCTGGCTTCTGAGCTTCAAATACTAAGCTTTTCCCTGATCAGGGCCTTTGTACACGCTCTGATAATCTCTGCCTAGAATGGTCCTTCCCCTCTGGCCTACTTCTCCTTCCATTCAGAGCTCTGCTGTAAGATTAGAGTAATTTAATCAGAATAGCACTTCTGTTAGTCAACTTTGTTTCCTAAAACTTGCTATTGTTGTTGTTTAGCTTCGAAGTCATGTCTGAGAGTCTGATTCCTTTGTGATCCCATGGACTGTAGTCCTCCAGGCTCCTCTGTCCACGGTGAGAATACTGGAGTGGGTTGCCATTTCCTTCTCCAAGGGATCTTCCTGACCCAGGGAATCAAACCCGCATCTCCTGCTTGTGACAGGCAGATTCTTTACCACTGAGCCATTTGGGAAGCCTTAGGAGCTTACTTACTTGACTTAAATGTTAACTTATTTTCTCATTAGCCATAAAACACATGAGGAAGGAAGCTTGTGTACGTACTGTATCTCCAGAACTCAGTACAGTTGTTGATACATGGCAAGAGTCCAATGAATATTTGTTTTGTTTTTCTTTTTTGAATATTTGTCGAATGAATGTGTGCCACTACTGAAGAACAGAGAGAGACTAATCTACTGAACCTCCTACAAATGAGTATTTATGATTGGATGGTGTCTTCCTTTTTTTTTTAATTGGGGTATATTTGTTTTACAATGTTGCATTAGCTTCAGGTGTATAGCGAAGTTATTGTTATACATTTTTACAGAGTTTTCTTGTTTATGGGTATACACAATCCCCAAACAGTCATAGGTATATCTCTGATCCCTCTCCCCGGAGCCCTCCCTCCCTTTTCCCCCTTCCCACTTCCTCAGGTTGATGCTTAGTCCCCAGGTAGGTTCCCTTAGTCTTAATCACGGTGGCTATCTCTATTATATATGATAGCGTAGGTTTCCTTGTTGCTCTTTCCATACCTCTCGTCCGATCTTCCCTTCCCCCAATGACCATAGGTCTGTTCTCTGTTTCTCCATTGCCATTCTGCATGTGCATTCATAGGTACCATGGATCCATGAATGGTATCTTCTTTTTTTTAATTAATTATTTATTAGCTATGCTGGTCTTTGTTGCTCTGTGGGCTTTTTCTCTAGTTGCAGTGCTTGGGCTTCTCCTTGCAGTGGCTTCTATTGTTGCAGAGCACAGGCTCTAAGGTGAGTGGACTCAGTCGCTGCACCTGGGCTCTAGAGCACAGGCCCCATATTTGGGGCACATGAGCTTTGTTGCTCGTGGCACATGGGCTCTTCCCAGGTCAGGGCTCGAACCCATGTCTCCTGCAGACGGATTCTTTATCACTGAGCCACCAGGTAAGTCCCGCATGTTATCCTCTAATTATATCCATTTCAGGAACCAAAAGTTATTTTAAAAAAAGAAAAGAAGAGCCGCCGGAACCCGCCCGCCGCGAGGAGCCGCCGGAACCCGCCCGCCGCGAGGAGCCGCCGGAACCCGCCCGCCGCGAGGAGCCGCCGGAACCCGCCCGCCGCGAGGAGCCGCCGGAACCCGCCCCGCGCGAGCCGCGGAACCCGCCCGCGCGAGCCGCGGAACCCGCCCGCCCGCGAGCGCGCGGGAACCCGCCCGCCCGCGAGCCGCGGCGCCCGCGAGCAGCGGGCGCCGCGAGCGCGGGCGCCGCGAGGCCGCGGCGCGCGAGCGCGGCGCGAGGCCGGGCGGATGCTAGTGTGTGAACTAGTATCACAGAACACCATAGCAAACCAGACATAGAGCCTACACTCCCTGACCAATCATCAAACCAAGGATCCTCAAAGCGGAAGCCCGGATTCCAAGACCCCACACTGATTATCAAAGAACATACAACACTACAGATTATTCACCTGTAAACAAGGTCTATCACCACCCAAGACACAAACCACTGAACCCTTCTACAAGGACAAAAACCCAAAGGAGGGAGAATTCAACCAAGAAGCCTGGTGGGAATAAGAACTCCATACACACAGACACACACAAAGAAACAAAAATTAACCTAATAATGAAACGTCAGAGAAACACTGTACAAATGAAGGACCAAGCTAGAGAAATACCACTTCAAATGACAGAGGAGGAGATAGACAAGCTATCTGAAAGAGAATTCAGAAAAACTATACTAATGAGGATGCAAAACACGAAAACAGAATATTAGAGGTCATGTTGGCTATGCTGGTCTTTGTTGCTCTGTGGGCTTTTTCTCTAGTTGCAGTGCTTGGGCTTCTCCTTGCAGTGGCTTCTATTGTTGCAGAGCACAGGCTCTAAGGTGAGTGGACTCAGTCGCTGCACCTGGGCTCTAGAGCACAGGCCCCATATTTGGGGCACATGAGCTTTGTTGCTCGTGGCACATGGGCTCTTCCCAGGTCAGGGCTCGAACCCATGTCTCCTGCAGACGGATTCTTTATCACTGAGCCACCAGGTAAGTCCCGCATGTTATCCTCTAATTATATCCATTTCAGGAACCAAAAGTTATTTTAAAAAAAGAAAAGAAGAGCCGCCGGAACCCGCCCGCCGCGAGGAGCCGCCGGAACCCGCCCGCGCGAGCCGCGGAACCCGCCCGCGCGAGGAGCCGCGGAACCCGCCCGCCGCGAGGAGCCGCGGAACCCGCCCGCGCGAGCCGCGGAACCCGCCCGCGCGAGCCGCGGAACCCGCCCGCCGCGAGCCGCGGAACCCGCCCGCCCGCGAGCCGGCGCGGGCCGCGAGCCGCGGGCCGCGAGGCGCCGCCGCGAGGCCGCGGCGCGCGCGAGCCGCGGGCGCCGCGATGAGGCTCGGACGCCGCGAGGAGCCGCGAGGCGGATGCTAGTGTGTGAACTAGTATCACAGAACACCATAGCAAACCAGACATAGAGCCTACACTCCCTGACCAATCATCAAACCAAGGATCCTCAAAGCGGAAGCCCGGATTCCAAGACCCCACACTGATTATCAAAGAACATACAACACTACAGATTATTCACCTGTAAACAAGGTCTATCACCACCCAAGACACAAACCACTGAACCCTTCTACAAGGACAAAAACCCAAAGGAGGGAGAATTCAACCAAGAAGCCTGGTGGGAATAAGAACTCCATACACACAGACACACACAAAGAAACAAAAATTAACCTAATAATGAAACGTCAGAGAAACACTGTACAAATGAAGGACCAAGCTAGAGAAATACCACTTCAAATGACAGAGGAGGAGATAGACAAGCTATCTGAAAGAGAATTCAGAAAAACTATACTAATGAGGATGCAAAACACCGAAAACAGAATATTAGAGGAAATTAGTGCATTGAGAAAAGACATGCAGGAAATGAAAAATAAGCAAATAGAGACCACCAACTCAATTGCTGAACTCAAAAATACTATAGAAGGTCTCAACAGTAGAGTATCAGAGGCTGAAGAACGGATAAGTGAGCTGGAAGACAGAATGGTGGAAATAAGTGCTGAAGAACAGAACAAAGCCCAAAGAATTAAAAGAACTGAGGATAGCCTCAGAGACCTATGGGACAATATTAAACGTACCGACATTAGAATTATAGGAGTTCCAGAAGAAGAAGAAGAGAAGAAAGACTATGAAAAAATTCTTGAAGAGGTTATAGTTGAAAACTTCCCCAGCATGGGAAAGGAGATAGTCAGCCAAGTCCAGGAAGCACAAAGAGTTCCATACAGGAGAAACCCCAGAAGAAACACACCAAGGCACATACTAATCAAACTAACGCAGACTAAATATAAAGACAGATTACTAAAAGCAGCTAGGAGCAAACAACAAATAACATATAAAGGAAACCCCATACGTTTAACTGCGGATCTCTCAACAGAAACCCTACAGGCCAGAAGAGAATGGCAAGATACATTTAAACGGCTAAAAGAGAATAACCTGCAACCACGAATTCTCTACCCAGCAAGAATCTCATTCAGAATTAATGGTGAAGTCAAAAGCTTCACAGACAAGCAAAAACTAAAAGAATTCTGTACCACAAAACCAGCCCTACAACAAGTGTTAAACGGCCTGATATAGCCAATAAATACAAGAGTAGGAGAAGCCTTACAAATCAAACCCCAAATTTCTAAGAAGATGACAATAGGAACATTCGTATCAATAATTACTTTGAATGTAAATGGACTAAATGCTCCAACCAAACGACACAGGCTGGCTGAATGGATCCAGAAGCAAGACCCATATATATGCTGTTTACAAGAGACCCACTTCAGACCTAGAGACACTCATAGACTGAAAGTGAAAGGCTGGAAAAAAATATTTCATGCAAATGGACATCAAAAGAAAGCTGGAGTAGCAATCCTTATATCAGACAAAATAGATTTTAAAGTAAAGAAGATTCTAAGAGACAAGGCAGGTCACTACATCATGATTAAGGGATCTATCCAAGAGGAAGCCGTAACAGTCATGAATATCTACGCACCCAACACAGGGGCACCTCAATACATAAGACAGGTACTTTCAGACATAAAAGAAGAAATCAACAATAACACAATAATAGTAGGAGACTTTAACACTCCTCTCACACCAATGGACAGATCAACAAAACAGAAAATTAATAAAGAAACACAAGCCTTAAATGCCACACTGGAAAAGATGGACCTCATCGATATCTTTAGGACGTTCCATCCAAAAGCAGAAGAACACACTTTCTTCTCAAGCGCTCACGGAACATTCTCCAGGATAGACCACATCTTGGGTCACAAATCTAACCTCAGTCAGTTCAAGAAAACCGAAATTATATCAACCATCTTCTCGGACCACAATGCAATGAGACTGGAGATCAACTACCAGAAAAAAACCCCTAAAAACAGAAACACATGGAGATTAAACAATACATACCTAAAAAACCAACTGATCATTGAGGAAATCAAAGGAGAAATTAAACAATTCCTAGAAGAAAATGACAATGAACACACGACAGTTCAAAACCTATGGGATACAGCAAAAGCAGTTCTAAGAGGGAAATTTATAGCAATACAATCCCACCTCAAGAAACTAGGAAAATATGAAGCAGATGACCTAACCCTCCGCTTAAAACGGCCTGAAGTCATTAGCCAAGTTACCAGAAAATCTCAAAAAAGGAGTAAAAGCTAAAAAAGCAAAAACTAAAAGAATTCTGTACCACAAAACCAGCCCTACAACAAGTGTTAAACGGCCTGATATAGCCAATAAATACAAGAGTAGGAGAAGCCTTACAAATCAAACCCCAAATTTCTAAGAAGATGACAATAGGAACATTCGTATCAATAATTACTTTGAATGTAAATGGACTAAATGCTCCAACCAAACGACACAGGCTGGCTGAATGGATCCAGAAGCAAGACCCATATATATGCTGTTTACAAGAGACCCACTTCAGACCTAGAGACACTCATAGACTGAAAGTGAAAGGCTGGAAAAAGATATTTCATGCAAATGGACATCAAAAGAAAGCTGGAGTAGCAATCCTTATATCAGACAAAATAGATTTTAAAGTAAAGAAGATTCTAAGAGACAAGGCAGGTCACTACATCATGATTAAGGGATCTATCCAAGAGGAAGCCGTAACAGTCATGAATATCTACGCACCCAACACAGGGGCACCTCAATACATAAGACAGGTACTTTCAGACATAAAAGAAGAAATCAACAATAACACAATAATAGTAGGAGACTTTAACACTCCTCTCACACCAATGGACAGATCAACAAAACAGAAAATTAATAAAGAAACACAAGCCTTAAATGCCACACTGGAAAAGATGGACCTCATCGATATCTTTAGGACGTTCCATCCAAAAGCAGAAGAACACACTTTCTTCTCAAGCGCTCACGGAACATTCTCCAGGATAGACCACATCTTGGGTCACAAATCTAACCTCAGTCAGTTCAAGAAAACCGAAATTATATCAACCATCTTCTCGGACCACAATGCAATGAGACTGGAGATCAACTACCAAAAAAAAAACCCTAAAAACAGAAACACATGGAGATTAAACAATACATACCTAAAAAACCAACTGATCATTGAGGAAATCAAAGGAGAAATTAAACAATTCCTAGAAGAAAATGACAATGAACACACGACAGTTCAAAACCTATGGGATACAGCAAAAGCAGTTCTAAGAGGGAAATTTATAGCAATACAATCCCACCTCAAGAAACTAGGAAAATATGAAGCAGATGACCTAACCCTCCGCTTAAAACAGTTGGAGAAAGAAGAACAAAAACATCCCAGAGCCAGCAGAAGAAGAGAAATCATAAAGATCAGAGCAGAAATAAATGAGAAAGAAACAAAAGAAACAATAGTAAAGATAAATAAAATAAAAAGCTGGTTCTTTGAAAAGGTTAACAAAATTGACAAGCCACTGGCCAGACTCATTAAGAAAAAGAGAGAGAAGAACCAGATCAACAAAATCAAAAACGAAAAAGGAGAGATTACAACAGATAATGCAGAAATCCAAAGGATTCTAAGAGACTATTATGAGCAACTCTATGGCAACAAACTGGACAACTTGGAAGAAATGGACAGTTTCTTGGACAGGATTAATCTCCCAAGACTGAGCCAGGAAGAAACAGAAACTTTGAACAACCCAATCACAAGCTCAGAAATCAACTTTGTGATTAAAAATCTACCCAAAAATAAAAGCCCAGGGCCAGATGGCTTCACAGCCGAATTCTACCAAACATTTAAAGAAGAGCTAATGCCTGTCCTTCTAAAACTCTTTCAAAAAATTGCACAGGAAGGAAAACTCCCAAACACATTCTACGAGGCCACCATCACCCTGATACCCAAACCAGGCAAAGACAACACAAAAAAGGAAAACTATAGGCCAATTTCACTGATGAACTTAGATGCCAAGATCCTCAACAAAATCCTAGCAAACAGAATTCTACGACATGTCAAAAAACTCATACATCACAATCAAGTTGGGTTCATCCCAGGCATGCAAGGCTTCTTCAACATCCGCAAATCAATCAACGTGATACACCATATCAACAAGTTGAAAGACAAAAATCACATGATCATCTCAATAGATGCAGAAAAAGCCTTCGACAAAGTACAACATCCATTTATGATCAAAACTCTTCAGAAAATGGGCATAGAAGGAACCTATCTCAACATAATAAAAGCCATCTATGAGAAACCTACAGCGAACATTATTGTTAATGGTGAAAAACTGAAAGCATTCCCTCTAAGATCAGGAATAAGACAGGTGCCCACTTTCACCACTGCTATTCAAGTCCTGGAAGAGGAAATTTATAGCAATACAATCCCACCTCAAGAAACTAGGAAAATATGAAGCAGATGACCTAACCCTCCGCTTAAAACAGTTGGAGAAAGAAGAACAAAAACATCCCAGAGCCAGCAGAAGAAGAGAAATCATAAAGATCAGAGCAGAAATAAATGAGAAAGAAACAAAAGAAACAATAGTAAAGATAAATAAAATAAAAAGCTGGTTCTTTGAAAAGGTTAACAAAATTGACAAGCCACTGGCCAGACTCATTAAGAAAAAGAGAGAGAAGAACCAGATCAACAAAATCAAAAACGAAAAAGGAGAGATTACAACAGATAATGCAGAAATCCAAAGGATTCTAAGAGACTATTATGAGCAACTCTATGGCAACAAACTGGACAACTTGGAAGAAATGGACAGTTTCTTGGACAGGATTAATCTCCCAAGACTGAGCCAGGAAGAAACAGAAACTTTGAACAACCCAATCACAAGCTCAGAAATCAACTTTGTGATTAAAAATCTACCCAAAAATAAAAGCCCAGGGCCAGATGGCTTCACAGCCGAATTCTACCAAACATTTAAAGAAGAGCTAATGCCTGTCCTTCTAAAACTCTTTCAAAAAATTGCACAGGAAGGAAAACTCCCAAACACATTCTACGAGGCCACCATCACCCTGATACCCAAACCAGGCAAAGACAACACAAAAAAGGAAAACTATAGGCCAATTTCACTGATGAACTTAGATGCCAAGATCCTCAACAAAATCCTAGCAAACAGAATTCTACGACATGTCAAAAAACTCATACATCACAATCAAGTTGGGTTCATCCCAGGCATGCAAGGCTTCTTCAACATCCGCAAATCAATCAACGTGATACACCATATCAACAAGTTGAAAGACAAAAATCACATGATCATCTCAATAGATGCAGAAAAAGCCTTCGACAAAGTACAACATCCATTTATGATCAAAACTCTTCAGAAAATGGGCATAGAAGGAACCTATCTCAACATAATAAAAGCCATCTATGAGAAACCTACAGCGAACATTATTGTTAATGGTGAAAAACTGAAAGCATTCCCTCTAAGATCAGGAATAAGACAGGGGTGCCCACTTTCACCACTGCTATTCAACATAGTCCTGGAAGTCCTAGCAACAGCAATAAGACAAGAGAAAGAAATCAAAGGAATCCAGATTGGAAAGGAAGAAGTCAAGCTCTCTCTTTTTGCAGACGACATGATATTATACATAGAAAATCCCAAAGACATGGTTACAAAGCTACTAGAACTAATCAATGAATTCAGCAAAGTTGCAGGATACAAAGTCAACACACAGAAGTCACTGGCATTCCTATACACAAACAATGAAAAATCAGAAAATGAAATCAAAGAGGCAATCCCCTTCACCATTGCAACCAAAAGAATCAAATATCTAGGAATAAACCTACCCAAAGAAACAAAAGAATTGTACACAGAAAATTACAAGACACTCATAAGAGACATTAAAGAAGACTTAAACAGATGGAGAGATATTCCATGTTCCTGGATTGGAAGAATCAATATTGTGAAAATGACCATACTTCCAAATATCATCTACAGATTCAATGCAATATCTATTCAACTACCACTGACATTTTTCACAGAACTAGACCAAATAATAACACAGTTCATATGGAAACACAGAAGACCTCGAATAGCCAAAGCAATCCTGAGGAAGAAAAATGGAGTTGGAGGGATCAGCCTCCCTAACTTCAGACTCTACTACAAAGCAACAGTTATCAAGACAGTATGGTACTGGCACAAAAACAGAACTATAGATCAATGGAACAAGATAGAGAACCCAGAGATCAACTCACGCACCTATGGGTACCTTATTTTTGATAAAGGAGGAGAAACTATAAAATGGGACAAAGACAGCCTCTTTAACAAGTGGTGCTGGGAGAATTGGACAGCTACATGCAAAAAAATGAAATTGGAACATTCCCTGACGCCATACACTAAGATCAACTCAAAATGGATTAAAGACCTCAATGTAAGACCAGAAACCATCAAACTCTTAGAGGAGAATATAGGCAAAACCCTCAAGGACATCAATCAAAGCAAGATCTTCTTTGACCCACCAACTAAAATAGCAGAACTGAAAAGAAAAATGAACATATGGGACCTTATGAAACTTAAAAGCTTTTGTACAGCAAAAGAAATTACAAAAAAGTTCAACAGACACCCCACAGAGTGGGAGAAAATCATAGCAAATGAAACAACAGACAAAGAATTAATCTCCAAAATCTACAAGCAACTTAGACAACTCAGCACAGGGAAAATGAGCAGCCCAATCAAAAAATGGGAAAAAGATCTAAAGAGACGCCTCTCCAAAGAGGACATACAAATGGTCCAAAAATACATGAAACGATGCTCAACCTCGCTTATTATTAGAGAAATGCAAATTAAAACCACAATGAGATACCACCTCACACCTGTCAGAATGGCCATCATCAACAAATCGACAGACAACAAATGCTGGAGAGGGTGTGGAGAAAAGGGTACCCTCTTGCATTGCTGGTGGGAATGTAAATTAATACAACCTTTATGGAAGACAATATGGAGATTCCTTAAAAAACTAAAAATAGAAGCACCATATGACCCAGCAATCCCACTATTAGGCCTATATCCTGATGAAATCAAAACTGAAAGAGGCACCTGTACCCCAATGTTCATTGCAGCTCTCTATACAATAGCCAGAACATGGAAGCAACCTAGATGTCCATCGACAAATGAATGGATCCAGAAGCTCTGGTACATATATACAATGGAATACTACTCAGCTGTTAAAAGAAATGCAGAAGACTCAGTCCTAATGAGGTGGCTGGCTCTAGAACCTATCATAAAAAGTGAAGTAAGTCAAAAAGAGAAAGACAAGTATAGTATACTAACTCATATATATGGGATCTAGTAAGATGGTCATGATAACACACACAATGAACTCATGAAAAAACAGAGAATAGACATAAAGACATTGTGGAGACCGAACAATGGGAGGGAGTAACATGGGAACCTATACAGTCATGTGTAGAAAAGATAGCTATTGTCATTGTGCTAGGGGAATAGGAGTACCTACAACCACTTGGAGCAATGGTCTGGAGGGATGAGCGGGGGGAACCTGGGTGGGGGGAGGGTCAAGGGATATGCATCTGATTGATCTGGGAACATACATGTACAAAAATAAATAAATAAATAAATAAATAAATAAAAAGAAAAGAAAATATTTGGTAGGAAAAGTATAATCATTGATAGGCTAGTGGCAGATGGATGAAGCTATAAAACACATTACATGAGATAAGATAAAGAAAGTACTAAAAGGTGGAAAAATGAAGAAAGAGAATGTAAATATAAAATTATATATATATATAATGATGTAGAAAGGAAAGAAATTATTTAATTGAAATTTCAACTAACTGAAATCTCAGGAGAGCAAAAGGAGGAACTATATGATTAAATAATATGATGAAATACTCAATGATTACTTTCTGAGAATTAGGGAAAAATAAAATAACCCCATCTGATAAAATCCATAGAGTGGCAAATGAAAGAGATAAGAAAAAAGGATGTGATCTCAGGTTTAGATACTAAAATAGGGTGAGAGGAAATTCCCTGGTGGTCCAGTGTTTAAGACTTGGCACTTTCACTGCTAGGGCCCAGGTTCAATCCCTGGTCAGGGAACTAAGATCCTGTGAGAGAGGAAGGTAAGAATAATGCAAATGCAGGCAGTCTTACTTTAAGGCCTGAATCCCACTCATTATGACCTAAATGTTATCGTATACTTGTATCATGAGGGTATGAAAAGGCTCAATAGATCAAAAGTATGATTGACAATTATTTTATATTTAAACTTAAATTTATGTGGAATATTTTTTTGCATGGTGTCAAGTAAGGACTTCATTTATAATCTTTCTAAATGGACAATTTCCTCAGCATGATTTATTCGATAATATGAGTACTGTCGATTTCTAATATCTATGTTTCTTTCAGTGCTTGCTAAGAATTTGAAAAGGATGTTCAAATTCTTGTGAATTATTAGCTAGAGTAACTCGCATTTGTTGGTGCAACAAATACATTTTCACATTTCAGTAAGTCTTCTAGTTTTGAGAGCTTTGTGGACTGCCCCTACCCCTGCTCTACTTAGAGTGCTTCTTTCCCTAACTAACCTCAGGCAATTTATTCACACGCATGCCCTAATCAGTATTGAGCTAAAGCCTTGAGAGCCTTGGAACTCTGCCTTTGTAGACCTCTTTCCTCATTGCAACTGTCCTGAAAACTCTAGTCACTGGATTCTCAGCCTCTTCTCAGCCTCCCACATATGTTTCCTTATCTGAGATCCAGGTCCCCCTCCCTGTAGTGTGCCTGGAGATGTTCTTCAGGCAGTAAGCTGGGGGCAGTTGTAGGACTCATTTCTTTTCTCTTTCTCAAGGGACTGTTGTATGCTACCTGACATCCAATATGTAAAAGCATGGTTTCATTTGGTGAACCCATTTTTTTCTCAGTTGTTTCACGTGGAAGGACAAATGTGGTTCATGTTACTCCATATTAAAAGATGCTTGCTTTTTGAAAGAAAAGCTGTGAGAAGCCCAGACAGCGATTAAAAGGCAGAGACACCACTTTGCTGACAAAGCTCCATCTAGTCAAAGCTATGATTTTTTTTCCAGGAGTCATGTACAGGTGTGAGAGTTGGTCCATACAGAAGACTAAGTGCTGAAGAATTGATGCCTTTGAACTGTGGTGCTAGAGAAGACTCTTAAGAGCCCCTTGGACAACAAGGAGATCAAACCAGTCAATCCTAAAGGATATCAACCCTGAATATTCATTGGAAGGACTGATGCTGAAACTGAAGCTCCAGTACTTCAGCCACCTGATGTGAAGCACTGTCTCATTGGGTAAGACCCTGGGAAAGATTAAGGGCAGGAGGAGAAAAGGGTGACAGAGGCACTGGATGGCCATTATGATAATATTACTTTTTTTGGCATGGTGTCAAGTAAGGACTTCATTTATAATCTTTCTAAATGGACAATTTCCTCAGCATGATTTATTCGATAATATGAGTACTGTCGATTTCTAATATCTATGTTTCTTTCAGTGCTTGCTAAGAATTTGAAAAGGATGTTCAAATTCTTGTGAATTATTAGCTAGAGTAACTCGCATTTGTTGGTGCAACAAATACATTTTCACATTTCAGTAAGTCTTCTAGTTTTGAGAGCTTTGTGGACTGCCCCTACCCCTGCTCTACTTAGAGTGCTTCTTTCCCTAACTAACCTCAGGCAATTTATTCACACGCATGCCCTAATCAGTATTGAGCTAAAGCCTTGAGAGCCTTGGAACTCTGCCTTTGTAGACCTCTTTCCTCATTGCAACTGTCCTGAAAACTCTAGTCACTGGATTCTCAGCCTCTTCTCAGCCTCCCACATATGTTTCCTTATCTGAGATCCAGGTCCCCCTCCCTGTAGTGTGCCTGGAGATGTTCTTCAGGCAGTAAGCTGGGGGCAGTTGTAGGACTCATTTCTTTTCTCTTTCTCAAGGGACTGTTGTATGCTACCTGACATCCAATATGTAAAAGCATGGTTTCATTTGGTGAACCCATTTTTTTCTCAGTTGTTTCACGTGGAAGGACAAATGTGGTTCATGTTACTCCATATTAAAAGATGCTTGCTTTTTGAAAGAAAAGCTGTGAGAAGCCCAGACAGCGTATTAAAAGGCAGAGACACCACTTTGCTGACAAAGCTCCATCTAGTCAAAGCTATGATTTTTTTTCCAGGAGTCATGTACAGGTGTGAGAGTTGGTCCATACAGAAGACTAAGTGCTGAAGAATTGATGCCTTTGAACTGTGGTGCTAGAGAAGACTCTTAAGAGCCCCTTGGACAACAAGGAGATCAAACCAGTCAATCCTAAAGGATATCAACCCTGAATATTCATTGGAAGGACTGATGCTGAAACTGAAGCTCCAGTACTTCAGCCACCTGATGTGAAGCACTGTCTCATTGGGTAAGACCCTGATGCTGGGAAAGATTAAGGGCAGGAGGAGAAAAGGGTGACAGAGGACGAGATGCTTGGATGGCACCACTGACGCAACGGGCATGAACTTGGGCAAACTCCAGGAGATGGTAAGTGAGAGGGAAGCCTGGCATGCTGCAGTCCACAGGGTCCCAAAAGTCAGACACAACTGAATGACTGAACAACAACAAATTATCAACATTGGTTCATCTTGGTACGAACCAAGCGTTTGAGAGTTATACAGTCGTACACAGCAAAGTAAGAATAAAGAATGCCACATGCTACTCAATTTTGATTTACGACTCTGGTTTAACTAACTCAGAACCATTATACGCTCTTGTATCAGCTGAACTATCATCAGCCAGAGATAACCCAGATGTAGCAAACCTCAGCAGTTGAACATAGGGTGGAGTCCTGGGATTTTGGCCAGCAGTGTTACTTTGACCTAATTTTTCTAGATAGTATTAGTACAGTTTCTACTATTTCATAATAAATTGACAAGTGCCAATGCAGCTGATGAACTGGTTTTAGTGGCAGATACCTAGGGCTTTGAGTGGGAGGACTCAATGTGGGGTGAGAAAAGAAAAACCTGCTGTATCTGAGCAGAGTGTTCACATTTAGAATGTAAAAGTTACCAAACTCAGGAAACAGAGGAAACATGGTGGCCGATGGAGTATCTGTTTTACTTGACATCACCTTCAACGGTTAAGAATAGGCTCCCGCGCTAAGTTCTCCTTCAACCTGATATAAACCTAAGTATAATGATTATATCCAAATGCTCTTCACTCTTCATTCCATGTTGTTTACACAAATTCACAACATAGTGCTACTTTAGCAGTCCCAGTTTCTTATAGAATTCAGTGGATGATGGGAATGGGTACTGGAGGAAATGTAATCACATGATTTGCCAACAGTTACATCCTGGTACACTCAGAGTGCTAGGTAGAAAGAAATATCACTCAGAATCTAAGAGACTTGATGCAAATTGAAATGGACAATATACTGTTTTAAGTGTTTCTTGATCCTAGCTATATATGCTTTCCCAGATCACTTAGGTAGGCAACACTACATGTATGGGTGGTCAAATCCAAGGGAAGAGGGCTTCCCTGGTGGTCCAGTGGGTAGAGAGTCCACCCTTCAGTGCAAAGTTAGATCCCTGGCCCGGGAAGATCCCACCTGTTGCAGAGCAGCTGGACCAGTGTGTCCAGTTGCGAGCCATCGCTCTGGAATGCATGCGCCCAGAGCTGGTGCTTTGCAATGAGAGAGGCCCCTGCAATGGGAGGCCCACACAGGCCAAAGAATAAAGATGGATGAAAATAAATAAAACACAATAAAAAGAGACCAAAAATTAAAAAAAAAAATCTAAGGGGAAAATGACTTGCAATGTTATCTGCTTCAGTTTCAGAGTGAGGTGTTTTTCTCTGGCTCTTTAATATTAGCTGGTCTCCACCTCTTGATGCCATCAATTGCTCTGTTTTTGCAGAAAGCATTATCCCTCATTTTGGTTTATGATCTTTAAGTAGATCTAAACTTACCCATATATTCATAAAATCTGCACACATTCAACATCTATAAAACAAATATGTTTCTCTAGTCAATGTTGGCTTTTCCCAAAGTTGAGTTTCTTTTTTTATTTAAATATTTATTTATTTGACTGCACTGGATCTTTTAAATTTTATTTATTTATTTTTGGCTGTGCTGGGTCCTCAGCTGTCTCTGGTTGAGTGAGTCAGAGCCACTCTCTCATTGTGGTGTGTGGGCTTCTCACTCTGGTGGCTTCTTGTTGCAGAGCACAGGTTCGAGAGCATGCTGGTTTCAGTAGCTGTGGCTCGTGCACTCTAGAGCATGGGCTCTGTAAGTGTGACATGTGGGCTAGTTGTTCCAAGGCATGTGGGATCTTCCCTGACCAGGGATGAGCCAGTCTTCCCTGCATTCCAAGATGATTCTTAACTACTGGATCACTGGTGAAACCCTTGAGTTTGTTATTAAGCTGACTAGCCCTATTCAGTACCTTGCATTCACATTCATAGAGCTCCAGCTATAATTCCTCATTGTTAACAATGCAGATTGGTTTAGGCTGTATTTTACAAGGACTTTGACTAAAGGTGCTAGCAATAGATTGTAAAAGGAAATTAGCTTCTAATAGAATGACTGACTTACTAAAGTATTAATGCTATGAGTTTACCTTCTCTAAAAAATGCTTGTAAGAAAACATTGTACATGCTAAGAAAGACTGTGCATGCTAAGTTGCTTCAGTCATGTCTGACTTTCTGTGACCCCGTGGATAGTAGGCTGGCTAGGCTCCTCTGTCCATGGGATTCTCCAGAGAAGAATACTGGTGTAGGTTACCATGCCCTCCTCCAAGGGATCTTCCTGACCCAGGGATCAAACCTGCATCTTCTCCATCTCCTGCATTGCAGGTGGATTCTTTACTTGGTGAGTCACTGTGGAAGCCTCAATAGAGAGCCTAGAAGGGAATAAAAGCTAATGATGCATTTCTAGCAATGAAAACAGCCTGGCAGACATTTTTAGAAAAGATTTGTCCTCAAATTATAAGAAGTTACAGTGCTCCAAAGGAACTGTCTACCTCTGGTTTCAATGTATAAACTGGAGATTTTAATTTTACCAGTAGATTATGGATTATTTTCTGATAGATGCATTACTATGCTATTGAGTTTCAAAAACTTTTCTACTTTCTCCTGTCCATTCATTTGGAAAGAAAATATTTTTCTCCTTTTCCTTCTCAATTTAGCTTTTCAATAGTGTGTTTATTTCATATCCCTTATGTTGTTTTAACAGGGCAACCATATTTTAAATTTTATTTATTTATTTTTGGCTGTGCTGGGTCCTCAGCTGTCTCTGGTTGAGTGAGTCAGAGCCACTCTCTCATTGTGGTGTGTGGGCTTCTCACTCTGGTGGCTTCTTGTTGCAGAGCACAGGTTCGAGAGCATGCTGGTTTCAGTAGCTGTGGCTCGTGCACTCTAGAGCATGGGCTCTGTAAGTGTGACATGTGGGCTAGTTGTTCCAAGGCATGTGGGATTTTCCCCTGACCAGGGATGAGCCAGTCTTCCCTGCATTCCAAGATGATTCTTAACTACTGGATCACTGGTGAAACCCTTGAGTTTGTTATTAAGCTGACTAGCCCTATTCAGTACCTTGCATTCACATTCATAGAGCTCCAGCTATAATTCCTCATTGTTAACAATGCAGATTGGTTTAGGCTGTATTTTACAAGGACTTTGACTAAAGGTGCTAGCAATAGATTGTAAAAGGAAATTAGCTTCTAATAGAATGACTGACTTACTAAAGTATTAATGCTATGAGTTTACCTTCTCTAAAAATGCTTGTAAGAAAACATTGTACATGCTAAGAAAGACTGTGCATGCTAAGTTGCTTCAGTCATGTCTGACTTTCTGTGACCCCGTGGATAGTAGGCTGGCTAGGCTCCTCTGTCCATGGGATTCTCCAGAGAAGAATACTGGTGTAGGTTACCATGCCCTCCTCCAAGGGATCTTCCTGACCCAGGGATCAAACCTGCATCTTCTCCATCTCCTGCATTGCAGGTGGATTCTTTACTTGGTGAGTCACTGTGGAAGCCTCAATAGAGAGCCTAGAAGGGAATAAAAGCTAATGATGCATTTCTAGCAATGAAAACAGCCTGGCAGACATTTTTAGAAAAGATTTGTCCTCAAATTATAAGAAGTTACAGTGCTCCAAAGGAACTGTCTACCTCTGGTTTCAATGTATAAACTGGAGATTTTAATTTTACCAGTAGATTATGGATTATTTTCTGATAGATGCATTACTATGCTATTGAGTTTCAAAAACTTTTCTACTTTCTCCTGTCCATTCATTTGGAAAGAAAATATTTTTCTCCTTTTCCTTCTCAATTTAGCTTTTCAATAGTGTGTTTATTTCATATCCCTTATGTTGTTTTAACAGGGCAACCATATTTTAAATAAAAAAGAAAAACTGAAAGCTGTCATTCACTCACAGGCGTGATTAGACAGAGAACAGGGCTATCAGGAAGCAAACCCTCCAGGTGAGTCAGGCAGAGAAGCCTTCTAGGGAGGAACTTTCTGGGAGATTGGTTATCAAAGGGCAGGGTTACTTGAACATGGAAACCACTGACCTTATTTCCCTGAAATGCCATGCTTAGCTAAAACACCTTAGAAATACATCTGGGAAGTTTAGTCTTCTTGGCAATTCTATTCCATCTTAACTACATGAGATTTTGGGCTTCCCCAGTGGCTCAGTGGTAAAGACTCCGCCTGCAATGCAGAAGTTGCAGGTTATATCTCTGGGGTCAGGAAGATCCGCTGGAGGAGGGCATGGCAACCCACTTCAGTATTCTTGTCTGGCAAACTCCATGGACAGAGGAGCCTTGGAGGGTCTTTATGCATAGTGTGTCAAAGAGTTCGACACGACTGAACAACTTAGTGCACACACGCGTATGAGATTTTATTTCAGAAGTGTTTTTGTAGAAGTCTTTGGATTTTGTCTTGTCATTCACAGGACTAACATTTGTAAAAACATGATGAAATTCTTTTAATTATTAGGGCTTAATTTTTATTTCATGTTTACTTTTATTTTTCATTAATGTTCTCTTCTCCTGTTAACTACTTTTCCTGAATTGGCTGACTTCCTGTGTGTGCGTTTGGTCATTCTTCCTCTTTTCTCTTCTGCTTTTCCAGAAAATCTTGGCCATGGAAACTAGAAAGGACCGTGTACTTTCAGAATAGTCTTTGTACACTTTATCTGGTATAAAAGAAAAATTCTATTGCATCACATCCCCTCAACTTCCTTTTGTAAATTCAGATTTAACTGAAGATAGGTTCCAAAGGGATAATACTAAGAACTGATTTTTTTTACCCCCCCCATAGGAGACTTCTCAGTCAGGGTCATAGCACTTTGTCTTCTGAACAAGATACCTGAAAGGAAGAGGCTGCTTTACATATTTCTCCTATCCTCCCTTTACTATTAATCACAGTATTTCTCAAAAGGTTACCTGCATCAAGTTCACCTGGGTGAGGATAAGAATGCACATTCACAGGTCCTAGCCCAAAACCGTAATATTCAGACTCTCTGGAGATGGAGCTCAGGAATCAGCAGTTTTCTTTTTCCCTTTTTTTAAAAAAAAAATTTTACTTTTTTGCTTTTACAGAGTTTTCTTGTTTACAGATATGTATAATCCCAGATTAGTTATATGTATATCCCAACCCCCTCATCCCACCCCTCCAGGCCATGTTTCTGTTATGTGCTGAATTTTCTTCTCTGCCTTAGCCTGAATTTTCAATTACTGGTTAGATAGGCTCACTTGAATGTATTTTCATCCCGCAGTCCCTTAACACATCCAAAATCAAGCCATCCACAGTCCATCTTTAATTCTGTCATGCTGCTATACCTGAAGTCATCACTGGTGGTGTTCATTCTTGTGTTCCCTCCATTTTACTTAATCGCCTAACTGGCCTTTGTGCCAAGTACCAGGAGAGGCAGTGATGAGAACGAGACAGACCTGGGTCATGCCCTCAAGGATCTTGAAGATTCTGTTTTCTTTTTGCTGGTTGCTCTGGGGCTTTGTTGCTCCCAGCAGGCTTTCTCCAGTTGCAGCAAGTGGGGGCTCCTCTTCCTTGCAGTGCATGGGCTTCTCCTTGTGGTGGCTTCTGTTGTGAGTAGCTATCAGGCTCTGGCTCATTAGTTGTGGCTCATGAGCTTTAGAGCTCTGGCTCTGCTCCGTAGCTGTGGTGCCTGGGTTAGCTGCTCTGCAGCATGTGGAATCTTCCCAAATCAGGGATCAAACCGATGTCCCTTGCATTGCAAGGCAGATTCCTATCCACTGAAGTCACCACGGAAATCCAGTGAAGATTCTTTTACTGCGAGTTAACTTAATCTTGTAGACTTTTGTGGGTGTGTGTGTTCTCTTCAGAATACTCTTTTACTTTCCTTGTCAGTATTCAACCCCGCATCCCTGGCTGCTGCGTGGTACAGAATCCACCTGCCAATGCAGGAGACATGGGTTTGACCCCTCAGTCAGGAAGATCTCCCGGAGCAGGAAATGGCAATCCACTCCAGTATTCTTGCATGAAGAATCCCATGGACAGAGGACCCTGGCGGCTACAGTCCACAGGGTTACAAACAGTCAGACATGACTGAGCACACACACACACACACACACCCTCACCTAGAATCTCATCACTTACGCTTGGACTAACTAACTTTTTCCAGTTAGTCTTTTTGTTTCTAATCTCCCACCTCTCCTCAAAGATCAATCTGCTGAAAATGTAATCTTCAGAATACCACTTTGAATATATTTTACTCCCACTTAATGCCTTCATTATTTCCAATCACTTGTAGCCTATTTTTCAAAATAGAGTCAAGGCTTTTTTCAATATGGCCCCCAAATGAATTTTTATCAAATGAACTCTTTGATTTCTGTCAAATAGATATCTGAACTTTATGTAAGCATTTTTACATATTTATTTTCTGGGCTCATGACTTTAGTTATACTTTAACTGACCAAGCCATACTTCTCTCTTCTGGCCTAACAACCCCCTACCTTGTACCCCATGAGCATGGCTGTCCCTAGGCACTTGCTCTTGTTTCAGTTCCTATGTTGATTCTCTGCTTTACTGGTTAATTATTTAGTATGTGTTCCTTGGTAAAGTTACTTATCTTTAGGTATTTTTCTAACTCTTCAATTATTCCATATAGTTATATATTTATCTCTTCCTTGCCTAGTCCAGGCCTATGTGTAATAAATGTTCAATAAATATTCATCAAATTCCTTGGCTAATAAACACATGAAAAGATGCTCAACAACGCTCATTATTAGAGAAATGCAAATCAAAAACTACAATGAGATATCACCTCACACCAGTTAGAAAGGCCGTCATAAAAAAACCTACAAACAGTAAAAGCTAGAGAGGATGTGGAGAAAAGGGAAACTTCTTGCACTGTTGGTGGGAATGTAAATTGATTCAGCCACTGTGGAAGACAGTATGGAGATTCCTTAAAAAACTAGGAATAAAACTACCATATGACCAACAACCCCACTACTGGGCACATACCCTGAGAAAATAAAAATTGAAAGAGACACACGTACCCCATTGTTCACTGCAGCACTATTTACAATAGCTAGTAAATGGAAGTAACCTAGATATCCCTTGAGGGATGAATGGATAAAGAAGCTGTGGTACAATGGAATATTACTCAGCCATAAAAAAGAACACATTCAAGTCAGTCCCAGTGAAGTGGATGAACCTAGAACCTATTACACAGAATGAAGTAATTCAGAAAGAGAAAAACAGATACTGCTGATTCACAATATATGGCAGAAACCAACACAATATTAAAAAGTAATTTTAAAAAAGAAGGGAAAAATAATCAGCAGATTCTTTACATTCATTTATTTATGGATTTCCGCACTGAGAACTAATATGGTACTTCCTTTCACGGAGCTTAAATTTTAGTTGCAAAGACAGACTTTTAGCAAATAATTAAAAATGAGAGCAGTTACTTTATTTGTTTCCCAAGCAATACTTACTAAGCACCGATCATAGGCCAGGTGTTACATGCTGAGTTTGCTGGGAATATAAAGCTGAAGCTAATAGTTTAATGGAGGAGAATTATACAAAGTACTAAAATACAATAAGTGGAAACAAAATATTCTCGGGACACAAATGAGGGTGCAACTCTTTCTGCTGAGAAGTCAGTAAGGCTTCACCTTTTAATTGAGTTTTAAAAGTAAATTTAAAACAAAGGGTTGCATAACACAATATTCATGAAAAGACGGTGGTTGTTGGAAATATGATACGCCCATTCCTGTATAATTATTCTCAGCAGAAACCTGAGCTGGGAATATGAGGGTGAGCAAGTAAGGCAGACTTCAGTAGGATGGCAGCCTTAAGATGGATGTGTGCCTCACTGCCAGGTGAATGGCTAGGTATTGCTGCTGGGCCGGCATCTAGACCTTGTCTTCTTAGCATGCACAGGTATTCCTAGGGAAAGGCCGACTAGCTGCCCCTCTAGTCCTCAATACGCAAAACAGAACGCACTGACATCTTTCCCTCTAAGAATCATAGCATGATAGTGGTGCAAAGTATACTGACAATCAGAGTTTAGTTATTCCTAATTTACATCACCCCGAATCTTAGGGGGTGTCCCAAAATGGCAAACCAAAATCTGTAAACAACTTTCAGCATTACAAAACGCCTACCACAAACTGCAACTTCTGGTAGTATGAACTGCCAAGTTTTCCTGTTCTGTGCTAAAAATCATATCAGATATGGCAGACGGAGGCAGGTTTTAACTGACCTATGTTCCGATGATGTATAATTTGTTTTCTCATTATCATGATGCTTAATTTGGTAAATAACTCTTTAAAAAGAGTGAGATCATGGTCGAGCGTGTACAACTGGTAACAACCTGCTACAATGCTTGCAATGCACAAAGCACCGTTCCTGATTTATGTACCGTGGGGTGGCTAACAGTCGCGCCTAGTGATTTGCTACTAGTCCATTCTTTTTTGGACACATGGTACTTCCTTTCAAAATTTTAGTTGCAAAGACAGACTTTTAGCAAATAATTAAAAATGAGAGCAGTTACTTTATTTGTTTCCCAAGCAATACTTACTAAGCACCGATCATAGGCCAGGTGTTACATGCTGAGTTTGCTGGGAATATAAAGCTGAAGCTAATAGTTTAATGGAGGAGAATTATACAAAGTACTAAAATACAATAAGTGGAAACAAAATATTCTCGGGACACAAATGAGGGTGCAACTCTTTCTGCTGAGAAGTCAGTAAGGCTTCACCTTTTAATTGAGTTTTAAAAGTAAATTTAAAACAAAGGGTTGCATAACACAATATTCATGAAAAGACGGTGGTTGTTGGAAATATGATACGCCCATTCCTGTATAATTATTCTCAGCAGAAACCTGAGCTGGGAATATGAGGGTGAGCAAGTAAGGCAGACTTCAGTAGGATGGCAGCCTTAAGATGGATGTGTGCCTCACTGCCAGGTGAATGGCTAGGTATTGCTGCTGGGCCGGCATCTAGACCTTGTCTTCTTAGCATGCACAGGTATTCCTAGGGAAAGGCCGACTAGCTGCCCCTCTAGTCCTCAATACGCAAAACAGAACGCACTGACATCTTTCCCTCTAAGAATCATAGCATGATAGTGTTGCAAAGTATACTGACAATCAGAGTTTAGTTATTCCTAATTTACATCACCCCGAATCTTAGGGGGTGTCCCAAAATGGCAAACCAAAATCTGTAAACAACTTTCAGCATTACAAAACGCCTACCACAAACTGCAACTTCTGGTAGTATGAACTGCCAAGTTTTCCTGTTCTGTGCTAAAAATCATATCAGATATGGCAGACGGAGGCAGGTTTTAACTGACCTATGTTCCGATGATGTATAATTTGTTTTCTCATTATCATGATGCTTAATTTGGTAAATAACTCTTTAAAAAGAGTGAGATCATGGTCGAGCGTGTACAACTGGTAACAACCTGCTACAATGCTTGCAATGCACAAAGCACCGTTCCTGATTTATGTACCGTGGGGTGGCTAACAGTCGCGCCTAGAGTCCTCGACTGTCAGTCCAGCGCTCTTCTCAATGGCTCAGCGCTTCCAGACTCTGTGTCCCCGTCTTCAGAGCCTTCAATTCCCGGTTCGGAAGTACCTGTCGTACCCTCGCCGCTGGATCCCACAGCCTGCCTCCCAAGCGACCGCCGCCGCTCCTAGTTCACATTCTGGAATGCAGCTGGCCCGCACGCATGCGTGGTGCAGGAGCCCCGAGCCGGCGCCGCTCCTCTCCGCCCGGAGCCGGGAGCGGGGTAAACCCAGGCGTCGGCGTCCAGGGCGCGCGTGCGCAGTGACTTTGGGAGCACTCTTCCCCGTTCCCTTTCCCCAAGCCCTCCGCCACGCCTACCAGCCATTACACTCTCCGCAGCCCTTTAACTCCCCACGACGGCCCTACCCTCGGGCATTCTAGCCGAAAGCCAGCTCCCGACTGCGGCGGCGGTCGTTGCTAGGCCGCCACCGTCGCCTAGGGCGCGCCGCGCGCGTCCCAACGCCGCCCGAGCCGCGTCTGAAGTTGTATCCCCCGCCGCTCCCGCCCCTTCCGCCGCTCGCGCGCGCGCACGGCCGGCCCCCGGCGCGCCCGGGTTGGCTGCGGCGGCGGTCGCGGCGGCGGCGGCGTCGAGCGCGGTAGTGGTTCCTGCTCGGCTTTAGGAGTTCCCTCCGCCCCCTCCCGTCGGAAGCTGTTGTGTGGTTGCCTTGCAAAAATCAACTTTATTGTTCCGTAGCCCCACCTCCCGGCGCGGCGCGCGTCCTCAGGATGCACTGAGGCGGAGGGGAGGGAGGCGGCGGCGGATCGCGGTCGCGGTCCCTCTCCTCCGAGCTCCCGGCCGGAGGGGAGGGAGTCACGATGTCTGGGAGCCGCCAGGCCGGATCGGGCTCCGCCGGGACCAGCCCGGGCTCGTCGGCGGCCTCCTCGGTGACTTCCGCCTCCTCGTCCTTATCCTCTTCTCCGTCGCCCCCTTCCGTAGCGGCTTCGGCGGCGGCGCTGGGGTCCGGCGGGGCGGCTCAGGCCGCGGGGTCCGGCGGTCTCGGGGGCCCGGCGCGGCCTGTGCTGGTGGCGGCCGCGGTGTCCGGCAGCGGCGGCGGGAGCGGCGGCGGGGCGGTGTCCGCGGGCCTGTCCCGGCTCAGCTGGCGCGGCCCAGCGCCGGCGTAGGAGAGCAGCTCCAGCCTCGGCAGTGGCAGCAGGAAGCGACCTCTGCTCGCCCTCGCCGCTGGATCCCACAGCCTGCCTCCCAAGCGACCGCCGCCGCTCCTAGTTCACATTCTGGAATGCAGCTGGCCCGCACGCATGCGTGGTGCAGGAGCCCCGAGCCGGCGCCGCTCCTCTCCGCCCGGAGCCGGGAGCGGGGTAAACCCAGGCGTCGGCGTCCAGGGCGCGCGTGCGCAGTGACTTTGGGAGCACTCTTCCCGTTCCCTTTCCCCAAGCCCTCCGCCACGCCTACCAGCCATTACACTCTCCGCAGCCCTTTAACTCCCCACGACGGCCCTACCCTCGGGCATTCTAGCCGAAAGCCAGCTCCCGACTGCGGCGGCGGTCGTTGCTAGGCCGCCACCGTCGCCTAGGGCGCGCCGCGCGCGTCCCAACGCCCCCCGGGCCGCGTCTGAAGTTGTATCCCCCGCCGCTCCCGCCCCTTCCGCCGCTCGCGCGCGCGCACGGCCGGCCCCCGGCGCGCCCGGGTTGGCTGCGGCGGCGGTCGCGGCGGCGGCGGCGTCGAGCGCGGTAGTGGTTCCTGCTCGGCTTTAGGAGTTCCCTCCGCCCCCTCCCGTCGGAAGCTGTTGTGTGGTTGCCTTGCAAAAATCAACTTTATTGTTCCGTAGCCCCACCTCCCGGCGCGGCGCGCGTCCTCAGGATGCACTGAGGCGGAGGGGAGGGAGGCGGCGGCGGATCGCGGTCGCGGTCCCTCTCCTCCGAGCTCCCGGCCGGAGGGGAGGGAGTCACGATGTCTGGGAGCCGCCAGGCCGGATCGGGCTCCGCCGGGACCAGCCCGGGCTCGTCGGCGGCCTCCTCGGTGACTTCCGCCTCCTCGTCCTTATCCTCTTCTCCGTCGCCCCCTTCCGTAGCGGCTTCGGCGGCGGCGCTGGGGTCCGGCGGGGCGGCTCAGGCCGCGGGGTCCGGCGGTCTCGGGGGCCCGGCGCGGCCTGTGCTGGTGGCGGCCGCGGTGTCCGGCAGCGGCGGCGGGAGCGGCGGCGGGGCGGTGTCCGCGGGCCTGTCCCGGCTCAGCTGCGCGGCCAGGCCCAGCGCCGGCGTAGGAGGGAGCAGCTCCAGCCTCGGCAGTGGCAGCAGGAAGCGACCTCTGCTCGCCCCCCTCTGCAACGGGCTCATCAACTCCTACGAGGACAAAAGCAACGACTTCGTCTGGTGGGTTGGACGAGCAGCCGCCAACTCCCTTGTCTGCATTAGGAGTTTCTGCTGTTGGGGGTCCGGGGTGAGGGCGGTCTCTTGGGCTCTGCAGAGGGATTCGAGCCTTTACAGGGGTTGGTGGGGTGGGATCGGGGAATGTTGGCTTCCCGATGCAGGGTGAGGGTACTCTAGAGGCCAGTATTGGTGGGGAGAAGCGTCGGGAGTTCGGGGAATAATACATAAGAGAGAGAGGTGGAAGGTCAGGTAAGTGGCTGTGCATAAAAAGGGGAAAGGTGGGCACGGAGATTGGGCCTTCAGTTTTCTGGCTGGCTTATGAATTAGGTACTCTGATGGTCGGATTGTTCGGAGGTAAATTAAAGTTGTAAAGGGAGAGAATTAAGCTTCCTGGGATGCTGAGGGAGGGAGTTGCTGGTCACAGTTTATTTATTGGAAGTGTGGTAGATGGTGCCTAAAACATGCAGTGTGGCTGTCTTAAGGAGAAGCAATATTGTTTATATCCGTCGTGTGTCCTCGATGTAAATATCCTGGTGTAAATATCCGTCGTTGATATAAATATCCTTTGTGTGTGCGTGTAATTATGTACTCTTACGGTCATTTACTTTTAAATCTGCTTTTGAGGCATCTATAGTCAAGAAAATCCGTTCACAAAAGGTTCCACCTCTCGTGTCTTGAAAGAGGGGACCGCATTTATTAAATACCATCCGTGTATCGGATATAACTACGCTACAGTTGTGGTAACACGTGAGAGTTTATTGGAACTTCTGATTTGAGAAACGCTTGGAGTTAGACTTGTTGTCATCGTGGTTAGCATCTTGAATAATACACAGTAGTTCTCAGTTAAATGACATTTGGCTTAGATGGCTTATCCATATTAAGTGAAAGATGGAGCTGATTGCTCTGCTTGACAGTGTTTTGACTTTTGATCGCGTTTTGTCCCATCCAGACGGTGAGATTTACGGGAAAGGAAAGGAATTGCTTTTAGCTGAGTGAGAACTGGTAGAATCTTGTTCTGTTCTTCTTGAGGACATTGTTGAGAGACTTGGTATGTTACTGATGTAGGAAGTTGGCTTGCACTGTCGTTAGAGGAAAGTCGATTCATTTCAGAGTTGAAGATGGTAAGTTGTCATTAAATATGATAGAGCTAGAAGTTGAGAGTATAGGAGAGTTACTGATTAGGTTACAGTTTCTAGTTCTTGCAGTAAACAAATGACTTTATATTTTTGCTTCTGTCATAAATTATTCCGGATTCAGAGTTGGTTCATTTTTCACTGAAGCTGGACTGTCATTGTAATTTTTTTATATATATAAGTAACTTAAACAGCTTATGTTTTGGTCTAAGAAGTGTTTGTGTTTGTACTAGGTAGAGAATGCCCTACGGTAAAAGTAGAAACTAATGAAACAAAGTGAGGGTTTGTAGAATTTGTCTTTTTAGCCACCATTTGCATTTCACTTACCAGTAGATTGGGCTTCCCTTGTGGTTCAGATGGTAAAGAATCTTCCTGCAGTGCTGGAGACCTGGGTTTAATTCCTGGATCAGAAAGAACCCCTGAGAAGGTAATGGGAACCCACTCCAATATTCTTGCCTGGAGAATCCCATAGTGGGCTGCAATCACGGAAGCTACAAAGAGTGGGACACGACTGAGCGACTAACTTATCAGTAGATTAAAAGAAAACAAACGTGCCAGCATTCATATAGGTGCACTAAAATAGTATAAAAGGTATAAGAAAGAAGGGAATTAATTGTTCATTCAACAAATGTTTTTTTCTCATTCACTGTCTGCCAGACACTGTATGCACTTGATTAGACTTACTAAAAGCCATTTTAAGGAGAATTGGAGAAGAATGGGGGAATATAAGCAGCTGGCAAGAATTTTTATTTTCTAGGGTAAAGTTGTTAACATTTTTATTTGAGAAACGCTTGGAGTTAGACTTGTTGTCATCGTGGTTAGCATCTTGAATAATACACAGTAGTTCTCAGTTAAATGACATTTGGCTTAGATGGCTTATCCATATTAAGTGAAAGATGGAGCTGATTGCTCTGCTTGACAGTGTTTTGACTTTTGATCGCGTTTTGTCCCATCCAGACGGTGAGATTTACGGGAAAGGAAAGGAATTGCTTTTAGCTGAGTGAGAACTGGTAGAATCTTGTTCTGTTCTTCTTGAGGACATTGTTGAGAGACTTGGTATGTTACTGATGTAGGAAGTTGGCTTGCACTGTCGTTAGAGGAAAGTCGATTCATTTCAGAGTTGAAGATGGTAAGTTGTCATTAAATATGATAGAGCTAGAAGTTGAGAGTATAGGAGAGTTACTGATTAGGTTACAGTTTCTAGTTCTTGCAGTAAACAAATGACTTTATATTTTTGCTTCTGTCATAAATTATTCCGGATTCAGAGTTGGTTCATTTTTCACTGAAGCTGGACTGTCATTGTAATTTTTTTATATATATAAGTAACTTAAACAGCTTATGTTTTGGTCTAAGAAGTGTTTGTGTTTGTACTAGGTAGAGAATGCCCTACGGTAAAAGTAGAAACTAATGAAACAAAGTGAGGGTTTGTAGAATTTGTCTTTTTAGCCACCATTTGCATTTCACTTACCAGTAGATTGGGCTTCCCTTGTGGTTCAGATGGTAAAGAATCTTCCTGCAGTGCTGGAGACCTGGGTTTAATTCCTGGATCAGAAAGAACCCCTGAGAAGGTAATGGGAACCCACTCCAATATTCTTGCCTGGAGAATCCCATAGTGGGCTGCAATCACGGAAGCTACAAAGAGTGGGACACGACTGAGCGACTAACTTATCAGTAGATTAAAAGAAAACAAACGTGCCAGCATTCATATAGGTGCACTAAAATAGTATAAAAGGTATAAGAAAGAAGGGAATTAATTGTTCATTCAACAAATGTTTTTTTCTCATTCACTGTCTGCCAGACACTGTATGCACTTGATTAGACTTACTAAAAGCCATTTTAAGGAGAATTGGAGAAGAATGGGGGAATATAAGCAGCTGGCAAGAATTTTTATTTTCTAGGGGTAAAGTTGTTAACATTTTTATTAGTCTGTCACCTAACTTTAAAAAAGTTTAAATCCAGTCTTTGAGTCCTAACCATGTTGGTCAGATTTTGTTGGGGGTTGGGGGGGTTGCTTTCTTTTATATTCTAAGTGGAAGTGTCCAGTGATCGTTTTTAGTTAAAAATTCTGAATATTTCACTTTCTAAGAATCTTGTAGTCTTTGGTTTCTTTTGCTAGTGAGGTTGACTGTTCAGAAGAATTCATTAATGGGGATCATTTTTCCTGATTCTCAAGCTGGAGTTGATTTGTGCAAGTGTTTGGGGGTAGGAAGAGGAAGGATTAGGCAGAGCCCAAGGAATCCTTTTCATTTCTCTTTGGTGATTGGTCTTGTCTGCTTCAAGGTTAACTGTGAACCAATCCAAATCATTCTAAGTTTTGACATCTAATGAGGCTTAAATTTGCACAATTATAATAATTCTTCATTCACCACATTTTAAAGATGTTTATACTTTATGTTTCATTTTATCCTACAGCAGTTCTGTGAAGTTACATAGAACTTCCAGTTTTAAAGTAATAACTACTGTAATTTTATTCTCATGGAGGTGGAGAGAAGTTAAGTAACTTAGTTTCAAATTGGACTGTTAAAGAACAAAATTAAAACTCACATCTCGCAATTCTCAATTTAGTGCTTTCTTTTATGGAATTAAAAACTTTCAGATCTATGAGATCAAATATATGCATTTAGCCTCATGGTTCTTAAATGTGGTAGATTGGAGGAAAACAGTTGTTGCACAATCACAGAAGTTTTTTTTTTTTTTTTTGACCACACCCTGTATGCGGAACTTCCCTAACCAGGGATCAAACCTGAGGCCTCTGCAGTGGGAGCTCAGGGTTAACCAATGGGACCACCAAGGAAGTCCAGGAGCATGTGATTTTATCCGTGTTCCCTCCCCTTGCCTGTCTGCCTGCCCACATCTCAAGAGGACCTAACAGATTTGGAGGCTGGTGTGGGCAGTGTCATTTGTAAAAGCTCTCTCTTCTTTTAAAAAAATTTTAAATTATTATTTATTTATTTGGCTGTGCTGCGTCTTAGTTGTGGTATGTGGGATCTAGTTCCTGACCAGGGATCGAACCCGGGCTCCCTACATTGGGAACACAGAGTCTTAACCACTAGACCATCAGGGAAGTCCCTGCAAAAGCTCTCTTGGTGATAAATGATGTGTCCTTTCGCCCTCTTTGAGAACAGTTGGTTTAAAGTCAGATATCTAATTGTCAGGAACAGTATTGGCCTCTCCTTACTTATATTTGAAAGTAAGTTTAAACTTTGTTGTAGAATTGATGAACATTTTAGGAATTTATACTTTTCACTTGAGTATTTCAAACAAAGGACTGAAAATATCGTCAAGTTACAGATTCTGACTGTTTTATAGATGAAGAATTTGTAGAGAGTAGAGAGTGGTGTGTATAACTTGAAGTCAGTTAAATCTCTGACAGTCAAAGGAAGCCTTTTGTTACTTTGTTTTTCCAAATTTTTCTTACATGATCTGTTACATTATGAGTCTGTCCTGTGTTTGGAAGACAACTTCTTTCTTTTACATTGTGACATTATGACTGCCTCTGAGTTAGCTTTTCCAACTCACTGAAATGACCTTTTCCACCTCTTTCAGTCCCTAAGTTGTAGTGGAAGTATTTTTAAGTAGATAGTAAGCCCTTGTGGATAGATTTACTCTGCCTGGTCAAATACAGGTAGAACCTGTGAGGTCCATGTACCATTCAATAAATGTGTGACAGCTTCTCATGTCAAACTGTTAATAATAGACTGTCCTGAAGGAGCTCATGGTTTATGTGCAGAAAGAGCTTTTCATCACGTAATTATAATATCACATCCTGGCATCATTTCAGTATGTAGTCTTTGTGCCTGACTTCTTTTGCTTGGAATAATGTTTTGGAGATCCAATAATGGTGAATGTTTCATTGATTTTCTTATAATTGCTGAGTAGCATTCCATTACATGGATATAACGTGATTTTTTAAATATATTCATCAGATAAAAGATACTTGAGTTTCTTAGTTTCTAAAGTTTTTAGTGATTGTAAAGAAAGTCTCATATTAAAAAAGTCTCATAAGTTGGACTTAAAGTTTAAACTTTGGCACTTACATTCACATGCAGGTTTCTGTCTGGACCCGTCTCCACATCTCCTGGGTACATATATAGGAGTATATTGCTGGGCTGTATGGCCAGGTGTATATTTAACACGATAAGAAACTGCAGAAGTGTTTTCTAAGGTGTATCATTTTGCATTTCCACCAGCAATATTTGAGTTTCAGTTCCACATTCTTGCCAACACTTGTTTTCAGTCTTTTAAATTTCAGTCATTCTAGTGGGTGTGTTTAGTAGTATCTTGTGATTTGCATCTTCTTAATGACTGATGATGTTGAGCAGGCTTCCATGTGCTCATTTCCACCTGCTGTCTTTTATGAAGTGTGTCTTCTAAGCTTGTGCATATTTTTCTCATGTGTGGGTTCAGTCATAAGGGTTCTTTATATTTTTTGGCTGCAAGTCTTGTCAGTCCTGTGTATTGTGATGCTTTTTCCTAGTCTCTTGTTTACTTCTTAGTTTTCTCAACAATCTTTTGAAGTGCAAAAGTCCAGTTTATGAGACTTTATTCATTTATGGTCTGTGACTTTTGTGTTCTATTGAAGATGTTATCTTAAGTCTTCTTGTATATTCTAGAAACTTTATGGCTTCGTTGTACTTAGGTACAGTCATTTCATGTTAATTTTTTTTTTTTAATTATTTATTTATTTGGCTGCGCTGGGTCTTAGTTGCGGCATGTGGGATCTAGTTCCTTGACCAGAGATTGAACCCAGGACTCCCGCATTGGGAACATAGAGTCTTAACCACTGGACCACCAGGGAAGTCCCCATGTTAATTTTTAATACTATGTGTGGTAAGGATTGAAGATTTTTCTTTCCACTGTAGGTGTCCAGTTATATTAGCACCCATGTGTTGAAAAGACCATCTTTGTTCATTCAATTTTCTTGGAACCTTTCTCAAAAATTAATATGTATATATGTTTATTTCTGGAGTCTTTATTCTGGACCATTGATCTATGTGTTTTTCCTTAAGCCAGTACCACAGCCTTAATTTTTGTATCACTGTTGTAAATCTTGACATCAGATAGTATAGTTTTGTTCCTCTGTTTTAAAGTTGACAATATTAGTTATTTAGGATGTTTGAATTTCTGCATAGATTTTAGCTCACCAATTTCTTTAAAAAAAAAAAAAAAGAAGTATTGCTAGGATTTTAATTTGGATTGCTTTGAATCTGTGACCCAGATTTGGAAGATTTCATATCTTAACAAAATTGAATTTTCAGCCATAAATACAGTATGGTTCTCCATTTAGTTCTTTAATTTCTTTTAGCAGAGTTTTACAGTTCTCAGTGTTTGGATCTTGCATGCTTTGTTAAATTTACTCCCAAGTAGTGCATGTTTTTGATGCTGTTGTGTTCATTTTAGTTTCTAAATGTTGCTAATATATAGAAATAAAAGTTATTTTTGTATATTGACCTTGTGTTTTGTGAATTGTTAAGGTCACTTATTAATTCAAACAGTTTTTTGGTAGAACCTGTATGATTTTCTGAAGAAGACAGTCGTGTCATCTGAAAATCGAGATAGTTTTGCTTCTTTTTTTCTGATTTTATTGCTTATTTACTAATTTTTTAAAGAGATATTTTGCATTTTTTGTGAGTGATGTTGGTCTGTTATTTTCACACAGCATACATGTATATTTATATTTGTATATTTTGGTTTCGGGACAGGATCATTAGTTTGGTAGGGCTGGTATAGCATAATTACAGACTGGGTTCCTTAGAAAGCAGAAAGTTGTTTTCTCACAGTTTTAGAGGTTAGACCTTCAAGATCAAGGTGTGGTCAGGCTTGGGTACTTTTCTCCTTGACTTGTTGGTGGCCACCCCTTGTTATATCTTCACATGGTTTTCCTTTGGTCTGTGTACTGTCAGTATCTTAATCTCTTGTAAGTATACCGGTCATATTGGGTGTAGGTCCATATAACCTCACTTTACCGTAATTACTGCTTTAAGGCCCAGTCTCCAAATAACAGTATCTGAGGTACTGAGGGTCATGATTTCAATTTTCTTTGGAACCTTTCTCAAAAATTGATATGTATATATGTTTATTTCTGGAGTCTTTATTCTGGACCATTGATCTATGTGTTTTTCCTTAAGCCAGTACCACAGCCTTAATTTTTGTATCACTGTTGTAAATCTTGACATCAGATAGTATAGTTTTGTTCCTCTGTTTTAAAGTTGACAATATTAGTTATTTAGGATGTTTGAATTTCTGCATAGATTTTAGCTCACCAATTTCTTTAAAAAAAAAAAGAAGTATTGCTAGGATTTTAATTTGGATTGCTTTGAATCTGTGACCCAGATTTGGAAGATTTCATATCTTAACAAAATTGAATTTTCAGCCATAAATACAGTATGGTTCTCCATTTAGTTCTTTAATTTCTTTTAGCAGAGTTTTACAGTTCTCAGTGTTTGGATCTTGCATGCTTTGTTAAATTTACTCCCAAGTAGTGCATGTTTTTGATGCTGTTGTGTTCATTTTAGTTTCTAAATGTTGCTAATATATAGAAATAAAAGTTATTTTTGTATATTGACCTTGTGTTTTGTGAATTGTTAAGGTCACTTATTAATTCAAACAGTTTTTTGGTAGAACCTGTATGATTTTCTGAAGAAGACAGTCGTGTCATCTGAAAATCGAGATAGTTTTGCTTCTTTTTTTCTGATTTTATTGCTTATTTACTAATTTTTTAAAGAGATATTTTGCATTTTTTGTGAGTGATGTTGGTCTGTTATTTTCACACAGCATACATGTATATTTATATTTGTATATTTTGGTTTCGGTACAGGATCATTAGTTTGGTAGGGCTGGTATAGCATAATTACAGACTGGGTTCCTTAGAAAGCAGAAAGTTGTTTTCTCACAGTTTTAGAGGTTAGACCTTCAAGATCAAGGTGTGGTCAGGCTTGGGTACTTTTCTCCTTGACTTGTTGGTGGCCACCCCTTGTTATATCTTCACATGGTTTTCCTTTGGTCTGTGTACTGTCAGTATCTTAATCTCTTGTAAGTATACCGGTCATATTGGGTGTAGGTCCCGCATATATAACCTCACTTTACCGTAATTACTGCTTTAAGGCCCAGTCTCCAAATAACAGTATCTGAGGTACTGAGGGTCATGATTTCAGTCTATGGATTTGGGTTGGGAGAGAATGCCAATTTCTAAAAGGAGATGAGAAGTGTTCTGTTTCTATTTTCTGGAAAAAAAATTGAATTTTTTCAGTTTCCACCAGGGAATTGTGGGCTTCCCTGGTGGTCAAGTGGGTAAAGCATCTACCTTCCTGTTCAGGGGGCACCCATTCAATCCCTGGCCTGGGAAGAACCCACATGCTGTGGAGCAACTGGACCGGTGTGTCCAATTACGAGCCAGCGCTCTGGAGCGCACGCGCCCAGAGCCAGTGCTCTGCACCAGGAAAGCCCACTGCGATGGGAGGCCCACACAGGGCAAAGAATAAAGATGGATGGAAAAAAAACAAAACAAAACAATAAAAGAGGCCAAAATTAAAAATAAAAAAGCGTGTGGAATTGGTATGTTTCTTTAGTGTCTGATAGAATTCATTAGTGAAGCCCTAGTTTTTATGGATGGGTTTTATTTACTACTTCAGTTTCTTTAACTGATAAAGGACTCTTTGGGTTTTTTTTATTTCAGAAGTGAGCAAATGAGTTTTGGTAATTTGTCTGCAAAGGGATTTTTCCTTTTCTCCCAAGCTATTGACTTTGTTGGCATAAGGCTCATAATATTAATACTTCTTTATGTTTAATTGTTTGCAGTATTTGAAAGTACGTCCCTTCTTTAATTTCTGATGCTGATAATTTGTTTTCTCTCTCTTTTGTTTTCCTTGATCAGTTTAGCCAGAGGTTGTCAGTTTTATTAATCTTTTCAAATAACTCTATTTCACTGATATTTGGCTTTATTTTTTTTATTCTACTTTGAGTTTTATCTTCTTTTTCTAGCTATTGAACACAGAAGCTTACATTATTTTCTTTCGTAAGAAAAATATAATTCTAGTAGTTTCCCCTCTAATCCTACATTAATTTTCTTCAGTTCCATATACTTTTTGTCATTTTCATTGTTATTTTTTACTGGAAGAATGGATTACTTAGAAGTATTTTAATTTCTGAATGAGAATTCTTTGGATATCATTCTTTTATTGACTTCTGATGTAAAATTCAGCTTTGTTCAGAGAATAATAATTCTTTGTTCAGAGAATAAATAATAATTCATAATTTGTATGAATGCATTCCTTTCAGATTTATTGAGACTCGTTTCATTGTCCACCATAAGCTTTATCTTAGTTAATTTTCCACAGGCGTTTAAAAAAAACGAGTATTCTGCTGCATGTAGACAGGTTATAAATGTCAAGGTGGTTGATATAGTAGACTCTTTACTTGTTCTGTCAATTACTGAAAGAAGTTTAAGATCTTTAACCATTCCAGGTATTATTGTGGGCTTTACTATGTTTCGTTTCAATTCCGTCAACTTTTGTGCATTTGAAGCATGTATTTCAAAACCTTCACTGTTGGTAGATTGATCTCCTTATCATTTTGCAGTGTCCTTGCTTATTCCTGGTAATATTTGTTGTTCTGAAATTGTTAACATAACCTCTCCAGCTTTCTTTTCATAAGTGTTTACGTGGCATGGATTTTTGACCTTCATGACTTCTATGACTGTTTTAAAGTAGGGTTCTTGTAGATAGCATGTGGTTAAGTCTTTTTTACTTACTCTGACAATTTGCCTTTTAATTGGCTTGACTCGACTTTTGCATATTTTTGGAATTATGTGCTTGGTTTTATGTGTACATCTTGCATGCTGTTTGCTATTTTTCCTTTCTATTCTTTGATTCCTCCCCCCTTCTTTCTTTTGGATTAATTGGGTATTTTAAGATTTCTTTTTTGTTTCTGCAGTTGTGTTATTAGTAAAAATTGTGTGGAATATGTGTGTGGGGGGTGGAAATGCGTGCTCTCGCATTTACAATACTTATTTTTAATTTTTTGTCCTCTACCTTCAAGTAATGTTATGTCATTTCATATACTACAGAAAAATTTTGTAGTAGTATGCCCCCATTCTGTAAGATCTATCCCAGTTGCTCCCTCGTGGCCAGAAGTGTAAGTTGTCTGTGTGTGTGCATACTCAGTCATATCCAACTCTGCGATCTTGTGGAGTGTAGCCCACTAGGCTCCTCTGTTCATGGCATTCTCCAGGCAAGAATGCTAGAGTGGGTTGCTATGCTCTTCTCCAGGAGATCTTCCTGACCAGATATCAAACCCAGGTCTCCTGCATTGCAGGTGGATTCTTTATTGTCTGCGCTACTTTTTTGGCAGCCACTAATTTGCATTCTCTTTTTATGGACTTGTCTGTTGGGACATTTCATATAAACGGAATTGCACAATATGTAGTATTTTGTGTCTCGTGCCTTTCAGTTAGCATAATCTTCTAAAGATTCTTCCATGTAATAGTATATATCACTTTTTATGGCCTGATAATATTCCATTCTAGCAATAGAACACATTTCTTTTTTCCGTCAACTTTTGTGCATTTGAAGCATGTATTTCAAAACCTTCACTGTTGGTAGATTGATCTCCTTATCATTTTGCAGTGTCCTTGCTTATTCCTGGTAATATTTGTTGTTCTGAAATTGTTAACATAACCTCTCCAGCTTTCTTTTCATAAGTGTTTACGTGGCATGGATTTTTGACCTTCATGACTTCTATGACTGTTTTAAAGTAGGGTTCTTGTAGATAGCATGTGGTTAAGTCTTTTTTACTTACTCTGACAATTTGCCTTTTAATTGGCTTGACTCGACTTTTGCATATTTTTGGAATTATGTGCTTGGTTTTATGTGTACATCTTGCATGCTGTTTGCTATTTTTCCTTTCTATTCTTTGATTCCTCCCCCCTTCTTTCTTTTGGATTAATTGGGTATTTTAAGATTTCTTTTGTTTCTGCAGTTGTGTTATTAGTAAAAATTGTGTGGAATATGTGTGTGGGGGGTGGAAATGCGTGCTCTCGCATTTACAATACTTATTTTTAATTTTTTGTCCTCTACCTTCAAGTAATGTTATGTCATTTCATATACTACAGAAAAATTTTGTAGTAGTATGCCCCCATTCTGTAAGATCTATCCCAGTTGCTCCCTCGTGGCCAGAAGTGTAAGTTGTCTGTGTGTGTGCATACTCAGTCATATCCAACTCTGCGATCTTGTGGAGTGTAGCCCACTAGGCTCCTCTGTTCATGGCATTCTCCAGGCAAGAATGCTAGAGTGGGTTGCTATGCTCTTCTCCAGGAGATCTTCCTGACCAGATATCAAACCCAGGTCTCCTGCATTGCAGGTGGATTCTTTATTGTCTGCGCTACTTTTTTGGCAGCCACTAATTTGCATTCTCTTTTTATGGACTTGTCTGTTGGGACATTTCATATAAACGGAATTGCACAATATGTAGTATTTTGTGTCTCGTGCCTTTCAGTTAGCATAATCTTCTAAAGATTCTTCCATGTAATAGTATATATCACTTTTTATGGCCTGATAATATTCCATTCTAGCAATAGAACACATTTCTTTTTTCCGTTCATCAGTTGATGGACATTTGGGTTGTTTTCATTATTATGAATAATATTCTCATGATCATTTTTTAAAAACATTTTTATTTTATTTATTTATTGTTTTTTTAATTTTCATCCATCTTTATTCTTTGGCCTGTGTGGGCCTCCCATCACAGCCTCCTCTCTTGTTGCAGAGCACTGGCCCTGGGTGCATGTGCTCCAGAGCGCTGGCTCGTAATTAGACACACCGGTCCAACCGCCCCACATCATGTGAGATCTTCCCAGACCAGGGATCCAACCAGTGCCCCTTGCACTGCAAGGCAGACTCTTTACCCACTGGACCACCAGGGAAGCTCTCCCATGAACATTTATGTAGAAGTTTTTGTTTCAACATTATGTTTTCCAGGCTCTACAGTATTTATTTAGAAGTATAATTGCTCAAGTAACGTGGTGATTCTGTTGTTTAACATTTTGGCGATAATAGGAGAGGCTGTGTATATGGGGAGGGGTGGAGAAATCTCTTACCTTTCTTTCAGTTTTGTTGCAAGTATAAAACTCTTCTAAAAAATGCAAATAATAAAATCTTTTAAGGTGTGTTGGGGTAGTGGAATAAATGTTGCTTCAACTCTGGATTTCGGGCCTGAAGGTGTCTGCTTGAGCACCCAATGACCAGCTGTACCAGGGTAAAATAGAACTTGTCCATCCCAGATCTGCTCTTAGCATCCTTCGGTCTCAGACTGGGATGCCAGAGCACCCTGTGCAGCTCATCTGTGCATCCTCAGAAGAGATGCCCACCCCGCTTCCTTCTTCATCAGGCAGGAGCAAGGTGGACTTTGTTTCAAAAGAAAAACTGCCGAATCCCCACGTTTAAGAGAATTTCTTTTGAGTCTGGGGCAGTCAAGGCTGACACATACAGTGCAATCTCAGCCAGCACACTATATATGATTAAACTCTGAGCTTGTGCAGCATTGAGACTTTGTGATTATGTCTAGCCTCGCATTCTAAGATAGTACTTTTTTGTTCAGGGAACTTCTCTTGAAGGGCATGGATAAGTTTTTATTTACAGTTTAATTGGCATGCATCAGTAAGGACTAGGTTTGCATACCAGTAACAGAAACCTCGATAAGTATTGACTTAAGCAAGTTAGAATTTGCTTTCTCATGTATTGTGAAGTTCAGAGATAGGGAATCCATGGCTGATACAACTGCTGAAGGATGTTACCAAGAAACCCGTATCCTGTCTGCTTACCCTATGGTTGTTGTCTTCATGATCACAAGATGGCTGTTGTATCTCCAGAGACTTCCTGAAGGTTTTGGAAGGAAGAAGGGGGAAGGATAAAGGGAAGTTGCTTTTTATAAGGTTTTGCATTTGTCTGATAGACTGTACCTTCTCAGAGGTTGAAAACCGCCTTTCCTTGGCCAGAACAAGTGGTAGAGTTGGTGTGACTTATTATTTAACTTATGGAATGTGGAAGTAGTATGAAATCGTGGTTGAGAACGTAGACCTGAATGTCAAAACTGAGTGAGTTATGTCCTAGCTGTGTGGCTTTAACACCTCTGTGTGTCGGTTTTCTTATCTATAAAGTGGGTCTAGTAATAGGTACCTGTGCTGTTGAAAGGATTAAATAGGTTGATACATGTCATGTCATTGTTTAAATGGACGTGCGTAGCTCATGTTAAGTCTTAGTTATCATTAGCATCTTCACGGCCTGGAAGAGTTACTGAAGTTGAAGTTGTAAATGAATCACTCAAGGTGTCTGCTTGAGCACCCAATGACCAGCTGTACCAGGGTAAAATAGAACTTGTCCATCCCAGATCTGCTCTTAGCATCCTTCGGTCTCAGACTGGGATGCCAGAGCACCCTGTGCAGCTCATCTGTGCATCCTCAGAAGAGATGCCCACCCCGCTTCCTTCTTCATCAGGCAGGAGCAAGGTGGACTTTGTTTCAAAAGAAAAACTGCCGAATCCCCACGTTTAAGAGAATTTCTTTTGAGTCTGGGGCAGTCAAGGCTGACACATACAGTGCAATCTCAGCCAGCACACTATATATGATTAAACTCTGAGCTTGTGCAGCATTGAGACTTTGTGATTATGTCTAGCCTCGCATTCTAAGATAGTACTTTTTTGTTCAGGGAACTTCTCTTGAAGGGCATGGATAAGTTTTTATTTACAGTTTAATTGGCATGCATCAGTAAGGACTAGGTTTGCATACCAGTAACAGAAACCTCGATAAGTATTGACTTAAGCAAGTTAGAATTTGCTTTCTCATGTATTGTGAAGTTCAGAGATAGGGAATCCATGGCTGATACAACTGCTGAAGGATGTTACCAAGAAACCCGTATCCTGTCTGCTTACCCTATGGTTGTTGTCTTCATGATCACAAGATGGCTGTTGTATCTCCAGAGACTTCCTGAAGGTTTTGGAAGGAAGAAGGGGGAAGGATAAAGGGAAGTTGCTTTTTATAAGGTTTTGCATTTGTCTGATAGACTGTACCTTCTCAGAGGTTGAAAACCGCCTTTCCTTGGCCAGAACAAGTGGTAGAGTTGGTGTGACTTATTATTTAACTTATGGAATGTGGAAGTAGTATGAAATCGTGGTTGAGAACGTAGACCTGAATGTCAAAACTGAGTGAGTTATGTCCTAGCTGTGTGGCTTTAACACCTCTGTGTGTCGGTTTTCTTATCTATAAAGTGGGTCTAGTAATAGGTACCTGTGCTGTTGAAAGGATTAAATAGGTTGATACATGTCATGTCATTGTTTAAATGGACGTGCGTAGCTCATGTTAAGTCTTAGTTATCATTAGCATCTTCACGGCCTGGAAGAGTTACTGAAGTTGAAGTTGTAAATGAATCACTCAAGAATTTAGGTTTTTTTAGACAGAAAATAAAAGAGCACTTAGATGAACAGCTCTTGTGTTGTCTGGCACCCGGGACGCTCTAGGAAGCTGGTAGAACCTGGTTACTCTGGTAGCTGCATTGCACTGTGAGAAGTGATGGGCAAGTTAAAGTATTGGGGCCAGTTATATTATTCATATAATTCATCTTAG
Organism: Tragulus kanchil; assembly: GCA_022376925.1. NCBI lineage: Eukaryota > Metazoa > Chordata > Mammalia > Artiodactyla > Tragulidae > Tragulus > Tragulus kanchil. The sequence continues at coordinate 29,059,280 of JAIOJX010000024.1, forward strand.
AACTTGACGTCCCTTAGGGCCATCTGGAGCAGATTATTATTTTACCAGCAATCCCCTGAAGTTCATTCTGCTCGATAGAAATTTCATCTCTCATTAGTAGAAAGTTTGACGACTTACCTGTCTATTTAAATTTGATTTTGTTGGTATTGTTGTTGGCTTTCTCCAGTTTGTAATCCCTCTACTTTAAAAAAATTTATTAACGATTTTTTTCTGTTTTGTTTTCAGCCCTATCTGCTTTGATATGATCGAGGAAGCGTACATGACGAAGTGTGGCCACAGTTTTTGGTAAGGTGATTTTATTTAGTGATACTGTCTTCTCACAGTTTTTAATTCTGAGTAAATGTAGCCAGTGAGAAGTTACATCTTTAAAGCTACTGTTGATTATTTTGGATCATATTTCCTTCACTGATACTCCTTTACAGGTTTGACATCTCAAGGCAAACATGTGGTTAGTGGTGTAATTTCTGGAAAATACTTAGATTTACCATTGATGTGAAGGATGGGAGTAATTACTGAGTACCTTCTCAGAGGTTGAAAACCGCCTTTCCTTGGCCAGAACAAGTGGTAGAGTTGGTGTGACTTATTATTTAACTTATGGAATGTGGAAGTAGTATGAAATCGTGGTTGAGAACGTAGACCTGAATGTCAAAACTGAGTGAGTTATGTCCTAGCTGTGTGGCTTTAACACCTCTGTGTGTCGGTTTTCTTATCTATAAAGTGGGTCTAGTAATAGGTACCTGTGCTGTTGAAAGGATTAAATAGGTTGATACATGTCATGTCATTGTTTAAATGGACGTGCGTAGCTCATGTTAAGTCTTAGTTATCATTAGCATCTTCACGGCCTGGAAGAGTTACTGAAGTTGAAGTTGTAAATGAATCACTCAAGAATTTAGGTTTTTTTAGACAGAAAATAAAAGAGCACTTAGATGAACAGCTCTTGTGTTGTCTGGCACCCGGGACGCTCTAGGAAGCTGGTAGAACCTGGTTACTCTGGTAGCTGCATTGCACTGTGAGAAGTGATGGGCAAGTTAAAGTATTGGGGCCAGTTATATTATTCATATAATTCATCTTAGAACTTGACGTCCCTTAGGGCCATCTGGAGCAGATTATTATTTTACCAGCAATCCCCTGAAGTTCATTCTGCTCGATAGAAATTTCATCTCTCATTAGTAGAAAGTTTGACGACTTACCTGTCTATTTAAATTTGATTTTGTTGGTATTGTTGTTGGCTTTCTCCAGTTTGTAATCCCTCTACTTTAAAAAAATTTATTAACGATTTTTTTCTGTTTTGTTTTCAGCCCTATCTGCTTTGATATGATCGAGGAAGCGTACATGACGAAGTGTGGCCACAGTTTTTGGTAAGGTGATTTTATTTAGTGATACTGTCTTCTCACAGTTTTTAATTCTGAGTAAATGTAGCCAGTGAGAAGTTACATCTTTAAAGCTACTGTTGATTATTTTGGATCATATTTCCTTCACTGATACTCCTTTACAGGTTTGACATCTCAAGGCAAACATGTGGTTAGTGGTGTAATTTCTGGAAAATACTTAGATTTACCATTGATGTGAAGAGCCGACTCACTGGAAAAGATTCCTGATGCTGGCAAAGACTGAAGGCAAGAGGGGAAGAGGGTGACAGCGGATGAGATGGTTGGATGGCATCACTGACTCACTGGACAGTAGTTTGAACAAACTTAGGGGAAGGCTGATGGACAGAGAGGCTTGGCATGCTGTAGTTTATGAGGTCGCAGAATCGGACACAACTTAGCAGCTGAACAGCCACCACCCCTTCACCTTTTCTTCTTTCAGAGATTTGAAAGTAAAGTGTAGAAAAGATTGGAAAGTGAGGTTTTCATTTTTCTTAGCTGTCTTCCTCTTTTAATTCACTTTGGCATTTCAGAAAGCTTATTAGATTGCCAAGCCAGTTCAGTGATCTTGCTTCACTAAGTTGTGAAGTATAATAAATTACAGATTGATTTTATAATTAGACAGTCCTGATCTTTTCAGTGAGTCCTTTAATCTTCATGGTATGTCTTTAGCTCATTGGTGGGAAGCCCTATTGGTTTCTTTTTTTGGGGGGTTGGGGGACGGGGGGCGGGTTGGGGAGGGAGGGAGGCAGGCAGGCCACTTCTATTGGTCTTTCATTTCTCTATTTTCATCCATCTTTGCTCTTTGGCCCGTGTTGGCCTCCCATCGTGGTGGCGTCTGTTGTCGCAGAGCGCCGGCTCTGGGCGCATGCGCTCCAGAGCTCCGGCTCCATAATTGGACACATCGGTCCAGCCGCTCTGCGGCATGTGGGATCTTCCCAGGCCAGGGATCGAACCGGCGCCCTTTGCCCTGCAAGGTGGTGTCCTTACCTACTGGACCATCAGGAAAGCCCCCTATTGGTTTCTTAAATTCTCTTTACCTTCAAATAAAAATAAAGTTTAGATCCTTTTTACAGTTCAAGTCACTGTGTTACAGTTTGATATGATTGTGGTTTTTCTTTCCTTTTCCCCATCATGCCTCTTTTATTTATATTTATTTTCATCCATCTTTATTCTTTGGCCTGTGTGGACCTCCCATTGCAGTGGCCTCTCACGTTGCAGAGCACTGGCTCCGGATACATGAGCTCCAGTGTGCTGGCTCTTAATTAGACACACCAGTCCAGCTGCTCTGTGGCACATGGATCGAACTGGTGCCTCTTGCACTGCAAGGTGCACTTTTTAACCATTGGGCACCAGGAGAGCCATGATTGTGTTTTAAATACCTACAAGAGAGCAGGTTTTGGTAGAATAGGGATGATAACATTGGCAGGAGCCAATAAATCTGGAGGCTGATGATCCCATTGCCAGGCTTGATAAACTATGAAACTTTGTGCTTTTGTTTAAAGTAGAGGCTCATAATTACTTACCCTAACTAACATGTGAGACCTAGGGAACTTCAGTGGTTAACAGTAGCCTGTTGTATCAACTCTGCTTATTTGGACCTGGTAATCTGGAGTGAAGCAGCATACCACTTCCAAGAGCCCATCCAGATTATTAACACTGAATCAGATTGAGCCACATCAGCTGTTCTCACTTATAAATGACAAGTCTTTCCTAGTAGCGGGTTGGAGACGATACAGCAGAAAGTTACTTCACTTTATTCATTCCCACATCACAGTGAATCTGCTGTTAATATTAGCTATAGTCTAACTGAAGCTCAGTGGTAGAATTTAGAAAATCTGTATTCTTTATGATATAGAGATAAGGCTTACTTTTTCTCTTTCCCCTTTGCTGTCTCCAGCTTGTCCCCTGCCTACTGCTTCTCAGACCTCATGTATGTCAACTGCTGATCTACTATTTTGCTTTATTACAAATTAGTTATAATTAACAGGGTGCCTCAGTGCTGTCATCTTGCAGCATCCTGTGATCAAGCTTGAGTGTCCGTTTTCCATTGGCAGTTTCCATTGACTAATCTACCATCTCGTACCTTATTGTTAGTCTTTTTCTTGTACCTGGTTGTTATATACAACCACTGGTACTGATCTGTTATTTTTGTACCCCCTTCTTTTTTGAGAATTTGCTGATTAATCAGTTTTCTATACCTATTCATCCCTGTTGACTCAGAGACAAAAATCGATTATATTTGTAGGTAGGTAAATACTTAATAGGAGAAACAGAACAAGTATGTACATCTGTGGAGAAACAGTCCTTTGTTGTGATGATATCTTACTAGGGGACACGGGTACCCATCCATGTCGGCACACTGTGGTACTAAGTTTATTTTTAACAGTTGCAGTGTGAATAGCTTTTGAAAGTTTCTCAGGTGGACCACAAATATGTACCCTTTTTATCTCTTTATGCTCACCTATTTTGATCGTTAGTTGAGCTATTTCCTCTTCTTTTGGAATCAAAAACATTGCATTTGGGCTGGTGATGATTTGGTAGATAGATTAATGAGAATGAGTTAGAGTTACTGTGTTAGGGCTTCCCAGTAAAGAGCGTGCCTGCCATAGCAGGAGACCTAGGAGAAGCAGATTCAACCTCTGAGTTGGGAAGATGCCAAAGAAGAAGACCCGGGAATCCACTCCAGTGTTCTTGCCTGGAGGATCCCATGGGCAGAGGAGCTCAGTGGGCTACAGTCCATAGGGTTGCAAAGAGTTGGACACGATCGAAGTGACTTAACATGCACACATGTGATAAGAAATATTGAAACTTTCTTGGAGTGTTTTATATGACCCAGAAGGCAACAGAAGTATGTTTCTTTTTTGTTCATATCTATTTTTTCCATGCGTGCAACATTTACTGAGTTCCAACTCTTTAATGGGATATTGTGCTAGATATTAATGGTGTGTGCGTGTGTTAGTTGCTCAGTTGCAGGGGGTTTTTTTTGACCCACTTGTCATGTAGGCATGTATTCTGGTAGTATTAAGTCATTTCTTTTTCCCCTAAGCAGACTATAAAAGTTTCCTTGTTGGAACATTAATCTATAGTATTTACATATCTTGTTTATGCTTTTCGCCTGTATTCATATTGTACAACCCTCCCAGACTTTGGACACTGCTACAAAGTTATAGTAATCAAAAACAGTATTGACACGAAAACAGACATATGGATCAATGGAACAGAATAGAGAATCCAGGAATAAACCTAAGTGCCTATGGTTAGTTAATCTTCAACAAAGGAGGGAAGAATATACAGTGGATAAAAGACAGTCTCTTCAGCAAATGTTGGGACAGCTGGACAGCTACCTGTTGATAGAAAAAATCGATTATATTTGTAGGTAGGTAAATACTTAATAGGAGAAACAGAACAAGTATGTACATCTGTGGAGAAACAGTCCTTTGTTGTGATGATATCTTACTAGGGGACACGGGTACCCATCCATGTCGGCACACTGTGGTACTAAGTTTATTTTTAACAGTTGCAGTGTGAATAGCTTTTGAAAGTTTCTCAGGTGGACCACAAATATGTACCCTTTTTATCTCTTTATGCTCACCTATTTTGATCGTTAGTTGAGCTATTTCCTCTTCTTTTGGAATCAAAAACATTGCATTTGGGCTGGTGATGATTTGGTAGATAGATTAATGAGAATGAGTTAGAGTTACTGTGTTAGGGCTTCCCAGTAAAGAGCGTGCCTGCCATAGCAGGAGACCTAGGAGAAGCAGATTCAACCTCTGAGTTGGGAAGATGCCAAAGAAGAAGACCCGGCAATCCACTCCAGTGTTCTTGCCTGGAGGATCCCATGGGCAGAGGAGCTCAGTGGGCTACAGTCCATAGGGTTGCAAAGAGTTGGACACGATCGAAGTGACTTAACATGCACACATGTGATAAGAAATATTGAAACTTTCTTGGAGTGTTTTATATGACCCAGAAGGCAACAGAAGTATGTTTCTTTTTTGTTCATATCTATTTTTTCCATGCGTGCAACATTTACTGAGTTCCAACTCTTTAATGGGATATTGTGCTAGATATTAATGGTGTGTGCGTGTGTTAGTTGCTCAGTTGCAGGGGGTTTTTTTTGACCCACTTGTCATGTAGGCATGTATTCTGGTAGTATTAAGTCATTTCTTTTTCCCCTAAGCAGACTATAAAAGTTTCCTTGTTGGAACATTAATCTATAGTATTTACATATCTTGTTTATGCTTTTCGCCTGTATTCATATTGTACAACCCTCCCAGACTTTGGACACTGCTACAAAGTTATAGTAATCAAAAACAGTATTGACACGAAAACAGACATATGGATCAATGGAACAGAATAGAGAATCCAGGAATAAACCTAAGTGCCTATGGTTAGTTAATCTTCAACAAAGGAGGGAAGAATATACAGTGGATAAAAGACAGTCTCTTCAGCAAATGTTGGGACAGCTGGACAGCTACCTGTAACCCATGAAATTATAACACTTCCTTACACCGTACACAAAAATAAACTCAAAATTATTTAAAGACTTAAAGACAAGGCATGATACCATTAAAAATTCTATAGGAGAACATAGGTAAATGTTCTTTGACATAAGTCATATTAGTATTTTTTTAGTTCAGTCTCCTAAGGCAAAAGAAATAAAAGCAAAAATCCAGACGGGACCTAATCAAACTTACATGCTTTTTGCACATCAAAGGAAACCATGAACAAAGCAAAAAGACAGGGCTTCCCTAGTGGCCCAGTGGGTAGAGAGTCCTCCTTGCAGTGCAAGGGGCGCCGGTTCTGTCCCTGGCCCGGGAAGGTCCCATGTGCTGCGGAGCGGCTGGACCAGTGTGTCCATTTATGAGCCAGCTCTCTGGAGCACATGCACCCAGAGTTAGTGCTCTGCAACTAGAGAGGCCACTGCAATGGGAGGCCCACATAGGCCAAAGAACAAAGATGGATAAAAATAAACAAAAAACCAATAAAAGAGGGAAAGAGGGAAAAATTTAAAAAAGAAAAAATGGAACTACTTTATTAAAAAAGACAACCTACAGACGGGGAGAAAATGTTTGCAAAAGATGTCACCAGGGCTTCCCTTGTGGTCCAGTGGGTAGAGTCCGCCTTGCAATGCAAGAGGCATTGGTTCCATCCCTGGTCCAGGAAGATTCCATGTGCCTCAGAGCAGCTGGACCGCTGTGTCCAATTACAAGCCGGTGTCCTGGAGCACATGCGCACAGAATCGGTGCTCTGCAATGAAAGAGACCCCTGCAGTGGGAGGCCCACACTGGCCGAAGAATAAAGGTGGATGAAAATAAATAAATAATCAATAAAAGAGACCAAAAATTTAAAAAAAAAAAAAAAAAAAAAAAAAACTGAGTTAACTAATTTAACTCTTAACAGAAAAAAAAAAAAAAGAAAAGATGTGACTAACAAGCTTAACTTTCAAAATACGCAAATATCTCTGTGTCAAAAAAAAAAAAAAAAAGAGAATACCTGAATAAACATTTCAGCAAAGAATACATATAGATGGCCATTAATTGGACAAAAAATTGCTCCACATTACTAATTATTAGGAAATGCAAATCAGAACTACAGTGAAGTATCTCATATTGGTGAGAATGGCTGTCATCAAAAAGTCTGCAAATCAATAAATGCTGGAGAGAGTGTGGAGAAAAAGGTACCCTCCTACACTGTTCGTAGGGAGGTAGATTGGTGCAGGCACTATGGAAAACAGTCTGGAGGTCCCTTAAAAAACTAAAAACAAAGTTAGCATATGATCCTATGGTCCCACTCCTCAGCACATTTCCTGAGAAAATGCGGATTCAAAAAGATATGCATAGCAGCACTGTTTACAGTATCCAAGACGTGGAAGCCCCCTGAATATTCATCAACTAATGATAAATGGATAAAGAAGATGTGATATACATTCAGTGGAATATTACTCAGCCATGAAGAAGAGTAAAACATTGCCTTTTGTAGCAACCTGGGTGGACCTGGAGATTATCATACGAGGTTAAGCAAGTCAGGCAGAGAAGTATAAACACCGTTTGTATGTGGAATCTGAAAAATATACAACTCAATTTATTTAGAAAACAAATGGAATGACTGGCCTAGGAAACAAACTTATGGTTGCCAAAGGCTAAATAGGATGGGAGGGATAAATTGAGTATGGGATTAATAGATACACATTATTATATATAAAATAAGTAACAAGCATGTACTGTTGTCTAGTGCACAGAACTATATGCAATACCTTGTAATAACCTAAAATGGAAAAGAATCCAAAGCTGTGCATCTGGAATGAATGAAATATTATAAATCACCTATAGTTTAATAAAATTATATTTTTTTAAAACAGAAATGGAATTGTATCCACTGTGTTAGGGATTATTTTTTTCAGTAACATAGTACTATAATGACTTTTCACAATATCAATTTGATGTTTCTTTGCAGTTTAGTTGAATGAAATTTTCAAAGTTGTTTTAAATTTTAAGACACAATTGTAAAAAGCCAAACATTACAGAAGTAAATAGTGAGAAGGGAAAATTTTGTCTTAATGGTATTTCTCTAGCTATATTTGTTAATAGTTACTATTTTTCATGGTTCATAGCTACATATTATGATTTTTATTGACTGTGTACATTGCATTGGATTGATGTTTCTAAATTTATGTAGTCAATTTTCTAGTGTTCTGGTTGCTTCTAACTTATTTTGCAGTTTACAGATAATTTTGAACATGTTTATACTTATATATATTTGCTTATTTCCTTAAGATAAGTTATTTCCTAGATGTAAAATAGTATCTCAAAGAGGATACACAGCCTTAAGAATTTTCTGTACACTTTGTCTTTTAGAAAGTTATGATGGTTAAATTTCCTGCTACAGTACATGAAATTATTATTCATTTTGTACATGTACTCCTAGCTCTGATAGTTTTTTCCTTTTCTATTCCATTTGGTAAAAGCTTTTTTTTTTTTTTTTTGTAATAATTTTGGCTTCTTTTATTGGTCCTTCATTTATTTGTTTTCATCCATCTTAATTCTTTGGTCTGCGTGGGCCTCCCATCGCAGTGGCCTCTCCCGTTGGAGAGCACCGGCTCTGGGCGCCTGCACTTCAGAGCTCCGGCTCATAATTGGGCACACCAGTCCAGCCGCTCCGCGGCACGTGGGACCTTCCCACGCCAGGGATCAAACTGGTGCCCCTTGCACTGCAAGGTGGACTCTTTACCCACTGGGCCATCAGGGAGGGCCTCCATTTGGTAAAAGCTAGTATATAATTTTAAATCATCTTATCATCCTCATGAAGATGGTGGTTTCCCATACTTATTGCCTAATTTTGTTTTGTTGATTTTTCTGTTTCCTTATTTTCTTTTTATTTGAACGAGCTCTTTGTATAAGGATATCAGCACTCCAAGAACAGAGTCTGTTTAACTCAGTCGTAGGCACTTATTTTTCTTGCTATTGTTACGTACTGTTTAAATTGCATAAGCTTAAAAGTGTATCTTTTAAAATTTTATATACAGTAGGCTTGTTGAGTGTATTTTTAAGTAACTTTTGTATACTATTATCTAATAAATGTCTTCTTTTTTACAATATGAAAGTATAAGCTGAAAAAAATTTAGTAGCTGCTCTTTCATGCTATTATGTTGAAGTACTTATATTTACTGCTATTACTTATGTTGAAATGACGAATAGAAAACTTATAGGCATTATATTGTGACCAGTTTGTTAATTTGTCACTGATTTAATGAAGCCTATTTTGTTTTTTCTTTGTTGATAGTTACAAGTGTATTCATCAGAGTTTGGAGGATAATAATAGATGTCCCAAGTGTAACTATGTTGTGGATAATATTGACCATCTGTATCCTAATTTCTTGGGTGAGTCTGAATGATTTTTAAATTTTAAAAATATTCAGTCCCCAAAAGGTTGTGCTAGCACTAATTTATTTAGAGAACACAGCTTCGAGGTAAGCAGATCTCTTTCCTACTCACCAGAGCGCTTTCCCTAGTTCTGCTTGGGCTGTGACATCAATTCTCTGCTATATGTACCATTTCATATTGTATTTAAATTTCATTTAAAAAAGTGTCATTGACTGATACCACTCTTAGATTCTTACAGTGAGAGTGCCAAATCCTAACCACTAAGCCCCCAGGAAGTGTCAGGGTTCTTCCATTGATAGCTGGGTAGAATGGGAGACTGTAGGAGAACTCCAGAGTTCCAGAGCCCTGTCTCTGTATCATGTTGTGCATTCTTGTTTTTGTTTTGTGGCAAAAGTAAAAAGCAGTGGAGGAAAAGGATAATGGAGAATAGGAAAATGGAAAAAAACTTGGGTAGGAGGACTGAATGAGGGAAGAGTCTGTGACCTGAGGAGGAAATTGAAAAGTAAAACTGAGGAAAGACATGAATGTGGAACTTCGGAGGGAGGAATGGTGAGTGGGGAAGAGAGGTACAAATAGGGAGGCAAATAGGCTAAGGTAAATGCCAAGTGGTTGGGAATAATACCTAGTCAGAGACCAGTTAAGAAAAGTCTACTAAATTTTACATGTTGAAAAGCCTAACATAGTGTGGGATATTTTTGGCGGGGGAGGGGGAGAAGGTGGGGGCAGGTTGGGGAGGAGGGGCGGGTGGGCCACTTCATTGGTCTTTCATTTATCTGTTTTCATCTGTCTTTGTTCTTTGGCCATTGTGGGCCTCCCATCGCGGTGGCCTCTGGCTCTGAGCACATGCGCTCCTGAGCTCCGACTTGGTAATTGGACACATTGGTCCAGCTGCTCCGCGGCACATGGGATCTTCCTAAGCCAGGGATCGAACCGGCGCCCCCTGCACTGCAAGGTGGTGTCCTTACCCACTGGACCACCAGGGATGCCCAGTGTGGGAAATTTTTAGCTTGAATTTTTGGAAATGAAGATTAATTTTCCAGAGATTAGTTTTCAGGTATAGATGGGCATGAAGTAGGGCACTATCGGATATGTATATCAGAAAGGATCGTTCTTCTTTCTAAAGCATAACGTACTTATGGGTAAGGATGTGATGACTACTTTTATGTTAAATTCTGACCTCCCCTTGCTTCAGTTGCAGTTTGATTTGTTAGGGGTTTATAATGTTAAACCCTGTTTAACATTATAAAACCTGTTCAGTTGTGACCTTCCTTTTTTATCTCTATTCTGAAATTACACTGCCTTCAATCCTTTTTTCTCTTTCATTCTTCATTACAACACAGTATCTTTTCATAAAGGAAAACCATTGGATGATTGCACAGCAGAAAGGAACCCTAAAGAAAATATTTTTACAGTTTTCTGTTGGAATACCTGGTTCTTCTAGGTGGATAAAGTTTTATTGAAGAAAAGGAGAATGAACTCAGGAGAGAGGGAACACTGAGGGGTGTGGTCCTCTGTGGGCCTGGGCTTCACGAGCTGAGTTAGGGAAGCCGAAGTCCTGCAAAGCAGCAGCCTTAGTCCTTGAACTCACAAACATGGATCGATGCTGCTTTATGAGTTCTAGAATCTCTTTTCTCTGAATTCTCATACCTTTGGAAAATTGCTCCTTGTTTTGGAACGATTAATTACAGCAAGGAAGCCAATGGTCTTAAGATTTTTATATTTACCAAAATTTTCAGGCACTGTTCCTTAATGAGTCTACACGTTGTAAATTCTGTTATGTGCATTTCTAAACAGAGAGAGGGGAAATAACATATAATATGGAAGGAATATGAAAATGTAATACTAAAATGTAAAGTAATTTCATACTTTATGTATTCTCAAATGTATCCATTCAGTGAATAGCAAAGTCATAATTACTCATTTCCTAAGCTAGAAATTATCTTTGTGAAATAATTCTAAAGGGTTTAATTTTTTTGTAATTGGACACATTGGTCCAGCTGCTCCGCGGCACGTGGGATCTTCCCAGACCAGGGATCGAACCGGCGCCCCCTGCACTGCAAGGTGGTGTCCTTACCCACTGGACCACCAGGGATGCCCAGTGTGGGAAATTTTTAGCTTGAATTTTTGGAAATGAAGATTAATTTTCCAGAGATTAGTTTTCAGGTATAGATGGGCATGAAGTAGGGCACTATCGGATATGTATATCAGAAAGGATCGTTCTTCTTTCTAAAGCATAACGTACTTATGGGTAAGGATGTGATGACTACTTTTATGTTAAATTCTGACCTCCCCTTGCTTCAGTTGCAGTTTGATTTGTTAGGGGTTTATAATGTTAAACCCTGTTTAACATTATAAAACCTGTTCAGTTGTGACCTTCCTTTTTTATCTCTATTCTGAAATTACACTGCCTTCAATCCTTTTTTCTCTTTCATTCTTCATTACAACACAGTATCTTTTCATAAAGGAAAACCATTGGATGATTGCACAGCAGAAAGGAACCCTAAAGAAAATATTTTTACAGTTTTCTGTTGGAATACCTGGTTCTTCTAGGTGGATAAAGTTTTATTGAAGAAAAGGAGAATGAACTCAGGGAGAGAGGGAACACTGAGTGGTGTGGTCCTCTGTGGGCCTGGGCTTCACGAGCTGAGTTAGGGAAGCCGAAGTCCTGCAAAGCAGCAGCCTTAGTCCTTGAACTCACAAACATGGATCGATGCTGCTTTATGAGTTCTAGAATCTCTTTTCTCTGAATTCTCATACCTTTGGAAAATTGCTCCTTGTTTTGGAACGATTAATTACAGCAAGGAAGCCAATGGTCTTAAGATTTTTATATTTACCAAAATTTTCAGGCACTGTTCCTTAATGAGTCTACACGTTGTAAATTCTGTTATGTGCATTTCTAAACAGAGAGAGGGGAAATAACATATAATATGGAAGGAATATGAAAATGTAATACTAAAATGTAAAGTAATTTCATACTTTATGTATTCTCAAATGTATCCATTCAGTGAATAGCAAAGTCATAATTACTCATTTCCTAAGCTAGAAATTATCTTTGTGATAATCTAGTTTTTAACCTTCTCTTTGTGTGGATAAAAAATTTTTGGTTTTGGGTAATTGAAGTGTAAGGATTTTTTGCCCAGATTTGAAGTCTTTTAATTATAGTGCCACTTCCAATGTGATTATTTATGTCAGCTATAAAAATACATTTCAGGGCTTCCCCTGGTGGTCCAGTGGGTAAGGACACCGCCTTGCAGTGCAAGGGGCGCCGGTTCGAGCCCTGGCCTGGGAAGATCCCACGTGCCGCGGAGCGGCTGGACTGATGTGTCCAATCACCGAGCCGGAGCTCTGGAGCGCATGCGCCCAGAGCCGGTGCTCTGCAACGACAGAGGCCACCGCGATGGGAGGCCCACAGGAGCCAAAAGAACGAAGACGAATGAAAATAGAGAAATGAAAGACCAATAGAAGTGGCCCGCCCACTCCCCTCCCCCCAAAGTAAATAAATAAATAAATCTTTAAAAAAAAAAAAAAAAATACATTTCATCCTGCTACATCTATTTCTGTTTTACTGCACGTCACCCTTTCCAGTCTTTGCCTTTGAACAGTGATGGTCAAATCCTTAGGTTCCTGTGCACTCAGGATGCTACTGAGGTCTTTTTCTGAAAGTGGTTGTATCAGTTGTTTTTTCTGTACTGAAAAAGCTAGCTCTTCTCATGGTTTTAGTTTGAGATTACATGATTTATATAAAGCCTGTACTTCTTATTGGACTAAAAAGACCTTGAGCCTTCTAAAAGTAATAGCAGGGCTTCCCTGGTGGTCCAGTGGGTAAGGGCACCGCCTTGCAGTGCAAGGGCGCCGGTTTGATCCCTGGCCTGGGAAGATCCCACGTGCCACGGAGCGGCTGGACCGATGTTTCCAATTACCAAGCCGGAGCTCTGGAGCCCATGCACCCAGAGCTGGTGCTCTGCGACAACAAGATGCCACCGCGATGAGAGGCCCACACGGGCCAAAGAACAAAAAGATGGATGAAACTAGACAAGTGAAAGACCAGTGGAAGTGGCCCGCCCCCCGCCCCCTAGCCAAAATAAATAAATAAATAATGTTTAAAAGTAATAGCAGATTTCCTCTTGAGCATTGTAAAATAAGTTTAAGTTATATGAGTCTGAAGTATTCTTGTATTTTGTTTGTATTTTTGATTTTTGTTTTTTTTTTTCTTCTTTAGTATTCTAGTATTTTTATCGATATATTAGGAACCTTCATTTTTTTTTTTTTTTTTTGAAAAGAAAGTAAAGTTTTTTACAGTGGGGGAAGTAAGAGTCGCTGCCAGGACAGCCGGCCGGCCGGCTTCAGGGAAAAGTGGGAGACACCAGTGAGAACAGCGGGCCTCACAGCCGGCCAGCTCAAGGGAGTGCTGACCAGGACCCTTCATTTTTAATGCTTTACATTTAAGTTGAGTTGTGGCTAGAGGGCTGAGCTACACATTTTCAAAAAGGTCTTCAAACTCTTTTGCTTGAATGACTCATATAAAAATTCTGAGAAATGATGTACTTCCTACATTGATGTCCTATTTAAATGAATATTCAAATTGTTCTTTGTCTTAGTGGTTGTAAAGAATATAATTTTAAGAGTTTTATAATATGATTATTACTTAAAAATAAGCTTTTGGGCTTCCCTGGTGGTCCAGTGTGTAAGGACACCGCCTTGCAGTGCATGGGGTGCCGGTTCTATCCCTGGCGTGGGAAGATCCCACATACCGCAGAGCGGCTGGACCAATGTGTCCAGTTACTGAGTCAGAGCTCAGGAGCACATGCGCCCAGAGCCGGTGTTCTGCGACAACAGAGGCCACCGCGATGGGAGGCCCACACAGGCCAAAGAACAAAGATGGATGAAAATAGATAAATGAAAGACCAATAGAAGTGGCCTGCCTGCCCCCCTCCCTTCCCCCCCCCCCCCCTCCAAAAAAGTATAAATGAATAAAGTCATAGGTATAGTATTAAAAAAAAAGCTTTTATCTCTTTTTAAAGTGTATCTAGTGGAATTTGAACAGTGATACTTATCATTGATTCAAAAATAGACAAATTTTCATTAACAATGAGAAATTTTAGTTTTTGGCTTTTTGAACTTGTACTTAAATTGCATATTGCCCACATAGTTTTACCATTATATATTTTTGGGACTTCCCTGGCAGTCCAGTGGGTTAAGATACCACGTTTCCAATACAGGAGGTGAGGGTTCAATCCTTGCTTGGAGAATTAGGATCCCACATGATGCATGATGTAGCCAAAAAACCATATAAATATGTGTGTGTATACACACACACACACACACACACACACACACATATTCATGCTTGAAACCCTTATTGATTTATCTGTCATACTTTTCTGTAACAGAAAATAGAAATTGCAGACTTTGAAGTTTCTTTTGAACATAATTTTCTATTAAGTATAATTTAAATATTAAGTGTGTTTTCTCAGTCATAATTATTAGACATGCATTTGAAAAAAAACAAAATTTTAATGCTTTACATTTAAGTTGAGTTGTGGCTAGAGGGCTGAGCTACACATTTTCAAAAAGGTCTTCAAACTCTTTTGCTTGAATGACTCATATAAAAATTCTGAGAAATGATGTACTTCCTACATTGATGTCCTATTTAAATGAATATTCAAATTGTTCTTTGTCTTAGTGGTTGTAAAGAATATAATTTTAAGAGTTTTATAATATGATTATTACTTAAAAATAAGCTTTTGGGCTTCCCTGGTGGTCCAGTGTGTAAGGACACCGCCTTGCAGTGCATGGGGTGCCGGTTCTATCCCTGGCGTGGGAAGATCCCACATACCGCAGAGCGGCTGGACCAATGTGTCCAGTTACTGAGTCAGAGCTCAGGAGCACATGCGCCCAGAGCCGGTGTTCTGCGACAACAGAGGCCACCGCGATGGGAGGCCCACACAGGCCAAAGAACAAAGATGGATGAAAATAGATAAATGAAAGACCAATAGAAGTGGCCTGCCTGCCCCCCTCCCTTCCCACCCTCCCCCCTCCAAAAAAGTATAAATGAATAAAGTCATAGGTATAGTATTAAAAAAAAAAAAGCTTTTATCTCTTTTTAAAGTGTATCTAGTGGAATTTGAACAGTGATACTTATCATTGATTCAAAAATAGACAAATTTTCATTAACAATGAGAAATTTTAGTTTTTGGCTTTTTGAACTTGTACTTAAATTGCATATTGCCCACATAGTTTTACCATTATATATTTTTGGGACTTCCCTGGCAGTCCAGTGGGTTAAGATACCACGTTTCCAATACAGGAGGTGAGGGTTCAATCCTTGCTTGGAGAATT
This sequence comes from Tragulus kanchil, assembly GCA_022376925.1. Lineage (NCBI taxonomy): Eukaryota > Metazoa > Chordata > Mammalia > Artiodactyla > Tragulidae > Tragulus > Tragulus kanchil. The sequence continues at coordinate 29,074,869 of JAIOJX010000024.1, forward strand.
AGGATCCCACATGATGCATGATGTAGCCAAAAAACCATATAAATATGTGTGTGTATACACACACACACACACACACACACACACACACATATTCATGCTTGAAACCCTTATTGATTTATCTGTCATACTTTTCTGTAACAGAAAATAGAAATTGCAGACTTTGAAGTTTCTTTTGAACATAATTTTCTATTAAGTATAATTTAAATATTAAGTGTGTTTTTCTCAGTCATAATTATTAGACATGCATTTGATCAAATAAATACTTATAAATTTTATAAGGTGTTAGACAAAAGTTTGTTGAAAATGAGCTGCACGATATGTGATGGTGTTCTTCTAAATTAGTTGCAATGCCATTGATGATTAGTAGGACAAGTATTCAGTTTCATTTGCATTTTTTTAATTTATGTACAATCATCACAGCTTCTTAAAAAATTGAGGTATAATTGATATATAACATTGTGTAAGTTTAAGACCTTTTCTCTTTTATATTTAAAAGGGTAAGTCATGAGCCACTTTGCTAACATAAGTACTTTGATGGAGATTGAAGGAGCTTTGTACTAGCAAGATCACCTAGTTCTTTGACTCATTCTGAATTATATGCTTCAAAAAAAGAATCACTGACTTTAAAAAAAAAATTTAATGCCCTAATAGTTAACAAATCCACTTATTTCTTCAGTTTTAATGAAAACAAAGAATCGAAAGTCAAACATTCAGTGTGGATTTGGTTTTCTGGTCTTCAGAGTTGTAGTTTTTTTTTGGTAAGACAGATATTTCAACTCTTTTCTTTCAGGCCCTAAGCACAACGTTGTAGCTTTTCCTTTTTCTTCTTCCTCTACCTTTTCTCTCCCCTTCCCATACCCCGAAAAAGGAGCACAGTCTCACTCTCTGCCTTTCTATCCTCTTTGGTCGTGAGAGCTCTCTTTCTCTCCTCTTCTGGAAGGTTCCCACAGGGCAAGGGGGTTGTTTCCTCAGACCTCTGCAGCTACTCTCTTGCACTCCCGCCCGGGCTTCCTCTCTAACTCTCGCTGTCCTTCCATGATGCATGACCTCCCTCCAGCTACCCACTGGCCACCATCCCTGCCCTGGCAGTCTGTTTTCTAGTGGTCTCTGTGTATAAAGTTTATAAATTGAATGGTCTTATCTCCCTAATGAATGACCTTCTTACTCTTTAATGTAAAAGACAATGTGCACGCAAAACTTAAAATTTCTGTATAAAAAAAAATGTGGCCAACACATGTAATGGTCTTTACTACTGTCAAGTGCTTTCCCAGGTTCTTATGTATTCTCAGTCCTAAAATATAGGTAGTTGTCATCCTTCTTCCTCCAGTGGGGGAGCTAAAGCACTGAGAAGGCAAGTAACTTGTGTAAAGTTTAACAGCCCCAGTGAGTGGTAGAACTGCACTTTGGTCCTAAGTGGTCTGACCTGAATGTGTGCTGTTACTATGCTGTCTTGTCTCTAAAATGGCAGTTGCTAGAATGAAATCTTTAGCAATAGAAAGGCATTATGTTTGTTTTGTTTCATTTTGTTTTGTTGACTGTGCTGAGTCTTTGTTGAGAAGTATGGGCTCCAAGGATCGAAACTGCATGGCAAGCTGGATTCTTAACCACTGAACCACCAGGGAAGTCCCATAAAGGCATTATTTGTCCTCAGTACTGTGGTTATTATAAGGATCCAGAGAATTGTAATTATGGAATATTCATGTTCAGTGGTATAGGAGATTTCTTGAGATTCTACCCACTCTACACCTTCCCACTCCCTTTTTCTGTCCTCTCCCTGTGGCCTGTGGGATGTTAGTTCACTGACTAGGGTTTGAGTGCGGACATGGCAGTAGGTCCTCACCGCTGGGCCACCAGGCAGTTTCCCACACACTCTTACTTGAATTCTTTCCCACTTCTCTTCCTGCTTAGTGAATCCACCTGTTTTGGCCCAATTCTAATGTCACCATCTGTATGAAGTCTGCTCCTTAACATTTTGACAGCTCCTTGTCCTGTATTCTTTTAAAATCCATTTTGACGATAGTACTGATTATCATATTATAATCACTCCATTGTGTATATTTGTCTTCCTACTCTGAGTTGCTTGAGTCTTTAATGAAGTCTTTCTTAAGTTGAGTCTTAACTTGGTTCCTAGCATGGCCCTGGTACTTCTTTGATTTGTTCAAATATATTTGTAGTAAATTGTGGTATGGTGGGAAGTATTAAATAGTTAGGTTTGTATCCTAGTTCTGTCTTGTATTACGTGTCACCATGACTAACTTTCTTGTGCTCTTTTGAGTATTTTCTCATCTCTAAAATGCAAAGAATAGCCCATAGGAGAATCTCTGTAAAGGAAAGGCCAGTACGTTAAGCTAGCATAGTGCTAGTTGCCCTTTTCTTCATCAGTTCATCAGTTGAGTGTTAAAGACAAAAGAATCCAATTAAAAGTGGCTTGAACATTAAGGGAAATGTATTGATTTACACGGAAAGAATTTCTAGAATGAGTTAATTTTATATCTCAGTGATATGATCCAGTCTTTCCTGCTTTCTGGCCTTCCATCCCCAGCAGACGTTTTGGTCCTTTGGCTCGGTCCCCTCAGGAGAAATGCAGGATGACTCTAAGAGATTCCAGGTATCATCTCTAAATGAAGGCAGAGAAAGAGCTTGTTTTTCTTCAACCCTTCTCCTCTTAAAGACAGAGTATCCTTTATTGGCCAAAGCTAGGTCCCAGGGGTTAACCATTTTGTCAGTCACTGTCAAGGGCATGTGACTAGATTGGCTTAGGTTAGTCAAGCATCATGCCACAGGGCCAGGGAGGAACCTAGCCTCTCTGAAAGTATATGACAACTGGGGCAAAAAGACAATATTCTGATTTTTATTTAGTTATTCTTATTATTTATTTGCTTTAATTTTTGGCCATGCCGTGTGGTATGTGGAATCTTAGTTTCCTGATGCCCCTGCAGTTCAAGTGTGGAGTTTTAACCACTGGACTGCCAGGGAAGCCCCTCAGGTTCTTTTTTTTAAAAAAGGGTTAGGATGGTTTTTGGATGGGTAACTGACAGTGTTTGTCATGGTGTTTATAGAGAAGTCACACAAAAAAAGAACAATAAATAAAAATCCTTAGTGCCTGCCTCATAGAATCAGCCAGTTACCCTGTAGAGCACGGGACAGTCCCATGAAGTGAAGAGCCGTCTCTCTCCAGGTGCTGGGAGTGTCTTCATAGAGACGTGTAAGAGAAGGAACATATTCTGGAGACTTTTCCTTCTGCAGTAACAGTAGTAGTAATAGGAGCAGTAGTTGTAGTAGCTGTGGCAAAACTGTTTCTAATTTGAAATAAAATAGCACCCACGCATATTCTACTGAACTTTTTTTTTTGAGATTTGACTTTTTAAAATTAAATGGAATCTGTCTAAATAGAGAATTAGATGATACATTTAATGAAAATACAGGTTATGTGTGCTTTCTGTCTTGTTTCTGTTTTCAGTGAATGAGCTCATTCTCAAACAGAAGCAGAGATTTGAGGAAAAGAGGTTCAAATTGGACCACTCAGTGAGTAGCACCGTATGTTTCAACTCTTATTACTATTTTTTAATAAATTTTAATTTGGTGTTTTCATTGGTTTAATATTTATTGGGTATAAAAACTTAGCATATTACTGGTTTTTCTTAAAGAAGATTTAGGATTATTCTATTCAATGTACAACCTTCTTACCTGCTCTTATCTTTTGAAAGCTCTGGTGGGGTTATATTCAGTCAGAGTTGGCTTGTAACACATTACACTTGAAGAATTATATGGCGAGATGAAACTGGATGGTCGTTTGAAAAAAGCTGTTGAAAGACTGTCAGTTTAAGAGCATTAGCCCCAAATTATTGAAGCATATGAACTTAAATTATTACCTTACCAAATACAAAGTTGAAAATATGGTTAGACAAGTAATTAAAGTCTGGGCACCTACTTTGAAGGGAATTATACCTTTAGAGATGCTGATTTAATGTATCTTGAATATGCCTTTTCATATTGTTTAAATTTATTTAAGGGAGAAATAGTGATTATATTATAATAAAAGGCTTTGGGGAACCAGTGGCTGGGAAGGAATAGGTTGAAACATTAAGTTTATTTTTTTATGTTATGTAATAAACATATTAAGAGGTAGCAGGCATTTATTTTTGGATTCCTAAAACAGTTTCCATAAGAGGTTATTATTTCTTCTTTGTTTTTAGAATGGCCACAGGTGGCAGATATTTCAGGATTTGTTGGGAACTGACCAAGATAACCTTGATTTGGCCAATGTCAACCTCATGTTGGAGTTACTAGTGCAGAAGAAGAAACAACTGGAAGCAGTAAGTGGCCCCTGAACTTTATTTTAAACAGTGCTCAGTCAATTGCATTGAAAAAAGATATAGAAATGTTGAAAAATAATAGGGTAGTTACTCACTTTATCCAGTTTTATTCAACAAGGAACATCTGCAAGCTACTACTTCTATCAGATTCCTCTTTTTCAATTCAAAGAAAGGTAGTTACTTTCACTTTATTACTTGGTTTTTCTTTTTTAAAGACTCATTCTCAAACAGAAGCAGAGATTTGAGGAAAAGAGGTTCAAATTGGACCACTCAGTGAGTAGCACCGTATGTTTCAACTCTTATTACTATTTTTTAATAAATTTTAATTTGGTGTTTTCATTGGTTTAATATTTATTGGGTATAAAAACTTAGCATATTACTGGTTTTTCTTAAAGAAGATTTAGGATTATTCTATTCAATGTACAACCTTCTTACCTGCTCTTATCTTTTGAAAGCTCTGGTGGGGTTATATTCAGTCAGAGTTGGCTTGTAACACATTACACTTGAAGAATTATATGGCGAGATGAAACTGGATGGTCGTTTGAAAAAAGCTGTTGAAAGACTGTCAGTTTAAGAGCATTAGCCCCAAATTATTGAAGCATATGAACTTAAATTATTACCTTACCAAATACAAAGTTGAAAATATGGTTAGACAAGTAATTAAAGTCTGGGCACCTACTTTGAAGGGAATTATACCTTTAGAGATGCTGATTTAATGTATCTTGAATATGCCTTTTCATATTGTTTAAATTTATTTAAGGGAGAAATAGTGATTATATTATAATAAAAGGCTTTGGGGAACCAGTGGCTGGGAAGGAATAGGTTGAAACATTAAGTTTATTTTTTTATGTTATGTAATAAACATATTAAGAGGTAGCAGGCATTTATTTTTGGATTCCTAAAACAGTTTCCATAAGAGGTTATTATTTCTTCTTTGTTTTTAGAATGGCCACAGGTGGCAGATATTTCAGGATTTGTTGGGAACTGACCAAGATAACCTTGATTTGGCCAATGTCAACCTCATGTTGGAGTTACTAGTGCAGAAGAAGAAACAACTGGAAGCAGTAAGTGGCCCCTGAACTTTATTTTAAACAGTGCTCAGTCAATTGCATTGAAAAAAGATATAGAAATGTTGAAAAATAATAGGGTAGTTACTCACTTTATCCAGTTTTATTCAACAAGGAACATCTGCAAGCTACTACTTCTATCAGATTCCTCTTTTTCAATTCAAAGAAAGAACATGTTCCTTATAATACGACTTACTTGCATTGTCCAGTTTGTATTAACAAAAACTGAGTGTTAAGATCTTGAGAAAGTACAGCTTCATTTTTATAGGGAACAGTTATTATTGGTCATTTTTTCTTCTGATGAGTCCCTCTTCTCATGTGGGAGTTGGAGGAGAAAATAGGGATTACTTTTATCTACATAAAATCCTCTCAGCAGGTGTCAGTTGGGAGTAACAGCCATCTGTGGCTTAACTAAGGACATTTAGAAAGCTGGGAACTGGAAGTAAGTTCTGTCCTGTTTCATGCAGTGGGATCTAAGTAAGTGAAAAGTTCACATTTATTCCTAGTAAATAAATGTAGCACATATAAAATGTGAATTTGCAGGTATTAGTTAGGAATTGAGTATGCTTCATTAGAATGAAGGATGTATACCCACCCTGACCTACCTAAACCAAAAGGGGATACAAGTTGACAGAAAAAGGGAGTGAGCAGCTCACACATAAAATGGAAGAGCTTAACAAGCAAGTGTTAGGAAGATGGGAAGCATCACTTCTGTGGAGACTGTAAGGATGAAATCAGGCATTTGAATGTTGTTGGGAGAGTTTCTGTTTTACCTCTCATGACTATTTCTTTGGGACAGGTCTGATTTTGTTTTACCAGATTCTTATCACATGGCAGATAATGTGGTCATCTGTACTTCCAAATTTGTATTGATTTTTTTTTTTTCATGAAAGAAGAAAAAGAGCTTTCTAACTTGATTTTTGAAAGTTCCGTGGATAGGTTCTGATAAACATAGCTTAGATCTGGATACCACTTAATTGAATGGGAATTTCTAAGTAGGAGAAAGGAGCAGGCAAGGTTGAAGTGACTAAAATGAATCTCCTTGCTATGTCTTTTTCATAGTGGGAACTTCTGTGTTTTGGGGGGGTGGGTAGGAGAACTTTATTTTTATTTACTATTTACCTTTTTTCTTTGAATTTGTTGAGATGTAATCAGTGTATCAGTGCTCAGTCACGTCCAAGTCTTTTGTGACCCCATGGACTTTAGCCTGTCAGGCTCCTCTGTCCATGGGATTCTCCAGCCAGAATACTGGAATGGGTTGCCATGCCCTTCTCCAGGCGATCTTCCTGACCCAGAGATTGAACCCACATCTCTTGCATCTCCTGCATTGGCAGAGGGATTCTTTACCACTAGGGCCACCCGGGAAGCCCGGATTGATGTATAGCACTGTGTAAGTTTAAGGTGTACGGCATAATGACTTGACAGGCATATATTGTGAAACGATTATCACAGTAAATATAGTTAATATACATCATCTAATGTAAATAAAAGAAAAAAATATGAGGAAAAAGGTTTTTTTTCCATTGTGATAGTTTTTTAGGATTTATTTTCTTAGCAGCTTTCAGCTATACCGCTCAGTAGTGCTGACTGTAGTCATCATGTTATACATTGTATTCTCAGTGTTTGCATCTTAAAACTGGAAGTTTGTACTTTTTGTTTGTTCCCTTTTATTTTTTGAAATTATTTTTATTGGACTGTAGTTACTTTATAATGTAGTGTTAATTTCTTCTGTACAGCAGAATGAATCAGCCATACATACACGCATATCCCCTCCCTTTTGGACTGCCTTCCCATTCAGGTCACCACAGTGCATTAAGTAGAGTTGTCTGTGCTATACACTATGTTCTCATAGTTATCTATTTTATTTTATTTGAAACATTTTAAAATGCAGTTTTATTTATTTGTTTATTTTTGCTGTGCTGGGTCTTCATTGCTGTGCGGGCTCTTTTCTAGTTGTGGTGAGCAAGGGCTATTCTGGTCGCGGTTTGAGGGCTTCTCATTGCGGCGGATTCTCTGGTTGCAGAGCGCAGGCTCTAGGGTACATGCACTTAGATTGTCACAGGCTCAGTAGTTGTGGCTCATGCGCTTAGTTGCTCTGCAGCATGTGAGATCCTCCTGGAACAGGGATCCAACCATTGTCGCCTGCACTGCAAGGCAGATTCTTACCCCTGAGCCACCAGGGAAGCGTAAATTACCTGTTTTACACGTACTGTCAGTGGTATGTGTGTGTGTGTGTGTGCGTGTGTCAGTCCCAGTCTCCCTTTTCGTATCCATATATTTGTTCTCTATCTCTGTCCTTATTTCTCCTTTGCAAATAAAGTGGTCTCTACTATTTTTACAGATTCCACATGTATATGCATCAATGTTTGATATTTGTTTTTCTCTTTCTGACTTACTTTGTATGACACTATAGGTCCATCATTACAAATGACCCACAATTTTGTCCCTTTTTATAGCTGAGTAATATTCCATTGTGTGTGTGTGTGTGTGTGTGTATTTCACATCTTTATCCATTCCTCTGTTGGTGGGCATTTAGGTTGTGTAAGTTTGAACCTTTTGACCTTTATTTGATTTCTCTCATCCCCTGCTTTTGGTAACCACAAATCTGGTCTTTTTTGTAAGCGTTGTGATTTTTTTTTCTTTCTTTTAAAATTCCACGTGTAAGTGATATCATGCAGTGCTTATTTCTCTCTCTGACTTATTTCATTATAATGCTTATGAGGTCCATCCATGTTGTCACAAATGGCAGAATTTCCTTCTTTTTAATGGCTGAATTGTATTTCATTGTATGTATCTCACAGCTTTACTCATTATGCATTGATGAACACTTAGGTTATTAACATGTCTTGGCAGTCATAAGTGATGCTGCATTAGAAATGATGGTACAGATGTTTCTCTGACGTAGGCATTTAATTTCCTTTGGATATATACCCAGAAGTGGTATTATTGGATCATATGGTAGTTTTATTTTTAATTTTTTGAGGAACGTCCATTCTGTTTTCCATAGTGACTGTACCATTTTACATTCCCACTGGAGGGCACAAGGTTTCCTTTATTCGTCACATCCTCACCAACATCTGTTCTTTCTTGTCTTTTAGATGGTGGCCATTCTAACTGGTGTGAGGTGACCTCTTCTTGTGGTTTTGATTTGCATTCCCGTAATAATTTGCACCTATTGATTATTTGAATATATTCTTTGAGAAATACTTTGCTCATTTTTAAATTGCTTGGTTTTTTTCTGCTGTTAAATTATATTCTTTATATATAGTATCTTAGATATTAACCTCTTATCAGATGTATGATCTGCAAATATTTCCTTCCATTCTGTCAGTTGCTTTTCATTTTGCTGATCATTTCTTTGGTTGTGCAGAAGCTTGCAAGTTTGATATAGCTGTACTTGTTTATTTTTTATTTTGTTGCATTTGCCTTAGGTGTCCTATCGCAGAAATTGTTGCCAAGGCTCTCACAGTTTTCTGTTTGCATCTGCTGCGTGCTAGGTGTTGTGTTAACAAGAGTGGAAAGACGGAGTTCTGCTCTCTGTGTTGTGTTGGGCAGATAGGGTAGAGAAGCTGAGGAGATAAACTAAACAAATTAAGTAAATATTTTCACATAGAGTTAAATGATATAAAAATGATATAAAAATAGTTTTATGATAGATTGGACATAGGTAGTTACTTTGTTCCCTTAATGCTATTAAAATGACAGTAAAAGGATTTTTAAAAGGCAAAAGAATGGGAGAAGAGACGATGGCAGCAATGTTTTTTAAGCTATAAAGCAGATGGCTGAAAAGTAATACATTAGGAGATCTGCAAAAACTGAGCTAGCGGTGGGGAAAAGCTGGGAACCAGCCCCAATTACAGTATGGAACAAAGGCCTTGGAATTGGGAGCAAGAGACACCTCAAAGAGTAAAGGCTGAAAACAGCATGATTTGTTGGGAATCTGATGAAGAAGCAGTTGGAATCTGCAATCCCTTCCTGTGCTGTTCACAGCGACTGATTCCCTCCTGTCCCCCTTAAGGGAACACTGGATGTTTCCTGGTGGTGATGAGAGGGAGACTTTCTGGGCTGTTGAGCACAGGCACGTTTGAGGGTGTGTGCACACAGCTGTACGGGAGACGGATGAATTTACAGACCCAACAGGAGAGCTGTCAGCCTTGTTCCCCACTTGACGTGTCAGTGTGCAACTTGGCGTGCTGTTTCTCTCTCAGAATAGAAGAAATACAGTGGTTTTGATTTGCATTCCCGTAATAATTTGCACCTATTGATTATTTGAATATATTCTTTGAGAAATACTTTGCTCATTTTTAAATTGCTTGGTTTTTTTCTGCTGTTAAATTATATTCTTTATATATAGTATCTTAGATATTAACCTCTTATCAGATGTATGATCTGCAAATATTTCCTTCCATTCTGTCAGTTGCTTTTCATTTTGCTGATCATTTCTTTGGTTGTGCAGAAGCTTGCAAGTTTGATATAGCTGTACTTGTTTATTTATTTTGTTGCATTTGCCTTAGGTGTCCTATCGCAGAAATTGTTGCCAAGGCTCTCACAGTTTTCTGTTTGCATCTGCTGCGTGCTAGGTGTTGTGTTAACAAGAGTGGAAAGACGGAGTTCTGCTCTCTGTGTTGTGTTGGGCAGATAGGGTAGAGAAGCTGAGGAGATAAACTAAACAAATTAAGTAAATATTTTCACATAGAGTTAAATGATATAAAAATGATATAAAAATAGTTTTATGATAGATTGGACATAGGTAGTTACTTTGTTCCCTTAATGCTATTAAAATGACAGTAAAAGGATTTTTAAAAGGCAAAAGAATGGGAGAAGAGACGATGGCAGCAATGTTTTTTAAGCTATAAAGCAGATGGCTGAAAAGTAATACATTAGGAGATCTGCAAAAACTGAGCTAGCGGTGGGGAAAAGCTGGGAACCAGCCCCAATTACAGTATGGAACAAAGGCCTTGGAATTGGGAGCAAGAGACACCTCAAAGAGTAAAGGCTGAAAACAGCATGATTTGTTGGGAATCTGATGAAGAAGCAGTTGGAATCTGCAATCCCTTCCTGTGCTGTTCACAGCGACTGATTCCCTCCTGTCCCCCTTAAGGGAACACTGGATGTTTCCCCTGGTGGTGATGAGAGGGAGACTTTCTGGGCTGTTGAGCACAGGCACGTTTGAGGGTGTGTGCACACAGCTGTACGGGAGACGGATGAATTTACAGACCCAACAGGAGAGCTGTCAGCCTTGTTCCCCACTTGACGTGTCAGTGTGCAACTTGGCGTGCTGTTTCTCTCTCAGAATAGAAGAAATACAGGTATCTTAGTTTTAGAACTCAGATCTTTCCTGTTATTTTTTTTTTTTCTGTTATTTTTTGAAAAGAGATCCAGTTTAGAAGCAAGGTTCATAGGTATTCTGACATTTTCCCAGTACTGTTTTCCTGTTTTACTTTGCATTATTTAACTTGATGAATGTATCCAACATTCAGAAAATGAGACTTTTGACTTACCTTCTCTTAGTTTTAATAAACAGTTATCCTTTATTGTATTTTTTCTTAGATCTGCCTTTTGAGAATTAACTATTTTTTTATAGTGAACACCCTCTCATTTCATTCCATTATCTCAGAGTAAGCCATATATGAAGTTGGCAGGGATTTAAAGAAACATATACCTGTGTCTACAGCTGTATATGGTGTTGTTTGTATAATTTAGAGGTCAAACTGTAGTTATCCTTCTTATACATGCTTTCTTGTTTACTTTTTAAGGTTCCTCCTGATGAATATAAATCTAGTTTATTTTAACTTCTGTACAGTAATCCATTGCATGAATATTTCTAGTCTCCTGTTGATGGACATTTAAGTTATTCTGTATTCATGAGTGTCAGTCATGCATGTAGTATTGTTATTCATGTCTCCTTGTGCTCATACATAAATACTTACTGATTTAAGGAGTGTAGTTGGTATTCATAGGGTTTACATGTGCATTTTGCACATACAGTATTTTGCAGATTTAATAATTTGTATTAAATATTGCCACATTCCTCTTTGGGATTGTACCGTATCAGCCTGTGGTATTGTTTTTTCGTTTCCACCAGTCTGGTAGATGCCAGTTGCTTGTATATGTGTTTGTGTGTATGTGTGTGTTTTGTTTGTTGTTCTTTATTTTTTATACGTCTGTAATTACTAGTGATGAGAATTTCTTCATTTGTTTGGCCATCTTGGTTCCTTATTTAAGTTTACCTGTTCATAGCCTATACCCGTTTTCCTAATTGTTTCTTTTTTATTATTGATTTGTAAGAAGTGTTTGTGTATGTTTTGGGTATTGCTACATTACCAAATAGTATTTTGATAATTGAATTCTTATTGAATTGTATTATACTCAGACAGTGATTTATATGATTTTAGATTGAGTAGTTTTCATTATTTCGCTTTGTCTTGTTGGCTTGTCAGGTTTTTTTTATATTGCTTTGGAGTTACTTCTCTCAGTACTATTTTCCTGTTTTACTTTGCATTATTTAACTTGATGAATGTATCCAACATTCAGAAAATGAGACTTTGACTTACCTTCTCTTAGTTTTAATAAACAGTTATCCTTTATTGTATTTTTTCTTAGATCTGCCTTTTGAGAATTAACTATTTTTTTATAGTGAACACCCTCTCATTTCATTCCATTATCTCAGAGTAAGCCATATATGAAGTTGGCAGGGATTTAAAGAAACATATACCTGTGTCTACAGCTGTATATGGTGTTGTTTGTATAATTTAGAGGTCAAACTGTAGTTATCCTTCTTATACATGCTTTCTTGTTTACTTTTTAAGGTTCCTCCTGATGAATATAAATCTAGTTTATTTTAACTTCTGTACAGTAATCCATTGCATGAATATTTCTAGTCTCCTGTTGATGGACATTTAAGTTATTCTGTATTCATGAGTGTCAGTCATGCATGTAGTATTGTTATTCATGTCTCCTTGTGCTCATACATAAATACTTACTGATTTAAGGAGTGTAGTTGGTATTCATAGGGTTTACATGTGCATTTTGCACATACAGTATTTTGCAGATTTAATAATTTGTATTAAATATTGCCACATTCCTCTTTGGGATTGTACCGTATCAGCCTGTGGTATTGTTTTTTCGTTTCCACCAGTCTGGTAGATGCCAGTTGCTTGTATATGTGTTTGTGTGTATGTGTGTGTTTTGTTTGTTGTTCTTTATTTTTTATACGTCTGTAATTACTAGTGATGAGAATTTCTTCATTTGTTTGGCCATCTTGGTTCCTTATTTAAGTTTACCTGTTCATAGCCTATACCCGTTTTCCTAATTGTTTCTTTTTTATTATTGATTTGTAAGAAGTGTTTGTGTATGTTTTGGGTATTGCTACATTACCAAATAGTATTTTGATAATTGAATTCTTATTGAATTGTATTATACTCAGACAGTGATTTATATGATTTTAGATTGAGTAGTTTTCATTATTTCGCTTTGTCTTGTTGGCTTGTCAGGTATACATTATGTTTGGTTTCTTAGTGATTGCTTTGGAGTTACTTCTCTCTCAGTACTATTTTTTTTTTGTCACTTGTTTTACTTATATGTATGTTATAATCCCTTAACAAGTTGTTATTAATTTTGAACAGTATATTATGTTTTATGGAGATTTTTGAAAAGTTCTGATACCCATATATTTATAATTTATGGTGTACTTCATTGTTTTGTTCTCCACTCACTCATTCATTCTTTTGAATTCCATCTGTAATTTTCCTTCTGCTTGAAGGACAGTCTTTACTATTTCTTTAGTGTAGATCTGCTGGTGATAAACACTTTCAACTTCGATATCTAAGAATGTCTCTATTTATTCTTTATATCTGAAGGACACTTCCAAGTAAGTATAGAGTTCTCAATTTACTTTTTTTCTTTCAGTATTTTAAAGACGTTGCTCCCTTGTCCAGTGTCTTGCATTGTTTCAGAAGAGAAGCCTTTATCTTTTTATTTGTTTTTGTACATTTGTTTTATTTATTCATTTTCATCCATCTTTATTCTTTGTCTTGTTTGGGCCTCCCATTGCAGTGGCCTCTTTCGTTGCAGAGCACTGGCTCTGGGCTTGTGCGCTCCAGAGCTCTGGCTTGTAATAGGACACACTGGCCCAGCCGCTCCTCAGCACATGGTATCTTCCTTGGCCAGGGATTGAACAGGTGTCCCTTGCACTGCAAGGCAGACTCTTTACCCACTGAACCGGGAAGCCCGAAACCCTTATCTTTGAAATGAAATGTATTTCTTTCAGTTTAAAATGCTCTTTTTATGGTTTTGAAGTATTTTGACTTTGATATATACCTTGCTATAGGTACCCCCCCAACCATGTTTCTTCTTCTTGAGGTTCTTTGAGATTCTTGGATTGATGAGATTATAATTTCAGAGGTTTCTTTTTTGAAAATTTTTGACCTTTTCTACTTTGGGAATTCCTACATTACCAAATAGTATTTTGATAATTGAATTCTTATTGAATTGTATTATACTCAGACAGTGATTTATATGATTTTAGATTGAGTAGTTTTCATTATTTCGCTTTGTCTTGTTGGCTTGTCAGGTATACATTATGTTTGGTTTCTTAGTGATTGCTTTGGAGTTACTTCTCTCTCAGTACTATTTTTTTTTTGTCACTTGTTTTACTTATATGTATGTTATAATCCCTTAACAAGTTGTTATTAATTTTGAACAGTATATTATGTTTTATGGAGATTTTTGAAAAGTTCTGATACCCATATATTTATAATTTATGGTGTACTTCATTGTTTTGTTCTCCACTCACTCATTCATTCTTTTGAATTCCATCTGTAATTTTCCTTCTGCTTGAAGGACAGTCTTTACTATTTCTTTAGTGTAGATCTGCTGGTGATAAACACTTTCAACTTCGATATCTAAGAATGTCTCTATTTATTCTTTATATCTGAAGGACACTTCCAAGTAAGTATAGAGTTCTCAATTTACTTTTTTTCTTTCAGTATTTTAAAGACGTTGCTCCCTTGTCCAGTGTCTTGCATTGTTTCAGAAGAGAAGCCTTTATCTTTTTATTTGTTTTTGTACATTTGTTTTATTTATTCATTTTCATCCATCTTTATTCTTTGTCTTGTTTGGGCCTCCCATTGCAGTGGCCTCTTTCGTTGCAGAGCACTGGCTCTGGGCTTGTGCGCTCCAGAGCTCTGGCTTGTAATAGGACACACTGGCCCAGCCGCTCCTCAGCACATGGTATCTTCCTTGGCCAGGGATTGAACAGGTGTCCCTTGCACTGCAAGGCAGACTCTTTACCCACTGAACCGGGAAGCCCGAAACCCTTATCTTTGAAATGAAATGTATTTCTTTCAGTTTAAAATGCTCTTTTTATGGTTTTGAAGTATTTTGACTTTGATATATACCTTGCTATAGGTACCCCCCCAACCATGTTTCTTCTTCTTGAGGTTCTTTGAGATTCTTGGATTGATGAGATTATAGTTTCCGCCAGATTTGGAAAAATTTCAGTCATTATTTCTTGAAATATTTTTGTCACCTTTTCTACTTTGGGAATTCCCCTTGCACATCTCTTAGACTGGTTGAAATTATATCACAGCCTGTGGATAAACAGCTCTGCTTACTTATGTTGTATCTTTTTCCACTATTTAGTTCATTCTGGATAGTTTCTATTTCTCTTGTCAAGTTCACTACATTTTTCTATAGTCTGTTGTCTCCTTAAATGCTTATGCTTTGTACTAACCTGTAGAACTTTTTGCATGACTATTTCTTGTTTCTGTTATATGTGTCATTGCTGTTTCCATTGTAATTGATGGATTTCTCCCCTTATTTGGGGCAGCATATTTTGCATGTCTATTAATTTTTTGATTGGATACCAGAAAGTATGCATTTTACCTTGTTTAGTGTTGTAATTTTTGTATTCCTTTACCCATTCCTAAGCTTTGATCTACCGTGTAGTTAAGTATTTTCAAGATGGTTTGATTCTCTTGAAGCTTGTTTTTAAAGTGTTGTTAGGTAGAACTAGAGCAGATTTTTGTCTAGGCTAACTTTGCCCCACTACTGAGGGAGTCTTTCTGAGTGTTCCTCCTGATGCCTCTATATTTTGAGATTTTTCCACCTGCCCTTTGGGGTAATGTATTATCTCTGTTCCTTTGTCTGAAATGTATCCGTTCATATAACTGGCCTGCCGTTTTGTTGTTTAAAGTAGGAATTCTATCATTCTCACTGCATTTTAGCCAATAAGTTCAATTTGTTTTCTTTTGGTCCATTCAAATTTATTGTGATTTTTTTAATCATAGCTCAGTAAATGGTCTGTTTTGTTAAATGTTCACCTTCATTTACAAATAGTGTGGGGGCTTCCCCTGGTGGTCCAGTGGGTAAAGAACACCGCCCTGCAGCGCAAGGGGCGCCGGTTCAATCCCTGGCCTGGGAAGATCCCACGTGCCGCGGAGCGGCTGGACTGATGTGTCCAATTACTGAGCCGGAGCTCTGGCACGCATGCGCCCAGAGCCGGTGCTCTGCGATGACAGTGGTCACCACGATGGGAGGCCCACAGGAGCCAAAGAACAGAGACAGATGAAAACAGATAAATGAAAAGACCAATAGAAGTGGCCCGCCCATCCCCCTCCCTCCCCACCCCACCCTCGAAAAGATAAACAAATAAAAAAAAGTTAAAAAAAAAAACAGTGTGTTATTTGTCATGCTTTATAAATGTAGACTTTATTAATATTATTCAAAAATGTATTTTTTCCTTGCTCCATTAATTATTGGATGGAGCTTACAAGCGTTAAAAGGAAAGGGATTTGTTAAAAATACGAGTTTTGATTATTTAGTTTTCTTTGGTTTCTATGATTTTTTCTCTTTTTCTAATGCAGTTTTTTCCCCATCATGCCTCTTTATTTTTGTTTTTAGTTTTATATTTATTTTTATTCTTTGGCCTGTGTGGGCCTCCCATTACAGTGGCTTCTCTCAGTACAGAGCACTGGCTGTAGTTGCATGTGCTCCAGAGCGCTGGCTTGTAATTGAACACACCCGTCCAGCCGTTCAGCAGCATATGGGATCCTCCTGGGCCAGGGATGGAACTGGTGCCCCCTGCACTGCAAGGCAGACTGTTTACACACTGGATCACCAGGGAAGCCCGGTTTCTATGATTTTTAAATCACATATTTTGAAGCTCATTTTTAGGTCCATACATGTTCAGGATTGTGGTGTTTTCTGGATGAATCATCCCTTTTGTCATTACGAATTTTATATGTTTATTGCTGGAAATACCTTGTTCTGAAGCCTGCTTTTATATTTTCTGATGTTACTGATAATATAACTTAAGTAGCTTAGTTGTGATTAGAGTCTGTATGGTATATTCTTCTGTATCCTACTTATTGTTTCTTTGTATTTTAACAGTGTCTCTCTTAATTGTATGTATGTGAATTTTTAATAAAACCTAATAAGCTCATTAATTCAAGGGCTTATGTTCATTTAAATGTAATATGATCATCAGTGTGGTCAGGTTTGAGGTCACCACATTCATATCTATGTTTTGTTTTTCCACATATTCCTTACTTCTGTTTCTCCTTTCTTGCTTTCTTTAGAGATCGTTGTACTTCCAGGATTTCATTTTGGTATACTTTTGGTATACTGTCTTCCCTATATTTCACATGTTGCTTATTATTGTTTCTAGTGGTTTGTCTGAAGATTACAAAATGCCTCTTTTGCTTTTCACAGTCAACCCTGAGTTTATAGTATTATGCCACTTCAAGGACATTTATGCAAGTCAACATTGAATATAGGGTTGACCTTTAAGCAGTGTAGTGATTAGGCATGCTGACCCCTGTGAAGTTGAAAATCTGAATCTGACTTTATAATTGGCCCTTCATAGCCACAGTTCAGCACCTGTGAATTCAACACCTGTGGAGTGTATAGTATTGTAGTTTGTATTTATTGAAAAAAATCGGTGTCTAAGTGGACCCATGCAGTTCAAACCTTTGTTGTTTAAGGATCAGCTATATATCATATTATGGAAAATGTAAGACCTTACAGCATTTCAATTTACCAAGCCCCTGCCTTTTGTGATTCAAATTATAAATGTTATAAACCCTACTTATAGTTTTTGTTTTAAGCAGTTACTAGTCTTTTGAAGATTAAAAAAGGCCTTTGCAAAAATGACACCGTGGTGCCAGGGTTTGGAACTGGTGCCCCCTGCACTGCAAGGCAGACTGTTTACACACTGGATCACCAGGGAAGCCCGGTTTCTATGATTTTTAAATCACATATTTTGAAGCTCATTTTTAGGTCCATACATGTTCAGGATTGTGGTGTTTTCTGGATGAATCATCCCTTTTGTCATTACGAATTTTATATGTTTATTGCTGGAAATACCTTGTTCTGAAGCCTGCTTTTATATTTTCTGATGTTACTGATAATATAACTTAAGTAGCTTAGTTGTGATTAGAGTCTGTATGGTATATTCTTCTGTATCCTACTTATTGTTTCTTTGTATTTTAACAGTGTCTCTCTTAATTGTATGTATGTGAATTTTTAATAAAACCTAATAAGCTCATTAATTCAAGGGCTTATGTTCATTTAAATGTAATATGATCATCAGTGTGGTCAGGTTTGAGGTCACCACATTCATATCTATGTTTTGTTTTTCCACATATTCCTTACTTCTGTTTCTCCTTTCTTGCTTTCTTTAGAGATCGTTGTACTTCCAGGATTTCATTTTGGTATACTTTTGGTATACTGTCTTCCTATATTTCACATGTTGCTTATTATTGTTTCTAGTGGTTTGTCTGAAGATTACAAAATGCCTCTTTTGCTTTTCACAGTCAACCCTGAGTTTATAGTATTATGCCACTTCAAGGACATTTATGCAAGTCAACATTGAATATAGGGTTGACCTTTAAGCAGTGTAGTGATTAGGCATGCTGACCCCTGTGAAGTTGAAAATCTGAATCTGACTTTATAATTGGCCCTTCATAGCCACAGTTCAGCACCTGTGAATTCAACACCTGTGGAGTGTATAGTATTGTAGTTTGTATTTATTGAAAAAAATCGGTGTCTAAGTGGACCCATGCAGTTCAAACCTTTGTTGTTTAAGGATCAGCTATATATCATATTATGGAAAATGTAAGACCTTACAGCATTTCAATTTACCAAGCCCCTGCCTTTTGTGATTCAAATTATAAATGTTATAAACCCTACTTATAGTTTTTGTTTTAAGCAGTTACTAGTCTTTTGAAGATATGCTGCAAAAAATGACAGAAGACCCTTTTAAGCCAAAATATTTATCGTTTGAGATGTCTTTGTTTTTTTCCTGTAGACCTGAGGTTCCATCTGAGTCATTTCCCCTGTGTCTGTATAATTTCTTTACTGCTTCTTGTAGAGCTGATAGTTTTGATCTGCACAGAAATCTACCTTTTTTTGTTGTCCTTTTCACACCCTATAGATATATATTTTCTGTTTGCCTCTTTGTTTCTGATAAAATTTTCAGTCATTCTTACTGTTCTTCCCCTTAAAATAGTTTTTCCTTTTTAGCTGCTTTTAAGACATTCTTCTTGACATTGGTTTTCAGTAGTTTGACTGTGGTATTCTTAGGTTTTATTTAAGAAACATTTATCCTCCTTGTGTTTCAGAGAGCACGAGGATCTGATTGTTGAACATGTGAACATTATTCAGCCCTGTGCTCTCTCCTTTTCCTTTGGGATTCCAGTCATATGTTTTAGCTTTCATATTATTCCACATATTTCTGATGCCTTTTTTTTTTTTTAACTATCTTTGAATTTGTCATTCCTTTACTCTGCTCTGTTAATCTATTCCTAACTTTATCTGAAGTTTTTCTCTTTTTTTCATTTTTATATGTCAGAATTTATATTCTTCATTTCTGGAATTTACACTTTTTTTTGCCTTTTTTTTATTTTGCTTTTTTGCTTTTACAGAGTTTTGTTGTTTACAGGGTTTACATTTTGCTCTTTCAGCTCTTTTCTAATTTTCCATCTTTTTGACTAGTCTTGTCCATTTCTTAATTCTTAAATAATATATAGGAATATTTTAAAGTCTTTTTTGTTTGTTTGTTTATCCCATTATGTGAATCATCTGTGAATTTTGTTCTTTTGCCTGTTTTTTTTCTCTTGACTTTCCTACTTCTTTCCATATCTTATAAATTTAAAATTGTATCTTAAGGTGGTCTATATTCAAGAGCAGTATAGATAGACTAAAGTAGTTCATACTTTCTTCCTGAGTGGTCTAGCCTTTTCCTTTGTCAGGAAAAAAGGGTAAGAGCTTGGCCTCTTGGTCTCATCAGGAATTTAGCTGAGCTGGTGCTCAGCTGTTGCATGAGCTAGTTTCAGTTCATTGAAAGTGAAATGGGGAGTTAGCCTGGCAGGCCAGCAGTCAGGACTCTATGCTTTCACTGCCGAGGGCCTCAGTAGTCCTTGGTCAGGGCACTAAGATCCTACAGGCAAAGTGGTACTGCTTTTTTGTAGTATGTATAATATCTCAGTGATTCTTCAGAGTTTGACTGGCTTATTCTTATCATCTGGGGATTTGTTAAACATACAGATTACATCTATAGACATTGATCAGATGTAGCTGGAATTCCTTGGTAAATTGTGCAGATTTTAACACTAAAAGGTATCACTTGGAATTTCATTTTTTTAATTTATTTTGACTGTCCCAGTGTGATCCCTGGGTTGGGAAAATCCCCTGGAGAAGGGAATGGCTACCCGCTCCAGTATTGTTGCCTGGAGAATTCTGTAAGATCTCAGTTCCCTGACCAGGTATTGAACCTGTGTCTTCAGCAGTGAAAGTGTGGAGTCCTAATCATTGGATCACAGGGAATTACTTTGTAGGTTCATTCTTTGATAACCTCAAAATGTTAAATTACCAGAAATGTTATAATTACCATGTATCCATTCCATTGCTATCTTTATTTCAGTTACCAGTGTGTTAAATTTACCCTCCTTTCACTTGATAATGCAAAAACAATTTTTTTTAATTGAGTTTGAAAAAAAAAGAATTGAATTTGACTGAAATCTTTTGTAGAAATATATTAATTCTCACATCTACATGTAGGTAATGATCAGAAATAGTAAATTTGCTTTCTAAAAAACGTGAATTTCTTCCTATTTACTATGCTTCTTCATGCTTATGCTCAGTCGCTCAGTCGTGTCTCACTCTTTGGAACCCCATCGACTGTAGCCTGCCAAGCTCCTCTGTCCATGGGATTTTTCTAGGCAAGAATACCGAGTGAGTTGACATTTTCTTACTTCCCTGCAAATTAAGTCCTTATGGGGAAAGTGGTTTCAGAGTCTAGAAACTATTGCCAAACTATTGTGTAAAATATAGCCGATAGTTGGCTCTACTCTGTTTTTATTTTTTAATTTTTAAAAATTTTGGCTGTGCAATGTGTGGGCTCTTAGTTCCCTAACCTGGGATCAAACCCATACCTTCTGCATTGGAAGCAAAGGGTCTTAACCACTGAATCGACAGCAAAGTCCCTCCACTATGGTTTTGTCTTGGTGTTTTATTAGTTAGGCCGGGGAAGAGAAAGCCAGGACACATGACAGAATTGCCATTTCCCATAGTTTTCTTTTCATCATGGTACATGAGAAATGTCTTTGAAAACACCTGTGTTTTTCAAGTTCATTTTAAAGGAAATGACTTTTATTTATTTATTTTTTTTTAACTTTTAAGCCTTTTATTTGTTTATTTATAATTTTTGTGTGTGCTAGGTCTTTGTTGCTTCAATTTTTTAAAGGGAAATGAGGTTTCTCATGGTGGTAGGTTTTTTCTTTCATTTGGTGCTAGCACTGTCCCAGTGTGATCCGTGGGTTGGGAAGATCCCCTGGAGAAGGGAATGGCTACCCGCTCCAGTATTGTTGCCTGGAGAATTCTGTAAGATCTCAGTTCCCTGACCAGGTATTGAACCTGTGTCTTCAGCAGTGAAAGTGTGGAGTCCTAATCATTGGATCACAGGGAATTACTTTGTAGGTTCATTCTTTGATAACCTCAAAATGTTAAATTACCAGAAATGTTATAATTACCATGTATCCATTCCATTGCTATCTTTATTTCAGTTACCAGTGTGTTAAATTTACCCTCCTTTCACTTGATAATGCAAAAACAATTTTTTTTAATTGAGTTTGAAAAAAAAAGAATTGAATTTGACTGAAATCTTTTGTAGAAATATATTAATTCTCACATCTACATGTAGGTAATGATCAGAAATAGTAAATTTGCTTTCTAAAAAACGTGAATTTCTTCCTATTTACTATGCTTCTTCATGCTTATGCTCAGTCGCTCAGTCGTGTCTCACTCTTTGGAACCCCATCGACTGTAGCCTGCCAAGCTCCTCTGTCCATGGGATTTTTCTAGGCAAGAATACCGAGTGAGTTGACATTTTCTTACTTCCCTGCAAATTAAGTCCTTATGGGGAAAGTGGTTTCAGAGTCTAGAAACTATTGCCAAACTATTGTGTAAAATATAGCCGATAGTTGGCTCTACTCTGTTTTTATTTTTTAATTTTTAAAAATTTTGGCTGTGCAATGTGTGGGCTCTTAGTTCCCTAACCTGGGATCAAACCCATACCTTCTGCATTGGAAGCAAAGGGTCTTAACCACTGAATCGACAGCAAAGTCCCTCCACTATGGTTTTGTCTTGGTGTTTTATTAGTTAGGCCGGGGAAGAGAAAGCCAGGACACATGACAGAATTGCCATTTCCCATAGTTTTCTTTTCATCATGGTACATGAGAAATGTCTTTGAAAACACCTGTGTTTTTCAAGTTCATTTTAAAGGAAATGACATTTATTTATTTTTTTTTAACTTTTAAGCCTTTTATTTGTTTATTTATAATTTTTGTGTGTGCTAGGTCTTTGTTGCTTCATGAACTTTTTCTTCAGTTGCAGCAAACAGGGGTTACTCTCTAGTTGTAGTCTGAGGTTTCTCATGGTGGTAGTTTCTCTTTGGTGTTGGGCTCTAGGGCATGTGGGCTCAGTAGTTGTGGCTCTCGGGCTGTAAGCACAGGGTCAGTAGCTGTGACGCTCAGGCTTAGTTGCTCCATTGCATGTGGGATCTTCCTGGACCAGGAACTGAATCCATGTCTCCTGGATTGGCAGGTGGATTCTTTACCACTGAACTGCTAGGGAAGCTCAGAATGTTTTGCTTTAAAAAACGCTAATTAGCAGTTGGAAAACTGATTAAATAGAAATAAAGTAACTTAGATGGATGAATAAAGTTGCTTTATACTGATTATACTGTGGTGTTAAAGAAAACTTTGAATTCAAAGTTGTATTTTTAAAAGAAAAATTATAATTTTCTATTATAGGAGTCACATGCAGCCCAACTACAGATCCTTATGGAGTTCCTCAAGGTTGCAAGAAGAAATAAGAGAGAGGTATATTATTTTGTGTATTTTACATAATGTTTCTTTACTGTTTTGACTCTTCCCATTTTTTTTCCCCATTTTTGTGAAAGCGCTTCAGGCTAAAGATTTTATATAAACATTTCGTCAAGCATTTGAGTTTTCAAGAGTATTTTTTAAAACTGTGTTCTTTTGACTTCTTTCATCTTTACTACTGGATATGTTAAAAATCCCTTTTTGGAGATGTGGTAAAAAAAAGTTTTTTATAGGTTTGAATATAATGACATTGCCTCAAAGCTATAAAGAATAGAAAATAGTACCATCAAATGACATCCTTTCACCCTGAAAAGAAAACAAAGGAGTTACAATTTTCCTATGATTAAAATGCATGCTGTGGAAGAAAAACAGAAATATAGCTTCCTATTTAGAGCTTGAAAAGTGTTAGTCATGCAGGATAACTAAAAGATAACTTTTTATTAACAATTTTATAACCAGACTGTCCTTACAAGCACTTAGACAACATTCCTCAATCATTTCACAATAGTACAGAATAGGGAAAAACCGAAGACAAAATTCTGTGGTCTCAGTAGCATGCTAAAATAACTTTGAGAACTGTTTTATGTGTAAATTCTTAACTAACTCATATCTTATATTTTTACTTGCAGTTGTCTGTTTAGGACATTTTTCACTCAAAAAAATATAACCATATGTATTAGGTTCCAGACAGTCTTTATTATTTTTGAAAATAAAAAGACAAGAACTTATTTTTATAACTGTGCATGGCCAAAACTTTATATTACCTTAGTTTGATATTTTCTTCTTCTTCTTCTTTTCTATTCTTTTTTTGAACTATTCATGATGTGACTATTCATGATGTCTATTTTTAACTTTTTCTTTCTTTCTTTATTCAGATTAGATTTTTCTGTGTTATCCTACTGTTTATAGCTGAATGTTATTCATGTGGTTGATGATTTCATTTTTCAACTTTTGTTGACGTAGCAGTTATGATTTTAATATGGTTTAGTGTCAAAATTATCTTCATTATGAACCGAAGATTAATATATATGACTCAATTTTTTGGTGGTATTTTATGTTAAACTTCAGTTTGTATAAGAATCAGCTGAGGATCTTCTTAGAATCCAAGTTCTGATGAGAAGGGTGTGTGTTGGAGCCTGATAATGTGCATTTCTAGTAAGCTCCATGTGATGATACTGTGGTCTTTAGACTGTACTTTAAGTAACAAAGCTGAACATTTTATAACATATAGAAACAAGATTATTAATTCAGTACTGAACCATATTTGCTATAACAAATTCTTTGGAAAAGTGATAATTTTTTTTTGTACATACTTCTCCCCTTTTAAAATAATGTCATAAGTTTTGCAATAATTTTATGTGTTTCTTTTTGCATTAGACTTTGAACTCTCATTGAATGAGAGTTAGTACATAGGAAATTGCCTGATAATGAGTAAGTGAACAGTCGAAACAAGGATAACCAGAGATTAAGTGAAATGGCACATCATTGTTTATGATGTGAATTATTTGAGGTTTTCATTAGCCTCTGAGATTTTTCACACTTATCCAGAGTTTATTAATGCTGCAGCATATTTAGATTTGAAATTGTCTCAGGTAAGAAGGATATAGCATATAACTATAATATAATATTGCTTGACCAGGAGATAAACCATTGCTTTTGATTTTTTTCTCCCCAAGATTAAATTCAGACTTTGAAAATTAACTTTGTGATTTTATGCTGAACTTCTAATTGAACAGTTGAATATCCTCTCAGACTTAGCATAGTTATTTTTTCCAGTGTTTCATCTCACTGTTAGAATTGTAAATTTATTTTTTATTTTTTTTCCTATTGACTCTCTTGAGTATTTAGAGAAACGAATGAGCAAGGCATAAGAGTAGGCATTTTCCTTAGTTATCTATTGTTGTGTAACAAGTTACCCTCAAACTGAATGGCTTAAAACCAACAAATAGTATTTACCGTCTTGTGTCAGGAATCTTGGTGCAGAGTAACTGAGTGACTTGGCTCAGAGTTTCCCACCAAGCTCGGAACAATCTAGGTGTTAGCCAAGGCAGCAGTTATCTTAAAGTTCCACTGTTATGGATAACATTGCTTCCAAGTTCATTCGTTGGCTGTTGGGAAGAGATAGCAAATTCTTACCACATGGGCTTCTCCAACAGGATAACCTAGTGCATGGCAGCTGACTTCCTCAAAGGGGAAAGGAAGAAACAGGATTACAGGGTTTTGATAAGAATCAGCTGAGGATCTTCTTAGAATCCAAGTTCTGAAGGGTGTGTTGGAGCCTGATAATGTGCATTTCTAGTAAGCTCCATGTGATGATACTGTGGTCTTTAGACTGTACTTTAAGTAACAAAGCTGAACATTTTATAACATATAGAAACAAGATTATTAATTCAGTACTGAACCATATTTGCTATAACAAATTCTTTGGAAAAGTGATAATTTTTTTTTGTACATACTTCTCCCCTTTTAAAATAATGTCATAAGTTTTGCAATAATTTTATGTGTTTCTTTTTGCATTAGACTTTGAACTCTCATTGAATGAGAGTTAGTACATAGGAAATTGCCTGATAATGAGTAAGTGAACAGTCGAAACAAGGATAACCAGAGATTAAGTGAAATGGCACATCATTGTTTATGATGTGAATTATTTGAGGTTTTCATTAGCCTCTGAGATTTTTCACACTTATCCAGAGTTTATTAATGCTGCAGCATATTTAGATTTGAAATTGTCTCAGGTAAGAAGGATATAGCATATAACTATAATATAATATTGCTTGACCAGGAGATAAACCATTGCTTTTGATTTTTTTCTCCCCAAGATTAAATTCAGACTTTGAAAATTAACTTTGTGATTTTATGCTGAACTTCTAATTGAACAGTTGAATATCCTCTCAGACTTAGCATAGTTATTTTTTCCAGTGTTTCATCTCACTGTTAGAATTGTAAATTTATTTTTTATTTTTTTTCCTATTGACTCTCTTGAGTATTTAGAGAAACGAATGAGCAAGGCATAAGAGTAGGCATTTTCCTTAGTTATCTATTGTTGTGTAACAAGTTACCCTCAAACTGAATGGCTTAAAACCAACAAATAGTATTTACCGTCTTGTGTCAGGAATCTTGGTGCAGAGTAACTGAGTGACTTGGCTCAGAGTTTCCCACCAAGCTCGGAACAATCTAGGTGTTAGCCAAGGCAGCAGTTATCTTAAAGTTCCACTGTTATGGATAACATTGCTTCCAAGTTCATTCGTTGGCTGTTGGGAAGAGATAGCAAATTCTTACCACATGGGCTTCTCCAACAGGATAACCTAGTGCATGGCAGCTGACTTCCTCAAAGGGGGAAAGGAAGAAACAGGAAAGGGTTTTGAAGACAGCAGTCACGATTTTTATCTAGCTTAGTCTTGAAAGTTACATCCCAGTGAGTGTTCTGTCTTTTCTATTAGGAGCAAATTTGGGGTTCCAGCCAGCACAAAGAAGGAATTGCCCAAGGGCTTGTGTTCTGAGGTGGGAATCTTTGGAGGCTGTCCTAGAGTGAGCCTTTCACAGCACTTAATACATGTGTGTTTTTAAGTGAGCATGCTCTCCTGTCTTCATGGGTAGATTGAACAAGAGGGCTTTGGGTTCCATGTAGAAGCCAGGCTCCTTGGTGCAAATTTGTACCAGGATTTGAACAATTGCCTTACATTTCATTCCATTTAATTTTAAAATACATTTTTGGTCATTTGTGATACCTGTTTAATTCATTGTAATAGGACAGTTATGATGGATCTTGGTTTCCTTTTAGTTTTTTGGGAAATTTTATTTTTAATATATTGCATTTTCTAGTGTTCTTAAATGAGATAAGGGACAGAAAAGTGTATAAAGCCAATTACAATTTAAAGATTCATAGTAGAGAATTATCCATGTAACCAGCATGCTAATTAAATGATAGATTTTTGCTAGGACTCCTAAAGCTCCCTGCCCACACTTTCCAGATTATAGCCTTCTCCCTTGCCTGTTAGGGAGGGAGAAGTATTCTGACTTCTCTGTTTTTCTTTATTGTTTTAAACTCTTTAAGTATTTATAATTTAGAAGTCTATTCTTTTGAATTAATATAAATGCAATTCTGCATTAAGGCATAAGAGTAGGCATTTTCCTTAGTTATCTATTGTTGTGTAACAAGTTACCCTCAAACTGAATGGCTTAAAACCAACAAATAGTATTTACCGTCTTGTGTCAGGAATCTTGGTGCAGAGTAACTGAGTGACTTGGCTCAGAGTTTCCCACCAAGCTCGGAACAATCTAGGTGTTAGCCAAGGCAGCAGTTATCTTAAAGTTCCACTGTTATGGATAACATTGCTTCCAAGTTCATTCGTTGGCTGTTGGGAAGAGATAGCAAATTCTTACCACATGGGCTTCTCCAACAGGATAACCTAGTGCATGGCAGCTGACTTCCTCAAAGGGGGAAAGGAAGAAACAGGAAAGGGTTTTGAAGACAGCAGTCACGATTTTTATCTAGCTTAGTCTTGAAAGTTACATCCCAGTGAGTGTTCTGTCTTTTCTATTAGGAGCAAATTTGGGGTTCCAGCCAGCACAAAGAAGGAATTGCCCAAGGGCTTGTGTTCTGAGGTGGGAATCTTTGGAGGCTGTCCTAGAGTGAGCCTTTCACAGCACTTAATACATGTGTGTTTTTAAGTGAGCATGCTCTCCTGTCTTCATGGGTAGATTGAACAAGAGGGCTTTGGGTTCCATGTAGAAGCCAGGCTCCTTGGTGCAAATTTGTACCAGGATTTGAACAATTGCCTTACATTTCATTCCATTTAATTTTAAAATACATTTTTGGTCATTTGTGATACCTGTTTAATTCATTGTAATAGGACAGTTATGATGGATCTTGGTTTCCTTTTAGTTTTTTGGGAAATTTTATTTTTAATATATTGCATTTTCTAGTGTTCTTAAATGAGATAAGGGACAGAAAAGTGTATAAAGCCAATTACAATTTAAAGATTCATAGTAGAGAATTATCCATGTAACCAGCATGCTAATTAAATGATAGATTTTTGCTAGGACTCCTAAAGCTCCCTGCCCACACTTTCCA
Source organism: Tragulus kanchil (assembly GCA_022376925.1). NCBI lineage: Eukaryota > Metazoa > Chordata > Mammalia > Artiodactyla > Tragulidae > Tragulus > Tragulus kanchil. The sequence continues at coordinate 29,102,710 of JAIOJX010000024.1, forward strand.
GATTATAGCCTTCTCCCTTGCCTGTTAGGGAGGGAGAAGTATTCTGACTTCTCTGTTTTTCTTTATTGTTTTAAACTCTTTAAGTATTTATAATTTAGAAGTCTATTCTTTTGAATTAATATAAATGCAATTCTGCATTACGTAATGTTTTGTTTTTCTCTTTCGCTCAGTGGTAAGATTCATCCCTGTTGTATATGGATATAGTTGATTCATTTTTGTTGTTGTATAGTATTCTGTTAAGTGAATATGCAGCATTTTTGTTGCTGATGGACTTGTGAGTTGTTTTTGGTTTTGAGATATTGAGATACTGGTTTTGAGATATTTGGTTTTGATCATATATATATGTGCGTGTGTGTGTATCTTGTCCAAGTATATGTTAGAATATATATCTCTGTGTTCATATTTTGAAGTGAAATTAGTGAGTCATAGGATCTTCAAATTTAATAGATAATGCCAGACAACGCCTGAGCAGATGAATTGGTAACTCTTCCCACTGGCATTGTAAGAATGTTCCTAATAGATATTAGAACTATATTCTTGCTAGTACTTGGCATCAGTAGACTTTTTCTTCAGCTTAGCTAGTCTTGGAATATGTGTTGGTATCACTTTGTGGTTTTAAGTTGCATTTGCCTGATGGCTAATGAGGATGGCTACTTAGTACTGTGAATTGGCCATTTGCATTTCTGTGTATATGTGAAATACTTGGTTTAAGCTTTGTGCATCTTTTCTATTTAGTTGATTTTCTTCCTGGTTTATTGTTTATATTTTCTAGATAAAAATTCCTTGTTTTGTCTGCCTATTTATCTATAGCAGATCTTTCCCCCCTCTAATTGGGCTGCCTATTTCATTGTCTTAATGATATCATTTGATGAGGAAAAGTTTCTGTTTATAGTAGAGTCAAATTTATTAGTCTTTCCAGTTACAATTACTATACTCCTTTTATGTTAGGTAAAGAATTCTCCAGCTGAGGTCATGAAGACATTTTGCTATATTATCTACTTGAATCTGTTATGCTTTTATTTTTCACACTCATCTATAATCTACTTGGAAATTTTTCATATGACTATCCAGCATGCTAATTAAATGATAGATTTTGCTAGGACTCCTAAAGCTCCCTGCCCACACTTTCCAGATTATAGCCTTCTCCCTTGCCTGTTAGGGAGGAGAAGTATTCTGACTTCTCTGTTTTTCTTTATTGTTTTAAACTCTTTAAGTATTTATAATTTAGAAGTCTATTCTTTTGAATTAATATAAATGCAATTCTGCATTACGTAATGTTTTGTTTTTCTCTTTCGCTCAGTGGTAAGATTCATCCCTGTTGTATATGGATATAGTTGATTCATTTTTGTTGTTGTATAGTATTCTGTTAAGTGAATATGCAGCATTTTTGTTGCTGATGGACTTGTGAGTTGTTTTTGGTTTTGAGATATTGAGATACTGGTTTTGAGATATTTGGTTTTGATCATATATATATGTGCGTGTGTGTGTATCTTGTCCAAGTATATGTTAGAATATATATCTCTGTGTTCATATTTTGAAGTGAAATTAGTGAGTCATAGGATCTTCAAATTTAATAGATAATGCCAGACAATGCCTGAGCAGATGAATTGGTAACTCTTCCCACTGGCATTGTAAGAATGTTCCTAATAGATATTAGAACTATATTCTTGCTAGTACTTGGCATCAGTAGACTTTTTCTTCAGCTTAGCTAGTCTTGGAATATGTGTTGGTATCACTTTGTGGTTTTAAGTTGCATTTGCCTGATGGCTAATGAGGATGGCTACTTAGTACTGTGAATTGGCCATTTGCATTTCTGTGTATATGTGAAATACTTGGTTTAAGCTTTGTGCATCTTTTCTATTTAGTTGATTTTCTTCCTGGTTTATTGTTTATATTTTCTAGATAAAAATTCCTTGTTTTGTCTGCCTATTTATCTATAGCAGATCTTTCCCCCCTCTAATTGGGCTGCCTATTTCATTGTCTTAATGATATCATTTGATGAGGAAAAGTTTCTGTTTATAGTAGAGTCAAATTTATTAGTCTTTCCAGTTACAATTACTATACTCCTTTTATGTTAGGTAAAGAATTCTCCAGCTGAGGTCATGAAGACATTTTGCTATATTATCTACTTGAATCTGTTATGCTTTTATTTTTCACACTCATCTATAATCTACTTGGAAATTTTTCATATGACTATCCAGATGTCCAAGCATCCTTAATTAAAAAATCCATCCATTTCCCACTGCTTTGAAATGCCACATCTGTCATATATCATACGTCCATACTGATGTGGATCTGTTTCTAGGCTCTTTAACTCCACTGGTCTGTTGTCTGTCTTTCTGGGAGTGCCACATTGTAATAAATACTAGACCTTTAAAGTAAGTTACTGTTCTTTTTTAGGAAAGTCTCAGCTCTTCATCGCTCTTTGTATTTCTCTATCAATTTTAGAACCAGCTGATACATTTCCATGGTATACCTGCTGTGATTTTTATTGGGATTACTCTGACTCCATAGATCAATTTGGGAGACTGTCATTACAATTTTGAGTCCTCTAGCCCTTGAACATGGTTATTTCTCCTTGTATAAGTGGGTCCTTAAGAATGGCCTCCAAAATTTAGATACTTTTCAGGGTATTATTCTTACAGATCCCTATTTGAGAGTTGTCCTTAGGTCTTCAGTCATTTTTATGCTATTCTAAGTGATGTTTATGTCTTTAATTTCAGTTTCTTAATATTTATTGCTGATATATAGAAATGCAATTGATTTTGGCACATACATTTTTTTTTGTATTCAGCAGCTTTATTAAAATGATTAATTCTGATCATTTGTTTGTAGATTATTTTATGTTTTCTTTACACACATCATCACCTGCAAATGATAGCACTTTAGTTTCTTTCTTTGTGATCCTTACCGCCTTTATTTATTGTTCTTGTCTTGCTCTGCTGGCTAGGATGTCCGGCACAGCGGTGAATAGAAGTGTGATAGCGGGACAGCCTAGTCTTGGTGCTGGTCACAGAGTGAAAGCTTTCGACGTGTCACCGTTAGGTATGATGTTCTCTGTAGGTTTTGGTAGGTATTTTTGTTTATCATTCAAGGAGCTAAGTTTCTATTCCCAGTTTCCTAAGAGAATTGTTTTGTTTTTTTTTTAATTGTAAGTGGGGGTTAAGTATTCTCCAGAATTTTTGTGCAGTTGAGATATAATTTTTTTTTCATTCTGTTAAAATGGATAGTTACATTTATTTAACTTTAAAAAGTCAGTCAGCTTTGCCCCAGGGTGACCAGCTGTCCTGATTTGCCCAGGACTGTCTAATTTTATCACTGAATGTTCTGCGTTCTGGAGAAGTAGGACAGTTGTTGGCTGTGTTTGCCTCCTTTATTGCTATGGTCTGTTGTCTGTCTTTCTGGGAGTGCCACATTGTAATAAATACTAGACCTTTAAAGTAAGTTACTGTTCTTTTTTAGGAAAGTCTCAGCTCTTCATCGCTCTTTGTATTTCTCTATCAATTTTAGAACCAGCTGATACATTTCCATGGTATACCTGCTGTGATTTTTATTGGGATTACTCTGACTCCATAGATCAATTTGGGAGACTGTCATTACAATTTTGAGTCCTCTAGCCCTTGAACATGGTTATTTCTCCTTGTATAAGTGGGTCCTTAAGAATGGCCTCCAAAATTTAGATACTTTTCAGGGTATTATTCTTACAGATCCCTATTTGAGAGTTGTCCTTAGGTCTTCAGTCATTTTTATGCTATTCTAAGTGATGTTTATGTCTTTAATTTCAGTTTCTTAATATTTATTGCTGATATATAGAAATGCAATTGATTTTGGCACATACATTTTTTTTTGTATTCAGCAGCTTTATTAAAATGATTAATTCTGATCATTTGTTTGTAGATTATTTTATGTTTTCTTTACAAAATCATCACCTGCAAATGATAGCACTTTAGTTTCTTTCTTTGTGATCCTTACCGCCTTTATTTATTGTTCTTGTCTTGCTCTGCTGGCTAGGATGTCCGGCACAGCGGTGAATAGAAGTGTGATAGCGGGACAGCCTAGTCTTGGTGCTGGTCACAGAGTGAAAGCTTTCGACGTGTCACCGTTAGGTATGATGTTCTCTGTAGGTTTTGGTAGGTATTTTTGTTTATCATTCAAGGAGCTAAGTTTCTATTCCCAGTTTCCTAAGAGAATTGTTTTGTTTTTTTTTTAATTGTAAGTGGGGGTTAAGTATTCTCCAGAATTTTTGTGCAGTTGAGATATAATTTTTTTTTCATTCTGTTAAAATGGATAGTTACATTTATTTAACTTTAAAAAGTCAGTCAGCTTTGCCCCAGGGTGACCAGCTGTCCTGATTTGCCCAGGACTGTCTAATTTTATCACTGAATGTTCTGCGTTCTGGAGAAGTAGGACAGTTGTTGGCTGTGTTTGCCTCCTTTATTGTAGCTATGGTCATTAATGATATTATTCTTTAATTTTTTATACCAGTCTTGTCCCGTTTTGTTATAAAGTTAGTTTTGTCAATTAGTTGGAGAATGTACCCACTTTTTCTGTTTTCTGGAAAGAATTTGTATAATGTAGGATGAGTATCCTTTGCTGAAGAAGCTATCTGGACCTGTTGTTTGCAGAAACTTCTGTTGATTCATTTACTGTTTATTCAGAGTTTTGTTTTAGATGCTATTTTTGCTATGTTATATTTTTTTTCTAAGAGTTATCTGTTTCATCTAAATTTTCATATTTATTGGTATTAGATTGGGCGTAATGCTAAAGTTTTGGTTTTGTTTCCTTAGAGCAGTTTTATTTTTCTTTTATAGAGTTGTGTTGTTTACTGCCACAGGTCTACCTGAACCTGCCGTCTTCCCCTCTCCCCAGCCTCCCCCAGTGCTCAAGTTTTTATTTGATGCCCCCTAGAGATCTTAGTGATGTCTTTCATTCCTGACTCAATGGTGTTTGGATTCTTGTGGTTTTTTTCTTGATCAGTTCATGCCAGGGATGTATCAGTTTCATGAGTTTTATCCATGAACCAGCTTTTTGGCTTCATTTGTGTTCTGTTTTATTTTTGTTTTCCATTGTATTGCTTAATCCTCTTTATAATTATGTTGTCCATCCTACTTTCTTTTTATTTTATTTTTTAAATTTTGGCCTGTTTTGTTGGTTATTTACTTACGTATTTTCATCCATCTTTATTATTTGGCCTGTGAGGGCCTCCCATTGCAGTGGCCTCTCTTGTTGCTTTCTTTGGTTTTATTTGTTGCTTCTTTTCTAATTTGTTAACTTGTATGTGCACATTAGTAGGCAGACTTTTTTTTAATGATATATGCATTTCAGGCCATAATTTTTCTTTTAGTTGCATCTAATAATTTTGCTGTGCCATTTTATTTGTTACTCTTTAGTTCAAAATAGTTTCTAATTTTCATTATAGCCTTTCTTAGACATGTGGATTATTTAGAAATAAACTTTGTATTACTTGGTTGTGGGGGTTTTCTCAGTTTTTAAGAAAGTTACTTTACTTTTGGTTGTGTTGGGTCTTCGTTGCTGCACGTGGGCTTCCTCCAGTTGTGGCAAATGGGTACTGCTCTTCATGGCTGTGCACAGGCTTCTCACTGTGGTGGCTTCTCTTGTGACCGAACACAGGGTCTAGGCACACAGGCTTCAGTAACTGTGGCTGCTGGGCTCTAGAGAGTGGGCTCAGTCATCGTGGTGCATGGGCTTAGTTGATTCATTTACTGTTTATTCAGAGTTTTGTTTTAGATGCTATTTTTGCTTTGTTATATTTTTTTTCTAAGAGTTATCTGTTTCATCTAAATTTTCATATTTATTGGTATTAGATTGGGCGTAATGCTAAAGTTTTGGTTTTGTTTCCTTAGAGCAGTTTTATTTTTCTTTTATAGAGTTGTGTTGTTTACTGCCACAGGTCTACCTGAACCTGCCGTCTTCCCCTCTCCCCAGCCTCCCCCAGTGCTCAAGTTTTTATTTGATGCCCCCTAGAGATCTTAGTGATGTCTTTCATTCCTGACTCAATGGTGTTTGGATTCTTGTGGTTTTTTTCTTGATCAGTTCATGCCAGGGATGTATCAGTTTCATGAGTTTTATCCATGAACCAGCTTTTTGGCTTCATTTGTGTTCTGTTTTATTTTTGTTTTCCATTGTATTGCTTAATCCTCTTTATAATTATGTTGTCCATCCTACTTTCTTTTTATTTTATTTTTTAAATTTTGGCCTGTTTTGTTGGTTATTTACTTACGTATTTTCATCCATCTTTATTATTTGGCCTGTGAGGGCCTCCCATTGCAGTGGCCTCTCTTGTTGCTTTCTTTGGTTTTATTTGTTGCTTCTTTTCTAATTTGTTAACTTGTATGTGCACATTAGTAGGCAGACTTTTTTTTAATGATATATGCATTTCAGGCCATAATTTTTCTTTTAGTTGCATCTAATAATTTTGCTGTGCCATTTTATTTGTTACTCTTTAGTTCAAAATAGTTTCTAATTTTCATTATAGCCTTTCTTAGACATGTGGATTATTTAGAAATAAACTTTGTATTACTTGGTTGTGGGGGTTTTCTCAGTTTTTAAGAAAGTTACTTTACTTTTGGTTGTGTTGGGTCTTCGTTGCTGCACGTGGGCTTCCTCCAGTTGTGGCAAATGGGTACTGCTCTTCATGGCTGTGCACAGGCTTCTCACTGTGGTGGCTTCTCTTGTGACCGAACACAGGGTCTAGGCACACAGGCTTCAGTAACTGTGGCTGCTGGGCTCTAGAGAGTGGGCTCAGTCATCGTGGTGCATGGGCTTAGTTGCCCCATGACATGTGGGACCTTCCTGGAACAGGGATCAAACCAGTGTTCCCTGCATTAGCAGGCCGATTCTTATTTACTGTAACACCAGTCAAGACCCTTTTGTTTGTTTGTTTGTTTAATTATGGAATTTTGTTATAATTCCATTGTTATCAGAAAATAATTTGGTTTTTTTTAGCATGATATTTGCATTATCACTTATTAGTTCATTAAATTTTGAAGTATTTGTACTTGTAAAGGATGTATTTCCTGGACTTCCCTGGTGGTCCAGTGGGTAAGGACACCGCCTTGCAGTGCAAGGGGCGCCAGTTCGATCTGTGGCCTGGGAAGATCCCACGTGCCGCGGAGTGGCTGGACCGATGTGTCCAATTACCGAGCCGGAGCTCTGGGGCACATGCACCCAGAGCCGGTGCTCTGCGACAACAGACGCCACCACAATGGGAGGCCCACATGGGCCAAAGAACAAATATGGGTGAAAATAAATAAATGGAAGACCAATAGAAGTGGCCCACCCGCCCCCTCCCTCCTCAACCCACATCCCCCCCAAAAAAGAATGTATTTTCTCCAATTACATGGAGTAGTAAGAATTTTTTTCATCCCTCTGAGTCTTTGGTTCCTTGTTATATCACTAACATATTTGAGGTGAATTTCTTATAGACAGCAGAGGTTTTTCATTCACTCTGCCAGACTTAGTCTTATAAATTTATATTTAGATTGTTGACATTTAATGTAAAAGAGTCTAAGCCTGCCATTTTATTGTTTTTCAGTTTTTTTCTCTTTAGAGTTTGTATTCTTAAGCTTTGGTTTTTTAAGAGTTACATGAATGTATTCATGTATTTTTAAAGACTTTTTTAAGAGTTTTACGTTCACAGAAAAAATGAAAAGACAGTACAGAGATTTTCAGTATTACCTCATAATAATATGCATTTAAATTTCCTCCATGTCTTTTTATGCCTTGAAAGCTAAGATCTTAGCACTGAATATTATTCCATTTTCCGAATGTACCATTGTTGTTTTTTTTTTATTTTAAAGATTTATTTATTTATTTATTTATTGGGGGGTGGGGTGGGGAGGGAGGGGAACAGGCAGGCTACTTCTATTGGTCTTTCGTTTGTCTATTTTCATCCATCTTTGTTCTCTGGCCCGTGTGGGCCTCCCATCGCCGTGGCCTCTGTTGTCGCAGAGCGCCGGCTCTGGGTGCATGCGCTCCAGAGCTCCGGCTCTGTGATTGTACACATCAGTGCAGCCACTCCGCGGCACGTGGGATCTTCCCAGGCCAGGGATCGAACCGGCGCCCCTTGCACTGCAGGGCGGTGTCCTTACCCACTGGACCACCAGGGAAGCCCGAATGTACCATTGTTTATCAGTTTGTTTTCTGAAGGACGTCTTTGTTGTTTCAAGTATTGGTAATAATGAATAAAGCTGCTATCAAAGTGTTTTTTTTTGAAATTGAGGTTTTCAGCTCTTTTGGGTAAATGCCAGAGTGTGATGACTGGATTATATGGTAAGAATATGTTTAATTTCTAAAGAAACTACCAAACAGTTTTTCAGAGTGGCTGTTCAAGTTTTCATTCCTACCAAGAATAGATCAGAGTTCTTGTTGCTACACGTCTTTGTCACTTTTTGGTGTTGTCAGTGTTCTGGATGTTGGATACTCTTAACTGGTATACAGTGCTTTCTTTTTTAAAATACTGAAATTAATACTTTAGTCAATTTTTACTAAATCATAGTGAAGATCAAGTAAATGAGTGCCATAGGTACCTGCCTGCACCAGAGCTAATGTCAATTAAAGGAGGCTCTGTTTTTGAATTCTTTTATGTTTTAGTCTTAAGGGATCCAGAGACATATGTTCTTCACTTTTTAAACTTTTAAAATAATTTCATTGGGCTTTGGTATAGTATACTGTGTTAAGAGAGTGCTTGCTATTGATAGCTTTACGTTCACAGAAAAAATGAAAAGACAGTACAGAGATTTTCAGTATTACCTCATAATAATATGCATTTAAATTTCCTCCATGTCTTTTTATGCCTTGAAAGCTAAGATCTTAGCACTGAATATTATTCCATTTTCCGAATGTACCATTGTTGTTTTTTTTTTATTTTAAAGATTTATTTATTTATTTATTTATTGGGGGGTGGGGTGGGGAGGGAGGGGAACAGGCAGGCTACTTCTATTGGTCTTTCGTTTGTCTATTTTCATCCATCTTTGTTCTCTGGCCCGTGTGGGCCTCCCATCGCCGTGGCCTCTGTTGTCGCAGAGCGCCGGCTCTGGGTGCATGCGCTCCAGAGCTCCGGCTCTGTGATTGTACACATCAGTGCAGCCACTCCGCGGCACGTGGGATCTTCCCAGGCCAGGGATCGAACCGGCGCCCCTTGCACTGCAGGGCGGTGTCCTTACCCACTGGACCACCAGGGAAGCCCGAATGTACCATTGTTTATCAGTTTGTTTTCTGAAGGACGTCTTTGTTGTTTCAAGTATTGGTAATAATGAATAAAGCTGCTATCAAAGTGTTTTTTTTTGAAATTGAGGTTTTCAGCTCTTTTGGGTAAATGCCAGAGTGTGATGACTGGATTATATGGTAAGAATATGTTTAATTTCTAAAGAAACTACCAAACAGTTTTTCAGAGTGGCTGTTCAAGTTTTCATTCCTACCAAGAATAGATCAGAGTTCTTGTTGCTACACGTCTTTGTCACTTTTTGGTGTTGTCAGTGTTCTGGATGTTGGATACTCTTAACTGGTATACAGTGCTTTCTTTTTTAAAATACTGAAATTAATACTTTAGTCAATTTTTACTAAATCATAGTGAAGATCAAGTAAATGAGTGCCATAGGTACCTGCCTGCACCAGAGCTAATGTCAATTAAAGGAGGCTCTGTTTTTGAATTCTTTTATGTTTTAGTCTTAAGGGATCCAGAGACATATGTTCTTCACTTTTTAAACTTTTAAAATAATTTCATTGGGCTTTGGTATAGTATACTGTGTTAAGAGAGTGCTTGCTATTGATAGCTTTGGACTGTGCTCGCAAGTAGCATTTCTACAGCTTATGAATTTATTATTATTTTTAATATCCCCAAACTCATGATAGTGTTAAGGCAGTTTTGATCCAGAAATTTGCCAATTATCATTCCCATTTGTGACCGATTTTAATTTAGATAATGGCAGTTAGACCTTTATGAACTTTCTTCATATATTTGCAAAACATTCTTAGTCTCCGACTTATGTTTTTATTGTAGATTCTGGTTTATGAAACATATTTGCAGAGTGAATTTCGCCCAGTTCTTCTTTGTGCTTTTTAAAATGGTTATCCTTTGTCTTTCTCCTGTTTCTTCATACTGTAATGTCTTATATTGATGCCTGAAAGGAGAACACTTGTTTCCATTATTCATCACCCCTCTCCATATTTCTGGCCACCACATATGTAGGTGATTTCTTACACCAGCCAGTTCTCCAGTGCTCTGTGGGTGCAAGCTGAGGGTCCTGGAACTCAATTCAGTTCAATTCTGAATAACACTATCCACCTGGAGTTAGTCCTAGACCCACTGGTGGAGGACTCAGTCCCACCAGACCAAGCTGTCCCTTCAGATGATAATTGCTCATCCAGCAGGTGCTTGTACATCTGTCCTACTGACCATAAATTGGCAGTTCCCATGGCCCCCTCCTTGGATTTGATAATTTGCTAGAATGGATCATGTAACAGGAAGATAGTTTACTTACTGGGTTACTGGCTTATAAAAGGATGCAACTCAGGCACAACCAGAGTGAAGAGGGGCGTGTGGGGAGGGCACGGGGTCCATACCTCCACGTATGCTCCCACATCTGCATGTGCTCACCGGCTGACATGCTTACCAGCCCAGAAACCCTTCCATAGACAGTGTTCTGGATGTTGGATACTCTTAACTGGTATACAGTGCTTTCTTTTTTAAAATACTGAAATTAATACTTTAGTCAATTTTTACTAAATCATAGTGAAGATCAAGTAAATGAGTGCCATAGGTACCTGCCTGCACCAGAGCTAATGTCAATTAAAGGAGGCTCTGTTTTTGAATTCTTTTATGTTTTAGTCTTAAGGGATCCAGAGACATATGTTCTTCACTTTTTAAACTTTTAAAATAATTTCATTGGGCTTTGGTATAGTATACTGTGTTAAGAGAGTGCTTGCTATTGATAGCTTTGGACTGTGCTCGCAAGTAGCATTTCTACAGCTTATGAATTTATTATTATTTTTAATATCCCCAAACTCATGATAGTGTTAAGGCAGTTTTGATCCAGAAATTTGCCAATTATCATTCCCATTTGTGACCGATTTTAATTTAGATAATGGCAGTTAGACCTTTATGAACTTTCTTCATATATTTGCAAAACATTCTTAGTCTCCGACTTATGTTTTTATTGTAGATTCTGGTTTATGAAACATATTTGCAGAGTGAATTTCGCCCAGTTCTTCTTTGTGCTTTTTAAAATGGTTATCCTTTGTCTTTCTCCTGTTTCTTCATACTGTAATGTCTTATATTGATGCCTGAAAGGAGAACACTTGTTTCCATTATTCATCACCTCTCTCCATATTTCTGGCCACCAAATATGTAGGTGATTTCTTACACCAGCCAGTTCTCCAGTGCTCTGTGGGTGCAAGCTGAGGGTCCTGGAACTCAATTCAGTTCAATTCTGAATAACACTATCCACCTGGAGTTAGTCCTAGACCCACTGGTGGAGGACTCAGTCCCACCAGACCAAGCTGTCCCTTCAGATGATAATTGCTCATCCAGCAGGTGCTTGTACATCTGTCCTACTGACCATAAATTGGCAGTTCCCATGGCCCCCTCCTTGGATTTGATAATTTGCTAGAATGGATCATGTAACAGGAAGATAGTTTACTTACTGGGTTACTGGCTTATAAAAGGATGCAACTCAGGCACAACCAGAGTGAAGAGGGGCGTGTGGGGAGGGCACGGAGGTTCCATACCCTCTCCACGTATGCTCCCACATCTGCATGTGCTCACCGGCTGACATGCTTACCAGCCCAGAAACCCTTCCATAGACTGGCTTCCATGAGGCCAGGTTCTAGGGTTTTCTAAATCACGTTCTTCATGGTGCTTAGGAAAATACTTAGGATTGGTAAATTACCAACTCTGTATGTATTGCTTCAGAAGAAAAGGAGCTTAAAAATCTTTTTGCCCTAGCAGTCATTATGTAAAAGAAAGTTAAATAATAAGGTACTGTTTTCAAATAGTAGTAGTTAACAGCGTGAATTCTGGAATAAGAAGGCTGCCTTGATTTCAACTCTAGTTCTGCTATGTACTTACTGAACAATCTTGGGCAAGTCACTGACCCTTTCTGTGATTCATTTTCCTCTGTAATTCTTCCTGTTTCACATCTGGCAATAAGTATTACATAGTAGTCATTATTGTTACTTTACATTCTAAAAACTGGCTTAAGAGACTTCCCTGGAGGACCAGTGGTTAGGACTCCAGGCTCCCAGTGCAGGGGCATGAGTCCGATCCCTGGCTGGGAAACTAAGGTCCCATGTGCTGCGCAGCGTGGCCAAAGAAAAAGAAAAATTTGGCTTCAGTATATTTGCATTAGGTTAAGACAGCCACTTATAATAATATCATGGTGATAGAAATTTAAGTTTTATAGTGTTTCTGGAAAGCAGTTTTGTTTTAGGTAATGAAGATTTGCTAACTATTTCTTTTGATCAGATAGTTTTTAATAATCTCAATAAAATTTAAAATACAGACTCTTACAGTTTGAAATGCAGACTCATATGGTTCAGAACTACTTATAATAGTTGAATATATCGTTAAATGTGATGCAGCAATTAAAACGTTTTCAGTGTAATAACATGCAGAAAGGTTCTGGTGCAGTAGGTAAAATACCAACGATAAGGCATTATCTTAAATAGGTTTTAAAAATGCGTAAGAGCGTTACTTATGATTGCTTTTGGGTGGTAGAATTTAATCTTCCAGACTTATTTTTGCTTTTAAAATGAGGTTAACAACGACATGCTGACATTAATCACTGACAATTGAATGAGGTAATTTGAAAGTTCTTTGGATGTCTTCTGTTTTGATTAAGCCCTATTGTCCTTGCTCATTTTTAATATTTTTATTTAAAATCAATTGTTACATTAAAGGAAGTACTGTTTTCTTAAATATTAAAGCTTTACATTTACTATCTAATACAGGAACTTCCAGGGCTTTCTGTCTGCAGTTACCCACCCCTACAATTTACCATTAGTGCACAGTTTCCTAGAAGTCATCTTCCTAATGTAGTTACTTTGATGAGCGTGGTGATGCTTATGTGGTTTGGTTTAGGCTTTTCTTTTTTTTTTTCTTCTTCCCTCTCTAATCTACAGCAACTGGAGCAGATTCAGAAGGAGTTAAGTGTTTTGGAAGAGGATATCAAAAGAGTGGAAGTAAGATCAAGAATTTATTACATCTCTAATAACTTCAGTTTCATTAAGTTTTTATTTTTTCTTTAAATTGTTGTGCTAAATATATGGGATTGGTCTCCATTATATATAGAAAATTATAGCTATAATTTGTGCCATAATAATTTATTAGGAGGCCTTTTCCTCTGAGTAATGATTAAAAGTTAAAGTTATTAGTAAACAAAGCTAACGGATTTGGATCCATTTAGATCAAGAGGAATGTTATTTTTCTTAATGTTTCAGAGAATATTTCCAAAGTAGAGATTGACATATCTTGTTTTTCTGTACTTCGGAGAGTTGAATGTAATGATCTAGTTGCCATACTTATCTTAATATTTATCAGTAGGTTCTCACCTAGATTAATGATTAGCTGGTTCATTGTTCACATAGTGTACAGTACATCTCATTAAAAACATTTACGTTTAGTCTTTTTTGCATTTGGTGGCTTCGTTAGTAATATTTACTAAAGGATTTCTTGAATGTGTATCATAAAAAAGGCTTGTCTCTTAACTTTCAGATATCCTTGTTTTTGTACTCTATGGAAAGGAGGGCTTGAGAAATTTGGATGTTGAGACAAAAAGAGACTGATAAAACCTGGGATTAGAAAGGAACATATTATCATACCCTTGACTATAACCTTTTGAATGAGGTAATTTGAAAGTTCTTTGGATGTCTTCTGTTTTGATTAAGCCCTATTGTCCTTGCTCATTTTAATATTTTATTTAAAATCAATTGTTACATTAAAGGAAGTACTGTTTTCTTAAATATTAAAGCTTTACATTTACTATCTAATACAGGAACTTCCAGGGCTTTCTGTCTGCAGTTACCCACCCCTACAATTTACCATTAGTGCACAGTTTCCTAGAAGTCATCTTCCTAATGTAGTTACTTTGATGAGCGTGGTGATGCTTATGTGGTTTGGTTTAGGCTTTTCTTTTTTTTTTTCTTCTTCCCTCTCTAATCTACAGCAACTGGAGCAGATTCAGAAGGAGTTAAGTGTTTTGGAAGAGGATATCAAAAGAGTGGAAGTAAGATCAAGAATTTATTACATCTCTAATAACTTCAGTTTCATTAAGTTTTTATTTTTTCTTTAAATTGTTGTGCTAAATATATGGGATTGGTCTCCATTATATATAGAAAATTATAGCTATAATTTGTGCCATAATAATTTATTAGGAGGCCTTTTCCTCTGAGTAATGATTAAAAGTTAAAGTTATTAGTAAACAAAGCTAACGGATTTGGATCCATTTAGATCAAGAGGAATGTTATTTTTCTTAATGTTTCAGAGAATATTTCCAAAGTAGAGATTGACATATCTTGTTTTTCTGTATTTGGAGAGTTGAATGTAATGATCTAGTTGCCATACTTATCTTAATATTTATCAGTAGGTTCTCACCTAGATTAATGATTAGCTGGTTCATTGTTCACATAGTGTACAGTACATCTCATTAAAAACATTTACGTTTAGTCTTTTTTGCATTTGGTGGCTTCGTTAGTAATATTTACTAAAGGATTTCTTGAATGTGTATCATAAAAAAGGCTTGTCTCTTAACTTTCAGATATCCTTGTTTTTGTACTCTATGGAAAGGAGGGCTTGAGAAATTTGGATGTTGAGACAAAAAGAGACTGATAAAACCTGGGATTAGAAAGGAACATATTATCATAACTCCTTTTGATTTATACGTCCTCTCTTTGGAGTGTCTATAACTCTAATAATTGTGCTTCCAGGAAATGAGCGGCTTATATTCTCCCGTCAGTGAGGATAGCACAGTGCCTCAGTTTGAAGCTCCTTCTCCATCGCACAGGTACAAAGCTTGAAACTTGTAATCCTTAGGATTTATGTTACAAAGTGCATATGTGGCATCAGTCCTTGGAAGCCTTTTCCATGTTATGAACACAGCCCCTGAGAAGTTACTTTTGGTCATGATCTAGAAATGAGATTTAGATAGCTCTTTATGATTTCCTTTATGCTTTTTATGCTTGAAAATTTCCTGCCAGGGACAGTTAGTAAGTAGAATATTATAATACTCTGAATTCACTTATGGATTAAAAATTGGGTGGATTTCTTAAAGTAATAGCAAGTTTAAGCATCTTGTGAATTAAGGCCAGATGACGTTAAAAATCTGTAATTTGAGAAAATGAAATAGTTATATTAGGTAAAAATTGGATAACCTAATACCTTTGACTCTTTGACCCAGATTTGAAATGAGGCCAGTAGATAGATCTGTTCGTTTAGACATCCCTGCTGTTTTCTTTATAACTCCCCATTAGTAGTTAAGTCTTCCTTTCCGTACACTCTGTTAGAGTGGGAATTGCATTTGTCTTGCTCGTGACTGTTTCCCTAGGTTTTAGAGAGTGGTAGTGACTGGCCTCCTACAGTACATTTTTGTGAAATAGAGTGAATGTCTGTGGACCCTCTGTAGCTTTAAAGTTTTATTTGATGAAATAGCTACAACCTAAAATTAGAATTTGAACTTTGTTGTGTTCAAAACAAGAGCAGTTTCACATGGTTTTAACTTGCTGATCCCTTCACAATAGTGATCTGTTGGAAGCTTTTCAGACAGACAGTTTTAGGATAACAGGTGGGTTATCAAGCCGTCCGGGGGAGTACACTGTTCCTCAAAGCCAGTGTCCGCTCAGGAAAGCTGTTTCACTTCTAGTTGGAATAGTAGGTGGGGAAGAGACACAAGGAATATTCTAGTTAAAGAACACTCCTGGGATATTTGATATTTTTCATTAACCGTTTTATGGAGAATCCTCATGAATGCTACGTGATTCTGGGGTCATTCTACCTGTGTAATTCAGCTTTTGTTTTGTCTGTATTTTATTTTCTTTTAAGACACTTGGGAATGATTCAGTCTGTGGGACATGGTCTTTAAGCTTAGCATTCACTTCCCGATTCTTTATAAGAGATCTTTATAAATGGAATATTTCTTCTGTGAGTGCATGCAGGCAGGTAAAAGTTGTCATATCACAACATCTTCTCTAATAAACTGATAATTCTCATGGTTGTATCATTCTCTGTCATATCACTTTAATAGCAGCAGTTCTTCTGTCTGTTGCGTGCAGGTCTTAGTTAATCTCTCACTGATGACTTTTATTTCTTTTTTTAATTTTTTTAAATATTAATTTATTTATTTTTTATTTATTTATTTTTGGAGGGTGGGGTGGGGAGGGAGGGGAGCAGGCGGGCTACTTCTATTGGTCTTTCATTTCTCTATTTTCATCCATCTTTGTTCTTTGGCCCCTGTGGGCCTCCCATCGCGGTGGCCTCTGTTGTCGCAGAGCACCGGCTCTGGGCGCATGCGCTCCAGAGCTCCGGCTCAGTAATTGGACACATCAATCCAGCTGCTCCGCGGCATGTGGGATCTTCCCAGGCCAGGGATCGAACCGGCGCCCCTTACACTGCAAGGTGGTGTCCTTACCCACTGGACCACCAGGGAAGCTCTCACTGATGACTTTTAATAACATGTTGACAATATAGTATTATAGTCATTTAACTGTCTTTTTGAAATTTAATGCCTTTGATGCACTGGGCACTGTTTTAAGGGTTGAATGTAGCTGGAAAGCCCCTGCCTTTATGGAACTTACCTTTTGGGGAATGTGTATTGGGAGGGAGGTTGAGAGCGATGCCAAATAAGCAAAATACATAACATATAAGTAGTATCCTAGGAAGGAAGTTAGATGTGCTAGAAAGCTGACACATGAATGAAGTGAAGAGGTAATACAAAGCCATGGGGGAGTTTTGAGTTCTAGATTTTGAAATATTCACTGGGCTTCCCATCTTGAGGACACAGAAGAGACTTTCTGTATCTCTCCCAATCCCTGGCTGGTGGAAGCTAGGAGGAGCATTAGGAACATTGCAAAAGTTCAGAAGAGAGGAAATGGTGGGCTTTTATTGGATTTTACAGGGTGTTATTGCTGAAAGAGAAGTGGCTGTATGATAGAGTAGCCAATCTAATGAAAGATACAGGGATTCATGATGTCTATGAAAGCTTTGTTGAATTACTAAAATCATATGGAAGACTTGTTAAATGAAATGTGGACAGTTAAGACTGGTTAACAGTTGAAGATGGGAAAACAGGCAAACTTGGTATTTCCTTCAAAAGAGTGTTTTGAATAACTTATTCTTTTTTTTTTTTAAACATTTGTTTATTTATTTATTTGGGATGGGGTGGGGTGTGGAGGGAGGGAGGTGGGTGGGCTGCTTCTATTAGTCTTTCACTTGTCTATTTTTCATCCATCTTTGTTCCTTGGCCCATGTGGGCCTCCCATCGCGGTGGCCTCTGTTGTCGCAGAGCACTGGCTCTGGGCGCATGCGCCCCAGAGCTCCGGCTCGGTAATTGGACACATCAGTCCAGCCGCTCCGCAGCACGTGGGATCTTCCCAGGCCAGGGATTGAACCGGCGCCCCTTGCACTGCAAGGCGGTGTCCTTACCCACTGCACCACCAGGGGAAGCCCCAAAAGAGTGTTTTGATGTTTTCTTAAAATATTCTTGAGTGATAATCTTTGGTTACCACTTGGGTTTGAGAGAGACGCTTGGGGAAATGATGTAGATTTAGGTAATTTGGGGAAATGACCTTTAAGATTAAGATGTAAAATTAAACATGGGGAGAATGTCATATTGTACTATCAATTTTGAAGTTTATTTTTATGAAAAAGCATGTACTCAGCTTATAATTTTTCCCTTATCATTAATATCTTCATTATTTAAATGCTAGACAAATTTTGTTTTTATTCTTCACTGTAATGTTTTGTTCGCTTTTAAGAGGTTTACTTTAAAAATCAGTTTTTATGGATTCATTGTTCTGTTTTCCATAATGAGAACGTTTTCAATAAGATCATTAAACCTCATTCATTGACTTTGGATGTATGGTAAAGTTTATATGCTTAATGTAAAGAGAAACAGAAGGTATTATAGCTATTGATATTGCACCACCCCTATGAGTTTGTCTTCTGTATACCATAATTAGCTATGATTGTCATCTCCTGTCTGTTCTCTTCCTGCTGCCTTGTTTAGACTCCAAGTGTCTCATGGAGTCTAGTAGTGGTCTTTTAACTATACTCCTAAGGTGTGTTGTAAAAAAATCTGATCATGTTACTTTCCTTCTTAAAATCAGTGGCTTTCCATTGCATTTAAATTGGCTTAGATCTCTTTTGCATGACTTTCCATAATCCCTTGTATCCAGCCTACTGTTTTTGTGCTTTAGAATTCATCCCGTAGTTGTGAATCCTAAGAATTACATGCCTTAATTCTGGCCCTAAGTACCATGTAGAGGAGTTAAACTCGATGCCATAGGTGATATGAAGAATCGTAAGGATTTTTCAACTGGAAAAACACACAAAGCAGTACAAACCGTGGAAAACTTCCTTGGCAGTAATGTAAAAGATACTCTTCATACATCTGCCATTTCTTATTAATTTGATAAGTAATAGAAATGTAGCAAGCTATGAAAATATTTTTTGAAATAGTGTGATTGTATTTATTTAGAGTATTTGGAAAACTTCACCACTAAGCCAGTTTTGGGAAGTGTATCAAGCATATGTAAAGCACAGTTTTAGGCACTGGAGATATGGTTGTGAATATGACAGACCCTGGTACTCTGCTCTCATGGTTATACAAAGGACAGAAAATAAATTATGTGTCAGATTAATTATTTTGCTTAAAATATGGTGTAAGTAGACCTTTTGATTCTAGTAATTAATATAATCAAAGTGCATTTAAGTTTAAAACTTTAGTCATTGTGTTTGATGAGTAGGTATGTTAGATTTTTAAAAAACCATCTTTCAGTTCTTGTTATAAAGTATAACTTTCACTTCTTGGTGAAGATACTAACAGTCTTTTCTGATTCTGAAATCTGAAGTGTGAATAGGACAGATTTCAATGTGCTTGAGTATCAACCAAGATGCTTGTCTGACCTGTAGATTTTTTTGAACGCTACTCTAAAATTTGATCACTGTCTGATCAGTCATCTGTCTGGGGTGAGTTTCAGAATTTCAAAGGCAGGCCTGGAGGATCATACTTTTTAAAAATGTGTAAATACTGGCTTAGTGGGTGGTGACTATGTCCATATAACTGACAGGTTTAAAAAATCTCTAAGCAAGATATTCTTACTTTCTTTTTCATGAAATAAAGCTCTGACATCCAGCAGTGATGTTTTATAACTATTCTTAAGTTTATTTCATCTTTGGGGAAGATAGGGTAAAGATTTCTGTTTATTTTACTGTCTTTTAAGATTGCATGTCCTTGTATATAATGTCTTAAAAATGCATCAAGTTATGTTCCAGGCTTGAGGGAACCAGCAAAGTTACATTTCTTAGAAGGAAGCAAATTGTTATATTGGTGTTTACCAACCATTCTCTGTTGATTCCATTCATGCTGCTGTGGTTAGATCCTCTTGCTCGTGGCCTTTTGCCCTTTCATGTTAGTCATCTAGGGAACTTCATACCCCTTTGTTAGAATAGGTGTGCCTTGATTCTGGGAGGTGCTGGGAAAACCAGCACTGTGCATTGCAACTCTAGCTTAGAGGTAAGAATGCCTGAATGCAAGTGTGGAATTTCATGTGCTGTCACCATTTTCTGTTGTACTGTTCCCTGTCTCTCCCTATCCAAGTCCCAGGTATTTTCCTCATACTCCAGATCCTCTACCTGTGAATCTTATGTTAGTGTTTTTGGAATGCTTCCTCTACAATCTTTGCTTTTAAAACATTTTCTGAGATTATTTCAGAGACCTGAGTTTTTGTAACACTGAGATTTGTAGCAACTGTATCATCTAATAATTAAAAACGTCTCCTCTCTTAATTTACAACTAAATTGTAACCTATTCCTACTCATTGATAAGTAGAATGTAAAGAAATCAAATGCAGCACTAGCCTAAAGAACTGGGGACTTTTACTAGTTTTGTTGGAGGCAGATCAGTCTTGTCAGTCCCTTTCTTTTGGGCTTGTTACTCTGTTTTTGAAATTCTGCCGAACAAGAGGGGGCGTTGTGTGTGTCTGTGTGTGTGTGTGTTAGTCATGTCCGACTCTTTGTGACCCCATCGACTGTACTTTGCCAGGCTCCTCTGTTCATGGAATTCTCCAGGCAAGAATACTGGTGGGTTGCTGTTCCATTCTCCAGGGGGTCTTCCTGATCCAGGGATTGAACCCAGATCTCCCTCATTTCAGGCAGACTCTTTCAAAGGCACTAATGTGGTAGATTTAGACTTATTCTTTCTTTCAGAAATTTTCCCTCACGTTTGCTTTACACATCTGCCAGCAGTAACCTTGTATTTCATCAATGGGTAAAGATTTCTGTTTATTTTACTGTCTTTTAAGATTGCATGTCCTTGTATATAATGTCTTAAAAATGCATCAAGTTATGTTCCAGGCTTGAGGGAACCAGCAAAGTTACATTTCTTAGAAGGAAGCAAATTGTTATATTGGTGTTTACCAACCATTCTCTGTTGATTCCATTCATGCTGCTGTGGTTAGATCCTCTTGCTCGTGGCCTTTTGCCCTTTCATGTTAGTCATATAGGGAACTTCATACCCCTTTGTTAGAATAGGTGTGCCTTGATTCTGGGAGGTGCTGGGAAAACCAGCACTGTGCATTGCAACTCTAGCTTAGAGGTAAGAATGCCTGAATGCAAGTGTGGAATTTCATGTGCTGTCACCATTTTCTGTTGTACTGTTCCCTGTCTCTCCCTATCCAAGTCCCAGGTATTTTCCTCATACTCCAGATCCTCTACCTGTGAATCTTATGTTAGTGTTTTTGGAATGCTTCCTCTACAATCTTTGCTTTTAAAACATTTTCTGAGATTATTTCAGAGACCTGAGTTTTTGTAACACTGAGATTTGTAGCAACTGTATCATCTAATAATTAAAAACGTCTCCTCTCTTAATTTACAACTAAATTGTAACCTATTCCTACTCATTGATAAGTAGAATGTAAAGAAATCAAATGCAGCACTAGCCTAAAGAACTGGGGACTTTTACTAGTTTTGTTGGAGGCAGATCAGTCTTGTCAGTCCCTTTCTTTTGGGCTTGTTACTCTGTTTTTGAAATTCTGCCGAACAAGAGGGGGCGTTGTGTGTGTCTGTGTGTGTGTGTGTTAGTCATGTCCGACTCTTTGTGACCCCATCGACTGTACTTTGCCAGGCTCCTCTGTTCATGGAATTCTCCAGGCAAGAATACTGGTGGGTTGCTGTTCCATTCTCCAGGGGGTCTTCCTGATCCAGGGATTGAACCCAGATCTCCCTCATTTCAGGCAGACTCTTTCAAAGGCACTAATGTGGTAGATTTAGACTTATTCTTTCTTTCAGAAATTTTCCCTCACGTTTGCTTTACACATCTGCCAGCAGTACATTTCTCCCTGAGGAAACTCTTATAAGGAAAACTTAAAAAAGAATTGCCCATTTGCTTTTCTCTTTAAACTTGAGTGGTATTATGGAATTACAGGCCTTTTAAACGGCAGCATAATATTAGGTTCATACAGTGGGACAGAGGGTGCTGGGGAAGGTTTTTCCTGAATATCTGAGATACTGTTGATAACTTCCGTTCTTTGAGTAAACTGAATCTCATTTTCCTAAAGATCATATATATGCACTCCAATATTTTTATTGCTCAGCTACCCTTGTATTCCTCAAGTAAACCTATAGCTTGTATGATACATGGTTTTCATAACCTTTGGGGAAACCTTTGGAGTCAAATGCGCTTCAGTATGTAATATTATGTCTGTGATCCCATACCTCGCCCTCTCCTGTTGTAGAAAGGTAACACAGTTACCTGTATCATATATACTCATGAAGGAGTAAAACGCAGTTCCATGTAATAAAGCAAATTAATATTTCAGCATTGAAACACACATGTTAAGTAAGAGTGAGGTAAACGGTATTAAATTTATCTGGTCCGATTTTCACTTCAAAAAAGTTAGAAAAAGTATTTGGTTTTCATAGTTTGGGATTTTAGGAATTGAAGTATTATGTAATCTTTTTAAGCCCAATATTTTAAAAAGCCAAACTATATCTATTGCTGGAAAAACCATTATAATCATCAATGTTTGTATAAAATCTGTTATAAAATACCATGCTGAAACTCTTACAAATGCCATGAGTGAGTAGTGGTACTGTCTAGTCTAATGAGGCTGAGGCATTGTAGAAGAAAAGATTTCATGTTAATTTTCAGTTGAATTTTCCTGAAAATCAGGAATCAAATTCAGGAAATTATTAATGCCCTAGAGGATTTGCAAAAGCTGTAGCTGTCAGTTATAGGGCCTGTGTCTACTAGGTACTGTTTTATAATTTTATGTATTACCTCATGCAGCCCTCAGAATAAATGCCGTGTGTCCCTTTCATTTGACAAAAAGAAAATTGAGTCATAGCGCTGAAGCAGCTAGCCCAGCATCACCCAGCTAGTAGCATGACTCTAAGGCAGACATCCTTACTCAGAGCCTATAAAGCCTTGGGAGGGAAAAGAGTTTTGGGGTTCATAATAAATGTCAAAAAGGAAAATTGGCAGAAATTTATAGTTCAAAAATGGCAGAGCAGTGAGTCTTCCAAAAGAGAAAACTTGTGTCACTTTGGCAGTCTTACATAAGGCTTCTAGAAATACACTGCGTGGGTTCAGATTTCAGCTCCACACCTTATTAGTAGTTTGACCTTAGGCTGGTTTATTGTTAACTTCTGTTCACTGCAGTTTTCTCATTAGCAAACTAAGGGTAGTAGTACCCATCTTGACTAGTAAAATGTGGTGAGCACTCAGTTTAGCACTCAACAGATTAGTCATGTTGATTTTATATGAATAACCTTTGGGGAAACCTTTGGAGTCAAATGCGCTTCAGTATGTAATATTATGTCTGTGATCCCATACCTCGCCCTCTCCTGTTGTAGAAAGGTAACACAGTTACCTGTATCATATATACTCATGAAGGAGTAAAACGCAGTTCCATGTAATAAAGCAAATTAATATTTCAGCATTGAAACACACATGTTAAGTAAGAGTGAGGTAAACGGTATTAAATTTATCTGGTCCGATTTTCACTTCAAAAAAGTTAGAAAAAGTATTTGGTTTTCATAGTTTGGGATTTTAGGAATTGAAGTATTATGTAATCTTTTTAAGCCCAATATTTTAAAAAGCCAAACTATATCTATTGCTGGAAAAACCATTATAATCATCAATGTTTGTATAAAATCTGTTATAAAATACCATGCTGAAACTCTTACAAATGCCATGAGTGAGTAGTGGTACTGTCTAGTCTAATGAGGCTGAGGCATTGTAGAAGAAAAGATTTCATGTTAATTTTCAGTTGAATTTTCCTGAAAATCAGGAATCAAATTCAGGAAATTATTAATGCCCTAGAGGATTTGCAAAAGCTGTAGCTGTCAGTTATAGGGCCTGTGTCTACTAGGTACTGTTTTATAATTTTATGTATTACCTCATGCAGCCCTCAGAATAAATGCCGTGTGTCCCTTTCATTTGACAAAGAGAAAATTGAGTCATAGCGCTGAAGCAGCTAGCCCAGCATCACCCAGCTAGTAGCATGACTCTAAGGCAGACATCCTTACTCAGAGCCTATAAAGCCTTGGGAGGGAAAAGAGTTTTGGGGTTCATAATAAATGTCAAAAAGGAAAATTGGCAGAAATTTATAGTTCAAAAATGGCAGAGCAGTGAGTCTTCCAAAAGAGAAAACTTGTGTCACTTTGGCAGTCTTACATAAGGCTTCTAGAAATACACTGCGTGGGTTCAGATTTCAGCTCCACACCTTATTAGTAGTTTGACCTTAGGCTGGTTTATTGTTAACTTCTGTTCACTGCAGTTTTCTCATTAGCAAACTAAGGGTAGTAGTACCCATCTTGACTAGTAAAATGTGGTGAGCACTCAGTAGGTGGTAGCACTCAACAGATTAGTCATGTTGATTTTATATGATTTGTTTGAATAATTGTATCATCCATTAAAGGATATGTGGAATTAGAAAGGAAGAATCAAAAATGAAGAGCAATTTTTAGTATCTCATAAGGTAGCTACAAAATGGGGGTCGTGGAAAATTTGGGTTGTTGGTAAATGGAATTTACCATTAATTTGAAGTTCATTGTATCTGTGTTAAGTAACTGAAAGAAAAGCTTTATTTTGAGGAAAGCCAGTTATTTAGCTTTCATCTGTTTATGATACTAGGAATTACTGCCTTGATAGAAAGGAAGTAAAATAATGACAGACTTTACTATTAAATAAAATAGTGACAAACTTTACTACTAAAAAACATTAACATCACACTTGGTTTTAATTATTATTAAAATTTATAAGTCAGATTATTTTCATGTTACACATTGCTCAGTATGTGTTGTTTTGGTAAACTGGTTCAATAGTTTTACCTGGAATACTATACTGGATAGGAACAGGGTTTGGCTATAGCTCCATTCAGTTCAGTTGTCTCTCTGTTGTGTCCGACTCTTTGCAACCCATGGAACTCCATGTTGTTTATTAAATGTAGAGTGTGTTTTCTTCTGTCTTTATGCTAATTTATACTAATGCAAAAAAGAAATAATGACAGCAGTTAGTCTAATTTCCTATGTGCACACAGCTTTCTTTTGGTTCATTCAGTTCCTTATTTACTTAAAAACCTATTTATCTAAACATTTATTTAGTTTAGTTTATATTCACCCTTAAATGATCTTAATACACTTTATTTTGCTCACATTAAATTTCTTTATAATTTAATTAGTTATTTTGTACATTTTGGTAATTTAAATGTGAATCATCCATTTTGGCTCATTAAATTACCTTATTATTTTTGCCAAGGGTGGCAGAGCAGTTTCCAAAAGAAAACTTGTGTCACTTTGGCAGTCTTACATAAGGCTTCTAGAAATACACTGCGTGGGTTCAGATTTCAGCTCCACACCTTATTAGTAGTTTGACCTTAGGCTGGTTTATTGTTAACTTCTGTTCACTGCAGTTTTCTCATTAGCAAACTAAGGGTAGTAGTACCCATCTTGACTAGTAAAATGTGGTGAGCACTCAGTAGGTGGTAGCACTCAACAGATTAGTCATGTTGATTTTATATGATTTGTTTGAATAATTGTATCATCCATTAAAGGATATGTGGAATTAGAAAGGAAGAATCAAAAATGAAGAGCAATTTTTAGTATCTCATAAGGTAGCTACAAAATGGGGGTCGTGGAAAATTTGGGTTGTTGGTAAATGGAATTTACCATTAATTTGAAGTTCATTGTATCTGTGTTAAGTAACTGAAAGAAAAGCTTTATTTTGAGGAAAGCCAGTTATTTAGCTTTCATCTGTTTATGATACTAGGAATTACTGCCTTGATAGAAAGGAAGTAAAATAATGACAGACTTTACTATTAAATAAAATAGTGACAAACTTTACTACTAAAAAACATTAACATCACACTTGGTTTTAATTATTATTAAAATTTATAAGTCAGATTATTTTCATGTTACACATTGCTCAGTATGTGTTGTTTTGGTAAACTGGTTCAATAGTTTTACCTGGAATACTATACTGGATAGGAACAGGGTTTGGCTATAGCTCCATTCAGTTCAGTTGTCTCTCTGTTGTGTCCGACTCTTTGCAACCCATGGAACTCCATGTTGTTTATTAAATGTAGAGTGTGTTTTCTTCTGTCTTTATGCTAATTTATACTAATGCAAAAAAGAAATAATGACAGCAGTTAGTCTAATTTCCTATGTGCACACAGCTTTCTTTTGGTTCATTCAGTTCCTTATTTACTTAAAAACCTATTTATCTAAACATTTATTTAGTTTAGTTTATATTCACCCTTAAATGATCTTAATACACTTTATTTTGCTCACATTAAATTTCTTTATAATTTAATTAGTTATTTTTGTACATTTTGGTAATTTAAATGTGAATCATCCATTTTCAGAAAAAGCTCAGTCTAAAACTAGTACCTTATTATTTTTGCCAAGGGTTAAGCACTAGTTTCTCTTAGCTTCCTGTTTATTATAGGTATAGCTTATATGTGAAATTGACTTAACAATCTATCTTTTTATTATTTAGATTTTTCTTACATTTCTTTTTTAAATTGGAGGATAATTGATTTGCAGTGTTCTTAATAGAATGGGTATTTTTCAGGTATACAGCAAAGTGATTCAGTTTTATACACACACACAGTATATATATACATAGAAACACAAATATATAAATATACATACATAAATGCATATACTTATATTCTTTTTCCTTAGAGATTATTACAAAATACTGAGTATAGTTCCCTGTACTTAAATTATAGGACCTTGTTGCTTATCTATTTTAGATAGAGCAGTGTGTATATGTTAATCCCAAACTCCTAATTTGTCCCTCTGCCCATTTCCCCTTTAGTACCATAAATTTGTTTTCCGTGTCTGTGAGCCTCTTTCTGTTTTGTATGTAAGTTCATTTGTAACAGTATGCCTTTTAATTACAAAGTATATCTCTGCTTTGGGAAGCAAGTGAGAGTGGTTTTGTAACATCTACTTGCATAACTGAATTTCCTTTTTAACTTTAATTAACAGCTAAATAGTTTCCATATGTTTTAGCTGAGCTCATTGTCACCAGCAAGAATATTAAGAAATTTTTTTTATTATTGTCTTATTTTCCTCATCATGAATATTATTCCTACGTCAGTTACTGCTTTGAAATTTTCCTTTGTACTTGTCGTATTTCGTTGGATTTATTTATTATTGTTATTTTTTAATGTATTTATTTGGTTGCACTTGGTCTTAGTTATGGTATGTGGGATCTAGTTCCCTGACCAGGGATTGAACCCAGGTCCCCAGCATTGGGAGCACAGAGTCTTAGCCACTGGACCACCAGGGAAATCCCCAGATTTATTTTTATAATTTATTTGAAATGACAATTTGAAATAATTTCAAATTATTTATTTGAGATTTATTGAAGTAACTGTTGGCTCTCATATTTTTAGGCTGCTGTTTTTTCCCTTTCCTCTTTAAGCTATGTCTGTGAGTTGGTTGGGCTAATCCAGGATTTCTTCGCTCTTCAGTTGTAGAATATGATGTGCCTAGGGACCATAGCATGGTGGTTCAGTATAAACACTAGAACCTGACTGCATGGCTTTGAATTCTGACTCTCCTATTGGCTAACTTTGTTATCTTGGGCCAAATGTATAATCTCTTGGTAGCTTCATTGAGAAATAGGAATGATAATAGTATCTACCTGAGTTGCGAAGTTTTTAATTACTTAGATCAGTGCCTAGAGCATATTAAATGCTCAATAAATAATAGCTATTAATTTCATTGTTATTATTCCCATCTGTGGATTGTGGCCTACTTGGAGAAAAGAAGTACAATAGCACCAGAATCAAGAGGAACCAGCCCAGTCAGTGCTTTCTAATGTTCTCTTCTAATCATGTTACTTTATGTACACACACACACACACACACACACACAATACACTCTTAAAAAGGAAAACTAAAGGGTTTTATTTCTTCAGATTGCTTCTATTGCAGCTGTGTATGCATTAGTAAATTTTTCTTAGTGAATACTCTTAAGATTTGATATAAAATAAATCTCAAATCCTGAAGTCATTATTAACAAAATACCACTTAAAACCTGTAATTTCAATGTTTTCAACAATCTGATCAGTACTGTTTTTTTGGTTTGTTTTGGCTGTGCTGGGTCTTCGTTGCTGTGTGGGCCTTCCTCCAGTTGTGGTGAGCAGGGGCTACTCTCTAGTTGTGGTGCTTAGGCCTTTCATTGCAGTGGCTTCTCTTGTTGCAGAGCACGGGCTCTAGGGCACACGGGTTTTGGTAGTTGTGGCGCATGGGCTCAGTAGTCACGGTTCCTGGGCTCTAGAGTTGTGGCTCATGGGATTAGTTGTTCCACTCCTGGATCAGGGATTGAACCTGTGTCTCCTGCATGGGCAGGCAGATTTTTTTTGCCACTAAGCCACCAGATAAACCCTGATAAGTACTATTTTTAAACATATATTTGAAACGTAGTGTTATTTCACTATGCACACGGAGTTATCAATATCATTCTTCCAGCTTGCAATCAAAGAAGTCTGAATTACATTCCCATAAAATAATTATGCTTAGAAATAGTTCTATTCTGTCTATCTCTAAATGTGAAGCTTTATAATTTTATTAATCTTTATACAAATATGGAATTGGGTTTTATTAGTGGAAGGAACACAGATTTTAAACACCTGGCATTTCCTCTCTCTTAGCCCTGATAATCCCTGAGTATTCTGAAGATAGCACATAATCTTGTCATAGGAACTCATGAGCCTGTGCAAGGAAAGTAGGCGTTGGTTATATTTAATCAAAAGAAATTAATTAAAGATTGTGTTCTTTAATTTATAGTGTAAATGCTTTGAACGGTCTTATGAGTGAGTCTTAGTATAGGAATGGTTAAGAACACAATAAATTAATATCTATTAATATGTTTTGCTTTAAAAAAAGACTACTGTAAGGACAGTTCTTTCAAATTATACTTTTGAAAACGTAAGGTTGAATATTATTGACCAATTTTATTAATCAAGGACACAATCTATTGAGCACTTAACTGCTTTTTGGCACTGTACTGAGAGAAATTAACACAATTAAAACTTAACAGCTTTCTGAGGTATCTTACTCATTTAATTCATGGAGAAGCTAGAGACCAAATAGTATCAATAACTGCCCAATCATTTACTTGCTAACAGGTGAAATTCAGCCCCACTCTGTACTCTTTAAGAGTACCTCTTGTGGGCTTCCCCTGGTGGTCCAGTGGGTAAGGACACCGCCTTGCAGTGCAAGGGGCGCCGGTTCTATCCCTGGCCTGGGAAGATCCCACGTGCCGCGGAGCGGCTGGACCCATGTGTCCAATTACCGAGCCAGAGCTCTGGAATGCATGCGCCCAGAGCCGGCGCTCTGCAACAACAGACGCCACCGTGATGGGGAGGCCCACAGGAGCCAAAGAGCAAAGACGGATGAAGATAGAGAAATGAAAGACCAATAGAAGTGGCCTGCCTGCTCCCCTCCCTGCCCAACCCGACCCCCGCCCAAAATTAAAAAAAAAAAAAAAGAGTACCTCTTGTACCTTTGTGATTATTTGAGTAGTGAAGTGAATAATGACTCTGTGTATTTACATAAGGAGTTGCAACGAAATTAGTACTCTCAATTGCTTAAATTTCATTTGGGTAGGCAAATATAAACATTCTATAGTAGAAATAGGGAAGAATTTTGCAAAATGTAAAATGGAAATAACTGTTAATCTATCATGGTTGATGTATATGTTATACAAATATGGAATTGGGTTTTATTAGTGGAAGGAACACAGATTTTAAACACCTGGCATTTCTCTCTCTTAGCCCTGATAATCCCTGAGTATTCTGAAGATAGCACATAATCTTGTCATAGGAACTCATGAGCCTGTGCAAGGAAAGTAGGCGTTGGTTATATTTAATCAAAAGAAATTAATTAAAGATTGTGTTCTTTAATTTATAGTGTAAATGCTTTGAACGGTCTTATGAGTGAGTCTTAGTATAGGAATGGTTAAGAACACAATAAATTAATATCTATTAATATGTTTTGCTTTAAAAAAAGACTACTGTAAGGACAGTTCTTTCAAATTATACTTTTGAAAACGTAAGGTTGAATATTATTGACCAATTTTATTAATCAAGGACACAATCTATTGAGCACTTAACTGCTTTTTGGCACTGTACTGAGAGAAATTAACACAATTAAAACTTAACAGCTTTCTGAGGTATCTTACTCATTTAATTCATGGAGAAGCTAGAGACCAAATAGTATCAATAACTGCCCAATCATTTACTTGCTAACAGGTGAAATTCAGCCCCACTCTGTACTCTTTAAGAGTACCTCTTGTGGGCTTCCCCTGGTGGTCCAGTGGGTAAGGACACCGCCTTGCAGTGCAAGGGGCGCCGGTTCTATCCCTGGCCTGGGAAGATCCCACGTGCCGCGGAGCGGCTGGACCCATGTGTCCAATTACCGAGCCAGAGCTCTGGAATGCATGCGCCCAGAGCCGGCGCTCTGCAACAACAGACGCCACCGTGATGGGGAGGCCCACAGGAGCCAAAGAGCAAAGACGGATGAAGATAGAGAAATGAAAGACCAATAGAAGTGGCCTGCCTGCTCCCCTCCCTGCCCAACCCGACCCCCGCCCAAAATTAAAAAAAAAAAAAAAGAGTACCTCTTGTACCTTTGTGATTATTTGAGTAGTGAAGTGAATAATGACTCTGTGTATTTACATAAGGAGTTGCAACGAAATTAGTACTCTCAATTGCTTAAATTTCATTTGGGTAGGCAAATATAAACATTCTATAGTAGAAATAGGGAAGAATTTTGCAAAATGTAAAATGGAAATAACTGTTAATCTATCATGGTTGATGTATATGTTATGCCATTTTCAGGTGTTAATAGTCCTCATAGGCTGACTTATGTAAAGATTGAGAGGGAGAGAGGAGTGAAGTGAAAAGATGGATATGGTAAAGTAGAACTCTTCGCAAGAAAAGGTAGTCTGAACTTACAAAGATATAGTAAAAACCATTATAGTACAGGAGGGGAATGCACAGAGAATATAATCAAGTAGAAAGAACCAATAGAGGAAAAAACAGATTATGTTTGACTAGGGCACAGGAAATTAGAATATAGATTTGGGGTTATAAAATAAAGATTATTGGTATTCTACCATTTTTATTCCATGAGCTTGAACATGGTCTCTTCATGGTCGCGAAGAGTCAGACACAATTGAGCGGCAACATGAGCTTGAACATGAGCTCTTCATGGTCACGAAGAGTCAGACACAATTGAGCAACAGCATCATTTTTCTTCCATTCCTGTTAGTTTTCTTTTACATGAGATGATTATCATAATAGAGCTTGGAGGGACTACAGATAGAGCTGGAGATTGCTGGTCTCCACTCCTCCCACTTGGCAGAGGAGGAAACTGAGTAATCCTGAGGTATTTGTCCAAGGGCAGGTAGCTCTGGTGTCGTGACAGGAGCTTTTGATTGCATCCTTAACGCTCTTTCCCCAGTATTCTGAGTCCTCTTTTCCTTAGTATTCAAACAACTTAACCTGTCTGAAATGAAATTATAGCAAATACTTCCTTTGTATATGCCTGTCTTGTGATTATTCCCTATTGACATTCTTTCAAGATGGATATATTTAAGATGATGGGGTGAAGGGATAAATTGTTTAAATATTTACTAATTATTTATGAGAATATATATTATAATTATTTGATTTGTAATTAAATTATTGGCAATAAATATTGGATTTATATTGATATATTTTAGATTTACTTTTTCTGTTGCTTAAGAGGATGTAAAAACTGAAATCACATTTTTTTTCTTCATTTTGCAGTAGTATTATTGATTCCACAGAATACAGCCAACCTCCAGGTTTCAGTGGCAGTTCTCAGGTAAATGATATATCTAACAATGTGTTCTAGTGGTACCATAGTATAATCAACTGAGTTGTAAAATCACAGATTAGTTTACTGGAATGTCCTGTCCTAAAGACAGTATTCTGTGTGCTGTAGCATTGATTAGGACTTGAGTAGCTCTGGTACGTAATCAGCTCTGTATTTGCTCATCACTGATTGAGTTAATTTTTTTTTTTTTTTGTAAACATACTAGTAGCATCAGGCCTGGAGAGCAAGGAAATAGAGGAAATTATGAATAATCAAGGCATTGTTTCTCTCAGAGATAAGAAAGTTATAATTTATTGATGAGTTAATTATGTTGAAACATGAAGCTTTTCTGTGGAAAGTAAACTACAGACTTGTTTGATTAAAATAGACTCTGGCTTCTTCTCTTCTTTAATTAATTATATGATTATTTTGATTTTTGCTTCTCTTCATCCCTGACTTGGGGATGCTGATATTTGTCAAATCTAATTTTGAGGCCAGACTTTTTTCTTTAACTTTTCACATTGAAATAACTTCAGACTTAGAGAAAAGTTACAAGAATGCCAAAATAATTCCTCTATGTACTGTATGCAGATAATAGAGCTTGGAGGGACTACAGATAGAGCTGGAGATTGCTGGTCTCCACTCCTCCCACTTGGCAGAGGAGGAAACTGAGTAATCCTGAGGTATTTGTCCAAGGGCAGGTAGCTCTGGTGTCGTGACAGGAGCTTTTGATTGCATCCTTAACGCTCTTTCCCCAGTATTCTGAGTCCTCTTTTCCTTAGTATTCAAACAACTTAACCTGTCTGAAATGAAATTATAGCAAATACTTCCTTTGTATATGCCTGTCTTGTGATTATTCCCTATTGACATTCTTTCAAGATGGATATATTTAAGATGATGGGGTGAAGGGATAAATTGTTTAAATATTTACTAATTATTTATGAGAATATATATTATAATTATTTGATTTGTAATTAAATTATTGGCAATAAATATTGGATTTATATTGATATATTTTAGATTTACTTTTTCTGTTGCTTAAGAGGATGTAAAAACTGAAATCACATTTTTTTTCTTCATTTTGCAGTAGTATTATTGATTCCACAGAATACAGCCAACCTCCAGGTTTCAGTGGCAGTTCTCAGGTAAATGATATATCTAACAATGTGTTCTAGTGGTACCATAGTATAATCAACTGAGTTGTAAAATCACAGATTAGTTTACTGGAATGTCCTGTCCTAAAGACAGTATTCTGTGTGCTGTAGCATTGATTAGGACTTGAGTAGCTCTGGTACGTAATCAGCTCTGTATTTGCTCATCACTGATTGAGTTAATTTTTTTTTTTTTTTGTAAACATACTAGTAGCATCAGGCCTGGAGAGCAAGGAAATAGAGGAAATTATGAATAATCAAGGCATTGTTTCTCTCAGAGATAAGAAAGTTATAATTTATTGATGAGTTAATTATGTTGAAACATGAAGCTTTTCTGTGGAAAGTAAACTACAGACTTGTTTGATTAAAATAGACTCTGGCTTCTTCTCTTCTTTAATTAATTATATGATTATTTTGATTTTTGCTTCTCTTCATCCCTGACTTGGGGATGCTGATATTTGTCAAATCTAATTTTGAGGCCAGACTTTTTTTTCTTTAACTTTTCACATTGAAATAACTTCAGACTTAGAGAAAAGTTACAAGAATGCCAAAAATAATTCCTCTATGTACTGTATGCAGATAATCCAGGTGTTAACATGTAATCACATTTGCTTTATCATTCTTATTCTCTCTCTTTTACATGTATGCACATTAAATTTTTTATTTGGATTTAGTAAGTTACAGACATAATGTTCCTTTATCTCTAAGCACTTTGGTTTATGTTTTCTTAAAAACAAGAACATTGTCCTGTGTCATCACAATGTAATTTTAAAATTTAAGAAGTTAACATTGATGTGGTGCTATTATACAATCTCTATATCTTATTCAGATTTTACAAGTTGTCCTTACATTATTATCTTTTATAATACCCTTTTTTTCCTTAGAAGGAAAAAAATAGGGCATTTAAATAAGGCATGTTCATGTGTGTATTCATTTGATGTGATAATGTGATAATGCAGTTATTTTCATCAAAGCAAAGATTTTGGATCACACAGCTTTTATTTGGGTTTTCCTTTTCCCGCCGCTTAGATGGCCGCCTCTGTGGCTGTTATGGTTAGGTTGTGTAACTGCTCTGTGGCTGCTGTGTTATCTTCAAATACGTGCTTGGATTTGGCAGGTGCATAGGTTGGTTGGTATCTATTTCTGAAAAGCCATGAAAGCACCAGATCTAGGTGTTTTCTAAGACATGATGAGATATATCAGGAGAATTTTTTTTCAAAGCTTCATTTGTTTATGTTTCAGTTGTGGTCTTTGTTGCTGCACACATGCTTTCTCTAGTTGCAGTGAGTGTGGACTGCTTTTCATTGCATTGCACGGGCTTCTCCTTATTATTATTATTATGCTAGTATTTATTTATTTGGCTTGTTAGGTCTTCTCTGTGTCATGTGGAGTCTTCTGTTGCCTTGCCTGGATCCTATAGTTCCAGTGCACAGGCTTAGCTGCCCTGCAGCCTTTGGGATCTTAGACCAGGGACCCTGCATTGCAAGGTGGATTCTTCACTCCCAGACCACCAGGGAATTCCCTCAGGAGAAATTTTTAAGAACGAAATGGAAACATCCCTAAGAACTTGAACAGGGAAAGCAGAATCTGGAAACAGGCTTGGCCTTCACAGCTGGGCCTTGATGTTGTCCTTTGAAACATAATCTCACAGAACAGTCAGCATCAGATGCAGTCACGCTGGGTATATGAGGAAATGAAACAAAACCCAAGATCATTTCATAAACTTACCCAAGCACATCCAAAAAAAATCACTGTGCAAAATACATAAAATACTAAGCACACCTGTATCCTGATTAGTACAGGCAATTACTGCACCTTTACTACTTACAGCTTTAGTCTCACTGTAGTTTTCTGTTTGTCCAGGTAAGATTAATTAAGATACTCAGTCGCACAGTTATTCCCCTTCATGGCAGTATCCAGTCCAGAGTAAAGCCTTACTTCCTTGAATCCTCCCCCAAATCACTAAACATGAGTCTGTATCCTGTAAGTTGTCTGTAACATCCTATTACCTTACCCAGTAGTAGGCTGTATTCTTCATGATAGTGAGCAGTAATAAAACTTGTGCAACCACAGGTGTGTTCCTGTTGGTCTTTGGTTGCAGGGCTTTGACAAACTCTACATAGAGAAACAAGGGAGACCTTTTTCCTATTGCCATTTATAGAATATTGGTTTGGAATTTCTAGCAAATTCCATAAGCTAGAAGCCATAGAAGCTGAATCTAGGTGGGAGGAGAAATATCAGGAGAATTTTTTTTCAAAGCTTCATTTGTTTATGTTTCAGTTGTGGTCTTTGTTGCTGCACACATGCTTTCTCTAGTTGCAGTGAGTGTGGACTGCTTTTCATTGCATTGCACGGGCTTCTCCTTATTATTATTATTATGCTAGTATTTATTTATTTGGCTTGTTAGGTCTTCTCTGTGTCATGTGGAGTCTTCTGTTGCCTTGCCTGGATCCTATAGTTCCAGTGCACAGGCTTAGCTGCCCTGCAGCCTTTGGGATCTTAGACCAGGGACCCTGCATTGCAAGGTGGATTCTTCACTCCCAGACCACCAGGGAATTCCCTCAGGAGAAATTTTTAAGAACGAAATGGAAACATCCCTAAGAACTTGAACAGGGAAAGCAGAATCTGGAAACAGGCTTGGCCTTCACAGCTGGGCCTTGATGTTGTCCTTTGAAACATAATCTCACAGAACAGTCAGCATCAGATGCAGTCACGCTGGGTATATGAGGAAATGAAACAAAACCCAAGATCATTTCATAAACTTACCCAAGCACATCCAAAAAAAATCACTGTGCAAAATACATAAAATACTAAGCACACCTGTATCCTGATTAGTACAGGCAATTACTGCACCTTTACTACTTACAGCTTTAGTCTCACTGTAGTTTTCTGTTTGTCCAGGTAAGATTAATTAAGATACTCAGTCGCACAGTTATTCCCCTTCATGGCAGTATCCAGTCCAGAGTAAAGCCTTACTTCCTTGAATCCTCCCCCAAATCACTAAACATGAGTCTGTATCCTGTAAGTTGTCTGTAACATCCTATTACCTTACCCAGTAGTAGGCTGTATTCTTCATGATAGTGAGCAGTAATAAAACTTGTGCAACCACAGGTGTGTTCCTGTTGGTCTTTGGTTGCAGGGCTTTGACAAACTCTACATAGAGAAACAAGGGAGACCTTTTTCCTATTGCCATTTATAGAATATTGGTTTGGAATTTCTAGCAAATTCCATAAGCTAGAAGCCATAGAAGCTGAATCTAGGTGGGAGGAGAAAAGCAATCAGAATAGTCTTTTTTATGTGTGTGTATTTTGTTTTTTAATTTTTTACTGTTTATAATAAAGAATGCTTGGTTTAAGATGGTATATAGTAAGCCAACCTCCACTCATAAGAAATCCCATTGACATATTGCTGTCTTCATACTTAAAACTTAAAAAAGAATTTATAGGGGCTTCCCTGGTGGTTCACTGGGTAAAGACACCGCCTTGCAGTGCAAGGGGCGCCGGTTCGATCCCTGGCCCGGGAAGATCCCACATGCCACAGAGCGGCTGGACCGATGTGTCCAACTACCCAGCCAGAGCTCTGGAGCGCATGCGCCCAGAGCCGGTGCTCTGCGATAAGAGAGGCCACTGTGATGGGAGACCCAAAGAACAAAGATAAATAAATAAAAGATCAATAGAAGTGGCCAAAAAAAAAATAAATTTATAGACAATATAAACAACACTTACGAAGTCTGCCTAACACTGAGTCTCCATATGCAGAGTAAGAGTGCTTTGGGATGAAGTTGTCTTGAGTTTTCCAGGAGACTCCAGCCTTAGCATCTACTGGAGGACAGGGAAGTTGCAAGGAGGAACTGCCGCTAGGGCTTTTGGGACAGAACCAGTGTGGTATATTGTTCCGAAGTCCTTACCGTTCATTTCTAGGTGTACTCTTTAGAAGAGACAGACTTAAATTGACATAAAATGTCTTGAACACAGAGCAGTAGCTGAGGATAAACCTGACAAATATAAGAATGGTAAGGAAGATAGCAAAAACAAACAGCAGCAAAGAAAAGTACAGACCAAAATGGAACTCGAGGTAAAAAATCATTAGGCAACAGATAGAGTTTTTCACATAATAAGAGGTATAGTCCTGCAAGGTAGTAGTAATTTGTGTGACATAAAGCATTGGTGTTTGTATAACGTAAAACCTAGTAGAAATTTTAAAAAATTGATTTAAACTTAAAGATGGTGAGAGATTCTAAGGTATAGTTGTCTCTCTATGAAGGATTGGTTCCTGGAGCCGTGGAAGGTGCCAAAGTCCAAAGATGCTTATATAAACTGTGTTATATTTGCTTATGACCTATTGCCATTTATAGAATATTGGTTTGGAATTTCTAGCAAATTCCATAAGCTAAAGCCATAGAAGCTGAATCTAGGTGGGAGGAGAAAAGCAATCAGAATAGTCTTTTTTATGTGTGTGTATTTTGTTTTTTAATTTTTTACTGTTTATAATAAAGAATGCTTGGTTTAAGATGGTATATAGTAAGCCAACCTCCACTCATAAGAAATCCCATTGACATATTGCTGTCTTCATACTTAAAACTTAAAAAAGAATTTATAGGGGCTTCCCTGGTGGTTCACTGGGTAAAGACACCGCCTTGCAGTGCAAGGGGCGCCGGTTCGATCCCTGGCCCGGGAAGATCCCACATGCCACAGAGCGGCTGGACCGATGTGTCCAACTACCCAGCCAGAGCTCTGGAGCGCATGCGCCCAGAGCCGGTGCTCTGCGATAAGAGAGGCCACTGTGATGGGAGACCCAAAGAACAAAGATAAATAAATAAAAGATCAATAGAAGTGGCCAAAAAAAAAAAAAAAAAAATTTATAGACAATATAAACAACACTTACGAAGTCTGCCTAACACTGAGTCTCCATATGCAGAGTAAGAGTGCTTTGGGATGAAGTTGTCTTGAGTTTTCCAGGAGACTCCAGCCTTAGCATCTACTGGAGGACAGGGAAGTTGCAAGGAGGAACTGCCGCTAGGGCTTTTGGGACAGAACCAGTGTGGTATATTGTTCCGAAGTCCTTACCGTTCATTTCTAGGTGTACTCTTTAGAAGAGACAGACTTAAATTGACATAAAATGTCTTGAACACAGAGCAGTAGCTGAGGATAAACCTGACAAATATAAGAATGGTAAGGAAGATAGCAAAAACAAACAGCAGCAAAGAAAAGTACAGACCAAAATGGAACTCGAGGTAAAAAATCATTAGGCAACAGATAGAGTTTTTCACATAATAAGAGGTATAGTCCTGCAAGGTAGTAGTAATTTGTGTGACATAAAGCATTGGTGTTTGTATAACGTAAAACCTAGTAGAAATTTTAAAAAATTGATTTAAACTTAAAGATGGTGAGAGATTCTAAGGTATAGTTGTCTCTCTATGAAGGATTGGTTCCTGGAGCCGTGGAAGGTGCCAAAGTCCAAAGATGCTTATATAAACTGTGTTATATTTGCTTATGACCTATGACCTATTCTCCTGTGTACTTTGTCTCTAGATTACTTACAATAACAAATATAATGTAAATGCTACGTAAAAATTTTAAATACAGTGTGAATAGTATGTAAATAGTTGCCAGTACAGCTGCAGATCATTTGGCTTTTTGTAATTTCCCAAAATTTCTTCTTGAGGGATGGGGTGGGGATATTTTCTGTCTCTGTTTGATTAAATTTGTAGTTGCAGAACTTGTGGATATGGAAGGTCGACTGTATAGCTCAAGAAATAAAGTAGTAATAATAGTATTTAGGTAGCATTTATTTTGTATTTAATGTGCGTGGGTTTTTCTCAGTGTTCTTTATATGCTTACATGCATTAGCTACTTTAAGTACTGTTACTGTTAATTTATATTTTATTAAGGAAGAAACTAGGGCAAAGAAGTTAAGGAGAAGGTAAGATATTTTAACCCAGGCATTATGGCTTCAGGGCCTGTGATTTTAAATATTAACTTATTAAAACCAACAGTTTTTTTTATTTTGTCAGTACCTCCTTTTGTTTTTTCTTTTTCTTTTTTTGGGGGGGGGCACAGGTTGGGGAGGGAAGGGGGCGGGCAGGCCACTTCTGTTGATCTTTCATTTATCTATTTTCATCCATCTTTGTTCCCTGGCTCCTGTGGGCCTCCCATCACGGTGGCGTCTGTCGTCGCAGAGCACCGGCTCTGGGCGCATGCGCTCCAGAGCTCCGGCTCGGTAATTGGACACATCGGTCCAGCACCTCCGCGGCACATGGGATCTTCCCAGGCCAGGGTTCGAACCAGTGCCCCTTGCACTGCAAGGCGGTGTCCTTACCCACTGGACCACCAGGGAAGCCCATTATTACCTCCTTTTTGCCAGATATATTATGGGCTCTGGTTATTTAACAAAAATAACACAAACAAAAATTCCTGCTGTAATCAAGCTTTCAGTCTAGTTGGAGAGATGTTAATAGTAATCGATTAGCTTTGAACAAAGGCAGAGAGGGAGTAAACTATGTGAATATCTCTGGAAAGATCTAAGCTGAGTGAAAATAAGTACATAAGCCCTGCTCGTGAAGCATGTCTGACCTAGTCCAGAAGTCTGTTATGAATGGAGAAGAGTGAGCAAGGGGGAGAAAAATAGGAATGAGGTAAAAACAACAGAGGCCACTTGATACATGACTTTCTTAAGTCATTATAAACACACTGGATTTTTTTCCTTTGGTTGAGATGAGTCAGATTTTGGATTGATAGGTACTTGACTCACTTTATAGTTTGTATCAAGAGATATACATTATTGTTAGTAATCTTGGAGCATTGAGAAAATTGCATGATTCTAACACAGGATAAATTATACCATCTGCGTTCTCAGAATCAACCTCTATCAAATAGTCGTGACCGTGTGGAAGAGACTAAAGACTCTAATGTCGTGGGTTTTTCTCAGTGTTCTTTATATGCTTACATGCATTAGCTACTTTAAGTACTGTTACTGTTAATTTATATTTTATTAAGGAAGAAACTAGGGCAAAGAAGTTAAGGAGAAGGTAAGATATTTTAACCCAGGCATTATGGCTTCAGGGCCTGTGATTTTAAATATTAACTTATTAAAACCAACAGTTTTTTTTATTTTGTCAGTACCTCCTTTTGTTTTTTCTTTTTCTTTTTTTGGGGGGGGGCACAGGTTGGGGAGGGAAGGGGGCGGGCAGGCCACTTCTGTTGATCTTTCATTTATCTATTTTCATCCATCTTTGTTCCCTGGCTCCTGTGGGCCTCCCATCACGGTGGCGTCTGTCGTCGCAGAGCACCGGCTCTGGGCGCATGCGCTCCAGAGCTCCGGCTCGGTAATTGGACACATCGGTCCAGCACCTCCGCGGCACATGGGATCTTCCCAGGCCAGGGTTCGAACCAGTGCCCCTTGCACTGCAAGGCGGTGTCCTTACCCACTGGACCACCAGGGAAGCCCATTATTACCTCCTTTTTGCCAGATATATTATGGGCTCTGGTTATTTAACAAAAATAACACAAACAAAAATTCCTGCTGTAATCAAGCTTTCAGTCTAGTTGGAGAGATGTTAATAGTAATCGATTAGCTTTGAACAAAGGCAGAGAGGGAGTAAACTATGTGAATATCTCTGGAAAGATCTAAGCTGAGTGAAAATAAGTACATAAGCCCTGCTCGTGAAGCATGTCTGACCTAGTCCAGAAGTCTGTTATGAATGGAGAAGAGTGAGCAAGGGGGAGAAAAATAGGAATGAGGTAAAAACAACAGAGGCCACTTGATACATGACTTTCTTAAGTCATTATAAACACACTGGATTTTTTTCCTTTGGTTGAGATGAGTCAGATTTTGGATTGATAGGTACTTGACTCACTTTATAGTTTGTATCAAGAGATATACATTATTGTTAGTAATCTTGGAGCATTGAGAAAATTGCATGATTCTAACACAGGATAAATTATACCATCTGCGTTCTCAGAATCAACCTCTATCAAATAGGTACGTAGACCGTGTGGAAGAGACTAAAGACTCTTGTGAATGCTTTTGTGTCAGAGAATATATAGATGTTGTTACAAACAATTTAAAAAATCATGTTAGTGAAAATATTACGTATCTAAATTCATGAAATTTTGGTCAGAATTGTCCTAAAATCTGTATCATTAAACGGATTCAGCTTTAGATTAGAATAAAAATAAATGAAATAGACATTCAACTCAAGAAACTGGGAAAAACTTTAGATGGTAACAATGTAGAGAGAAAAATGTCTATGTTTCAATATATAGTTGAAATTGGTTATTATAATGTTGAGTAGATAAAGAAAACTTGGTGCGGGTACTTGTTAATAAAAATAGCACTCTTAAAAAATAACATTCTTAATAAAATGAATAATTTTCAGGAAAAATTTAAAAAACTATTAAATAGGTTAAAACAATTATAGAACAATTTGAATAGACCAGTAACCATAACTTAATGTGATTCCAATTAAAAAAAAAAAAAGCCTCAAGAATACTTTTTAGGGGTTTGTAGACAGTGACCAACTGACTTTAGTGAATGGAAAAAGCTTCAGAAGTATAATATTACAAGGGCATTTACCCAGTAGGTTATTTTAATGTATTCTAAGACTGCTGTAACAAAAGGGGCACAGTAAAAATTTTAAATCTAACTGAAAAGTATTAAGAATTTACCCGATGGTGAAGGTGGTTATGCAGGCCAGTGGTGAAGGGGAAGATTAAGTAAATAATGTTGTGATACCTAGGAAACTATTTTCCAGAAATTTTGCTTTCTGCTTTATCTCTTACTGAAAGAGTGCAGATCAG
Organism: Tragulus kanchil; assembly: GCA_022376925.1. Lineage (NCBI taxonomy): Eukaryota > Metazoa > Chordata > Mammalia > Artiodactyla > Tragulidae > Tragulus > Tragulus kanchil. The sequence goes on from JAIOJX010000024.1 coordinate 29,144,249, forward strand.
CTAAATCATGGTTTAGATAATAATAGAACTGTAGAAATTAAGAAAGAGGGCTGTATATAAGAAAGTTCCACAAATAAGACTTTAAATCCAAACTCGGAAAAGTATTGTCAGTGTGATAGGCAAATGGTTTAACTGCTTCAAAATGAACAGTGTTTTATTATATCAATTCCATGTTTTTGATGAAAGCCTCCAAAAGCAAAAAAGTAGATGAAGAGCATGGGGAAAGGGTGCATGATTCTAACACAGGATAAATTATACCATCTGCGTTCTCAGAATCAACCTCTATCAAATAGGTCGTGAGACGGTGTGGAAGAGACTAAAGACTCTTGTGAATGCTTTTGTGTCAGAGAATATATAGATGTTGTTACAAACAATTTAAAAAATCATGTTAGTGAAAATATTACGTATCTAAATTCATGAAATTTTGGTCAGAATTGTCCTAAAATCTGTATCATTAAACGGATTCAGCTTTAGATTAGAATAAAAATAAATGAAATAGACATTCAACTCAAGAAACTGGGAAAAACTTTAGATGGTAACAATGTAGAGAGAAAAATGTCTATGTTTCAATATATAGTTGAAATTGGTTATTATAATGTTGAGTAGATAAAGAAAACTTGGTGCGGGTACTTGTTAATAAAAATAGCACTCTTAAAAAATAACATTCTTAATAAAATGAATAATTTTCAGGAAAAATTTAAAAAACTATTAAATAGGTTAAAACAATTATAGAACAATTTGAATAGACCAGTAACCATAACTTAATGTGATTCCAATTAAAAAAAAAAAAAGCCTCAAGAATACTTTTTAGGGTTTGTAGACAGTGACCAACTGACTTTAGTGAATGGAAAAAGCTTCAGAAGTATAATATTACAAGGGCATTTACCCAGTAGGTTATTTTAATGTATTCTAAGACTGCTGTAACAAAAGGGGCACAGTAAAAATTTTAAATCTAACTGAAAAGTATTAAGAATTTACCCGATGGTGAAGGTGGTTATGCAGGCCAGTGGTGAAGGGGAAGATTAAGTAAATAATGTTGTGATACCTAGGAAACTATTTTCCAGAAATTTTGCTTTCTGCTTTATCTCTTACTGAAAGAGTGCAGATCAGCTAAATCATGGTTTAGATAATAATAGAACTGTAGAAATTAAGAAAGAGGGCTGTATATAAGAAAGTTCCACAAATAAGACTTTAAATCCAAACTCGGAAAAGTATTGTCAGTGTGATAGGCAAATGGTTTAACTGCTTCAAAATGAACAGTGTTTTATTATATCAATTCCATGTTTTTGATGAAAGCCTCCAAAAGCAAAAAAGTAGATGAAGAGCATGGGGGAAAAACGCAAATCCAAATGACCTGCTTATGCAAAATAATACTCAACTTCCTAAATAGTAAAAGCACAGAATGAATTGGTATAAAGTACCAAACAAATCACGTAGTAGGTTTGGCTAAAGATGTTTCAAAATGGGAAATACTCATACCTCCTGTGTGCATGTGCTCGCAGTGTTGACAGTGGGATTAGGGGACTGAGCGAGAGGGGAGAGGCATTGGGGAGAGAGTTGGTTGTCTTCCAGACAGACTGCTTGGTGACATATACATATATATGTATGTGTATATACGTATATATGTATATATGTACATGTATATGTATGGGAATTGCTATCATTGTGTGAGTTGCTAGTGATGAACATAGGAATTTCTTACAAGAAATGATTCAAAATACTATCTAAAGGTTATTTATCAGTATTATTTATATAAGCAAAAATTCTGGAAAAACAAATATGCCCAATCATAGTAGAATGAAATAATGTATTATTTCACTACTCTTAAAAATAATGTTTATAGTTGAAATGGAATTGGAGAAAAAGTTAACAATGTAATATAGGTGAAGCCAGAAACAATTATTTTATACCTCTGAATTTTCATAATTGCCTGCTTTTGCATAGACTTTTTATATCACTTCAGCACAGTTAGCAAAAGCAATGTTAATATAATGTCATTATCTGAGATAATGTATTTAAATTTCAGCAGTTTTACCATTGATATTCTTTTATACCAAAAGAAAGAAAAAGTTTTTCCTTGTGCAGTATGAATCCAGAATCACTGGTTATATTTAGTTATTATGTTTTTTTAATCTCCTCTGAATGGTTTTAGTTCCTTGGTTGTGTCTGAGGCTGACGTTTTTGAAGAGTGTAAGTTATTAATTTTGTAGACCATTCCTCAGTATGAGTTTGTCTGATATTTCCTTATAACTGAATTCAGATTATCCATTTTTATCATGAATAGTACAGCCATTGATGCGGTATGCTTTGTCTGTCACATCTGGGCCCATGTGATATCTGTTTGCTCAGTAGTGGTGATATTAGCTTTGATCATTTGATTACGATGGTGCCTGCCAGATTTGCCCGCTCTAAAGTTACCATATTTCTCCCATTTGAGCATCTATCAATGAATCTGACTTGAAATTATTATTTTTAGACCAAATGATAATTTTTAATTTCTTATTTCTTCCATGTTTGTTTTTAAATTTCTGTTGAAGTATAGTTAATTTACAGTGTTATGTTTCAAGTATACAACAAAATGATATATATGTCTATTATAAGTTATTACAAAATACTGAGTATAGCTCCTTATTGCTATACAGTATATCCTTGTTGTTTACCTGTTTTGTATAAATAGTTCCTCCCATACACACTTCCATGCTGTCCCATTAAGTTTGCTTTCTGTGTCTGTGAGTCTGTTTCTGTTCTGTAAATAAGCTCATTTGTGTCATTTTTTAAATTCCGCATGTAAATGATATCATATGATATTTGTCTTTCCCTAACTTACTTTGCTTAATCTCAAGATCCATCCATGTTGGTACAGATGGCAATATGTCACTTGTTTTCAACGGCTGAGTAATACTTCCATATTTATTAGTTAGCATTTCCACTATAAGGGAGATCATCCCCTCTTTCTCTCTTTGTTTATATGGTTATGGAATCATGGATTTAAAATTTTTTCTCTCAGTCATTTTGAAACTTTGAACACCTTCAATCTGATTTTCAAGTTCTTATCATTTTTTTTAAAACTTTTGTAAGTTCTTATTATTTTTAATGTACCATCTTACATTCATAGATAACAAGATGTACCAGTATCTGGTACTTTCTTTGTCCCAGCCCTGAAATCAGCCATGTATCCAAGAAGTCCCATTTTCTTTTAATGGAGAATTGTATTTCAAAACAAAGATCTGGATTTTAACTGTGCTCACTGCTTGTAGAGTGTCATTGCTTTAGGCCTTCTCAAGTGGACAGAGCTAGGAAACACACTTATCTGTATATAACATATTTGTATTTATTTATGACATATTGATCACCGTAAGTGTTTGATGAAAGGACTCTTCAAGCAGTTTAATTGAATCACTGGCTATGTTGTCTGTCACATCTGGGCCCATGTGATATCTGTTTGCTCAGTAGTGGTGATATTAGCTTTGATCATTTGATTACGATGGTGCCTGCCAGATTTGCCCGCTCTAAAGTTACCATATTTCTCCCATTTGAGCATCTATCAATGAATCTGACTTGAAATTATTATTTTTAGACCAAATGATAATTTTTAATTTCTTATTTCTTCCATGTTTGTTTTTAAATTTCTGTTGAAGTATAGTTAATTTACAGTGTTATGTTTCAAGTATACAACAAAATGATATATATGTCTATTATAAGTTATTACAAAATACTGAGTATAGCTCCTTATTGCTATACAGTATATCCTTGTTGTTTACCTGTTTTGTATAAATAGTTCCTCCCATACACACTTCCATGCTGTCCCATTAAGTTTGCTTTCTGTGTCTGTGAGTCTGTTTCTGTTCTGTAAATAAGCTCATTTGTGTCATTTTTTAAATTCCGCATGTAAATGATATCATATGATATTTGTCTTTCCCTAACTTACTTTGCTTAATCTCAAGATCCATCCATGTTGGTACAGATGGCAATATGTCACTTGTTTTCAACGGCTGAGTAATACTTCCATATTTATTAGTTAGCATTTCCACTATAAGGGAGATCATCCCCTCTTTCTCTCTTTGTTTATATGGTTATGGAATCATGGATTTAAAATTTTTTCTCTCAGTCATTTTGAAACTTTGAACACCTTCAATCTGATTTTCAAGTTCTTATCATTTTTTTTAAAACTTTTGTAAGTTCTTATTATTTTTAATGTACCATCTTACATTCATAGATAACAAGATGTACCAGTATCTGGTACTTTCTTTGTCCCAGCCCTGAAATCAGCCATGTATCCAAGAAGTCCCATTTTCTTTTAATGGAGAATTGTATTTCAAAACAAAGATCTGGATTTTAACTGTGCTCACTGCTTGTAGAGTGTCATTGCTTTAGGCCTTCTCAAGTGGACAGAGCTAGGAAACACACTTATCTGTATATAACATATTTGTATTTATTTATGACATATTGATCACCGTAAGTGTTTGATGAAAGGACTCATAGGAATCAAGCAGTTTATACTTCTGGAAATTGATTATAGTCAATGGATACAGTTCAGCCAAGCAGAAGCAGGGTGCTCATTGAAAAGGGTGTGGAGACTCCAAGCACAGTCTTCTATGTCCTTGTGCCACTGAGTCACAGAGGAATGGCTTTGTTGCCAGGCTCGGAACCACTACTTGCTTGCCTTCTCAAGTACCTTAATAATGAGAAATCCAGGTTGGACATGTGGTCAGATCTCTTATTTTAAGCTAGTCATGTAGGCGGTGCATTCTAGTTATGTGACCAGCTATTAACTTACAGGCTCCACTGAAGTCAGGTGTAGCGTAAATTCATTTAGTATTACTAAGCAGTGTTGACAGACTGATACAGTCTGTCCCCAAACTACTGACAGGCCTGTGACTGTGGAATAACATATATCTTTATTTAATACATTTCATAATGTAGGTTAAGACTCAGTAGCTCTGTAAATAACCACGTGGGCAATTCAGACTGAGATTATAGTATTCAGCTGATGAACACAACATTTATATAATCATATATATGTATGTAATATGCTTGTGTTTCTGTACCTGTCATAAAAGCTATGGATTCATATCATGAGCTCCCATTACATTTCATCATCACAGGGTTCATTGTAGCTTTAACCCTTTCTGTATGTTTAATTCTGTTTTTTGATGGAAACCTAGCTCTCTTTATCAAAATACACATTTTACTTATTGTCATAATTTATATATATATATATATCATATGTATATACACACATAAACTAGTATGGAAATAAATAAGAAAGCAAATGTACTAACCAATGGTGCGTATTTATGTAAATTCCTTTATGTCTTTAGTCTGAGAGAATATAGTATGAAAATATAGTGTATTCAAAGATTACTTGGATTTGATTGTTAATTTTTCATCAGTATTAACTGTGCTATTTCTTTGAAATACAGTTGAGTTAATTTGCTGTTGTTTGTATTCCACCACTTGCCCCTGCCTTTATTACACATAAACTTTTTTGAATACATAAAATATTAACCTGACTCTGAAGATTAGAGGCATACAAAACATTGTACTCCGTAAATAAGCATCCCTCCAGCTGTTCTACCGCTTCCCATGTCTTTTCTTTTCCCACTACATTGTTTCTTACCCTTTCTTGCTAACCAGTCACATGAGTCAGGTCTTCATGATGCATATGCATATTCTCTTATTTCTTTTTTTTATACCAAGGGTAGGTTTCCTAGTGATTCTCTTCTGTACTTTGCTTTTTATATTTAACAATTTATCATGAAAACAAATGCATAGAAGTGCATAGACTTCTTCCCCATTGTTTTTATAGCTGCATAGGATTATTGAATCCATCTGTTACTTAAAGATAAGTAGTCTACATTATTTTGTAATTACAAATAGTACTGCAGTGATTAACTTGTGTATATATATTTTCATATCATTGGATGATGTGTCTTCAGTATAAATTCCTACATGTGGAATTTCTGGGTCAAAGATGGTTGAATAGATGAATGGATGGATGGATGGACAGATGGGCAAACAGAGAGACTGATATTGCCAAATCATCTTCCTCCCCAAGAGGACAGTACCAGTGTGCACTTTCCCCAGCAGAATATGAATGTACATGCTCACCTAGAGTTTTTCTTGAAGCTTCTCTAATAGAATGAGTTTTACTTGAAATTTTTTTGCTAATCTGTCAGGTGAGAAATAATGTATCAGAATGGTTTTGTGTTTCTGTAATTATGAGTGAGAGTAACAAATACCATATATATTATTGGTATATTACTATTACTAGTTATTACTATTATTAATATACCCTATATTACTTACCATATAATATTAGTAGTATATTATAATTGTTAGTGAATTATGTATTCATATTTCTGGTCTGTATTTTTCTATAAAGTTTTTGACTTTTTTTTTTAATTTTTAAGACTTGGCATGGTATATTAGGAGTATTAGCCCTTTATCTGTGATAAATGTTGCCTATATTTTCTTTTTTAATTTCAAAATTTCTAAATAATAATTTAAAGTTACTAATATTTTGCAAATTTCATTATTCCACCACTTGCCCCTGCCTTTATTACACATAAACTTTTTTGAATACATAAAATATTAACCTGACTCTGAAGATTAGAGGCATACAAAACATTGTACTCCGTAAATAAGCATCCCTCCAGCTGTTCTACCGCTTCCCATGTCTTTTCTTTTCCCACTACATTGTTTCTTACCCTTTCTTGCTAACCAGTCACATGAGTCAGGTCTTCATGATGCATATGCATATTCTCTTATTTCTTTTTTTTATACCAAGGGTAGGTTTCCTAGTGATTCTCTTCTGTACTTTGCTTTTTATATTTAACAATTTATCATGAAAACAAATGCATAGAAGTGCATAGACTTCTTCCCCATTGTTTTTATAGCTGCATAGGATTATTGAATCCATCTGTTACTTAAAGATAAGTAGTCTACATTATTTTGTAATTACAAATAGTACTGCAGTGATTAACTTGTGTATATATATTTTCATATCATTGGATGATGTGTCTTCAGTATAAATTCCTACATGTGGAATTTCTGGGTCAAAGATGGTTGAATAGATGAATGGATGGATGGATGGACAGATGGGCAAACAGAGAGACTGATATTGCCAAATCATCTTCCTCCCCAAGAGGACAGTACCAGTGTGCACTTTCCCCAGCAGAATATGAATGTACATGCTCACCTAGAGTTTTTCTTGAAGCTTCTCTAATAGAATGAGTTTTACTTGAAATTTTTTTGCTAATCTGTCAGGTGAGAAATAATGTATCAGAATGGTTTTGTGTTTCTGTAATTATGAGTGAGAGTAACAAATACCATATATATTATTGGTATATTACTATTACTAGTTATTACTATTATTAATATACCCTATATTACTTACCATATAATATTAGTAGTATATTATAATTGTTAGTGAATTATGTATTCATATTTCTGGTCTGTATTTTTCTATAAAGTTTTTGACTTTTTTTTTTAATTTTTAAGACTTGGCATGGTATATTAGGAGTATTAGCCCTTTATCTGTGATAAATGTTGCCTATATTTTCTTTTTTAATTTCAAAATTTCTAAATAATAATTTAAAGTTACCAATATTTTGCTAAAATTATTAATTCTAGTAGTTTGGTAGATTCTCATGAACTTCTGTGTAAAACCATGTGATCAGGTCTTCCCCTGGTGGTCCAGTGGGTAAGGACACCGCCTTGCAGTGCAAGGGGCGTCAGTTCGATCCCTGGCCAGAAAAGATACCACGTGCCGTGGAGAGGCTGGACCGATGTGTCCAATCACCGAGCCGGAGCTCTGGAGCACATGCGCCCAGAGCCAGTGCTCTGCGACAACAGAGGCCACCGCGATGGGAGGCCCACAGGAGCCAAAGGACAAAGATGGATGAAAATAGAGAAATGAAAGACCAATAGAAGTGGCCCGCCTGCTCCCCTCCCTCCCCAACCCGACCCCCGCCCAAAATAAATAAATAAATAAATCTTTTTTTAGAAAAAATGAATGTAGAAAAAAACCATGATTATCTTTTTTTTAAAAGAAAAAACAAAAACCATGTGATCAGAGAAGATATTTTTGCGTTTTCTAATCTTTGTGTATTCTTTTCTCTTCTTCCCTCCCCGCCTCTCCCCTCCTCTTCTCTCCTTCTTCTCCCCTCCTTTGTTTCTCATCTCTCTTTAGTTTCCTCTATTGCGCTCCTCTTCCCCCCAATACTGCAACTTAAATGTTAGCTCTGTGTTTTGGTAGATGCCCTTTATCGGGTTGAGGAAAGTTCCTTCTGTTCATAATTTTTTGAGAAATCGTACCATGTATAGATGTTTTGTCAGAGGCTTTTTTCTGCATCTTTTGGAATTATTATATTTGCCCACTTGGTAAGTTGCATTGATTGATTTTCAGATAATGAATAGAACTTAGCATTCTTGAACTAAACACCATTTAGTCATGATGATTTCTTCTTTCTACATGTCTTTGGAGTTGATTTGTTTTCAACTTTTTAAGGATAGCCAACGTTTACCAATGTTCTAGCTTCTCTTACTGCTTTTGAGAAGTATTTCACTTCTTTAATTGTTGCTGTTAGATGAAATATCTTTTCTGTTTGTGTCAGTTTAAAATCCTTTTTTGTTTTTGGACAGCAACAAAGTGTTGCTTCAGCATATCTCATTGTGGGTTTCTTTTTATTTACCCTTGACAGGAATAACTTCTCTATCTGTATTCATATATGTTTTCAGTTTTGGGAAATTGTCAACATCAGTTCTTCAAATATGTCTTCTTCCATCTGTTACTCTTTTCTGGGTCTCCGTGCCCATATTTAGCCTTTATTATTCTGTGTTTTATGTCTCTTCTCCTAATTTTTTGATTTTCTTGACTATTGTCCTTCATTTTGTGTTATTCTTTTAGATTTGTCTTCCAGTTTGCAATTTCTCTTATTTACCAAATCTAGTGCTTGCTCTTTTGTTCATACTTGTTCCCAGATTAGATTGTCCTCTTCTTCTTTCCTGTTTTCTACATTGTTTGTTTTTGTTTGCCGTTACTTTTCTGAGGTCAGCTTTCTGTTTGGTGGTTTATCTTTTGGGAAATAGTCTTTTTTTCTTGTGATTCAAGCACAGTTTATAATTCTTTTTTTAAAAAATTACTTAATTTTAGTTGGAGGATAACTACCTTCTACTTTTAGCAGGAGTGCACTTTAGTGTTTTATTCATGGTAGTAACTTAATATTTCTTAATGCATTTGCAGCTGCTGTATTCTTATTGGTTAATTTGTGTCACATAAAGATCTCATCATGTGTCTTATCTCTGTGTCTGTTAATGTGCCTCAAGCATAGTAGAGAGTAACCATTTGTGGAGGAGTTTTCATACCCTTTCAGTTAACATGGTGTCAGTAATATTATATATTTAGGATTATAGACTTTTTAAAATAGAGTTCATATGTTAGTATATTTCAGATTTGTTTTTGTTGTCTAAATATTAGTTACAGTTATTGTAATCATCTAATCTATATATCAAGCTATTTAATACATACATATTAACTACCCCTTAACTTAATAAATATTAATGCAAATACCTATTCTGTATAATTAAGCACTATTCCTGTTATTCAAAGGTTGGGTTATCATGGTGATGAAAAAGTAATTAGTTTTCTTTTGTAATTGTTTACTGACAATTGATACATATTCAAAATTCTAAGTTCGGCACTTACAATAGCTATTGTTGGGAAAACCCAGTTTAAAATCCTTTTTTGTTTTTGGACAGCAACAAAGTGTTGCTTCAGCATATCTCATTGTGGGTTTCTTTTTATTTACCCTTGACAGGAATAACTTCTCTATCTGTATTCATATATGTTTTCAGTTTTGGGAAATTGTCAACATCAGTTCTTCAAATATGTCTTCTTCCATCTGTTACTCTTTTCTGGGTCTCCGTGCCCATATTTAGCCTTTATTATTCTGTGTTTTATGTCTCTTCTCCTAATTTTTTGATTTTCTTGACTATTGTCCTTCATTTTGTGTTATTCTTTTAGATTTGTCTTCCAGTTTGCAATTTCTCTTATTTACCAAATCTAGTGCTTGCTCTTTTGTTCATACTTGTTCCCAGATTAGATTGTCCTCTTCTTCTTTCCTGTTTTCTACATTGTTTGTTTTTGTTTGCCGTTACTTTTCTGAGGTCAGCTTTCTGTTTGGTGGTTTATCTTTTGGGAAATAGTCTTTTTTTCTTGTGATTCAAGCACAGTTTATAATTCTTTTTTTAAAAAATTACTTAATTTTAGTTGGAGGATAACTACCTTCTACTTTTAGCAGGAGTGCACTTTAGTGTTTTATTCATGGTAGTAACTTAATATTTCTTAATGCATTTGCAGCTGCTGTATTCTTATTGGTTAATTTGTGTCACATAAAGATCTCATCATGTGTCTTATCTCTGTGTCTGTTAATGTGCCTCAAGCATAGTAGAGAGTAACCATTTGTGGAGGAGTTTTCATACCCTTTCAGTTAACATGGTGTCAGTAATATTATATATTTAGGATTATAGACTTTTTAAAATAGAGTTCATATGTTAGTATATTTCAGATTTGTTTTTGTTGTCTAAATATTAGTTACAGTTATTGTAATCATCTAATCTATATATCAAGCTATTTAATACATACATATTAACTACCCCTTAACTTAATAAATATTAATGCAAATACCTATTCTGTATAATTAAGCACTATTCCTGTTATTCAAAAGGTTGGGTTATCATGGTGATGAAAAAGTAATTAGTTTTCTTTTTGTAATTGTTTACTGACAATTGATACATATTCAAAATTCTAAGTTCGGCACTTACAATAGATCCTATCTTCATTTAGTTTGAAGAGTTGAAAGAAGCTTCTCATTTTATTCTTACAAAATTGGCTTATTTTCCCTTTAAAGTAAGAATTGAAAAATATGGTCTAAGAACTACAGGGTTATTGGTGATTATTTTAATGTGAACTTTTGAAATTAAATATTCAAGCATTTGGATATTCTCTGCAGAAAAATAGTATGATTTGTTCTGAATTACAAGTGTCTTTTCTTGTTACCACCTTAGACAAAGAAACAGCCCTGGTATAACAACACATTAGCCTCAAGACGAAAACGACTCACTGCTCATTTTGAAGACTTAGAACAATGTTACTTTTCTACAAGGATGTCTCGTATCTCAGGTACATATTCAGGACTTCTTAAAATATCTCATTCATATTTCGTATCCATGTCTAGCTTCTTATGCTAGATTTATGGAAAGTCATTTTCATGAAGCAAAAGTATTTTCAATGTTGTCTAGCGCAGGATTTTGATGGTTCTTAGACATCTTGGAGAACATTGCTTTTCTATAACTTTTTTTTTTTTAAACATTTATTTTATTATTTATTTTTTGGGGGGTGGGATGGGGAGGGAGGGGGACGGACGGGCCACTTGTATTGATCTTTCATTTGTCTATTTTCATCCGTCTTTGTTCTTTGGCTCTTGTGGGCCTCCCATCGCGGCGGCCTCTGTGGTCGCAGAGCACTGGCTCTGGGCACATGCACTCCAGAGCTCCAGCTCGGTAGTTGGACGCATCAGTCCAGCCTCTCTGCGGCACGTGGGATCTTTGCAGGCCAGGGATCTAACCGGCGCCCCTTGCACTGCAAGGCAGTGTCCTTACCCACTGGACCACCAGGGAAGCCCTCTATAACTATTTTTGTTCTTTTTCTCTATTTGGGAATTTTTAATCTGAGCTGTATAAAGTATAAAAATAAGTCAGTGATGAATATGTAGCTAGCAAAAATAAGTTCCATTCAGTTGCCTTACATTCTTCAGTGTTTGTTAAGTTCTAAGCACTGTTGGCGCTAGTGATAAAGACCCACCTGCCAGTGCAGGTAGGCGTAAGGGATGCGGGTTCAATCCCTGGGTCGGGAACATCCCCTGGAGGAGGGCACTGCAGCCGACTCCAGTATTCTTGCCTGGAGAATCCCATGGACAGGGGAGCCTGGTGGGCTTCAGTCCATAGGGTCGCATAGAGTCGGACATAACTGAAGTGACTGAGCATACACACATACAAGCACTGTCATCTGTGCTAAGAATAGAAAGATGAACGAACTTGTTCTTACTGTCAACGAGTACTGTGAACTTAATAGAGGAAAGCGACAAGTAAATGCTTCTGTGTGGTGTATATGTTATGTAAATATGCAAAGGGGATTAAGGGAATAGAGAAGAATATCCATTAACATAAATGGGAGTGGAAAAGCCACACCAAGTTGAAAATGGAGAAATGTAAGATAATGATTCCTGTAGGGATTTCAAAAAAGTTATATTTAGTCAAAACTAAATGTCACTTGACTAAAAAAAGGTAATAAAAACATATCTAAATTAGAGGAAATAGCTTATGCAAAGATTTGCACACATAGGATAGAATACTTTTATTGCTATAGAAAAGTAACACAGTTCTGTGCCTTTTTTGTTAGTTCTCTAGTCTTTACCTTTTCTTGATGTCTTTGCTCACCAATGAGGAAGGGACATTTTATAGCAACCCTACAGGGCTTTTTTATGGTTCATTGATGATCCCTATAAAAGACACTGCTTGGTGTAAGTTAGATTCTCAATTAATTGATGTTATTTTTAATATACCTAGTCAAAATGAGGATGACCAAGGGAAGACATGTATGGTATCTTACTAGTTGTTAAAATTTTGGCTTTGATTTTCTCTCAAAAAAAACCATGTTTGTATTAAAATCTACACATTATAGAGCGAGAATCTTTGGACAGATTTGCCTCAGGTTTGGAGGTGGAGGAAAAAAAATATATATAAAGTCACATAGTATTTTTCCTATGAAGACTAGAAGAAAGCCAAGCTTTGTTTATGTGTGTTTGAAATTAATAGACAATAGTTTTCATACAGATAGAAAGCTCTTATTGTATTATCTGAGCATTCAGCCCTTATTAAACTTCTGTTATAATCTATAAACTATAGTATGAAGCTGTGACATTGAAAGTGGTCTGATACCTACATTCTGACTGGCAGAGGCTTCATGTTAAGCTTTTCAGTTGGTGCTTGTTGGTACAGTTGTTGAAATACAACCACTTGTAAATGGCAGATGTTATAAAGAGAGAGTGAGATAGTAAAGAGATTGAAAAAGGGTAGTGGTTGTTAGTTTTTAAGTAACTATCGCATAGACATGCTATGGTATAGTAAAGACAGTCACAAACCAATTTATTCTTGATTTAGCTTTATAGGAAGATAGACTAGTAAGTAGTCTTCCAGGAGGAAGATTACTTCAGTTTTTTATACTTACAGGTATGACTGTATTGTACTTAACATGTTTGTCTTTAGTTTTTAGAAATCTCAAATTTAACTTAGCAAATTTGTACATTGACTGCAATCATCTTATTGCTGAATATGAAGTTCCTTCTAGTTTCCTTGACGGTAAAGAAGAAAAGTGGACTTCTTTGTAATGGGTACTAAGAGTGTGATTGTCCTTTTTTCTATTTTCAAATGAGAACCCACTCCCCGTCACCACCTTCTGTTTTCATTTATGAAAATGAGAGATGACTAAAAAATTAATGAATACCTAGAACTCTTAATTATAATTCAAAAGAAGTTAAATTATAAAGCATTAGAAAATAGAAAAGAGACACTGGACACATTTTTACAAAGTAATCTGTAATTAGGAGAGGTGACTTGCCAGCAGATATGTATGGTTGTTGATCAGAAACCTACCAAACAAACGGAATCCTACCTTATCCTACCAGATAAGTGAAGTCTAATTCCTGTGCACTCAGATACTGAAATAATTGTGTTGTTTTGGTTTGTTTTTTTGGCCACTTCTATTGGTCTTTCATTTATCCATTTTCATCCATCTTTGTTCTTTGGCCCATGTGGGCCTCCCATCGCAGTGGCCTCTCTTACCTCAGAGCGCTGGCTCTGGGCGCATGCGCCAGAAATCTTTGAAGATTTGCCTCAGTTTATTTTTCATACAAAATAGAAAGTTTTTTTTTCAATAGTTTTCATTCAGATGGAAAGCTTTCTTTGTATTATCTGAGCATTCAGCCCTTATTAAACTTCTGTTATAATCTATAAACTATAGTATGAAGCTGTGACATTGAAAGTGGTCTGATACCTACATTCTGACTGGCAGAGGCTTCATGTTAAGCTTTTCAGTTGGTGCTTGTTGGTACAGTTGTTGAAATACAACCACTTGTAAATGGCAGATGTTATAAAGAGAGAGTGAGATAGTAAAGAGATTGAAAAAGGGTAGTGGTTGTTAGTTTTTAAGTAACTATCGCATAGACATGCTATGGTATAGTAAAGACAGTCACAAACCAATTTATTCTTGATTTAGCTTTATAGGAAGATAGACTAGTAAGTAGTCTTCCAGGAGGAAGATTACTTCAGTTTTTTATACTTACAGGTATGACTGTATTGTACTTAACATGTTTGTCTTTAGTTTTTAGAAATCTCAAATTTAACTTAGCAAATTTGTACATTGACTGCAATCATCTTATTGCTGAATATGAAGTTCCTTCTAGTTTCCTTGACGGTAAAGAAGAAAAGTGGACTTCTTTGTAATGGGTACTAAGAGTGTGATTGTCCTTTTTTCTATTTTCAAATGAGAACCCACTCCCCGTCACCACCTTCTGTTTTCATTTATGAAAATGAGAGATGACTAAAAAATTAATGAATACCTAGAACTCTTAATTATAATTCAAAAGAAGTTAAATTATAAAGCATTAGAAAATAGAAAAGAGACACTGGACACATTTTTACAAAGTAATCTGTAATTAGGAGAGGTGACTTGCGAGCAGATATGTATGGTTGTTGATCAGAAACCTACCAAACAAACGGAATCCTACCTTATCCTACCAGATAAGTGAAGTCTAATTCCTGTGCACTCAGATACTGAAATAATTGTGTTGTTTTGGTTTGTTTTTTTGGCCACTTCTATTGGTCTTTCATTTATCCATTTTCATCCATCTTTGTTCTTTGGCCCATGTGGGCCTCCCATCGCAGTGGCCTCTCTTACCTCAGAGCGCTGGCTCTGGGCGCATGCGCTCCAGAGCTCCAGCTCGGTAGTTGGACAGATGGTCCCAGTCTTTCCAGTAGCAGGTGGAATCTTCCTCCCAGTCCAGGGATCGAACCAGTACCCCTTGCACTGCAAGGCGGTGTCTTTACCCACTGGACCACCAGGGAAATCCAATAGCTATGTTTTTAATGTTATTTTTTTAAATAACTTCTGTTGAAAGTTGATGTTAAATGATTGGATATGATCACCAAAAATTCAGCTAACTTAGAAAAAGATTATAACCTACAGAACAGACATTTTTGAATGCTTGTGAATTTTTTTTACTTGGGTTTTAATGTCAAAATGTTGAAAGAATAGATTAACGTTATCTAAAGTAAGTGTCTGTTCAGTATTACATTAAGTAGCTCACAGTAAAAAAGGGTTATATTAATACATAAAAGAACAAATTAGCTGCTGTATCCCCAAACCACTTTGCAGTACAATTGATAGCTTACCCCTCTGCCTTTTTTTTCCTGCAGCAACCTATATTTTATTTATAATTTTTTGAACTTCCTGAGAATAATTTTTGTTGAGCTTTATTAGCCCAATAACATTTTGATACACAGCATGCTATTGGGTTGTTCCTTTTGCTTTTTCTAGAATGGAAACACTGCAAAGTTGAACCCTTTTGATGCAGATCATAAGATAACTTATTTTAAGTTAGTGTTTAAACCTTTAAAATGTAAAATATTACAGAAAGACAGAAGCTTACTTAGTTTCCTCAGTTGTTTGTTTGTCTTTATAATAATTCTTAGATTTCTTCATGTCAACAATTTAAGATAACTGTAAACCTCCAGATAAAATAAATTCTTAATTATATGTCATATATTATAATGAAAGTATAGTAACTCTTTTGACTTAATGATTCTTATAGTGCAGGGTTTTGTGGGATTTTTTTTTTTTTTTTTGCCTGCCATTATTTTTGGAGGACATTTGTGAAGGAAAATCACAAAACTTAAAAAAAGTTTGTGTGTGCGTGTGTGCGTCTATATGTATCTGTATGACCTAAGAATAAGGAATAAGGTATGAAAACACATTGTTTTAACAGGCTTATTTCAAGTTTCAATATAGGAAGCTAATGTAATTGTGTGCTTTACTTTTCTTTCTTTAGAAAGGAAAATGCAAGTCCAAACTTTAAGCCGCTTTAGGAAACAATGTTTTTATTCATGCTTTCACTGTAGGCCTGTTTCTGGATTGGAGAGTAAAT
This sequence comes from Tragulus kanchil, assembly GCA_022376925.1. Classification (NCBI taxonomy): domain Eukaryota; kingdom Metazoa; phylum Chordata; class Mammalia; order Artiodactyla; family Tragulidae; genus Tragulus; species Tragulus kanchil. The sequence goes on from JAIOJX010000024.1 coordinate 29,160,514, forward strand.
TAACTCTCTTCCTGGGTCCTTCATTACCTGACTTTGTGATTTAAGTTCTAGATCACTGAATTACTGAAATGGACTTTACTCAAAGTATTTGTAAAGAGTTCCATTAGCTGGAGTTACTGTTTTCCATGTTCTACCAAGAGATTGCATGAACCTATTTGAAGTTTTACTTTGAAAATTAAGGAGTCACACATTGCGGTTTTTTACTCCCATCCCATACTTGGTTTTGAAACACTTCAAAGTATTATGTGAACAAATGTTTCACTTGCTTTTTATTTAAAAATTCATTTTTAATCTAAATAGTATTGTTATAAATTGTGTTTTGACAAGTAAACAGGAGCATGATTATGTATCCCTGTAAACATGTTCCTTCAGACTAACAAGCCTCCGCTTTATATTTCTCTCTCTCTACTCTCACTTTCTCCATTTTAATAAATGATTCAACTTTTTTTGTTGCTCTTTTACTTATGTTGCAGTTCAGTTTGTTTATTTTATTTTGTTTTCTTCACACAGATGACAGTCGGACTGCAAGCCAGTTGGATGAATTTCAGGAATGCTTGTCCAAGTTTACTCGATATAATTCAGTGCGACCTTTGGCCACATTGTCATATGCTAGTGATCTCTATAATGGTTCCAGCATAGTTTCTAGGTAAGTACTGGGCTGCACTCTTAACTATTTTCTTGTGCAGGAATATCAAAACTTTAATTGAATTTGAGAACCAGTAGTAGTGTTATGGTTAAGGTCTCCTCTGTTATGAAATCCAGGTTGCTGACCAGTGTTTATCTCTGTGGTCTTAGGCAAATTTCTGAATCTCTTTAGTGCTCAATTTATCTATAGAACAGAATGCTTGTTAGTATCCACCTCATAGGGCTGCAGGGTTTTTTTTTATAATTCTTTTGTCTGGTTTTATAGATAAGACTATATTATACATAAATAATATATATATCTCCTTTTCAGTTTTTTAGAAAAATTTGTAGAGTTTGTATTATTTCTTGTTTACATATTTTGTACAGTTCTTCAGTAAAGCTGTCTTGGTCTTGAGTTTTCTGAGGGAAGATTTTTAAACACAGATCCAACTTTTAAAAGATTTGTAAGGCTGATCAGGTTATCTGTGTCTTCTTTTTAATTTTATTTATTTATTTATTTTTGGCTATTCTGGGTTTTCACTGCTGCCACAGGCTTTTCTCTAGTTGCAGGGAGTAGGGGCTACTCTCCAGTTGAGGTGAGCAGGCTTATTACTGCGGTAACTTTTCTTGTTGTGGAACTTGGGCTCTAGGGCACACGGGCTTCAGTAGTTGCGGCACATGGGCTCAATAGTTGTGACTCCAAGGCTCTAGAGCACAGGCTCCATTGTTGTGGCTCACGGGCTTAGTTACTCCGAGGCATGTGGGATCTTCCCAGATCAGGAATCGAACCCGGGTCTCCTGCACTGGCAGGCGAACTCTTTACCACTGAGCTACCAGGGAAGCCCTATCCATGTCTTCTTGATTGAACATTAGTTTGTGCCTTTCAAGGAATTTGTCCATTTGATCTAATTTATTCGTGTACAAGTATTCATAGTATTGTTTTATTTTCCTCTTAATACGTTTAGATTCTGTAATGGTGTTCCCTTTCTAGTCCTTGGTTTTAGAAATTTGCTTCCCTTTTCTTTTTTTACTTAGTAGTCTGGCTTAGAAGTTTTCAATTTTGCTTATCTTCTCAAAGAGCCAGCTCCTGGTGTATTGATACTTTACATTTTTCTGTTCTCTGTTTCATTGATTTCTCTTAACTTTATTATTTCCCATTTTCCACTTTCTTTCTGTGTGATTTGCTTTTATCTTTTTAGTCTCTTAAGGTAGAAACTGAAGTGAGACACATGACATACAACTTACGGTCTTAACCCAACTTGAATCAGTTGCTGACCAGTGTTTATCTCTGTGGTCTTAGGCAAATTTCTGAATCTCTTTAGTGCTCAATTTATCTATAGAACAGAATGCTTGTTAGTATCCACCTCATAGGGCTGCAGGGTTTTTTTTTATAATTCTTTTGTCTGGTTTTATAGATAAGACTATATTATACATAAATAATATATATATCTCCTTTTCAGTTTTTTAGAAAAATTTGTAGAGTTTGTATTATTTCTTGTTTACATATTTTGTACAGTTCTTCAGTAAAGCTGTCTTGGTCTTGAGTTTTCTGAGGGAAGATTTTTAAACACAGATCCAACTTTTAAAAGATTTGTAAGGCTGATCAGGTTATCTGTGTCTTCTTTTTAATTTTATTTATTTATTTATTTTTGGCTATTCTGGGTTTTCACTGCTGCCACAGGCTTTTCTCTAGTTGCAGGGAGTAGGGGCTACTCTCCAGTTGAGGTGAGCAGGCTTATTACTGCGGTAACTTTTCTTGTTGTGGAACTTGGGCTCTAGGGCACACGGGCTTCAGTAGTTGCGGCACATGGGCTCAATAGTTGTGACTCCAAGGCTCTAGAGCACAGGCTCCATTGTTGTGGCTCACGGGCTTAGTTACTCCGCGGCATGTGGGATCTTCCCAGATCAGGAATCGAACCCGGGTCTCCTGCACTGGCAGGCGAACTCTTTACCACTGAGCTACCAGGGAAGCCCTATCCATGTCTTCTTGATTGAACATTAGTTTGTGCCTTTCAAGGAATTTGTCCATTTGATCTAATTTATTCGTGTACAAGTATTCATAGTATTGTTTTATTTTCCTCTTAATACGTTTAGATTCTGTAATGGTGTTCCCTTTCTAGTCCTTGGTTTTAGAAATTTGCTTCCCTTTTCTTTTTTTACTTAGTAGTCTGGCTTAGAAGTTTTCAATTTTGCTTATCTTCTCAAAGAGCCAGCTCCTGGTGTATTGATACTTTACATTTTTCTGTTCTCTGTTTCATTGATTTCTACTCTTAACTTTATTATTTCCCATTTTCCACTTTCTTTCTGTGTGATTTGCTTTTATCTTTTTAGTCTCTTAAGGTAGAAACTGAAGTGAGACACATGACATACAACTTACGGTCTTAACAAGTGAACTGTTCCTGAGTGTTGAATACAGTCACGACGCTGTGCAGCCGCCATCACTTCCCATCCCCTTAGCGCTAGACAGCTGGAACTCAGGACTTGTTAAACACTGACTTCTTGTGTTTTTCTTGCCCCTAGTTCTGGCAGGCACCGTTCTGCTTTCTTTGTCTATGATTTTGACTATTTCATGTATTTCATTTAAGTGGGATGATGCAATATTTTTCTTTCTGTGACTGGCTTATTTCACTTAGCATAATGTCATCATATACATCCATGCTATAGAATTACCTTTTTATGGCTGATTTGCACTCTGTTATATGTGTATACCACATTTCAGTTATCTGTCTGTCGGTGGATGCTTGTGTTGCTTCCGTGTTTTAGCTGCTGTGAAGAAGGCTTCTATGGGCATGGGTGTAAAAATATCTCTTTGAGACTTTACTTGCAGTTCTTTTGGGTGTATGCTCAGAAATGGGATTCTTGATCAAAATGGCAATTCTGTTTTTAATTTTTCAAGAAACTGCTGTATCTTTTTCTCCTGGGGCTATACCACTTTGCATTTTTACCAGTAGTGAAGAAGGGGTCCAGTTTCTCCACATTCTTGCTACTACTTATTTTTACTGTTTTAGATCATAGCTGTTTATTGGGTGTGAGGTTAGATTTTATTATTTAGATCTGATTTGAATTAATCTGATGATTAGTGTTGGTCTTACATGCCTACTAATCATTTGTGTGTGTTCTTCGAGGAAATATCTGTTCCAGCCTTTGTCCTTTTTTTAATCAAATTTGGGTTTTTATTGTTGAGTTTCAGGAATTTCCTATATATTGTGAATATTTTCATCAGAGGATAATTGCTTTCCAATGTTGTATTGGATTCTTCTGTACAAATCAGTCTACTCTGAATATTAATCCTTTATCAGATTTGTAAATGTGTTCTCTCATTCTGTGGGTTGCCATCTTACTCTGTTGATATTGTCTGTTGATGCACACAGTTGTAAAATTTTATGGTCTTATTTGTCTAATTTTTTTCTTTTCTGTTGCTTCTGTATATGGTGTCATTAAGAAATTATTGCCAAATCCAAAGTTCTAGAAAGAGTTTTATGGTTTTAGATTTCAGTTTTTGTGTTAATCCATTTTGACTTAATTTTTGTATGTAGTTTTAGGGAAGGATCTAACTTAATTCTTTCGCGTGTGACTATCTAGTTTTCTCAGGACCATATGTTGGAAAAAAGTCCTTTCTCCATTGACTGGTCTTGGAACTCTTGTCAAAAATCCTTTGATCATACATAGAAGGGTTTATTTATGTGTCCTCTCGGCTATTCCACTGATGTGCTATCTGTTTTTACCTATGTTTTTCAATTCCTATAGATTTACAGTAAGTTTTGAAGTTAGGAAGTGTGAGTTCTCTAGCTACTAACAGATCCTTTGGAAATCCATGTGAATTTATTTTTCATTTTTACTCAGTTCAGAACCTTCGGAATGTCAAACTTGATTTTATTTGGTCTCATGGATTAGTGAGGCTTACTAGTTTTCAAATATAGAAGTTTTCTTAATTATCTTTTTATTATGAATTTGTTATTTTTATCTTCATCATCTTGATGACCATTCTTTCTTTCTTTCTTTCTTTTAAATTTTGGCCTCTTTTATTGATTTATTTATTTTCATCCATTTTAATTCTTCAGCCTGTGTGGGCCTCCTCGCAGTGACCTCTCTCGTTGCAGAGCACCGACTCTGGGCACATGCACTCCAGAGCACTGGCTCATAATTGGACACACTGGTCCAGCCGCTCCGCTGCATGTGGGATCTTCCTGTGCCAGGGATCAAACTGGCGCCCCTTGCACTGCAAGGCAGACTCTTTACCCACTGGACCACCAGGGGAGCCCTTCTTTAATTTTTTAAATGAAAGTTTCTAATATACTTAAGATGGGAGAGAATGGAATCCTTTAAACAGTCATCTCCCAGACTCACAGTGATCCACATTTTGCTATACTTGATTTGTTGATACTATTCATTCTTACTTTCTTGGTTTAAGTAGTTTGAAGCAAATCCCAGGTTTAGTCATTGCAGTCATACATTCTTAAGAATCTGTATGTCTTAAAATATGAACATTGTGTAACTGCAGGGCTGTGTCTCATCTAGCACAATTAGCAGTAGTCCCTTGGAAGCATTAAATTGCTAGTATATGTTCAGATTTTCTAGCTAGAATGAAGAGGCTTTAAAAAAGGCATTTTTGGTGCTGATCAAGAATTTGACAAGTTTTAGCTTTTTAGAAATTACTGAAACTAAATGGAAAATGCTTTTCCATTTGCATGACTAAGCTTTTTATTTATGTATATGAATATTAAAATTCAGGCCATTAGCTAAAAAGACCATTACATTAGATTTTATTATATTCAAGCTTATTTAACTTGGTAACAAGACAAAGATCATACATTTATTTATTTTTCTGTAGGTTGACAGTATGAGCGTTCCTAATCACGCAGTGGAATGATTGAAGTTTAAAAATGCAGAGAATTTTGGGTTTTGTTTAACTAATTAATTAAATTAGTGATTAACCTATTTAACAAAAATTCATTGACAACCTAGTATCAGTGAGGCTAGGCATATAACCATGAACAGGCCAGCTTTGATGCTTGGATTCAGGAGAGCTCTGAATTTTATTTCAGTGCCTTTATACAAGAAATCATATTAATATGCTATGTATGTGTTTACCTATAATTATATGACTCTACCCAACTGAAATGTAATACAAATTAGTGATCTATTATAATATTGATTAATGACCCAGGTCATCATGAATTCATCCTGAAATGTATTTTCTTTTCCATTTAAAAATGAACAAAAAGCCAAAAGCAAAATAAAAATTCCCTTCTTAAATTCGTATTACAGAAGCAGCATTTCTGGTTAGAAAATGTAGGATTGGTTATACACCTCTGTGTGCATGCATGCTAAGTCGCTTCAGTCGTGTCCAGGTGGTTGTGGCCTTATGGACTAAGACCCACCAGGCCCCTCTGTCCACATGATTCTCCAGGCAGCAGTACTGGAGTGGGTTGCCAGGCCCTTTACCAGGGATCTTCCTGACCCAGATTCATTCTTACTTTCTTGGTTTAAGTAGTTTGAAGCAAATCCCAGGTTTAGTCATTGCAGTCATACATTCTTAAGAATCTGTATGTCTTAAAATATGAACATTGTGTAACTGCAGGGCTGTGTCTCATCTAGCACAATTAGCAGTAGTCCCTTGGAAGCATTAAATTGCTAGTATATGTTCAGATTTTCTAGCTAGAATGAAGAGGCTTTAAAAAAGGCATTTTTGGTGCTGATCAAGAATTTGACAAGTTTTAGCTTTTTAGAAATTACTGAAACTAAATGGAAAATGCTTTTCCATTTGCATGACTAAGCTTTTTATTTATGTATATGAATATTAAAATTCAGGCCATTAGCTAAAAAGACCATTACATTAGATTTTATTATATTCAAGCTTATTTAACTTGGTAACAAGACAAAGATCATACATTTATTTATTTTTCTGTAGGTTGACAGTATGAGCGTTCCTAATCACGCAGTGGAATGATTGAAGTTTAAAAATGCAGAGAATTTTGGGTTTTGTTTAACTAATTAATTAAATTAGTGATTAACCTATTTAACAAAAATTCATTGACAACCTAGTATCAGTGAGGCTAGGCATATAACCATGAACAGGCCAGCTTTGATGCTTGGATTCAGGAGAGCTCTGAATTTTATTTCAGTGCCTTTATACAAGAAATCATATTAATATGCTATGTATGTGTTTACCTATAATTATATGACTCTACCCAACTGAAATGTAATACAAATTAGTGATCTATTATAATATTGATTAATGACCCAGGTCATCATGAATTCATCCTGAAATGTATTTTCTTTTCCATTTAAAAATGAACAAAAAGCCAAAAGCAAAATAAAAATTCCCTTCTTAAATTCGTATTACAGAAGCAGCATTTCTGGTTAGAAAATGTAGGATTGGTTATACACCTCTGTGTGCATGCATGCTAAGTCGCTTCAGTCGTGTCCAGGTGGTTGTGGCCTTATGGACTAAGACCCACCAGGCCCCTCTGTCCACATGATTCTCCAGGCAGCAGTACTGGAGTGGGTTGCCAGGCCCTTTACCAGGGATCTTCCTGACCCAGATTGAACCCACATTGGTGCGCAATTCTTTTTTCATCAAGACGTTTTAGCTTGATTTAATGTAATTCTGTTTTTTAAAAGTAAGTGGACCTGGGTCATAGAAAGACACTTCTATCGGAATGCTGTCTTTTCTGAGGCAGACATTTACTGTAATAGGAAAATTCAAGATTTTAGTTTGAAAATACCTCACTTACTGAAAGTGAGACTAGTTATATCAAAACATTTCAAGCAAAATAAAAATTTAAAGGTACTCTTAGTTGTTTTATTTTGCACGTTAACATCCTTTTTTTCCTCTTTCATCGAATTAGAATGTCTGAAGGAAAGCTTTCCAGTTTTAAAAGCACATCAGGCAGAACTGATGGATACTATAGTAGTTAGCAGCAAAGGAGCATAGTATCCATATATTCAAGGGACTTTTGACACTTCCACAACCCTTGTGATTTTTGGATTTTCCTAGTGCTTCACATTCAATCACATCACTGAGAAGATTCATTTTAAAGACTTTCACCTCCTTGCAAATTAGGACATTCAATGAAGAATTTCCTTGAGAAAGACTGGTGAGGCATGTTAGAGATGACAGTGTTAATTTGGTGCATTAATTCATTACGTTGTAGAGGAAATTATTTTTACTGTAAAATTGCATGATATGTATCTAGTGTTGGTCACTTACTGCAGTGAGAATCTCATTGAGAAAAAAAGCTGAACCAGAACCTTTTGTTTTTGTTTGTCTTCCTTTGCTTTGGGATTGTGTTCGGTTATTTAACACCCTATTCTTAAGTCCACAAGATGGCAGCATTTGTTTACTTTGACAATGTCTCAACTATTAGACAATAGACAAGATATGGAACTTAGTTGCTTATACGTGAAATGCATTCTCATGAACACAAAAAGTCCTTGGTTAGCATCAGCAAGTAATAGGAAGGATAGAGAACTTTTCTGACACATAGCAATAACGGGACATGTTGCCTTTTTTCTAAATTTAGGATTTCAGTGACTGCCAAAGAGGAATGCTTTGGGAACTGCCTTATGGACTAAGACCCACCAGGCCCCTCTGTCCACATGATTCTCCAGGCAGCAGTACTGGAGTGGGTTGCCAGGCCCTTTACCAGGGATCTTCCTGACCCAGATTGAACCCACATTGGTGCGCAATTCTTTTTTCATCAAGACGTTTTAGCTTGATTTAATGTAATTCTGTTTTTTAAAAGTAAGTGGACCTGGGTCATAGAAAGACACTTCTATCGGAATGCTGTCTTTTCTGAGGCAGACATTTACTGTAATAGGAAAATTCAAGATTTTAGTTTGAAAATACCTCACTTACTGAAAGTGAGACTAGTTATATCAAAACATTTCAAGCAAAATAAAAATTTAAAGGTACTCTTAGTTGTTTTATTTTGCACGTTAACATCCTTTTTTTCCTCTTTCATCGAATTAGAATGTCTGAAGGAAAGCTTTCCAGTTTTAAAAGCACATCAGGCAGAACTGATGGATACTATAGTAGTTAGCAGCAAAGGAGCATAGTATCCATATATTCAAGGGACTTTTGACACTTCCACAACCCTTGTGATTTTTGGATTTTCCTAGTGCTTCACATTCAATCACATCACTGAGAAGATTCATTTTAAAGACTTTCACCTCCTTGCAAATTAGGACATTCAATGAAGAATTTCCTTGAGAAAGACTGGTGAGGCATGTTAGAGATGACAGTGTTAATTTGGTGCATTAATTCATTACGTTGTAGAGGAAATTATTTTTACTGTAAAATTGCATGATATGTATCTAGTGTTGGTCACTTACTGCAGTGAGAATCTCATTGAGAAAAAAAGCTGAACCAGAACCTTTTGTTTTTGTTTGTCTTCCTTTGCTTTGGGATTGTGTTCGGTTATTTAACACCCTATTCTTAAGTCCACAAGATGGCAGCATTTGTTTACTTTGACAATGTCTCAACTATTAGACAATAGACAAGATATGGAACTTAGTTGCTTATACGTGAAATGCATTCTCATGAACACAAAAAGTCCTTGGTTAGCATCAGCAAGTAATAGGAAGGATAGAGAACTTTTCTGACACATAGCAATAACGGGACATGTTGCCTTTTTTCTAAATTTAGGATTTCAGTGACTGCCAAAGAGGAATGCTTTGGGAACTGCATTGTTTAAACTTACTGAGTACTTAGTGGCGGTTTGTTGAATCCTTCGTTTGAATTATGCATACCTAGATTGTTTGGGTTAAAATTATTACACTCTCCTTCTGTAGTTTAGAGGCTATTTTAACATTTTTGTTTATGTTTTCTCAAATTCTTAAAATGAAATTACATCAGGCATTAGTAAATTCATAAGAAAATGGTTACATATTGTGGCTTTTTTTTGTTTTTTGGTTACTGATAATGTAGTGTTTGTTTACTTTTCTCCAGACACCATTGTAAGTGTTTTACATGACATTATAAGTGTCTCACTGACTCATTTAATCTTAATATCAGTCCTCTGGAGTAAGACATTGTAATTAATCTCATTCTACAGATGAGGAATTGAGGTAGAAAGAAATTGTCTAACTTGTCCAAGATCAGCGCAGTGCTACTGAATGTCAGAACTAAGATGGTGAACTAAGACATCCTGGGCCCTGAGTTCTGCCTTTCTGTTGTCCCTTCAGGCTCTGTTGAAACCTTGGGAAAAGTTTCTGAAAGCACTTTACTTTTGAAACAGCCAAAAGAAGTAATCCTTTTGAGTTTTTGATACTTAGTATCCCAATTATGTCTAACTTGGCTTTCATAATGAAAATTTGTTTTTAATTTAATGTGATGTTCCAGTGTCACTTTTGCCATAGTTTGAAAGTATTCAAATTAAATAGTTATTTTTTGTAGTAGCCAGATACAAGGATTGCTTTAAGTTCATTTTAGGCCAGTCGATGCTCATTCAGACTTAGGGTACCCTTTTTTTTTTTTTAAAGATTTATTTATTTATTTATCTTGGTGAGGGTGGGGTAGGGAGGGAGGGGAGCAGGCGGGCCACTTCTGTTGATCTTTCATTTGTCTATTTTCATCCATCTTTGTTCTTTGGCCCGTGTGGGCCTCCCGTTGCGGTGGCCTCTGTGGTCGCAGAGCCCCAGCTCTGGGCGCATGTGCTCCAGAGCTCTGGCTCGGTAATTGGACACATTGGTCCAGCTACTCCGCGGCACGTGGGATCTTCCCAGGCCAGGGATCGAACCGGTGGCCTTTGCACTGCAAGGCAGTGTCCCTACCCACTGGACCACCAGGGAAGCCCCTGGGGTACCTTTTGATGTATTCTTTGTTGTAAAATGCTGTGAGTTTTAAAATTGTGCTTAAAAATAGGTGTCTCCAGGTAATTCATGTTTTCTGAGGAAGAAGTATGATTTTTAGGACTGCTTATGCATTCCTCTTTTTGTCAGACGATATTTCTGTTACTGTCTTAAGAGTTACTGGGCCATCTGGAGTTGGTGAGAAATAAGAGGAGTGGAAATGGAGAGAAAAGGATTTTTTTCCTTCAGAATTTGGCCCAGGACCAATTTTTTGAAACAGTAGCTTAAAACGTTGTGTTTCTAGACTTGAAGTTTCATGGGAGGGCGGGGGTCTTATCTTATTCCCTAATGCATCTCCACGTATGGCATATGGTAGGTGCTCATTACTAAATAGCTGTTGAATGAATGCATGAGTGAATGGAAAACTCTGCCTGCCCTGGGGGGGCCAGGAGAAGGCAAGGATCTAGCCTGCTGTCAACCTTCACCTGCTTTTACATATTTGCTTGCTGATAAGTATTCCTTTGAAGAAAGTAACCCTAGGCTAAAAAAGTAAGTCTGTAAATCACCAATGACACATGACAGAAAAATAAGTTAATGTTAACAACTTAAAATAGAGACGTCCAAGCTTGTCAGCAAGTGTTAATGAGTTTCCTATTCTGTGACAATTCAGGATACAGGCTAAAGACAAGTAATGAACAGCTTAAATTTAAGCTTTAGAAATTGCTGCATCCCCTCCTATCCCCATAGCCTCTGTCCTAACTTTTTTCTCTTCTTATCTCAATTCCTCTTTTTTCCCGTTTATTTTCCCTTGCCCTTGCTTAGGCAGAGGGTGGTCAATACAGTGAAGCCATGCACTCAGATCATTTCATGCTTATTACTGCAGAGAAAGTGTTGACTAGGCTAGCATTGGAGATGTTTCTAGGCTAGTAGAACTTTGTCATTAATGAGAACACAAGGCCAACAACAAAGGCTTCGAATTAGAATGCTGCCTTTTATTCATGGTAAAATCGTTTACTTGGAAAAGACTAGAGTTTGTTAATCTAATGACTCTCTTCAAATAGTTAAAGTAGATGAGGAATTAGAGTGGTTCTGTTTGGTACCAAGAGATAGTAGGGCTAGTGGCCAGAAAGTCAAAGTGTCAGTCGTTCATCCTTGTCCGACTCTTTGTGACCCAGTGGACTTAATATTACTATTAAGGAAGTTGTGCCATTCTGAGTTTTTAGAGCTAAGCTCTAGTTTTTTTTTTTTTAATCTAGAAAAATTTTCATCAATCCTATATCAGTTATATGTGTATATTCACTTGTATTTTTTAAGACATTGGTTTTGTTTTAATTTTAATTGTATTTATTCATAACAAGTACTGTAATGTTGAGAATATAAATAAAAGTGATGTATACCATAGTGGAGAAGCAAACTTATAAGCCACTATGTAGAATAAAGTGTTGTAAATGCTGGGAGAGCATCTGCTGGGCACAATGTGAAGAATGGATTTGAAAGAAGAGTAGCAAGTAGTGAGATCCAGTGTGTAGATGGTTGTTGAACCTGGCCAGGCGTAGGACATGATGTTTGCTTATGCGGGCGAGGTCAGTGAGGCTGGGGTGAAGAAGTGTTTCAAAGATACCTGGGCACTAGGGTAGACAAAACTTAATGATTGGTGGATGCTGTCTTTAAAGGAGAGGATAGTAACTTCCAGTTTTAGGCTTCAGTAGCTGGCCAGAAAAATGTGGGTGTCATTTACAGAGAGATAGGGATTCTGGAGGAAGAGTAGGTCTAAAGGTATTAAGCCCATGGGAGCTTATGCATAGACCCCAGAGAAGAAGAGTCTGCACAGTTGAGAACTGACTTTGTGGTTGTAAATTCATGGAACTCCAACATTTAAAGGTCAGGTAGGTGAGGAGGAACCAGTGAAGCACATCAGGGGGGTTCTTAGGTGAAAACTAGGAGACATTATTGCCATGCAAACCAGTGAGGAAAGGTGAGATAATTTGTAGGATTAGATCATGTGCAGGGCTGCATCCAAAGCAAAGCAAGACTGTTTTGCTTTCATTAGAAGGGAGGATACTTCCTCCTCCATAATAGTAGGAAAGAGAAGAGAATGAGTTCAGAGACAGGCATGTTTGTATATTTAGTGACAAGGAGATAAAAGAGTTCTTCTCTTAAGAGTTTATGTTTTTTCTGTATGTCATCTCAGAGTGACAGATAGAAAGGGTGCTTAACATTTATGTTGGCTGTAAAAGAAAAAACATCTTAGATGATGAAAATGATTAAATTTATGGACCATGGAACTTAAACAGCATACTGAAGGAAATAAAGATAGAGAAGGCCTTGAGAAAGAGGCAGTAGTGATGGAATCAGCTGTATATTACACATGATGGGATCGAAGGGTTGTGAGAACAGAGAGTAGGTAAGGGAGTGGGGCTGAGGAGGTGGTGGTCAGAACGGGACCTGTCTTTGGTGGGGAATTCCTGTTCATCTCTGTGCCTGTAGCCATGGGTATCTAATGCCTGGTATCTAATAGGTTCTCCTGTCTGTTGACCCGATTGTGGAATAAACTAAAATGCAAGGTAAAAAGTAAATAATAAATGCTTGCAGTGATCTGATAAAATGCTGAGGGAGTTGACTAAAGACAGAGTTCATTTTAGGCTGTGACTTTCAGCTTCCTAAAAGTATTCAAAGTGATTCTTTTCATTTTTTTCTTCTGAATTTTTATCTTTCTCTACTTGGTCTTTAAGATAGGAAGTGGCATTAATATACTTTCTATTTTCTTCACTGTGTTCACAATCCCATCTTTTGTAATGTGTTGCTGAAGTTTGTGGATGAAGTGGTAATTGTTGTTGAAGTCTGGCTGTCATTGTACCTACTTAAGTTTAGGGGGAGGATAAAGCTTGCTTTGTAACTTCTCTGAAGAGTTTCAGTGACAGCAGCAAGATGTGATAACTCCAGCTTGACAAAAGGAAGAAATGATGAAACTGCAAATAGGAGCTCAAAGTAAAGCAGTTCGTTTTCCATCTAATATGAGGTTAAGTGCTTTGCCCTGTCTTGATAGACTGAGATCAACAGAATGTGGTGACTAATGTCAGCAGGACTTCTCACCTCACTATGCTCAGTGTGTTCATATGAAGATAGTAAGGAATATATTGCATTTGATAGATCGCACTCATAGGGGGTCAAAGGTTGGTTCAAAAACTTATTTAACTCGTATTTATTGGAAACACACTCTGACTTAGAGCAATAGACAGGTATGTCCAGAAAAGACTATTCCATTGTCCTTTGAAAATAGTTTTAAATGTACATGTTTCCATTGGTATAAAAAATATGAAAAAATTCATATTTCTTTTTAATTGCTTTTAAGTTTTAGTATTTTTATTTCAAACTTTGCACTGGTTTTTATTTCGATAAAAGAGGACACTGTGAATAAGAAAAAGACTGACTTTTATGCCTTGTACAGGAATCAGCAAATTGTGGCCCATGGGACTTAAATTTGGTCCATCACCTTTTTTTTTCTTTTTGTACTTTTTACTTTGTCTTGGGGTATACCCAGTTAACAATCCTGTAGTAGTTTCAGGTGAACAGCCAAGCGAGTTAGCCGTACATATATATGCATCCATTCTCCCCCAGACTTCCCTTCTATCCAGGCTGCCACTTAACAGTGAGCAGAGTTCCCTCCCTGTGCTGTACAGTAGGTCCTTGTTGGTTATTCATTTTAAATATGACAGTGACCATCACCTATTTTTGAATGGCCCATGAATGAAGCATGTGTTTCTTGTTTTTAATTGGTTAAAAAAAAACAAAAGGAAAATAGTAACTGATGTACAGCAATATGACTTAGAATAATGACATGAAAATGGTATGACATTTAAATTTCAGTGTCCATAAAGAAGGTTTTATTGGAACACAGTTGTGCTCACTCCTTTACGTATTGTTCTGGCTGATTGTGACCTGCACAGCTTCTCTGTTTACAGAGCAGTTTTGCTGACTTCCTGAACTATTAGCTTTGCTTAGGCTCTAAGGATGTGCTGTTTCACTTGATTAAACGTCTGTCATGTTTGGGAGGCTTTCGTGTATCTGTGAAAACAGGGGCATTTATATTCTGCAAAGGCTCAAGAAAGCGTCGTTTTCCATCTAAGATGAGGTTAAGTGCTTTGCCCTGTCTTGATAGACTGAGATCAACAGAATGTGGTGACTAATGTCAGCAGGACTTCTCACCTCACTATGCTCAGTGTGTTCATATGAAGATAGTAAGGAATATATTGCATTTGATAGATCGCACTCATAGGGGGTCAAAGGTTGGTTCAAAAACTTATTTAACTCGTATTTATTGGAAACACACTCTGACTTAGAGCAATAGACAGGTATGTCCAGAAAAGACTATTCCATTGTCCTTTGAAAATAGTTTTAAATGTACATGTTTCCATTGGTATAAAAAATATGAAAAAATTCATATTTCTTTTTAATTGCTTTTAAGTTTTAGTATTTTTATTTCAAACTTTGCACTGGTTTTTATTTCGATAAAAGAGGACACTGTGAATAAGAAAAACACTGACTTTTATGCCTTGTACAGGAATCAGCAAATTGTGGCCCATGGGACTTAAATTTGGTCCATCACCTTTTTTTTTCTTTTTGTACTTTTTACTTTGTCTTGGGGTATACCCAGTTAACAATCCTGTAGTAGTTTCAGGTGAACAGCCAAGCGAGTTAGCCGTACATATATATGCATCCATTCTCCCCCAGACTTCCCTTCTATCCAGGCTGCCACTTAACAGTGAGCAGAGTTCCCTCCCTGTGCTGTACAGTAGGTCCTTGTTGGTTATTCATTTTAAATATGACAGTGACCATCACCTATTTTTGAATGGCCCATGAATGAAGCATGTGTTTCTTGTTTTTAATTGGTTAAAAAAAAACAAAAGGAAAATAGTAACTGATGTACAGCAATATGACTTAGAATAATGACATGAAAATGGTATGACATTTAAATTTCAGTGTCCATAAAGAAGGTTTTATTGGAACACAGTTGTGCTCACTCCTTTACGTATTGTTCTGGCTGATTGTGACCTGCACAGCTTCTCTGTTTACAGAGCAGTTTTGCTGACTTCCTGAACTATTAGCTTTGCTTAGGCTCTAAGGATGTGCTGTTTCACTTGATTAAACGTCTGTCATGTTTGGGAGGCTTTCGTGTATCTGTGAAAAACAGGGGGCATTTATATTGGATTTTCTGATCTCCTAATGGATGACTGGCAATTTTATATGCTTCATCACTATTTGACCTTAATGATTCATCACTCAGCCTGTAAAGCACTCCATCATTGGTTGAGTGATAACTATGGTTTTTAGTACTCTTGTAATAAGAGATTCTGGTTTGTTTAGCAGAAAGTTTCCTATTTGTGTGTTTTTAAAAGTATTTATTGAGTGGAGCTGGAAAATGCCTTGGGATAAGACAAAGGCTTGGACTGTGATATCTTTATACTAATCTTTTTCAAGATTAACATGTAAGTGAATGCTTTTCTACCACTAGTAGTTTTTGTGTTTACATTTTTTTCCTTCCCTTTTCCTCTCCTACCTTAATAGGTAATTTTTGTTGAAAGTATTTAAAGTTACAAAACATTGTTCTTTGATCCATCGTTGAGAGGGCTAAATTTGATTTCCTGTTATTTGCATAATTTAAGTTTAATGTATAATCACAAATACGGTAATTTAAAAAATTACCCTTGTTGATGTGTAATTTAAAATACAATAAAATGTTAAGTTTTAATTTTGTCAATTGAATAAACCACAATCAAAATAGAAAACATTTCCAAAAATTTTATTTACTGCCACTTTGATTTTAATTCTCCAGACTCCACTCCTGGGCCATCATAGAGTAGTTTGGTCATTCTGGAATCTCTTATAAATGGAACCATTCATAATGTTTAGCTCAGCATGTCTTGAGATTCATCTGTGTTTTCTGCATCAGTTGTTAGTTAATTATATAGCAATATTCCATTTAATGAATATTCCACAACTTGTTTATCCTTCATGTGTTGACAGACATGTGAGTTCTTTCTAACTTTTGACTGTTATGAATGAAGCTGCTATGAATATTCACATACAAGTTATTTGGATATTCATATTCATAATTTCTCTTGGGTAAATACCTGGGAGTGATATTTCTGGGTTGTATGATTAGTTTGTGCTTAACATTTTAAGAAGTTGCCAAACTGTTTTCCAAAGTGATTGAGTTATTTTAAAATTCCACTCAGCAGTGTAAGGGAGTTCCATTTGTCCTAACCCTCAGTAACTCTTGGCATTGTTAGTTTTTTTATTGGTGGGTCTAGAGATACTTGCTTGTTGTTTACTGTGTGTATCCCTTGTGACTAATGCTTTTTAATGAGTATGTTGGCCATTTGTATAACTTTTATGAAGAATCTATTCAAATATCTTGCCCATTATTTAAAAACCAGGCCTTTGCCGTCATTGAATAGTGAGAATTTTTATGTATTCTAGATGTTAGAAATATGTATTGGTAGTATTTTCTGCCAGTCTTGGACTGGCTTTTTAATTAATGAAATCTTTCAAATAACATAAGTATTTAATTTTTATGAATTCCAGGTCATCAGGATTTTTTTTTAAATGATATAAACCCTTTCCTTTAGAAATGTTTGTCTATGTGAAGATTTTTATCCTTTGTTTTCTAATATAATTTAAGTAGTTGGGCTTTTATATTTAAGTCTATAATCCATTTAAAGTAATCTCTGTTTAGATTTTGAAGTAAAAGTTGGAGATCAGTTTTTTCCTCCCAGTATGGATATCCCCTTGTTCTAGCATTATTTGTTTAAAAGGTAAACTTTCCCCATTGGCTTCTATGTTTAAAATCAACTGAGCAAAGATGTATAAATGTGCTTTCTGATTCTCTGTTCTGTTGTACTGATCTATATATCTGCTGTTAGACTGGCACCACAGTGTCTTGATTATTTTTTGTGGTTTCAAAATAAGCCTTCAAATTGGGTAATGTAAATCCTACAGCTTTGATACCCTTTTTCATAGTTGTTTACTATTCTAAATTCTTTCCATTTCTTTTTTTTTAAATATATTTATTTGGCTGCTTTGGCTCTTACTTGCGGCCTGTAAACTCTTTTTTTTTTTCTTTTGGCCTGTAAACTCTTACTTGCAGCATGTGGGATCTACTTCCCTGACCAGGGATCAAACCCAGGCCCCCTGCATTGGGAGCAGCGAGTCCTAGCCACTGGACCACCAGGGAAGTTCCCCTCTTTCCATTTCTATAAACATTTTGGAACAAGAGCTCTCTTGCATTTTTTTTCCACTTTAACATCATGGTTTAAAAGGATTTAATCTAGTTAAAGTCACAGTTTCTCTTTTAAATTTTTCTCAATAGTTTTGTCCACTTGTTTCTTTAAGAAATATGAGATGGATTTCTGATTTATTAAAGTCTGTGTGGCTGATATTTTGGGGACACACTTTTGTATGTATTTTATGTATGAAAATCTTCCTAGATTATACATTTGCACTTTAGCCCCCAGTAGAATTGAATGGTTTCTTTGTGTCGTGGTGTTTTCTGATGAAGCATCACAGGAGTAACATTAATAATTTGCTATTGTAATCTTACTGGTTGCTTGTAAATGCTCCCTGAGGATACCAAACAGCTAGATGTATCTTCAACTTCAATTTCAAAAGTAAAGATTTGGAACTTTTTCTTTGCGAGTGGTTCCTCCATTTTACTAAGTATAGACAGGTTCTAAAGAGGACCAAATCTTATAGTAACTTTGGTAACAAAATATGTTTTGCTTTTTAACTCATCATTTTTTCCTCTAGTAGATGCTTTTATACAATCTTCCTGTTAATTTTTGCTTCAAAAGTTATTTTCAGTTTTCCAAAGACTCTCTAGTAAGCACCCTCTATTATAAGATGTTATACTGTGCATAGAAAGGTATTTTAGGATAGATGAAGAATCTATAAAACTAAGTTGACTTAAGTGAGTATAAATTATAACTTGCTATAGACTTAAATGAAAAACATTTGATGATCAGTATATTGATACCAAGTTGTATCTTTAGTGATTTAATTTATTTTCTCTCTAACTTATCTTTAATTTATAATTTAAAAATCTTTAATTTATAATTTAAAAATATAAAGAAATATTTAAAAAGAACAACATCTTGTGACATGAAAATTATATGAAATTCTAATTCCTAAAATAAAGTTTAATTAAATATTGATGTTATCCTGAAATAAAAATAATAGATATTACAACCTATATACACATTTACAAAAAGCATAGTGCCCTAGCTATAACATGAGAGAAATAAAAGGAAAATAATTTAGCATATGTGTGTACTTTCATATGTAAATTACTTGATATGGTTGCATTAGACAATCTCTTGCATTTTTTCCACTTTAACATCATGGTTTAAAAGGATTTAATCTAGTTAAAGTCACAGTTTCTCTTTTAAATTTTTCTCAATAGTTTTGTCCACTTGTTTCTTTAAGAAATATGAGATGGATTTCTGATTTATTAAAGTCTGTGTGGCTGATATTTTGGGGACACACTTTTGTATGTATTTTATGTATGAAAATCTTCCTAGATTATACATTTGCACTTTAGCCCCCAGTAGAATTGAATGGTTTCTTTGTGTCGTGGTGTTTTCTGATGAAGCATCACAGGAGTAACATTAATAATTTGCTATTGTAATCTTACTGGTTGCTTGTAAATGCTCCCTGAGGATACCAAACAGCTAGATGTATCTTCAACTTCAATTTCAAAAGTAAAGATTTGGAACTTTTTCTTTGCGAGTGGTTCCCTCCATTTTACTAAGTATAGACAGGTTCTAAAGAGGACCAAATCTTATAGTAACTTTGGTAACAAAATATGTTTTGCTTTTTAACTCATCATTTTTTCCTCTAGTAGATGCTTTTATACAATCTTCCTGTTAATTTTTGCTTCAAAAGTTATTTTCAGTTTTCCAAAGACTCTCTAGTAAGCACCCTCTATTATAAGATGTTATACTGTGCATAGAAAGGTATTTTAGGATAGATGAAGAATCTATAAAACTAAGTTGACTTAAGTGAGTATAAATTATAACTTGCTATAGACTTAAATGAAAAACATTTGATGATCAGTATATTGATACCAAGTTGTATCTTTAGTGATTTAATTTATTTTCTCTCTAACTTATCTTTAATTTATAATTTAAAAATCTTTAATTTATAATTTAAAAATATAAAGAAATATTTAAAAAGAACAACATCTTGTGACATGAAAATTATATGAAATTCTAATTCCTAAAATAAAGTTTAATTAAATATTGATGTTATCCTGAAATAAAAATAATAGATATTACAACCTATATACACATTTACAAAAAGCATAGTGCCCTAGCTATAACATGAGAGAGAAATAAAAGGAAAATAATTTAGCATATGTGTGTACTTTCATATGTAAATTACTTGATATGGTTGCATTAGACAATGTAATGGAGTAGTCAGATACTTGAACCTACTTAAAATGAGTAAGTTTGGAATAGTTAGTGAATGCTAGAAATGCATGGGTAATTTTGTCTTTATGTGTATAATAAATTCATTTCTCTGCCCAGGTTTTTCACTTGCGCAAAAATGACTGTTAAAAATATCTTTGAATGTGTAAAGTAAATTTTAAGATAATCAATGTAATCAATAGACTAGGAAGAGGAAAGGCAAAAATAATTTTGTCCTTTGCTCAGATTAGACCTCATAGATGCATTGAATCCTTTATTGCTTTCTAAGGTAATTCATAAAGTCATGAAAATACCCACTAGGCAGAAATATTGCAGTTTCTGTTTATGACACTGGCACACAAAGAGCAGAAAGAAATCAAATGGTGAAAAATATTTTTTAATTAAAATTGCAGTTAAAAAATGCAAATCACAACATAAAAGAGAATTGAAAGCAAATGTGTCCTTGATAAATAACTGTAAACAGGCTAAACCTGCCATCAGAAGGAAATATTTTCATATTTGATCACATTATGAAGCATAAATTTATTCTGTATATAAGAGTTCCTAAAACTTAGAGCTGTGTATGTTGAAAGTAAGGTTTAATTCAGGCTAAAAATCATTAAATTTCATTTTCTCTTCATATGCTCTTCTGCCCTGGCACTTCATAATGATCAAGATTCAGTCCATGATGAAGTTTAAGTAGTTATAAATACCATTATGCATTGGAAAATTCCTTTGTTGACTGTAAGACAAAATAAAAACACTAGTGGTATGAGACTTTGAATCAGATCAGATCTTAGTTCATGATAGGCCTCATCAAGAGGCTCTTTAGTTCCTCTTCACTTTCTGCACTTCTAATAAATGTGAGATTATTCAGTAAATGGCATTACTCAGTAATGATGTAGGAAAATGTAAATTTACATTTCTTCTCATAGTTTAAAATAAATCCAGATAGAATGAATATTTAAATCTGGCAATGTATTTGAGAAATATAAGTAAAACCTAATTTACAAAAAGCATATGTGTGAAAAAACTTTTCATATGTAAATTACTTGATATGGTTGCATTAGACAATGTAATGGAGTAGTCAGATACTTGAACCTACTTAAAATGAGTAAGTTTGGAATAGTTAGTGAATGCTAGAAATGCATGGGTAATTTTGTCTTTATGTGTATAATAAATTCATTTCTCTGCCCAGGTTTTTCACTTGCGCAAAAATGACTGTTAAAAATATCTTTGAATGTGTAAAGTAAATTTTAAGATAATCAATGTAATCAATAGACTAGGAAGAGGAAAGGCAAAAATAATTTTGTCCTTTGCTCAGATTAGACCTCATAGATGCATTGAATCCTTTATTGCTTTCTAAGGTAATTCATAAAGTCATGAAAATACCCACTAGGCAGAAATATTGCAGTTTCTGTTTATGACACTGGCACACAAAGAGCAGAAAGAAATCAAATGGTGAAAAATATTTTTTAATTAAAATTGCAGTTAAAAAATGCAAATCACAACATAAAAGAGAATTGAAAGCAAATGTGTCCTTGATAAATAACTGTAAACAGGCTAAACCTGCCATCAGAAGGGAAATATTTTCATATTTGATCACATTATGAAGCATAAATTTATTCTGTATATAAGAGTTCCTAAAACTTAGAGCTGTGTATGTTGAAAGTAAGGTTTAATTCAGGCTAAAAATCATTAAATTTCATTTTCTCTTCATATGCTCTTCTGCCCTGGCACTTCATAATGATCAAGATTCAGTCCATGATGAAGTTTAAGTAGTTATAAATACCATTATGCATTGGAAAATTCCTTTGTTGACTGTAAGACAAAATAAAAACACTAGTGGTATGAGACTTTGAATCAGATCAGATCTTAGTTCATGATAGGCCTCATCAAGAGGCTCTTTAGTTCCTCTTCACTTTCTGCACTTCTAATAAATGTGAGATTATTCAGTAAATGGCATTACTCAGTAATGATGTAGGAAAATGTAAATTTACATTTCTTCTCATAGTTTAAAATAAATCCAGATGGAATGAATATTTAAATAAAAAACTGGCAATGTATTTGAAGAAAATATAAGATAAAATTTTTAAATCCTATGGAAGAAAAATTGAGCAGAGCTAGGTAATTCAGGGGAGCAGGGACTAGAGAATGGAAAGCTAACGTTTGGAAAGGATGAGACCACTTAGAGTCAGAGACTCTCAGGTGCACTGCTGCTGAGGCAGAATAGGTTTGAAATTTCCTGGTTTCACCATGAAGCCATTGCAACTGAAACAAGGGAGCGCAAGAAGCAAGTCACTTACACTGTTTTATAATCACTTTGCCTTTCCTCATGAGACCAGGTAGGAAACCATTAAAGAATTTTGAACCAAAGGAATGGTGATTGGACCTGCCTGAAAACAGCCTGTAAGGGTCAAGTGTGGAAGCAAGCGTAGCAGTAAGGAGCCTGTTTGATAATCCAGGCATGGGATGGTGGTAGCTTGACTGAGTGGTGTCAGTGAGCTAGGGAAAAGTGGTTATAGTCTGTGTGTGTTTTGAAGGTTGGCCTGAAAGATTTGATGCTACAGTTAATTAGAAGGGGAATGGGGTTAGTAAATAAGATGAGAGAAATGTTTGACAGGGAATTCAGAAACTCCATTTAGTATGGATTAAGATTCAAATTGGAGCTGTCAAATAGGCATGAGCCAGTAGTGCAGAGAGAGAGGTCTGGTATGTGAGATAAACATTTGATAGGCATTAGTGTATAGACCAAAACATAACGATTAGATGAGATCCCCAAAGAAGTCTGTGAAGATTAAAGGGAGACGAGGGACAAGGGTGGAGTTTGGGGATACTTGAGTGTGAAAGTGAGCACAGGAAGAAGAGTGAAAAATACTTCCTATAATGGAGCTGCTAGTCAGGTGGGAGAAAAACTAACCCTGTTGAGGAGGAAGGACTGATCATTTAAGTCAGCTCTTGGTTGGGGTTTTTTTGTTTTTTTTTTATTCAGAAGATAATTGCTTTACAATATTGTGTTGGTTTCTGCTATACAACAACATGGATCCACTGTAAGTACGTATGTCCCTCCCTCGTGAGCCTCCTTTGTGAGCCTCACTCCCGCATCCCACTGTTAAGTACACGTATGTCCCTCCTACGTTGCAATGTATTTGAAGAAAATATAAGATAAAATTTTTAAATCCTATGGAAGAAAAATTGAGCAGAGCTAGGTAATTCAGGGGAGCAGGGACTAGAGAATGGAAAGCTAACGTTTGGAAAGGATGAGACCACTTAGAGTCAGAGACTCTCAGGTGCACTGCTGCTGAGGCAGAATAGGTTTGAAATTTCCTGGTTTCACCATGAAGCCATTGCAACTGAAACAAGGGAGCGCAAGAAGCAAGTCACTTACACTGTTTTATAATCACTTTGCCTTTCCTCATGAGACCAGGTAGGAAACCATTAAAGAATTTTGAACCAAAGGAATGGTGATTGGACCTGCCTGAAAACAGCCTGTAAGGGTCAAGTGTGGAAGCAAGCGTAGCAGTAAGGAGCCTGTTTGATAATCCAGGCATGGGATGGTGGTAGCTTGACTGAGTGGTGTCAGTGAGCTAGGGAAAAGTGGTTATAGTCTGTGTGTGTTTTGAAGGTTGGCCTGAAAGATTTGATGCTACAGTTAATTAGAAGGGGAATGGGGTTAGTAAATAAGATGAGAGAAATGTTTGACAGGGAATTCAGAAACTCCATTTAGTATGGATTAAGATTCAAATTGGAGCTGTCAAATAGGCATGAGCCAGTAGTGCAGAGAGAGAGGTCTGGTATGTGAGATAAACATTTGATAGGCATTAGTGTATAGACCAAAACATAACGATTAGATGAGATCCCCAAAGAAGTCTGTGAAGATTAAAGGGAGACGAGGGACAAGGGTGGAGTTTGGGGATACTTGAGTGTGAAAGTGAGCACAGGAAGAAGAGTGAAAAATACTTCCTATAATGGAGCTGCTAGTCAGGTGGGAGAAAAACTAACCCTGTTGAGGAGGAAGGACTGATCATTTAAGTCAGCTCTTGGTTGGGGTTTTTTTGTTTTTTTTTTATTCAGAAGATAATTGCTTTACAATATTGTGTTGGTTTCTGCTATACAACAACATGGATCCACTGTAAGTACACGTATGTCCCCTCCCTCGTGAGCCTCCTTTGTGAGCCTCACTCCCGCACCCCCTCTCCATCCCACATCTCTAGATCTTCGCAGAGCACTGAGCCGAGTTCCCTGTGCTTTCTAGCTGCTTCCTGCTAGCCATCTATTTTACACATGGTAATGTAAATATAATTGTCAATGCTACTCTCAGTTTGTACCCCACCCCTTGCCCCAGTGTGTCCACAAGTCCATTCTCTGTGTCTTCATCTCTATTCCTACCCTGCACATAGGTTCATCAGTACCATTTTTCTAGATTCTCTGTCTGTCTGTCTGTCTGTCTTTGTGTGTTCAGTCGTGTCCAACTCTTTGTAACCCCCCTGGACTGTGGCTCTCCAGGCTCCTCCGTGGAGTTCTCCAGGCAAGAATATTAGAGTGAGTTGCCATGTCCTCCTCCAGGGAATCTTCCCAGGGATTGAACCTGGTCTCCCTCATTGTGGGCAGAGTAGAATAATCATCTGTGTGATTATTGAAATGATTAAGAATTATGACAAGGGCATATTTGGTATTGAGAGAGTGGTATTGAGCTAAAAGCTGAAATTTTCAAGGACTCGTAAGTTGGTAGACGAAGTAATAAGGAACAGTATTATGTGGTACGAGTTACAGGAGATTTTGACGTGGGAGGCTGCAGGGAGGAGGGAGAATGGCGGGGAAGTTGGGCATAGCAGGGAGGACTCGGACTTTATCTCCAAGTGTGCTTGAACGTGGAACATGAGAGGACTGCAGAAGAATCAGCATTTTCAGGGAAGAGCTGGGTTTTAGTTATGTTTAGAAGATAATGAAACATTCAGAGATGAAAGTGAAATTATTAGTGTTGATCTAGATGGAGAAAGATTTAGCCTTATTTAACTGTATTGACAAGCATGTGATTTCTGACCTAGCACTTCATAATCTAGGTATATTTAGGGATATTCTAACATATGTGAAACATGGCACACATAGAAGGGTATTTATTTCATCATAACATTGTTGAACAGTGGGAAACTAGACGTAAATGTTCCTCATACTTTATGATACACCCATATGTTGGAATTCTGTGCAACCATTGAGGAAAAGACAAGATATCTCTAATATGTACTGATACAACATGATTGTCAGGACACTAGTAACTGTAGGAGAAAGAGGGTTATGTGCAGATCAGTATGTGCAGTATCATCCATGTGTTTAACCAAAAAAATTAATAATATGAGTACACATATGTTTGTTCATACACAGGGTAACTAGTAGGATGCACAAGTGTAACTGTTGTCTCTAGAGAGGCCAGTCAGGTGCTTATTTGGTACAGTTGGGAGGGAGACTTGCTTTTCTCTGTACACTTTTTGAATCATTGCCTATATATGTATTTTTTAAAAAATAAGTTTTAGGAAAAGATTCAAGCCAGGTTGTGACAAATCTTTCGTGTTGGTTGAAGTTTGGACTTGACATGGTAGTAAGTGTTGGTGTGCTACAGTCCATGGGGTCACAGAGTCAGAAATGACTTCATGTCTGAATAGTATCCACAACAAAGTGATGATCAGTATGTGAACAGAGCTGTGTTTTTGAAAATTTTCCCTAATATTAATCCTTCAGATAGATTAGAAAAGATAAAAGTCAAGACTGGCAGATCTGTAAGGAGGCTATTGCAATAGATTACATTTGTGTTAGTACATATTTTTGCAAATTTCTCAAATGTGTTTTGGTTTAACATCCTGGTTTTCCATCAGCTAGGTCAGCGTTGGGCAGATAGCAGGTCCGCTGGATGTTTGATGGATGAGAATATTCAAGCATCATCCATTTTCTTCCAGTGGATCTTAGTAATCATTGACTCTTAAATTCCTGTGGCATGCTTTGTTCTTATTGTTTGATGTTTATTTATTTTATAATAAATAATCTTGCCCACTAATTATAAATCCTGCCAGGGTACTTTATTCTCCTTTTGTCTCTCTGTTTAAATTGTTGCACAGGATGAATTGTGATGTTATTACTATTATATACATATATGTGTATATATATACATATGTATATAATGAGTAGATACTATTTTAAGCTGTTATTATTTATTTTGCCTTTGTGTGTGTTTCTTATAGACTAACCCCTCTGTTCACATTAAAATTGGAGTTTTGTATAGTACTTGAGAGCAGCCTCTGAAACATGACTTGACTTGGAATTTTCCAGTGAACCTTGAACAAATTACTTACCATCAGTATTCCTCAATTTCCTTGTCTATACAGTGGAGATTTGAAGATTAAATATATTTTATGTAAACTGCTAAAAGCAGTGCTTGGCACATAGTGAGCATTAAGTATGTTATGAAAGTTTTTGCTGCTACTATTGATTGACATGGAGGAAAGTCACAGTTGAGCATCCTCAGTCCTTATTTACTTATCCTTTTGGTACTTTCTAAAGATCTACTTTTTTTCTTTCTGTAGAAAAGTCCATTTCTGAACCTTTTGCAGTTGCCTTGAAATTATGGTGGCCACTGTCTCTCGGGGCACACTGGCATGGTAATGCATTGGACCCTTAACAATTTCGTCCACTTTACACCTTCTTTTGATAAATTGGATTCTGGTGTTCAGGGATATTAATCCACTTTGTTCACTAATATGTTTTATAATTACAAAAAAATATGACAGACAGTGGGAATGCTGACAGGATTCCCCTCTTGAGGTATTGATGTCTTTACATTGCCTTGTGCTACTGTATGCATTAATCAGGTGTCCTGTGTGGTCTGTTGCCTTGATACTTAGTCACTTGATTGATGACCCTTTTGACAAAGAATACAGCCAATTTCCTGCAGCTGAATTGCATTTTACCACTGCTTAAATAAATCACTTTTTAAAAACATTTCGACTATTCCAAGTATGAAAGAAGAATGCAGCTTATTTTCATGTTTAAGTAAGTCCCCGTTCAGATAACTTTGTTTGCTTTTTAAATTTAAAAAAATTCTATGAAACGGAATTTATTTTTTTGCAATTAACTTTCATAACTCACTTCTTTGATGACTAGTGATAGTGGATAGCAGAAATGAATTTTGTAGAACTAGGCTTTTTACAGTTATTTTTTGGATTTAATTCCACAAGCAAGTATGTTTTAATTTGTTTACCTTTTATTTTGTTTTCATTTCAGCCTAACTAGCTATTATTTATTACTTTTGTTTTATCAGATTTCATAAATTAAACAGCTTAAGTACCATATTGTGAAGTGAGAGACCATCTACTTTGAATTAGCTCTGGAAAGCTCTCTGCCTGAAAAACTGTATCATTCTTTTGAGTTATTCCATGATTGATCTCTCTAGAGTCTAACTTTGTCTTTGGGAGCAGATATGATTAAATCTGTCTGATATTCAGGACAAATGATTTATGTTTCAAAGTACTTAAATTCTGAGTCTTAATTATGTGGAAGTACTTGCATTTTTTTTTTAAGGTAGCTGTTTGTCTTCCAGAATTTACTAGAATTAATGATATTCTTTATACTTTTTGATCAACATTTCTATTAAAATCTTATTTTTAAACTAAGAAGAACCTCAATATCCTAGAATATTAAAAAAGTATACTGTCTTGGGCCTTGTTATACTATTGTATTAAGAAGAAAACGTAACCAGAATGTAAGAAAACAAAAGCAGAGTAAAGTTAAAACAAAAAGTTTAATTTTTTAGTATGAGAGTTAATAATGATCTGATATAGCTAGATAATAACCTTTGTTATTATTATGGTAGCAACAGAAGAAATAGACTTAATTACCTATTTATATCATCAAAACTATTCTTTTGACTGCATTTTAATTTATGTGCCAGTTTTATTTCTTTAGTCTCTTTTGATTTTTATTTTAATAAGTTAGTATTTAAACTTTATTAAAAACAAATGGTTTGGAAGTAGCATGTTAACTTCTACTGGTACAACGTTTGGAATGTTTTTGATTTATTAACCATGTATACCTGTAGATGAAGGAAACATATTTAGAGATAAGATAACTGGTTTTTTTTTGAAGTCTCAGCTGTAACAGAAATTCCTAAGTTAAGGATGTAATTTCAGTTCTGATAGCTCTATCCTTTGCCCAACACAGTGGTATGAGGTTGAGTATAAATTGAGATGGGATAGATGAATACTTAACGTTGATACAGTTATGTCGTATTAGAGTCTGCAAGGCAGATCATATTAGCTGAGACGGCAGTTCTGTTGAAATTGTTTACCTTTTATTTTGTTTTCATTTCAGCCTAACTAGCTATTATTTATTACTTTTGTTTTATCAGATTTCATAAATTAAACAGCTTAAGTACCATATTGTGAAGTGAGAGACCATCTACTTTGAATTAGCTCTGGAAAGCTCTCTGCCTGAAAAACTGTATCATTCTTTTGAGTTATTCCATGATTGATCTCTCTAGAGTCTAACTTTGTCTTTGGGAGCAGATATGATTAAATCTGTCTGATATTCAGGACAAATGATTTATGTTTCAAAGTACTTAAATTCTGAGTCTTAATTATGTGGAAGTACTTGCATTTTTTTTAAGGTAGCTGTTTGTCTTCCAGAATTTACTAGAATTAATGATATTCTTTATACTTTTTGATCAACATTTCTATTAAAATCTTATTTTTAAACTAAGAAGAACCTCAATATCCTAGAATATTAAAAAAGTATACTGTCTTGGGCCTTGTTATACTATTGTATTAAGAAGAAAACGTAACCAGAATGTAAGAAAACAAAAGCAGAGTAAAGTTAAAACAAAAAGTTTAATTTTTTAGTATGAGAGTTAATAATGATCTGATATAGCTAGATAATAACCTTTGTTATTATTATGGTAGCAACAGAAGAAATAGACTTAATTACCTATTTATATCATCAAAACTATTCTTTTGACTGCATTTTAATTTATGTGCCAGTTTTATTTCTTTAGTCTCTTTTGATTTTTATTTTAATAAGTTAGTATTTAAACTTTATTAAAAACAAATGGTTTGGAAGTAGCATGTTAACTTCTACTGGTACAACGTTTGGAATGTTTTTGATTTATTAACCATGTATACCTGTAGATGAAGGAAACATATTTAGAGATAAGATAACTGGTTTTTCTTTGAAGTCTCAGCTGTAACAGAAATTCCTAAGTTAAGGATGTAATTTCAGTTCTGATAGCTCTATCCTTTGCCCAACACAGTGGTATGAGGTTGAGTATAAATTGAGATGGGATAGATGAATACTTAACGTTGATACAGTTATGTCGTATTAGAGTCTGCAAGGCAGATCATATTAGCTGAGACAGCAGTTCTGTTGAAATTGTTGTACAAGTAAATCTGTTGCATTGCTACATAGCCATACAGTATTGGAGGGAGCATTTGCTGAATTTTGCAATGGTCAGTGACGTTTCATGAAATTTCTTTTAAAACTGCATAAAGCTGAAGGAGGAGTTAAAGCTGTAATGAAAAATGAACATCTCAACATACATTTCTATGGGAAACATTATTAATGTGTACTTATTTTTATTATTCAGTATCAGCTAAGGAAAGCTTCTTACTGTATTATTAACTAACCATATTCTTTTTGGTGAAAGGATGTCACAGTTAATCTATAAATAAAAGTGTGTCATGTAGGTATTTTTATGCATTTAGAGAGTGCTTGAAATATGCAGAGAAAATGTAAAATGTGAATAGGTTAATACCTATCTCATAGGGTTATTATGAGAATTTAATGAATTACTATTGCGGTGGTTACAGTGAGTGCTCAATGAATGCTATCTATTGTTAATATTATTGCATAATTAAAGATCAGTAATTCTTATGTATTCTCTAACGTTATGGCTGAGCTTCTAGAAGGGATACTAACTCATTGAGAAATAATGTATGTGATGATTCATTTTACTCTTAATTCCATTAGGTCACTTAACATTCCACTGATTATATAACAGCTTTTTTAGGTCGCCAAGTTACAGTCTATAAAGGTGAATAAAAGGCTTGTGCTCTGCTTTAAAGTTTAATTTGAAACTTGTATAGAGTCAGTAAGAAAGGGGCCAGTTCCTTAAGTAATTTGAAAGGAAGGAAACATTTTTAGTTTTCCTCTTGTTTGTTTGTGATTCATAAGTCAGGGAGGTGATATTTGATTGGGAGGTGAGAAACGGACTGGGGAGGTGCAGTGATTATTCAGTGACTCCATTCATGTCTGAACTTGATCCTTCTGTCATCACCTCTTCCTTTGCTGCTTCATAACTCAGCTTGGATACTCGTTGATTTGTTAAAATTACTTTAAATAGTGTGAAATTCTATCCTCTCCACAGAATGGTAAGAATACTTAACGTTGATACAGTTATGTCGTATTAGAGTCTGCAAGGCAGATCATATTAGCTGAGACAGCAGTTCTGTTGAAATTGTTGTACAAGTAAATCTGTTGCATTGCTACATAGCCATACAGTATTGGAGGAGCATTTGCTGAATTTTGCAATGGTCAGTGACGTTTCATGAAATTTCTTTTAAAACTGCATAAAGCTGAAGGAGGAGTTAAAGCTGTAATGAAAAATGAACATCTCAACATACATTTCTATGGGAAACATTATTAATGTGTACTTATTTTTATTATTCAGTATCAGCTAAGGAAAGCTTCTTACTGTATTATTAACTAACCATATTCTTTTTGGTGAAAGGATGTCACAGTTAATCTATAAATAAAAGTGTGTCATGTAGGTATTTTTATGCATTTAGAGAGTGCTTGAAATATGCAGAGAAAATGTAAAATGTGAATAGGTTAATACCTATCTCATAGGGTTATTATGAGAATTTAATGAATTAATATGTGCGGTGGTTACAGTGAGTGCTCAATGAATGCTATCTATTGTTAATATTATTGCATAATTAAAGATCAGTAATTCTTATGTATTCTCTAACGTTATGGCTGAGCTTCTAGAAGGGATACTAACTCATTGAGAAATAATGTATGTGATGATTCATTTTACTCTTAATTCCATTAGGTCACTTAACATTCCACTGATTATATAACAGCTTTTTTAGGTCGCCAAGTTACAGTCTATAAAGGTGAATAAAAGGCTTGTGCTCTGCTTTAAAGTTTAATTTGAAACTTGTATAGAGTCAGTAAGAAAGGGGCCAGTTCCTTAAGTAATTTGAAAGGAAGGAAACATTTTTAGTTTTCCTCTTGTTTGTTTGTGATTCATAAGTCAGGGAGGTGATATTTGATTGGGAGGTGAGAAACGGACTGGGGAGGTGCAGTGATTATTCAGTGACTCCATTCATGTCTGAACTTGATCCTTCTGTCATCACCTCTTCCTTTGCTGCTTCATAACTCAGCTTGGATACTCGTTGATTTGTTAAAATTACTTTAAATAGTGTGAAATTCTATCCTCTCCACAGAATGGTATGCAAAGAAATAGCTGAAATTTATGGAAAAGGCTTATCAACAATTCTCTTTTGACGTATTTTTCATATACCAAACCGTTAAATCTTCCCCCACTACTATTATGGTATAACATGTTAGCCTTGACAGTTGGGTATGTTGTATTATGGTTACTAAAGATGAATTGAAAAACATGTCAGCTTTCTAGAACAAAAGAGCCATCTCTGGTTCAGAATTGTGAAGCTGGTTAGTTCTCCACCACTTATAATTTTATAGGTCTTGATAATAATGTAATCTATAAAAGGCCTAGTAAATTTGAAGGCATTTCAAGTAGATCTTTTATCATTGTAGACGGAATCTGTTTAGAAATAAGGGCAAACAAAATTCTGAAATGTTGTCATAGTATCTCAAGGGTAGGTAAATGGTCTTACTGACCCAAGTATGTACTTTTCTCTTTAGTATTGAATTTGACCGGGATTGTGACTACTTTGCAATTGCTGGGGTTACAAAGAAGATTAAAGTCTATGAATATGGCACAGTCATTCAGGATGCGGTGGATATTCATTACCCTGAGAATGAAATGACCTGCAATTCCAAAATCAGGTAATTACAGTATTTACTTGGCATAATACAATGTGTATATAGTGTGTTTTTTTACCTTTTCATGAGACAACTTATTCATGATGAACATTACCATTAATTCTATATGGAAGATGCATCAGAATGTCTTTTTTTTATAGGTACTGATTATTTTTTCTCTGCAGGGGTTAATAGTTAAGTGGTTTTCTATTTGCCAAATGAAAATCTTCTTTGTTTCACTTAGTCAAATAAGTGTCTTTATTGTAGATGACCTTTCATAGGATGTTGAGTGAAGAATGACTGTATCCCACTGAATAGTGTCTCAGAATCTGGAACTTTCCCTCTAGCATGAACATATTTCTAAATACTGTAATTGTTTACAATTTTAAGAATTCTTTTCACAAGAACAGTATGTGTTTTTTCGTGAGGGCATAGTGTTTAATTTTCATATATTAGGGATTAGAGTTTATAATGAGTGCTTTTTAAACCTGGAATACTGTTAAAACTGTAGAAACTGGACCCAGCTTCTGATCTGCCTTTCAAAATCTCAAAGGAATGCTGGAATCTTCCTGTTTAAAAGAAGCTTCCTAAGCTATTTTCATAAATAGGGCTTCAGAGGGAGTGATTAAAAAGAAACTATTTAATACTAATTTTATTTAAAGCTGTGAGCATTTTCTGGTCACCCTTGTTCCTTTTTTAATCTGGGTGGATGACACATATGTGTGTATATGTGCTTTAATGATGTTAACAGTATAGCAAACTTTCTTTTCTGTTTCCTGATTCATTCATAAAAATGGTTTGACTCATAATGCTGAGTCATAAGTGGTGCTCATCATTGAGACTCTGTTACAGTTACTTACTTAGTTCATATACTTTATTCCTAAGTGAAAAGATTTTTTATGCAGCATGAGTGAGACATAATTTTACTGAATTCTTATGTGGCAGGCATTACCATAAATGCTTTGTCTTAAGCGGACCATTGCCACCCTGTTTAAGACACAAGGAAGCTGAAGCACAGAAAGGTTCATTAACTTGCTGAAGGTTGCACAGCTAGTCTCTGGAGTAACCAAGATTCAAACAGAAGTTGTTTGGTTTCAGAATCTGTGCTTTTAACCATTCCATGCTACTTATTTATAAAATAGAGGCTCTAATAGTGATAACCTATTTCACAAGATTGTACTTATAAAAAATCCACATAATGCCCTCAACACAATACTTGAGCCAAACAAGAATTCATAATAAATGTTCCTATGATGAACATATGGATTAGAGGGTTTACTTTGTCTCTTTTGACAGATGTAGAATGTAATGGCAGGAAAAAAAAAAAGTAATGGCAGTATTTTCTGCACCTTGAAATAAAGAGATGGAAACTGTTCAAGGCTGGAAACTATGGACTTGAGGCTCTAAGGGTCAATACGTAAGGGTCAATATTGCTGAAACCAATTTGGAGGGACCAGTTGTGAAAGTGAACTAGATTAAACCAAACCAAACTAGTAAGTTGCAGATCTGAAATTGAAGCTAAGGTCTGACTGAATCCAAGGCTCTTGACCATTCCAAATAATTTCATATATTAGGGATTAGAGTTTATAATGAGTGCTTTTTAAACCTGGAATACTGTTAAAACTGTAGAAACTGGACCCAGCTTCTGATCTGCCTTTCAAAATCTCAAAGGAATGCTGGAATCTTCCTGTTTAAAAGAAGCTTCCTAAGCTATTTTCATAAATAGGGCTTCAGAGGGAGTGATTAAAAAGAAACTATTTAATACTAATTTTATTTAAAGCTGTGAGCATTTTCTGGTCACCCTTGTTCCTTTTTTAATCTGGGTGGATGACACATATGTGTGTATATGTGCTTTAATGATGTTAACAGTATAGCAAACTTTCTTTTCTGTTTCCTGATTCATTCATAAAAATGGTTTGACTCATAATGCTGAGTCATAAGTGGTGCTCATCATTGAGACTCTGTTACAGTTACTTACTTAGTTCATATACTTTATTCCTAAGTGAAAAGATTTTTTATGCAGCATGAGTGAGACATAATTTTACTGAATTCTTATGTGGCAGGCATTACCATAAATGCTTTGTCTTAAGCGGACCATTGCCACCCTGTTTAAGACACAAGGAAGCTGAAGCACAGAAAGGTTCATTAACTTGCTGAAGGTTGCACAGCTAGTCTCTGGAGTAACCAAGATTCAAACAGAAGTTGTTTGGTTTCAGAATCTGTGCTTTTAACCATTCCATGCTACTTATTTATAAAATAGAGGCTCTAATAGTGATAACCTATTTCACAAGATTGTACTTATAAAAAATCCACATAATGCCCTCAACACAATACTTGAGCCAAACAAGAATTCATAATAAATGTTCCTATGATGAACATATGGATTAGAGGGTTTACTTTGTCTCTTTTGACAGATGTAGAATGTAATGGCAGGAAAAAAAAAAAGTAATGGCAGTATTTTCTGCACCTTGAAATAAAGAGATGGAAACTGTTCAAGGCTGGAAACTATGGACTTGAGGCTCTAAGGGTCAATACGTAAGGGTCAATATTGCTGAAACCAATTTGGAGGGACCAGTTGTGAAAGTGAACTAGATTACCCAAAGCCACAACTAGTAAGTTGCAGATCTGAAATTGAAGCTAAGGTCTGACTGAATCCAAGGCTCTTGACCATTCCAAATAATTTCGAACAGAAATTCTAATAAGTATATTTGAAGTTGCAAATGAACTGTTCAGCCCCTAAAATTTAGCCTGAATTCAGCTAGAAAACAGCTAAAAGGCTTTGTGTTGAAATACTGGGAAATCACCCTTAATGCTTTGCTTTCTGACTGTATTTTTTTATTTTTTTATTTTTTTACTATACATCAGCTTTACTGTAATGCGTGATGCACATGTATGTCTAACCAAACGCATGTGTTTTTAGATGTTGCATTCTCAATGTTGGAACATTTGAGAATAGCCGAAATCATAAATGTTGGAAGTTTAATTTGTTTTTGAAATGCATTTTATTGAAATTTCATACACTTATATTAGTTAAGGTTTGAGTGTAAATACGGAAGCCCAATTCAGATTAGTTTATTGGCTTATATGGTTTGGCACAACTGCATCCAGGGGCTTAAACAGTCTGATTTGGCCGCTGTCATTCTGCAATGGCATATTTGTGTCCCCTGGCCTCTAGTATCTTCACCTATACATGTGCTTTTTTCATGTATCAAGGATGGCCAGTAGCAACTTTAGGCTCACCATGTCTGTCTGCTAGCTGATGATGAAAAGTACTTTCAATTGACTTGGTGCTTTCAGTTGAAAAATCTGAGAATTATTTGATACCGTCTTCCTTGATGTGTTCTGGGCAGAGTAATGATTGTGAACTCATGTAAACCATTTTGAAAAGGTTCTTATCTTTCTGAACATATCCAAATTCTTTGTATCCGTTGCTATTTATTTTTGTGTAAAATAAGGCTGAACTGTCTGTCTTTTAGCTGTATCAGTTGGAGTAGTTATCATAAGAACCTGTTAGCCAGCAGTGATTATGAAGGCACCGTCATCCTATGGGATGGATTCACAGGACAAAGGTCAAAGGTTTATCAGGTAAATAAGGATACCACTTACTTGTTGTTCAGTCGCTGAGTTGTGTCCAACTCTTTGTGACTTCATGGACTGAAGTACACCAGACTTGCCTGTCCTTCTCTATCTCCCAAAGTTTGTTCAGATTTGTGTGCATTGAGTTGATGATGCCATCCAACCATCTCATCCTCTGACCCCTCTTTCTCCTCTTGCCCTCAATCTTTCCCAGCGTCAGGGTCTTTTCCAGGGTTCTTTGTATCAAGCGGCCAAACTATTGGAGCTTGTTGTAAGAATCACGTTTATAGTTTTTAATAATTGTAGAGCTTCATCTGTTTTATAACTACAAATTTAAAGTCATTATTTAGCATTTTCTATACCTGTGTAATTCCAGTAATGTTTTTCTGAAGCATCTCTTCAGACTTTTGCATTTGTAGAACATAACAAATGAATTTCTAAAAGTGGTAATTTTTTTTTAAATTTTGGCCTCTTTTACTGGTTTTCTATTTATTTATTTTCATGCATCTTTATTCTTCGGCATGTGTGGGCCTCCCATTGCAGTGGCCTCTTTCACTGCAGAGCACTGGCTCTGGGCACATACGCCCCAGAGCGCTGGCTCGTAATTAGACACGTCAGTCCAGCTGTTCCATGATACATGGAATCTTCCCGGGCCAGGGATCAAACCGGTGCCCCTTGCACTGCAAGACTGGCTCTTTACCCACTGGCCCACCCAGGAAGTCCTGAAAGTGGTAATTTTATAAATGTATATATAAAAAGTTTAAGAGCTATTTTGCATCTCATTTATTTTCACAGCCAGTTCTTTCTTCCTCCCACTATAGTGATAAATTGGTGTCAAGTTTATTTGTTTTGCTTTATTTATTTTAAGATCCATATTCTGAGATTACTTTGTCTTCCTTCTGCATCCAGGAACATGAGAAGAGGTGTTGGAGTGTTGATTTTAATTTGATGGATCCTAAACTCTTGGCTTCAGGTTCTGATGATGCAAAAGGTACTATTTGAATCCCCTACCCTGACTTTAAAAGCTGACAGAGATACAGATATTTATTGAAACCCATGGCAATCGTTTGCAATTACTGATGATCCTAAAAATAGTCTAATAAGCAGAAATACCTATATTTCTTGGAGTAGAATAAAAATGAATATACTGCATCATCATTATAATAATATTTTCTGGATTCATGCCACATTGTGACATTTTTATGCCAGTTCCTTTATATGTATTGTGCAGTGAACTTTTTTTTGTTAAAATATTTAGACATCTCTGTATTCTGAATTGTATTAAATTCTGAGTGTGTACCAAAATCTCTTAATGAAGTTTATTATGTTTCAAAGGAGAAATTCTATATTTCTTTCTGCCAGTTTAATTGACCTGTGTGTGTGTGTGTGTGTATGAATCCGTCTTTACTATTTGCTCTTTTATGTTATCCTTATTGTCGTGTTTTGGCCTGGTTCTTCTTGAAATTAGATGGATAAAGCCCTGGTAACAGATTTCTTTTATCTTTGTCCTTTTCAACATGTAGACTAGTGGATAGATAGGCAGGGGAATCTCTAGTGTTGGTAACTTTATTTCACAATAATAGAGCTCTCCTGTTCTATAAAAGAGAAATGACATGACTGATTGCCCTCCAGAAAGTTTTGGGTTGAAAAGGAGTAAGTTGTTTATCCACTGTATGTATAGATTGAGAATACTTTTGTTTTTGTACTGAAGATTAACATTTGTTCATAGATGGTTAACTGGTTAGTCTCCTCAATAAAATAGAAGTATTTAAGTAAGAAGAGCAATTTTTAATGAGGAAGAGATTTTTTTTAATTACCTATTGATTTTAAATTGTATTAAAATACACATAAAATTAGCCATTTTAAGTGTAGATATTTCTGCTTATTAGTGGCATTGTGCTTAGTCACTTTAGTCCACTCAGACCACTGGGAAACCCTCAGTGGCATTAGGGACCTTCAAGTTGTTGTACATGCTTCATCACTGTCAATCCATAGAATGTTTTTCATATTGCAGACCGGAAACTCTCTTTCAGAAACTGCTATGTTTTACTGAAACAGTAACTCCTCATTCCCCCTTCACCAGCCCCTGGCAGTCACCCTTCCTTTCTGGGACTGTGAAATTGACTGTAGTCTTCAGTGTCATGTATGAGTGTTTGTCCTTTGTGACTGTTTTATTTCACTTAGCACAATGTGTTCTAGATTTTTCCATTTTTATTTGAAAAAAAGAAATAAAAATGAATATACTGCATCATCATTATAATAATATTTTCTGGATTCATGCCACATTGTGACATTTTATGCCAGTTCCTTTATATGTATTGTGCAGTGAACTTTTTGTTAAAATATTTAGACATCTCTGTATTCTGAATTGTATTAAATTCTGAGTGTGTACCAAAATCTCTTAATGAAGTTTATTATGTTTCAAAGGAGAAATTCTATATTTCTTTCTGCCAGTTTAATTGACCTGTGTGTGTGTGTGTGTGTATGAATCCGTCTTTACTATTTGCTCTTTTATGTTATCCTTATTGTCGTGTTTTGGCCTGGTTCTTCTTGAAATTAGATGGATAAAGCCCTGGTAACAGATTTCTTTTATCTTTGTCCTTTTCAACATGTAGACTAGTGGATAGATAGGCAGGGGAATCTCTAGTGTTGGTAACTTTATTTCACAATAATAGAGCTCTCCTGTTCTATAAAAGAGAAATGACATGACTGATTGCCCTCCAGAAAGTTTTGGGTTGAAAAGGAGTAAGTTGTTTATCCACTGTATGTATAGATTGAGAATACTTTTGTTTTTGTACTGAAGATTAACATTTGTTCATAGATGGTTAACTGGTTAGTCTCCTCAATAAAATAGAAGTATTTAAGTAAGAAGAGCAATTTTTAATGAGGAAGAGATTTTTTTTAATTACCTATTGATTTTAAATTGTATTAAAATACACATAAAATTAGCCATTTTAAGTGTAGATATTTCTGCTTATTAGTGGCATTGTGCTTAGTCACTTTAGTCCACTCAGACCACTGGGAAACCCTCAGTGGCATTAGGGACCTTCAAGTTGTTGTACATGCTTCATCACTGTCAATCCATAGAATGTTTTTCATATTGCAGACCGGAAACTCTCTTTCAGAAACTGCTATGTTTTACTGAAACAGTAACTCCTCATTCCCCCTTCACCAGCCCCTGGCAGTCACCCTTCCTTTCTGGGACTGTGAAATTGACTGTAGTCTTCAGTGTCATGTATGAGTGTTTGTCCTTTGTGACTGTTTTATTTCACTTAGCACAATGTGTTCTAGATTTTTCCATGTTGTAGCTTATGTTAGAATTTCCCTCTTTAATAAGACTAAAAAATAATCTATTGTGTAAAATATATCATGTTTTGTTTTACTTTTGTTGATGGATGGATACTTCACTTGCTTTCACTTTGGGGCTGTTATCAGTAATGCAAAGTATCTCTTCATATCACTACGTTAAGTTCATCTGGGTATATTCTCAGAAATGGGATTATTGGATCATATGGTACATACTTAATTTTTTTAGGTATTGCCATTTTGTTTCCCAAAATGGCTGCACTGTTGTATAGTCCTACCAGTAGCACTCAACTATTTCTTTTTCAAGATTGTTTTGCCTATTTTATGCCTACTGAGATTCAATATAAATTTCAGAATGGATTTTATTCTGTTTCTCCAAAAAACATTGTGGAAATTTTGTTAGGGGTTGCATTGAGGCTTGTTGAGTTCATTGATCTTTTTAAACGAGCTTTTGGTTTCATTGATTTTCTCTATTGACTTCCTGATTTTAATTTATTGATTTTTCTTTAAATTTTTATTACTTCTCTTCTTACTTTGGAATTAATTTGCTCTTCTCCTTCTAGTTTCTTAAATTTGAAGCTGGGGTTATGATTTTGGATCTTATTTATTTGTTAATATTTGCATTCAGTGCTGCATCCCACAGATTTTGATGTTATATTTTCATTCTCATTTACTTCAAAATATTCTTCAGTTTTCCTTGAGGTTTTTTATTTGACTTGTGTATTAGTTAGAAGTGCATTGTTTGATCTCCAACTATAATTCCATGGTAGTCTGAGAGATAACATTGTATGATTTCTATTTTTTTTAGTTTGTTAAGGTGTGTTTTATGTCCCAGAATGTGGTCTGTCTTGATGAATGTTCCGTGTGAGTTTGGAAAGAATGTGTGTTCTACTGTTGTTAGATAAATATGTAGGTATCGGTTATATCTAGCTTAATTTATTGTATTGTTGAGTACAGCTGTATTGTTACTGATTTTCTGCTTGTTGGATCTGGAAAGAATTTTTTGTGTTTTTCTACTGTTGTTAGATAAATATGATCTAGATTTTTCCATGTTGTAGCTTATGTTAGAATTTCCCTCTTTAATAAGACTAAAAAATAATCTATTGTGTAAAATATATCATGTTTTGTTTTACTTTTGTTGATGGATGGATACTTCACTTGCTTTCACTTTGGGGCTGTTATCAGTAATGCAAAGTATCTCTTCATATCACTACGTTAAGTTCATCTGGGTATATTCTCAGAAATGGGATTATTGGATCATATGGTACATACTTAATTTTTTTAGGTATTGCCATTTTGTTTCCCAAAATGGCTGCACTGTTGTATAGTCCTACCAGTAGCACTCAACTATTTCTTTTTCAAGATTGTTTTGCCTATTTTATGCCTACTGAGATTCAATATAAATTTCAGAATGGATTTTATTCTGTTTCTCCAAAAAACATTGTGGAAATTTTGTTAGGGGTTGCATTGAGGCTTGTTGAGTTCATTGATCTTTTTAAACGAGCTTTTGGTTTCATTGATTTTCTCTATTGACTTCCTGATTTTAATTTATTGATTTTTCTTTAAATTTTTATTACTTCTCTTCTTACTTTGGAATTAATTTGCTCTTCTCCTTCTAGTTTCTTAAATTTGAAGCTGGGGTTATGATTTTGGATCTTATTTATTTGTTAATATTTGCATTCAGTGCTGCATCCCACAGATTTTGATGTTATATTTTCATTCTCATTTACTTCAAAATATTCTTCAGTTTTCCTTGAGGTTTTTTATTTGACTTGTGTATTAGTTAGAAGTGCATTGTTTGATCTCCAACTATAATTCCATGGTAGTCTGAGAGATAACATTGTATGATTTCTATTTTTTTTAGTTTGTTAAGGTGTGTTTTATGTCCCAGAATGTGGTCTGTCTTGATGAATGTTCCGTGTGAGTTTGGAAAGAATGTGTGTTCTACTGTTGTTAGATAAATATGTAGGTATCGGTTATATCTAGCTTAATTTATTGTATTGTTGAGTACAGCTGTATTGTTACTGATTTTCTGCTTGTTGGATCTGTCCATTTCTGATACAGGAGTGTGACATTTTTTTGATTCTGTGTTCATCTGTGGATTTATTTTACTGCACCACATTGTCTTGATCTGTAGCTTAAGTCTTGAACTCATTTAGTGTGAATCCTTAATATTTGTTCTTGAAAACGATTTTAGCTCTTCATTTCCTCTGCTTTTCCATAAACGTTTTAGGATCAGGTTATCAGTATCTACAGAAAGTTCTGCTGGGATTTTGATTGAGATAGTATTGACTTTAAGGGCTTTCCAGATGGCTCATTGATAAAGGATACTCTTGCCAATGCAAGAAACACAAGTTCAGTCCCTGAGTTGGGAAGATTCCCTCTAGGAGGAAATAGCAATCCACTCTAGTATTCTTGCCTGGGAAATCCCACACACAGAAGAGCCCTGGTGGGCCACTGTCCATAGAGTTACAAGGAGTTGGACATGACTGAACGAACGTGCATGTGCACATGCACACGGAGTATTCACTCTATAATTAATTTGGGAAGAATTAGTGTATCGAGTCTTCCATTCCATGAACATGGTTTATCTCTTCATACCCTTTTGGGATTTCTGATATCACAGTTTTATTCTTCTGTAATTTTTGAATCCAAATCTTATATGCTATTACTACTATATAGTTTATGTGTTTGGTGCCTTTGAAAATGGTATTTAAAAATAAATAGTAGATTTAAGGCACTATTCATTTAATCTAGTTAGGACTATTTAGGACTACTCTATACATCTGTTTCTTTTTGAGTGATCTTTGGTTGTTTGTATCTTGATATTTTTGTGTCTTTTATTTATTATTTATCTATTTAGATTAGTGTGATGTTATGTTTCTAGTCTCATTGATTTTTTTCAAATATCTGATTTTCCTAGTTTTTCTATCTTTCTGTTTTCAGTTACATTGATGTTTATTGGTTTTTTCTTGTTCTGGGTTTAATTTTTTTCCCCTAGTTTGTTACAGTTGAAATTTATGTCAGTGATTTGAGCATTTTATCTTCTCTCATATAAATATTTTCTGTTACACATTTCCCTTTAGGTACTACTTTAACTGATCCTGCAGATCTTTATATAATGTGTTTTTCATTCAATTTCAAATTATATGTAGGACTTTCCTGCCAGTCCAGTGGTTAAGACTCCATGCTTCCACTGCAGGGAGGCAGTGGGATCAACAGGTTTGATCCCTGGTTGGGAAATTAAGATCCACATTCTGTGTAGAGTGGCAAAAAATAAATTTAAATAAATAAATAAATAAAATTGCATCTAATTTCTCTCGTGATTCTCTTACTTAGCTAAGAATTATTTTTAAATGTTTTAACATTTTCCATCTTCGTAAAAACATTTAGAAATCTTACTGTTACTGATTTATAGCTTAACTCTTTTATAGTTAGAGAACATATTTTTATATAATTTTAAGCCTCTTGAATTTGTCATGATTTGTCTTATGGTCCAGAATGTGATCCTCTTTGTTAAACACTCCAAGTGCATTGAAAGAGAATGTTCTGCTGTTTGATGGAGTGATCTTTACATGCCAGATCTTGTTGATAGTATCTTTTTGGCTTCCTGTATTTTCCACCTTCTCCTTGTTTTAGGGTTTTTTTTTTTGGCCTCCTCATTTTATTAATTATGGAACAGGAGTGTTGACTCTGGTTTTATTTCTCCTTTCATTTATCTTGGGGAATAGGGTGTTTTATGTCATTTAGAGGGAAGCTCTGTTGTTAGGATCATGAACATTTAGAAATGTTATATTTTCTTGATGAACTGACCCTTTTATCAGTATTTAATGGTTTTTTTTTTTTTTTTTAAAGATTTATTTATTTATTTACTTTGGGTGGGGGTCAGGTTGGGGAGGGAGGGGAGCGGGCGGGCCACTTCTATTCGTCTTTCATTTCTCTATTTTCATTCGTCTTCGTTCTTTGGCTCCTGTGGGCCTCCCATCGCGGTGGCGTCTGTCGTTGCAGAGCACCGGCCCTGGGCGCATGCGCTCCAGGGCTCCGGCTCGGTGATTGGACACATCAGTCCAGCCGCTCCGCGGCACGTGGGATCTTCCCAGGCCAGGGATGGAACCGGCGCCCCTTGCACTGCAAGGCGGTGTCCTTACCCACTGGACCACCAGGGGAAGCCCTCAGTATTTAATGTTACCCTTCATCTTTATTTTTTCTTCTGAAACTGCTTTTTTAGATATTCATCAAAGCAATAGTTGCCTTCTTTTTTCCTGTGAGATTCCAATTGCATGAATGTTAAACCTTTTATTTTGTCTTCTAGGTCCCCAGGACCCTGTCCATTTCTTGTCAGTATTTTTCTTTTCTTCAGATTGAGCAGTTTCTCTTGTCTTCTAATTCACTAACAAAAGTAAGAATGTGTCCATTTCCATTTTGGTCTTAATCTATCTCCATGAATTTTTTATGTAAATCACTTCTATTGTTTTTTAATTTTATGTTTTTTTTTTTCTCATACAGTTCCTGTATCTTCTGAGTATATCTGTCTTTCCATTAATTTTAAATGTGTTTTATCCTGTGGAACATAGTCAACAATAGTTGCTTTAAAGTCTGTTTAATAGGATTGGTCTCTGTTGATTGTACTGTCCTTTGAAAATTCTTCTATTTTCCTAGATTTTTGTATGTCGAGTAACTTGAAGGTTACATTAAGCATTTTTCAATATTATTTTGTATGACTCTGGGTTCTGTTCATATTTTCTGGAGAGAAAATAGCCAGTGGGTATAGGTTGTGACTGTAAGTTCTATTTTTTGTTAACATGAGTTCCACTTGTCAGGTTAGTTTTCAAAGCTTTTACTGTGCTGCATTGGTTTATCTGATGCATATGTCAGTCGGGGTTAATGTGAAAATCAGTAATTCTTGTCAAGCATATTTCGCTGCTTAAAGCCTTTGCCATTCTACTTTGAGTACATCTTGCAGATAGATCTTATAAATCTTCATGCACAGAATTATAGGATCTCCTTCTCCAGTGATTTCTTTTTCAGAGTTCCTCCTGTACTTTTCATCTCTCAGAGCCTTAACTGAGAGTTTATCAAGAAAGTAGGCTTTCCTGTGCAGATGTGTTGCTCCTTTTTATGGCCAAAGAGGTGGAGTTTCTTTTGATGCATAAGCTTCTGACACTGCTGCAGCTCTGTGAGTAAAGCCTCCTCTTAGGAAAAAGTTAGAAAAAGGATGAAGCCAAAGAAAAACAATGAAAATTTCTCCCAAACCTCTGGTTTGCAAGAACCCCTTTTATTGGTCTTATGGCCAGGAATTTTCCCTAATTTTTGCTGAGTGAGGCAGTGACTTTGCCTTTCTGTTGGAGGATAAAGGAAGGACCAAAACAGTTTTCTCACCTCCATATTGGTCACATCAAGTTTTGACTGTCCTTCCCAAAATGACTAATTTTCTTTATTATTCACATTCTCCAGAGAGTCTCTTTGTTTGCTTGACCGTTGTCCAAAATAAACTCAAAAGATTGACAGATACTCTGCTTTAGTTTATACTAAAATTACCAAATGCATTTAAGCCTCTCACAGAAGTGTTAAAGGCATTTGGCTTTTTTGTTGTTGTTGTTCAGTTGTTAAATCTGCTTCTGTGATCCCCATGGACTGCAGCATGCCAGGCTCCTCTACCCTTCACTGTCTCTTGAAGTTTGCTCAGATTCATTTCCATTGAATCTCTGATGCCATCTAACCATCTCTTTTTGCTCTCAATCTTTCCCAACATCAGAGTCTTTTCCGACAGGTCGGCTCTTCTCATCAGGTGGCCAAAGCATTGGAGCTTTGGCTTCAGTATTAGTTTTTCCAATGAATGTTCAGGGTTGATCTCCTTTAGGTTTGAGTGGTTGATCTCCTTGCAGTCCAAGGAACTCTCAATAGTTATAGGCATATCTTGTTTTACTGCACCTTGCTGATACTGTGTTTTGTTTTAACAA
This sequence comes from Tragulus kanchil, assembly GCA_022376925.1. NCBI lineage: Eukaryota > Metazoa > Chordata > Mammalia > Artiodactyla > Tragulidae > Tragulus > Tragulus kanchil. The sequence goes on from JAIOJX010000024.1 coordinate 29,205,290, forward strand.
ATTGAGGATTTATGATAACACAGTATCGAGCGGGTCTATAGATGACATTTTTCCAACAGCTTTTGCTCATTTCATTTCTCTCTGTTATGTTTGGTTCATGCAAAATTTCAAACTTTTACAGTATTATGTTTGTTATAGTGATCTGTGATCAGTGACCTTTAGTGTTTCTATTGTGATTGGTTTGAAGTGTCATACCCTGCTGCCGTATAAGATGGCAGACTTAATGAATTGTGTGTTTTGATGTTTCACCAACTGGCTATTTGTCTCTTTTCCTCAGCAAGACTTACATTGGCCAAAGAGGTGGAGTTTCTTTTGATGCATAAGCTTCTGACACTGCTGCAGCTCTGTGAGTAAAGCCTCCTCTTAGGAAAAAGTTAGAAAAAGGATGAAGCCAAAGAAAAACAATGAAAATTTCTCCCAAACCTCTGGTTTGCAAGAACCCCTTTTATTGGTCTTATGGCCAGGAATTTTCCCTAATTTTTGCTGAGTGAGGCAGTGACTTTGCCTTTCTGTTGGAGGATAAAGGAAGGACCAAAACAGTTTTCTCACCTCCATATTGGTCACATCAAGTTTTGACTGTCCTTCCCAAAATGACTAATTTTCTTTATTATTCACATTCTCCAGAGAGTCTCTTTGTTTGCTTGACCGTTGTCCAAAATAAACTCAGAGAGATTGACAGATACTCTGCTTTAGTTTATACTAAAATTACCAAATGCATTTAAGCCTCTCACAGAAGTGTTAAAGGCATTTGGCTTTTTTGTTGTTGTTGTTCAGTTGTTAAATCTGCTTCTGTGATCCCCATGGACTGCAGCATGCCAGGCTCCTCTACCCTTCACTGTCTCTTGAAGTTTGCTCAGATTCATTTCCATTGAATCTCTGATGCCATCTAACCATCTCTTTTTGCTCTCAATCTTTCCCAACATCAGAGTCTTTTCCGACAGGTCGGCTCTTCTCATCAGGTGGCCAAAGCATTGGAGCTTTGGCTTCAGTATTAGTTTTTCCAATGAATGTTCAGGGTTGATCTCCTTTAGGTTTGAGTGGTTGATCTCCTTGCAGTCCAAGGAACTCTCAATAGTTATAGGCATATCTTGTTTTACTGCACCTTGCTGATACTGTGTTTTGTTTTAACAAATTGAGGATTTATGATAACACAGTATCGAGCGGGTCTATAGATGACATTTTTCCAACAGCTTTTGCTCATTTCATTTCTCTCTGTTATGTTTGGTTCATGCAAAATTTCAAACTTTTACAGTATTATGTTTGTTATAGTGATCTGTGATCAGTGACCTTTAGTGTTTCTATTGTGATTGGTTTGAAGTGTCATACCCTGCTGCCGTATAAGATGGCAGACTTAATGAATTGTGTGTTTTGATGTTTCACCAACTGGCTATTTTTGTCTCTTTTTCCTCAGCCCTCCCTATTCCTTGAGAAGCAACAATGTGGACATTAGCCCACTTAATAATCCTACATTAGCCTCTGTTCAAGTGAACAGAAGAGTCGTACATATCATTTTATTACTTATTTTTAATAAATTGAAGTATAGTTGATTTATAATGTGTTAATTTCTGCTATACAGCAAAGTGATTCATTTACACATTTACATATACATTATTTTTTATACTTTTTTCCATTATGCTTTATCACAGGATATTGAATATAACTATCTGTGCTATGCAGTAGAAACTTATTTACCCATCATATGTATATAGTTGCATCTACTAATCCTAAACTCCCAACCCTTCCTTCCCTCACTTCCTATTTATTTCTATTTTTCAAGACTTTGTGTTTGATATTGGGGTATCCCAGCTGGCTCAGTAGTGAAGAATTCACCTACCAATGTAGGAAACGGAGATGTGGATTTGATCTCTGAGTCAGAAAGATCCCCAGAGGAAGAAATGGCAACCTGTTCCAGAATTCTTGCCTGAAAATCCCAAGGACAGAGGAGCCTGGTGGACTATAGTCCATAGAGTCACAAAGAGTAGTAAATGACTGAGCAACTGAGTGTGTGTGTGTGTGCATGTGCACACGCACACACACACAGAGCTGATTAACAAGTGGTGATAGTTGCAGGTATACACCAAAGGAACTCAGCCTTACATATGCATGTATCCATTCTTCCCCCAGCTCCCCTCCATCTAGGCTGCCACGTAACACTGAACAGAGTTCCATCTGATATACAGTAGGTCTTTATTGGGTATCTATTTTAAATATAGCAGTATGTACATGTCCATCCCAAACTTCCTGACTATCCCTTCTGCGTAAGAACCATAAATTCAGTCTCTAAGTCTGTGAGTCTCTGTTTCCCACATAAAAATTTTAAAATCATGAAATTCTTTTTTTTTGAAACATTTATTTTGCTTTTAACTTTTACAGAGTTTTGTTGTTTACAGATATGTATGTTCCCAGATTAGTCATATGTATATCCCCCCTTCCCACCCCTCCCAATCGTCACACAGCACCCCTGAAAGATCCCCTTTTCTTACAGAGCAATGACTATAGCTATTTTCTTCACATATGATAGTACAGGCCATCATGCTACTTCCTTTACGCCTCCCACCCTCTGTTCCTTCCCCACAATGTCCATATGTCCACTGTCCATGTCTGTCTTTCCGTTGCTTCACTGCATGTGCCATCATCACCATCCTACTAGATCCCATATATATGTGTTAATATACTGTATTTGTCCTTCTCTTTCTGACTGACTTCACTTTTGATGATACGTTCTAGATCCAGCCACCTCATGAGGGCTGATTCTTCTGCATTTCTCTTTACAGCTGTGTAGTATTCCATTGTATGTATGTGCCAGAGCTTTTGGATCCATTGGTTCGTCGATGGGCATCTAGGCTGCTTCCATGTTCTAGCTATTGTATAGAGAGCTGCAATGAACATTGGGGTACAGGTGCTTCTTTCAGATTTGATTTCATCAGGGTATAGGCCTAAGAGTGGGATTGCTGGGTCGTATGGTGCTTCTATTTTTAGTTTTTTAAGAAATCTCCAGACTGTCTTCCATAGAGGCTGTGTCAATTTACATTCCCACCAGCAATGCAGGAGTGTTCCCTTTTCTCCGCACCCTCTCCAGCATTTATTGTTTGTTGATTTGTGGACGATGGCCATTCTGACAGGTGTGAGGTGATACCTCAGTGTAGTTTTGATTTGCATTTCCCTAATTATAAGTGAAGTTACATCGTTTATGTGTTTTGGGCCATCATTTATGTTGTTTTTTTTGTAGTCTAGGCTGCCACGTAACACTGAACAGAGTTCCATCTGATATACAGTAGGTCTTTATTGGGTATCTATTTTAAATATAGCAGTATGTACATGTCCATCCCAAACTTCCTGACTATCCCTTCTGCGTAAGAACCATAAATTCAGTCTCTAAGTCTGTGAGTCTCTGTTTCCCACATAAAAATTTTAAAATCATGAAATTCTTTTTTTTTGAAACATTTATTTTGCTTTTAACTTTTACAGAGTTTTGTTGTTTACAGATATGTATGTTCCCAGATTAGTCATATGTATATCCCCCCTTCCCACCCCTCCCAATCGTCACACAGCACCCCTGAAAGATCCCCTTTTCTTACAGAGCAATGACTATAGCTATTTTCTTCACATATGATAGTACAGGCCATCATGCTACTTCCTTTACGCCTCCCACCCTCTGTTCCTTCCCCACAATGTCCATATGTCCACTGTCCATGTCTGTCTTTCCGTTGCTTCACTGCATGTGCCATCATCACCATCCTACTAGATCCCATATATATGTGTTAATATACTGTATTTGTCCTTCTCTTTCTGACTGACTTCACTTTTGATGATACGTTCTAGATCCAGCCACCTCATGAGGGCTGATTCTTCTGCATTTCTCTTTACAGCTGTGTAGTATTCCATTGTATGTATGTGCCAGAGCTTTTGGATCCATTGGTTCGTCGATGGGCATCTAGGCTGCTTCCATGTTCTAGCTATTGTATAGAGAGCTGCAATGAACATTGGGGTACAGGTGCTTCTTTCAGATTTGATTTCATCAGGGTATAGGCCTAAGAGTGGGATTGCTGGGTCGTATGGTGCTTCTATTTTTAGTTTTTTAAGAAATCTCCAGACTGTCTTCCATAGAGGCTGTGTCAATTTACATTCCCACCAGCAATGCAGGAGTGTTCCCTTTTCTCCGCACCCTCTCCAGCATTTATTGTTTGTTGATTTGTGGACGATGGCCATTCTGACGGGTGTAAGGTGATATCTCATTGTAGTTTTGATTTGCATTTCTCTAATTATAAGTGAAGTTGAGCATCGTTTCATGTGTTTTTGGGCCATCTGTATGTCGTCATTGGAGAGGTGTCTGTTTATGTCCTTTTCCCACTTTTTGATTGGGTTGTTCGTTTTTCCAGTGCTGAGTTGTCTGAGTTGCTTGTAGATTTTGCAGATTAATTCTTTGTCTGTTGTTTCATTTGCTATGATTTTCTCCCACTCTGTGGACTGTCTGTTCAGCTTTTTTGTAATTTCTTTAGCTGTACAAAAGCTTTTAAATTTCATGAGGTCCCACATGTTCATTTGTCTTTTTAGTTCTGCTATTCTAGTAGGTGGGTCAGAGAAGATCTTGCTTTGATTTATGTCCTTGAGGGTTTTGCCTATATTCTTCTCTAAGAGTTTGATGGTTTCTGGCCTTACATTTAAGTCTTTAATTCATTTTGAGTTGATCTTTGTGCATGGTGTCAGGGAATGTTCCAACTTCATTTCTTTGCATGTAGCTATCCAATGTTCCCAGCACTGTTTGTTGAAGAGACTGTCTTTGTCCCATTTTATAGTTTCGCCTCCTTTGTCAAAAATAAGGTACTCATAGGTGCGTCGGTTTATCTCTGGGTTCTCGATCTTGTTCCATTGGTCTATATTTCTGGTTTTGTGCCAGTACCATACTGTCTTGAGGACTGTTGCTTTGTAGTAGATTCTGAAGTTGGGGAGGCTGATCCCTCCAGCTCCATTCTTCTTCCTCAGGATTGCTTTGGCTGTTCGAGGTCTTTTGTGTTTCCATATGAACTGTGTTATTCTTTGGTCTAGTTCTGTGAAGAATGTCATTGGTAGTTTGATAGGGATCACATTGAATCTATAGATGACATTTGGTAGTATGGTCGGATTTTCCCCAAACATTGTCTTTTCAGGTCCAAGTTTATGGTGCTTCTATTTTTAGTTTTTTAAGAAATCTCCAGACTGTCTTCCATAGAGGCTGTGTCAATTTACATTCCCACCAGCAATGCAGGAGTGTTCCCTTTTCTCCGCACCCTCTCCAGCATTTATTGTTTGTTGATTTGTGGACGATGGCCATTCTGACGGGTGTAAGGTGATATCTCATTGTAGTTTTGATTTGCATTTCTCTAATTATAAGTGAAGTTGAGCATCGTTTCATGTGTTTTTGGGCCATCTGTATGTCGTCATTGGAGAGGTGTCTGTTTATGTCCTTTTCCCACTTTTTGATTGGGTTGTTCGTTTTTCCAGTGCTGAGTTGTCTGAGTTGCTTGTAGATTTTGCAGATTAATTCTTTGTCTGTTGTTTCATTTGCTATGATTTTCTCCCACTCTGTGGACTGTCTGTTCAGCTTTTTTGTAATTTCTTTAGCTGTACAAAAGCTTTTAAATTTCATGAGGTCCCACATGTTCATTTGTCTTTTTAGTTCTGCTATTCTAGTAGGTGGGTCAGAGAAGATCTTGCTTTGATTTATGTCCTTGAGGGTTTTGCCTATATTCTTCTCTAAGAGTTTGATGGTTTCTGGCCTTACATTTAAGTCTTTAATTCATTTTGAGTTGATCTTTGTGCATGGTGTCAGGGAATGTTCCAACTTCATTTCTTTGCATGTAGCTATCCAATGTTCCCAGCACTGTTTGTTGAAGAGACTGTCTTTGTCCCATTTTATAGTTTCGCCTCCTTTGTCAAAAATAAGGTACTCATAGGTGCGTCGGTTTATCTCTGGGTTCTCGATCTTGTTCCATTGGTCTATATTTCTGGTTTTGTGCCAGTACCATACTGTCTTGAGGACTGTTGCTTTGTAGTAGATTCTGAAGTTGGGGAGGCTGATCCCTCCAGCTCCATTCTTCTTCCTCAGGATTGCTTTGGCTGTTCGAGGTCTTTTGTGTTTCCATATGAACTGTGTTATTCTTTGGTCTAGTTCTGTGAAGAATGTCATTGGTAGTTTGATAGGGATCACATTGAATCTATAGATGACATTTGGTAGTATGGTCGTTTTCACAATATTGATTCTTCCAACCCAGGAACATGGAATATCTCTCCATCTGTTTAAGTCTTCTTTAATATCTCTCATGAGTGTCTTGTAATTTTCTGTGTACAGTTCTTTTGTTTCTTCAGGAAGGTTTATTCCTAGATATTTGATTCTTTTGGTTGCGATGGTGAAGGGGATTGCCTCTTTAATTTAGTTTTCTGATTTTTCATTGTTTGTGTATAGGAAAGCCAGTGATGTCTGTATATTGATTTTATATCCTGTGACTTTGCTGAATTCGTTGATTAGCTCTAGTAGTTTTGTAATAGTGTCTTTGGGATTTTCTGTGTATAATATCATGTCATCTGCAGATAGAGAGAGTTTGACTTCTTCCTTTCCAATCTGGATTCCTTTTATTTCTTTCTCTTGTCTTATTGCTGTTGCTAGAACTTCCAGGACTATGTTGAATAAGAGTGGTGAAAGTGGACACCCTTGTCTTGTTCCTGATCTTAGACGAAATGCTTTCAGTTTTTCACCATTGAGGCTAATGTTCGCTATGGGCTTCTCATATATGGCTTTTATTATGTTGAGATAGGTTCCTTCTATGCCCATTTTCTGAAGAGTTTTGATCATAAATGGACGTTGTACTTTGCCGAAGGCTTTTTCTGCATCTATTGAGATGATCATGTGATTTTTGTCTCTCAATTTGTTGATATGGTGTATCACATTGATTGATTTGCGGATATTGAAGAATCCTTGCATGCCTGGGATGAACCCGACTTGATCATGATGTATGAGCTTTTTGATGTGTTGTTGAATTCTGTTTGCTAGGATTTTGTTGAGGATTTTGGTGTCTAGATTCATCAGTGAAATTGGCCTATAATTTTCTTTTTTTGTGTTGTCTTTGCCTGGCTTGGGTATCAGGGTGATGGCGGCCTCATAAAATGTGTTTGGAAGTGTTCCTTCCTGAGCAATTTTTTGGAAGAGTTTTAGAAGGACAGGCATTAGCTCTTCTTTAAATGTTTGGTAGAATTCGGCTGTGAAACTATCTGGCCCTGGGCTTTTATTTTTGGGTAGATAAAATCATGAAGTTCTTAATTGCAGAGATAAAATAAGAACTGCCTCCAGGTACTTTAAATGACACTTATGTGTATATCATATATATAGTGTGACATTTATATGTCATACATGTGAAACTATGTATGTGTATAAGTGAAGTTCTCAAAAGTTTAATAGGTTGGAGGATAAACCGTGTAGTTGCCCTGCTCATGCACACACACATGCACACACACACAATTTAAAGAATGCTAAGACAACTACACATGTCTTTCCACACTGCTTTTGTTTTAACCTATCTTATATGCTACTTAGTTATGAGATCATATTTTCTCTCGTTATATATTTATTATTCATGCAGTTTTCTAACTTTGAACCTAAGTTCTGTTGGTTTGAATATACTGTTTTATTGAATATTATTCACTCATTAGTTTAAACATTTTTTGATCTTACTAAATCAACATGCTTTGATTAGCATGAAAAGACAACTGTAGCAATAAACAGACTTCCTAGGTTACAGAAGCATTGGCTTATGTGTTGTTTATATTCATTTATTGTTCCTCACTCTTTAAACTGTGGTCTACCAACCTAGACAATTCTTTATTGTTTTATTATGCTTTCAGTTTCACCATTGAGGCTAATGTTCGCTATGGGCTTCTCATATATGGCTTTTATTATGTTGAGATAGGTTCCTTCTATGCCCATTTTCTGAAGAGTTTTGATCATAAATGGACGTTGTACTTTGCCGAAGGCTTTTTCTGCATCTATTGAGATGATCATGTGATTTTTGTCTCTCAATTTGTTGATATGGTGTATCACATTGATTGATTTGCGGATATTGAAGAATCCTTGCATGCCTGGGATGAACCCGACTTGATCATGATGTATGAGCTTTTTGATGTGTTGTTGAATTCTGTTTGCTAGGATTTTGTTGAGGATTTTGGTGTCTAGATTCATCAGTGAAATTGGCCTATAATTTTCTTTTTTTGTGTTGTCTTTGCCTGGCTTGGGTATCAGGGTGATGGCGGCCTCATAAAATGTGTTTGGAAGTGTTCCTTCCTGAGCAATTTTTTGGAAGAGTTTTAGAAGGACAGGCATTAGCTCTTCTTTAAATGTTTGGTAGAATTCGGCTGTGAAACTATCTGGCCCTGGGCTTTTATTTTTGGGTAGATAAAATCATGAAGTTCTTAATTGCAGAGATAAAATAAGAACTGCCTCCAGGTACTTTAAATGACACTTATGTGTATATCATATATATAGTGTGACATTTATATGTCATACATGTGAAACTATGTATGTGTATAAGTGAAGTTCTCAAAAGTTTAATAGGTTGGAGGATAAACCGTGTAGTTGCCCTGCTCATGCACACACACATGCACACACACACAATTTAAAGAATGCTAAGACAACTACACATGTCTTTCCACACTGCTTTTGTTTTAACCTATCTTATATGCTACTTAGTTATGAGATCATATTTTCTCTCGTTATATATTTATTATTCATGCAGTTTTCTAACTTTGAACCTAAGTTCTGTTGGTTTGAATATACTGTTTTATTGAATATTATTCACTCATTAGTTTAAACATTTTTTGATCTTACTAAATCAACATGCTTTGATTAGCATGAAAAGACAACTGTAGCAATAAACAGACTTCCTAGGTTACAGAAGCATTGGCTTATGTGTTGTTTATTTTCATTTTTATTGTTCCTCACTCTTAGTGAAGCTGTGGTCTACCAACCTAGACAACTCGGTGGCAAGCATTGAGGCAAAGGCTAACGTGTGCTGTGTTAAATTCAGCCCCACTTCTAGATACCATTTGGCTTTCGGCTGTGCAGGTAAGAAATGAAAGATTTGTCTTCTTTTGATGTTGGTTTTCATGACTAAGATAAAAGAACCTTTTAAAATGAATAACTTTCTTTGTAGGTTTAAACTTTGTTTTCATTATTACACTCTAAATTAGTATACCATTTTTGGTTATTAATTACTGTGCCTTAATTTCAGCATCCTGTCTCCCATGTTTAATAACATAGAGATGAGTTTGTTGATTATTTTTGTTGTTTATTTTTGTGGTTGTTCCTCTAAGTCTTTGTATGCACGGAATAATGCTTATTTGTTTACAAACTTTGGTCATAATGACTTTATCTATGGTATAGACACAGGAAGCTTTTTGCTTATAAATTAAAGGAAACCTGTGAATTCTTTGAACAGTTGTTTATTGAGTGCCTACTATGCGCAAAACACCCATCTAGGAGCAGCGAATAGACAGACTTTTACATTGTGGAGTACATGCTAACATAGTACATACTCAAAAACATCACACCAAAGAATTAAGTGTTTTTCTTGACTAGGGTGACCTAATGTCTGGTTTTGCCTGAGAGAGTCCTAGTTTATATTTGTCTTACCATTATGATAACTGTTAGGGCTTTCTTTCATTCTCAGAAGTGTTGTGGAGTGTCATGGTCACTCTCCTCTTAATTCCTTTGTCTTCAAAGTCTGATTTCCTACCTTAAATGTTTACTAAAGCAGTAAGCATTTATATTTTAACTTTTGCATTGTTAAATCTCCTAAATTCTTGATTCTTTTTCTATTGATAATTTTGGTTTTAAAAAAAGATAATCTAGCACCATATCATGAACACAATATTACTTTTTAAAAGGTAAATTTAAATCTTAATTTGTCATTACATCTTTTCCGTATTCCAACTTACTATTTATTTCACTTGGATAATAACATAATTTCATAGTTAAATTCCAGGAGAACATGTATATGTGGGTAGAATTCCCTTTTCATTAGCAGATGCGTTTTTCCCCCCATACGTTGCTTTTTTCCATTGAGACCTAGTATTCCCCTTCCCCCCCTTTTTTTTTAAGATATAAGACTTTCTTTTTTTGTTGTTTTATTTTCTTTTTATGATTTTTATTTTACTTTTTGCTTTTACAGAGTTTTGTTATTTACAGATGTGTATAATCCCGGATTAGTCATATGTATATCCCTTACATATTCCCTTATTTGAATCCATATTATAAACACACTAACAATTGGACATTATTATTTTTTTTTTTTTTGGTGCTTGTATCTTTCTTTTTTTTTTTTTTAAGATTTTTATTTATTTATTTATTTTGGGCGGGGATCGGGTTGGGGAGTGAGGGGAGCAGGCAGGCCACTTCTATTGGTCTTTCGTTTCTCTCTATGTTCATCCGTCTTTGTTCTTTGGCTCCTGTGGGCCTCCCATCGCGGTGGCGTCTGTTGTCGCAGAGCACCGGCTCTGGGCGCATGCGCTCCAGAGCTCTGGCTCGGTGATTGGACACATCCGTCCAGCCGCTCTGCGGCACGTGGGATCTTCCCAGGCCAGGGCTCGAACTGGCGCCCCTTGCACTGCAAGGCGGTGTCCTTACCCACTGGACCACCAGGGGAAGCCCTGGACATTATTTTTTAATGGAAGTTTTAATCAATATTGAATATGTCTAAATTTAAATTTAATATGTCCAAATTTAAATTAAATATTAAATATATCCAAATGCCAGACATGAGCACCTTTAAAACGTCTTCTTTTTGTGTGTTTGGATTCTTTTCTGTCTTTCAGTGAGACTTAGTTTTTTTCACTTAGGTTTTAGGCCTTTTTGGTTAATTGTTTTTCTGTTTGCTTTAATTTTTTCATTATATATTTTTTTCATTCCTTTAAGTACTGTTTGCTGAGAATGGATAAAAGACTGTTGATATTAGAATATTTATGTCTAGGGATTGTTTTCGTTAAATCTGCTAGCTTTTTATTATAGTCCTTTAGTTATCTGTTTATATTTGGTAGCAGTCAAAGTGATGGTTGTATTTTTTCTTTTCTAATGATTTTTTGCAAAATTCTCTTTTATAAGGCATGTTATATGCTACTAATAATAGTTACTTTTCCAATCTATTTCATTTAGTTGAATCAGCTTTAGTGTTTTGCTGCTTCGGATATTCACTTTTGAAGAATAGTTTTGTGGATTTTGAAAAAATTTTGGCCCTGCCGGTGCTTTGCAGGGTCTTACTTCTTTGAGCGGGGATTGAACTGGGCCCTTGGCAGTAGAAGTACAGAGTCCTAACCCCTGGACTGCCAGGGAATTCCCTGAAGAATAGCATTTTTAAATTAAATCATTTATTTAATTGTTTCTTTGTTAAGAGCAAATTCAATATTTTATCAAGTGCCTTTTCAGCATCACTTGATATAATCATATAGTTTAATTTGTTGAGATATGCTTATATATTTTTTGATAATATATTTATTTCTAGAATAAACCTTACCTGAGCATAGTATGGAATTCTTTTGATAAATCATTGGGCTCTTTGGTTTGTGTTTTTATTATCTATAAACATGAGTTGGTCTGTAATTCTCTTATCTCCTTTTTAACCATTTTTAACATGTGTGTTTTATAATTCTCAGTAAGTCTTGAACTTTTTGTGTGAAACTTATTCCTAAGTATTTTATTAGTGAATGGAATTATTCTCTTAATTTTATTTTTGAACTGTTTGTTGCTAGGCTTCAGAAATGCATTCAGTTTTTGGCATGTTGATTTTGCATCCTGCAATCTTGTTTTTTTTTTTCTCTTAGTTTTAAAGTGAAATTCTTGGGGTGGAGAGGGGGCAAGAATTATACCATTGACCCACCAGTGCTGAGCCCTATGAAATTCTTGGGATTTTCTACATTTAGAATTGTATCATCGGTGAATAAAAATGATTTTATTTCTTCTTTTCCTGTGTTAATGGTTTTTCGCTCTATTACATAAGCTAAAAGCTCTTACATAATACTGAATGGAAATGACAGAAGGGAAGTCCTTATCTTAGGGGAAAGGTATTTACTCCTTCACAATGAAGTGTGATATTAGCTGTGAGTTTTTATATATACCCTTTATCAAGTTGTTTCCTTTTATTCCTAGTTTGTGAAAAGTATTCATTATTATATTATTGGATTTTGTCTAATGTTTTTCTCTCTCTATTAAGATGATCTTGTGATTTATGTTGTTTATAATAATATAGGGTATTTCATGGGGTTTTTCTTGTTGCTTTAATGTTAAAGTAATGTTCCATTCCTGGAAACAGTCCATCTTGGTCATGTTGTGAAATTCTTTTCATTTGATGCAGTATTTAGGCCTCAGTTTAGTGCTGTTGGCCTCAGAGAATGAGCTGGGAATTGTTTTGTCATTTGTTTACTGAATGAGTTTATAAAGGATTATTACTGTTTTTCTTGTTTAAATGTTTGACAGAATATACCAGTAAAACCATTTAGACTTGGATTTTTCTTAGGGAAGATTCTTCATTACCTAGTTTAGTTCCTTTACTTTTTGATAATATATTTATTTCTAGAATAAACCTTACCTGAGCATAGTATGGAATTCTTTTGATAAATCATTGGGCTCTTTGGTTTGTGTTTTTATTATCTATAAACATGAGTTGGTCTGTAATTCTCTTATCTCCTTTTTAACCATTTTTAACATGTGTGTTTTATAATTCTCAGTAAGTCTTGAACTTTTTGTGTGAAACTTATTCCTAAGTATTTTATTAGTGAATGGAATTATTCTCTTAATTTTATTTTTGAACTGTTTGTTGCTAGGCTTCAGAAATGCATTCAGTTTTTGGCATGTTGATTTTGCATCCTGCAATCTTGTTTTTTTTTTTCTCTTAGTTTTAAAGTGAAATTCTTGGGGTGGAGAGGGAGGCAAGAATTATACCATTGACCCACCAGTGCTGAGCCCTATGAAATTCTTGGGATTTTCTACATTTAGAATTGTATCATCGGTGAATAAAAATGATTTTATTTCTTCTTTTCCTGTGTTAATGGTTTTTCGCTCTATTACATAAGCTAAAAGCTCTTACATAATACTGAATGGAAATGACAGAAGGGAAGTCCTTATCTTAGGGGAAAGGTATTTACTCCTTCACAATGAAGTGTGATATTAGCTGTGAGTTTTTATATATACCCTTTATCAAGTTGTTTCCTTTTATTCCTAGTTTGTGAAAAGTATTCATTATTATATTATTGGATTTTGTCTAATGTTTTTCTCTCTATTAAGATGATCTTGTGATTTATGTTGTTTATAATAATATAGGGTATTTCATGGGGTTTTTCTTGTTGCTTTAATGTTAAAGTAATGTTCCATTCCTGGAAACAGTCCATCTTGGTCATGTTGTGAAATTCTTTTCATTTGATGCAGTATTTAGGCCTCAGTTTAGTGCTGTTGGCCTCAGAGAATGAGCTGGGAATTGTTTTGTCATTTGTTTACTGAATGAGTTTATAAAGGATTATTACTGTTTTTCTTGTTTAAATGTTTGACAGAATATACCAGTAAAACCATTTAGACTTGGATTTTTCTTAGGGAAGATTCTTCATTACCTAGTTTAGTTCCTTTACTTTTTATAAGTCTATTCAGATTGTCTGTTTCTTCATAAAGTCCTTTTTTTGTGGTCATTGTCTTTCTGGAATTTATAAATTTAGTTTTTCTAATTAGTTGGGGTAGAGTTGTTTTTGATGTTATCCTGTGATCCTTTAATTTTCTGAAGTGTCAATAGTAATGTTCCTTCTTTCATTCAGGACTGGTCATTTGTATCTTCTGTCTTTTTTCTTCTTGGTTGTTCTGGCTAAATATTTGTTAGTTTCTTCAAGGTGCACGTTTGTGTGTGTGTGTGTGTGTAGGGGTGTGTGTGGGTGGTTGGTGCTTCTAGGGCCAGAGCACCTTCCCAATGTTTTTAATGTTGTTGAGCAAACTTGTTTATTGAAAGAGTCGAAGATCTTCGGACTGAACCTCCTGGAATGACTCTTAGCTCACACTAAGTGTAGGTAAGCCAAGAAAGCTGTTATTTCTTTTTTGGCCGTTAAAACCATTGAGATCAACATTTGTTGAGATCAAGAACATGATGCCCATGGCTGTTAATCCAAGGATCAGAAATTCACTAATCACCACAAAGCTAGAGACTGGACACTGAAACAGTGCCCCATCTGTTCCAGAGAGCTTCCACATCTTTATAATGTTGCTTGCAACAGGTATTTCCAAGACAGATTGAATACAAATATTCCAGCCTTTCTAACTGTACATCAGTGCATCCTCTTGTGAAATCTGACTCACATCTAGATGCACAACTTGGAGAAGGAAATGGCAGCCTACTTCAGTATTCTTGCCTGGGGAATCCCATGGACAGAGGAGCCTGGTGGGCTACTGAGTCAGACACGACTGAGCGACTTAACAACAACAAGATGCATAATTGCATGGGAATCTGGGCAATATGTGCATGTAAAGTAGCTTCAGTTGTGTCCAGCTCTTTGTGACGCTATGGACATACCCTCCTCCAGGGGATCTTCCTGACCCAGGGATCAAACATGCTTCTCTTATGTCTCCTTAATTGGCAGACAAGTTTTTTTTTTTTTTTTTTCCCACTAGTGCCACCTGGAAAGTCCAGACAATACAGTTTTTGCTTTCTATCTTGCCCAGGCTGCAAATTCTATAAATCTGTTTGGAACGGATGCTAAATGTCATCTGCCCTATCCAGCATATTTCTGAATAGCTGATGTGAGTTAAGGACTTATTTTTCCTGGTTTTGAAATAGGGGTTAGTGTTAGAGCAGCCAATAGTCATTATTTTGTTCCCTGCTTTTACTTGTACCTTTTACTGAATGCCTTTAATCATAGTAAAAAATGTTATTACTGGAAAACACTGACTGATACTGAATCATCTTCATTTAGAATTGAAATTTCATAGGATGAAGGCTATTCCTTGAATGTTGCTCCTTAAACTATGAAACATCAGTCTCTCTTAGCTGTACCATTTATTTTACCTCTGAGAAAGTTACAGTCATATTCATGAAATTCCTTATTAAATATCATTTGTGATGATGAATTCCACATTGGGAATAGGCTGTACATTTTAAACACTGCTTTTGCAGTTATGATTATAGATAATTAGTATGTGAGCTCCCCACCAATTAGAGAAATGACTCCTGGTTAAAAGGGCACTGTGAATCCTACTTGGGTAGTGATGCCTAATGCTAATTCAAAGCATTCCTGCCTACTTCCGTTTAGATATTACACTTCCATTTGTTACAATAAATTCATTTCTCTCTTTGTGCTCACTAGTTTGCTCTTTCGCCTATTACCATAATATATAAAGATGAGGGTTTTGGAGGACAAGGAGGGTTCTTTTACTAAAACTTAGAAAAATTTCTGAAAAGTGTCTTCAGGTGGACTAAAAATTTGCAAGTACTTCTTTTAAAATAAAATCCTAAATCATGGTCTCCTTGAAAAAAGTAGACTACAGATTTTAAACTATCCTTTTGTATTTAATATTGAGAAAAAGATTTAAATTTTATTTAAAACCATTTAAAATGTATTCTTAAGCCCTGAGATTTTCTGAAGCATTTGCCAGAAAACAAGATTTCTGACATAAGGATAAAAATGTTTATTAGTTGTCTTTTACTAGATTACTATATGATGTTTTCTTAATTGAGTAGAAAAGATGGGAAAACTATGGACATACCCTCCTCCAGGGGATCTTCCTGACCCAGGGATCAAACATGCTTCTCTTATGTCTCCTTAATTGGCAGACAAGTTTTTTTTTCCCACTAGTGCCACCTGGAAAGTCCAGACAATACAGTTTTTGCTTTCTATCTTGCCCAGGCTGCAAATTCTATAAATCTGTTTGGAACGGATGCTAAATGTCATCTGCCCTATCCAGCATATTTCTGAATAGCTGATGTGAGTTAAGGACTTATTTTTCCTGGTTTTGAAATAGGGGTTAGTGTTAGAGCAGCCAATAGTCATTATTTTGTTCCCTGCTTTTACTTGTACCTTTTACTGAATGCCTTTAATCATAGTAAAAAATGTTATTACTGGAAAACACTGACTGATACTGAATCATCTTCATTTAGAATTGAAATTTCATAGGATGAAGGCTATTCCTTGAATGTTGCTCCTTAAACTATGAAACATCAGTCTCTCTTAGCTGTACCATTTATTTTACCTCTGAGAAAGTTACAGTCATATTCATGAAATTCCTTATTAAATATCATTTGTGATGATGAATTCCACATTGGGAATAGGCTGTACATTTTAAACACTGCTTTTGCAGTTATGATTATAGATAATTAGTATGTGAGCTCCCCACCAATTAGAGAAATGACTCCTGGTTAAAAGGGCACTGTGAATCCTACTTGGGTAGTGATGCCTAATGCTAATTCAAAGCATTCCTGCCTACTTCCGTTTAGATATTACACTTCCATTTGTTACAATAAATTCATTTCTCTCTTTGTGCTCACTAGTTTGCTCTTTCGCCTATTACCATAATATATAAAGATGAGGGTTTTGGAGGACAAGGAGGGTTCTTTTACTAAAACTTAGAAAAAATTTCTGAAAAGTGTCTTCAGGTGGACTAAAAATTTGCAAGTACTTCTTTTAAAATAAAATCCTAAATCATGGTCTCCTTGAAAAAAGTAGACTACAGATTTTAAACTATCCTTTTGTATTTAATATTGAGAAAAAGATTTAAATTTTATTTAAAACCATTTAAAATGTATTCTTAAGCCCTGAGATTTTCTGAAGCATTTGCCAGAAAACAAGATTTCTGACATAAGGATAAAAATGTTTATTAGTTGTCTTTTTACTAGATTACTATATGATGTTTTCTTAATTGAGTAGAAAAAGATGGGAAAACTATTTTTCTCCAATTCATCTTCTCTAAAGCCAGTTTGAGAGAGCATTGTTATACAAAGTAAGCAGAACTCCTGACAGTCTGTGGTTTTAATAGAATGGTACAGTGCTTGCTTCCTACTGACTTTTTTAGTTTGTAAGTTTTAAAACTGTAATTAGGATAACGGGTAGGAAATTTGGGACTCCTGAGTAATACTCTTTGAAGTAATAGTTGTGTTTCCTCCTATAAATTACTGTATTAATATAAATCAAAGGTAAAATTCATATTATTCTGATTCAGGAGTGATCTTTATACTCATAAGCATATTCACTGGGAAGGAATAATGTTTCTGGAAAAAATAGGAATTCTGAAATATTCTAGTTAAACTGTATTCTCAACAAACATTTTCAGTTTTGGTTGCTGTAAACTCTTTGTTTCTTTCAGCAAGCTAAACAGTTCACACATATCAACATACACCATTTATTTCCCCATTTTCTGTGTCCTAGTTTTTGTGATTTGGACAAAATAACAAAAAGGTTATTTTTCCTTTTGAAGACTCAGAGTTTTGTTTTTTATTTTATATAGTGATTGCCAGTGGGAATGTCTTTTCCTCCACATTTAAATAAATTAAATGTCTGAATATTGACTGGATAAATCTTAATTAAAACATCACAGCTTTCATGAACAGGTATTTCAGTTATCTGTACTATATCAAGGACTTTTGTTTTCAAGAGTCTAAGTCATCTGTGTGAATGCAAGTGGCATGCATGATGCTAGTATTCAAGAAAGAAACTTATTTTGTCATAAAATATACTCTCGATAGCCTAGAATTTAAGAGAAACTTTGAGACACCTAGTACATTTCACCTGTTTCTGTCTGTCTTGCCTTCCAGCCTGTAAGTGACATTTAGCTAGGTCTTTATTAAAAAAAAAAAAAAAAAAAAAAGACTTCTCAAGAAATTTTATGTTCATATTAAATGCAGAAATATTTTAAAGTCAGGTATTTATTACTCAGTTGTTATTGACATAATAGTCATGATCATTCATTTTTGAAACTAATATTGAGCTGTCAGTGCAAACACTGAGAATTATGAAATAGTTGGGTAAATTTCGCTGTAGCGAAATTATAAAGCTGCTGTTTGCCACATAAACCTAAAGAAAAAATTTTTTTAAAAAGTTATTAATTAGGAGAAGATATTTAGAACACATATAAGTGGCAAAATCTTCATATCTATATTACATGAAAAACTCAAATAAATAAGGAAATAATAAATATATCCTACAGTTTGCTCTTCAAAGCCTAAACATCAGCATCACCTAGGAGCTTGTAAGAAATGCACATTCTAACACCCTGACCAAGACCTACTGAATCAGAATTTCTGAAAGTGGACCCTAGGAACCAGTTTTATAACAGGCTCCCTGGATAATTCTTACGCACTCTCAAGTTTGAGAAACCTTGCCCTAGGGAAACATGTATTTAAATAACGTATATAGTTGCATTGTTTGCATATTTAAACTGTAGAACATACCTGGCAGTGAAAATGAATGAACTGCAGCTCCATGAAATGATGTGGATGAATAACAAGCATAAACGTTGAAAGAAAGTTGGAAAAACACACCATACAGTTCTATTTATGAACATGCCAAACAGACTATATTTTTTAGGAATTAACCATAGGAATATGTAGGCAAGCCATTAAAAAAAAAAAAAAGGACAGAGTTGGGGAGATAATTATTCTAACTTCAAATATAGCTGTAACCTCTTAGAAGGAGAAAAAGAAAATGTGATGTACAAGAGGGCTTAAGGTATGACTTATAGTATTTGTAACCAGTTACAAAGATGTTGGGACTGTTCACATATTTTGTAAACTCTTCTCTTTGCAGGCTACTTTCCAAGTCGGAAAGAGTTTTTAAAAGAATAGACTAATATAAACACATGCTGAAAATTTAGCATGTAGACATTCATAAAATAAAGCATTATATATTTTTAAGATGGCTTTTAAGGTATTACAGTAGAAACTTCTTATAATAAAGTGAGGTTTTTGCCAATTATAGGGGAGAATAACTTAAGTGAACAGACATGCATGGTAGTCTAAAAGATTGAAACTTCATTAGTTTTTGTTGTTTCTATTCCCAGTAAGTCACTAACGCCTCAGTTTCAGCTCCATCATTTATGTTCCTTTTTGCAACCACCTGCAGACAGGCCTTCCCTGGTGACTCAGGTGGTACAGAATCTGCCTGCAGTGCAGAAGACCCAGAGTTGATCCCTGGGTTGGGAAGATCCCCCGGAAAAGGGAATGTCAGCCCACTCCATTATTCTTGCCTGGAAAGTCTCGTGGACAGAGAAGCCTGGCAGGCTATAGTCAGGCTATATAGGATTGCAAGAGTCAGGCACGATTTAGTGACTAAACCACCACCATAGACAGATGGGTTATGTTTAAGGGAATTATCAGAGTAAGTTTAATGTGAGATTGGATCTTCCCAGGTGCCTCAGTGGTAAAGAATCTTCCAGCCAAGCAGGAGACGCAGTTTTGATCCTTGGGTCAGGCAGATCTGATCCCCTGGAGAAGGAAATGACAACTCACTTCAGCATTCTTGCCTGTGAAATCTCACGAACAGAAGAGCCTGGTGGGCTACAGTCCATGGGGCTCCAAAGAGTCAGGCTTAACTTAGTGACCAAACAACAATGCCAGATTAAATAAAACTATCATTGTTTATTCAAATATTCACTCAATAAGAGAAGGTTTTTACATCCTGATATATGTGATTTACTTTAAAGGTTCCAAAAAGTGCATTTTCCTTGTTGAGGTTTAAAAAAAAAAAATGATTTCTAAATATGGCTTTGTTGTAATGTAAATCTGTCAAATGAAATACTTTAAATATTTTTGAAATATTTATATTAAAAATGGAAATATTTTTTCTGAATTTATTTATTTGACGTTTTCATATTTTGTTTGCAAGGTTAGTTTTTTTAAAATATAGTAGAATGATGAATCTTATAAATTACATATTATTTCTTTTGTGAGAAAATCAGAATAAGGATTGGAGAAGAGATTTTAGGACTGCTCCAGAGAATATAAAATTTAGCTACTGGTCTTTGAGTTACAGATACACTAGACAGAGACCAGGGTTAAAATACTATCTTAAAGGACTTAATTGGATTAAATAAAATGTGATTGCTTTTTTCCCACACCAAAGATCTTATTTTAAAATAGAATAAATAGATTGCCACGTCAGTATTACAGACCATACATGAGCTTGAAAGTTTAGCTAAGTTAGCTTTCTTTCTGTTTAGTGATTATTTTTTCATCTTTTGTGACCATTTAATGTAAAAATGCAGTACTTGTACCTCTTAAGATTTGTAAGCATTTCTTCGTCTAGTGGTTGTAATCTTAGGCTGTCTAAACTGTATAAGACTCTACAAATTTTAGAGCCAGTTTAATTGGTCTCCATCAATATTAAGCAATTGTTAATGCTGAAATATTTGTTTCATATTTTAATATTTGTATTAAATTGCATAATGGGTTTTAGTTCTTTCCCCCTCTCTCTATTTATGAGCTTTGATATGAAACAGTTCTTTCTCACTGTCAGAAACAACCCCACCCTGACCTTGAACTTGGCATATGACTTGCTTTGACTCAAGTGATGTTAGATATGAAATTGACCAAAAGTCTGAAATGCACTTTGGCAGGTGGGCTTGCTTCCTTTTGCCCCATTGCCATCACCGTGGAGAGAACATGATCAGGCCAGCTGCTGGTCCCAACAAGAGGAAGACAGCCACTTGAAGTGGTGCTGACTTGCCCTGGCCAAATCATTCAACCTCCAGACACATAGATAAGCTCCGCTGAAACAAGCCAACTCTAAGCTATCTCTCAGATCAGTGAAATAAATGAAGGTTCTGAGCTACTGAATCTTAGAATAGTTTGTTACACAGCAGTTGTGTGGTAATGACTAGTTAATATACTGTTCTTGGAAATTTTATGATACTGAATTAAAGGCCATTTGTCTAAGTAATCTTCTGTTCATAAAAAAGTCATTACTTAAATAGAGTGTCAGTGTACATTCACCTTCACTGGCTTCCACTACCTTTTTTTGCATATGCTTTATAATCTTCACAAATAGAAATACCTACTTAAATATGTGACATGTAGTATGAAGCAAAGGTCTTCAAAGTGGAGTAAGAAAACCCTGATGGAACACTAACAGTATTCAGGGTATATGAAAAAAGTATTCAGGGTGTATGTAAATCCTCAAATTTCCTGTGTATGTTGATGTGCCTGACAGTGAAGCCTGAGATGGCACTGCCAGTCCTCCTTTTCCTCTTCAACTTTTATAATAGGTTTTTTTCTATTTTACAAAAGAAAAGCATATTTCTCATTATTATGATAATTAACATGACATTATCTTTCCAGGTTGTAAAGACCTCAGGATTCCCTAACAAAGGGCTGTTTCCTTTAAATGTTGTTATTAGAGTAACTTGCTGTCATCCTAAGCATAACATTGCATTAGGAAAAAGTATATTTTGTACTCTATTTTAGTTCTTTTACTTTAGATATATGTTGAGTGAAACAGGGAAAGTGGGTAAAGTATTTTTTTTTCCTTTAAAGAACTTCCTTCTTCTTCTGAGTTTGTATGCATTGTTCCTTACCTGTGTATGCATTGTCCAATAAGTTCCATGGGAGTGAAGCAAAGAAGTCATGAGCACCAAATAATGAACATAAATCTTCTTACTTCAGTTGGACAATAAACAAATACAATTAATGTTGGTCCCTTATCTGCCGTTGGAAAAGCTAGGAAGTTCTGAATACCAAAAATTCATTTCGTTTGATGGCGTGATTAGACATCTGCTTATCTTTATACATCCTGCTTCGTGTAATTGTTTGTAAGTGTTCCAGTAGAAATACTCGTGTATTTGAGTGCAGACACAGCCTATATCTGGAGTGTTGCACTTTATGCACATTTAGTCTGATGTTTTTATTACTTTGCAAAAATGGTGATTTTTAAAATACTCTCAATTTCTAGGTAACAAGGTAGATGATTCTAGTTCTTTGTATTTAATAAAATATTAAAGAGCAGTCCAATCAAGATGTCATACCTTTAAAAAGGTTTTTAATTTTGGCCTCTTTATTGATATTTTATTTAGTTAGTTTTCATCCATCTTTATTCTTTGGCCTGTGTGGGCCTCCCATTGCAGTGGTCCTGTTGCAACATGCTCTTCACAAATAGAAATACCTACTTAAATATGTGACATGTAGTATGAAGCAAAGGTCTTCAAAGTGGAGTAAGAAAACCCTGATGGAACACTAACAGTATTCAGGGTATATGAAAAAAGTATTCAGGGTGTATGTAAATCCTCAAATTTCCTGTGTATGTTGATGTGCCTGACAGTGAAGCCTGAGATGGCACTGCCAGTCCTCCTTTTCCTCTTCAACTTTTATAATAGGTTTTTTTCTATTTTACAAAAGAAAAGCATATTTCTCATTATTATGATAATTAACATGACATTATCTTTCCAGGTTGTAAAGACCTCAGGATTCCCTAACAAAGGGCTGTTTCCTTTAAATGTTGTTATTAGAGTAACTTGCTGTCATCCTAAGCATAACATTGCATTAGGAAAAAGTATATTTTGTACTCTATTTTAGTTCTTTTACTTTAGATATATGTTGAGTGAAACAGGGAAAGTGGGTAAAGTATTTTTTTTTCCTTTAAAGAACTTCCTTCTTCTTCTGAGTTTGTATGCATTGTTCCTTACCTGTGTATGCATTGTCCAATAAGTTCCATGGGAGTGAAGCAAAGAAGTCATGAGCACCAAATAATGAACATAAATCTTCTTACTTCAGTTGGACAATAAACAAATACAATTAATGTTGGTCCCTTATCTGCCGTTGGAAAAGCTAGGAAGTTCTGAATACCAAAAATTCATTTCGTTTGATGGCGTGATTAGACATCTGCTTATCTTTATACATCCTGCTTCGTGTAATTGTTTGTAAGTGTTCCAGTAGAAATACTCGTGTATTTGAGTGCAGACACAGCCTATATCTGGAGTGTTGCACTTTATGCACATTTAGTCTGATGTTTTTATTACTTTGCAAAAATGGTGATTTTTAAAATACTCTCAATTTCTAGGTAACAAGGTAGATGATTCTAGTTCTTTGTATTTAATAAAATATTAAAGAGCAGTCCAATCAAGATGTCATACCTTTAAAAAGGTTTTTTAATTTTGGCCTCTTTTTATTGATATTTTATTTAGTTAGTTTTCATCCATCTTTATTCTTTGGCCTGTGTGGGCCTCCCATTGCAGTGGCCTCTCCTGTTGCAGAGCACTGGCTCTGGGTGCATGCACTCCAGAGCAGTGGCCCGCAACTGGACACACCAGCCCAGCTGCTCCGCAGCATGTGGGATCCTCCTGGGCCAGGGATCGAACCAGTGCCCCTTGCACTGCCAGGCGGACTCTTCACCCGCTGGACCACCAGGGAAGCCTTAAAAATGTTTTTGATAATAGATGTCCATGTGATTTGGGGTACAAACTTAGGATTTAAAAAGTAGAATAACATTCCTATGAGAACATTTTTCATTTTTATGACTGTATCTGGATATCTGTATAAATGAAGTATACTGGGGGATATACATATGACTAATCTGGGAACGTGCATATCTGTAAACAACAAAACTCTGTAAAAGTTAAAAGTAAAATAAAGGTTTAAAAAAAAAAACCCAAACAATAAGAATGGAATTCTAAGAATAGTCGTCATTTGTAGTTACCAAGACAAAAGACAGAGGGAGAGGGAATGCTACGACCATCTTACAAAGACACGTATTTCTAATAAAATAATGTGTGCTGTGTGTTTAGTCTCTCAGTCGTGTCCAACTCTTTTGTGACCCCATGGACTGTATCCTGTGAGGCTTCTCTGTCCATAGAATTTTCTAGGCAAGAATACTGGAGCAGGTTGCCGTTTTCTACTCGGGGGATCTTCCCAAACCAGGGATCAAACCTGCATCTCTTGTGTCTCCTGCATTGACAGGTAGATTCTTTACCACTATACTACCCACTGGTGGTCCAGTGGGTGAGGACACTGCCTTGCAGTGCAAGAGGCATCAGTTCCCAGATCCCTGGCCTGGGAAGATCCCATGTGCTGCAGAGTGGCTGGACCGATGTGTCCAACTACCAAGCCAGAGCTCTAGAGTGCCTGTGCTCTGCAACAAGAGAGGCCACTGCGATGGAAGGCCCATACAGGCCAAAAAACAAAAAAAAATAAGTGAATGAAAAATCAATAGAAGTGGCCAAAAAAAAAAGGTTAATAATTATCCAGATTTGTTGGTTTTTATCAGTTTGTTTCCTGATTTTAATAGTAACTCAAGTGGGAAAAAAATAGCCTTAGAATTAGAGCACTTTGGTCACAGAAAATTAATGTTTGTATCATATGCATTTTTCTTTTTCAAAGGAGAGAATGCTAAGTAAGACTTAGTCTAAAAAGACTAGTCAATTGGATACATTTTATTTTGTAAGGGAAATGAAATAAAATTGAAGGAAAAGATTACACAAAGGTTTGCCTTATTAAATAATAGCTTTTGTATATTTTTAATGGGTGATGTTCAACCTCAAATTATGATGATGTTTGAATTTCATTAGATATACTTAATTCATATTTTAAAGTGTTATTATTCAAATCTGTTTTAATGGCAGCTTTTGCAAATATATGATGAAAATTTTTAGACATCGATTTAAAAATTGATGAGGCTGTAGGTTTTTTTTTCTTAATTTTTATTTTACTTTTAACTTTTACAGAGTTTTGTTGTTTACAGATATGTATGCTCCCAGATTAGTCATATGTATATCCCCCCATCCCACCCCTCCAGACTGTCACACAGCACCCCTGCAGGAGAAGCTAGTTTTTTAGCATTCGTTTAGGAAAAAAACTAGAAGTCTACTTGGTTAGTTCATTAGGGGACAGATGTAGATAGATAGTTGTAGGTGGCAGAGCATCAGTGAGTGGCTGTTACTTGTCAAAAGAAATAGGTACTGAATGCTTCAGTTGTTAAATTGAAAAGTGAAAAGAAAATGAAAGTTAGTCACTCAGTCATGCCCAACTCTTTGCGACCCCATAGACTGTAGCCCACCAGGCTCCTACCTCCTTGGAACTCTCCAAGGGGTCTTCCCCACACAGGGATAGAACCTAGGTCTCCTGCATTGCAGGCAGATTCTTTAAGCTAGCAGGGAGGCCCTTGTTAGGTGAGTCTTTAAATGAGCTATTGCATACACAACGCTAAATGAGAAAACATTGTAGTTGTTAAGAAATATGTATGTATGTCTTTATGATATAAATGAGAGTTTTAGTAAAACGTGAATTTTTTCATAAATTCAAACATGAGTGTGAAAGCCTGAACACTCTGCCATTATAGATCCATCTGTGGTTGTAGAAGTTGAGAATCACAAACTTATTTTCTTGTCTGTAAATGTGCTGCCTTTTGCTTGTCCATGTTCTCTCTCTAGTGCTCTCTCTCAGCTCCCCTTCCGTCTTTCCTTCCCTTTCCCTTCCTCCCATTTGTTTCCTTCTCTCCCTCCTCTTTCAGCTTCCCCCCATCCTTCCCTTTTCCATTCTGCCCTTCTTCTGCTCCCTTATCTTTCTCACTCTCATGTTTCTCCTTTCCTTCCTCACCAGCCTTTCCTTCTCCCCTGCTTCCTGTTCCTCTTCCTTTTCCTGTTTTCCTTTAGTCTTACTGTTAGGCTGCCCTCAAGCCCATGTTAAAGTCTCTGCCCCACAGTTCTACATGTACATTTCCTGATTTCTTTTCATTGCCACCAGTTCATTCTTCAATTCTTGTTAACTTTTTTTTTTTTTTTTACAGTTCTTCTGCCATGCCAGAAAAATTGAGTAAATGCCTTTTTCAGATTACTGATCAAAGATCTGAGATTTTGTTGACAAAATAATGTTAGTCTTCCATCAGCTTACAATTGACTGCCAGTGTTTATTGTTTTCATGAGTCATTTTATCAGACTTTATTTCTAACTGGGTATACAGTGATACTGATGTCAGAAAGACAGCCAGTTTATTATGAGACCGAGATTGTCAATATATATATTTAAAATTTCTAGCCAGTATACTTAATAGATGCTGCTACAAAGTGAACAAGGAAAGACTGAGCTGTTACTTGTAGGCTGGTGTGAATGAGCAGGAACACTACACCAGGCTGAGTCAGTGTAGTTTTCTTATAAATATGCAAGAATGTGTGCTCTATAGATTCGATAAGGAAATACTGTCACAAGATAGCACTTCAGCTTAGTGTATAGAGAGCTACCAGCAAATGTTACCGTCATCTGAAAAGCAAAAACCTCTATATGAGAAAGAACATTAGAACTTTTCCTGATCCCTCAGAGAGCTGAGGTCACAAGAGAAGGAACACTTATTTTTAAAATAATTTTTTTAGTAAAACGTGAATTTTTTCATAAATTCAAACATGAGTGTGAAAGCCTGAACACTCTGCCATTATAGATCCATCTGTGGTTGTAGAAGTTGAGAATCACAAACTTATTTTCTTGTCTGTAAATGTGCTGCCTTTTGCTTGTCCATGTTCTCTCTCTAGTGCTCTCTCTCAGCTCCCCTTCCGTCTTTCCTTCCCTTTCCCTTCCTCCCATTTGTTTCCTTCTCTCCCTCCTCTTTCAGCTTCCCCCCATCCTTCCCTTTTCCATTCTGCCCTTCTTCTGCTCCCTTATCTTTCTCACTCTCATGTTTCTCCTTTCCTTCCTCACCAGCCTTTCCTTCTCCCCTGCTTCCTGTTCCTCTTCCTTTTCCTGTTTTCCTTTAGTCTTACTGTTAGGCTGCCCTCAAGCCCATGTTAAAGTCTCTGCCCCACAGTTCTACATGTACATTTCCTGATTTCTTTTCATTGCCACCAGTTCATTCTTCAATTCTTGTTAACTTTTTTTTTTTTTTTTACAGTTCTTCTGCCATGCCAGAAAAATTGAGTAAATGCCTTTTTCAGATTACTGATCAAAGATCTGAGATTTTGTTGACAAAATAATGTTAGTCTTCCATCAGCTTACAATTGACTGCCAGTGTTTATTGTTTTCATGAGTCATTTTATCAGACTTTATTTCTAACTGGGTATACAGTGATACTGATGTCAGAAAGACAGCCAGTTTATTATGAGACCGAGATTGTCAATATATATATTTAAAATTTCTAGCCAGTATACTTAATAGATGCTGCTACAAAGTGAACAAGGAAAGACTGAGCTGTTACTTGTAGGCTGGTGTGAATGAGCAGGAACACTACACCAGGCTGAGTCAGTGTAGTTTTCTTATAAATATGCAAGAATGTGTGCTCTATAGATTCGATAAGGAAATACTGTCACAAGATAGCACTTCAGCTTAGTGTATAGAGAGCTACCAGCAAATGTTACCGTCATCTGAAAAGCAAAAACCTCTATATGAGAAAGAACATTAGAACTTTTCCTGATCCCCTCAGAGAGCTGAGGTCACAAGAGAAGGGAACACTTATTTTTAAAATAATTTTGTATTTGTTGCCATCTATACAAAAATAAAAATAATCCTAACCCTCAGAAAGTCACAAATTGTACAGACAAGCAAATAAGTTATAATACATTGCTAAAAATAATAGCATTAGAATAGTATTTTAAAGTCTGAAATGTATCAACTTGTTTTGAGACGCTGAAACATTATTCATGTCTGGACCCCATATAGACCTACTGAATTAGAATCTTCAGAGAGGAGACAAGCATTTGCATTTCAGAATTTCTCCTTGGATCATTTTGATCTGTACCCCTCTGTCTTCTCCTGGGACAAGAATAACTATTCTTGCTAAGCATATTTACAGGTTCCTAAATTGGTGGAATAAGAATATGAAAATTTAGATATAGGTTAAATAACATCTTTCTTATGTCATATTAAGTAACCTGTTTAATGTACATAATTACATTAATATTGTCTCTTTTAATAACATTTAGCTGAACAGTATTTTAGATAAAACATGTAAAATACTACTTTAGATGCATAGCTTATAGAGTATTGAAATCACAAAGGGTCACAAACAAAGCAGAATATAAAACCAGAGTAGTAAACATGTGAGCTGAAGTTATATTGCCTGCTGGTGATGGAAAATTTCTGGCCTCAGTAATCCAGGGATCTGAATATTGAAGAGTTAGTGGGGAATACACAGGTGGTGTGTACCTGGGAAGTATGTACTTAGAGGGTTGTAACTGGCTGGACGTCTGAATGGGGACATTTCCAGAAACTGTCTTAGCCTGGGCTCTGAGTGGTAGAAAGGAGCTGACTCCCTGAGGATTCTGACCACTGTCCTGATGGTATAGGATGCCACTTCTTCCTGTCCCATCACAGAGAAATAAAAGAAGAGAATTAAATCAAGAATTGAAAAGGAATGAAATCTTGTGAACAGACATTTATAAACATGGGTAAATGTGGGTAAATCTTAGTACTGACTGTAAGACAACAACAATAATAATGGAAAAATAAGACTAGTTTGGAGGTTTTTAAAAGATGGAAGTAAAAATTTAAACAATAAAAATGTAACCCAGGTTTTGGAGGAGTATTTGTGAAATGTGAACAGTCTATGATTGTTGTATAATCTGCATAAAAATATTAATTAACTTTATCCTTTAAACCATGCCTGAATTATCAAATTTTTTTAAGCCATGCCTAAATTACCAAGTTTTAAGCGTAATCATTAAAGATAGAAGTAGAATCTCTGCTTTCAAACCTGCAGTAGGAGAGAGAACTCAATTTATGTTAAAAAGAATTCTAGGGCTTCCCTAGTGGTCCAGTGGGTAAAGACACCACCTGGCAGTGCAAGGGGCGCTGGTTCGATCCCTGGCCTGGGAAGGTCCCACATGCTGTGGAGCAGCTGGACCGTTGTGTCCAACTACCGAGCCAGAGCTCTGGAGAGCATGCGCCCGGAGCCAGTACTCTGCAGCAAGAGAGGCCACTGCGATGGGAGGCCCACACAGGCCAAAGAACAAAGATGGAAATAAATGAAAGACCAATAGAAGTGGTCAAAAAAAAAAAAAAAATAGTGGTTATTCATTCTAAGTAATAGGTAGATAGAAGAATGAAGAAAAAATTACTGGAACTTCAGAAACCTGTGAGATAACATTAAGCATACCAATATATACAATATGAACTCACAGAAGATAAAGTGAGAAAGGGCTAGAAAAAAAATTTGAAGAAAGAAGAGCCTAGATCTTTCCAAATTGCATAATAAAGATCACATTACACATCCAAGAAGCTCAATGAACTCAGATAAGATAGTAAAAT
Organism: Tragulus kanchil; assembly: GCA_022376925.1. NCBI lineage: Eukaryota > Metazoa > Chordata > Mammalia > Artiodactyla > Tragulidae > Tragulus > Tragulus kanchil. Next base: position 29,234,481 of record JAIOJX010000024.1, read on the forward strand.
GAAAAAGACCCGGAATTACTAGAACAGTGCTGAGGGGCAAAAAAGTTGGAGTACTTTTTCTTCTCAATTTCAAAATTATAAAGCAGTAGTTATTAAGACATTGTTGTACTGACAGAAGAGCATACATTTATTGTTCAGTTGATTAGAATTAAGAATCCAGAAATAAACTCTTATTTATAGTCCATTCATTTTCAGCAAACGTGCCTAGCAATTCACTGGGGAAAAAGTAGTCTGTTCTCAGATAATGCTGGGACAATTGGATTCATACCCATACACGTGCAAAAATAATAATGGAAAAATAAGACTAGTTTGGAGGTTTTAAAAGATGGAAGTAAAAATTTAAACAATAAAAATGTAACCCAGGTTTTGGAGGAGTATTTGTGAAATGTGAACAGTCTATGATTGTTGTATAATCTGCATAAAAATATTAATTAACTTTATCCTTTAAACCATGCCTGAATTATCAAATTTTTTTAAGCCATGCCTAAATTACCAAGTTTTAAGCGTAATCATTAAAGATAGAAGTAGAATCTCTGCTTTCAAACCTGCAGTAGGAGAGAGAACTCAATTTATGTTAAAAAGAATTCTAGGGCTTCCCTAGTGGTCCAGTGGGTAAAGACACCACCTGGCAGTGCAAGGGGCGCTGGTTCGATCCCTGGCCTGGGAAGGTCCCACATGCTGTGGAGCAGCTGGACCGTTGTGTCCAACTACCGAGCCAGAGCTCTGGAGAGCATGCGCCCGGAGCCAGTACTCTGCAGCAAGAGAGGCCACTGCGATGGGAGGCCCACACAGGCCAAAGAACAAAGATGGAAATAAATGAAAGACCAATAGAAGTGGTCAAAAAAAAAAAAAAAATAGTGGTTATTCATTCTAAGTAATAGGTAGATAGAAGAATGAAGAAAAAATTACTGGAACTTCAGAAACCTGTGAGATAACATTAAGCATACCAATATATACAATATGAACTCACAGAAGATAAAGTGAGAAAGGGCTAGAAAAAAAATTTGAAGAAAGAAGAGCCTAGATCTTTCCAAATTGCATAATAAAGATCACATTACACATCCAAGAAGCTCAATGAACTCAGATAAGATAGTAAAATGAAAAAGACCCGGAATTACTAGAACAGTGCTGAGGGGCAAAAAAGTTGGAGTACTTTTTCTTCTCAATTTCAAAATTATAAAGCAGTAGTTATTAAGACATTGTTGTACTGACAGAAGAGCATACATTTATTGTTCAGTTGATTAGAATTAAGAATCCAGAAATAAACTCTTATTTATAGTCCATTCATTTTCAGCAAACGTGCCTAGCAATTCACTGGGGAAAAAGTAGTCTGTTCTCAGATAATGCTGGGACAATTGGATTCATACCCATACACGTGCAAAAAGATGACCTAAGACTTTAACTCCACACCATACACAGAAATTAACTTAAAATTGATCACAGACCTAAATGTAAGAACCAAAATAATAAATCTGTTAGACAAAAATAGAAAAATATGGAAGAACTTGAATTAGTCAGTTTTCATATTTATAATACCCACTGTGTTCTACAAAATGGGTAAATTGGACCTTGTCAAATTAAAAACTTGCCAGGTACAAAACTTCTCTACTTATCTAACAAAATAAACAGAAAGGTTGAAAATATTTCCAAACACATTTCAGATGTGTATCCAAAAGTTTCAAAGAACCATCATGTATTGTTGGTAGGGATAGGAGTTGAAATCCTGTGCAGTTTGTCAGTTTTTCAAAAAGTTAAACACAAAAGTGTCACATGACACAGTAATTATAATTATACTTTTCAGATATCTACCTCAGACCTAAATAAATGTCCACATAAAAATTTGAATGTGATTCTTCATAGCAGCATTATTCACAATAACCAGAAAATTGAAACAAATATCATACATTTGTGAGTAGTAGACAAGATGTGGTCTATCCACACAGTGATTACTAGGTTGCAACAGAAAAAAATGAACTGGTGATGCTTTAAAGCATGCGGATGGACTGCAAAAAATTATGTAAAGTGTTAGAAGCCGTCCATACATAAAAGTCACATACTGTATGGTATAAAAGTTTTCAGCAAAGGCAAATTTATGGAGGTAAAAGACAGTGGTTTCCTAGGATAGTGGGTGGTAAACGTGCATGGGGGATCTAATTGATATAAAGAAAATGTTCTAACATGGAATAATGATACTGGTTGCACCACTGGGTAAAATTAGTAAAAATCATTAAATCGTACACTTACAGTGAATAGATTTTTATCACACGGAAAATGTGTCTCAAGAAAGTGTACTGTAAAAAGTGAATATAGGCAACAAAATTGTATTGCACTTTATTTAACTAGAAGCCCAAAACGTTTTCATTACTTCTCTAAAGCCATCAGGATGTATGGATGCATAAAAAATTTTCCAGTTATTTGGAACTCTTAATACTGTTTTTGGAGCTAGAGTCTCAAGAAAAATCAGTGTAGTTCCCTTTCAGACTCATATTGGCACATGTGTATGCATCTTTTTTATACCACCATATTCTCCTAAATGCGAAACAAGAACCCATTTGTATCTTCTTGTTTTTAAAAATGAGTCAAATGCCCTTAGTCTTCTGAGTGTTTTAGGTTGGATGTTGTTTCTGAAACATTTGATGAAAACACTCAGACCAGTTAAAATTAGCTTTGCCTTCCATTTCTTCATTTACTACATTTTTCTTTTTTTGTTTGCTGTTTTTTTTTTTAGATCACTGTGTTCACTACTATGATCTTCGTAACACTAAACAGCCAATCATGGTGTTCAAAGGACACCGAAAAGCAGTCTCTTATGCAAAGTTTGTGAGTGGTGAGGAAATTGTCTCTGCGTGAGTATTACTCTTCTCAGAAATGAGTTTAACATGTCATCATTTACTGGTTTGTAATGTCCCCGTGGATTTTGTGACGAGTAACACTGTGATACATTCACTTTTTCTTAAAATAGTAGATTTTTAGAACTTGTCTAGTGAAAATACATGCATATTTTCATCTGTATTGGTCACGTTTATATGTTATTTGTGAAGAAAATTCAGATGATGCTATTTTTTAAAAGTTGTCCCCTTAAACATTTGAACTTCAGATTGGTTTTCAGCCCCTGCTCCTTAAAAACAGAAAAGCAACATAATTGATACATTAGAATAATAAGAAGTATTTTATTTATTAATGACCACTAATATGTGTGTATATATTATATGTGTTGTGGTATAGTAGCACCATTTTTGGTTTTAAGCATTTTTTGGTTGACTTTTTTTTACGATTCCATGTTACTTGATCTCCCTATGATTTTATGGTGAGTTTTAAATATGATTTGAAGAGAACATTCTAAATATGACTGCTTATACCTGACAAATATCCTTTGAGAGGCCTTCTGAAATAGAGAGCCATAAATAAGCTTTTATTTTGTTGAAGGTAGCAAGGCGCCCACCAGATAAATCTCAGTAGCACTGTTGATTCAGCTTTCCTACTAAAAGATACAGTCCCTTCTTTCTGTTAACCATTTCATTGTTCTCTTCATATTACGCTCAGTCTCCTTTTTTCATGTATATTATTCCTTCTCAAGCTTAATCATACATTGTTTTCTTTCTTTCACATAGTTTCTAATATCTCTTGGGAGATTATTTATCCCTGTGCCTTATACTTGGGATCTCCCACCACATCTGTCTCCATACTGGTTGCTGTAGATAAGAACTTGGTAATTTGAGTTGATTTAACAAGGTAATTTTAATAAGTTATTTTAAAAAAGGGAAAAAAGGAAGTGAAAGCTGAGTTTCTAAGGGGAATTAATACAGAAAATTAGTTCACAAATCTATATTAAATGTGGCAACCAGTCAAAAAGTCTCCCATCCTTAGGAGTAATAATAGGCAGCAAGTAGTGAAAACTTTATTCAGATTCCAGTTACATTATAATGCAAAAATATTTTTTCTTAAATTTCAGACTATAAGTGTTAAATCAGTTAGTTTGATAAATATATGTATGCCTAATTGTATATATTAGAAATCTCAGTTGACCTTTTTAATGTAGATTTGTGGTTTTATATCTTCACAAGTCTTTTTTCCTTCTTAGTGTTTATAAATTATCATAATTTTCCTCTTGAATATATTTGGCGTTTAAAAGTATGTAAGACAAGTTTCCGCATGAGTATATTTGGAAATATTAAAAAGTAATATTAAAATGTATACATGTTGCTGCAGCCTCTGAATTCTTGGACTGTACTCAAACACACACAGAGGAATTGTCATGTAATACTGCTGGGCAGAAAAAAAAATTAAAACAACCTTAATGTCAGAAATTCCCTGGCAGTCCACTGCATAGAGCTCTAGGTGTCCATTGCCAGGGCCCAGGTTCAGTCCCTGCTCAGGGAACTAAGATCCCCCAGCCACGTGGCATGGCCAAAAAAGAAAAGGCCCAGAACCAAAAAACAGCATGAATGTCCAAGAATAGATGCTATGTTGAAAAATAGAGTTTGGGAAGTTTTTTTGTTGAAGGTAGCAAGGCGCCCACCAGATAAATCTCAGTAGCACTGTTGATTCAGCTTTCCTACTAAAAGATACAGTCCCTTCTTTCTGTTAACCATTTCATTGTTCTCTTCATATTACGCTCAGTCTCCTTTTTTCATGTATATTATTCCTTCTCAAGCTTAATCATACATTGTTTTCTTTCTTTCACATAGTTTCTAATATCTCTTGGGAGATTATTTATCCCTGTGCCTTATACTTGGGATCTCCCACCACATCTGTCTCCATACTGGTTGCTGTAGATAAGAACTTGGTAATTTGAGTTGATTTAACAAGGTAATTTTAATAAGTTATTTTAAAAAAGGGAAAAAAGGAAGTGAAAGCTGAGTTTCTAAGGGGAATTAATACAGAAAATTAGTTCACAAATCTATATTAAATGTGGCAACCAGTCAAAAAGTCTCCCATCCTTAGGAGTAATAATAGGCAGCAAGTAGTGAAAACTTTATTCAGATTCCAGTTACATTATAATGCAAAAATATTTTTTCTTAAATTTCAGACTATAAGTGTTAAATCAGTTAGTTTGATAAATATATGTATGCCTAATTGTATATATTAGAAATCTCAGTTGACCTTTTTAATGTAGATTTGTGGTTTTATATCTTCACAAGTCTTTTTCCTTCTTAGTGTTTATAAATTATCATAATTTTCCTCTTGAATATATTTGGCGTTTAAAAGTATGTAAGACAAGTTTCCGCATGAGTATATTTGGAAATATTAAAAAGTAATATTAAAATGTATACATGTTGCTGCAGCCTCTGAATTCTTGGACTGTACTCAAACACACACAGAGGAATTGTCATGTAATACTGCTGGGCAGAAAAAAAAATTAAAACAACCTTAATGTCAGAAATTCCCTGGCAGTCCACTGCATAGAGCTCTAGGTGTCCATTGCCAGGGCCCAGGTTCAGTCCCTGCTCAGGGAACTAAGATCCCCCAGCCACGTGGCATGGCCAAAAAAGAAAAGGCCCAGAACCAAAAAACAGCATGAATGTCCAAGAATAGATGCTATGTTGAAAAATAGAGTTTGGGAAGTTTGGAATTTGGCCTTTGAAATAAGACAGTTGAAATCTTGGCTCCATTATTTACTCGCTGTGGTCCCTTAAAAATATCCTTCACCCTCTGTATTTGTTTCTTCACCTCTGAAATGGAGCTAAGAATACTGCTTATGTTGTGAGTCTTTGAATGAAATAATGTATGTAAAGCATTGAGCACGGTGCCATATTTTGTGACTGTTACAGTAAGAGAAACTGATTTATTGTATAGTCATTAACAGAGAAATGTATTTATTTTACATATTACTGGATGAGGAAGAAATACTGTAAAATAATGTGCTGTATGATCCAAGTTTTGTAACAAAAAGTTGGAAGTCTTGGTATTTTATTCAGATCCTAAGACTGTGTGATAGGATTAGCGTTGATTTTTATATTCAGTTATTTTTTGATTAGCAGCTGCTTTTGCATATTAGTAAGATAAACTGTATAGACCAGTCATTCATGGTATTCCATGTCTATAGGTACACCTCAGCTGTGAAAGTAGTTTATATTTAATATACTAACATAATTCAATAGTTGAAAAGTAAATCAAGGGCTTCCCTGGTGGTCCAGTGGGTAAGGACACCTCCTTGCAGTGCAAGGGGTGCTGGCTCGATCCCTGGCCTGGGAAGATCTCACGTGCCACGGAACGGCTGGACCGATGTGTCCAGCTACCTAGCCAGAATTCTGGAGTGCATGTGTCCAGAGCCAGTGCTCTGCAGCGAGAGAGGCCACTGCGATGGGAGGCCCACACAGGCCAAAGAACAAAGATAAATGAATAAAAGATGAATAGAAGTGGCCCCTGCCCCCCCAAAAAAAATCTTTAAAAAAAAATGAATTAAATCAGCTGAAATTGGGAGCCCCACTCCTAGTAACGCTCTCTTGGTTGAAGGTGGTGGTACAGTGGTGTTGATGGCTAATGGTTGTCACTTCCTATGTGCCCAGGGACTACAGAAAGCATTTAAGATGAATTAATTTTTGTAATCTCCCATAGGATTTGTTTAATTCTGTAAAATAGGAATCAAAAAATTTTTTTGTATAAATTGTCACTGCATAGAGCTCTAGGTGTCCATTGCCAGGGCCCAGGTTCAGTCCCTGCTCAGGGAACTAAGATCCCCAGCCACGTGACCAAAAAGAAAAGGCCCAGAACCAAAAAACAGCATGAATGTCCAAGAATAGATGCTATGTTGAAAAATAGAGTTTGGGAAGTTTGGAATTTGGCCTTTGAAATAAGACAGTTGAAATCTTGGCTCCATTATTTACTCGCTGTGGTCCCTTAAAAATATCCTTCACCCTCTGTATTTGTTTCTTCACCTCTGAAATGGAGCTAAGAATACTGCTTATGTTGTGAGTCTTTGAATGAAATAATGTATGTAAAGCATTGAGCACGGTGCCATATTTTGTGACTGTTACAGTAAGAGAAACTGATTTATTGTATAGTCATTAACAGAGAAATGTATTTATTTTACATATTACTGGATGAGGAAGAAATACTGTAAAATAATGTGCTGTATGATCCAAGTTTTGTAACAAAAGTTGGAAGTCTTGGTATTTTATTCAGATCCTAAGACTGTGTGATAGGATTAGCGTTGATTTTTATATTCAGTTATTTTTTGATTAGCAGCTGCTTTTGCATATTAGTAAGATAAACTGTATAGACCAGTCATTCATGGTATTCCATGTCTATAGGTACACCTCAGCTGTGAAAGTAGTTTATATTTAATATACTAACATAATTCAATAGTTGAAAAGTAAATCAAGGGCTTCCCTGGTGGTCCAGTGGGTAAGGACACCGCCTTGCAGTGCAAGGGGCGCCGGTTCGATCCCTGGCCTGGGAAGATCTCACGTGCACACGGAACGGCTGGACCGATGTGTCCAGCTACCTAGCCAGAATTCTGGAGTGCATGTGTCCAGAGCCAGTGCTCTGCAGCGAGAGAGGCCACTGCGATGGGAGGCCCACACAGGCCAAAGAACAAAGATAAATGAATAAAAGATGAATAGAAGTGGCCCCTGCCCCCCCAAAAAAAATCTTTAAAAAAAAATGAATTAAATCAGCTGAAATTGGGAGCCCCACTCCTAGTAACGCTCTCTTGGTTGAAGGTGGTGGTACAGTGGTGTTGATGGCTAATGGTTGTCACTTCCTATGTGCCCAGGGACTACAGAAAGCATTTAAGATGAATTAATTTTTGTAATCTCCCATAGGATTTGTTTAATTCTGTAAAATAGGAATCATTATAAATGTTTCACTTTTAACTGATGAAAAAATTGCGGCCAAGGAGTTTGTGTAACTTTTGTAAGGTCAAAAGCAAATAATAGCATTTTGAGCATTCTAACTCTGACAGTCTGGCCCCAGAGTTTGCATTCTCAACCACCAAACAGGATAGCCTCTAACTAGGTAGTGATGAGGATGATGTCATGAAATCTTAAAGGTGGTCTAACTTTTTATGTGTATCTCAGTTCTACAGACAGCCAACTAAAGCTGTGGAATGTAGGGAAGCCATACTGTCTACGTTCCTTCAAGGGTCATATCAATGAAAAAAACTTTGTAGGCCTCGCTTCCAATGGAGACTATATAGCTTGTGGTAAGTGATACTGTTTTTTCCTGGAACTTTTAAATGAGTAGCTGGCACTGAAATTTTATTCAGTGGAGTAGTCCACATACCAAATCAGGAAACGATCTGTACATTCAGAAGGTAGCATACTGAATTTTCTTTGGATTAGAAAAAGCATTATTCCTTTTCTCATTAACTGAGCGTAAGCCCTGACCATGTGAAACAACGTAAGACTGTTTATGCTGTTATGCATGACAGCGTTATGCATTATGCTGAAGATAGGAAGTATTAATTTCTTCTGGTATCTTAATTTTGGAGAAATTTGTCTTCTTAAATTTGATGTTCATTTTCCCCTATATAGCATTCCCTTCAATAAACAGTCTGTGTTTTCTTAATCTGTCATTCTAGGAGTTTCATTATTGATAATTTATAGAAATTTAAATTAGAAACAGAAAAATGAAGTTTGGTACTGTTGAAATGCTTTAATTGATGCTGGAATATATGAACTGTCAGTACTTTCAGATTTACTCAGTAAAATTGACTATCAGTAAAATTGGCCTTTACTCAGTAAAATTGACTTATCTCTACATGTATATACACCCACAGCTTGTCAAAGCAAATCTCTTTGGTGGACTGCTCGAAACTAAAGGTTTCTAGAACACTCATCTTTTATTGGGGAGTGGGAAACAAGTTTAAAGATTATTAAAATCTGCCTTCGTTAAGTGCTGCAGCTTTCTTTTTCCCCTCTAGACAGAAATCTTTTTAAATGTAATTTAAGGTTATACTGTAATAACAAACTGGCTCCTCTACACTTCTGCTAAAATGGGTTTTATATCAATATTGTTAAATCATTTGACAATGATAATATCTTTAGGTTAGGAAAGTATACTTTTTTTTCCCCTAGGAATCCTTTTCTTACATGATTCCCAAGAAATCCTATGGTCTGGCCTTTCATATTTTGCCATAAAAGATTATTAGTCTCTGAACTTAAACACTGAGTAATAGTTTACTTATAAATGTGAAGTCCTAATTCTTAAGTTTTCCCATTCTAAAAAAGTTATTTTAAAATAATTATTTAAATATTTTTTTAGGAAGCGAGAACAACTCTCTTTACCTGTACTATAAAGGACTTTCTAAGACTTTGCTAACTTTTAAGTTTGACACGGTCAAAAGTGTTCTGGACAAAGACCGGAAGGAAGACGACACAAATGAATTTGTTAGTGCTGTGTGCTGGAGGGCACTTCCGGATGGGGTGAGTTTTCATACCAGTCTTTCCACCTTGGTGTCTCATTGTGTTTGTGTATATACAGGTGAGTCTTTCAAGTTTAAAATATAAATTGTTATATACATTTTCTTTTTTGCTTAGTATTGTGTCACCAAAGGAAACACACATTTTAGAAAGTAGTAATTGAAATGTCAGTAATAGAACAGTGATTGAAATGTTACGTCATGCTGACATGATGTCTCTCCTGTGTACCCATCGCAGCATGTGCATTACCTGTTAGAGCATTATTAGATTATCTCTACCTCTCTCCTATAGGACTGGACATTTCACCAGGAAACATACTGTGCTGCATTACCCTTATTAATCACCTGCCGTATAGGCTAAATAAACATTCAAATGAACCTGGAATATTAAGAAGGGAAAACTTGACGTAGGTAGAGTGGCCTATATGCATACCTAATTAAGTATTATTTCAAGGCAGAATTTCTGTCTACAAAATACATTTATTTAAGAATATTTAAACACATGTAATTTCTTCATGCATTTTTTTGGACTCTTTTATTGGTTATTTTATTTATTTTTCATCCGTCTTAATTCTTTGCCTTGCGTGGGCCTCCCATCGCAGTGACCTCTCTCGTTGCAGAGCCCCTGCTCTGGGCGTACGCAGGCCAGAGCGCTGGCTCATAATTCAAGCGGTCCAGCTGCTATGCAGCACTTGGGTTCTTCCCAGGCCAGGGATCGAACTGGCGCCCTTTGCATTGCAAGGTGGACTCCTTACTGACTGGACCATGAGGAAAACCCCTAAACACATTTAATTTTTTAACAAGAAAGTTGCATTTCTGAGTTACCCAAAAAAGTTTTCTCAAACTTGACAACTGTACCTTTTAAAGTGCAAGCTTGGGCTTCCCTGATGGTCCAGTGGGTAAGAACACCGCCTTGCAGTGCAAGGGGCGCCAGTTCGATCCCTGGCCTGGGAAGATCCCACATGCCGCGGAGCAGCTGGACCCATGTGTCCAATTATCGAGCCGGGGCTCTGGAGCTCATGTGCCTAGAGCCGGTGCTCTGCGACAACAGAGGCCACCGTGATGGGAGGCCCACAAGGGCCAAAGAACAAGAATGGATGCAAAGAGATAAATGAAAGACCAATAGAAGTGGCCTGCCCGCCCCCTCCCTGCCCACCCTACCCCTCCCCATCCACCCCCCCAAAAAAATAAATAAAGTGCAAGCTTTCTCCTAAGTTGTATGAAGAAATAATTGTTTTTATTGTCTTCATTTTGTAAATGTTAGTCACTTTGTTAATGTCATTTAAAAAAAAAAATAGATTTTAAGGTACTTACTCAGTTTTATTTTTGACACACAAAAAAAATTCTACTTGATAGGTGCTTTAAGACATCTGAGTTCCAGGTGCAGTTTAACTTTAATTAGATATAGTCAGGCTATCTTGTTTAAAGTTCTGTTACACAGCGTCAGTTTTGGTAGTGGAAGACTGGGTAATTTGGACCAACCCTTCCTTAAAGTAGACCCAGAAACATTTTACTTTGTATTTTAAGTACTAATGTATTTTAAAACCAAAACCTGTTATAAGTCATTGGAAAGTTAAGTAGATAGGAAAGAACTACCAGTCTAGGAATGTGAGCCTGGTTTTTGAGTATTCTTCCCCCTGCCCGCAGAACATTTGCCAATTGTGGACTGACTGAGAGTATTTATGGGAGCAGAGGAAGTGAAGTCTGGAGCTCACCTACTGTATGGGTGAACTCAACTAGGGTTTAGGTCCCCAGAGGGCTCTAGGCTGAGGGTAAACCAGCAGAAGATAAGCCCCCAGTGGTTTTACAACGCAGCTGTAGATCACATCAATCCTGAATGAATTGCGGTGATCATGGATTGCTAGGGTTCACAGGATGCAATGTTAAATCCTTTCTGCATGAATGCCCTTGAAAGAAGATCATTTTGAAATTTTTTTTCAAAATTGCAAATCTAATTACTAGGCACAGTGCAGATCAACAGACAGGAAAAGCTAAGTATAAGTATTGGACAACAGAAACAAAATCACAGCAGCTCTGAGTATTATCAGACACAGCCTGAAAATAACCACACTCATAAGATGAAAGACAAGGTGCAGCTGGACCCATGTGTCCAATTATCGAGCCGGGCTCTGGAGCTCATGTGCCTAGAGCCGGTGCTCTGCGACAACAGAGGCCACCGTGATGGGAGGCCCACAAGGGCCAAAGAACAAGAATGGATGCAAAGAGATAAATGAAAGACCAATAGAAGTGGCCTGCCCGCCTCCCTGCCCACCCTACCCCTCCCCATCCACCCCCCCAAAAAAATAAATAAAGTGCAAGCTTTCTCCTAAGTTGTATGAAGAAATAATTGTTTTTATTGTCTTCATTTTGTAAATGTTAGTCACTTTGTTAATGTCATTTAAAAAAAAAAATAGATTTTAAGGTACTTACTCAGTTTTATTTTTGACACACAAAAAAAATTCTACTTGATAGGTGCTTTAAGACATCTGAGTTCCAGGTGCAGTTTAACTTTAATTAGATATAGTCAGGCTATCTTGTTTAAAGTTCTGTTACACAGCGTCAGTTTTGGTAGTGGAAGACTGGGTAATTTGGACCAACCCTTCCTTAAAGTAGACCCAGAAACATTTTACTTTGTATTTTAAGTACTAATGTATTTTAAAACCAAAACCTGTTATAAGTCATTGGAAAGTTAAGTAGATAGGAAAGAACTACCAGTCTAGGAATGTGAGCCTGGTTTTTGAGTATTCTTCCCCCTGCCCGCAGAACATTTGCCAATTGTGGACTGACTGAGAGTATTTATGGGAGCAGAGGAAGTGAAGTCTGGAGCTCACCTACTGTATGGGTGAACTCAACTAGGGTTTAGGTCCCCAGAGGGCTCTAGGCTGAGGGTAAACCAGCAGAAGATAAGCCCCCAGTGGTTTTACAACGCAGCTGTAGATCACATCAATCCTGAATGAATTGCGGTGATCATGGATTGCTAGGGTTCACAGGATGCAATGTTAAATCCTTTCTGCATGAATGCCCTTGAAAGAAGATCATTTTGAAATTTTTTTTCAAAATTGCAAATCTAATTACTAGGCACAGTGCAGATCAACAGACAGGAAAAGCTAAGTATAAGTATTGGACAACAGAAACAAAATCACAGCAGCTCTGAGTATTATCAGACACAGCCTGAAAATAACCACACTCATAAGATGAAAGACAAGGTCAGAGGCTTCAGATGGAAAATAAAAAGTATGAAAAGTCTAGAACTAAGAAAATATAATTACCAAAATGAAGAATTTAGTGAATGGGTTCAGTGGAAGATAAGACATGGTTGAAAAGAGAATTAATGAACTTATAGGACAACTAGAAGATAATACACCCAAGTAAGCATGGAGAGATAAAAAATGATGAAAAGAGACAGAGAGAGGGTCATGTCTGACTCTGAAACCTCATGGACTGCAGCCTGCTAGGCCCCTCTGACCATGGAATTTTTCCCCAGGGGATCTTTCCCACCCAGGGATCGAAGGCGTATCTCTTGCACATCCTACATTAGCAGGTGGATTATTTACCATTGCACTACCTGGGAAACCCCAAAGCAAGTATTAGAAAGGATTATTGTTGACAAAACTTTACATCATTGATGAAAAAGAGATCAAGGCAGAAACTCAATAAGCTTTCATACCCAGAGCTCAAAATTAGGTCTCCCGCATTACAGTTGGACTCTTTACCATCTGAGCCACCAGGGAAGCCCAAGAATACTGGAGTGGGCAGCCTATCCTTTCTCCAGGGAGGTGTCCCCACCCAGGAATCGAACTGGAGTCTCCTGCATTGCAGGTGAATCTGTTACCAGCTGAGCTACCCGGGAAATCCAAAAAAAAAAAGAAATTTACATCTTTCATTTACTTGAAAAGAAATTTATAGAGCGAGGAGTGAAGTCTGGAGCTCACCTACTGTATGGGTAAACTCAACTAGGGTTTAGGTCCCCAGAGGGCTCTAGGCTGAGGGTAAACCAGCAGAAGATAAGCCCCCAGTGGTTTTACAACGCAGCTGTAGATCACATCAATCCTGAATGAATTGCGGTGATCATGGATTGCTAGGGTTCACAGGATGCAATGTTAAATCCTTTCTGCATGAATGCCCTTGAAAGAAGATCATTTTGAAATTTTTTTTCAAAATTGCAAATCTAATTACTAGGCACAGTGCAGATCAACAGACAGGAAAAGCTAAGTATAAGTATTGGACAACAGAAACAAAATCACAGCAGCTCTGAGTATTATCAGACACAGCCTGAAAATAACCACACTCATAAGATGAAAGACAAGGTCAGAGGCTTCAGATGGAAAATAAAAAGTATGAAAAGTCTAGAACTAAGAAAATATAATTACCAAAATGAAGAATTTAGTGAATGGGTTCAGTGGAAGATAAGACATGGTTGAAAAGAGAATTAATGAACTTATAGGACAACTAGAAGATAATACACCCAAGTAAGCATGGAGAGATAAAAAATGATGAAAAGAGACAGAGAGAGGGTCATGTCTGACTCTGAAACCTCATGGACTGCAGCCTGCTAGGCCCCTCTGACCATGGAATTTTTCCCCAGGGGATCTTTCCCACCCAGGGATCGAAGGCGTATCTCTTGCACATCCTACATTAGCAGGTGGATTATTTACCATTGCACTACCTGGGAAACCCCAAAGCAAGTATTAGAAAGGATTATTGTTGACAAAACTTTACATCATTGATGAAAAAGAGATCAAGGCAGAAACTCAATAAGCTTTCATACCCAGAGCTCAAAATTAGGTCTCCCGCATTACAGTTGGACTCTTTACCATCTGAGCCACCAGGGAAGCCCAAGAATACTGGAGTGGGCAGCCTATCCTTTCTCCAGGGAGTTGTCCCCACCCAGGAATCGAACTGGAGTCTCCTGCATTGCAGGTGAATTTGTTACCAGCTGAGCTACCCGGGAATCCAATAAAAGAAATTTACTCTCCATTTACTTGAAAAAAAGAAATTATGAAGTCTAAAACTGTGTATTTGAATGTATTATATCCATGTATGATTGAACATCCAAATATATTCCGTTTGAATAATTACACAATCTGTGAAATAGAATAGTTTGCTTTATTTCTGTATATAGCAGTCAGCTGTGTAGTTTTGATTATAAAGAATAGTGGACTAGTAGACTATAATTTCAGTTCATTTTGTGACTACTTCCTCGAAAAGTACCCCCTAATTTATTGTAACCTCTTGTGTCGCCATGTACTAATGTTTGCTGTCTGATACTTACTAGGCACAGCTGTTACCTGGATCTGTTCACGTTAGTTCTAGTTTCAACATTTCTTCTAAAATATTCAATTTACTCACAATTTCTAGCAAATATTCATATGGACTAACATAAAATTTGTTTCTTCCTTCCTCCTAAAAGGCAGTAGTGATACGATTTGGAGAATTTATTGGCTAAGTAATTATCCTTGAATTTATTTAGAGTTAATTCAGAAAAGTTCTGTTGCAGCTGTGTATTAGGAAAGTGTGGAGTCAGAGTGAATTTCCCTGGCAAGTGCAATGGTAGAGAATAGTGTCATCATCTTGGAGCATTGCTAAGGTTTTCATATTTGTTTTGTTTTGTTTTTCCCAAAGTAATTATAGTAACTTATTACTGAAAAAAAGTTAGTAATGAACACACATATATTTTAGAGAATTTAGAAAACCAAAAACAAGAAAATATGTTATCACTTTTCCCAGAATAACTAATGTGAACATTTTAATAAAATTACCATGGACGTTTTTCTATTCATAGGAAATTTTTTACCAAATAGCAATGAGTGTTTTATCTCTATTATCATGTTTTTTCTTTACCTTTTTGCTTTTATCATGTCAAGGCAGAAACTCAATAAGCTTTCATACCCAGAGCTCAAAATTAGGTCTCCCGCATTACAGTTGGACTCTTTACCATCTGAGCCACCAGGGAAGCCCAAGAATACTGGAGTGGGCAGCCTATCCTTTCTCCAGGGAGTTGTCCCCACCCAGGAATCGAACTGGAGTCTCCTGCATTGCAGGTGAATTTGTTACCAGCTGAGCTACCCGGGAATCCAATAAAAGAAATTTACTCTCCATTTACTTGAAAAAAAGAAATTATGAAGTCTAAAACTGTGTATTTGAATGTATTATATCCATGTATGATTGAACATCCAAATATATTCCGTTTGAATAATTACACAATCTGTGAAATAGAATAGTTTGCTTTATTTCTGTATATAGCAGTCAGCTGTGTAGTTTTGATTATAAAGAATAGTGGACTAGTAGACTATAATTTCAGTTCATTTTGTGACTACTTCCTCGAAAAGTACCCCCTAATTTATTGTAACCTCTTGTGTCGCCATGTACTAATGTTTGCTGTCTGATACTTACTAGGCACAGCTGTTACCTGGATCTGTTCACGTTAGTTCTAGTTTCAACATTTCTTCTAAAATATTCAATTTACTCACAATTTCTAGCAAATATTCATATGGACTAACATAAAATTTGTTTCTTCCTTCCTCCTAAAAGGCAGTAGTGATACGATTTGGAGAATTTATTGGCTAAGTAATTATCCTTGAATTTATTTAGAGTTAATTCAGAAAAGTTCTGTTGCAGCTGTGTATTAGGAAAGTGTGGAGTCAGAGTGAATTTCCCTGGCAAGTGCAATGGTAGAGAATAGTGTCATCATCTTGGAGCATTGCTAAGGTTTTCATATTTGTTTTGTTTTGTTTTTCCCAAAGTAATTATAGTAACTTATTACTGAAAAAAAGTTAGTAATGAACACACATATATTTTAGAGAATTTAGAAAACCAAAAACAAGAAAATATGTTATCACTTTTCCCAGAATAACTAATGTGAACATTTTAATAAAATTACCATGGACGTTTTTCTATTCATAGGAAATTTTTTACCAAATAGCAATGAGTGTTTTATCTCTATTATCATGTATTCTTTACCTTTTGCTTTTATCATGAGCATTTCCCAAATCTATATTTTGAAAAGAGTTCAGTGGTTCCATATTTTAGTGTTCGGATTTTCCATGACTGGTATACTCTGTTTTGCTGATGACACTTTACTATTTACTATTATGAATAATGCTTCTTAAGTATTTTTGCAATAAATCTTTAACTTTCTAATTAATTCTTTAGAAAAAACTTTAGAGAAAGAAAATGAGTAGCTTTAAGGCTTTGATTAAAATTTGTAGATTGCCCTCTAGTTCAGTCTGTTTCTATTTGGTCTTTCACTGAGAAAGTCCAGGGATTTCAGTTTGACCATGCCCGTGAAACATGAAATTGCCAGTATCTTTGCCAGTTTGAAAATAATCTTGTTAGTTTTTTTATCAGTTGTTTCCATAAACAGTTTTCTAAAACTTTAACTTGATTTTTTACAAATTTTATGCTTATGTACTAAAAGGGTTTTTTTTTTTTTATTTTACTTTTTTTTTTTTTTAACTTTTATTTTGCTTTTAACTTTTACAGAGTTTTGTTGTTTACAGATATGTATGTTCCCAGATTAGTCATATGTATATCCCCCCCATCCCATCCCTCCAGGCCATCGCACAGCACCCCTGCAGGGTCCTCTTTTCTCACAGAGCAATGACTATAGCTATTTTCTTCACGTATGATAGTACAGGTTTTCATGCTACTTTAAAAGGGTTAAGAAATTCTTACTTGAACAGGACATACAGTGCAACTGAAATACTATTTTATAATTATAGTCCTTTGGTAATTTGATATTACTAATTTATGTCTACTCCATTAATTGCTACACCCCACATCTACATTGAGCGTAATGCTAGAAGACAAAGGTGAATTTGGAATTATTCCTTATTTCTGTCATATCTTTTTTTAACATCACTGCTTTATTCAGAGAGTGAAGGTAAAGGAGATGATTATAAATGTTCTGGATCTTTGGATCAATTCTGTGGCATAACTCTGAAACTATTGGAGTGAAATATAAATTGATTCAAATTTATATTTGAGTACTTTTAACAGAAGCCAAACTGCTTTCTGTTAAATGACCATTTCTGTGTAAAGGGACACCGTATTTTTGTTAGAGACAAACCTTGAGTTCATGGCGTTCCTGCTGAGGCTGTTAACATCATCCATAATTATCTAGTCTTGACTCAACTAATTATGGTAAAAGACAAAGCTTGTAAAGGACACTTAAGACTCTCACGGGTCTTCAAAAGAAAAAGCTTTAGTTATTTAAGGGTTACTAAAGATTTTTCTCTTGTGACTTGAAACACCAGGAGTCATATTGAAAGTCTTTATAACTCAGTAGTGAGGGATGTTAGAATAATGATTTCCCTAATTTCCCTCCCTTGAAACCAAGTCCATGAAAACTTGGTATGGGAATTTGTTAACAATATTATCACCCATACTGTTCAAAGTTATAACTCTATTAGACAAGGGCATCTTTTTTACTCATGTAATGAGATCTATTCTTTGTATTCTCTTTCCTTATAAATTAAACTGTATATAACAAAACATTTATTATAAAGTGTCTTTAACTAAAATCTTATGTTCTGGGCTTCCCTGGTGGTCCAGTGGGTAAGGACACCGCCTTGCAGTGCAAGGGGCGCCGGTTCGATCCCTGACCTGGGAGGATCTCACATGCCACGGAGCGGCTGGACTGATGTGTCCAACTACCGAGCCAGTGCTCTGGAGCGCATGTGCCCAGAGCTGGTGCTCTGTGACGAGAGAGGCCACTGCAATGGGAGGGCCACACAGGCCAAAGAACAAAGATGGATGAAAATAAATAAATGAAAGACCACTAGAAGTGGCCAAAAAAAAAAAGTTAAAAAAAAAAAAATCTTATGTTCTTATGGAGAGCTTCTTTTCTTTACCTAAATCTCTCATAATTCCTACTCATTAAAAATATTTCCTGAATGAATTAATACACTGCCTTGTACTGTTGTTTGTGTTCATGTCTCCTATCCCCTGCTAGTCTGATAACTCCTTTGAAACAGATGCTTTAGTGCACAGAGTAAGAGCAGACTTTGGAGCTAAAGCACTAAGGTTCAAATCAGATTTTCCACTTACTAGATCTTCGACCTTCCAGAAAGTTCCATAACTGCACTGTGCTTTCAACTTCATCTATAAAGTGCTAATGATAGTCACAGCCTACCTTTAGGGCTTTTATAATGTTAAAATAAGTTAATATACGTAAAGAGTTTAGAATAGTTATTGACAAATAATAGTGAAAGTTACATAAGTGTTTGCTAGTAATATTACTGGTTTTTAAAAATACCACTTTTATGTCCATTGATCAATGAATGGATAAAAAAGTTGTACATATATACAATGGAATATTACTTAGCTGTAAAAAGGAGAAAATTTGAGTCCGTTCTAATGAGGTGGATGAATCTAGAGCCTGTTACACAGAGTGAAGTAAATTAGAAAAACAAGTACTGTATATTAGTGCATATATATGGAACCTAGAAAAATGATGCTAATGAACCTATTTGCAGAGCAGGAACAGAGACACAGACATAGAGAGTGGACTTGTGAACACAGGAGGGGAGGAAGAGGATGGGACAGATTGAGAGAGTAACACTGCCAAGGGGTAAAATAGCTAAATGGGAAGTTGCTGCAGAGCACAGGAAGCTCAGCTCCGGGCTCTGTGACGACCTAGAGGGGTGGGGTGGGGTGAGGGGCAGGGTGGGAGGGAGGCTTAAGAGGGAAAAGATACAAATATATTGATGGCTAATTCATGTTGTATAGCAGAAACCAATGCAACATTGTAAAATAATTATACTCCAATTAAAAATTTAAAAAACAGTGCTCGCTTCAGCAACACATATACTAAAATTGGAACGATACAGAGAAGATTAGCATGGCCCCTGCGCAGCAAATTCGTGAAGCGTTCCATATTTTTTAAAAAAATAAAAGAAAAAAAATTCAAAAATCACTAGTAAGCAGTTGGTTTGCAGATAATGTATAATTAATATATAATTTTTGTAATGAACAACACAATTCTTCAGTCTTGTCCTTTATCTTGTTTGTTGCATAATTAAATACTGGGTTTTGAAACTGAAGAGATATCAGAGCAGAGGCGAGAGATATATCTGTTTTTCAGTTTGTATATGCTTTTATCTAAGAGGTAGAAATTGCTCTCTGACTGAGTGAACACTGGGTATAGAGCATCAGATGGCACTAAACGAAGAAGGCTGAAGTGTATGTGGAAAGCCAGTGCGTGTCCATTAAAATGCGGAAGACATCTGTGGTAACATTTATTTATCACAGTGATTCTCAGACCAGACTGATCATTGGAATCACCTTGGAAAATCTTTCAAAGAATGTAGGTAACAAAACAGTTCTTTTCTTAGACCCCCGAGTCTGCACTTTGGGGTAGAAAGGAAAGAGAGTAAAGATGAGTATTTTGGAAAGCTCCCTAGGCCGCTATAGAAAATCATATGAGCAATCAAGTTTGGAAACAGATGACTTGTGTTACCACTGGAGATTAGCACACATAGTAGCAAGAGGCATTGCAGGTTCTCCGGCATCTATTAAAAAGGGAATAATTGTAATTGTGAATACCTAATGTCTGTTAGATTCTGCTACTCCTTATGCTTCTCAGGAAGAAACACACAGAAGAATTGGCCCCTACATTGGAAGTGCAGTCTTAACCACTGGACCACCTGGGAAGTCACAGTCACAGTGTTTTAATAAGAATAAGTACCACTTTTTTTTTTTTTTTGGGGTGCCTAAAATATGCTAGTTCGTTTTTGGTTATTTACTATGTTTTCTTTGAGGCTTCATGAAAATTCTCTGAAATACTTAAGATTATGTGTTCTATAGTTGAAGAAATTATCTTTCTAAGAGGGTTGGACAGTACTGTGGCAGAACCAATGCAACATTGTAAAATAATTATACTCCAATTAAAAATTTAAAAAACAGTGCTCGCTTCAGCAACACATATACTAAAATTGGAACGATACAGAGAAGATTAGCATGGCCCCTGCGCAGCAAATTCGTGAAGCGTTCCATATTTTTTAAAAAAATAAAAGAAAAAATTCAAAAATCACTAGTAAGCAGTTGGTTTGCAGATAATGTATAATTAATATATAATTTTTGTAATGAACAACACAATTCTTCAGTCTTGTCCTTTATCTTGTTTGTTGCATAATTAAATACTGGGTTTTGAAACTGAAGAGATATCAGAGCAGAGGCGAGAGATATATCTGTTTTTCAGTTTGTATATGCTTTTATCTAAGAGGTAGAAATTGCTCTCTGACTGAGTGAACACTGGGTATAGAGCATCAGATGGCACTAAGCGAAGAAGGCTGAAGTGTATGTGGAAAGCCAGTGCGTGTCCATTAAAATGCGGAAGACATCTGTGGTAACATTTATTTATCACAGTGATTCTCAGACCAGACTGATCATTGGAATCACCTTGGAAAATCTTTCAAAGAATGTAGGTAACAAAACAGTTCTTTTCTTAGACCCCCGAGTCTGCACTTTGGGGTAGAAAGGAAAGAGAGTAAAGATGAGTATTTTGGAAAGCTCCCTAGGCCGCTATAGAAAATCATATGAGCAATCAAGTTTGGAAACAGATGACTTGTGTTACCACTGGAGATTAGCACACATAGTAGCAAGAGGCATTGCAGGTTCTCCGGCATCTATTAAAAAGGGAATAATTGTAATTGTGAATACCTAATGTCTGTTAGATTCTGCTACTCCTTATGCTTCTCAGGAAGAAACACACAGAAGAATTGGCCCCTACATTGGAAGTGCAGTCTTAACCACTGGACCACCTGGGAAGTCACAGTCACAGTGTTTTAATAAGAATAAGTACCACTTTTTTTTTTTTTTTTTTTGGGGTGCCTAAAATATGCTAGTTCGTTTTTGGTTATTTACTATGTTTTCTTTGAGGCTTCATGAAAATTCTCTGAAATACTTAAGATTATGTGTTCTATAGTTGAAGAAATTATCTTTCTAAGAGGGTTGGACAGTACTGTGGCAGAACCAAACTGCAGCTCCAAATCCTCCTTGTCTTCAATTAACTGCTGTTTCTTACTGCATTACCTGGCATCCCTAAAATAATCCAGAACTCTTGGAACACCTTTGCCAGAGTACTCTGGGAGAATTTAGCAAACAGCACCCTTTGACAGGTACAGTTCCATGCTCAGAGGCCCTCTTTTGTATTAATCAGCAAGAAAGAGTCATTTTTCCCTGCCAGACATGCCATTGTAAGCATATTGTTCTCAGGCTTTATTCAGCAGAGCTGTCAAGAGGTGTTGATGTGGGAGAGAAGTTGCCTGGCGTGGGAAGGAAAATTAAGTTGACTAGGTCTGCTTGGTGAGGAGGGAGAAGACTTTGGAAAGCATTTGGAATGAAGGAAGGGTGGTGAAGAGGTGTGATATTTTAGTGTGTCTCCGTCCCGCTCCCTTGCACTTGGTTTTTATAACCTTTTCTCCCAAAGCGAGGGTCATTTTGATTTGGTGTACTAAGTGTGCCTTCTTAATTGTTCCTTTTCTCTTCTCTGAATCATGGTGGTTTGTTTGTCTGTAGTTCCTTTGAATGCATTTGAATGTATTAAAGTATATTTAAATGAGGATTCGATGCAGTTGGAAGTTGGTATAGAAAAGTCTGGATAACAAAAGGCTTAATAATTAAGCACAGTATCAATGGAACCTGCAGCAACCAGCCATGTGGACAAATGAAAGAATGCCTTTTGTCTGCAGATTGCAGTGATCCTACATTGACATGGAGGTCTCTGTCTGGCTTAGGACAGCTGGCTAAGTCTGGTCGTTCCCCTCCATACAGCCTCTAAAACCCACACTCAAAGCACTGCTTTCCTTGCCATTTTATTTACTATCTCTGTCAATTAAGTGTACTAGATTATTAACAGACTACCAGGTGAGGTTACTTCTGCATCCATCTTAACTAGTGTTTGAGGTATGCTACAGTTTTTAAAAAGAGACTTGTTTGTTTAAGGAAATTATAACCATGAAATAGAGTGAACACAGAAATATGATTTTTCTGAGAGACCACACTGGCTTAACTAATCCATGGTTATCAGTAAAGGTCAATCAGTATTTTGAATATGAAGAAGCTATTCAGGGTTAGCTTCCATGAATCATAAAGAATTGATCTGTCATCAAGAAAGTGATTTTTCCAAAATACAGTGTATGTAATCTTGTAAGTCTATAACCATATTTCAAGAATGGCTGTTTCCAGGAAAAGCTTGCTACTAAGTATTAGCTTAGTACTACATTTGAAATTTTAGTTTTTCATTGTGTGTGTTCTACAGTAAGTGATGGGGAGGGGTACAGGAACAGGGGAAAGAACAGTGGTGGCCTTTCTGATAACACTGGGGTGTAGTACATAGCACCAGGGGCATGCATGCCATTGCTGGGGTTATTCATAACTAACTGAATGAGAGTCCTTGCTGGTGGTTCCAAAATCGCAAATCTATTATTGTGACTGATACATTGTTATAAATAATGAATATTGTTATATTAAAATACTAATATTATTATTATAGTAAATCTATTATTCTGTATCAGACCGTTACTGAATAAGTAGTCTTATTTTTCTAGGCTCTTTAGAAGCCCTTAGTCTATTCTAGTCTTCATTTTAATAACCCATTTCATGATTTTTTGCTCACTTATATTATTTCTGCTCTGTTCCTTGCATGATAAATTCAAATCTTGGTTCAATACCCTTTGCTAAAATGACCTGTAACTAAGAATCATGAGCACAAGCATTATTCAGATCTAATTAAAAAGGGGGAAAGAATGCCTTATGACTGAACCTGTCTCAGCACGAGTTTACTCATGTATCTGAGAGGTGTCCCCCTTGTTCTTTACTTACTTTCTAGGATGTCTCAGCCAAGGCCACT
Source organism: Tragulus kanchil (assembly GCA_022376925.1). Classification (NCBI taxonomy): domain Eukaryota; kingdom Metazoa; phylum Chordata; class Mammalia; order Artiodactyla; family Tragulidae; genus Tragulus; species Tragulus kanchil. The sequence continues at coordinate 29,257,697 of JAIOJX010000024.1, forward strand.
TCACAGTGTGTTCTTAAATCCTTTACAGTGCCCCCTATGCTTCTGCATCTACTTGTACCATGTTCTTTCTTTGTTCTTCTGTGTGACTACATGCATGTCCATATCTTTTCCTGCCAGATTTTTCTCTTTTTTTTGACAGCACCAGGTCTTAGTTACCTCATATGGGCTCTAGTTCCCTGAATAGGAATCGAACCCAGGCCCCCTGCATTGGGAGCTCAGTGTCTTAGCCACTGGACCACCAGGAAATCCCTCCTGCCAGATCTTACATGCCTCTTAAAACTATTTCCTCTGTAAAATTCTGTAAATCTAATGGTTGATAGCTGGCTTCTTCTCAAATCAGATATATATGTATAAAAATCAAGTGATCTTCATGTATAACAAATCAGAGCTGATCGTGTCAATTAAAAATGGACTTAATGAAATAAACACAAATGAGTATTTTTTACACTCTACTAGCACCTTCATTTACATACGCATCTTTGCTATTTGAGGTTTTATGGAAGCTCAGACTTTGAGCCTACAATGTAGATTTTAAATCCCATTATAAGATGAGTATCTACTGTGTCTGTCCTGTTATGCTTAAAGAGTGAATGGAACTATAGTTGCTTTTATGGCCAAGGATATGCTAAAAGCAGACCAATCAGATATGTAATCGTATAGCTGCATGACTTTTTATGATAGGTTGCTACCTATGCCTGTTGTTAAAATTTCTTTATTGAAGTGTGTTTGACTTATTATATTGGTCTCAGGTGTTCAACATAGTGATTTGATATGTTCATACACTGCAAAATAATTACCATGATAAGTATTACTCAGCATCTGTTCCATACAGTATTATTGATTATATTCCTATGCTGAGTATTACATTGGTGTAACTCCTTTATTTTGTACCTGAGAGTTTGTGCTTCTCTGTCCCCCTTCTCTGGTTCACTCCTCCCTTAACCCCTCTCCCCTCTGGCACCACCAGTTTGCTCTCTCTGTTCATTAGTCTGTTTGTGTTTTGTTATGTTTGTTCCTTTGTTTTTTAGATTCCATATGTAAGTGAAGTCATACGGTTATTTGCCTTTCTCTGTCTGACTTCGTTTACTTAACCATAATATCCTCTGGTCCATCCATGTTGCAGATGGCAAGATTTCATTCATCTGGGAGCTGAGTCATGTCCCAGTGTGTGTGTGAGTGTGTGTATGTATGCCACATCTTCTTTATTCTTCTGTAGACTTTCAAAGTGGCAAAACATCTTAGAAGCAGCTTACAAAGAAATTATACTTACTAGATCGATATGTATATGTGTTCCATATTCCCAGAGAGAAAATCAGGTTATACCAAATTATGTTTAATGAATGCTGATTTTCATATTTTTGTTGTTGTTGAGACAGATTCCAATGGTAAAAATTTAGTGGGCTGTTATTTTATATTTATATCCATGATCACCTTCGGCTCTTTTATCTTTAGATAAAGTTTGAATTTCATACACATTTATGTCTGATGCTACTCTTACGTGATTAATGCTACTTTTTCTTAAATGTAGTCATGCCATATAAGAGATATCCAGCACCTAGAACACCATCTGTTTACCATAAAAATATCTGGTACACCTTGTCTTAGAATGATTATAAAAAATATTCAACACGGAATGTTTTCATTATGTATTTAAGAAATTCTTATTTATAAAGCTTGTGAATTCTAGAATTGAAAATATAATAAATCAGCAAATATAGAAGTGTAGTTCATTACCTCCTATAGGTAATCTAGTTGTTTAAGAGTAGATATTTGTTTGAATGACTCCAAAAAGTTGAAGTGTGGTAAAGGTAATGTATTTTATTGAAATAATGAGCCATTCCGTTAATCATACATTATGACTGTATATTTCTATTTTTAATAGCATAGTTGGGGTTAGAGAGGTATCCAACGTCATCCTAAGCAAGAATACTTGTGAGAAGGAAAGAGAGATTTGTTGGTTGAAGTCTTTGGGTAAATCGTTCATGCCTTATTTTGTACCTGAGAGTTTGTGCTTCTCTGTCCCCCTTCTCTGGTTCACTACTCCCTTAACCCCTCTCCCCTCTGGCACCACCAGTTTGCTCTCTCTGTTCATTAGTCTGTTTGTGTTTTGTTATGTTTGTTCCTTTGTTTTTTAGATTCCATATGTAAGTGAAGTCATACGGTTATTTGCCTTTCTCTGTCTGACTTCGTTTACTTAACCATAATATCCTCTGGTCCATCCATGTTGCAGATGGCAAGATTTCATTCATCTGGGAGCTGAGTCATGTCCCAGTGTGTGTGTGAGTGTGTGTATGTATGCCACATCTTCTTTATTCTTCTGTAGACTTTCAAAGTGGCAAAACATCTTAGAAGCAGCTTACAAAGAAATTATACTTACTAGATCGATATGTATATGTGTTCCATATTCCCAGAGAGAAAATCAGGTTATACCAAATTATGTTTAATGAATGCTGATTTTCATATTTTTGTTGTTGTTGAGACAGATTCCAATGGTAAAAATTTAGTGGGCTGTTATTTTATATTTATATCCATGATCACCTTCGGCTCTTTTATCTTTAGATAAAGTTTGAATTTCATACACATTTATGTCTGATGCTACTCTTACGTGATTAATGCTACTTTTTCTTAAATGTAGTCATGCCATATAAGAGATATCCAGCACCTAGAACACCATCTGTTTACCATAAAAATATCTGGTACACCTTGTCTTAGAATGATTATAAAAAATATTCAACACGGAATGTTTTCATTATGTATTTAAGAAATTCTTATTTATAAAGCTTGTGAATTCTAGAATTGAAAATATAATAAATCAGCAAATATAGAAGTGTAGTTCATTACCTCCTATAGGTAATCTAGTTGTTTAAGAGTAGATATTTGTTTGAATGACTCCAAAAAAAGTTGAAGTGTGGTAAAGGTAATGTATTTTATTGAAATAATGAGCCATTCCGTTAATCATACATTATGACTGTATATTTCTATTTTTAATAGCATAGTTGGGGTTAGAGAGGTATCCAACGTCATCCTAAGCAAGAATACTTGTGAGAAGGAAAAGAGAGATTTTGTGGTTAACTGGGTAATCTTGAAAGCGTTCCTTTGTGATGAATAAACTCCAGTCTCCAAAACCTTAGATTGGGTTGGAGGGGTGGGTAGTAGCCTGACACAGCCCCCGTGTATACTGACTGTAGTAGACTTCCTTCTCCTTGATTTCTGTGGCCAAGTCCTTTTCTCAAATGATATGTGAAAGCATACTTGTGGAGAGAAAAGACCAGATTTTTCATATAATAAGGCTTTTAGGAATCTTAAGTATATGAGGTTTGAGATGTATTATCCATTATAATGTCTGAGAGCTAAGGTTATATGTACCCTACCTATCAAATGCTCACCTCAGGGCCTTTTCTCCATCTGAGTTTGTAAATTCAGGTCAAGGACAGTCATGTGATAAACTCAACAAATCAGTATACTAAAAATCAAAAATTGGTGTATTCTATTAACCTCCACATGTTCATTGATGGTTTTGCTATTTCATAGTTGTGTGTGTGGCTTTGGACAAATTATTAGATGTCTTTAAGACTATGTTTATTCTTTGTAAGTTGAGGATAAAAATAATATCTTTATCTTCCTCTGGATTGGTATGTGGATTAAGTAAAATAATTTATGTAGTCCTTAACAGAGTAACATAGTTCTCAGTGACATAGTTAATAGTTCACAATAGCACAGTTACTAGAGCGTAACAGTTCATAGAAAAGTACCACAGTAACGTAGTTCTCAACAAGTAGTTATGTGATGATGACAGAAGTGGGTTTTTTTGTCTTTGTAAAATAGTAAAATGAAACAGCTGGACAGTAGTAAAATGAGAACGTTAGATTCTAAGATCACAAATTTTATTTATTTTCTGTCTTGAAAACACTTCAGACAACTAATTCACTCCGTTTTAGATCCCTTCTAGAATACAGGGAAGGCTGACTCTAGCATTTTCATTTAAAGAGCAGGACCTCTTATTGACAAATTATGGTTGTATATTCATTCTCTTTTAGACATACTTACATATTTTTTTACTAAGTCATTTCTGAGAAACCACATGCTAAAAGAAAGGTCAGGGACAAAAATAAACTGGCTTACCAATGGCATCTATTTAAAAACCACTGGAGATCAGCTTGGAATAAATGTTCGAGTGTATTTGTGTGGGCTCTCACATGCTGCCCATACGCAGTATAGATGTATGTCTGTATTAAGGTAAATGATCACTCTGGGCAAACTGGGGGACTCGCCCGATGAATCAGATCCAGACAAAAGTGAAACAGATGTAACTCTGAGATCCAAAAACAATGGAAAATTGATAAAAGAAAGCCTCTCTAAGTGGGTTTTAATAGAAGGAGGATTCTGCCTGTCAGGAAATCCACTACAGCTCAATAAGGAAAAGCAATGAAATGTTAGCACTTCACATATTTTCTCTCTTTATCTATAAATCAGAGGCTACCATAGGGATGTATATAATGGCTTTTGGATCATTTGAAGGAAATATAAAAGAGTGGAAACATTGGAGAACTGAATAATGTCACTTAACAGAACAGTGATGGAAGAGAATCTCCTCAAAATCTCCGCATATTATGTTTGCATTTCATCTCACGGGAGAGGAAGCGGGCAATCATACGCTGTGGGTCATACTTAAACAGAAAAGCTGAAAGGGCAAATCCATTTGGAAGCGTTCTCTGGCTGTAGGATCCTGAATGAAAATCAGATTCAGCTGCACACACAGTCCATGGACTCCTACCTGAGAAGAAAAGCCATTTTAATTTTTTTTTTTAATTTATTTCAGCTGTACCTGCGACATTGTGGGATCTCAGTTCCCTGACCAAGGAAAGCCATTTTAATTTTGAAGATGCATTTTGAATACAGATGTTACCACTCTCTCACCCCACCTCAAAGAGAGAAAAAAATGAGACAAAGCCCTAACTTTTTGTGTGTATTTATAACCTTGGTATGAAAAGAGCCTGAAGTATGTATATGGCCTTTTATTTGCTGTGACGTTGTGTCCTACTCCAAATTAACATTCTTTTTTTTTTTTTAATCTATGAGAAAGCAAAGTATCTGTTGCTTTTAAAAAGAGAACAGCAAATAAGATAGCCCTTTTTGAAAGTTACCTGTTATATGTTGTATACTTCTTTCTTCATATATATCTTTGACAGTCTTCCTGAAAACATGCAAAAAACAAAAATGGCAATCTATTTAAAACCACTGGAGATCAGCTTGGAATAAATGTTCGAGTGTATTTGTGTGGGCTCTCACATGCTGCCCATACGCAGTATAGATGTATGTCTGTATTAAGGTAAATGATCACTCTGGGCAAACTGGGGGACTCGCCCGATGAATCAGATCCAGACAAAAGTGAAACAGATGTAACTCTGAGATCCAAAAACAATGGAAAATTGATAAAAGAAAGCCTCTCTAAGTGGGTTTTAATAGAAGGAGGATTCTGCCTGTCAGGAAATCCACTACAGCTCAATAAGGAAAAGCAATGAAATGTTAGCACTTCACATATTTTCTCTCTTTATCTATAAATCAGAGGCTACCATAGGGATGTATATAATGGCTTTTGGATCATTTGAAGGAAATATAAAAGAGTGGAAACATTGGAGAACTGAATAATGTCACTTAACAGAACAGTGATGGAAGAGAATCTCCTCAAAATCTCCGCATATTATGTTTGCATTTCATCTCACGGGAGAGGAAGCGGGCAATCATACGCTGTGGGTCATACTTAAACAGAAAAGCTGAAAGGGCAAATCCATTTGGAAGCGTTCTCTGGCTGTAGGATCCTGAATGAAAATCAGATTCAGCTGCACACACAGTCCATGGACTCCTACCTGAGAAGAAAAGCCATTTTAATTTTTTTTTTTAATTTATTTCAGCTGTACCTGCGACATTGTGGGATCTCAGTTCCCTGACCAAGGAAAGCCATTTTAATTTTGAAGATGCATTTTGAATACAGATGTTACCACTCTCTCACCCCACCTCAAAGAGAGAAAAAAATGAGACAAAGCCCCTAACTTTTTTGTGTGTATTTATAACCTTGGTATGAAAAGAGCCTGAAGTATGTATATGGCCTTTTATTTGCTGTGACGTTGTGTCCTACTCCAAATTAACATTCTTTTTTTTTTTTTAATCAATGAGAAAGCAAAATATCTGTTGCTTATAAAAAAGAGAACAGCAAATAAGATAGCAACCTCAATGGGGAGAATAGTAAGGAATTAACTGATATAATGTAGATTGTGATGTAGCAGATACAGTGTGGTTGTTACTGTTTAAAGCCTAGTTATCTCATATTGTTGTATACTTCTTTCTTCATATATATCTTTGACAGTCTTCCTTAAAGATATATGTCTACATATATCCTGTATTCTTTAAGGGAGACATATCTATATCTTTAAGGAAGAGTATTAAATGCATCCATCCTCCCCACTAGTCTCTATCCCTTAGGGGACTGTATTTTCAGATACTGTCCGTTGTACATAGTGATTTATCTTTGTCATCATGCCAAGTGCTTATCTAAAGGCCTTAGATGGATGTACAGTTTTAACTTAGTGAACACTTCAGTAAGAAAATTCAGTGCTTGTAGGAGAAACTGTTGCAAACAGACCACTTAGACATGAATTTCTGCTGATGGTCTCAGTGGCAGCTCTTGTTTGGAGGCTCCTGTGATTGGTATCTCAGGGTGCTTCATTCACACTTGCTGAGTCACCAAAATAGTGTTCTGTCTCTTGAAAGGGAGACCTTGTTTTAAAGAGGCTTTATCTGGACACTTTTTGCCCCCAGAAAAGATCTTCAAGGAACTTTCCTTTCTTAGTTTTACAGCACAGACCATAAAGTTGTTTTGGAGGATGAAACGTTTCTGAAATTTTTGAGATCCTTATTTCATCCCGGTTGTGCTTTTAAACATCTAGAGGGTGGGTGGAAGTGTGTGTCGTTTTTGTCTTAGGGCAGTGTTGTGACTAAGCTTTACTGGGGTCACGTTGCCAGGTTTCCTTCCTCCCACCTCTAAATGGCAGCTCTCAAGCTTTGGGCAGGTTACTAATCTCTTTAGGCCACAGTGTCCTCTTTTATGAAATCAGAATAATGGTATCTTCTATATAATGTTGTGGAATAAAATTAGAAAATGCATAGAAAGTATTGAGATAGGTGGGAAACTCAAACGATTAATCAATAAATAATACATGTTGCTGTCATCTTCAGTATTGTATACAGTCATCAACATAGCGAGGTTACTACTTGTTTTTCATTGATCGGATACTAATTTTGCAACATACAAAACATTATTTGCATTTATATGGCTTATAACCTAGTAAACAATATTTCTAAGCAAGTAACTTGAATGAAATCCTGAAAAGAGAATTATCCCTGAAAATATTGGCCCTCAGAGGGGAGAGATTGCTTCTAATTGGGGGAGTTTTAAAAGACTCTGGGTTCTGTGCTGGTCTTCATAAATCCTAAAAGAGTTTCAGAAGGCTTAAGACAATGACGAGACATTCCTGGACAGGAGACTGTAAACCATCATCTGGTTACTACCAGCCAGACGTGATGTAGTACGTATTACCTGAATTCGAAATCATCACTATAAATGTTTTAATGCATATACTCTTGAGGTCTGTTTCATGTTTGTTTACACTTGAAATTGAGGTTCAGAGAGGTTAACTGACTTACCCAAGACAACACAGCCAGAGAAGGAGTAACAGAGTTGGAAATTGAATCCAGGTCTACCTGACTCCAAAACATGTACTCCCTGCTCCACTGCCTTCAGTGTAGTTAGAGCAAAGCGAGAACTGACTCGCCATCGCTGGTAGAAAACTCCTGTGATTGGTATCTCAGGGTGCTTCATTCACACTTGCTGAGTCACCAAAATAGTGTTCTGTCTCTTGAAAGGGAGACCTTGTTTTAAAGAGGCTTTATCTGGACACTTTTTGCCCCCAGAAAAGATCTTCAAGGAACTTTCCTTTCTTAGTTTTACAGCACAGACCATAAAGTTGTTTTGGAGGATGAAACGTTTCTGAAATTTTTGAGATCCTTATTTCATCCCGGTTGTGCTTTTAAACATCTAGAGGGTGGGTGGAAGTGTGTGTCGTTTTGTCTTAGGGCAGTGTTGTGACTAAGCTTTACTGGGGTCACGTTGCCAGGTTTCCTTCCTCCCACCTCTAAATGGCAGCTCTCAAGCTTTGGGCAGGTTACTAATCTCTTTAGGCCACAGTGTCCTCTTTTATGAAATCAGAATAATGGTATCTTCTATATAATGTTGTGGAATAAAATTAGAAAATGCATAGAAAGTATTGAGATAGGTGGGAAACTCAAACGATTAATCAATAAATAATACATGTTGCTGTCATCTTCAGTATTGTATACAGTCATCAACATAGCGAGGTTACTACTTGTTTTTCATTGATCGGATACTAATTTTGCAACATACAAAACATTATTTGCATTTATATGGCTTATAACCTAGTAAACAATATTTCTAAGCAAGTAACTTGAATGAAATCCTGAAAAGAGAATTATCCCTGAAAATATTGGCCCTCAGAGGGGAGAGATTGCTTCTAATTGGGGGAGTTTTAAAAGACTCTGGGTTCTGTGCTGGTCTTCATAAATCCTAAAAGAGTTTCAGAAGGCTTAAGACAATGACGAGACATTCCTGGACAGGAGACTGTAAACCATCATCTGGTTACTACCAGCCAGACGTGATGTAGTACGTATTACCTGAATTCGAAATCATCACTATAAATGTTTTAATGCATATACTCTTGAGGTCTGTTTCATGTTTGTTTACACTTGAAATTGAGGTTCAGAGAGGTTAACTGACTTACCCAAGACAACACAGCCAGAGAAGGAGTAACAGAGTTGGAAATTGAATCCAGGTCTACCTGACTCCAAAACATGTACTCCCTGCTCCACTGCCTTCAGTGTAGTTAGAGCAAAGCGTGAACTGAGACGTCGAGAAACCATCAGCTGGTAGAAAACTCACAATTCCTTACATTCTGAGAAAGCCTTACAGTTGAATTCCACAGTAATGATGCTAATTTATCTGGAAAGATTTCACGTCTAATCACAGTAATTGCCCCAGGGACTCAGAACAGGGAGGTGGGAGACTCTCACTTTCCCTCTGTTCTTTTGTGCTGTCTGGATGTTTACCACTCATTTGTTCTGTACCTATTCAAGAGAAAGCAAGTATCCACAGTGCCTGAATAACAGAGCACCACTGTTTCCAGTTCTCAGTCCAGCAGTCTTGCTAAACTCTCTGATCAATTTTAGTTATGCATTTCTATGTTTTGAATTTTTTTATGTACATAGTAATATCCACAAGTTATAAAACTTTAATCTACCTTTCCAGTTTTGTCACCTTGGTACATTTTATTGATTTTGACTTTCCAGTGGCCAGGAACTTTAGTAGGATATTAAATAGAAGTTTTGATATCCATATCTCATTACTCACCAGAGGGAAAGCTTGATTATGACACTGTTATGTACTATTTCTACTTTAGGGTTTTTGTAGATACCCTTATTAAGAAGTTTCATTTTCACTTATCAGGAGTTTTTATCATTAATGAATGCTAAAGTATACTATTGCTTTATTTTGTACCTATTTAAGATTATATAATATTTCTTTCTGAAATATTGGTGTAATAAATAACATTTTTTTCTATTGTTAAACCAATATTTCATTGTTGGAGTAAGCCCAACTTATTCAAGATGTGTTCTCCTTGTATCAATATGTTGTTAAAATTGACTTGCTGCTATTTTGTTTAGTACTTTCCATCTATTTCATGAATAACCTTGGAGTTTCAGAAGGCTTAAGACAATGACGAGACATTCCTGGACAGGAGACTGTAAACCATCATCTGGTTACTACCAGCCAGCGTAAACCAAAAAAAATTTTGTTTTAATGCATATACTCTTGAGGTCTGTTTCATGTTTGTTTACACTTGAAATTGAGGTTCAGAGAGGTTAACTGACTTACCCAAGACAACACAGCCAGAGAAGGAGTAACAGAGTTGGAAATTGAATCCAGGTCTACCTGACTCCAAAACATGTACTCCCTGCTCCACTGCCTTCAGTGTAGTTAGAGCAAAGCGTGAACTGAGACGTCGAGAAACCATCAGCTGGTAGAAAACTCACAATTCCTTACATTCTGAGAAAGCCTTACAGTTGAATTCCACAGTAATGATGCTAATTTATCTGGAAAGATTTCACGTCTAATCACAGTAATTGCCCCAGGGACTCAGAACAGGGAGGTGGGAGACTCTCACTTTCCCTCTGTTCTTTTGTGCTGTCTGGATGTTTACCACTCATTTGTTCTGTACCTATTCAAGAGAAAGCAAGTATCCACAGTGCCTGAATAACAGAGCACCACTGTTTCCAGTTCTCAGTCCAGCAGTCTTGCTAAACTCTCTGATCAATTTTAGTTATGCATTTCTATGTTTTGAATTTTTTTATGTACATAGTAATATCCACAAGTTATAAAACTTTAATCTACCTTTCCAGTTTTGTCACCTTGGTACATTTTATTGATTTTGACTTTCCAGTGGCCAGGAACTTTAGTAGGATATTAAATAGAAGTTTTGATATCCATATCTCATTACTCACCAGAGGGAAAGCTTGATTATGACACTGTTATGTACTATTTCTACTTTAGGGTTTTTGTAGATACCCTTATTAAGAAGTTTCATTTTCACTTATCAGGAGTTTTTATCATTAATGAATGCTAAAGTATACTATTGCTTTATTTTGTACCTATTTAAGATTATATAATATTTCTTTCTGAAATATTGGTGTAATAAATAACATTTTTTTCTATTGTTAAACCAATATTTCATTGTTGGAGTAAGCCCAACTTATTCAAGATGTGTTCTCCTTGTATCAATATGTTGTTAAAATTGACTTGCTGCTATTTTGTTTAGTACTTTCCATCTATTTCATGAATAACCTTGGCTTATAATTTTTCTTTCTTGCATTGTCCTTGTCATGTTTGGATTTCATAGTTACATAGTTTCATAATACAAGTTAAGGAGTGTTCCTTTCCTGTAGAAGAATTTCTGTAAGATTGAAATGATTCCTTTCTTGAATATTTGATATTGTAGGTAAAATCATAAGCCTAAGATAGAAAAATTTGGGGCAGTTAATTCAGTTTATTTTTAAATGTATGCCTGTAGGATAACTCATGTTTTCTATTTCTTCTTGGTCATGTTTTTATAGAATTCTTTCCACTTAGTTTAAATATTTGATTTGTTAATATAAAATCTTCTGTTTCCATTTTTTCTACAGAATTATTTTTCTCATTCTGAGAGAGGGAGAAATCAGTTTAATGTAATGCTTAACATTTGGGGAAATAAATAAGGAAAGGGATATTTTCTGACTTTGTTTAATAGGGATCTATGTCTTCAGGTTCAAAAAAAATTGTTTATTATTATGACTACCAAGGCTTACATATAAAATCATCCTTATTTTATGAGAGTATCCGGTCCACGAGTATGGTATCTCTGTCAGTTTCTTTGTGTGTGTTCGACACTCAGTCGTGTCGGACTGTTTGTGACCCTGGGGTCTGTAGCCTGCCAGGCTTCTCTGTCCGTGGAATTCTCTGAGCACAAATACTGGAGTGGGTTGCTATTTCCCTCTCCAGGAGATCTTCCCAACCTTGGGATCGAACCTAGGTCTCCTGCACTCAAGACAGATTCTTTACCATCTGAGCCACCAGGGAATTTATTTAGGTATCCTTTAATATCTCTCAGTGTTGCTTTATAATTTTCATGATGTAGATGGTATAGATATTTTAGGTTTGTCTCTAAGCTGTTTATATTTTGATGTTATTATAAGTGATATTTTTAGAAAATTACATTTTCTAAGTATTCATTGCTAGTTTATAGAAATAAATTTTAATATAATGACCTTGAATCTGATAGCTCTACTAAGTCCTAGCAGTTGTTTTGAAGATTTTTAAAGATTTTTTCCATGGGCAGCCCTGTAAAGACTGCCTTCTCTATTCCTGATCTGAATGCATTTCCTTACTTTTCTTTGACTGTTGCCCTGGGTTGGCCGTCTAGCACAGTGTTGGATAGAAGCAGTGAGAGCAGGCCCGCTGCTCCGTCCTAGGAATGACATTTCATGTTAAGGAGTGTTCCTTTCCTGTAGAAGAATTTCTGTAAGATTGAAATGATTCCTTTCTTGAATATTTGATATTGTAGGTAAAATCATAAGCCTAAGATAGAAAAATTTGGGGCAGTTAATTCAGTTTATTTTTAAATGTATGCCTGTAGGATAACTCATGTTTTCTATTTCTTCTTGGTCATGTTTTTATAGAATTCTTTCCACTTAGTTTAAATATTTGATTTGTTAATATAAAATCTTCTGTTTCCATTTTTTCTACAGAATTATTTTTCTCATTCTGAGAGAGGGAGAAATCAGTTTAATGTAATGCTTAACATTTGGGGAAATAAATAAGGAAAGGGATATTTTCTGACTTTGTTTAATAGGGATCTATGTCTTCAGGTTCAAAAAAAATTGTTTATTATTATGACTACCAAGGCTTACATATAAAATCATCCTTATTTTATGAGAGTATCCGGTCCACGAGTATGGTATCTCTGTCAGTTTCTTTGTGTGTGTTCGACACTCAGTCGTGTCGGACTGTTTGTGACCCTGGGGTCTGTAGCCTGCCAGGCTTCTCTGTCCGTGGAATTCTCTGAGCACAAATACTGGAGTGGGTTGCTATTTCCCTCTCCAGGAGATCTTCCCAACCTTGGGATCGAACCTAGGTCTCCTGCACTCAAGACAGATTCTTTACCATCTGAGCCACCAGGGAATTTATTTAGGTATCCTTTAATATCTCTCAGTGTTGCTTTATAATTTTCATGATGTAGATGGTATAGATATTTTAGGTTTGTCTCTAAGCTGTTTATATTTTGATGTTATTATAAGTGATATTTTTAGAAAATTACATTTTCTAAGTATTCATTGCTAGTTTATAGAAATAAATTTTAATATAATGACCTTGAATCTGATAGCTCTACTAAGTCCTAGCAGTTGTTTTGAAGATTTTTAAAGATTTTTTCCATGGGCAGCCCTGTAAAGACTGCCTTCTCTATTCCTGATCTGAATGCATTTCCTTACTTTTCTTTGACTGTTGCCCTGGGTTGGCCGTCTAGCACAGTGTTGGATAGAAGCAGTGAGAGCAGGCTGCCTGCCCTTGCTCCGTCTGAGAGAGAATGAGTTCATTTCACCATGAGGTATCATGTTAGCTGGAAACTTTTCATATGTAGTCTTTATCACTTTGAGAAATTCCTTTCTATTCGTAGCTTTCTGAGAGTTTTTATTATGAATGTAAATCTGTCTAATGCATTTTCCATGTCTGTTGTCATTACATGGACTCTTCTATTCTGTTGAAAATGTTAATTATGTTCATTGTCTAAACAGAAAAGTTAAAGCAACTAAAATATCTAGATAAAAATCACTTGGGTATGATATATTCTTTTTTTTTTTTTTTTTAAAGATTTATTTATTTTGGGCGGGGGTTGGGGAGGGAGGGGAGCTGGCAGGCCACTTCTATTGGTCTTTCATTTCTCTATTTTCATCCATCTTTGTTCTTTTTGGCCCGTGTAGGCCTCCCGTCGCAGTGGCCTCTGTCGTCGCAGAGCACCGGCTCTGGGCGCATGCGCTCCAGAGCTCCGGCTCGGTGATTGGACACATCAGTCCAGCTGCTCCGCGGCACGTGGGATCTTCCCAGGCCAGGGCTCCAAACGGCGCCCCTTGCACTGCAAGGCGGTGTCCTAATCCACTGCACCACCAGGGGAAGCCCTATTCTTCTTTTTGATTTATGGCTACATTCTCTTTACTGGAATTCTAAGAGTTTTTATATCTGTTTATAAAGATAATTGGTCTGTAATTTTTTTTTTTAATTTTCTTTGTGGATTTTTTTTAATTTTAATTTTTATTTTACTTGTTACTTTTGCAGAGGTTTGTTGTTTACAGATATGCATGATCCCAGATTAGTCATATGTGTAATTTTTTAATAATGTGTTTTGCTTTATTTGACTCAAACTGAATTTGGAAGTGTTACTTCCTGCTGTTTTCTGACTGATTCTTCTGTCATATTTGGGAATTACATCTTTCATATAATTGATTCATTTCATTTTGTGTCAACTTTATTGGCATAAAGCTTTTTCTACTTACACTGTGTGATTTTTTAAAATATCTGTAGGATATCTGGTGATACCCCCTTATTCTTGATATTTTTGCCTTACCCTTTCTCTCCTTTTGTAGAGATGTTTCAATTTTGTTTCAAGAACTAACTTTTTTGTTTAATAATTTTTACCCATCTTTGTCTTTTTTGTTTTTTTGCTTTTTATTACTAACATATTTATCCTTCTGTTGTATGTAGCCCTCCTGATAAGGCATGGACTTAGGGCACTCTGCTCAAATACTCTGAAGATTCATGGTGGCATCGAATGTTCTCTTCACTCTGGTTTGTTTGAACTCAGACATCTCCTAACCCTGTGTAAACTCTGGCATTTGGTGATGTTACTGCTTTTCAGTAGTTACACTTTGCCTCTTCATTATTATTTTTCTGCGTTTGTGCAGGTTCGCCCTGTGAACACACAGGGTGTCTGATGTACAATCAAGAGGACCCCTTGGGTTATTCTGGGGGACCCCAGTACAGATTCCTAAAACTCTGCTTTTCAGTAGCTTTCTCCTCCATGGTCCTGTGCCCTATAGATTCCAGCTGCCTCGCAGATGCCCTGCACTTGCACCTCTGTCTCCTCAGCTGGGTCTGCCAGGGTCTGCTCAATGCTCTTTGGGATCCCCTTCCCTTGCTGTATGGTCCAGAAATTGCCTCCAGACAAAAAGCTGGGGTGATTATAGGATGACCTTTGTTGTTTCTCCTCTTGTGATGGCAGTACTGCCTATTATCCAGTGTTGTCTTATGTATCTTATGTCTAGCTGTTTAAGGTAGAAGAGCAAATCCATTCCATTTACTCCATCACCAACCAGAAATAGAAGTTTTTTTTAATCACATACTTATATATCTAGTGAAGTGACTTCATATTTAAAATCAGTTATGACTGTCTCTAAGAATAAATCCCACATTTGCGAGCTTAAATGAATAATTGTTCATTCTCGGCCTGCTTAGGATTTTAATGTTACTGCCATGGAGATACTTTTATAGGCAAGCTGGCAGAGAGGAGCCTGTTTCAGTGGATGCTAGTTTTGTTTCATTGTAAGTTTCTTTCTAAGTCAGTTGGTGTATGCGTAAGACTTGCTGATGATTTTGCCATTGTCTTTTTTAATCTCTTTGTCTTAAGAGAAAATAGTAGGTGTATTGTTATCTTAACCTTGAGGAGGGCTTTGCAAAACTGCCAGTTTCAAAAAAAAGAGGGAGAAAATAATGAGAACTGCTGGCTGGCATTTTTATTTTATTTAGCAAGTAAAAACAACTCATTGAGCCAGAACTTACTTACATTAGGGCTCTGGCAGGCTATAGCTAAGAATTACTAGTCTTTCAAAATCCAAATAGGAATTACTCAAAACCTGTAGTAATAACCTTGTACTTACCACTTCTGTGCCTCTATACTGAAGGAAAATACCTAGTTTTGCTTTTCTTTTGTATGTAAAAAATTCATTCATCTTAAGCTAATATCTAGCTTTCTGAAAAACAATTTAATCCGAAATTCCTTTTTAATAAGTTCATGGGCTTTGGAGGGAGGGGCATGCTGAGAAGTGAAGCTATTTTTTTTTTCCATCATTTGTCACCTTGAGTGGATCTGAGTAGCGTTTCTAAAAGTTCTTAGGACACTCAGTCACCTATATGTTAGTCCTAAAAGACAATTTCAACTAGGCTATCTCTTCCTTTGTTAGCTTCTGTGTAAATGAGATGTCTTATCTGACTCCACAGGAAAAGGTGTTTCTGGTTAACTCTCTGGTAGCACCTACTATGTCACCACCTCTTAAGGTCAGGTTACAAAAAGACATGGTTTATTCGTGTTGGATAGTTATCATCAGAGATCTTCCTTCTGGGGTCTAGTGTAGTACTTGGTATAGACTTCAGATCCCTCCATGGAGTGATTCCTTTATTTATATTGAGCATACTCTTTCATACTGTAGGATGATGTACCATGATTTTCAAAGGTTCTTCTACTAAGAATTAGAAATTCGTTTTGTGTAGAGTGAATCATCTCTATTATCGACAAAAGTGGATTCCCATCGGTGGAGCCTTCTTCCCCATGAGGTTGTTCCACCGTCTTCCACATTAGAAAATAACGTGATGATGGCAAGATGGCAGAAAGAGGGGGAGCTTTGGGCTATAGATTTTTCGTTATTCTAACATTATGTGTTCCCACAGCAGAGGGAACAGTTCTTGGGGACTGCAGCATCTAGCTTTAAACAGTTTGTTTAAAGTTCTTGCTAGAAAGAAATCGCATTATACCACAGTGCCTCTTTATGTTGTTTTCTATAGCAGATACAGAAATTCCTCCTCTTGAGAAGCTCACAGTGACTTACTATATTCCATAAAACTCATTCCAACCACTTTCTGAACTTAGTTTGCTAAAAGTGTAGATAAATAAGAGGGATTTGAGAATACCCCTTATTCCAACCACCCCCTTCCCCCAATATAGAAGTATTAACTCTATAACGCAGTCCCAGTGTGACCTCTTTCAAAATCCAAATAGGAATTACTCAAAACCTGTAGTAATAACCTTGTACTTCCTTTTGTATGGTAATTTGCTTTTCTTGTATGTAAAAATTCATTTATCTTAAGCTAATATCTAGCTTTCTGAAAAACAATTTAATCCGAAATTCCTTTTTAATAAGTTCATGGGCTTTGGAGGGAGGGGCATGCTGAGAAGTGAAGCTATTTTTTTTTTCCATCATTTGTCACCTTGAGTGGATCTGAGTAGCGTTTCTAAAAGTTCTTAGGACACTCAGTCACCTATATGTTAGTCCTAAAAGACAATTTCAACTAGGCTATCTCTTCCTTTGTTAGCTTCTGTGTAAATGAGATGTCTTATCTGACTCCACAGGAAAAGGTGTTTCTGGTTAACTCTCTGGTAGCACCTACTATGTCACCACCTCTTAAGGTCAGGTTACAAAAAGACATGGTTTATTCGTGTTGGATAGTTATCATCAGAGATCTTCCTTCTGGGGTCTAGTGTAGTACTTGGTATAGACTTCAGATCCCTCCATGGAGTGATTCCTTTATTTATATTGAGCATACTCTTTCATACTGTAGGATGATGTACCATGATTTTCAAAGGTTCTTCTACTAAGAATTAGAAATTCGTTTTGTGTAGAGTGAATCATCTCTATTATCGACAAAAGTGGATTCCCATCGGTGGAGCCTTCTTCCCCATGAGGTTGTTCCACCGTCTTCCACATTAGAAAATAACGTGATGATGGCAAGATGGCAGAAAGAGGGGGAGCTTTGGGCTATAGATTTTTCGTTATTCTAACATTATGTGTTCCCACAGCAGAGGGAACAGTTCTTGGGGACTGCAGCATCTAGCTTTAAACAGTTTGTTTAAAGTTCTTGCTAGAAAGAAATCGCATTATACCACAGTGCCTCTTTATGTTGTTTTCTATAGCAGATACAGAAATTCCTCCTCTTGAGAAGCTCACAGTGACTTACTATATTCCATAAAACTCATTCCAACCACTTTCTGAACTTAGTTTGCTAAAAGTGTAGATAAATAAGAGGGATTTGAGAATACCCCTTATTCCAACCACCCCCTTCCCCCAATATAGAAGTATTAACTCTATACACGTTCAGTCCCAGTGGTGACCCATAATTCCGCAAAGTGGATATAGAAACTAATTTTGAAAGTGAATGCTATTTTCCTGTTACTATTTTCAAAAATACATGTGCTGATTTAAGGGAAAAGCTCAGCTAGGAAATAAGCTGAAGCTCCAGTACTTTGGCCACTTGATGCAAAGAGCCAGCTCATTGGAAAAGACCCTGGTGCGGGGAAGGATTGAGGATGGAAGGAGAAGACGGGTGGCAGAGGACAAGACGGTTAGATGGCATCACCAAATCAACGGACATGAATCTGAGCAAACTCTGGGACATAGTGAAGGGTGGGGAAGCCTGGAGTGCTGCAGTCCATGGGGTGGCAAAGAGTCAGACACAACGTAGCAACTAAACGACAACTACGGGCAAGGAAGAAGTTTCCGTAACCCTCTTAGGGTCCTTCGCTGGATGTGTCAATTCTGACAAATTAGCAGGAGAAAAAGCATATAGGTTCATTTATTTAGGATGTTTTACATGACACGAGAGCCTTCATAAGGAAGTGAAGGCCGAGGGAGTAGACCTGTGTATTCTCTGCTGTGCTTGTGAAGAGTGGGCAGTCATGAGGCAGGGTGACAGAGAGTGCGAGGTAACGGTACCCAGGAGTGGAAAGCGGCAGGAAACTTGGCAAGGTCTGTTTGTTTGGATTGCATTTAATATCCCTTTGTTTTTGGAGATAAGGATGTTCTTTTACTTGATATAGGGAGGGCACTTCCCACATGAGAAAATAACGTGATGATGGCAAGATGGCAGAAAGAGGGGGAGCTTTGGGCTATAGATTTTTCGTTATTCTAACATTATGTGTTCCCACAGCAGAGGGAACAGTTCTTGGGGACTGCAGCATCTAGCTTTAAACAGTTTGTTTAAAGTTCTTGCTAGAAAGAAATCGCATTATACCACAGTGCCTCTTTATGTTGTTTTCTATAGCAGATACAGAAATTCCTCCTCTTGAGAAGCTCACAGTGACTTACTATATTCCATAAAACTCATTCCAACCACTTTCTGAACTTAGTTTGCTAAAAGTGTAGATAAATAAGAGGGATTTGAGAATACCCCTTATTCCAACCACCCCCTTCCCCCAATATAGAAGTATTAACTCTATACACGTTCAGTCCCAGTGGTGACCCATAATTCCGCAAAGTGGATATAGAAACTAATTTTGAAAGTGAATGCTATTTTCCTGTTACTATTTTCAAAAATACATGTGCTGATTTAAGGGAAAAGCTCAGCTAGGAAATAAGCTGAAGCTCCAGTACTTTGGCCACTTGATGCAAAGAGCCAGCTCATTGGAAAAGACCCTGGTGCGGGGAAGGATTGAGGATGGAAGGAGAAGACGGGTGGCAGAGGACAAGACGGTTAGATGGCATCACCAAATCAACGGACATGAATCTGAGCAAACTCTGGGACATAGTGAAGGGTGGGGAAGCCTGGAGTGCTGCAGTCCATGGGGTGGCAAAGAGTCAGACACAACGTAGCAACTAAACGACAACTACGGGCAAGGAAGAAGTTTCCGTAACCCTCTTAGGGTCCTTCGCTGGATGTGTCAATTCTGACAAATTAGCAGGAGAAAAAGCATATAGGTTCATTTATTTAGGATGTTTTACATGACACGAGAGCCTTCATAAGGAAGTGAAGGCCGAGGGAGTAGACCTGTGTATTCTCTGCTGTGCTTGTGAAGAGTGGGCAGTCATGAGGCAGGGTGACAGAGAGTGCGAGGTAACGGTACCCAGGAGTGGAAAGCGGCAGGAAACTTGGCAAGGTCTGTTTGTTTGGATTGCATTTAATATCCCTTTGTTTTTGGAGATAAGGATGTTCTTTTACTTGATATAGGGAGGGCACTTCCCACATGAGAATTTTGTTTTAGGGGAAAAGGGTGAGAGGTCTGGGAGGGAGAGTAACCTTTCTTCTGCCATTTTCTTGAAATCCTTTACCTTAAAGTATTCAATATGCCAAGGTGCCGTATTTGGCAGGGGGTTTTACAAACCCCAATCAGCAATTCCCATGCCCATCTCGAGAAAAAGCATGTCTTTATGCCTTCTGTTTTATGTATTGCTCATTTATTTTTGGCTGTGCCGGGACTCTGTGAGTGCTCAGGCTTTCTCCAGTTGCAGCGAGCGGGGGCTGCTCTCTAGCTGTGGGCTTCTCATTGCGGTGGCTTCTCTTGTGTGGTGCATAGGCTTCAGTAGTTGCAACACATGGCCTAAGTAGTTGTGGTGCATGGCCTTAGTTGTTCCGAGACTTATGGAATCTTCCTGGATCAGGGATTGGACCCCTGTCCCCTGCACTGGCAGGCGGGATTCCTATGCACTGTGCTACCAGGGAAGGCCTCCTTGTTCCTTCTTAATACGACTGACCACTGATGCTGGCACCACTGACTGCATCCAAGGAATATCCTAATGTCCCAAATTTGGGCTTAGTAGAAGAGACTATTTATTTTCTCCTACACCAATGGCAACAAGGTGAACAGTTTTCAAAGGTGACTTTACCAGGAATCCAAGAGGAAGTTAAATGATAGAAATGTAATAGTTTGTAGAGCACAGATGCCTTGCATGAAAGAAGCTTAAGGTTTAACTAAGATTGGCTGAAATAACTTCCCAGAATATAGATCAAAAGTGTTGTTGTTTCTTTCTCTTCATCACTCTCTGATGAAACCTGCAGAATGTTCAGGCAGATCCTATCCTTCACTGAAGTTTGTCCACTTTCTCTGTTTCTGAAAGCTATTATTTGGATTTCACGTCAGCCATATGGTCTTTGTGGAAGTTTTGAATCCGTTTACTTCCTCTGGCTGCCTGCTCTGGAAAGCATAAAGACTTGTGTACACTTCCAAGCTCAGAGCCTGTTAGACTCTTTCCAACGGCAGGCATGTCCCAGCTCTTTGTACTCAATGAGTTTTCTCTGGCAAACTCAGTCTTATCTATTTCTTTTGCCATCCTTTCTACTTTTCAGAGAAATAGGGTTTTCTTAAGACTTAGACTATTAAAAATATATGTTATCATGTGCATTCTATTTGAAGTAATCACCAAGGTTTTTAAATATGCATATGGTGAGTGATAGAAGAATTAAAAAGAAAGATAGCCTTCTTTCTCCAGGTGAATATGCACATCCTATTTTATTCTGTTTTCCTAATACCAAATATACTTCCCTGGTGGATCAGACGATAAAGAATCTGCCTGCAGTGCCGGAGATCTGGGTTTGGTCCCTGGGTCGGGAGATCCCCTGGCAAAGGATATGGCAACCCACTCCAGTATTCTTGCCTGAAAAATTCCATGGACAGAGGAGCCTGGTGGGCTGCAATCCATGGGGTCACGAAAAGAGTCAAACACAACTGAGCAACTAACAGTTTCACTTTCAATACCAAATAGCCATCCATAGAGATGTACACCTGTTACTGGTGTCTTGAGGTAGACTTTGAACAAAGGAGAAGTTTTCTGTGAAAGGGTTGTGTACTTATTTTTTCTCTGGTTATTGTTTGTGTTTTATTTCAGTCTTTGTTTCTCTTGGCTTTCCTCCTAGTGGCAATCTGTTTCTCTTCTATTTTTCTTTACATCTGAAAGTCTCCTACACTGCTTCCAACTTTATTTTTGTATTAAAATTTAATCCTCAAAATATGGGGTTTCGAGTTTGTGATTCATAGTTAAACACATGTTAAACGTTGGTTCTCCAGGTTAGATCATACTGAACGTAAAGAAAGAAGGAGGAAGTGGACGTGGTTCCCTGGGCCGCAGGAGAAAGTTCTGCACTCTAAAAGTTCTTGTTCTTTTCTAGGAGTCCAATGTGCTGATTGCTGCTAACAGTCAAGGTACAATTAAGGTAAACTCTTTTATCCATCTCCATTTTGGGGATATAACAGACACTTTAACATGGAAATACAAAGTTGTACTAAGCCTTAGAGAGCATGCCAGATCCTGGGCCTCCTTGGAAATGGCTGTGATTAAAGGGGAAAACAGTAGGTAGCTTACAACTATGGAGAAGATGGTAGGACTTGTTGGAAGTTATACAGACCAGGAAGGAACAGAATGACCGCCAGACAAAGACCCTGCAGGCCCCTCGCTGTTCAGCTTGTTACGCAGTGCAGCGCCACCACCCACCAGCCGTGTGGAATCACCGCCTCCAGCCAGCATAATCCTTGCTGACAAGTACTCATAATAGCCCTCACATTCGGTGTCTTTTCTCAGCCATTTCTTCTACTCTTTGTAACTGATCGTTGCTGGTTCTTATTTTTAGTTTAGCACCATCACCATTACTTTGTATGATAAGGTACTACTTTAATAACTGACAAAATATCTTGACACCCAGATGATGCACTAGAAAATGAAATAATAGAAAAAGACAGGATTTTATGTCGTGAATACCTTGATCACTGTGAGATATTTGTTATTGCAAGAAATAGATTAAAATTCTAAACAGCATTACCAAACATTTTTCTTATGAATGTGGAGAGATACCAACATGATACTCCCAAAATGTTATATTCACACTTTGCATCAGTCAGTTCATTTATCTGTATTTTTTATGTAGTTTATCGCTAGCTAACTGTAGAGGTAACTAACCTGAAAAGGTTCATGCAGCTATTGAATTGAAAGTAAGAATGGATTAATATCTAACTGCTTCCAATTCTTTGTCATTTTAACAGTTGGGAAATGATTACTTGGTTTGTTTCTTTATTTAAAATGTAATAGACTGACTATAAACTTTTTATATATTTGAAAACTATTTTATTATACTTACTGGTTTTTTCTCCCTATTAGGTGCTAGAGTTGGTATGAAAGGTTTGCTCAAGTTGAATTGTACTTGATCCTGCTGACGTACATCTGCAGCTGACAATAAGAGAAGACAGGAACTGTCTTGAGATGCCTCTCCCCAAAGTCACCATGGGTTTTCAGTTTGTTTTGAATATTTTTTCTTTTCCTTTTTCTTCCTCCTTTATGACCTTCGGGACATTGGGAATACCCAGTGAACTTTCCACCATCAATGTAACTCTATGGACTTTGCTGCTGTTGGTGGTATGGTTATCTAATTTTTGTGATAGGGAAACAAATTCTTTTGAATAAAAAGAAATAACAAAAAATAATAAAAGTTTATTGAGCCACAGCGGAGCTGGGGAACTTTTTGTCAAATGTGGCCAAAGATAACTTTATCTTTTTCAAGAAGCATAGCACACATGAACTACAATATACTGATGAATAATTTGTAAGGTCTGTATTTCCGTACCTCTTTGGAATTACACATTATCAATGTAAATATAAAGTATATGATTCTTTTAAGTGAATTTAATGTTTAAGTAGGTAGGAACATTAACTTTACCTTATGAAGTTCTCTCTTCATTCTCTGACCAGAGGTGCGTCATCAGCAAGTAGCATATTCCTCAGTCCCCCTGGATCTGGCATGTTGATCTGTCGAGACCACATTCAAACAGAAAAGGAATATCATCAATCTGTGACAGCTGTCTCAGTCTTTGCCTTTGAAATGTCACCCATAAGGCTCTACATAAGCTCTACATGCAGGCAAGCCAACTTATTTTATAAAATCATGGCTATAAGATGGTCATAGGTATTACACCATCATGGAGTGGTGGGCATGGAACAAAGGTCAGCAGCCTCTTTTCCGTGAAGGGCCAGATGGTAAATATTCTAGGCTTTGCAGGTTGTATGGTCTCTGCCACTGCGGTGCAACTCTGCTATTGAGGTGACAAGCAGCCACAGACCATGTTTAAATAAGTCGGCACAGCTGTGAAATAGCGGAGCCCACAGGACATAGTTGGCCAGCCTCTCAGAAGAAAAGAATTTGAAGCCCTGTTACCCTTAGACTGTCTAGTCAATTTTACACAGTGATTTCAGTTTGTTAGAGGCAAGAACATAGAGTATTGGTCAAGCAACAGTAAAAACAGAAGCTTTCTATTAGAGCCACTTTGAGTCTGAACATGTTTTAGATAAAGATAATCAGAACTATATGCCACATGTATTTTATAAAAACAAACGCTTGAAAAAGTTTAGTGTGAATAAGTATGTAGTTGATAAGCGTGATCAGAATATCTCTGTATCCCTCCATTTAAAATTATTGAAACCAACTACAGGTCCACATTTCATTATCTGAAACCCTTGGGCCAAATGCATTTTGGAATTTAGATCTTTCTGAATTTTAGAAAAGTAATGAGTACGTATACTATGTATTATAGAACACCCTCCAAACAGAGTCTGTTTTTCATACACATGAATATTTCTGCAGCAGAATATATCAGTGTTCATATTATGTGAGATCAATAAAGACTAAAAATAGTGTTGATTGGTTCAGGTCAGTTTTTACTGAGTCAGCTTCAACCTTAAGTGAAATTTTTCAGTTTTTAGAGCATCAAGACAGTTGTATCTTAACTAGTAACTCCTGGGAGTTAAGAACCTGATCAACTTTTGGACTCAATTCTGAGAAGAAAGGTCATTATCATTCAAGTTAGACCTGTCATCAACCAGGACATTGTCAGTGGGGTTACTTTTTTGAAATTAATGAACGTCCTTGTGCAGAAATATAGGAAGAGGATTCACATGTAGATTCTTCACTTAAAGAACTTTAGTGGGGCAGGTACATCCAGCAAGTCATCATAGTAGGAAGCAGAGAGTTAATGCCTCTTTGAATGCATTTAAATAGAAGCAGATTATTAAGGATTTTGTTTGATCTGACCTTGTTTTATTTCAAGATGTCAGATTGAAATAAGTTTATGTTAATTTCGTACATTTGGAAAGCTCCAGAAAGTAGCCTTTAGTTATCGAAAGTATTCAGTTTCTTTAAAACTTATTTTAAGAAGGTGGTATTTTATTTAAAGTTTTTTTGCCTTTTAGTTATTTTGAAAAATATTCAGTTTCTTTAAAAATAATTTGAAGCCCTGTTACCCTTAGACTGTCTAGTCAATTTTACACAGTGATTTCAGTTTGTTAGAGGCAAGAACATAGAGTATTGGTCAAGCAACAGTAAAAACAGAAGCTTTCTATTAGAGCCACTTTGAGTCTGAACATGTTTTAGATAAAGATAATCAGAACTATATGCCACATGTATTTTATAAAAACAAACGCTTGAAAAAGTTTAGTGTGAATAAGTATGTAGTTGATAAGCGTGATCAGAATATCTCTGTATCCCTCCATTTAAAATTATTGAAACCAACTACAGGTCCACATTTCATTATCTGAAACCCTTGGGCCAAATGCATTTTGGAATTTAGATCTTTCTGAATTTTAGAAAAGTAATGAGTACGTATACTATGTATTATAGAACACCCTCCAAACAGAGTCTGTTTTTCATACACATGAATATTTCTGCAGCAGAATATATCAGTGTTCATATTATGTGAGATCAATAAAGACTAAAAATAGTGTTGATTGGTTCAGGTCAGTTTTTACTGAGTCAGCTTCAACCTTAAGTGAAATTTTTCAGTTTTTAGAGCATCAAGACAGTTGTATCTTAACTAGTAACTCCTGGGAGTTAAGAACCTGATCAACTTTTGGACTCAATTCTGAGAAGAAAGGTCATTATCATTCAAGTTAGACCTGTCATCAACCAGGACATTGTCAGTGGGGTTACTTTTTTGAAATTAATGAACGTCCTTGTGCAGAAATATAGGAAGAGGATTCACATGTAGATTCTTCACTTAAAGAACTTTAGTGGGGCAGGTACATCCAGCAAGTCATCATAGTAGGAAGCAGAGAGTTAATGCCTCTTTGAATGCATTTAAATAGAAGCAGATTATTAAGGATTTTGTTTGATCTGACCTTGTTTTATTTCAAGATGTCAGATTGAAATAAGTTTATGTTAATTCTCGTACATTTGGAAAGCTCCAGAAAGTAGCCTTTAGTTATCGAAAGTATTCAGTTTCTTTAAAACTTATTTTAAGAAGGTGGTATTTTATTTAAATTTGTGTTTAACTCATTTTCTTATAAATAGAAGCCATTTTAAAATTTGAGTTAAGTCTTTGCAGGATGTCAAAATCAAACAGATTATTTCTATTTCTCAGAGAAATAACATACTAGTTAACTAAAGCTTAAAGACAAATGTACATTTTAGTACCAGAAAAGCTTCTGACTCAACAATTTGAGCTTTTATGTTTTAGTCAAATCTTTATTTCAGCGTACTTGTAGGGGTTTCTCAGATAAAGTTGCCTTTGTTCTTAGGTACACAACTCATGCAGAAGAAATATTAAGGAGTGAAAAACTTTGAAAAGCTCTTATAAGAAGATTGAGCTATTAGACATGAAAAAATTGTGGGACCATGCCATGACCTCAAGAAGATAAGCATGGCCGGACCATTACTAGTCCAGGAAAAGATGAACCTGGGATGAGTTTGAAGAGATAAAGGAGCCCAAAAGACATGTGGAGCAGTCTAGGGCAGGCTTAAAATTTTGAATTTTGTTATAAAAGCAGTGAAGTGAAAGTGTGAAATGGAACGCCATGATCTCATGTATGGTAAATGGAGAGATGGGGCAGGAGTGCAGTTGGAAAGGTGATCAGTCGAGTTAAAGGTGGTTCAGACTAAGGTGCTAGCACGGTCCAACCTGAAAACCTGTGTCAGCTTGCAAGTTCATCTTATTCCTGTATTTTAGAAGATTCTTGGTTAATTTTAAGGTCATTTGCTCATAATAAATATTGACAACAAAGAATGAAACTCAGCAGATTATTTTTCAATGACGATGCTGTCCTCAGCCAGCATTAAGTCACTTGGGAACCTCATGACCAAAATTCCTCTGTGCTCTTGTGGGAAAGCCACTTCACTAAGTTAAGCAGAACTGCCTAACCTTGGTTCTAAATATAAGAGTAATGGTCATTGCCCTTCATGTGTAACTGGGATTAATCGTCATGAAAAGTCTGCTTGCTTAGAAAAGAGACATCAGGAAGTATTACCTTAGATTCTGGGCTTACTGTGTTTTGTGTGTTACACGCGGACACTGACATAATAGCAGGACCTTGTAGTTCCTCCCAGAAATAACCAACTCCTGCATGGCTTCTAGTTAACAGATTAGGCACCCCTGGATTCTTGGACTAAAGAGAAAGCCATAGTGATCAGTCTAGAAATATTTGTTGAGTTCCTTCTTTGTGTGAGCAAGGCACTGTGTATTAATGCTACATACCAGGTGTATAAAATAAATAAGATGTTATCCCTGAGACGTCCCTGGTGGTCCAGTGGTTTAGAGTCCACCTTGCAAGGCAGGCGTTAAGCAGTTTGATCCCTAGTCCAGGAAGATCCCACATACCATGGAGTGAGTAAGCCCGTGTGCCACAGCTGCGGAAGCCCATGCCCTCTAGAGCCCGTGCTCCGTAACAAGAGGAGCCACCACGATGAGAAGTCTGAGCACAGCAACTGGAGTGTAGCCCCCACTCACTGCAGCCAAAGAAAAGCCACTGGGGGGCTTCCCTGGTGGTCCAGTGGGTAAGGACACCGCCTTGCAGTGCAAGGGACGCCGGCTCGATCCCTGGCCTGGGAAGATCCCACGTGCCGCGGAGCGGCTGGACGGATGTGTCCAATCACCGAGCCGGAGGTCTGGGGCGCATGCGCCCAGAGCCGGTGCTCTGCGACGACAGAGGCCACTGCGACGGGAGGCCCACACGGGCCAAAGAACAAAGACGGATGAAAACAGAGAAATGAAAGACCAATAGAAGTGGCCCGCCCACCCCGCTCCCTCCCCAAGAAAAGCCACTGGGCAGCAACAGAGACCCAGACCCAACACAGCCGTAAATAAATAAATAATTTTTAAAAAGATACAATCCCCACCTCAAAAAGTTTAAAATCTACTGGGAGAGAGATAAATATAGATTATAACTCAAAGTATAACTATCTGTGAACCCATGTTTATATAAGTAAATAATACATAAATGAAAAACTTTCCCAGTCAGAATTCCACATTATCTAGCTACTCAGCCATCAAGAATAGGGAACGTGATTCGCTACTCTTTAAGTATGGGCTTTGCATAGTGACTTTCCAAAGAGTCTGGTATGGAAAAAGAGAAAATTTTTCAAAAAAATATTACAGCAGAGAAACCTGACAAATACTGCCTTAGCAAAGTGATCCGGGACATAACCATAAAAGTTTCTTCATGTTGATGCTACGACTCTGGATATGATATAAGGAAAATGACACTTTAACTCTGTGTGCTTCCTCCAAATTCATAAGCCCAGTTGAATGTAAAAGACATCAGTTAACAAGGCACTGTGTATTAATGCTACATACCAGGTGTATAAAATAAATAAGATGTTATCCCTGAGACGTCCCTGGTGGTCCAGTGGTTTAGAGTCCACCTTGCAAGGCAGGCGTTAAGCAGTTTGATCCCTAGTCCAGGAAGATCCCACATACCATGGAGTGAGTAAGCCCGTGTGCCACAGCTGCGGAAGCCCATGCCCTCTAGAGCCCGTGCTCCGTAACAAGAGGAGCCACCACGATGAGAAGTCTGAGCACAGCAACTGGAGTGTAGCCCCCACTCACTGCAGCCAAAGAAAAGCCACTGGGGGGCTTCCCTGGTGGTCCAGTGGGTAAGGACACCGCCTTGCAGTGCAAGGGACGCCGGCTCGATCCCTGGCCTGGGAAGATCCCACGTGCCGCGGAGCGGCTGGACGGATGTGTCCAATCACCGAGCCGGAGCTCTGGAGCGCATGCGCCCAGAGCCGGTGCTCTGCAGCGACAGAGGCCACTGCGACGGGAGGCCCACACGGGCCAAAGAACAAAGACGGATGAAAACAGAGAAATGAAAGACCAATAGAAGTGGCCCGCCCACCCCGCTCCCTCCCCAAGAAAAGCCACTGGGCAGCAACAGAGACCCAGACCCAACACAGCCGTAAATAAATAAATAATTTTTAAAAAGATACAATCCCCACCTCAAAAAGTTTAAAATCTACTGGGAGAGAGATAAATATAGATTATAACTCAAAGTATAACTATCTGTGAACCCATGTTTATATAAGTAAATAATACATAAATGAAAAACTTTCCCAGTCAGAATTCCACATTATCTAGCTACTCAGCCATCAAGAATAGGGAACGTGATTCGCTACTCTTTAAGTATGGGCTTTGCATAGTGACTTTCCAAAGAGTCTGGTATGGAAAAAGAGAAAATTTTTCAAAAAAATATTACAGCAGAGAAACCTGACAAATACTGCCTTAGCAAAGTGATCCGGGACATAACCATAAAAGTTACTTCATGTTGATGCTACGTACTCTGGATATGATATAAGGAAAATGACACTTTAACTCTGTGTGCTTCCTCCAAATTCATAAGCCCAGTTTGAATGGTAAAAACATCAGATTAACCCCAAGTGAAAAGTATGCAACATCCAGGATCTTTAGCTGCAGCATGTAGGATCTAGTTCCTCAAACAGGGATCCAACCCAGGCCCCCTGCATTGGGAGCCTGGAGTCGGCCATTGGACCACCAGGGAAGTCCCTGGCATTTATTTAATTCTCAAGTGTCATGATAGTTCTTAAAACTATTTTCCAAATATTTTGGAACGTAAAACCATGGCTCATGAGCCATCGAAAATCCAGCTAGGATTTGCCTTGCAGGTCCAGTGTTCTGAAGTGTTCTAAAGTGCTTTCCAAACAGCAGTGAGAGGGAAAAAAGGCAAAACCATAAAAAATCCTATCACTCCTGAGCTTGCATTCTAGAGGATAAAAATATGTCTGCCGTAATGGGGTTCTCTTTCCATAATGGTGTGCCTCTAGCACAGGAATCCAGAAGGCCGTTCTGGAGGGCACAGCACGTGACAGAAGCTTTTTTGTTGGTGCCTTGACGGTAGTTCGCCAGGAGGGCACACGAGCAGTGTGGATGTGCCGGGGATTGCATTTGCACAGAACCAAGAGGCAGCCCTTCCTGTCAAAGCTCAGTAAACAGTAAGACACTTGAGGCATTTTATCGTTGGAATGGAATATGAAGATCTTTATGCCTTGAACAGAGAAGGCTGAGAGGCCTGGGCGGAGGGGAACTATTTTCCCTGAATGCTCTGAAAAGGCTTCTGCTTCCGGCAGCCTGTGGTCTGTGTGAAAGCAGAGGGTAGCTCCCAAAGCTGGCTCCCTCGGCCCTTTCCTTTCTGGTGCTTTCTTCCTGAGCTATTGAAATGTCTTTTCTGACTATAAAAGAAGCTTCTCAAGCTCATAGCCCTTTCTTGGAGAACTGGAACCTGATGGATGTTTTCTCGCAATGACTGAGTCTCTTAGATGCATTCAGTTTCGAGGGTTAAATTTTGAAAGATGCTACAAAATGATTTTTTCCTAAATTAGGCAAATAAACCGCCATTAAATGCCAGGCCAGTTAGTAAGCACTTTATACTTTCTCAACTCTTTTTCATATATAAAGACCGAACTCTGGTCAGTACTGTACTCTAAGAAAGAGTCCTCATTTCCACTTTTCAGGTTCTCTTTAGCCCGTCCCAGGAGAGACTTCTCATGAACTCTGTGGTTCTCTTGGGAAAGGCACCCTTCTATTCTTAGACCTGGGGTGTGGTGTTCCTGCATTACTGAATTGCAAAGATTTGCAGTTTCAATAACATTTCTGGAAAGGCCTCTGGCATCCTTGGAAATTAGAGAGCATTCCTTAAATGCAGGATTATATTAGCATATGCATATTAAAATTGTAGTTATTCAGTTTCCATTATGAAGAATAATGGGATAAATTATAGTTAAATAAAAAACTGAAGTGTTCTAAAGTGCTTTCCAAACAGCAGTGAGAGGGAAAAAAGGCAAAACCATAAAAAATCCTATCACTCCTGAGCTTGCATTCTAGAGGATAAAAATATGTCTGCCGTAATGGGGTTCTCTTTCCATAATGGTGTGCCTCTAGCACAGGAATCCAGAAGGCCGTTCTGGAGGGCACAGCACGTGACAGAAGCTTTTTTGTTGGTGCCTTGACGGTAGTTCGCCAGGAGGGCACACGAGCAGTGTGGATGTGCCGGGGATTGCATTTGCACAGAACCAAGAGGCAGCCCTTCCTGTCAAAGCTCAGTAAACAGTAAGACACTTGAGGCATTTTATCGTTGGAATGGAATATGAAGATCTTTATGCCTTGAACAGAGAAGGCTGAGAGGCCTGGGCGGAGGGGAACTATTTTCCCTGAATGCTCTGAAAAGGCTTCTGCTTCCGGCAGCCTGTGGTCTGTGTGAAAGCAGAGGGTAGCTCCCAAAGCTGGCTCCCTCGGCCCTTTCCTTTCTGGTGCTTTCTTCCTGAGCTATTGAAATGTCTTTTCTGACTATAAAAGAAGCTTCTCAAGCTCATAGCCCTTTCTTGGAGAACTGGAACCTGATGGATGTTTTCTCGCAATGACTGAGTCTCTTAGATGCATTCAGTTTCGAGGGTTAAATTTTGAAAGATGCTACAAAATGATTTTTTTCCTAAATTAGGCAAATAAACCGCCATTAAATGCCAGGCCAGTTAGTAAGCACTTTATACTTTCTCAACTCTTTTTCATATATAAAGACCGAACTCTGGTCAGTACTGTACTCTAAGAAAGAGTCCTCATTTCCACTTTTCAGGTTCTCTTTAGCCCGTCCCAGGAGAGACTTCTCATGAACTCTGTGGTTCTCTTGGGAAAGGCACCCTTCTATTCTTAGACCTGGGGTGTGGTGTTCCTGCATTACTGAATTGCAAAGATTTGCAGTTTCAATAACATTTCTGGAAAGGCCTCTGGCATCCTTGGAAATTAGAGAGCATTCCTTAAATGCAGGATTATATTAGCATATGCATATTAAAATTGTAGTTATTCAGTTTCCATTATGAAGAATAATGAAGTATAAATTATAAAAATTGCAGTTAAACTCAAAAAAAAATGGAACAACAAAAGGTTAGATTCGCTGTGCTGAAAGTTTCGATGCATCCATATAATGGCTTTATCCCTGTGATCTCTGAACATGGCATCTACCTGTGAACCTACCAGAAGTCCACTGTCACAACTGCTGTGAAAGGTTAGGAAAATGCCCACAATGACATGTCTGAAATGTCCATTTTCCTACAGCACACCAAGTGCATTCTCAGAGAAGATTTAGAGTAGGATTTAGGTGACTACAGGCTACAAACTTGTGTCACCTTTGCTGGGGGCTTGCTGTGCACAGGCTACCATCGTGGAGACAGGAGCGGGAATCGTGACTGCAGGCGAGAGAAGAGAAAGTTACCTTGGAAAAGAGTGGCCTCCATAGAACCACCAGTAGGGGCCAGAGTGTTCCCCAAGGTTTCATTCCCCCAGAAGTGTTCCTTTCTTCCAGCATCTAACCACCCTCTCTGGTTGAAACAAATCTTAGAGGGGAAGAATGTCTCTTTGTCTTTCTCCTCACCTCTCCTTGGTCTATGAGGGTAAGCAGTCTTGTGACGTTGTGGGTTTTTTTTAGCTCTTTATTCTCCTTTCTCCGTTATTTAGGAATCTCCAGAGAACCTTGATGTTAGTTTCACCTTTCTGGGCTGAGGGATGGGAGGGAAAGCCATTTGAGCTGAAATCCAGCCCTCTTGGCCTTCGAGTCAGTACATTTCACTAAGTAATCCCTCCTTTCCTCTCAGAGTCCAAAAGCCAGTTCTCTCTCCAAAGCACCCAGTGAATTGAACACCCGACTCAGTGCAGGAATTCCTCATAGGGCACCGTGATCGGTCGTCTTGTAGTCTGCTGAAGTACATGTAGCACTTGAGAGAGTCTGCTGTTTCCTGAAACATCCTGCCTGGATGGCTCTAATTGTTAGGCAGGTTTTTTTCCTAGAATGAGTTCTATCTCAGTGGAATACCCCTTCCGTCCCACTAGGCCTAGATCTTACTGCCAGGCATCCTGGAAGATCCCCAGTAGTACCTGCATGGTCCCTTCATGGAACTTTAGACAAATAAGATACACACAAGTGAGTGAGTGAGCTCAGTCACTTCAGTCGTGTCTGACTCTTTGCGACCCCGTGGGCTGCAGCCCACCGGCCTCTTCTCTCCATGGGATTCGCCAGACTGGAACACTGGAGTGGGTTGCCATGCCTTCCTCCGGGGGATCTTTCCAACCCAGGGTTCAAACCCACTTCTGCATGGTAGGTGGATTCTTTACTGCTGAGCCACCAAGGAAGCCCAAGATACATGCATGTGAAAATAATTTTTATATAGTGGTAATCCTGGGAAGTAAGCAATAGTGTTTGAAACAAAACACTCAGAAGGGTTAATGACTGCATTCATCGTAGTGGGAAGGGTGTTAAAAGGGCAGATTAGAGTGTTAAGTGGGTTGTGTAGAGGATATAAGATTTAAGTGGCATTCTAAAAAACATTGAACCATATGTCTAGTTTACTTCCAAAGGGCGGCTACATGGCACAGGTGTGAGTTATCTACAGAGAAGAGAACATGTACACACTGACTCTGAAGACTATGAGGAATCTTCCAGTCTGATGATAAATTAATTGTCTAGTGAGGCTTATCTGATCATTAATTTGTAGCAGAAAGGACTTCAAATAGGAAGAGTAAAACTCTGAACCTGTTTTTTTTAATGTTTTAATATCTTGTTTAACACCAAAAACATTTTGTACTGGGATATAGCCAATTAACAATGTTGTGATAGTTTTAGGTGAACAGCGAAGGGATTCAGCCATAGATATACGTGTGCGCATTCTCCCCCAAATCCCCTTCCATCCAGGCTGGCACATTAAAAAACAACAAAACCAAGAAAAACCTCTGAACCTATCAGATTGTTAAAATGCCGAAAGCCACTAGCAACATTGGTGGATGACCTCTCCATCCTGGGAGATCAGCAGAGGTGATCAGACCAGCTTGGGTCCTAAGTGATTCAGACTCTCAGCAGCCCGAAGGCAGAGGCCTGGATGGAATCATCCTTTCAGACGTGCTTCAGATCTGAAAATAGGATCCTAATTCGTGGATGCAGAGCCAGAGGAGAGCAGGATGGAGTGCCTGTCTGCCTACTGCAGGGGCAGATACGAATTAAACAGAAGAGGCTTAATTCTTCCTGATGAAAATAAGGGGAAAGACTTCCTCTTCTTTTTCTTTCAAAATTTGTTTCTCTGTCCTTTACAAAATAAATCTTCCTAAGGCTAAATAAGCCTCTTACCAGTCTCCCAACTCAGGAAAGTAATTTGTTTGTTTGTTTGGGTTTTTTGTTTTGTTTGGGTTGTGCTGGGCATCTTGGTGATGCACAGACTTCTCTGGTTGTGGCCTGCAGTCTCCAGAGTGCTTGGGCTCAGTTCCCAGAAGGCGGGTTCTGAACACTGGGAACCAGGGAAACCCCCAGTCTCCTCACTCAGAAATGTGGGAGCTAGAGCTGCATCTCTTTCACCGAAACCTCCTCTGCCTTCGTCTGCTGTCTCACCCCCTCTGCTCCTCCGTGTCTTGCTCTACCTCACACTGACTTGTGGGGATAAGCAGATGATGATCTTTTAAGGGGTTTTTGTGAGCAAGATGTGACTTTGTTAGCTGGTTATGTGTTCCCTGCCCCGATGGAGAATGCAAGAGAGTGTGCCTTCGGGACCAGCCCTGAGTCCAGATTCCACCTCCAAGAGTCCCTTTTCATACACAGACCGTGTACCTGGAAAGCAGAAAACTCTAAAAACCTGTTTTTTAATGTTTTAATATCTTGTTTAACACCAAAAACATTTTGTACTGGGATATAGCCAATTAACAATGTTGTGATAGTTTTAGGTGAACAGCGAAGGGATTCAGCCATAGATATACGTGTCGCATTCTCCCCAAATCCCTTCCATCCAGGCTGGCACATTAAAAAACAACAAAACCAAGAAAAACCTCTGAACCTATCAGATTGTTAAAATGCCGAAAGCCACTAGCAACATTGGTGGATGACCTCTCCATCCTGGGAGATCAGCAGAGGTGATCAGACCAGCTTGGGTCCTAAGTGATTCAGACTCTCAGCAGCCCGAAGGCAGAGGCCTGGATGGAATCATCCTTTCAGACGTGCTTCAGATCTGAAAATAGGATCCTAATTCGTGGATGCAGAGCCAGAGGAGAGCAGGATGGAGTGCCTGTCTGCCTACTGCAGGGGCAGATACGAATTAAACAGAAGAGGCTTAATTCTTCCTGATGAAAATAAGGGGAAAGACTTCCTCTTCTTTTTCTTTCAAAATTTGTTTCTCTGTCCTTTACAAAATAAATCTTCCTAAGGCTAAATAAGCCTCTTACCAGTCTCCCAACTCAGGAAAGTAATTTGTTTGTTTGTTTGGGTTTTTTTTTGTTTTTGTTTGGGTTGTGCTGGGCATCTTGGTGATGCACAGACTTCTCTGGTTGTGGCCTGCAGTCTCCAGAGTGCTTGGGCTCAGTTCCCAGAAGGCGGGTTCTGAACACTGGGAACCAGGGAAACCCCCAGTCTCCTCACTCAGAAATGTGGGAGCTAGAGCTGCATCTCTTTCACCGAAACCTCCTCTGCCTTCGTCTGCTGTCTCACCCCCTCTGCTCCTCCGTGTCTTGCTCTACCTCACACTGACTTGTGGGGATAAGCAGATGATGATCTTTTAAGGGGTTTTTGTGAGCAAGATGTGACTTTGTTAGCTGGTTATGTGTTCCCTGCCCCGATGGAGAATGCAAGAGAGTGTGCCTTCGGGACCAGCCCTGAGTCCAGATTCCACCTCCAAGAGTCCCTTTTCATACACAGACCGTGTACCTGGAAAGGCAGAAATAAGAAATGACTGAGGTCCTCGGCTGACTGAGAACTGACTCACTAAATAAAGGCAGCAGGGTGGAGAGTAGTTGCAGTAGATGCTTAGAGACAGACAAATGAGAAGGAGGCACGCTGATAATACAATTAGGGGAAAAGAAACCAAGATGCATATAATCCTTTTCCCTATTTCAATGTAAGGAAAACCAGCCCTCCTATTGGGATCTCTAGAAAGGCTGGTGCAGCTGAGAAGCCGCCCAGGCCCCTAGGGCACAAAGGAAGTACTGAGTTCACGTGCCCTTCTCCCCTGCCAATGTCATTCATCTAAAGGCTCTTTCCCCTCGCACTTCTCAAAGATCCACAGAAGTTGGCAGTAACGCTCCTCAGCATGTTTTCAGTCTACAGCCCCATTTGGGAGACGTGCACTAGATGCTGTGGGGACTTCTCGGACCCACAGGTTTCAAGTTATTTGATGGAGCAAGCTCATTGTGGACCAGGAAATGAGCCACTGACAAGAGGACATCCTGCTGAGAGAAGTCAGTCGTCCATCACTCGCTACAACCACAGAAGAACTGGTTGCGTTAAAGACCCACCGAGAGCGAATGTTGATAGTAGGACTGGTAAAGGTGAGCTGGGTGAAGTTGTGGGCGGTGTATGCGGAAGGCAGGGGGTCCTCTGTTGATTTCTGTGCTCAGTGTGTTGAGGCTTTCTCTAATGTTATGGGAATGGACCCAGGGGCAGATCAAATACACACTCTAGTCTTAATGACCTTCCTCTCGGCTTCTGCCAACTCTCCAAACCCAGATTAAGGAGGAGATGGCATGATGGTAAGCATAGTATTCAGACCTTAGCAGCTGCTTCTCAGTTTGGGGATAATCCAGAGAAGGGCAAGAGGAGAGATTAAAGACTGCTGGGTTGGCTACTTAGAACTCTGGCCAACCTATGAAGACAGCAAAGGAAGAGGAGAAAACTGTACATCATTATTGCAAAACACCAGGACATGGAAAGACCATAAAGGGAGACGGGAGCATGCGAAAGTTGCAGAGGCGGTCTAGGAAGATCTTGCAGGAAGGTCTAGCAGGGAAAAACCCTGGACTAGGCAATATTTGACAAATGGCTTAGAACAGACAGAATGAGGGAATCTAAGAGGTGGAAAGTGGGGAACCAGATATGTTGGTAAATTTTATTCAGGTTATCTTTTCTTGCCTTTTCTGATAGATAGGGATATTATTACTTCTCATGCAATTTCCTCAGAAATTTCTCACTTTCCATGTGACAAAATGTAGAACAAGCTGTTGGTATTTCCGGTCAGCCCTCTCGTTCCTTTTCCTCTGTGACCCCTATACAGAATGGTGCCCTTACTGTGGAGCGCATCTGCTTAACTTTCTCCTAATTCTCCTGTAACTCTCCTGAGACCTGCTGTGCAAATCGCACACCACTATATTCGGTGTGTGAATAGAGTGTCTGTGGAGCTCCCGAAAATTAAAAAAAGCACTTGAATTGTTTGCGATGTGCCTCTGGAAGAAAAGGGGGATGGCAGAGTGGCAGTCTCACACCATGTGGGGAAAGCACCCCAAAACCAACTGAAGCATCACTCAGAGCCCGAGGGATTCGTGGAATTTTTAATTCGAGATTGAGTCAGACAGGACGTAGTGACTAAACAACAACAACAACAAAATTTTCAGCAGAGGCCAAAACGTGTCACAGTCTGAGTCAACCAAATTTGCATATAAACCCACCTGCTACAATAAAACAACATAGACAATACCAGGGACTGGTTGGGTGCTGTCGATAATGGAGCCCTGCTTTGGCCAATCGCGTATAACCTCTGACAGAACAACACCGTAGCTCTCCAGACCCCTCATCTGCTCCTTAGAATCTAAAGAGGTTTCAAACAACTGAAATTGGTTGTAGTCTCTCCCCCAGGCTGAGAGAGTCCAGATTTTGAAAAACAACAACAACAACAACAGAAAAAAACCTTTCCACTTGTCTGATCGTGAACTATTATTAGGAGAGTATTCACCCCAAAACTGGGATGAGGCCACAGACCAATAGCTTATTTCTCAAATTTTCTAGATGCTGCAGTACCAGGAATGCCTGGGTACCTCGGAGCAGAGGTAGCGTCAGCAGTCACTGTTCTTACTGAAAAGGCCTGCGCTCTCGCCTTGAGTCATTTGACGTAAATGCATGCCCGTCTGCTCTGCCAGAGATCCTACAGGTCTTAAACCTAGCCCTTGTCAGTAGGCCTTCAAGCTAGCGCTGAGCAGGCATTGGGATCCAGTCCTAATATTGTGCTTGGGAGATACAGTCTCCTAAACTCTTCTGTGCCCTTCCAAGATCCTGATCAAGTAGATCAGGATTATATCGTAGTGATAGAAGAAAATCCTAGAAGGAGACACCTGATTATCAGGGGTCTCAGATCAAAACGCAGACTTGATACAGCCCTCGTTCCTTTTCCTCTGTGACCCCTATACAGAATGGTGCCCTTACTGTGGAGCGCATCTGCTTAACTTTCTCCTAATTCTCCTGTAACTCTCCTGAGACCTGCTGTGCAAATCGCACACCACTATATTCGGTGTGTGAATAGAGTGTCTGTGGAGCTCCCGAAAATTAAAAAAAGCACTTGAATTGTTTGCGATGTGCCTCTGGAAGAAAAGGGGGATGGCAGAGTGGCAGTCTCACACCATGTGGGGAAAGCACCCCAAAACCAACTGAAGCATCACTCAGAGCCCGAGGGATTCGTGGAATTTTTAATTCGAGATTGAGTCAGACAGGACGTAGTGACTAAACAACAACAACAACAAAATTTTCAGCAGAGGCCAAAACGTGTCACAGTCTGAGTCAACCAAATTTGCATATAAACCCACCTGCTACAATAAAACAACATAGACAATACCAGGGACTGGTTGGGTGCTGTCGATAATGGAGCCCTGCTTTGGCCAATCGCGTATAACCTCTGACAGAACAACACCGTAGCTCTCCAGACCCCTCATCTGCTCCTTAGAATCTAAAGAGGTTTCAAACAACTGAAATTGGTTGTAGTCTCTCCCCCAGGCTGAGAGAGTCCAGATTTTGAAAAACAACAACAACAGAAAAAAACCTTTCCACTTGTCTGATCGTGAACTATTATTAGGAGAGTATTCACCCCAAAACTGGGATGAGGCCACAGACCAATAGCTTATTTCTCAAATTTTCTAGATGCTGCAGTACCAGGAATGCCTGGGTACCTCGGAGCAGAGGTAGCGTCAGCAGTCACTGTTCTTACTGAAAAGGCCTGCGCTCTCGCCTTGAGTCATTTGACGTAAATGCATGCCCGTCTGCTCTGCCAGAGATCCTACAGGTCTTAAACCTAGCCCTTGTCAGTAGGCCTTCAAGCTAGCGCTGAGCAGGCATTGGGATCCAGTCCTAATATTGTGCTTGGGAGATACAGTCTCCTAAACTCTTCTGTGCCCTTCCAAGATCCTGATCAAGTAGATCAGGATTATATCGTAGTGATAGAAGAAAATCCTAGAAGGAGACACCTGATTATCAGGTGTCTCAGATCAAAACGCAGACTTGATACTGTTTGCTGATGGGTCATGCACCCAGAATAAGAATGGCCAACTCTAGGGCCTCCTATGTTGTAATTACCTCTCATGAAATCTTGGAGGCTTATATTCTGTCTGCAGTTAAATTTTACAAGCTGCTGAGCTAATAGTTAACTACAGCTGCCATTTTTGGTTCTGAACTTAAAATGAAAAAATATATATATTTGTAGTAAATATGTGTTTGGTGTTTGTCACGTGGAATTTTTTGAAAAATAGAGGGCTTTGGACTTCAGTGAGAATGAAAGAAATCTGTCAGATTGAAAGCTGATCTGTTAAGGGCCTTACGACTGCCAGCTCACATCTCAGCAGTTCATTTTGCTGACAGAGCTGCAAACGCTGCTGTCAAAACATGGCAGGGCTCCGCTTTCAAGACAACAAGAAATGTTTGTTCATTTAAAAAAAAATTTTTTTTTGATGGCGATAAAAGTCACATAATATATAAACCATACCTGGCTTCCCTGGTGGTCCAGTGGGTAAGGACACCGCCTTGCAGTGCAAGGGGCGCTGGTTCGATCCCTGGCCTGGGAAGATCCCACGTGCCGCAGAGCGGCTGGACTGATGTGTCCAATTACCGAGCCAGAGCTCTGGAGCGCATGCGCCCAGAGCTGACGCTCTGTGACGACAGAGGCCACAGCGATGGGACGCCCACACGTGCCAAAGAACAAAGATGGATGAGGCCACAGACCAATAGCTTATTTCTCAAATTTTCTAGATGCTGCAGTACCAGGAATGCCTGGGTACCTCGGAGCAGAGGTAGCGCAGCAGTCACTGTTCTTACTGAAAAGGCCTGCGCCTCGCCTTGAGTCATTTGACGTAAATGCATGCCCGTCTGCTCTGCCAGAGATCCTACAGGTCTTAAACCTAGCCCTTGTCAGTAGGCCTTCAAGCTAGCGCTGAGCAGGCATTGGGATCCAGTCCTAATATTGTGCTTGGGAGATACAGTCTCCTAAACTCTTCTGTGCCCTTCCAAGATCCTGATCAAGTAGATCAGGATTATATCGTAGTGATAGAAGAAAATCCTAGAAGGAGACACCTGATTATCAGGTGTCTCAGATCAAAACGCAGACTTGATACTGTTTGCTGATGGGTCATGCACCCAGAATAAGAATGGCCAACTCTAGGGCCTCCTATGTTGTAATTACCTCTCATGAAATCTTGGAGGCTTATATTCTGTCTGCAGTTAAATTTTACAAGCTGCTGAGCTAATAGTTAACTACAGCTGCCATTTTTGGTTCTGAACTTAAAATGAAAAAATATATATATTTGTAGTAAATATGTGTTTGGTGTTTGTCACGTGGAATTTTTTGAAAAATAGAGGGCTTTGGACTTCAGTGAGAATGAAAGAAATCTGTCAGATTGAAAGCTGATCTGTTAAGGGCCTTACGACTGCCAGCTCACATCTCAGCAGTTCATTTTGCTGACAGAGCTGCAAACGCTGCTGTCAAAACATGGCAGGGCTCCGCTTTCAAGACAACAAGAAATGTTTGTTCATTTAAAAAAAAATTTTTTTTTGATGGCGATAAAAGTCACATAATATATAAACCATACCTGGCTTCCCTGGTGGTCCAGTGGGTAAGGACACCGCCTTGCAGTGCAAGGGGCGCTGGTTCGATCCCTGGCCTGGGAAGATCCCACGTGCCGCAGAGCGGCTGGACTGATGTGTCCAATTACCGAGCCAGAGCTCTGGAGCGCATGCGCCCAGAGCTGACGCTCTGTGACGACAGAGGCCACAGCGATGGGACGCCCACACGTGCCAAAGAACAAAGATGGATGAAAATGGACAAATGAAAGACCAATAGAAGTGGCCTGCCTGCTCCCCTCCCTCCCCACCCTACCCCCACCAAAATAAATAAAGAAATAAATATTTAAAAAATATATATATATAAACCATACCATTTTATCCATATCTAGCTGTACTGTCCGTGGCTCTAAGTACATTCACCCTGCTGGGCAGCTCTAACCATCATCCGCCTCCCAGGTCTTTCACCTCCCTCAGCTGAAATGCTGTGTCGGTTAAGCACTAGTGCCCCATCTCCCCTCCCTGTGCACCCCACCCCCACCCCCACCCCCGGGCCTCTGGCATCCACCAATGTACTTTCTGACTCTAAATTGGATGGAGTGCCTCACGTAAGTGGAATCCAACATTATTTGTCCATACGGAATGTATAGAGGAATGCATTTTAAGGTTAACTTAATATATGTCCCATCAATAGACTGAACCTTCTTTCCCCCCATCCCTGTGCTATACAGTAGTTATGTATGTATGTATGTATTAAATATTTTTATTTATTTATGTACTTGACTGTTCTGGGTCTTCGTTGTGGGATCTTCGGTTGCAGCATGTGAACTCTTATTTGCAGCCTGTGGGATCTAATTCCTTGACCAGGGAACGGGTCTGTGTCCCCTGGGTTGGGAACATGCAGTCTTAGCCCCAGGGCCACCGGGAAATCCCACTTGTTTATTTTATACATAGTAGTATCTGTATATGTCAATTCCAATCTCCCAATTTATCCTCCCTCTTACCCCACTGGTATCCACACATTCATTCTCCATGTCTAAGTCTCTATTTCTGCTTTGCAAATAGATTTGTATCATTTTTCTAGATTCCCACATATATACAATGTTTACTAAAATACAGTATTTGTTTTTCTCTTTCTTAGTTCACTCTGTCTGGCAGTCTCTAGGTCCATCCACGTCTCTGCAAATGGCATGGTTTTGATCCTTTTGATGGCTGAGTAATATTCCATTGTATGTATGGACCACATCTTCCACATCTTTTTTATCCATTTTCCTCTGAGCTCTGGGTGACGCCCAGAGGCCACAGCGATGGGCGCCCACACGTGCCAAAGAACAAAGATGGATGAAAATGGACAAATGAAAGACCAATAGAAGTGGCCTGCCTGCTCCCCTCCCTCCCCACCCCACCCCCCCCCAAAAAAAAAAAGAAATAAATATTTAAAAAATATATATATATAAACCATACCATTTTATCCATATCTAGCTGTACTGTCCGTGGCTCTAAGTACATTCACCCTGCTGGGCAGCTCTAACCATCATCCGCCTCCCAGGTCTTTCACCTCCCTCAGCTGAAATGCTGTGTCGGTTAAGCACTAGTGCCCCATCTCCCCTCCCTGTGCACCCCACCCCCACCCCCACCCCCGGGCCTCTGGCATCCACCAATGTACTTTCTGACTCTAAATTGGATGGAGTGCCTCACGTAAGTGGAATCCAACATTATTTGTCCATACGGAATGTATAGAGGAATGCATTTTAAGGTTAACTTAATATATGTCCCATCAATAGACTGAACCTTCTTTCCCCCCATCCCTGTGCTATACAGTAGTTATGTATGTATGTATGTATTAAATATTTTTATTTATTTATGTACTTGACTGTTCTGGGTCTTCGTTGTGGGATCTTCGGTTGCAGCATGTGAACTCTTATTTGCAGCCTGTGGGATCTAATTCCTTGACCAGGGAACGGGTCTGTGTCCCCTGGGTTGGGAACATGCAGTCTTAGCCCCAGGGCCACCGGGAAATCCCACTTGTTTATTTTATACATAGTAGTATCTGTATATGTCAATTCCAATCTCCCAATTTATCCTCCCTCTTACCCCACTGGTATCCACACATTCATTCTCCATGTCTAAGTCTCTATTTCTGCTTTGCAAATAGATTTGTATCATTTTTCTAGATTCCCACATATATACAATGTTTACTAAAATACAGTATTTGTTTTTCTCTTTCTTAGTTCACTCTGTCTGGCAGTCTCTAGGTCCATCCACGTCTCTGCAAATGGCATGGTTTTGATCCTTTTGATGGCTGAGTAATATTCCATTGTATGTATGGACCACATCTTCCACATCTTTTTTATCCATTCCTCTGTTGACGCACATCTGGTTTGCTTCCATGCCTTGTCTATGGTGAACAGGGCTGCAATGAACACTGGGGTGCATGTATTCTTTCAGGCCATATTTTTCTCTTGGATATATGCCAAGGAATGGGATTACTAGGTCATATGGTGATTCTGTTTTTAGTTTTTTAAGGCATCTCCATACTGATCTCCATAGTGGCTGTCTCAATTTACATTCCCACTAACAGTAAAACCATGCTTTGCAAAAGACAGTGGACAAAAGGAATATTAAAAGGGCTAAAATAAATTTGGACCATGGAAATTATCTAACACAAACCAATGCCTTTTTGCTTGGTTGATGATGTGTCATCAACAAAATCAGAAGAGAAGGATTTAAATACTGTAAGCTTATACTACACTTACCAAAAAGGTGAAATTATTCAAAACATGTAAAGCAGAGATGTGTAATTTGTCAACAGAATTAATTTTTTTTAATTTTTATTTACTTTTTACTTTTACAAAGTTTTGTTGTTTACAGATATGTATGATCCCAGTTAGTCACATGTATATCTCCCCATCCCACCCCTCCTGGCCATCGCACAGCGCCCCTGCAGGATCCTCTTTTCTCACAGTGCAATGACAATAGCTACTTTTTTCACATATGATAATATAGGTTTTCATGCTACTTTCATTACGCCTCCCACCCACTGTTCATTCCCCACAATGTCCATACATCTATTCTCCATGTCTGTTTTTTCATTGCTTCACTGCGTGTTGTCAACAGAATTCTTTACAGGCCACTCTCAAAGCAAGCACACAAAGTTCTCCCTGACCAGCTTTAGCAGGAACCTGGTAACTGGTGGATTTCATAGAAGTAAGGCCTGAGGAAGGTAGGAGACTGTGTCTACTTACTGTGTGTACCACGTTTGGGTGGCCGGAGGTCTTCTAGACAAGGAGAACAAGTGAATCAAGCTTTAAAACAAAACAAAAAGGCCTTGAATGAGATTCAGCATCTGTCAGGTTAACACTGGCCTGGAGCTTTGTCACTAGTCTTATTATTATTATTTTTTTTTAAGATGTATTTATTTATTTATTTTGGGCGGGGGTCGGGTTGGGGAGGGAGGGGAGCGGGCGGGCCACTTCTATTGGTCTTTCATTTCTCTGTTTTCATACGTCTTTGTTCTTTGGCTCCTGTGGGCCTCCAATCGCAGTGGCGTCTGTTGTCGCAGAGCACCAGCTCTGGGCGCATGCACTCCAGAGCTCCGGCTCAGTGATTGGACACATCAGGCCAGCCGCTCCGCGGCACGTGGGATCTTCCCAGGCCAGGGATCGAATCAGCGCCCCTTGCACTGCAAGGCGGTGTCCTTATCCACTGGACCACCAGGGGAAGCCCTGTCACTAGTCTTGTTAGACATTAACACTGGCCCCTGCAAGCAGGCATGGAATGTCTTCTTTTGAACTTACATTTGTCAGGCCTATGAATTTGGGTCTGAGGCCAATTTAATGGAATCCATAGGTTCAGTACTTGCAACAGTGTTCAAGACTTCTCTTTCTCCAGAAACTCTGAGAGTTAAAGTTGCAAACATCAGGAAGAAACTGCCAGAGGAAGTCAACCACCCTGTCAACTGGGAGACGTCACCTACAAGAAGAAAGATGGCCCTCACTGAGTGGAAAGGGATGCTTTCTGCTGCTGTCCACCCATTTGCCACCAAAGTAAAAGAACACATGAAGCTAGCACCATAGGAAGACTAGACTGTGGGTCCCTCAAAGGACCTAATACTTACCATTTCCAGAGGAAGTAACTGGTATGGACCTCAACTGGAAAGAAATATTCTAGAAAATGTATTATAGCTTGCCTG
The DNA here is from genome assembly GCA_022376925.1 of Tragulus kanchil. Lineage (NCBI taxonomy): Eukaryota > Metazoa > Chordata > Mammalia > Artiodactyla > Tragulidae > Tragulus > Tragulus kanchil. The sequence continues at coordinate 29,302,392 of JAIOJX010000024.1, forward strand.
GCTGTCCTGCTCATGGCCATGATTATTCCGCTTGGTTTGAACCTCACATTTGTGAGAAAACAAACAATACTGTTTTTCCCCTTCTCTCTCTGCCCTCCCAGAAGTGGTCCCCACAACCTCAGCTCTGTGTTGCATTCTCAGTAGGAACATGAACTGGACTCCAGTCCAGAGACCCCATTATTAGCAGATAGGACTATCCTCACCAGGGATTTTGATGATAACAAAGTGAAAATAATTCGTGTGAACCCAGGTGCTCAAGCTCTAAATTTGACCAAAAAAAAAAAAACACCTTAACTGCTTTGTTTAGAAAGATAATGTGGAAAAGAAGAGCATCTAATTAATAGACCAACAAAGGTGACAAATGACTGGCGTAATGTCACCAGGTTGACACCGGGTTATTCTGTAGATGCCATGCTGAAATTTAAATTCACCCTAATGTTAAAGTGTAATTCTGGTAATTGCTTTGTTCCTATTTTACTATGAACTTACTGGGTAAGTAGGCAACTGTAAGCTGCCCAGAGAGCGGTAGCTATCACAAAGGAAATAATTAGAAGATTATAATGCTATTATCTTGTAGTAACACAGGGAGGAGAGCGTAAGGACAAACAGAAATTAAAATGAGACTTAAGTCTTCATGTTGAAAAGAAGAGAAAAGACAACTCCCTTTTTCTTTCAGAACTTCTTTTCTGTCCTTTTCAAATGTGTATACATCTTTATAATGGCTAACTAAACCTCTTGCCAGTGTCTCAACTCAGAAATGTTTTTTCTTCTGAACCTGGGACTTCCTGGAAGACGTTTGTTGAAATACAAACATCCAGGGAGCCAGTTCCCCTATTTCCCACTTCCTGTTGGAGGGGAACAGCCTAACTTCCGTGGGCGTCTTGCTCCAATTTGCAATAGTACCTTTTGGTTCTAAAGATATGAGAAGTGTGTTTCACCTCTGGATCGCGTCAACGCACGCAGTTTGCCAGCTACCAAGACAAATTTAGGAGGAGCTATGTGAGATGTAGGTGGTGTCAATCCTCTTCCTTGAAGATGAGTAATTGATTATCTTGGGAACATGCACATAATGGGCCGTGTCTGCTGCGCTAGATGAGGGGGAAATTCCTTTCTGTCTTTGCAGTGTTTTAGTGGATTCTGTGTGATGCACATGACATTCAGGCCTCATGCTCATTCAGTCATCACAGGGGTTTTTCTCTGCTGCCTTTGTGGAGAGGATGTCTGGGTTGGGACATCTTTTTGTTGTTGTTGTTGTCGTCACACTGGGCCTTTGTTGCTGTACACAGCCTATCTCTAGTTGCATTGAGAGGGGGCTACTCTTTTGATGCACAGCATGGGCTTCTCATTGCAGTGGCTTCTCTTGTTGCAGAGCACAGGCTCCAGGCAAAGGTTTCAGTAGCTGTGGCACCCAGGTTCAGCAGTCGTGGCTGATGGGCTTAGGTGCCCCGTGGCATGTGGGATCTTCTGGGATCCGGGATTGAAGCCGTGCCTGTATTGCCAGGCAGATTCTGATCCACTGCACCCCAAAAGACCTCTTTTTTAAAGTGTAATTCTGGTAATTGCTTTGTTCCTATTTTACTATGAACTTACTGGGTAAGTAGGCAACTGTAAGCTGCCCAGAGAGCGGTAGCTATCACAAAGGAAATAATTAGAAGATTATAATGCTATTATCTTGTAGTAACACAGGGAGGAGAGCGTAAGGACAAACAGAAATTAAAATGAGACTTAAGTCTTCATGTTGAAAAGAAGAGAAAAGACAACTCCCTTTTTCTTTCAGAACTTCTTTTCTGTCCTTTTCAAATGTGTATACATCTTTATAATGGCTAACTAAACCTCTTGCCAGTGTCTCAACTCAGAAATGTTTTTCTTCTGAACCTGGGACTTCCTGGAAGACGTTTGTTGAAATACAAACATCCAGGGAGCCAGTTCCCCTATTTCCCACTTCCTGTTGGAGGGGAACAGCCTAACTTCCGTGGGCGTCTTGCTCCAATTTGCAATAGTACCTTTTGGTTCTAAAGATATGAGAAGTGTGTTTCACCTCTGGATCGCGTCAACGCACGCAGTTTGCCAGCTACCAAGACAAATTTAGGAGGAGCTATGTGAGATGTAGGTGGTGTCAATCCTCTTCCTTGAAGATGAGTAATTGATTATCTTGGGAACATGCACATAATGGGCCGTGTCTGCTGCGCTAGATGAGGGGGAAATTCCTTTCTGTCTTTGCAGTGTTTTAGTGGATTCTGTGTGATGCACATGACATTCAGGCCTCATGCTCATTCAGTCATCACAGGGGTTTTTCTCTGCTGCCTTTGTGGAGAGGATGTCTGGGTTGGGACATCTTTTTGTTGTTGTTGTTGTCGTCACACTGGGCCTTTGTTGCTGTACACAGCCTATCTCTAGTTGCATTGAGAGGGGGCTACTCTTTTGATGCACAGCATGGGCTTCTCATTGCAGTGGCTTCTCTTGTTGCAGAGCACAGGCTCCAGGCAAAGGTTTCAGTAGCTGTGGCACCCAGGTTCAGCAGTCGTGGCTGATGGGCTTAGGTGCCCCGTGGCATGTGGGATCTTCTGGGATCCGGGATTGAAGCCGTGCCCCTGTATTGCCAGGCAGATTCTGATCCACTGCACCCCCAGAGAAGACCAGGACCTCTTGGTTTTAATTATATGATATTGTGTTATAATTCTATTTCTCTGACACTCTCCAAAAGCATCCACAAATGGTACTGGTGGCATCACTGTATTCTGACATTTTCTTTCAGAAAAGCTATGAATTCCACTCCAAACAGCCACAGGATGGTGTGACTTAAATAACCACCAACCCCACCACCATGCAGCCTTCAGGCGACGTTAAAGCAAGGCCCTCGCTCAGCTTTGAGAAGAATGCTGAGTTCTTGCTATTATTTTCTCAGTCTCCCTTTTTGTATGTTCAGATCCTGTTAGGTTTCTCCAGAAGACACTTGTTCCGCTCCTTCTGCCAGCCTTAGTGTGTGAGGCATTTATCTTTCCTGTGGCAGGTGGAGGTCCCCAAAGCTCCTGGCCTTTAAAGACTTGACAGGCAGCAGGTTCCCTACACTTCTTCTCAACACTGCTTCAGCCCCAATGTCCTTGGCCTTAATGGCTCCTCCTTCAATGAAACTATGTGTGTGTGTGTGTGTGTGTCCCCTTCGTTCTCTCATTTAGGGCCCTTTCTTCAAAAGATCAGGCTAAGAACCTTTGCAGGAAAGGGTCATGATCTTAGTCACCCCCTCACCGTGATCTTTGCCCCATGCTTCTCAGTTTGTTCAAGGATACTTTCTTTGTTCTTCTTTGGCTCCACTGCACACGGGATCTTAGTTCCCCTACTATGCATTAAACCCGTGCTGCTTGCGGTGGAAGTATGAAGTCTTAACCACCGGACCGCCAGGGAAGCTCCCACTGGCTTTCTTAGGTTTATTTTCAACGAACTTATAAAATGAGCCAGCCCTACCTTTCCGCTAGATCTCACTTCCTCCTCTCGCCCTGACATTTCAGTTTCTAGCCCCCAGCAGTGATATAGAACCAATGTGCAAAGATTTGTTGAATAAACAAACGGTTTCTAGCCTCTGAATTTACCACCCTAGAAACGTCCTTGAATCTCCCAGTACTCAGCCCGCTCACGAGTCAAGCTCTTTGCCAGGAAGGCCCTTTCCCCGTGGAAACCTTCCACAACCTCCCAGCCCCTTCTCCCTGCCCCCGCCCCCCCACCGCCGCCACCCCGACCACCAGGCAAGCCAGCCTCCGCCACGGGCTCCCACAGCGCTCTGTGCCGGGTGCCCCGAGTCGGGTGCTGCCAGCCTCGATCTGTGTGATGAGGGAGGCACACGTGTCTCCAGCACAGCACACGGGCAGCGTCACAAGGGCTCCACCTGCTGCCGCTTCCCTGTGAAGTCTCCCTCTGCGTAGCAGGCAATCGGGGCGTGTTTGAACTCAAGTGTGGGAGTCGCCCTTCCTGCAGGAGAGGAACAGGTGTCTCCGACCCTCAACCTCTCCCTGCACACTCCTCTCTCTCTGGCCGTGCCAGTGTCACAGCCCCGAGGCACGTATGTTTTCACAGGCTGGGCTTCCTTATAGACCAGAGGAGCCTGATGACTGCTTCAGTTTCTGCCGTGTTAGCCACGCCCTGCAAGGCAGCCCGGCAGCCCTCCTACCCTCCGGGTTCCGGGACAACCAGGCAGGCTCTGGACACGCCCCACCTGTGGTGCTGACCCCTCTGGCTCTGGGCCTTGGGCCCCGGAGATGCGTGGGAGGCTGCGGGGGTGGGGGTGTCTGCAGAGCCCAAGGCTCATCTGGAGTAAAGATCGGGGTCCATGTCCCCTCTCCCAGCCCGTCACCGCATCCCAGCCCTCTTGTGTTCCGAACAGGACCAAGTCATAGCAGGTGTTCTGTAAAGTTTTGAATAAATAGTTGCTTCCACGACAGGTGTTTCCTGTTGTTGAGAACTCCATGTGTCCTATCCTCACAGGTCCCTGGACGCTTCAACTGAGGTTGGGGCTGTCCCCACCTGGTCTGTCCGCATTATCCTCTTTGGCATGTCTTCCTTGGGAAATCAGAGGTGATGCCAGTTTCCATGAAGGAAGAGACGGAAGGTGTCAGTGTCTGATTCCACCACGCAGGCACCTGCTCTGAGAAACCCCCCAGCCCTCTGGCTTTATTTCACAATAAGCTCCACACAGTCAGTAGAGTGCCCCCTACAGGCAGGCACTCTGTATAGTGTTGTCTTCGTCGCCAGCACCTACTGTGGTCCTCAGTAAACAGTGGGCACGGAAGGCAGCTTTGTGACTGGGAACTAGGTCTTCTCGTACTGACATATCGAGAGGCGTGTTCCCGCCGGACTGCTGGAGAGCCAGAGCCTCACCACTGTCCCTTCCCCACCCTCCCTCCTGCAGTGCAAATGTGGAATCCCCAAGAGGGTCCCCTTACCAGCCCACCAAAGAAAGCCCTTATCCCAGCACACACACACACACACATACACACACTCTCTCTCTCTCTCTCTCTTTTCTCCTAGTTATTATTTCAGAACCCCTTTCACCAACTGAGATGGTCAAATACGATCTTCAAGGTCAGCTAGTCCATTTCACCGATGAAGCAGGAGAACATGCATTTGCCTCCAGAGAACAGCTTGTTACTGGCGGAGGAAGCCGGCCTGCCAGGAGCGTCTCCTTCCTCCACACCCGGAGACCCCCTCCTTGACCTCTCTCAGCTTCCCCGAAAGAGCGCTGTGAAGTAGTTCTCTCCTGGTGAGGGCAGTTCCTCGAGGAGCCGAGCACGATGCCTGTGGCCTCGCTCCTCCCTGCTCCCCAGCCCTCCGTTTACCAAGAGGTCCCAGGGCTCCGCAGTGGTTGATGGTGGGGAGAAGGAGGTCGGGCAGTCCGCTCAGGACTAGTTGGCCATGCGTTCTCATGCAGCCAGTCCTTTCGGTGGCAACCTACCCTGCTCACTGGGCTTCCCTGGTGGCTCAGCAGTAAAGGCTCTGCCTGCAATGCAGGAGACATAAAATAGGTGGGTTCAATCCCTCGGTCAGGACGATCTTGCTGGAGGAAGGCATGGTAACCCACTCCAATACTCTTGCCTGGAGAATCTCATGGAGGGAGGAGCCTGGGGGACTACCATCCATGAAGTGACTGGGCACGCAGCCTTTTTTTTTTTTTGAGTGGATGGAGCATTTCCGAGTTCAGCTTTGAAGTGGGAGAGTTGACTGACCTGATTAAAAGCCAACCTCTCTGTCCTTGCTCAGGCCATCGACCAAATTAGTCTGATTTCCCTGGAGCCAACTGCCCGCTCTGCCTCAGTCACCTGTAGCTGGGGGTGAGGGTGAGGATGCAGATGAGCCAGTAGTGCCCACAATGGCCCAGCCGCCGGCGCCACAGGGACTGGTTTGTTTTCCTTTCCTTCTTCCTGCGGAGAAGGCAGAGGACAGAGTCCAGCCCTGACCTGCCCACGCTCTCTGGGTCCGTGTCCACTCCCACCTTCCTTCCTGCCCTAGGGGTAAGGGAGAGGCGTCTGAGCACCTGGCCAGAATCTTCCTGGACAGGACCTGCATTCTGGACTTCAGAGCAGGGAAAGAGTCATCGGAAAGCAAAACAAGGCACAAACCACTCCTGGATCAGACGATTAATACTCATTTAGGTTGGGCTAAATGTGCAGTTCCCAGGGTGCCTGGGGCAGCCTAGTTTATGGGCATTGAACTCAGACCCATGTCAGGGCCATTGCATCCAGGAATGCATGGCTGCCTTGGAGAATGTCTGTGTTTCTGACTTTTGTTGGGAGCAGAGAGCTTCGCTTCTCTCTGCAGCCCTGAGATTTCCTGCCCTTTCACCAGAGCCCTGTGTGGGCTCCCAAGGGCCCCTTGGAGCCCTCTGCTCATCATCCCAGCACTGTGACTCACCACCATTCTGATCCACCCCTCCCCACATGCCCATGGCCTCACACTGAAGGGCACTCGGACTTCTCCCTGGATAAAACCTGTGACAAACAGCCTGTCCACACACGCCCTGGAGCCGCTTCCCTCCCTCTGGCCTAGAAAATTTATCAGAGCAAGAGTGGTGGACGTGACCTTATTACACAGACTAGCCTCCGTGGGACTAATATCTTAATGTGTGTCTGAAATAATTCATAGCTTTTATTTTTTTTTTTTGTTTTGTTTTTCTTTTTTAAAATTTATTTATTTATTTTTTTAAACCTTTATTTTACTTTTAACTTTTACAGAGTTTTGTTGTTCACAGACATGCATGTTCTCAGATTAGTCACATGTATATCCCCCCCTTCCCTCCCCTCCCGACCATCACACAGCACCCCTGAAGGATCCCCTTTTCTCACAGAGCAATGACTAGAGCTATTTTCTTCACTTATGATAGTACAGGCCTTCATGCTACTTCCCTTACGCCTCTCAACCACTGTTCCTTCCCCACAATGTCCATATGTCCACTGTCCATGTCTGTCTTTCTGTCGCTTCACTGCATGTGCCATCATCACCATCCTACTAGATTCCATATATATGTGTTAATATACTGTATTTGTCCTTCTCTTTCTGACTGACTTCACTTTTTAGGATACGTTCTAGATCCAGCCACCTCATGAGGGCTGATTCTTCTGCATTTCTCTTTACAGCTGTGTAGTATTCCATTGTATATATGTACCAGAGCTTTTGGATCCATTCGTTCGTCGATGGGCATCTAGGTTCCTTCCATGTTCTAGCTATTGTATAGAGAGCTGCAATGAACATTGGGGTACAGGTGCTTCTTTCAGTTTTGATTTCATCAGGGTATAAGCCTAAGAGTGGGATTGCTGGGTCATATGGTGCTTCTATTTTTAGTTTTTTAAGAAATCTCCAGACTGTCTTCCATAGAGGCTGTATCAATTTACACTCCCACCAGCAATGCAGGAGGGTTCCCTTTTCTCCGCAGCCTCTCCAGCATTTATTGTCTGTCGATTTGTGGATGATGGCCATTCTGACGGGTGTGAGGTGACATCTCATTGTAGTTTTGATTTGCATTTCTCTAATTATTAGTGAAGTTGAGCATCGTTTCATGTGTTTTGGGCCATCATCGTTGGAGCAAACAGCCTGTCCACACACGCCCTGGAGCCGCTTCCCTCCCTCTGGCCTAGAAAATTTATCAGAGCAAGAGTGGTGGACGTGACCTTATTACACAGACTAGCCTCCGTGGGACTAATATCTTAATGTGTGTCTGAAATAATTCATAGCTTTTATTTTTTTTTTTTGTTTTGTTTTTCTTTTTTAAAATTTATTTATTTATTTTTTTTAAACCTTTATTTTACTTTTAACTTTTACAGAGTTTTGTTGTTCACAGACATGCATGTTCTCAGATTAGTCACATGTATATCCCCCCCTTCCCTCCCCTCCCGACCATCACACAGCACCCCTGAAGGATCCCCTTTTCTCACAGAGCAATGACTAGAGCTATTTTCTTCACTTATGATAGTACAGGCCTTCATGCTACTTCCCTTACGCCTCTCAACCACTGTTCCTTCCCCACAATGTCCATATGTCCACTGTCCATGTCTGTCTTTCTGTCGCTTCACTGCATGTGCCATCATCACCATCCTACTAGATTCCATATATATGTGTTAATATACTGTATTTGTCCTTCTCTTTCTGACTGACTTCACTTTTTAGGATACGTTCTAGATCCAGCCACCTCATGAGGGCTGATTCTTCTGCATTTCTCTTTACAGCTGTGTAGTATTCCATTGTATATATGTACCAGAGCTTTTGGATCCATTCGTTCGTCGATGGGCATCTAGGTTCCTTCCATGTTCTAGCTATTGTATAGAGAGCTGCAATGAACATTGGGGTACAGGTGCTTCTTTCAGTTTTGATTTCATCAGGGTATAAGCCTAAGAGTGGGATTGCTGGGTCATATGGTGCTTCTATTTTTAGTTTTTTAAGAAATCTCCAGACTGTCTTCCATAGAGGCTGTATCAATTTACACTCCCACCAGCAATGCAGGAGGGTTCCCTTTTCTCCGCAGCCTCTCCAGCATTTATTGTCTGTCGATTTGTGGATGATGGCCATTCTGACGGGTGTGAGGTGACATCTCATTGTAGTTTTGATTTGCATTTCTCTAATTATTAGTGAAGTTGAGCATCGTGTTTTTGGGCCATCTGTATGTCATCGTTGGAGAGGTGTCTGTTTAGGTCCTTTTCCCATTTTTTGATTGGGTTGTTTGTTTTTCCAGTGCTGAGTTGTCTGAGTTGCTTGTAGATTTTGCAGATTAATTCTTTGTCTGTTGTTTCATTTGCTATGATTTTCTCCCACTCTGTGGGGTGTCTGTTGAACTTTTTTGTGATTTCTTTTGCTGTACAAAAGCTTTTAAGTTTCATTAGGTCCCACATGTTCATTTGTCTTTTAAGTTCCACTATTCTAGTAGGTGGGTCAGAGAAGATCTTGCTTTGATTGATGTCCTTGAGGGTTTTGCCTATATTCTCCTCTAAGAGTTTGATGGTTTCTGGCCTTACATTTAAGTCTTTAATCCATTTTGAGTTGATCTTTGTGTATGGTGTCAGGGTATGTTCCAATTTCATTTTCTTGCATGTAGCTGTCCAATTTTCCCAGCACCATTTGTTGAAGAGGCTGTCTTTGTCCCATTTTATATGTTCGCCTCCTTTGTCAAAAATAAGGTACCCATAGGTGCGTGGCTTTATCTCTGGGTTCTCGATCTTGTTCCATTGGTCGATATTTCTGTTTTTTTGCCAGTACCATACTGTCTTGATGACTGTTGCTTTGTAGTAGAGTCTGAAGTTGGGGAGGCTGATCCCCCCAGCTCCATTCTTCTTCCTGAGGATTGCTTTGGCTATTCGAGGTCTTTTGTGTTTCCATATGAACTGTGTTATTCGTTGGTCTAGTTCTGTGAAGAATGTTATTGGAAGCTTGATAGGGATCGCATTGAATCTATAGATGACATTTGGTAGTATGGTCATTTTCACAATATTGATTCTCCGACCCAGGAACACGGAATATTTCTCCATCTGTTTAAGTCTTCTTTAATGTCTCTCATGAGTGTCTTGTAATTTTCTGTGTACAGTTCTTTTGTTTCTTTGGGTAGGTTTATTCCTAGATATTTGATTCTTTGGGTTGCGATGGTGAAGGGGATTGCCTCTTTGATTTCATTTTCTGATTTTTCATTGTTTGTGTATAGGAATGCCAGTGATTTCTGTATATTGATTTTGTATCCTGCAACTTTGCTGAATTCGCTGATTAACTCTAGTAGTTTTGTAATAGTATCTTTGGGATTTTCTATGTATAATATCATGTCATCTGCAAATAGAGAGAGTTTGACTTCTTCTTTTCCAATCTGGATTCCTTTGATTTCTTTCTCTTCTCTTATTGCTATTGCTAGAACTTCCAGGACTATGTTGAATAGTAGTGGTGAAAGTGGACACCCTTGTCTTGTTCCTGATCTTAGAGGGCATGCTTTGAGTTTTTCACCATTGAGGATAATGTTCGCTGTGGGCTTCTCATATATGGCTTTCACTATGTTAAGATAAGTTCCTTCTATGCCCATTTTTTGAAGAGTTTTTATCATAAATGGATGCTGTACTTTGTCAAAGGCTTTTTCTGCATCTATTGAGATGATCATGTGATTTTTGTCTTTCAATTTGTTGATATGGTGTATCACATTGATTGATTTGCAAATGTTGAAGAATCCTTGCGTGCCTGGGATGAACCCAACTTGATCGTGATGAATGAGCTTTTTGATGTGTTGCTGAATTCTGTTTGCTAGGATTTTGTTGAGGATTTTGGCATCTAGATTCATCAGTGAAATTGGCCTATAATTTTCTTTTTTTGTGATGTCTTTGCCTGGCTTTGGTATCAGGGTGATGGTGGCCTCGTAGAATGTGTTTGGAAGTGTTCCTTCCTGGGCAATTTTTTGAAGAGTTTTAGAAGGACAGGCATTAGCTCTTCTTTAAATGTTTGGTAGAATTCACTTGTGAAACCATCTGGCCCTGGGCTTTCTTTTGTGTTTCCATATGAACTGTGTTATTCGTTGGTCTAGTTCTGTGAAGAATGTTATTGGAAGCTTGATAGGGATCGCATTGAATCTATAGATGACATTTGGTAGTATGGTCATTTTCACAATATTGATTCTCCCGACCCAGGAACACGGAATATTTCTCCATCTGTTTAAGTCTTCTTTAATGTCTCTCATGAGTGTCTTGTAATTTTCTGTGTACAGTTCTTTTGTTTCTTTGGGTAGGTTTATTCCTAGATATTTGATTCTTTGGGTTGCGATGGTGAAGGGGATTGCCTCTTTGATTTCATTTTCTGATTTTTCATTGTTTGTGTATAGGAATGCCAGTGATTTCTGTATATTGATTTTGTATCCTGCAACTTTGCTGAATTCGCTGATTAACTCTAGTAGTTTTGTAATAGTATCTTTGGGATTTTCTATGTATAATATCATGTCATCTGCAAATAGAGAGAGTTTGACTTCTTCTTTTCCAATCTGGATTCCTTTGATTTCTTTCTCTTCTCTTATTGCTATTGCTAGAACTTCCAGGACTATGTTGAATAGTAGTGGTGAAAGTGGACACCCTTGTCTTGTTCCTGATCTTAGAGGGAATGCTTTGAGTTTTTCACCATTGAGGATAATGTTCGCTGTGGGCTTCTCATATATGGCTTTCACTATGTTAAGATAAGTTCCTTCTATGCCCATTTTTTGTAGGGTTTTTATCATAAATGGATGCTGTTCTTTTTCAAAGGCTTTTTCTGCATCTATTGAGATGATCATGTGATTTTTGTCTTTCAATTTGTTGATATGGTGTATCACATTGATTGATTTGCAAATGTTGAAGAATCCTTGCGTGCCTGGGATGAACCCAACTTGATCGTGATGAATGAGCTTTTTGATGTGTTGCTGAATTCTGTTTGCTAGGATTTTGTTGAGGATTTTGGCATCTAGATTCATCAGTGAAATTGGCCTATAATTTTCTTTTTTTGTGATGTCTTTGCCTGGCTTTGGTATCAGGGTGATGGTGGCCTCGTAGAATGTGTTTGGAAGTGTTCCTTCCTGGGCAATTTTTTGGAAGAGTTTTAGAAGGACAGGCATTAGCTCTTCTTTAAATGTTTGGTAGAATTCACTTGTGAAACCATCTGGCCCTGGGCTTTTATTTTTGGGTAGATTTTTGATCACAAGGTCGATTTCTGAGCTTGTGATTGGCTTGTTCATAGTTTCTATTTCTTCCTGGTTGAGTCTTGGGAGATTAATCTTCTCTAAGAAACTGTCCATTTCTTCCAGGTTGTCCAGTTTGTTGCCATAGAGTTGTTCATAATAGTCTCTTAGAATCCTTTGGATTTCTGCATTGTCCGTTGTAATCTCTCCTTTTTCATTTTTGATTTTGGTGATCTGGTTCTTCTCTCTCTTTTTCTTAATGAGTCTGGCCAGTGGTGTGTCGATTTTATTGACTTTTTCGAAGAACCAGCTTTTTGTTTTATTTATCTTTACTATTGTTTCTTTTGTTTCTTTTTCATTTATTTCTGCTCTGATCTTTATGATTTCCCTTCTTCTGCTGGCTTTGGGGTGTTTTTGTTCTTCTTTCTCCAGTTGTTTTAAGCGTAAGGTAAGGTCGTCTGTTTGAGATTTTCCTAGTTTCTTGAGGTGGGATTGTAATGCTATAAACTTCCCTCTTAGAACTGCTTTTGCAGTATCCCATAGGTTTTGCACTGTCGTGTGTTCATTGTCATTTTCTTCTAGGAATTTTTAAATTTCTCCTTTGATTTCCTCAATGATCAGTTGGTTTTTTAGGTATGTGTTGTTTAATCTCCATGTGTTTGTGTTTTTAGCGGTTTTTTTTCCTGTAGTTGATCTCTAGTCTCACTGCATTGTGGTCCGAGAAGATGGTTGATAGAATTTCAGTTTTCTTGAATTGACTGAGGATTGATTTGTGGCCCAAGATGTGGTCTATCCTGGAGAATGTTCCGTGAGCACTTGAGAAGAAAGTGTATTCTTCTGCTTTTGGATGGAAAGTCCTAAAGATATCAATGAGGTCCATTTCTTCTAGTGTGGCATTTAAGGCTTGTGTTTCTTTATTAATTTTCTGTCTGGATGATCTGTCCATTGGTGTGAGAGGAGTGTTAAAGTCTCCTACTATGATTGTGTTGCTGTCAATGTCTTCTTTTATGTCTGAAAGTGTTTGTCTTATGTATTGGGGTGCTCCTGTGTTGGGAGCATAGATATTTATGATTGTTATGTCTTCTTCTTGGATGGATCCCTTAATCATGATGTAGTGACCTGCCTTGTCTCTTAGAATCTTCTTTACTTTAAAATCTATTTTATCTGATATGAGGATTGCTACTCCAGCTTTCTTTTGATTTCCATTTGCATGGAATATCTTTTTCCAGCCTCTCACTTTCAGTCTATTGCAGGTCCTGTTAGCATAGATATATTATAGTCTCTTAGAATCCTTTGGATTTCTGCATTGTCTGTTTTAATCTCTCCTTTTTTGTTTTTTGATTTTGGTGATCTGGTTCTTCTCTCTCTTTTTCTTGATGAGTCTGGCCAGTGGTGTGTCGATTTTTTTGACTTTTTCGAAGAACCAGCTTTTTGTTTTATTTATCTTTACTATTGTTTCTTTTGTTTCTTTTTCATTTATTTCTGCTCTGATCTTTATGATTTCCCTTCTTCTGCTGGCTTTGGGGTGTTTTTGTTCTTCTTTCTCCAGTTGTTTTAAGCGTAAGGTAAGGTCGTCTGTTTGAGATTTTCCTAGTTTCTTGAGGTGGGATTGTAATGCTATAAACTTCCCTCTTAGAACTGCTTTTGCAGTATCCCATAGGTTTTGCACTGTCGTGTGTTCATTGTCATTTTCTTCTAGGAATTTTTAAATTTCTCCTTTGATTTCCTCAATGATCAGTTGGTTTTTTAGGTATGTGTTGTTTAATCTCCATGTGTTTGTGTTTTTAGCGGTTTTTTTTCCTGTAGTTGATCTCTAGTCTCACTGCATTGTGGTCCGAGAAGATGGTTGATAGAATTTCAGTTTTCTTGAATTGACTGAGGATTGATTTGTGGCCCAAGATGTGGTCTATCCTGGAGAATGTTCCGTGAGCACTTGAGAAGAAAGTGTATTCTTCTGCTTTTGGATGGAAAGTCCTAAAGATATCAATGAGGTCCATTTCTTCTAGTGTGGCATTTAAGGCTTGTGTTTCTTTATTAATTTTCTGTCTGGATGATCTGTCCATTGGTGTGAGAGGAGTGTTAAAGTCTCCTACTATGATTGTGTTGCTGTCAATGTCTTCTTTTATGTCTGAAAGTGTTTGTCTTATGTATTGGGGTGCTCCTGTGTTGGGAGCATAGATATTTATGATTGTTATGTCTTCTTCTTGGATGGATCCCTTAATCATGATGTAGTGACCTGCCTTGTCTCTTAGAATCTTCTTTACTTTAAAATCTATTTTATCTGATATGAGGATTGCTACTCCAGCTTTCTTTTGATTTCCATTTGCATGGAATATCTTTTTCCAGCCTCTCACTTTCAGTCTATGAGTGTCTCTAGGTCTGAAATGAGTTTCCTGGAGGCAGCATATGTATGGGTCGTGGTTTTGGATCCATTCAGCCACTCTGTGTCTTTTGGTTGGGGCGTTTAGTCCATTGACATTCAAAGTAATTATTGATACAAATGATCCTATTGTCATCTTCTTAGATGTTATGATGGGTTTGTTTCGTGGATCTTCTCCTTTTATACTTGTTGTCTATATAAGTCCCTTTAACATTTGTTGTAAGGCTGGTTTGGTGTGACTAAATTCTTTTAATTTTTGCTTGTCTGTAAAGCTTTTGATTTCTCCATCAATTTTGAAGGAGATCTTGGCAGGGTAGAGGATTCTTGGTTGTAGATTATTCTCTTTCAGCCGTTTAAATGTGTCCTGCCATTGCCTTCTGGCCTGCAGAGTTTCTGTTGAAAGATCAGCTGTTAAACGGATGGGCTTTCCCTTGTATGTCACTAGTTGCTTTTCCCTTGCTGCTTTGAGAATTCTATCTTTGTGTTTAATTTGTGTTAACTTCATTAATATGTGTCTTGGTGTGTTTCTTCTCGGATTGATTCTGTTAGGTACTCTTTGTGCTTCTTGGACTTGATTGACTATTTCTTTTCCCATGTTGGGGAAATTTTCAACTATAATTTCTTCAAAAATTTTCTCATAGCCTTTCTTTTTTTCTTCTTCTTCTGGAACCCCTATAATTCGAATATTGGTGCGTTTGATATTATCCCAGAGGTCTCTGAGGCTGTCCTCTGCTCTTTTCATTCTTTGAGCTAGAGTCTGTTTCTCAGCAGTTACTTCCACCATTTTATCTTCCAGCTCACTTATCCGGTCTTCTGTCTCAGATACTCTGCTCTTGATTCCTTCTACAGTGTTTTTCAGTTCAGCAATTGAGTTGTTTGTCTCTGTTACTTTTTTGGTAAGTTCTTGTATTTCTTTATTCAGTGTGTTAGTTGTATCTTGCAATTTCTCTGAAATTCTGTTTTCAGTGTCTTTGATCATCTTTACTATCATTCTTCTGAAATCACTTTCAGAAAGTTTGTCCAAATTCTCTTCATTAATTTGATCTTGTGTGTTTGTTGATTGTTCCTTCGCTTGTGTGGTATTTCTCTGCCGTTTCATTGTTATTATTAATTTTTTAAAACTGATTCTGTTTGGGATTTCCTTTTCCCAGACTTTGAGTTACGTCTGTTGGTGTTTGTTGTTTGGATGGGGCTTCTTATTCTGGGTGATGCTGGTGATTGGGTGATGTCAGGACTTGTATACAAGTGATTACCTTTGCTGGCGTTCTCACTTGTATACTGCTCTTTAGTGTTAGTCGGTCTCTAGTATTGTAGTTTTGGAGTCAGTGCACCCTCAAAACCCCGTGGCTTGTTGCCTGACCAGGGAATGAAGATTTCACGGCTGGTTTGTTATGGCATTAAATGATATTAAAACATATATATGCAAATGAGAAACAGAAGGTATACCTTTGACAAATGGCAATTTAAAAATTATGCAAGTACTATCTAGCGTATTGAATTATACACATGAACATATACAGCTATAACATAACCCAAGCATTCCAATCAAAAATACAGTACAATACGTTAGCACGGCGAATAGAGAAATCCAAGAATGATATCCACAAGTTAATAAGCAAACTAAGTAGAGTACCAATTGGAGAATAATGCTAGAGCAGGATCCCTGTTGGGGATAAGGCAATGAGGACAGAACAGACTAAGATATATGGTGGTGAAAGGGAAAAAGAGAAAGGGAGGATAGAAGAGAAATATAGAATAATATTGCAAAGTTAAATATAGGGAGATAAAGATTTGTATGTATTAGAATTTAGTGGTATAGGAAAGGAGCTTCAGAGAAAGCAAAGAATTATAGAGGAGGTAGTAGTACAAATGAAAAAATTATTAAAAATCTAACAGATCTCAGTTTTATAGTAAAATATAGAAAAACAAAGCAAAAATAATAAAAACAAACAAAACCCCCACAGAACCTTAAAAGGCCAATGGGGAACCAGAAGTTTATACCAAAATAAAATGTGTGGTTTAAAAGGAAAAAGAAAAAAAAAAATTATGTAAACTTGAATATATTCAGTCTTACTGATAAGATTAGTAGCTTCAATAGAATTCAGTGAAGGAAATGAACACACCCACTCTCTCTCTCACATACACCCCCAAGAAAAGAAAAAAAAAAAAAAGCGGTGGGTGCACTGAGTGGGTTTGGAAAAAAGAGAAGAAAAAAAAAATTGAAACAAAGTAATACAATACAAAAAATGAAATTTTAAAGTCCAGCAGTAACTCCAGCTTCAGACAAAACGTGAAAATAGTGTTTATGTTCTTCTGTCTCTTGCTGACTGTTCAGGAATTATCAGTCTTTTTCTTGCCTCTGGCAGTGGTTGGATCTGAAGACCTCTTTGACTGCTTGTTTTGGCCTATTCCAGAATTAAAGGCCCGCCCAGGCTGGCCCTGGGAGTTTCTTAATCCAAATCCCTTTTCTTGCTGGGTGGAGCTAAGTTCCCTCCCTGTAGCTTGACCAGCAGCCCTGCAGTTTGACCAGCAGCCAAACTACAGTAGGGAAAATGGCGTCTGTCTCACAGAGGATTTATTCCCACACGCTCTATGGGAAGCACTTCCACAGTGCCCCCGACCCTGCTGCAGGCCACCGTCGACCCCCGCCACCGCGGGAGACGTCAGGTTACTCAGAGGTGAGTCTGGCTCAGTCTCATGCGGGATCGCTATTCCTCTCTCCCGGATCACAGTGCGCAGAGACTTTCCAGTCCTCTTCGGCGACTCTGTGATCGGGTTAATGGTAACCTCCTCCAAAGGGAACTGAGTCCCGCCCTTCCGAGGCCTGCTCAAGGGCACTTCTAGCTCAAGGGGCACCTGGACCCTCCAAAGCAGGTCTGGCTCAGTCCCTTGTGGGTGTTAGTGCTCCTCACCGGGTTTTGATCTGCAACAGGCTTTGCGGCTTTGGCCCGCCCAGCCTCTCCGGCGGGTATGAGGTTTGACTTTTAAAAGTGCGATTGCACCCCTCCTACCGTCTTGATGCGGCTTCTCCTTTGTTCTTCTATGTGGGGTGTCCTCTCTGTGATCAGATCCAACCTCCTTTCGTCGATGGTTTCCCAGGAACTCGTCGCAATTCAGGCGATTTTGCAGGAGAGATGAGTGCACGTCCTTCTACGCCGCCATCTTAGCTCCACCCCCGAAATAGTTTCAGTTGATCATGAAGGATACAAATCAACAGCGGGAGAAGTTCACAAGGAGAGGACAGGAAGGGTCCTGAGCAGAGGAATTTCTGTCTCCGTGAACTGGGGTACACCACCCTCCTGCCACATGGATGTGCTCACCAACTCCAAAGCTCTTGGATCTTGCTGTGAAAGGGTTTCAATTCATAGCTTTTAAAACCCCATTGCTAACTTAGGTGCTGAAGCTGTTTTTCGTAGCTGCTCATTTGCGACGCAATTGGCAAAATTGACACCTCACAAGTGGGCTGAGAAAGATGTCAGAAAGGATTTCTGCTCCCAGAGGTGAGACAAGCGGCTGTGGGGCTGCATTCACACGTTTGTCTTGGGGGCTTTCCTGGTGGCCCGTGGCTAAGAATCTGTGCTTTTACTGCAAGGGGTACAGGTGTGATTCCTGGTCTTGGAGCTAAGATCCTGGATGCCGCGAGGTGCGGCTGAAAAAACAAAAACTCTCTGAACTTCTAGGATACCCTTCCTTTCTGTATTCCTTCAGGCATCTATGAGTGTGTGTGGGCAAACTGCTTCACTTGTGTCCGACCCTGTGCGACCCCATGGACTGTAGCCCGTCAGGCTCCTCTGTCCGTGGGATTGTCCAGGCAAGAATACTGGAGTGGGTTGCTGTGCCCTCCTCCAGAGAATCTTCCCTACCCAGGGATTGAACTCACATCTCTTCTGTCCCCTGCATCGGCAGGCAGGTTCTTTACCACTAGCGCCACCTGGGAAGCCCCCAGCCATCTACAGGTAGCTTCTAAACAAACGAATATTTGTTAAAAAAAGAAGTGATGCTTGAGCCCTAACACTCACATACCAGATGCTGGTAACAAAAAGAGAATAAATACAGTGGCCACCATGGGGAGCACTGCACTCGGGGGGGGGGCTGGGTAGTAAGCGGTGTCTCACCTCCCATCACAAACAATTCATCTTAAGTGAAGTTACACCTGAAAATAACAAATATCCAAAACATATCCTAAAAATCAAATCAATCCTTAGATTGGAGCTCTGGTTTTCCTAGATGCATGTCTTGTCTTTTTTGTTCGTTAATCCACTGCTGATCTAGACTGTGGGCTTCCTGAGGGCAAGACAAACGTGACCATGTCCCAGGTGTCTTACAGCATACCCTACCCAGGACCTGGCAAGTATTGTGTGCTTCCTCCATCTCTGTGAACACAGCTGACCTAACTGTTCCTGGGTGATTATATTGATGCTGGAGGGGAAATGGTCTGAGAAACCCCTTTCCCATCTGAAATCAGTGTTTCCTCATCTCTGGAAGCGCGGAGAACACGTGAGCGAGAGGGCAGTTCCTGACATGCTCCCATAGGTAACTCACCGCTCATTGGCTCATTGGGTGGACGCCTCATCAAGGGATGGCATGGCTGGGCTCGCCACTGAGCACAATGTTTTTTCTTGGCTGTGCCATGCTGGCATGCAGGGTCTTAATTCCCCAGCCAGGGATAGAACCCATGCCTCCGACAGGGGAAACAGAATCTTAATCACAGAGTCTTAACTGGACCACAATGGAAGTCCCACTGAGCAAAATTTGAGGCAGGACTGGATTCAATGTCTTTGTCCACCAACCTGCTTTCCTACTGTTTGTGGCTTCATATCTTGGGGTCTTGAAGACTTTGGACCCCTTAAGTCTCCTCCTAAGCAGGCAGTCCATTAAGCTCTTATCGACTTACACTTTAAATACCAGAATACTGGAGTGGGTTGCTGTGCCTCCTCCAGAGAATCTTCCCTACCCAGGGATTGAACTCACATCTCTTCTGTCCCCTGCATCGGCAGGCAGGTTCTTTACCACTAGCGCCACCTGGGAAGCCCCCAGCCATCTACAGGTAGCTTCTAAACAAACGAATATTTGTTAAAAAAAGAAGTGATGCTTGAGCCCTAACACTCACATACCAGATGCTGGTAACAAAAAGAGAATAAATACAGTGGCCACCATGGGGAGCACTGCACTCGGGGGGGGGGGCTGGGTAGTAAGCGGTGTCTCACCTCCCATCACAAACAATTCATCTTAAGTGAAGTTACACCTGAAAATAACAAATATCCAAAACATATCCTAAAAATCAAATCAATCCTTAGATTGGAGCTCTGGTTTTCCTAGATGCATGTCTTGTCTTTTTTGTTCGTTAATCCACTGCTGATCTAGACTGTGGGCTTCCTGAGGGCAAGACAAACGTGACCATGTCCCAGGTGTCTTACAGCATACCCTACCCAGGACCTGGCAAGTATTGTGTGCTTCCTCCATCTCTGTGAACACAGCTGACCTAACTGTTCCTGGGTGATTATATTGATGCTGGAGGGGAAATGGTCTGAGAAACCCCTTTCCCATCTGAAATCAGTGTTTCCTCATCTCTGGAAGCGCGGAGAACACGTGAGCGAGAGGGCAGTTCCTGACATGCTCCCATAGGTAACTCACCGCTCATTGGCTCATTGGGTGGACGCCTCATCAAGGGATGGCATGGCTGGGCTCGCCACTGAGCACAATGTTTTTTCTTGGCTGTGCCATGCTGGCATGCAGGGTCTTAATTCCCCAGCCAGGGATAGAACCCATGCCTCCGACAGGGGAAACAGAATCTTAATCACAGAGTCTTAACTGGACCACAATGGAAGTCCCACTGAGCAAAATTTGAGGCAGGACTGGATTCAATGTCTTTGTCCACCAACCTGCTTTCCTACTGTTTGTGGCTTCATATCTTGGGGTCTTGAAGACTTTGGACCCCTTAAGTCTCCTCCTAAGCAGGCAGTCCATTAAGCTCTTATCGACTTACACTTTAAATACCAGAAATTTCAGCTTTGGCAGAATTTGGCAGAAATAAAGTGAGCATAGGAGTATATGACAGATAACATGGATTCCTGACCGAAGTCCCATTCCCAACTTATTTCCTACCAGTGTCCTTTCCTATGGTGTAGCCACGAGGCACAATTCTGGCCAATAAGACATAGATGGAACTCCACTGCGAGGTTCCTGGTCCTTTCTCCATTCTTCCCATTATGGATAAGATTCTGCTGGTTGGTGCTTCCACAGCCATACTGCAATCATGAGGGATTGAGCAAAAGACCCTTAGAGACATTAACCCTGACTGAAGCCACCTAATCAGCACCAGTAGTGATTATCCACCTCCAGACCGCTTGCAAAGTGAGAATACACCCTTATTTCAGTCTCTATCACGTGTTTTCCATTGTTCTCAGCTAAAGTTCTATTGACAAATATACATAGACACCCGGAAAGTAAGAGGGGGGACCCTTATCATAGCTATGATTCTACAGGGACCCAAAATAGTCATTCCCAGAGGAATGGCTAGGTTCTGACCTGCTGGATACAGGGCAGGGTCCTGAAGACTCAGATCCCTTCTCTGAGCCGTGGTTTCCAGGACAGCTTGCTGTTCTGAGGGTGGGATCACAGTTGGTGCTCAGAGACGTCCTGCCTGTGAAGTGACGCTGGGACCCTCCCGGTCTGATTCCTAAGTAGGACCCTATTTAACACCCGGTGTGACACTGAAAACTTGTCTTGACTGTCTTGACGGGAGATAGGGAGACCACAGCACAAATTCTTAAAGACCTTCATTTCCTCTCAACCTGCTTCCCTCACAAACTGTGACTCCTCTTCCCAGGCCCTCATCTCTCAAGGGACGGGGGGACCGTAACCCCTGAGTGTGGCTGCCATCTCTGCCCCAAATGGGCTCTCTCTTCTGTGGCCCAGCTGCCAGGCAGGGCTGGCTTTTCTCTGTGGCGAGTAGAGAAATGGGCCACGTGGCCCAGAACACACCTCTACTCATGACCACGAGGAAGAGGGCTGAGAGAAGAGAAGGGAAGGAGGGAGAGGGCTCTGCTCTCTCTCAGACGTTCGGAGTCCAGACAGGTCACTCCCCATCGCCGGCCTCCACCTCCTTAATCTAGACCCCAGCGTTTAGCCTGGTCCCTATCTCAAGGCCCTTTCTGACGGTTCAGCATCTGCATTTATCTCATGGGGTGTGTGCCTACGTGATCTCTTTTGCCTTTTTAGCGTCTCTAAGGAATCCCAAAGCCATACTCAGAAGGTATCTTTGAGGGGCTTCCCTGGTGGTCCAGTGGGTAAAGAGTCTGTCTTGCAGTGCAAAAAGCACCAGTTCGTATCCCTGGCCTGGGAAGATCCCACGTGCCACAGAGCGGCTGAACCGGTGTGTCCAATTAGGAGCCAGCGCTCTGGAGTGCACGTGCCCAGAGCCAGTGCTCTGCAACCAGAGAGGCCACTGCAATGGGAGGCCCCCACAGGCCGAAAAATAAAGATGGATGAAAATAAATAAATAAATAAACAATAAAAGAGGGCAAAATTAAAAAAAAAAAAAAAAGAATAAGAAGAAGAAGGTATCTTTGAGAAGCGCAGGGTGTTACCCCTGGAAACGAAGAGCGTTGAGAAGAAGGCAGAGCTGGGATTTGACCCAGGGTTGTCTGGGCAGCTGGGTTGCTGCACTTGCATCCTGCTGGTTCCTGGTACCCGGTGGCCTCTGCTGCCCCTTCAGGGCACTGGCTTGCTTGTTGGCTTGTGAGGAGGGAGAGCGGGAGGGTGGAGCGGGAGGCATCTGCACGTGTTCACCCATCTGCAGCAGTCAGGGCAGGCTGGGAAAAGTGAAAGAGGCAGTTGGTGGTGGACTCCGTGGAGCGATGTCCTAGCCCCTCCACTTGCTGTGTGACTTTAGGGCAAGTTCCTTAACATCTCTGGGCCTCCGCCATCATGGGTAAGATAGGAGTGCGCCTCACTGGTGACATTCGTGAGGAACAGGACGTGGAAAAGCATAGACAGCAGTGTCGGGCTCAGTAAACCTCTCAGTGCAACAAGTTGATGGATCATCAGCGGATGTTGTTCTCCCCGCTCCCCTGAGGTCAGGAGCTCCAGCGGCTTCTGTAGACAGGAGGAAGGATGCTGTGCCTCTGCGTTCTCCATGAACCACAGGGCTGGGAAGTGGTCTCCTCAACATGGATGCAGTGGGTTGTGTGCATCTGACAGGCCAGGGATAGGAAATCACTGTAAAAAACCACAAAACACATTTTAAAGGCCCACCACACAAGCCCTAATTCCTTGAACAGAAAACTCCTGATGAAAAAGCATTTCAGCAAAGTCACAGGGTGATCCACTGGGGCCTTGTTTAAATAACACGTTTATCTTGATTATGCTATCTAATTCAGCTCGTTAAAATTCCCAGAAGACAATTTAGTAGGAAAATAATAGACAGGGAGAGAAGAACCAAGGGGGTCCCAGGGAGCCTCAGCCGCTCTCTCTGACAGCTGAGGTCAGCGGGGCCTGGGGCAGGGGCTGTGGGTTCGTTCACTCACTCATTTATTCTACAGGCACTAGGTGCTTCCGAGGTGCCAGATGGGGGACATGGCAGACTAGTTTTGACCCTCGTAGAGGTCACATTCTCCACAGAGGAAACACTCAATGAATGATAGATGCCAATAGCCTCTGTAACACACGCTCTGGGAAAGTCACCGGGTGAGGTTGGGGTAAATAGACGTGGGGAACTCCAGCTACTTCAGGTTCGGGGCCAGACTTTTCTGAGGGCAATGCCTGGAGGAACCAGAGCTGAAAGAAGAATGGGCTTGGGCAGACCTAGGGGAAGAGCCTTCCAGGCAGAGGGAAGGGCAGGTGCCACAGCCTGGGGGCAGGAATGAGCCTGTGGGAGCCACTGCCCAGAGCCCCTGGCTGGCGGATAAGAAAGGTTCCCCGTCCCCCGCCCACAGGGCAGGGCAGGAGGGACAGAGAGGGGGCCCCAGGCCAGCCTGGGAGCAGGGAGAGGGCTGCAGATGAGAGGGCGTGGGCAGGCTCAGGTCTTGGGACCTTGCAGACCATAGGAGACCTGGGCTAAGGTGGGGAGCCCCATGGAGAATGGGAGGTGGGCTAGAGGGGTCTCGGAGTCAAGGTCAGCACACATGTTTGGGCACCAGCCTTGGGCCATGTTCTGAGCTAGAGGCAGGGCCGCGAAGCTCTTCAGTTCTCTCCTGCCCCACCCAGCGACTGTTGCCAGACCTCCCCTCTGCCCTCTGCTTCTGCCTGAGTCACCACCCATAGAGGGATGACTGTCTCCATCCCAGAGAAGACAGGGTGGGAGGCTGGGACCCCCAGCGTGTCTGATTGCATCCTTCCCTCCTTCCCTCCTCCCAGAAGTGAGGGTGTGTCCTCCCTTCCCCGCGCCTGCAGCCCCCACCCCTGACTCAGACCTGCTCACTCTCCCTACTCCTTCCTGCAACCGCCGCCTCGCCCCCCCACAGCATCCTTTCCCTCTGTATTTAATTATTGGTAAATGTCTCTCACCCAGAAAAACAAAGCAACAACAGAATCCCTGCACTTTGAGCCCCTTTTCTATTTCCCTTCCCTTCACAGGAAGTGAAGGGGACAGAGAAAATGTTGCCTGCCCCAAGTCTCCGTTTCCATCCACTCCCCGCAATCCTGGCCACGGGCAGCCTGGACAGCGCACAGTGGGATGACCTTCTGGAAAGCTCTTCCTGGCCATGGCTCAGCTGCCTGTCCCCCCACCCCCTGGCCTCCTCTCTATATCCAGCACGCCCCCTAGAATCCTTCCTGGTCTGTGTTACTCGTTTCTTTCATTGCGCCGCCCACCCGGCACTGCCACCACTGGGACGGGAATCTTATTCCCTAGGCTTGCTCCTGGCAAGCAGCAAGTGCTCAAAAAGCATTCAGTGGATCAATGAGGCACTCTGTCTGCTTAGCGCTTGCCTTGTAGTGGAAGAGACAAGAGGCACACACACCGTCACGAATACCGAATACGGAGCGCAGAATGTCTGAAATGGTCCGGATCTTGGAGGACCAGGAAGCCTGGCCCATTCCTGCTGCGGCAGTGACACCAGCCGGTGTCCGGCCAGTTGGTGGCAGTGCACCAAACGTTCCCCAGGACAGAGCCGGCAGCTGGCTAATGCTCCATCGGTACGCTGAATGCAGCCGGAGCTGTGTTTGCATGATAAATACACGACTCAATGCTTCTAGGTGACGCTGGAGAGGGGACCGGCCTGATGCCGCAGCCCATCTGTCAGCGCCAGCACCAGCAAAGGCACGCGTGCTAGCTGCTTCTCACCACCCGTTTTTACCCAGGATAAAGTCCGTGTCTCAGGCGGGGAGCTACTTTCGTGGCCCAGATCTGCCTGCTCGGCTCTTCCCGGCTGTGTCACCTTAATTCTCTGCGCCTTGGGTCCCTCACCTGGAGAGGTGGGAGGCTGGGACCCCCAGCGTGTCTGATTGCATCCTTCCCTCCTTCCCTCCTCCCAGAAGTGAGGGTGTGTCCTCCCTTCCCCGCGCCTGCAGCCCCCACCCCTGACTCAGACCTGCTCACTCTCCCTACTCCTTCCTGCAACCGCCGCCTCGCCCCCCCACAGCATCCTTTCCCTCTGTATTTAATTATTGGTAAATGTCTCTCACCCAGAAAAACAAAGCAACAACAGAATCCCTGCACTTTGAGCCCCTTTTCTATTTCCCTTCCCTTCACAGGAAGTGAAGGGGACAGAGAAAATGTTGCCTGCCCCAAGTCTCCGTTTCCATCCACTCCCCGCAATCCTGGCCACGGGCAGCCTGGACAGCGCACAGTGGGATGACCTTCTGGAAAGCTCTTCCTGGCCATGGCTCAGCTGCCTGTCCCCCCACCCCCTGGCCTCCTCTCTATATCCAGCACGCCCCCTAGAATCCTTCCTGGTCTGTGTTACTCGTTTCTTTCATTGCGCCGCCCACCCGGCACTGCCACCACTGGGACGGGAATCTTATTCCCTAGGCTTGCTCCTGGCAAGCAGCAAGTGCTCAAAAAGCATTCAGTGGATCAATGAGGCACTCTGTCTGCTTAGCGCTTGCCTTGTAGTGGAAGAGACAAGAGGCACACACACCGTCACGAATACCGAATACGGAGCGCAGAATGTCTGAAATGGTCCGGATCTTGGAGGACCAGGAAGCCTGGCCCATTCCTGCTGCGGCAGTGACACCAGCCGGTGTCCGGCCAGTTGGTGGCAGTGCACCAAACGTTCCCCAGGACAGAGCCGGCAGCTGGCTAATGCTCCATCGGTACGCTGAATGCAGCCGGAGCTGTGTTTGCATGATAAATACACGACTCAATGCTTCTAGGTGACGCTGGAGAGGGGACCGGCCTGATGCCGCAGCCCATCTGTCAGCGCCAGCACCAGCAAAGGCACGCGTGCTAGCTGCTTCTCACCACCCGTTTTTACCCAGGATAAAGTCCGTGTCTCAGGCGGGGAGCTACTTTCGTGGCCCAGATCTGCCTGCTCGGCTCTTCCCGGCTGTGTCACCTTAATTCTCTGCGCCTTGGGTCCCTCACCTGGAGAGGTGCGCGTAGCAAGAGCCTTCCGCCTATGGGCTCCGTGTGAGTCTGGCATGAGTTAATAGGGCAATGAACACAGGGCTGCACTCACAACAGTCCTCGACCCCTAGAAAGACCTAGAACGCACCGAGCGTCAGCCATCACCCTGCGTGCCCCACCTCTGTCATTTGGGGTGCTTGTGACCCTGTCTGTACCTGTGCAAACACTCCTTACAGGAGCTGAAAAATGCAGGCTGGGGGTTTCCTGGGGGCCATGGATCAGAGACGGGTGCCTCTGGGAGTTGGGTTGCCAGATGCAGTGAATTAACATGCAGGGGACGTAGTCAGATTTTAATTTCAGATGAGTGGCAACCAATTTTTTAGGGCACATATGTCCCAAGCAATATTCAGGATATATTTACACTAAAAAGGCAACACTGCTGGCAGGGTTTTCCCAGGGTGTTGACCTCTGACCTGGTGGCCTGCGGGGGCGTGCAAGTGGAGGGAGAGACTGGAGCCTGGGTGTAGAACCTCATGGTCCATCCCAGATGGCCTCTCACGGCCCCGGCCTTGGCCCTGACTCTCCACCGTGTCCTCCCCTCTCCACTCTCAGTGCTCCGGTGGATGTGTGACTCAAAGGGTCTTGGGAGCCTCTCTTCCCCAACATTCCCAGCTCCCATTTCTCTGGAGGTCTGCAGACTTTACAGACCAGTCCTCTGAGCTTTCTGTCCCCAGGAGCCTCCTCAAAGTGGGGCGGCCCTGGAGGGTGGCCCTGTACACACCCACCAAGCCACCATCAGCCACCCCCACGTTGGCCGGCTCTGTGAGCCTTGTGGGGTGTCCTTAGCTGGGGGGCGGGTCTTGGGGCTCTAGGTTAGAGCTTTGAGTCGGGAGACTCCAGGTTCCCAGATGTGAACCGCAGCTCCACTCACTGCTTATTCTTGCCCTGTTTTCCCATCTCCCACTTCAACCTGGCAGCCTCCAATGCTGCTGCATGCCTGATGCAGGACTCACCTGGAGCTTGTGCCACATGTGTGGAGGGGGCCGGGGTAGGGGAGGGGCAGGGGCTCCCCTCTAACGGCCTGTGGCAGAGTGGGGAGTTGGGGACTATTGGGTGAGAGAACACTGGGAACATACCAGGAGCTTAGAGAGACTTTCTGGCTGAAGGTTTCTGGGCCCTAAGAGGGATGCGGGCCTGGAGGGTGTAGGAGGGCAGGAAAATGGGTTTTTCAGTAGTAAATAGCACAGAGAGCTCACAACAACAATGGTTACTGACTGTGTTTTGCCTGGCCCAGCTCGCCATGCCTTACAGGTGTGAATTCACTGTCTCCTTACAGCAGCTCCTTCTGTTTCCACGAGGAAGCCGAGGGGCGGGCCGTCTCACTCGGGAGCCTCCAGAAGATCTCAGCTTGTATAAGATCCTGGGTGAGAGGAGCAGCTTTTATAGTGACGAAGGGTGCATTTATTCAAGCCGGAGGAAATGGAGACTTGAATGTCACTCTATTTAAGAAAAAAAAAATGATATTCTGTTTGTCAGCTGAAATTCCAGCTCTCTGTATACATACACCCTGAGAACGTGGTTCAGACTCCATTTGGGCTGGGCCTGAGCTGGCGAGGGCGAGGAGGGAGAATTCTGGCGCAACAGAACTGCATACTCCACCCTGCCTGGGGGCAGTGGCTGGGAGGGGGTCTCAATCAGAGCATTCCCGACGGGGAAGGGGTGGGCTGGGGTGGAAGGAGGGCGGCAGCTTATACGCAAGCACCCAGCAGAGCCGAGGGTGCAAAGATGCTTCTCCCCAGAAGGGCTCTGAGCGCTGAGTCTCCAAGGCCACTAGGGGCGACAACCGCCTGCCTCCAGTTCCCAGGGCCTGAGAATCCCGAGGGCCTTTTTCTAAACGGGCAGATTCTGGTAAAAGGCTGCGAACTCTCACTCAGTGGGCCCGGGGCTCCAAGACTCTGTGTTGTCCAAACACGGTTCCTTATTGATTCTGATGAGCTAGGGATCCAGGCCCACCTCCTGCCGGCCCCTCTCAATCCTTCCCAGTCCCAGCCTGCGGCTCATCAATCCACTGCTTCACGGGAGGTTCTGAATGCTTGAAAGTTCCTTCTTGGCCTCCTTGTGACACCTTGGCCCTACATTCCTCTCCCCATCCCAGGCTTGGGGGCCAGGCTTGGGAGTCAGGCTGCGCTGACTTCCAGCACCTCTTTCCCTGCCAGCCCTTCACCGGGGAGGACCCTCGCGGGCCCGGAGAGCCTGCCCATTGAACCCGTTTGTTTCTATCCCCATAAAATACATCTGCAGCCAAACTGGAGCCTCCAAAGTGTCTTGTCAAGAGAAGCGGCAGAGACCCCACCCCTCTCTGTGAGGCACCTTTATGTCGAAAACCTAATACAACTTATTTTCTTAAGTGAAATATTCTATTGATCATAACTGTGGTATCAGTTGCCTAAGGTATCAACAGCACCGTGGAAGTCTGAGAAATGATCATGCTGATTTAAAATCACCCCATACAATAGCACCTATCAACCCTTAGTGAAACTTAAAAAAAAAAAAGGATAAAAAAAACGGCTTAGAGGAGGCAAACACCGCATCTGCTATATCAACTCAGGAGCCTCTCTCTCACTCGCTAATTCCACAACTGCTTTTCTGCACCTTAACACTTTTATTTAGTTGCAACCCGAGCGTGTGCACGGCTTTCTAATTGTGCTGTTTTCATAAAGTACCGTCTTCCTCTGTCTCTGCAGAGCCGTCCTAATTACCATTACAATGACCACACAGCACGGTGTCTTGGAGCCTGGGTTCAAACCCCCACTTTCCGCCAGCCTGCTGTGGGCGCCTGCAGGCCACCGTTCCTCTCCTACTCCCTGATCACATCTCCATGTGCACAACCCTTCTATCTGGTTCCTTGTTCTGTCCTCTAGCCCCTGCCACTTGGGGCCGCGAGAGGATGTCCCACCCTTTATGACACTGTCCATGACATCGTCCACAACAGCTCCTTGAGATGTAACCTTTACCAATAACCACCATTATTATGGAGCTAGGCTACCATGGGGAAACCAGGGGCCGTGCACCTGGCTTACGCTATCCCAGGCAATTCTCAAGGCAACCATGAGATAACCACACATAGCTCACTTTACAGAAGAGAAAAGTGGGCCTCAGAGAGGTTCAGCCAGTTATCCAAGGTCACACAGTCGTTCCCAGACAGAGCAGGGCTTGAAATGCAGGTCTGTACAACTTCTAAGCTTCTGCTTCTGGTTAAACAACTTCTAAGCTTGCTGCTTCTGCCACAGTTCATCAAGGCTTGGGAGTCAGGCTGCGCTGACTTCCAGCACCTCTTTCCCTGCCAGCCCTTCACCGGGGAGGACCCTCGCGGGCCCGGAGAGCCTGCCCATTGAACCCGTTTGTTTCTATCCCCATAAAATACATCTGCAGCCAAACTGGAGCCTCCAAAGTGTCTTGTCAAGAGAAGCGGCAGAGACCCCACCCCTCTCTGTGAGGCACCTTTATGTCGAAAACCTAATACAACTTATTTTCTTAAGTGAAATATTCTATTGATCATAACTGTGGTATCAGTTGCCTAAGGTATCAACAGCACCGTGGAAGTCTGAGAAATGATCATGCTGATTTAAAATCACCCCATACAATAGCACCTATCAACCCTTAGTGAAACTTAAAAAAAAAAAAGGATAAAAAAAACGGCTTAGAGGAGGCAAACACCGCATCTGCTATATCAACTCAGGAGCCTCTCTCTCACTCGCTAATTCCACAACTGCTTTTCTGCACCTTAACACTTTTATTTAGTTGCAACCCGAGCGTGTGCACGGCTTTCTAATTGTGCTGTTTTCATAAAGTACCGTCTTCCTCTGTCTCTGCAGAGCCGTCCTAATTACCATTACAATGACCACACAGCACGGTGTCTTGGCGCCTGGGTTAAAACCCCCCACTTTCCGCCAGCCTGCTGTGGGCGCCTGCAGGCCACCGTTCCTCTCCTACTCCCTGATCACATCTCCATGTGCACAACCCTTCTATCTGGTTCCTTGTTCTGTCCTCTAGCCCCTGCCACTTGGGGCCGCGAGAGGATGTCCCACCCTTTATGACACTGTCCATGACATCGTCCACAACAGCTCCTTGAGATGTAACCTTTACCAATAACCACCATTATTATGGAGCTAGGCTACCATGGGGAAACCAGGGGCCGTGCACCTGGCTTACGCTATCCCAGGCAATTCTCAAGGCAACCATGAGATAACCACACATAGCTCACTTTACAGAAGAGAAAAGTGGGCCTCAGAGAGGTTCAGCCAGTTATCCAAGGTCACACAGTCGTTCCCAGACAGAGCAGGGCTTGAAATGCAGGTCTGTACAACTTCTAAGCTTCTGCTTCTGCCACAGTTCTACGGAGCACATTCCAGGAGACGTGATCTGGCTCACTCCATAGCTGAGCACTTGCAAAAATGAACTTCAATATCACAGAGCTACAGCAGACCTTGGTGATTTTGTACCTCTCCCTTTCAGGCTTAGAGACGTGTTTTTTTCTCTTATGATGTGTGAAGCATGCCTCTCAGCCCACTGTACAGAGGCAGCTGTTGAGGCACAGACCCCAGAGGCTGCTAGACCAGAGAGGGGTGGAAGACCAGCACTCAGAGCGCAGGCTCAGACAGCAGGTGGAAGGTCAAGGTGAGGGTGGGGTCATCAGGGAGGGGATCCTACAGTGGGCAGGCCCGCCTGTAGTTCAACCCGGGGAGCTCCCTGTACCAGTCAGACAATCCCCTCTACCCCGACTTAGCCCAGGCTGTGCCCGGCCCACCGCCGACTCCCCTGCAGGCCCGGCTCACACAGTGCTCCTCCCGGGCCTGTCCCGACCCCACCCACCGGCAGCAACCACACGCTCCTCTGAACTCCTCTGCAATTATAATTTCAATAATTCATTTGGCAATTAATCATATCCTGCCTTGTGACATCTCTTCTATCCCGT
The DNA here is from genome assembly GCA_022376925.1 of Tragulus kanchil. Classification (NCBI taxonomy): domain Eukaryota; kingdom Metazoa; phylum Chordata; class Mammalia; order Artiodactyla; family Tragulidae; genus Tragulus; species Tragulus kanchil. The sequence goes on from JAIOJX010000024.1 coordinate 29,332,900, forward strand.
GTTGAGCTGTTATTTAGAAGTGCAATTGTTTAAGTTCCCAGGAGCAGCATATGCTGCCTTGCTAATCTAGTCAGGCTTTCTGTTGTTTATTTTCTGGCCCTCACTCAAACCGGAAGGAGAAGTCGGAGGCTCACGCTGAGGGCTGGGGGTGGGACGGAGGGAGCTGGGATCCTCGCTGAGGGGGCGATGGGGGCGGAGTCAGGATGCTTTTGACAGCTGCTTTGGGGAGAGCTAGGCCGCTCCTTGCGGCTCTCCTCCTCTCCCGATGCCTCCGTTAGGAAACAGTCTCAGGAATTTTCCACGCGTTTATAGTCTCCTTGACGGCATTACATTTCCCGTGGGCAGGCACCAGTCACTCTCTTTTCCCAGGGACTGCAGAATGAACGTGAGCTCTGAAAGTGGGAAGAGGTGTCCCAGACAGGGCTCTGGGCTCAGCCACCTCCTCGTTGGAAACCTGGGGATGTACTTCATTTCTCCCCGCCTCAGTTTCTTCATCTCTTAGATGGGGTGAAAGTGCCTATCTCATGCTCTTGTAACAAAATGCCTATCTCATGCTCTTGGAATCCTGAAGCAAGCCCACTAGCGCTCTGTACCTTCTCGAGCCTTACAAGCACGACCCCGTTCATCTTCACGGTAACCCTTATGAAAGTTATTATTTCCATTTTCCCAGAGATTCAGCGGTGGGGAACAGGATCTGGGGAACACAGGGAAGGCCCAGCAGGAATAACCCAGCAGGTGCGGGATGGGCTTCCATGCCTGTGGATGTCTGGGTGTTGGGGAAGAGAGAGACACTTAGAAGGAGCAGCGGAAGGGAGTGGGGCCTGGGTGAGGGGTGATGTCTGAATGTTCCCCAGAAGTTTCCAGGTGCCGGGGGGAAACCTGTAGTAAAGGGGGACAATGGGGAGTGTCCCAGACCTCAACAACTTCCGAGATCCATGCATTTGCCTGAGACAAACTTGAGCAGGGACGAGAGGAGCAATCCGAAACTGGGTCAATGTTCTGGGGAGAGTGAAACAAGAGGTAGGTGGCCAGAGAAGGCATTCTCCACGTGTGTCCCTTTGGAAGTCCGCAATTTAGTTAACCCGTGTTGAGCTGTTATTTAGAAGTGCAATTGTTTAAGTTCCCAGGAGCAGCATATGCTGCCTTGCTAATCTAGTCAGGCTTTCTGTTGTTTATTTTCTGGCCCTCACTCAAACCGGAAGGAGAAGTCGGAGGCTCACGCTGAGGGCTGGGGGTGGGACGGAGGGAGCTGGGATCCTCGCTGAGGGGGCGATGGGGGCGGAGTCAGGATGCTTTTGACAGCTGCTTTGGGGAGAGCTAGGCCGCTCCTTGCGGCTCTCCTCCTCTCCCGATGCCTCCGTTAGGAAACAGTCTCAGGAATTTTCCACGCGTTTATAGTCTCCTTGACGGCATTACATTTCCCGTGGGCAGGCACCAGTCACTCTCTTTTCCCAGGGACTGCAGAATGAACGTGAGCTCTGAAAGTGGGAAGAGGTGTCCCAGACAGGGCTCTGGGCTCAGCCACCTCCTCGTTGGAAACCTGGGGATGTACTTCATTTCTCCCCGCCTCAGTTTCTTCATCTCTTAGATGGGGTGAAAGTGCCTATCTCATGCTCTTGTAACAAAATGCCTATCTCATGCTCTTGGAATCCTGAAGCAAGCCCACTAGCGCTCTGTACCTTCTGCGAGCCTTACAAGCACGACCCCGTTCATCTTCACGGTAACCCTTATGAAAGTTATTATTTCCATTTTCCCAGAGATTCAGCGGTGGGGAACAGGATCTGGGGAACACAGGGAAGGCCCAGCAGGAATAACCCAGCAGGTGCGGGATGGGCTTCCATGCCTGTGGATGTCTGGGTGTTGGGGAAGAGAGAGACACTTAGAAGGAGCAGCGGAAGGGAGTGGGGCCTGGGTGAGGGGTGATGTCTGAATGTTCCCCAGAAGTTTCCAGGTGCCGGGGGGAAACCTGTAGTAAAGGGGGACAATGGGGAGTGTCCCAGACCTCAACAACTTCCGAGATCCATGCATTTGCCTGAGACAAACTTGAGCAGGGACGAGAGGAGCAATCCGAAACTGGGTCAATGTTCTGGGGAGAGTGAAACAAGAGGTAGGTGGCCAGAGAAGGCATTCTCCACGTGTGTCCCTTTGGAAGTCCAGAGCCTCCTACAGACAAGACCTGGAAGGGCGTTGTCAGAGCATTGGAGCCTGGATGGGCGTTCTCCTTTATAGCCTAATCAGGCGTGGGAGTTGCCTGAGTGAGAAGGTCACCTTCTCAGATGCCCTCACGGCACCGAGACCAGCACATCGCCTCTTTCCCCCTCTGCCCTCCAGGGCCCCCAGGGTAGGAAAGGCCCTGTTTCCTTTCCCAAATGCAGCCTCCTAACCGGTCAGCAGACAGGGACCGCCGCCACAGGCCAGGGGCTGGACAGAGGCAGATGGGATCTTGAAGAGGAAAAGAAGGGGTTAAAAAGAGGGCGAGGACGTGAAGAGAGAGGAAGGGGCCCTGGAGGAGCCTCCCTCCTGACCCCGGAGGTGGATGGCCAAATGAGGCCCCCAGGAACTCAGGACCCGCGAGGAACTGGAAACACCTGACAAGCTGGGAAAGACACCTGGCCCCGACACGCTCAGGACCCAGCATAGGAACCTGGGGTTACATGTAGCCTCTAGCTACATGTGCTTCCTGAGTCCTTGGAATGTGGTTTATAGAACTGATTATGTGTTGTAAGTGTAAAAAATACATGCCAGATTTTAAAGATTTGGTATGAAAAACGCACCTTATTTTCATTATTATTTTTAGACTATATGTAACAATGATATTTAAGTTGCTGTGCTGTGCTAAGTCACTTCAGACATGTCTGACTCTTTGCAGCGCTACGGACTGTAGCCCTCCAGGCTCCTCTATCCATGGATACTCTAAGCAAGAATACTGGAGCGAGTTGCCATTTCCTTCTCCAAGGGATCTTCCCTACTCAGGGATCGAACTCGTATCTCTTACCTCTCCTGCAATGGCAGGTAAGTTCTTTACCAGTAGGGGCCACCTGCGTTCTATAGAGCTAAATAGAATATACTGTTAAAATTGCTTTCACTTCTTTTCATTATTTTTCCTTTTACTAGAAAGTACGTACGTAGCTCACAGGATATTTTTGCTGGGCAGCGCTGCCCACACCCTGTGGCCCCTGGGAGGTTGACTGGCTGAGGAGGAGGTCTGCTGTTCTAGACTTTACCCCATCTTCCCGCCCCCCGAGCAAGGTCACAGGAGTTAAGAGACTGCATGGAGCATGGCCTTGACCTACAGGGAGAGAAAGATGAGAGGGAGGGTGGGAGGAAGCAAGGAAAATGGGTTCAAGGAAGACAATTCTCCAGTTCGTCTGGTTGCCATCTACAAAATCCAGAGCATTGTTCCAGAAGTTAATGGGTTAAAGAGATGAGAAAAATTCAGCCGCTTGCTTCTTCCGTCAGGGTGACGTTGAGGCATTTTAAATGAGTCTCTGTAAGAAAGTCATCAAAATAAACACAGAGCCTGGAGGCCCTGGGTAATTAGGAGGCATCTTAACTGGCAGGCAGGCACTGGGGAAAGCAGGATGTGAAGAGAGAGGAAGGGGCCCTGGAGGAGCCTCCTCCTGACCCCGGAGGTGGATGGCCAAATGAGGCCCCCAGGAACTCAGGACCCGCGAGGAACTGGAAACACCTGACAAGCTGGGAAAGACACCTGGCCCCGACACGCTCAGGACCCAGCATAGGAACCTGGGGTTACATGTAGCCTCTAGCTACATGTGCTTCCTGAGTCCTTGGAATGTGGTTTATAGAACTGATTATGTGTTGTAAGTGTAAAAAATACATGCCAGATTTTAAAGATTTGGTATGAAAAACGCACCTTATTTTCATTATTATTTTTAGACTATATGTAACAATGATATTTAAGTTGCTGTGCTGTGCTAAGTCACTTCAGACATGTCTGACTCTTTGCAGCGCTACGGACTGTAGCCCTCCAGGCTCCTCTATCCATGGATACTCTAAGCAAGAATACTGGAGCGAGTTGCCATTTCCTTCTCCAAGGGATCTTCCCTACTCAGGGATCGAACTCGTATCTCTTACCTCTCCTGCAATGGCAGGTAAGTTCTTTACCAGTAGCGCGCCACCTGCGTTCTATAGAGCTAAATAGAATATACTGTTAAAATTGCTTTCACTTCTTTTCATTATTTTTCCTTTTACTAGAAAGTACGTACGTAGCTCACAGGATATTTTTGCTGGGCAGCGCTGCCCACACCCTGTGGCCCCTGGGAGGTTGACTGGCTGAGGAGGAGGTCTGCTGTTCTAGACTTTACCCCATCTTCCCGCCCCCCGAGCAAGGTCACAGGAGTTAAGAGACTGCATGGAGCATGGCCTTGACCTACAGGGAGAGAAAGATGAGAGGGAGGGTGGGAGGAAGCAAGGAAAATGGGTTCAAGGAAGACAATTCTCCAGTTCGTCTGGTTGCCATCTACAAAATCCAGAGCATTGTTCCAGAAGTTAATGGGTTAAAGAGATGAGAAAAATTCAGCCGCTTGCTTCTTCCGTCAGGGTGACGTTGAGGCATTTTAAATGAGTCTCTGTAAGAAAGTCATCAAAATAAACACAGAGCCTGGAGGCCCTGGGTAATTAGGAGGCATCTTAACTGGCAGGCAGGCACTGGGGAAAGCAGGATGTGGAGTCGGGAGGGAAGAGGGGGGCCAGCATCTGTCTAGAGCCCCCCATCTCATGTGGTCCTCAGGGGCCAAGGATGGTGGATGGTATCACTGGAGAGGTAATGGAGGATCCAGTCATGGATGAGGAACACAGGATTCGAGCAGCAACATGCCCAGGGTCAAGAGTCACGACCTCCCAGAAAAGGAATTCTTGTCTAGCCGTTCTTACTAGCTGCGTGAGCTCAGAAATCCCTACAGGCTGCAGTGAAGACCAGAGGACTCGGTGAATGGGAATAGGAACTGTCCACTCCCAAATACGTCTTTCTGGCCTCGATGTCTAACAGGCATCTTTTTTTTTTTTTAACTTTTATTTGACTTTTAACTTTTACAGAGTTTTGTTGTTTACAGATATGTATGTTCTCAGATTAGTCATATGTATATCCCCCCCTTCCCACCCCTCCTGACCATCACGCAGCACCCCTGAAGGATCCCCTTTTCTCACAGAGCAATGACTAGAGCTATTTTCTTCACTTATGATAGTACAGGCCTTCATGCTACTTCCTTTATGCCTCTCACCCTCTGTTTCTTCCCCACAATGTCCATATGTCCACTGTCCATGTCTGTCTTTCCGTTGCTTCACTGCATGTGCCATCATCACCATCCTACTAGATCCCATATATATGTGTTAGTATATTGTATTTGTCTTTCTCTTTCTGACTGACTTCACTTTTTATGATATGTTCTAGACCCAGCCACCTCATTAGGGCGATTATTCTGCATTTCTCTTTACAGCTGTGTAGTATTCCATTGTATATATGTACCAGGGCTTCTGTATCCATTTGTTCGTCGATGGGCATCTACGTTGCTTCCATGTTCTAGCTATTGTATAGAGAGCTGCAATGAACATTGGGGTACTGGTGCTTCTTTCAGATTTGATTTCATCAGGGTATAGGCCTAAGAGTGGGATTGCTGGGTCGTGTGGTGCTTCTATTTTTAGTTTTTTTAAGAAATCTCCAGACTGTCTTCCATAGAGGCTGTGTCAATTTACATTCCCACCAGCAATGCAGGAGTGTTCCCTTTTCTCCGCAGCCTCTCCAGCATTTATTGTCTGTCAATTTGTGGACAATGGCCATTCTGACGGGTGTGAGGTGATATCTCATTGTATTTCTGATTTGCATCTCTCTAATTATAAGTGAAGTTGAGCATCGTTTCATGTGTTTTTGGGCCATCTGTATGTCCTCTTTGGAGAGGTGTCTAACAGGCATCTTTTAAACAAGTATTTATTTTATTCATTTGACTGAGCCAGGTCTTAGTGGTGACATGCAAGCTCTTAATTGTGGCATGCAAACTCTTAGCTGCAGTTTGTGAGATCTCGTTCCCCGGCCAGGGATCAAATCCGGGTCCCCTGCATTGGGAGTGCAGACTCGTTGCCAGTGCACCACCAGGGAGGTCCCAGGCGTATGAAACTTAACATAATGAACTCAAAATCAAATCCCGAGGATCGCCTCCAAACCTGTTTCACCTTCTCGTTGTTAAGGCCGAGTTCATGGCAATATTTTGGACCCCCTTTATTTTCCCCCCTCACCTCCTTGCCCTTCAACTAGTGAATCCTACTCACTCCTACCTTTAAAATAGTTCCAGAAACAAGCCTTGGCACCATGGTGGCCTGAGCTGCTGGGGGCCCCTCCCTAGGACCCTGGCGAAGCTTTCAGTTCACCTCCTGGCTCTCATCGTCGCCTTTGTGTGTCCATAGTGCACACAGCAGGCAGGGGTTCAAAACACATCAGATCCTGAGTCTCCTTGAGGGGACCCTGTGGCCTCTTCTGTCCAGTAGACGCCAGATACTGGAGTGGCCCTGGGCTACAGGAGGTCCCCACCACCTCCCCAAGGTCCCCACTGCCTTCCCATCTTGCTCCGTCTCCCTTGTGCTGTCTCCCTTCAGATGCACTCACCTCCCTATGGCTCCTGAAATGCCACGCTTCCGGCCTCACACTTGCTGGTCACTTTCTGGACTGCTCTGTCCCCAGACACCTGCACCACTTGAGTTTCAACCTCTTTCGAGCCCTATTTAGACTTTTCACACAAACTCTGATCCCAGGCCTTTCTATCTTCTCTGTCTGCTTTTTTTTCCCCCTCAGAACATTTTACACCCCCAATACATTACATAACTTCTTTCTTTTCCTCCCATCCATCTCCTTCCCGACCCCACACTGGTCAAGAATTTTGTTTCTTTTTCTCCCCTGTCATATCCCTGGTTTTTAGAACAGTGTCTGAATGTGTGGTAGGCCCTTGGAAAATGCTGGATGAATGAGGGACTGAGCCCCCCGCCCTACCCCAGTCAGGCAGAGGTGGTCAGCATGCCCTGTAGGGCTGGGCTACAGGGAAGACCCAGCCTGCTGCCTCTGAGACCTCGAGCCTTCCCGCTCATTCCCCCTTCTAGCACAGTCCATTCAAAATCAGAAAAACAGCATCTCTGTCTTGCTCTCTGTAGGAGCCCTGTGGCTGTGGGCAAACCCTGCAAGGCAGGTCTCTCTCCTGGCTGGGCAGCTCTGTCCCAGGCGTATGAAACTTAACATAATGAACTCAAAATCAAATCCCGAGGATCGCCTCCAAACCTGTTTCACCTTCTCGTTGTTAAGGCCGAGTTCATGGCAATATTTTGGACCCCCTTTATTTTCCCCCCTCACCTCCTTGCCCTTCAACTAGTGAATCCTACTCACTCCTACCTTTAAAATAGTTCCAGAAACAAGCCTTGGCACCATGGTGGCCTGAGCTGCTGGGGGCCCCTCCCTAGGACCCTGGCGAAGCTTTCAGTTCACCTCCTGGCTCTCATCGTCGCCTTTGTGTGTCCATAGTGCACACAGCAGGCAGGGGTTCAAAACACATCAGATCCTGAGTCTCCTTGAGGGGACCCTGTGGCCTCTTCTGTCCAGTAGACGCCAGATACTGGAGTGGCCCTGGGCTACAGGAGGTCCCCACCACCTCCCCAAGGTCCCCACTGCCTTCCCATCTTGCTCCGTCTCCCTTGTGCTGTCTCCCTTCAGATGCACTCACCTCCCTATGGCTCCTGAAATGCCACGCTTCCGGCCTCACACTTGCTGGTCACTTTCTGGACTGCTCTGTCCCCAGACACCTGCACCACTTGAGTTTCAACCTCTTTCGAGCCCTATTTAGACTTTTCACACAAACTCTGATCCCAGGCCTTTCTATCTTCTCTGTCTGCTTTTTTTTCCCCCTCAGAACATTTTACACCCCCAATACATTACATAACTTCTTTCTTTTCCTCCCATCCATCTCCTTCCCGACCCCACACTGGTCAAGAATTTTGTTTCTTTTTCTCCCCTGTCATATCCCTGGTTTTTAGAACAGTGTCTGAATGTGTGTGGTAGGCCCTTGGAAAATGCTGGATGAATGAGGGACTGAGCCCCCCGCCCTACCCCAGTCAGGCAGAGGTGGTCAGCATGCCCTGTAGGGCTGGGCTACAGGGAAGACCCAGCCTGCTGCCTCTGAGACCTCGAGCCTTCCCGCTCATTCCCCCTTCTAGCACAGTCCATTCAAAATCAGAAAAACAGCATCTCTGTCTTGCTCTCTGTAGGAGCCCTGTGGCTGTGGGCAAACCCTGCAAGGCAGGTCTCTCTCCTGGCTGGGCAGCTCTGCACTCTTGGTGGAGGCTGGAGATTTGGGAGACTGAGGTGGGGGGTGGTTTCCTGGTTCTATTGGAGCACAGAGCAGAGATGTCCGCCCCTAGGGCAGGGCTGGCCTAAGTCTGGATGGGAGGGCTCTTGAGAGGGCAGCCTGGGAGGAAGCTGAGGCCAGCTACAAAAGGGGCCTCCTGAGATGCTCAGAGAGACAGGTGTGGGGAGGTGGGACAGGACATGGTGTCTTCCCAGACAAGTAAGGCGGCAATAAATTGGGACCATCTGTGCAGTTGTTAGACATTCCAAGAAGAGCCAGATTCCCAGAACAAAGGAAACAGTCCTTCAGAGAAAGGAGAGAAACACAAACACAGTAGCAAGCAACCTGCACACACACACACACACATGCCCTTCATCTAATCATAAAAAACATATTCCAGACAGGTTCCACAGCTGTCTTTGGGAGGGATGTCGGAAATATATATGTATCTACACACACGCATCCCTAAATGTTAGCTGTCAGATCTCTCAGGAAATGGCTCTGCCTGAACAGACTTCCCTGGGCCTTCGTTTCATGACGGTTGAAGAGAGAATTTTTATAAGACAAAGCCAAACAGAGCTGGTGACAATTGTTCTTGAAGGCTTCTTCTTGTGATTTTTAACAACAGCTGCATTTCTCATGCCCAAAGCCGCCATGGCTCTTCTGGCAACTCAGGGCATTCTTCTCATTACTATGGGGGAGGGAGAGGGGGAGGCGATTGTGGGCACAGGCCCAAGATTGGAAGTCCTGGTTCCTGAAGGGCAGGCAAGCTCCTCCCTAGATATCTCAGGCCTCAGTCTTCTTATCTGTGTAATGGGAACAACGCCCAGGGCAAAGCTAAGGCTTCGAGGAATAGTGGATGTAGGGGGGGCCGTGAGACCTCAGATCCTTGAGAAAGACGTTGCTGTGAGGGCGTTTTGTTTCCCAAATGTGGAGACCACACCAGAAGGTTTTGCAGTCAGAGGTTTTTCTGGCTCAACTTTTTTTTTTTTTTTACTTTTTACTTTTACAGGGATTTTTTTTTTTTTTACAGAGTTTTGTTGCTTACAGATATGCATGAGCCCAGATTAGTCGTATGTATATCCCCCCTAACCCACTCCTCCAGGCTGTCGCACAACACCCCTACAGGATCCTCTTTTCTCATAGCACAATGACAATAGCTATCAGTGGGTGGGAGGCGTAAAGGAAGTAGCATGAAAACCTATACTATCATATGTGAAAATAGCTATTGGCCCAACTTCTTAACAAAGAAAAGGTGGGCTTGGAGTCAGGTAAGGAAAAGAGTGGAGGGAAATGAGGGACTTCCCTGGGGGTTCAATGGTTAAGAATCTACCTCGCAATGCAGGGCATGTGGGTTCGATCCCTGGCCAGGGAACTAAGGTCCCACATACTGCAGGGCAATGAAGCCCTTGAGCCCCAGCTCGAGAGTCTGTGCGCTGCGATGAACGATCCCATATGATGTAACAAGATTCCACGGGCCGCACCTAATACCCAACACAACCAAATAAATATTGAAAAAAAGAGTGGAGGAGGGGCTTCCCTGGTGGTCCAGTGGGTAAGGACACCACCTTGCAGTGCAAGGGGCGCCGGTTCGATCCCTGGCCTGGGAAGATCCCACGCGCCGCGGAGCGGCTGGACCAACGTGTCCAATCACCGAGTCGGAGCTCTGGAGTGCATGTGTTCAGAGCCGGTGCTCTGCAACAACAGAGGCCACTGCGATGGGAGGCCCACAGGAGCCAAAGGACAAAGATGGATGAAAATAGATAAATGAAAGACCAATAGAAGACCGCCCGCCCCCCTCCCTCCCCAATTCCCCCTCCCCACCCCAAAAGAGTGGAGGAGAATGAGATGCAGAGATTGGGGGCTGATGAGAAGAGGGAAGGCACTGGAACAACTGTGTGCTTAGAGACTTGTCTTTGTCAAACACTGAGGGCGACACTTTACTAGATCTCACCCGCGCTCCCAGCCTCCCTGTCAGGAGACTGACACCCTTACCCCATATTCCAGACAGACAAGCCAAGGTGCAGAGTTGACGTACTTTGTCCACAATTTCAGAGCTGAGATTTGACTCAGACTACTCCCACATCTGAACTGAAAGGTCATCAGCACACTTGGATTCCAGACCTCCTCACCCACTGTCTGCAGCGCATTCTCAGGCAAATCACCTCCTGTCTCTGAGCTTCTTCCCCACGCCTGTGAGACGAGAGGGTCAGTGGAGCAGCGTGGTAAGAGGGTGTGAGGTCAGCCGGCACAGGAAATAGACGAGAGAGAGTATTTACGAGGGTGTTGCCAGACGTTTGTCTTGTTTCCAGGGGGAAACAGCATTTTTAGGATAGCGGAGTCTCTTCCTAGCTTGTATGGCGCTGTGCTCTTGTTTGACGGGTGAGGAAATCAGAGGTCACGCTGTGTGAGTGGGCATTGGAGCTGGGACACCTGCCGGGGGCTGATCAGTGCTAGGTCTGGTTCCATCTTTCTGGTTTCCCTTTAGCGATTATGGTGAAACTTTTCCAAAGAAAAGGGCACGTTATTTGAGGGACAACAAGGAGGGTGAGAGCTGGGGATTGGGGTCCCCCAGCCCCCTGAGAAAGGGAAGTTCTGGGGAGACAGGCTAGGGGGCAACCAGCTCCAGCCACCGAGTGACTCTAAGGTGCTGGCTGTCCAGAAGGAGCTGCCGTTGAGCTGGGGGTGAGGGTCTGGACGGCATAGGCTTCAGATCCCTCGCGCACTGTATTTTACCTCACATGGCGGGACGACTCCCAGTAACTGTAGGAGTCATTTGAGGTTCATGGAAGTTCATTGGCTAAAATCTGAGCCTATAAGCAGCAGAGGTCTGAAGCCAGGTCAGTGTGAGCCAAAGATCCTGCTGCAGGAAGGCCGTCGAGGGGCGGTGGGCGCAGAGACATGGTAGGAGGAAACGGGTCCTCCTCCGGTGCCTGGACCCCTTAGGCACGGGTAGTCCCGATTCAGAATGGCTGTCTGAGCTTTCAGCCAGCAGCTTCCAGCCCGGACCCCCTGGGGCTCACTGGGAAGGTCTCAGACCCGTGGTCAGCCAGACCAGCCTGGGCTCCTGGGGCACACGAGCCTGCATGGCTCGGCTAGAACCTTCCCGGCTGGGCGCTGCCTCCCATGCTGTAGCCGAGAATGAGCCAAGGTCGTCAGAGGGTTCTGGGCTGTGTAAGTATTACGAATTTCAGAGCTGAGATTTGACTCAGACTACTCCCACATCTGAACTGAAAGGTCATCAGCACACTTGGATTCCAGACCTCCTCACCCACTGTCTGCAGCGCATTCTCAGGCAAATCACCTCCTGTCTCTGAGCTTCTTCCCCACGCCTGTGAGACGAGAGGGTCAGTGGAGCAGCGTGGTAAGAGGGTGTGAGGTCAGCCGGCACAGGAAATAGACGAGAGAGTATTTACGAGGGTGTTGCCAGACGTTTGTCTTGTTTCCAGGGGGAAACAGCATTTTTAGGATAGCGGAGTCTCTTCCTAGCTTGTATGGCGCTGTGCTCTTGTTTGACGGGTGAGGAAATCAGAGGTCACGCTGTGTGAGTGGGCATTGGAGCTGGGACACCTGCCGGGGGCTGATCAGTGCTAGGTCTGGTTCCATCTTTCTGGTTTCCCTTTAGCGATTATGGTGAAACTTTTCCAAAGAAAAGGGCACGTTATTTGAGGGACAACAAGGAGGGTGAGAGCTGGGGATTGGGGTCCCCCAGCCCCCTGAGAAAGGGAAGTTCTGGGGAGACAGGCTAGGGGGCAACCAGCTCCAGCCACCGAGTGACTCTAAGGTGCTGGCTGTCCAGAAGGAGCTGCCGTTGAGCTGGGGGTGAGGGTCTGGACGGCATAGGCTTCAGATCCCTCGCTCACTGTATTTTACCTCACATGGCTGGACGACTCCCAGTAACTGTAGGAGTCATTTGAGGTTCATGGAAGTTCATTGGCTAAAATCTGAGCCTATAAGCAGCAGAGGTCTGAAGCCAGGTCAGTGTGAGCCAAAGATCCTGCTGCAGGAAGGCCGTCGAGGGGCGGTGGGCGCAGAGACATGGTAGGAGGAAACGGGTCCTCCTCCGGTGCCTGGACCCCTTAGGCACGGGTAGTCCCGATTCAGAATGGCTGTCTGAGCTTTCAGCCAGCAGCTTCCAGCCCGGACCCCCTGGGGCTCACTGGGAAGGTCTCAGACCCGTGGTCAGCCAGACCAGCCTGGGCTCCTGGGGCACACGAGCCTGCATGGCTCGGCTAGAACCTTCCCCGGCTGGGCCGCTGCCTCCCATGCTGTAGCCGAGAATGAGCCAAGGTCGTCAGAGGGTTCTGGGCTGTGTGGAGACTTCCACAGGGACCCCGGCAGCCCCTGGGCCACCCGCATGTGACCACCCCAGTCTATAAATTCACTGCACAGGGAAATCTAGAGGGCAGAGACTGGGCCGAGGGAGGGCTTGATGGAATCTGGCTTTGGCCCAAAGGCACGTTTGTGGCTGGATATTTTCTCCCAACTAATAAACAAACAATCATTATTTTTCTCCGGCCAAATGGAAGTTGGCCTCGGCACGCTCAGCAAGAGAGCCATAACACTGGGCTATCGACAGACAGGGAGTGCTTAATAGGCCACAGACCGATGAAGATCTGAGATGGATGAGGGCTGGGATATCGATTATCAGGGTCCCTCCAGCCTCCCCAGAGAGGTCCCCATTCTGGATTCTCCCTCCTGGGCAAGACTCCAAGAGCTCCCCAAGAGATGTAGCTGGACATTGGGGAGGCCTGGGCTCCCTCTTCCCACAACCCGCTGAGAAGGATCCTACGTGCCATTGTGAGAAACAGGGCAGACCCTCCAAAGGGCGTGACTTCAGCCACACATCCTGGACACACCAGTCACGGTCCTGTTCAGCTTCTACAACAGGACAAAACAGCCACTCTTTCAGCAAGCTGGAAAACGGCCACCACAGAAGTCATGCCCCCCGCCCATTCGTATTCCTCAGTAGCTGGAGTCAGAGAGACTGAAGGAAGCTCCCGTCTGTCTGACCGAGCCCCAGGTTCTTAGAGCGTCTTGTTCCCGGGAGTTGGGGCAGAAGGAGAGAGGGGACTCGTGCCCACCCAGGCGGCACTGTGCAGTCAGACAGCAGGTGCCTCACGCCCGCTGTGGGCAGGCAAGGCCTCTGCAGGGAAGCCCATGCGCCCTGCGGGCAGTGCTGAATGAGGAAACACCCTGTGGCTCTGATGTCCCCGCGGAGCCTCCTCTTAGGTCACCATGCAGGAAACACTTGCCGGATTTAACAACGGCTTTCCTGAGTCTATAGGAGAGCGCTTCCGGGATGACGGGGGCCCGGAGAGGGTCCCACAGGAGATGAAGGAGCTGAAATTAGCCTGAAGACTGGCAGGTCTGGGGTGAGGGGCTGAGGGTATTCTGATATGGCTGCCATGGGCCAGCTTCCTCCTTTGCAGGAAAGCCTTGGGTTGGACCATGAGTGGGGGAGTCCTGGCTGCCTGGGGGAGACAGGTGCTTCCAGGCGGCATCAAGGACGTGAACTCCAGTCTCCCTTTCAGGCTCACCTTAGCCAGGTGCATGCCATGGACTAGAATTGTGTGTGTGCCCACCGGACGGGAGACGGGGACATGGACCAGATGACCTCTCAAGCGTCTGTCAACTCCAGCTGCTGGCCCGAGAGGTCAGGGGCAGCTGCGGGAGGGGGCCCTGGTGACAGAGAATGGGGGGACTGCCAAACACCACGGAGGTGAATGTGCAGCTGCTGCAGGAGCCAGGAAAGCCAGATGGACGAGTCCCGCTGCTTCCAGGTGGAGGATGAGAGGGAATCAGGCCAAAGCACGAGGTGGCATGACCTGCACAAGCTCGCCAGCTGAACTGAGTCTGGGAGAGGCGGCCAGGCTGGCAGGGGGCCAGGAGAGTGCAGGGTTACGGGGCAGCAGCAAAGGAGGCAGGTCTGGGGTAGGCCTCTGGTAGCCAAGTGAAGCAGTGGCATGAGGCTTTGGAGCAGGGCAGCCTGAGCTCCCACCCCACCTCCCAGCCCATCACAGTTCTGGGGGGTCGGGTGTGCTGTATTTCTTTCTTTTTTCTTTTTTTTAAAAGATTTATTTATTTATTTATTTTGGGCGGGGTTGGGGAGGGAGGGGAGCGGGCGGGCCACTTCTATTGGTCTTTCATTTCTCTATTTCCATCCGCCTTTGTTCTTTGGCTCCTGTGGGCCTCCCATCGCGGTGGCGTCTGTTGTCGCAGAGCGCCGGCTCTGGGTGCATGCGCTCCAGAGCTCTGGCTCGGTGATTGGACACATCGGTCCAGCTGCTCCGCGGCACGTGGGATCTTCCCAGGCCAGGGATGGAACCGGCGCCCCTTGCACTGCAAGGCGGTCCTTATCCACTGGACCACCAGGGGAAGCCCTGTGCTGTATTTCTTAAGACCTGGTGTGTGATTCAAGAAATAGAGTCCAACAGGTGCTGTTTGATTCCACTTATGTGAGCGACCTAGAACGGTCCAATTCACAGAGTCAGAAAGTATGCTGGTAGACCCCAGGGGCTGGGGAATGGGGCGTCAGTGTTTAAGGAGGGCAGAGTTTCAGTCTAGGAAGGTGGAACGTTCAGGAGATGGATGACGGTGGGAGTTACAGAAGAATGTGAATGTACTTAGAGCCACTGAGCAGTACAGACAGATATGTTAAAAGAGTAGGTTTTATATTATGTAAAAGAAACATATAAAAAAAAAAAGAGTCCGGTCAAGGCTTTAGAGTCCTTCCTGAGGCCCAGCTCCTGCTCCAGGCTCTTACCCTGATTCCTAGACTCCACCTGGATGCTTGCCGGGTGACCGGCTCTGCTTGGCACCTGCCCTTCCTGGCAGGGGAGCTGTAGATGGCTGGGACTCCCCGGAACAGCCACGGCTACATCAGATGCCAAGCTAAATGCAAGCTGAGGGGATAAGCTTGAGGACCGCAGTCCGAATAAAAGGGTAACTAGCATATTTCTAATGGCTCATTCCCCTCCGTGAACAACAGGCACAGGCGCCAAGTGCCTGAGTCACACACACGTGGTAGACTGGATGCAGCAAACAGAAGCGAGCCGGGCACGCGGACGTGTGTGAGTCAAGTCGAGGAGACTGGAAAGAGCAGTGACCGAATCCAGCCCACTTAACCTTTCCAGGCAGGTCTCTCTCTGCGGTTATTGTCTTATCAAAGATTTATATCTGTCTCATAAGTATCTTTAAATCCTTGGTCTCTTGTGAGGCCTAAAGCCAAGAATTGACATTTCTTCAATGTAAATAGGAAATAGTACAGAATGAGTTGAGGTCGGTTTTTTAAAAAATTGCTTTCTTGACTTTTAACCCTGCAGTCTTGCTGATGATTGAATTCTCCTCGCAGGACTCAGGAACAAGTCCAGGATCGCTTCCGTGTGACACCGGGGTTTCAGAACAAGCCATCTGCCTCGCCAAAGAGTGGCTTAGGTCAGCTGGTGCCAAGTTGCAAAATAAACCCAGTTAGAGGGGTGGGTCTCAAGGAAGCGTCGCCAGCTGTGGGTATAGGGGGCAACCCAGCCCCTACAGGAATCAACTTCATAACTCCCATATCAATCTGGTTCTGGGCACTTGGAAGGCCTTTCCTGGGAAGATGAGTTCCTGATGGGAGCTGTCCCCGAGCCACTTTTCAGGCAAAAATGAAACCCACGGTGTCACCAAGGTTGTTCTCTGCAATGGCTGAGTATCCTTTATTGAACAGCTGCCTTATGCCATCAGAACCTGATCCCTATGCTTGCAGTGGTGTGGGGCTGTGTCGTGAACCCCCACTAACAAGGCGAACACTGAGGTCAAGGCAGGCTTAGGCTCCTGTGCGGACCACATAGCTCTTCAGCCACCTGTGACTCCAGCCCTAGGCATTCACTGGAATATAAGACCCCACCCATAGCCACCAGAGAAAGTGGTCCATGTGCTTGTTTTTGCTTGGTGTTATTTTTTAATTTGTTTGTTTGTTATTGGGTTATCGTTGCCTTACAACATTGTGTTAGTTTTTGCTGCACAACCAAGTGAATCAGCTGTATGTATATATATATTCCCTCCCTCTTGGGGTTTCTTTGCTGGTTTAGTGGTAAAGAATCAACCTACCAATGCAGAAGACATAGAAGTTTGATCCCTGGATTGGGAAGATCCCCTGAAGAAAAGAATAGCTACCCACTCCAATATTCTTACCTGGAAAATCTCTTGGACAGAGGAGCCTGGTGGGCTACAGTCCATGGGGTGGTAAAGAGTCAGACACGACTGATCACGCACGCATGCTTCCCCTTTAGATCTCCCTCCCCCGATTCTACCCGCCTAGGTCATCACAGAGCACTGAGCTGAGCTGAGCTGCTGTTACACAGCTGTTCCTGCCGGCTATTTTATACATGGTAATGTATATATGAAGGGCTTCCCTGGTGGCCCAGTGGTAAAGAATCTTCCACGGGATCGATCCCTGGGTCAGGAAGATCCCATGGAGAAGGAAATGGCAACCCACTCCGGTATTCTTGCCTGAAACGTTCCATGAACAGAGGAGCCGGGCAGGCTACGGTCCATGGGGTTGCAAAGAGCCAGACATGATTGAGCGACTAAACAAGCAGCATCCATGTGCCTGTCCCGATCTCCCACTTCATGCCACCCCACCCTGTGCCCACACATCTGTTCTCTACGTCTGCGTCGCTTCTCCTGCCCTGCAAAGTGGTTCATCTGTACTGTTATTCTAGATTCCTCATATATGCCTATTTAATATACAATATTTGTTTTTCTCTTTCTGACCTCACTCTGTATGATTCTCTCTAGGTCCATCGACATCTCTAAAAATGAGCTCCTTTCCTTTTTACATTTGTGTTGGGGAGCTCGGACTCCAGGATGTGGGATGGAGGGGTGTGTGTGTGTGTGTGTGTGTGTGTGTGTGTGTGAGAGGTGGAGCTCGGGGGTAAAGAGGAGAGAGGACTGAGGAAACGGAGAGGAAGAGACGTGGGGACCGCTTACTCTCCTCTTTCGCCTTCCGTCTCCCCTGAGTCCCAGTTCTTGCCTCCGTGTCTCAGACCTCCCTCGCCCCTCACCTCCCATTTCCCCCTCACACCCTGGCTCCGGTGGTCTCCAGGCCCTGCGTGACAGAAGTTCAAATAGCGTGAAGACACTCCTTCGCGGTCAGCACACAGATGCGCTGAGAAGAGGGGCGCCCTTCCTCAAAGATGTCCAAGCGGAGGTGACCAGCTTCTAGAAATTCAAGGTGACTCTTTCAAGCTAATGAAGCAGGCAGAGTGTGGTGCCTCCGTGAGAGTGTGTGCACACAGAGCACAGAGTTCGCTGCCTCGCAGGCACGTTCTCACGGGTTGCCTTAAATATGGAGCCCCCTGGGGCGTTTAGAACAAGACTCAAGTGATACGATTAAGATGATCCGATATATACATACACAGTGGAATATTACTCCATCTTAAAAAAAGAATGAAGTTCCACCATTTGCAGCAACAGGGATGGATTTAGAGAATATTATGCTTCGTGAAACAAGCCAAAGACAAATACTATATAATATTATTTATATGTGGAATCTAAAAAATAATTCAAACAAATGTATATGCAAAATAGAAACTCACAGGACTAGGAAACAAACTTATGAATGCCGAAGGGGAAGGAGCGGAGGGATAAATGAGGAGTATGGAAGTAACAGAATCAAACGACTGAATATAAAATAGATAAGAAACAAGGATTTACTGTAGAGCATAGGAAACTATGTCCAATATCTTCTAATAACTTATAGTGGAAAATGATCTGCAAAAATACTGATTATGCTGTACACCTGAAATTGATATCGTAAATCGACAATGCTTCAATAAAACTATTTTAAAAATCCACTTCATTCAAAGGATGAACATTCCATCTACACACCCGAACGTTCTATGCAAAGGTCTTGGGAGAGACACCTATGGAGGAGAGACATTGGTTTCTTTGCTTTTCTGAGGATTCTTCCTCTTTCTCTTTAAAAAATTTTTTTTCTTTAGTTTAAATTTTTATTTGAGTATAGTTGATGGAGTTTCCCTGGTGGCTCTGATGGTAAAGAATCTGCCTGTACTGCAAGAGATCTGGGTTTGATTTCTGGATCAGGAAGATCGTCTGGAGAAGGGAATGGCAACCCACTCCAAAGAAAATCACGAAGACAGAGGAGCCTGACGGGCTACAGTCCATGGGATCATAGAGTCGGACACAACTGAGCAACTAACATCTCATATATATATACATACACACACATATAGAGAGAAAGAGAGAGAGAGCGAGAGAGAGAGGAAGAAAGAGTTGATATACAATCTTGCAAATCAACTAGTTCAGCTTCAAGTGTACAGCAAAGTGAATCAGTTATGCATATGCGTATATTCACTCTTGTGTTTTTTCAGTACTTTTATTTACCTGCTGCACTGGGTCTTAGCTGTGGCGTGGAGCTAGTTCCCTGACCAGAGGTTGAACCCCTGCACGGGGGCCATAGAGTCTTAGCCACTGCACCACCAGGGAAGTCTCGCCACTCCTTTAGATTCTTTTTAGAATCTTAAAAAAAGAATGAAGTTCCACCATTTGCAGCAACAGGGATGGATTTAGAGAATATTATGCTTCGTGAAACAAGCCAAAGACAAATACTATATAATATTATTTATATGTGGAATCTAAAAAATAATTCAAACAAATGTATATGCAAAATAGAAACTCACAGGACTAGGAAACAAACTTATGAATGCCGAAGGGGAAGGAGCGGAGGGATAAATGAGGAGTATGGAAGTAACAGAATCAACGACTGAATATAAAATAGATAAGAAACAAGGATTTACTGTAGAGCATAGGAAACTATGTCCAATATCTTCTAATAACTTATAGTGGAAAATGATCTGCAAAAATACTGATTATGCTGTACACCTGAAATTGATATCGTAAATCGACAATGCTTCAATAAAACTATTTTAAAAATCCACTTCATTCAAAGGATGAACATTCCATCTACACACCCGAACGTTCTATGCAAAGGTCTTGGGAGAGACACCTATGGAGGAGAGACATTGGTTTCTTTGCTTTTCTGAGGATTCTTCCTCTTTCTCTTTAAAAAATTTTTTTTCTTTAGTTTAAATTTTTATTTGAGTATAGTTGATGGAGTTTCCCTGGTGGCTCTGATGGTAAAGAATCTGCCTGTACTGCAAGAGATCTGGGTTTGATTTCTGGATCAGGAAGATCGTCTGGAGAAGGGAATGGCAACCCACTCCAAAGAAAATCACGAAGACAGAGGAGCCTGACGGGCTACAGTCCATGGGATCATAGAGTCGGACACAACTGAGCAACTAACATCTCATATATATATACATACACACACATATAGAGAGAAAGAGAGAGAGAGCGAGAGAGAGAGGAAGAAAGAGTTGATATACAATCTTGCAAATCAACTAGTTCAGCTTCAAGTGTACAGCAAAGTGAATCAGTTATGCATATGCGTATATTCACTCTTGTGTTTTTTCAGTACTTTTATTTACCTGCTGCACTGGGTCTTAGCTGTGGCGTGGAGCTAGTTCCCTGACCAGAGGTTGAACCCCTGCACGGGGGCCATAGAGTCTTAGCCACTGCACCACCAGGGAAGTCTCGCCACTCCTTTAGATTCTTTTTAGAATCTTTTCCCTTATTGGTGTTTACAGTGTATTAAATAGAGTCCTGTCTCTCCTTAGGCTTCACTTCCCCAAGGCTTTCAAGTATTCTGTTTCTATTCTTCATTCAAGGAGAGGATTCTGAGCAATTGCCTGCTCTCTGCTCACAGATTCTGAGCTCCCCAAGGGAAGCCCGAGTCTGTCCTCACTGGGTTTCTCCTGGCCTGGTGCCCTGCCCTGTGGAGCAGAAGCTCAGAACACGCTTCAGGGAGGAAAAGCACCAGCCCTCACTCCACCTCCTCCTCACTTCCTGCCCTGTGCTCCCGCCTTCTCATCCCCATGGGTCTTATTTCCTCTTTGCTTTCTTTCTCCCTTCCCCCTGGGCAGGAGAGTGCAGTGTGGCCCAGGGGACGCAGCAGGAGGTGGGCGCCTGGTGGCCCTGCTGGGGGTCCAGTGCTGCTCTGCTGTTGCTCGGGGCTCCGGGTCACTGCTCTTCCAGGGCTGCTGGGAGGAGGGGCTGCTCCTGGGTCAGAGCTGCTGAGGCCGGCTGGACGGGTATTTATAGAGCCAGCCTTGGAGAGCTGGGATGCTTACAGGGCTGGAACCTTCTCTTGCCCTGAGGTTTCTAAAGATAGAGCAGTGTGGCATCTGGCATGAGACAAGGTACACGAATTCTTTGTGAATCCACCAAAAATTTTCTCCTAAACACTGACCGCTTCTCTCAGTGCAGTTTCTCCCTTCTTCCCCTGCGGCAGGGCTTGGTCCTGCCTCTCGTCTCAGTCATGGGTGGATGATCGTCTCCTGCCAGGGAGACGGGGGAATGAAAGGGGTGAGCACCTTGCTCAGGGTGACGGTGCCCAGCCCAGGGCTAGACTCAGCCACGGAGGGTGAAAGGGAAGGCAATTCTTTTTTTTTTTTTTTCCGTCATTTGTGAGTGCTGTGCTGGGTGCTACAGGCACTCACTTGCACCATCTCTGGGGAGCAGATGTTTTTTTAATGGGTTGGGGAGCTAGTTCCGACCAGAGGTTGAACCCCTGCACGGGGGCCATAGAGTCTTAGCCACTGCACCACCAGGGAAGTCTCGCCACTCCTTTAGATTCTTTTTAGAATCTTTTCCCTTATTGGTGTTTACAGTGTATTAAATAGAGTCCTGTCTCTCCTTAGGCTTCACTTCCCCAAGGCTTTCAAGTATTCTGTTTCTATTCTTCATTCAAGGAGAGGATTCTGAGCAATTGCCTGCTCTCTGCTCACAGATTCTGAGCTCCCCAAGGGAAGCCCGAGTCTGTCCTCACTGGGTTTCTCCTGGCCTGGTGCCCTGCCCTGTGGAGCAGAAGCTCAGAACACGCTTCAGGGAGGAAAAGCACCAGCCCTCACTCCACCTCCTCCTCACTTCCTGCCCTGTGCTCCCGCCTTCTCATCCCCATGGGTCTTATTTCCTCTTTGCTTTCTTTCTCCCTTCCCCCTGGGCAGGAGAGTGCAGTGTGGCCCAGGGGACGCAGCAGGAGGTGGGCGCCTGGTGGCCCTGCTGGGGGTCCAGTGCTGCTCTGCTGTTGCTCGGGGCTCCGGGTCACTGCTCTTCCAGGGCTGCTGGGAGGAGGGGCTGCTCCTGGGTCAGAGCTGCTGAGGCCGGCTGGACGGGTATTTATAGAGCCAGCCTTGGAGAGCTGGGATGCTTACAGGGCTGGAACCTTCTCTTGCCCTGAGGTTTCTAAAGATAGAGCAGTGTGGCATCTGGCATGAGACAAGGTACACGAATTCTTTGTGAATCCACCAAAAATTTTCTCCTAAACACTGACCGCTTCTCTCAGTGCAGTTTCTCCCTTCTTCCCCTGCGGCAGGGCTTGGTCCTGCCTCTCGTCTCAGTCATGGGTGGATGATCGTCTCCTGCCAGGGAGACGGGGGAATGAAAGGGGTGAGCACCTTGCTCAGGGTGACGGTGCCCAGCCCAGGGCTAGACTCAGCCACGGAGGGTGAAAGGGAAGGCAATTCTTTTTTTTTTTTTTTTCCGTCATTTGTGAGTGCTGTGCTGGGTGCTACAGGCACTCACTTGCACCATCTCTGGGGAGCAGATGTTCTAATACCCATTTTACAAATGGAGACACTAAGGCTCAAGGATGGCTTAAAATTGGTCGGAACTGGTGGGGTTAAGATGCTACTACAACCCACTCACCGTAAGAGAGGAAGGGGTGAGAGTATAGTGCTACTTGTCTACATATTTCAGATGTGCGCTTAATCCTTATCCCCATCAAGGTGGGGTAGGGTGACTGCTCTTCTCTCTCATCTTTTGCCCTAAAGTGAGAACAAAACAGGCTTCTAGGGTGGACAGAGCCTCCTCTTACCCCAAATGGGGCACCCCTTTCAGGCATTGTATGAAACGCCCACATCCCACTAGCTGTCCATCGTCACGGAAAAAAAGTGAGAACATAAAACAACTGGATGGCTATTTGTTGACACCTACTTCTCTGGTGGCTCAGCTGATAGATAACCTGCCTGCCATGCAGGAGACCCAGAGTTCGATCCCTGCGTTGGGAAGATCCCCTGAAGAAGGGACCCACTCCTGCATTCTTGCCTGGAGAATCCTGTAAACAGAAGAGCCTGGTGGACTACAGTCCAGGGGGTTGCAAAGACTCAGACACGACTGAGCAACTACCACGTTCACACTTCTTTCACTATGTGATGGACACCATCTCTGCCCCATGAGAACACATACTGCCGCATCTGCTCCTGTCCTCTTGGCAATCCTGTGGCATACGTGTTTTCTCTCTGTTCATAGATGAAGAACTTAGGGCTTGAGAGGTGAGGTCCCTTGCTCAGTGTCTTCACAGAGGGTAAGAAGCCCAGCTGGGATGCTGACCTCTGGACCCTCTGCCCTGGTTGGGACTGATTGATTTCCTGGCTTCAGCAGCATCGGGGTGCAGCGATCACATCCAGCACTGTTTCCACCGCTTCCCAATCGACCGGTTCCCGTCAGACAGCACTGCCTGCAGAGTGGGTAATGGGATTTGATGGGTAAGGTGACCCCTGCTCAACCAAGCTGCAGTCCACTCGGCCCCATCCCAAGCACATGATGCCCTCCAGCTCAGGCCCGGAGGAGCATGGGACTCTGTGGACTTCAGACACGCAGCCGGGTGGTCAGGGCTGCTGTGTGTGTGTGTGTGTGTGTGTTGGGGGGTGGGGGGGGTGTCTGGAGGCCTTCCTCTCCTGGCCCGGGAGCTCCTCTTGAGTGCCTGACCTCCCTCCACGTGCTCTGTTGGCACTTCTGTGAAGTCAGGAGCAGGAAGCCAGGGGGCCAGGACCACTCACAAGAAAAGGGTCCTGCAGCTTTCCTGGTGAGAACGTTCCATCATCTGTCCTTTCTGAGCACTCACACTCTCCTTATCTGTCTGAGGCCCCTCCTTCTGGAAAACTCCTCCTTTCTGCCTTTCTCTTTCTCAGTGCTATCTCTGCTCTACAGTCAATGAACTTTGCAGAGCGGTGTCCCCCAAATGGCCTGACTCTGCCTACCCCGGACTGGCATTGTATGAACGCCCACATCCCACTAGCTGTCCATCGTCACGGAAAAAGTGAGAACATAAAACAACTGGATGGCTATTTGTTGACACCTACTTCTCTGGTGGCTCAGCTGATAGATAACCTGCCTGCCATGCAGGAGACCCAGAGTTCGATCCCTGCGTTGGGAAGATCCCCTGAAGAAGGGACCCACTCCTGCATTCTTGCCTGGAGAATCCTGTAAACAGAAGAGCCTGGTGGACTACAGTCCAGGGGGTTGCAAAGACTCAGACACGACTGAGCAACTACCACGTTCACACTTCTTTCACTATGTGATGGACACCATCTCTGCCCCATGAGAACACATACTGCCGCATCTGCTCCTGTCCTCTTGGCAATCCTGTGGCATACGTGTTTTCTCTCTGTTCATAGATGAAGAACTTAGGGCTTGGAGAGGTGAGGTCCCTTGCTCAGTGTCTTCACAGAGGGTAAGAAGCCCAGCTGGGATGCTGACCTCTGGACCCTCTGCCCTGGTTGGGACTGATTGATTTCCTGGCTTCAGCAGCATCGGGGTGCAGCGATCACATCCAGCACTGTTTCCACCGCTTCCCAATCGACCGGTTCCCGTCAGACAGCACTGCCTGCAGAGTGGGTAATGGGATTTGATGGGTAAGGTGACCCCTGCTCAACCAAGCTGCAGTCCACTCGGCCCCATCCCAAGCACATGATGCCCTCCAGCTCAGGCCCGGAGGAGCATGGGACTCTGTGGACTTCAGACACGCAGCCGGGTGGTCAGGGCTGCTGTGTGTGTGTGTGTGTGTGTGTTGGGGGGGGGGGGGGGTGTCTGGAGGCCTTCCTCTCCTGGCCCGGGAGCTCCTCTTG
Source organism: Tragulus kanchil (assembly GCA_022376925.1). NCBI lineage: Eukaryota > Metazoa > Chordata > Mammalia > Artiodactyla > Tragulidae > Tragulus > Tragulus kanchil. The sequence continues at coordinate 29,357,210 of JAIOJX010000024.1, forward strand.
AGTGCCTGACCTCCCTCCACGTGCTCTGTTGGCACTTCTGTGAAGTCAGGAGCAGGAAGCCAGGGGGCCAGGACCACTCACAAGAAAAGGGTCCTGCAGCTTTCCTGGTGAGAACGTTCCATCATCTGTCCTTTCTGAGCACTCACACTCTCCTTATCTGTCTGAGGCCCCTCCTTCTGGAAAACTCCTCCTTTCTGCCTTTCTCTTTCTCAGTGCTATCTCTGCTCTACAGTCAATGAACTTTGCAGAGCGGTGTCCACTCTCCCATCCAGCTCTGGAAGTCCTTCCCCATCATCCTGCAGCGTCTGTCCTTCCGTGCTCTGCTGGGCTCCTTACCCTTCAAGGCTGGCCTTGATGAGACAGCCCTAAGATCCAAACAGTCTTCTCTTTGAGTAGAAAAACATCTCTGGTGGTCGGTGCTGACATCTGGCCTCTGGACCGGGTCCCTGGGCAGCCTCTGAGTCCTTGAAGAGAATTCTCAGAGCCTTCCCAGGCCTTCTCTTACCCAAATAAGACCAGGACAACCTTGGCAAAATGATCCAGTAGAAGCAAGAAGGAGGTAAATCTTGAAGGGGGTGTTGCTTCCCATATGGACTCCAGCCCGGGCCCTGGAGCTTCCGGAGAGAAGGGTCTTTTTTGTTGTTGTTGTTAAATTTTTATTTATCTTTTTTTGGGGGGTGGGGTGGGGTGAGGAGGGACAGGGATGGGCAGGCCACTTCTATTGGTCTTTCATTTCTCTATTTTCATCTGTCTTTGTTCTTTGGCTCCTGTGGGCCTCCCATCGCAGTGGCCTCTGTCGTCGCAGAGTGCCGGCTCTGGGTGCACGTGCACCAGAGCTCCAGCTTCGTAATTGGACACATCGGTCCAGCCGCTCCGCGGGACGTGGGATCTTCCCAGGCCAGGGATCGAACCCGCGCCCCTTGCACTGCAAGGCTGTGTCCTTACCCACTGGACCACCAGGGGAAGCCCAAGAGAAGGGTCTTTTTTATATTTTTGAAATTGAGCAAGACCTCATGGGGCCTTCCTGGGTATAGCCCCTATGTCCCCTGCCTCTTGTTTGTAGAGATCTTGCCCAAGCTCCAAAGAGAAAATGTTTTCAGAGAAGTGAGAAATTGAGAAAACAAAGGAAAACAGTCAAGCAAGACAAAAAAGAAATTAACCATAAAACAAAGTCAAGGACCTTCAGTTCTAGATAATATCCTGAGCCATATCCTTGAGTTGTTTTACTCGTACTAAAACCCCCGCCAGGTGGAAGAAGTTTACTGCATGCTGACCACCAGCCTGTAGGCCCCAGACTGATGGGAACTGAAAGGTTGAAGATTGAGATTTCTGAAACATCACCTGTTACCTTGTGAAAAGTGTTAGTTGCTCAGCTGTATCTGACTCTGTGACCCCATGGACTCTAGTCTGCCAGGCTCCTCTGTTCATGGGATTCTCCAGTCAAGAATGCTGGAGTGAGTTGCCATGCCCTTCTCCAGGGGATCTTTCTGACCCAGGGATCAAACCCGTGTCTCCTGCATTGTAGGTCCATTCTTTAACACCTGAACCACCAGGGAAGCCAGTACCTGCCCACCAACCAGTCTAAGAATCGCACTCAAGCTGATCACACACCCTGTGACCCTTTCCCTCACACGAGAAAACTCAGTCCTGAAAGTCATGGGTGAGTTCAGGTCTTCGGAGGATGAGTGGCCCATTCTCCTGGTGTGCCACCCTGCAACGAATCTGGACTTTGCTTCACTACAACAGGCGTCAGTGAGAAAACTTTGCTGCCCATTGTGTGAATGGACCTGGGTTTGCTTCAATAACATTCTTAATGTCTAAATCCCATTCCTGGAAAAATGTGGGTGCTCACACGATTCATTCACTAAATCTAAGGTCCTTCATTTTATTTGCTCGTTTGTTCATGGGAGGCCGGTCCCCGGAGTCACAGCCTGTGCTGCCAGCACTGACCAAGCCTCCCCCCTCAGAGAGAAACGGGCACGCTGCATCACGGAGGCAACGTCCCTCCTCTGGACTTGGGCTTCCTCTACATAAAATCCTGCAGTGAGGCCAGACTCTTGGCAGTTCTCCCGGCGATGACTTGTTCCAGTGCAGGGCTGGGACTTGCCTCTCGGGCTCCCTTGGGACACCACGGCTGGCCTTCCGGAGTGGGGCCGGGGCCTTTAAAACCCTGCCACCAGCAGGTGACTCCTAGCACAGCTGGGGGAGCGAGCTGCTGCTTCTGCCCAGACAGCAGGCCTTGGAAATTATTCAGGAATAACAAACAGGCCAGAAACATTTGCATAAGGAATCACGCAGAACAATACATGTTATTTAAACCATCTCTGGTTGGCAACAGAAGCAAAAAGCAGCTGAGACAAATCTGCAATGCAAATCAGCCTTCTCTGGAGCAGGGCCTCAGCTTGTTTTGAGGGGGAAGGGGGTTGCTGCTAGAGCCACAGAGAAAAGAAGCCTCATTGTCTTCACCTGCCCCCCAATTCTGCCTTCTCCGCCTGCCTTTCTCCTGCTCACGTACATTTTCTCATTTCTCTCTTTCCCTCCCTACTTCAGAGATTAATGGAAACAATTTGTCTTCTAATGTGACTACAGCTTATGAATTCTTTGTCTCACTCTAATCTTTTAAATTATCCACGTAATAAAATATGTATCCAGTGATTTCAGGTCATAATTTGATCTTCTAGGGGAAGTGAGGAGAGGGTAGGTGAGCTGAAGCGAGCACGCTTCTCTTAGTTTGTTCCTCTCCATTTGTCTTTATTTGTCATTCTTATTTTTTGCTTACTGCTCTCTGACCCCTACATTATCTAAGTGTGCCTGGGGTCCGGCCCAGGGAGCAGGAAGGGCCCCTGCAGAACGCAGGAGGGAGACGGGAGACAGTCCCCCTGGACCTTTCTCTCCTTCCTTCTTGAACTTAAGAGCGGTCCCTCTCTGAAGAGCAGCATGAAGATTTCTGACTCCCCCCTGAACCCGATACCAGCGTGCAAGGCCCCGTCCCTTCTCGGGGCAGTAAAATGCATGGGAGGCCGGTCCCCGGAGTCACAGCCTGTGCTGCCAGCACTGACCAAGCCTCCCCCCTCAGAGAGAAACGGGCACGCTGCATCACGGAGGCAACGTCCCTCCTCTGGACTTGGGCTTCCTCTACATAAAATCCTGCAGTGAGGCCAGACTCTTGGCAGTTCTCCCGGCGATGACTTGTTCCAGTGCAGGGCTGGGACTTGCCTCTCGGGCTCCCTTGGGACACCACGGCTGGCCTTCCGGAGTGGGGCCGGGGCCTTTAAAACCCTGCCACCAGCAGGTGACTCCTAGCACAGCTGGGGGAGCGAGCTGCTGCTTCTGCCCAGACAGCAGGCCTTGGAAATTATTCAGGAATAACAAACAGGCCAGAAACATTTGCATAAGGAATCACGCAGAACAATACATGTTATTTAAACCATCTCTGGTTGGCAACAGAAGCAAAAAGCAGCTGAGACAAATCTGCAATGCAAATCAGCCTTCTCTGGAGCAGGGCCTCAGCTTGTTTTGAGGGGGAAGGGGGTTGCTGCTAGAGCCACAGAGAAAAGAAGCCTCATTGTCTTCACCTGCCCCCCAATTCTGCCTTCTCCGCCTGCCTTTCTCCTGCTCACGTACATTTTCTCATTTCTCTCTTTCCCTCCCTACTTCAGAGATTAATGGAAACAATTTGTCTTCTAATGTGACTACAGCTTATGAATTCTTTGTCTCACTCTAATCTTTTAAATTATCCACGTAATAAAATATGTATCCAGTGATTTCAGGTCATAATTTGATCTTCTAGGGGAAGTGAGGAGAGGGTAGGTGAGCTGAAGCGAGCACGCTTCTCTTAGTTTGTTCCTCTCCATTTGTCTTTATTTGTCATTCTTATTTTTTGCTTACTGCTCTCTGACCCCTACATTATCTAAGTGTGCCTGGGGTCCGGCCCAGGGAGCAGGAAGGGCCCCTGCAGAACGCAGGAGGGAGACGGGAGACAGTCCCCCTGGACCTTTCTCTCCTTCCTTCTTGAACTTAAGAGCGGTCCCTCTCTGAAGAGCAGCATGAAGATTTCTGACTCCCCAGGGGCCAGCCAGTTCTAGAAAGCTAGGCTCTGATACCAGCGTGCAAGGGGTCTTTTAACTCCCGATGTCCCTTGTGCCTGGATCAAAGGGAGTGACAGTTAAAAGTGCACTGGTCTGGGTGTTGCCCCTCATCTGCAGGACCTCAAAGGACCTTCCAACACACTCCACTCAGCGTGCCTTCCTCAAAGCCCCACAGTGTTCTAGGTAAAAACTGAGAAGGCCAATCCTGGGGCCACTGTGTACATTTAGGTGCCCGGAGGCCTGCCCACGGCTGGGTACTGAGCCAAGGAACCATGAGCCTCTGATGGTGCCTGTCTAAAGGGGGAGTCTTTATTATTTGCATCGTTAGGGCCGGCTTGGCCCTGCCCTCGGCCCCATTCTAGTTTGCACACTGTGTCCTGGGCCGCACAGTGGCCTTGCTGGTGCTCGTGACTCAGGGCATCCACTGGGGAAGCTGCTTCCTCGGCGGTGTCCTCGGGCTTCAGGTCAAGGCTGCAGTCCCTTGTCCACTGAGCAGGCAGTGCCCAGGCAAGCACCACCCCCACATCCGCCTCCGTCCTGTCAGTGGCTCCTCCTCTTCCCCAGCACCCTGTCCATGCCCAGGGCACCATCGGTGTAAACCCCTTGCACAACAGGGCAAGTGATCACTCAGCGTCATGCTCAGAGGAGCTGGTGAAGTAAGAGGCGCCCCTGCTGGTCAGGGAGGCCCGTGAGCGTGGCACTGACCTGGGGAGGAGCAGCCCAGGGGAGGAAGTGGAAGGGTCTGGAAGGCCTTGAGCAGGTGAGCTGCAGGATGGAGAGACAGGAGGTAGCTGGGCCCCGGGATGAACAGCTTGAGCTTGTCCACTGTGGACGGACACTCCAAGATGATAAGAGATCGCCTATTTCTCACTCTCGAGGCCAAGGAGACCTTCCTGGCTGTATCAGCAAAGAAAGGCTCCTTTAAGGTCGAAAAGGGAGCAAGGTCAGCCTACCCACAGGCCTCTTCGCTAGAAGCCATCTTGGCTAAGAGATGCACATGCACATGGGGAGGACCCCAAGGCAAACCAAATATGGACTCAGAACCAGGCAAAGCAAGGGGACTGGCCCCTGGAAGAAACACCCTGTATAGGGGATTCAAAGAGCCACGAGTGCGGGCCTGTCTCTGAGTCCGCCAGTGTGTCTATCCATACCGACCCTTTTCCTCCTAATGAACACTTCACTTTTTCCCCCACTGTCCATCTCTCTGTGGAAATTCGTTTCTACACAGCCGATGGACCAGTGCCTTGTGGCTGACCGCTGGCTCCAGGAGGTCTAGTGGCCAGGATTCGGTGCTCTCAGTGCCGCGCCCTGACTTCAGTCTCTGGCCGGGGAGCTGCAATTCTTCAAGCCACTGCAGCCTGAGATCACCAGACACCCACGAGACAAGGGGACTGCCGGAGACTCCCGGGGTGCAGCAGGGACTCTGGACAGAGTTGTGAGAGGTGACAATCAGCAGGCGAGTGGGGAACAGTCCAAATATCAAGTCAGGCTCTCACTCACTCGTCTACAGAAGCCAGACAACAGTCTTCCTGGAACTCATTTGGAGGCAAAACCTGCCCCGAACAGTGGCTATTTATAGTCTTTTATTTATCCCCGCTTAGTGTGAATATTCATGGGTCTCCCTGCGGAAATATTAACGTGTCTGAAGGCAGAGTTGGTTCAGATCTTGCAGGCGTGTGAGATTCCAGTGGGGATACGTGTCCGGTCCCCTCCTTCAAATCTGAAACCTGAATTCTGAAGCACATCCAGGCCCCTGGGTTCGGGATGAGGGGCGTGGGCCTGTGAGGTGCGTGAGAGCATGCTGTGAGCCCTGAGCGGAGGTGCTGGCACAGAGGGGCAGGGACGGGAGGGACAGCGTTTTGAAGGAGGCCTGGCTGGTCAGGGAGTGGGAGGATGGGGTGGACCATGTGGGCGCATGACCGCAGAGCAGAGCTCAGTGGATCACCAGACTGTGGAGGCGGGAGCTCCTTTCTGTTTCTTTTGGGGTGGTGATGAGTTCCAAGTTAGGTATTTTTTTCTAAGGGAAACTCTTCAGAAGGGGCCGCCAGGGTGAGCTGTCTCCCCTGTGAAAACAGGCTTAGATCTGTTTTCTTCGACAAGTCTTGGGATCTTCCCAAGCTGCAGGGGTCCTGACAGTTTGGTTGAGTGGCAGAGGGCTCGGGGTGGCTGGTCTGCATCGCCAGAGGGGCACAGTGGCTGCAGGCTTCTTCTTGGTCTCTCTTGGGTGTGATGGGGATGCTCCCTGTGTGGGGCTGTGAGGAAAACACGTCAGAACCAGGGGAGAGGCGCCCTTGGCCCTCCCTCTTCCGGGAGTCACAGAGGGTGGGGCCCTGGCGGGGGCAGAGAGAGTCTCTCTTTGGGAGACTGGGCTTCAGGCAATGTCCTTTCCACAACCAGGGATCAGTCCTTCCCCAAAGCTCCTGCTGTCTCCTCATCCTACCTGCTCCCCCTATAGGTGAGTTTCCTCATTGGCAGTCCAGGAAACATCCCCTCTTGCAGACTGGGAGGTACGGAAGCCAGAACAAACAGGAAGTGTGTCAGAGGTGATGTGACACCCTGGGTGAGTGGTGATGGGGTGATGTGAGTGGTGTGTGGCAATGGGAATTCCCGAGGGACCTTGTTTTTCTGCTTCCCTGAGGAACAGGCCGTGTCTGGATGTCGGACGTAAAAGCCTTAATTTCCTTTCCAGAGTTGGGCTGACCTCAGAGACCATTCAGCCCCCCACTCCCTCTTTATGGGGAAGAAACTGAGGCAGGGAACGGAGTGAGGAGTACACAGGCTCTCTCTCTATTATCTTAACCACTGCATGTGAATCTACGAGAATCTCAAGATAAAAAAAATTCAAAAAATAAGGCTCTATAGAGAGACACAGGAGGATAGTAAAGACCTAGTTTAGGATGGTGACAGCCACCAAGCAGGAGGCAAGAGGAGGCCATGGGCTTACACGGCTAGTTTTCAACCCATTTGTTATTTCCTTCTTTAAGTGGGGTGGTTGCTTATGACTTTTCTGATCAGCCCCTTTTTAAAGCAAGAGCTCAGTGGATCACCAGACTGTGGAGGCGGGAGCTCCTTTCTGTTTCTTTTGGGGTGGTGATGAGTTCCAAGTTAGGTATTTTTTTCTAAGGGAAACTCTTCAGAAGGGGCCGCCAGGGTGAGCTGTCTCCCCTGTGAAAACAGGCTTAGATCTGTTTTCTTCGACAAGTCTTGGGATCTTCCCAAGCTGCAGGGGTCCTGACAGTTTGGTTGAGTGGCAGAGGGCTCGGGGTGGCTGGTCTGCATCGCCAGAGGGGCACAGTGGCTGCAGGCTTCTTCTTGGTCTCTCTTGGGTGTGATGGGGATGCTCCCTGTGTGGGGCTGTGAGGAAAACACGTCAGAACCAGGGAGGCGCCTTGGCCCTCCCTCTTCCGGGAGTCACAGAGGGTGGGGCCCTGGCGGGGGCAGAGAGAGTCTCTCTTTGGGAGACTGGGCTTCAGGCAATGTCCTTTCCACAACCAGGGATCAGTCCTTCCCCAAAGCTCCTGCTGTCTCCTCATCCTACCTGCTCCCCCTATAGGTGAGTTTCCTCATTGGCAGTCCAGGAAACATCCCCTCTTGCAGACTGGGAGGTACGGAAGCCAGAACAAACAGGAAGTGTGTCAGAGGTGATGTGACACCCTGGGTGAGTGGTGATGGGGTGATGTGAGTGGTGTGTGGCAATGGGAATTCCCGAGGGACCTTGTTTTTCTGCTTCCCTGAGGAACAGGCCGTGTCTGGATGTCGGACGTAAAAGCCTTAATTTCCTTTCCAGAGTTGGGCTGACCTCAGAGACCATTCAGCCCCCCACTCCCTCTTTATGGGGAAGAAACTGAGGCAGGAACGGAGTGAGGAGTACACAGGCTCTCTCTCTATTATCTTAACCACTGCATGTGAATCTACGAGAATCTCAAGATAAAAAAAATTCAAAAAATAAGGCTCTATAGAGAGACACAGGAGGATAGTAAAGACCTAGTTTAGGATGGTGACAGCCACCAAGCAGGAGGCAAGAGGAGGCCATGGGCTTACACGGCTAGTTTTCAACCCATTTGTTATTTCCTTCTTTAAGTGGGGTGGTTGCTTATGACTTTTCTGATATTTTTTCAAGTGAATTATTCCATCATTAAAGTAATAATGCAATTTTAAAAAGGCTCTGTTTTAAGAGCAAGAACTGAAGGAGAGTAAAAAAGGATTCAAATCTGGTTGCAAGTCTGTCTCATCTTGGGTCTTATGTAATAAGTCTTTTTTGAGTGAAAAGCTCTGTCGTCTGGTATCTGGCAGACCATATCCGAAGTAGCTTTGGAACTCTGCAGCATTCAAATGGCGGCTGTGCGCATCCCAGCCAGGTCCATTGCCGGCATCATTTCAGCAACCAGATAAAGCTCTTACAAACAGGTGATGTTCTTATAAGCAGCATAAATCAGGGCTTGCTGCACCTTCTGGCCGGCTTCTCACAGGGCTCTTGGAGCTTAGCTCGGCTGAAGCAGGGATATGGACCTGGAGGGGGCAGGGAAGGGCTGGGAGGGGCTGGAGGGGAGGGAAGGGCTGGAGGGCAGGGAACTTCTCAGTTGGGGGTTGCTGGCAATCAGTGAGGACCAGCTGAGCGAAGCCTGGGGAAGCAGCAGAGTGTTTCCCAGGAGCCCTGGGATTGGAGCGCCAAGGTTTTGTTTGGAAATTGCTAGGATTTGGTGTCTGTCAAGTGTCATTAGTGCACTGGGAGCCAGCAGGCCGGCCTTGAGAGCCAGGCTCTGTCCTTGCCTGCCTGGCTCACCGGATAAATGACTTGGGGCCTGGGACTCAACAACACTTAAATGGAAATAGCAGCAGCGCAGCCTCCCATGATTCCTGCTCCAGGGCTCTGTTTCCTTTTGCTGCTGTACCAGCCGGGCCTGGAGCTACACCTATCCCCAGAGTTGGGCTGACCTCAGAGACCATTCAGCCCCCACTCCTCTTTATGGGGAAGAAACTGAGGCAGGAACGGAGTGAGGAGTACACAGGCTCTCTCTCTATTATCTTAACCACTGCATGTGAATCTACGAGAATCTCAAGATAAAAAAAATTCAAAAAATAAGGCTCTATAGAGAGACACAGGAGGATAGTAAAGACCTAGTTTAGGATGGTGACAGCCACCAAGCAGGAGGCAAGAGGAGGCCATGGGCTTACACGGCTAGTTTTCAACCCATTTGTTATTTCCTTCTTTAAGTGGGGTGGTTGCTTATGACTTTTCTGATATTTTTTCAAGTGAATTATTCCATCATTAAAGTAATAATGCAATTTTAAAAAGGCTCTGTTTTAAGAGCAAGAACTGAAGGAGAGTAAAAAAGGATTCAAATCTGGTTGCAAGTCTGTCTCATCTTGGGTCTTATGTAATAAGTCTTTTTTGAGTGAAAAGCTCTGTCGTCTGGTATCTGGCAGACCATATCCGAAGTAGCTTTGGAACTCTGCAGCATTCAAATGGCGGCTGTGCGCATCCCAGCCAGGTCCATTGCCGGCATCATTTCAGCAACCAGATAAAGCTCTTACAAACAGGTGATGTTCTTATAAGCAGCATAAATCAGGGCTTGCTGCACCTTCTGGCCGGCTTCTCACAGGGCTCTTGGAGCTTAGCTCGGCTGAAGCAGGGATATGGACCTGGAGGGGGCAGGGAAGGGCTGGGAGGGGCTGGAGGGGAGGGAAGGGCTGGAGGGCAGGGAACTTCTCAGTTGGGGGTTGCTGGCAATCAGTGAGGACCAGCTGAGCGAAGCCTGGGGAAGCAGCAGAGTGTTTCCCAGGAGCCCTGGGATTGGAGCGCCAAGGTTTTGTTTGGAAATTGCTAGGATTTGGTGTCTGTCAAGTGTCATTAGTGCACTGGGAGCCAGCAGGCCGGCCTTGAGAGCCAGGCTCTGTCCTTGCCTGCCTGGCTCACCGGATAAATGACTTGGGGCCTGGGACTCAACAACACTTAAATGGAAATAGCAGCAGCAGCCGCAGCCTCCCATGATTCCTGCTCCATCTGCTGTGAGTAAAATATCTCATGATCCCTCAACATCCTTTTTCTACCCGGGGGCTGCTGTAGCCCAGCCGGGCCTCCCAGGACCCAGGCTGGAGAGGCAGGCCTAGGACCAGGGAATGCAGCACACTTAGGCTCAAAAATCAGCCACTGGCCCGAAAAGTTAAGAGACTCAGGATCTCGGCTAACCTTGAGAAAAGAAGGAAAGAAACTCCGACTGCCCTGAGTTTTGCCTACACTGCCTTCCTGATGGCTACACCACGTTGATTGTCCATCAACGGAGGGATTCAGAGCTGGGGAAAGAGCCAGTGGAAGGCTAGGAAGGCCAGACGAGTGTCAAGGTCAGCAAGGATGTCTGAGGGTGGGGTACGTCTGTTCTGAGTGAGGGGTGGACCCTCAGCAGGCCTACCACGTACAGTGGTGCAGAATGTGCACTGTTCAAACCCAGGAAGGACCATACCTAGCATAGTCTAGGGTAACCATGCCTTCTGGAGCTGGGCAACACACAACCTGAGTGCTGGTGTGCGAGTGGACCTGGGAGGGGTCCAAAGGCAGTCACGTAAACCTAGCACCTGAGAAGCAGCCACCCCATGGCAGACTCCTGATAAGGAGTTTTTGTAGGTGACTTGATCCCCATATCAGCTGGACAAACAAGTTTTGCCCTTGTCACAGAGGCAGTGCAGAAGATGCTAAGGGTTCCCCTCCTATGTGTAGTGGCTCTATTTTCCATCGAGTTCATGCACACGTGTTGCACAGTTGTTAAAGCGAGTGTCCAGTTTTGAATGTCTGTGTCTTCGTAGGTGTTCATGAGCACACGGGTACCAGGCTGAACAAGCCTAGGCTGAGGCCGGATTCCTCCCAAGGGCCAGGGATGAGAGACCTGAGTCCTCACTCTTCCTCGACCTACAATTCCCTTCCAGCCTATCTTTTTCCAGACCTGGGTTTCCTGCTCTGTTTCTCTGTTTCCAGAGGGCTGGGAAGCTGGGTGGGGTCATGTTTAACGCTGATAGCTGTGTTTCTCAGGATCAGAAGCCCACAGATGGTGGCGTCACCCTGATGCTCTTCTAGCTGGCTCATTTTCACCCAGGGGAGAGAAATCTTCCAGTTGCTTCTGCTTTGAACTTTCTCTGGCAGAGGCTCTGGGAGATACCTCATGGGGGCCAGGGGAGCATGTGTGCTGACTGGGCCTCCTAACTGCCTGCACCCTCAAGTCCAGCAGCAGAGGTGGGTGGGGCTTTCCTTAGAGACTGTCAGCCTTCTGATGGAGGCCTGGTGAATCTCCTCCCACAGGTTAAGATGACTAAGGCTCGGCGAGGTTAAGCAGCTTGACCTAGAATGTCTAACTAGCACGTAGCAGTATGTGTGTGTGTGTTAGTCACTCAATCGTGTCCAACTCTTTGCAACCCGATGAATTGTAGCCTGTCAGGCTCCTCTATCCATGGAATTCTCCAGGCAAGAATACTGGAATGGGTTGCCATTCTCACCTCCAGGGGATCTTCCCGATCCAGGGATAGAACCCATTTCCCCTGCATTGGCAGGAAAATCCTTTTTGTTGTTGTTGTTTAAATAATTTTATTTATTTATTTTTGGCTATACTGGGTCTTCATTTGTGCTTGGGCTTTTCTCTAATTGCAGCGAGCAGAGGCTACTCTCTCGTTGCAGTGCACAGACTTCTTATTGTGGTGCCTTCTCTTGTTGCAGAGCACAGACTCTAGGATGCTTGGACTTCGGTGACTGTGGTTTGTAGGCTCAGTAGTTGTGGCTCCCGGCTCTAGAGTGCAGGCTCAATAGTTGTGGTGTACAGGGTTAGGTGCTCCATGGCATGTGACGTCTTCCTGGATCAGGGATAGAACCCATGTGTCTTGCATTGGCAGGTGGTTTCTTTACCCCCGAGCTACCAGGAAAGTCCAGAGTGTCTGTTTTTATCCTTCTGTTTCCAGTGGGTTAACACCTTCCCTGTTAGGCATGGTGAACCCCATAGTACTGCCGCCTCTCATGGTCACAGGTAGTTCTTTCAAAAAAGCTCAAAGCACTGGCAGAAGTCTGATCCCTTAACTTCTGTGAGCTGAGGAGGAAGGGAATAGGAGGATTTACTATTTCACAGCATTGCTCGCCAAAGAAGTAATCAGTTATTTGACTCCAGATCCGGTAATTAATAATGTAATAAGATGCTCTCAGGAGAGGGGATGACTCTTCTAGCTGGCTCATTTTCACCCAGGGGAGAGAAATCTTCCAGTTGCTTCTGCTTTGAACTTTCTCTGGCAGAGGCTCTGGGAGATACCTCATGGGGGCCAGGGGAGCATGTGTGCTGACTGGGCCTCCTAACTGCCTGCACCCTCAAGTCCAGCAGCAGAGGTGGGTGGGGCTTTCCTTAGAGACTGTCAGCCTTCTGATGGAGGCCTGGTGAATCTCCTCCCACAGGTTAAGATGACTAAGGCTCGGCGAGGTTAAGCAGCTTGACCTAGAATGTCTAACTAGCACGTAGCAGTATGTGTGTGTGTGTTAGTCACTCAATCGTGTCCAACTCTTTGCAACCCGATGAATTGTAGCCTGTCAGGCTCCTCTATCCATGGAATTCTCCAGGCAAGAATACTGGAATGGGTTGCCATTCTCACCTCCAGGGGATCTTCCCGATCCAGGGATAGAACCCATTTCCCCTGCATTGGCAGGAAAATCCTTTTTGTTGTTGTTGTTTAAATAATTTTATTTATTTATTTTTGGCTATACTGGGTCTTCATTTGTGCTTGGGCTTTTCTCTAATTGCAGCGAGCAGAGGCTACTCTCTCGTTGCAGTGCACAGACTTCTTATTGTGGTGCCTTCTCTTGTTGCAGAGCACAGACTCTAGGATGCTTGGACTTCGGTGACTGTGGTTTGTAGGCTCAGTAGTTGTGGCTCCCGGCTCTAGAGTGCAGGCTCAATAGTTGTGGTGTACAGGGTTAGGTGCTCCATGGCATGTGACGTCTTCCTGGATCAGGGATAGAACCCATGTGTCTTGCATTGGCAGGTGGTTTCTTTACCCCCGAGCTACCAGGAAAGTCCAGAGTGTCTGTTTTTATCCTTCTGTTTCCAGTGGGTTAACACCTTCCCTGTTAGGCATGGTGAACCCCATAGTACTGCCGCCTCTCATGGTCACAGGTAGTTCTTTCAAAAAAGCTCAAAGCACTGGCAGAAGTCTGATCCCTTAACTTCTGTGAGCTGAGGAGGAAGGGAATAGGAGGATTTACTATTTCACAGCATTGCTCGCCAAAGAAGTAATCAGTTATTTGACTCCAGATAACACGGTAATTAATAATGTAATAAGATGCAATTTATAGGCACTCATGCCTGAAGGCCTCTGGTCCCAAGGCCCTTCGTAAAAGGCAAAATTAAAAGCATCTATAATCTCAAAGAAGACAGTGTGACCAGAGTTCATGGAGGCTGAAGATAACCGAGGGGCTTGTGCTTCACACTCAGTGGACAGTAGCCCAGGCTCTCAGCTCGCAAGAGCATCCCCTCCCAATACCGAGACTCAGCAGAATGGAAGGTCAGTCATATACACACGGCTGTGAGCCCCCCTCAACCCTCACAACAGACTCCTAAGAAGAACCTCTTATACTGGAAGCAGAAGTACAGGAAAGGCATAGCCAGGCACCCCTTGGAATCCCAGGTCTCTTGTTTACTGGCTATTGACCTTGGATCTCTGCACCTCAGTTTCCACTGTGCAGTGTTGCTGTGAAGGTGACTGAGAACAGCAGTCAAACCTTTAGAGTTTACAAAGTGCCTCTGTGCATGCGTTATAGCCTGTGGTTCTTTAACACCTGTCTGAGGTTTTACAGAAGAGTCTGCCTGCCCAGGATCTATGCTCATCTATTTTCTTCCTAAGTCTCCCTCTTTTATTCCTGAGATATGCCCCCGCCTTCCTTACAGCTAAGGACGGTCAATGAAATGTAAGCAAAGCCGTTGCGGGAGGTAGGGGTCCCAGGAAAACTCTTTAGGGTAGTGATCCTTAACTTTTGGGCACCAGGGACCAATTTTGTGGAAGACAGTTTTCCCGTGGAAGGGGTAGGAGGGGAGATGGTGCAGTGGGGTAGGAGGGGAATGATTCAATGCATTGCATTTACTATGCACTTTGCTTTGAGTGTTGTTATATCAGCACCACCACAGATCATCCGGCATTATATCCTGGAGATCGGGGACCTCTGCTTTAAGAGATGGACTCAGGTGGGAGTATGCCCGTCCCTTCTTCCTTCTCACTCCTACCTACATTTCAGACATGCTGTGTGGTGCTCTGATGGCCTTCTTGGACTATGACGTGAACGTGGAGTTGAAGGCCATGTGCCATGTGCTTTCTATTTCTTTTTTTTTTTTTTTTAAAGATTTATTTATTTATTTATTTTAGTGAGGGTGGGGTGGGGAGAGAGGGGAGCAGGCAGGCCACTTCTATTGGTCTTTCATTTGTCCATTTTCATCCGTCTTTGTTCTTTGGCCCGTGTGGGCCTCCCATCGCGGTGGCCTCTGTCCTCGCAGAGCGCCGGCTCGGTAATTGGACACATCAGTCCAGCTGCTCTGCGGCACGTGGGATCTTCCCAGGCCAGGGCTCGAACCGGCGCCCCTTGCACTGCAAGGCGGTGTCCCTACCCACTGGACCACCAGGGAAGCCCTCTCTTTCTAATAGTGAACTAGAAAGACAGAAAGAGCCTGGAGCCTCCAACAGACTCCTAAGAAGAACCTCTTATACTGGAAGCAGAAGTACAGGAAAGGCATAGCCAGGCACCCCTTGGAATCCCAGGTCTCTTGTTTACTGGCTATTGACCTTGGATCTCTGCACCTCAGTTTCCACTGTGCAGTGTTGCTGTGAAGGTGACTGAGAACAGCAGTCAAACCTTTAGAGTTTACAAAGTGCCTCTGTGCATGCGTTATAGCCTGTGGTTCTTTAACACCTGTCTGAGGTTTTACAGAAGAGTCTGCCTGCCCAGGATCTATGCTCATCTATTTTCTTCCTAAGTCTCCCTCTTTTATTCCTGAGATATGCCCCCGCCTTCCTTACAGCTAAGGACGGTCAATGAAATGTAAGCAAAGCCGTTGCGGGAGGTAGGGGTCCCAGGAAAACTCTTTAGGGTAGTGATCCTTAACTTTTGGGCACCAGGGACCAATTTTGTGGAAGACAGTTTTCCCGTGGAAGGGGTAGGAGGGGAGATGGTGCAGTGGGGTAGGAGGGGAATGATTCAATGCATTGCATTTACTATGCACTTTGCTTTGAGTGTTGTTATATCAGCACCACCACAGATCATCCGGCATTATATCCTGGAGATCGGGGACCTCTGCTTTAAGAGATGGACTCAGGTGGGAGTATGCCCGTCCTTCCTCCTTCTCACTCCTACCTACATTTCAGACATGCTGTGTGGTGCTCTGATGGCCTTCTTGGACTATGACGTGAACGTGGAGTTGAAGGCCATGTGCCATGTGCTTTCTATTTCTTTTTTTTTTTTTTTTAAAGATTTATTTATTTATTTATTTTAGTGAGGGTGGGGTGGGGAGAGAGGGGAGCAGGCAGGCCACTTCTATTGGTCTTTCATTTGTCCATTTTCATCCGTCTTTGTTCTTTGGCCCGTGTGGGCCTCCCATCGCGGTGGCCTCTGTCCTCGCAGAGCGCCGGCTCGGTAATTGGACACATCAGTCCAGCTGCTCTGCGGCACGTGGGATCTTCCCAGGCCAGGGCTCGAACCGGCGCCCCTTGCACTGCAAGGCGGTGTCCCTACCCACTGGACCACCAGGGAAGCCCTCTCTTTCTAATAGTGAACTAGAAAGACAGAAAGAGCCTGGAGCCTCCAATCACGGTGAAACCACCATAGGAATGTGGAATGTCCTCCTCTAGATTTTTGTTACACGGGAGGATAATAAGCCTCTATCTTGTTTAAGTCAATGAAATCCATCTTCTCCTATTAGGTGTGATTATCCTGTCTTTCAAAGGCAAGACGACTGCTAAGCCAAGTTAAGAGACTTGCTCAAAGCCACCTCGTTAAACTTGAAGGGGCTACAGTCACATTTCCTGAAAGAGAAATGAGTGTTCCATTCCCAAATGTTTTCCAGTTGGCAAAGATCCACAAACAGTGAGATTCAGATGATGTTCTTCTTTGGCCTGAAAATCAACACATCTTGCTGCTTTTTTGGTGCTGCTATTTCCTGAGGGCTCTTTTCATCTCTCTGACTTTCCTTTCTTTGCCCTTGGTCCTTCTGCTCTTCGGCGCTTCCCAAAGTCTTTTACCTACCAGTGGGAGAATAACTGTTTTAGAGTCCCGGACTAAGCACGTGAAGAAGTCGAGAACAGTGGCAAACCCTGCCTTCCTGTGTCCCTCGTGGAAGGATGACAGAGCCAGCCCCTCCCTAGAGCGCCTTCTGAGATTTTACAGCCCTTGTTCCCCAGTATGGCAGTATTGCAGTGAAGGACTTGTCTCCCTGTCTTCAGTTAACCTCTCCCCTCTACGTGCATGTAGAAGAAGTAGACAGAGAGGTGTGAACTTCCCGGAAGTCCATGGGAGGTTGGCAGTGGCTTGGCACAGGAGGATGAGCCGGGGTGAGTCGAGCCCACCTGGCCCTTTGCGGCAGAGAGAGCAGCAGACTTTCCTGGGAAGATGCACAATTTAAGAAGGAAATGGCAGATTTCTATAAGACCTCTCAAAACACAGCTTTGAGCAAAGGTCCCTGTGCTATACTGGTTATCCATTTTAAATATGGCAGTGCAGTGAATACATGTTCAGTATGGCAGAGTCCCTTTGCTGTTCACCTGAAACAACAAAAATGGATTGTTTGTTAATCAGATGTACTCCCATGCAAAATAAAAAGTTTAAACACAAGACAAACTAAGCTTTAAAATGGATATGTGACTTTTGCCATCTCCTGATTCATCCATAGATTTTTTTTAAAAAAAAACAACCTTGCTTGTTGGTCTCTGCTTTGGCAGGATGGATTCAAGAGTGCTAAATAGGACAGGGGCAACCTAAGAGACACCCCAAGAGTGGAGCTGGAGTCTACCATTCTTGGACCTGGTCGAGTCCCATTCTTGGACCTGGTCGGTGTTTGAGTTGCCATGGGGTAGGGTGGGAGCAGTGGCGATGTCCTCAAGAATGGGGGACTCAGAGTATAATAAAGATATTTCTTTACGTGTATACAAAGATTTCTGAAGGAGCAAAGAGGTCTACATTGAGTTTTCATTTCTGACTCAGTCCCAGATCAGAGGACCTGGGAAAATGCTTCTTTCTCCCATTGATTAACCAGGCAATTGAAACAAATAGTAACAACAGCCAACCGTTACAGACTATCTGCGGTGTCAAGTACCTGTGTTTGGCATGTGTCAGCTCATTTAGTAACTGTCAGATTCTGCTTTCCTTTCTTTGCCCTTGGTCCTTCTGCTCTTCGGCGCTTCCCAAAGTCTTTTACCTACCAGTGGGAGAATAACTGTTTTAGAGTCCCGGACTAAGCACGTGAAGAAGTCGAGAACAGTGGCAAACCCTGCCTTCCTGTGTCCCTCGTGGAAGGATGACAGAGCCAGCCCCTCCCTAGAGCGCCTTCTGAGATTTTACAGCCCTTGTTCCCCAGTATGGCAGTATTGCAGTGAAGGACTTGTCTCCCTGTCTTCAGTTAACCTCTCCCCTCTACGTGCATGTAGAAGAAGTAGACAGAGAGGTGTGAACTTCCCGGAAGTCCATGGGAGGTTGGCAGTGGCTTGGCACAGGAGGATGAGCCGGGGTGAGTCGAGCCCACCTGGCCCTTTGCGGCAGAGAGAGCAGCAGACTTTCCTGGGAAGATGCACAATTTAAGAAGGAAATGGCAGATTTCTATAAGACCTCTCAAAACACAGCTTTGAGCAAAGGTCCCTGTGCTATACTGGTTATCCATTTTAAATATGGCAGTGCAGTGAATACATGTTCAGTATGGCAGAGTCCCTTTGCTGTTCACCTGAAACAACAAAAATGGATTGTTTGTTAATCAGATGTACTCCCATGCAAAATAAAAAGTTTAAACACAAGACAAACTAAGCTTTAAAATGGATATGTGACTTTTGCCATCTTCTGATTCATCCATAGATTTTTTTTAAAAAAAAACAACCTTGCTTGTTGGTCTCTGCTTTGGCAGGATGGATTCAAGAGTGCTAAATAGGACAGGGGCAACCTAAGAGACACCCCAAGAGTGGAGCTGGAGTCTACCATTCTTGGACCTGGTCGAGTCCCATTCTTGGACCTGGTCGGTGTTTGAGTTGCCATGGGGTAGGGTGGGAGCAGTGGCGATGTCCTCAAGAATGGGGGACTCAGAGTATAATAAAGATATTTCTTTACGTGTATACAAAGATTTCTGAAGGGAGCAAAGAGGTCTACATTGAGTTTTTCATTTCTGACTCAGTCCCAGATCAGAGGACCTGGGAAAATGCTTCTTTCTCCCATTGATTAACCAGGCAATTGAAACAAATAGTAACAACAGCCAACCGTTACAGACTATCTGCGGTGTCAAGTACCCCTGTGTTTGGCATGTGTCAGCTCATTTAGTAACTGTCAGCTGTAGGTTCCCATTTAAAAAAAGATAACAGTGAGAAACAGAGAAGTTTAGTAATATAACCAAGGTCACAGAGGAGGAGAACAGTTTGTGTTCTTACCCATCATAGGCACTGCTTCACTAAAGATGGTGGACTGGGGGATTCTGGGAAAGCAAGGAGGCTGAATCACGTTGGTTCAATCCTTTGCTCTGCCACTCCCTAGATGGGTTTTATCATTAAGATAATTCAAATGTTAAAATCTATTTCATATATAAGATGCCTGGCATCACTTATTCAATGCGAATCCATTACTTTGGAATATGGTCTTGCTTTTTCTTTTCCATAATTCAAATGTTAAAATCTATTTCATATGTAAGATGCCTGGCATCACTTATTCAATGCGAGTCCATTACTTTGGAGTATGGTCTTGTGTTTTCTTTTTGAAACAGGTGTTCCCTGCCCCTTCATTTGACCCTCATCACTGCCACTAAAAGAGCAAGGTCAGATGCAATTCTCCTCACTTTATATGTGAGGAAAATGGAGCCTGGCGTGGTTCCTGAGCTACTTTGGGAACATTCTCATATGTCTCTTTCTTGCCTTTTAAACATCAGATCTTTTAAATGATTCAAACAGTACAGAGTCAAGAAAAGCAGCTTTCTCGCTCTCCCTTGGAATTCACTTCTATTAGTGCTTTTGTGTCATTTCAGCCTGTTTTCCAGGAGCAGGGCATACTCAAGAATGGTTTTTAAGCAGCACACATGTGGTCATGCTGTAGTCGTTGCTTGCCTTGTTATCTCACTATATATCACTGACCAGAGTTCTGCTCCATGTTTAAAATGGCTCCTTGATATTCTACAGCATAGATGTATTATTGCTCATTTATCCCCTCTGTAGTTGGTCATTTAGGTTAGTTCCAATTATTACGATTATAGTAAAGGCTGTAGTGATTACTCTATTTTTTTTTTTTTTTGCCACTTCTATTGGTCTTTCATTTCTCTATTTTCATCCATCTTTGTTCTTTGGCTCCTATGGGCCTCCCATCGCGGTGGCCTTTGTCGTCGCAGAGCACCAGCTTTGGGCGCATGCGCCCCAGAGCTCCGGCTCGGTAATTGGACACATCAGTCCAGCCGTTCTGCGGGATCTTCCCAGGCCAGGAATCGAACCAGCGCTCCTTGCACTGCAAGGTGGTGTCCTTACCCACTGGACCACCAGGGAAGCCATGATTACTCTTATTCATACATTTCGGTGCACACGTTCATGTGGCTTTTATTTTTAGGTCAAAGTGAATTTATTGTCTAAACAGCATAATTTAATTGCATCCGAAACCATTTTCAAATTTATCTTTAAGCTAGTCAGAAAAAAGGTTTCTTTTTGTTGTTGTTAACTGGAGTGTCATTGCTTTACAATGTAGTTTCTGCTGTACGACAAAGTGAATCAGCTGTATCTATATCTGTATAGATATATGTATGTGTCTATATGTATATATCATCTCCCTTGTAAACCTCCCTCCCACCCCCCCCCTATCCCACCCATCTAGGTTATCACAGAGCACCCAGTTGAGCTCCCTGAGCTGTATAACAGGTATAATACCTGTCTATTTTACACATGGTACTGTATATACATCAGTTCTAATCTCCCAATTCGTCCTCACTTTATATGTGAGGAAAATGGAGCCTGGCGTGGTTCCTGAGCTACTTTGGGAACATTCTCATATGTCTCTTTCTTGCCTTTTAAACATCAGATCTTTTAAATGATTCAAACAGTACAGAGTCAAGAAAAGCAGCTTTCTCGCTCTCCCTTGGAATTCACTTCTATTAGTGCTTTTGTGTCATTTCAGCCTGTTTTCCAGGAGCAGGGCATACTCAAGAATGGTTTTTAAGCAGCACACATGTGGTCATGCTGTAGTCGTTGCTTGCCTTGTTATCTCACTATATATCACTGACCAGAGTTCTGCTCCATGTTTAAAATGGCTCCTTGATATTCTACAGCATAGATGTATTATTGCTCATTTATCCCCTCTGTAGTTGGTCATTTAGGTTAGTTCCAATTATTACGATTATAGTAAAGGCTGTAGTGATTACTCTATTTTTTTTTTTGCCACTTCTATTGGTCTTTCATTTCTCTATTTTCATCCATCTTTGTTCTTTGGCTCCTATGGGCCTCCCATCGCGGTGGCCTTTGTCGTCGCAGAGCACCAGCTTTGGGCGCATGCGCCCCAGAGCTCCGGCTCGGTAATTGGACACATCAGTCCAGCCGTTCTGCGGGATCTTCCCAGGCCAGGAATCGAACCAGCGCTCCTTGCACTGCAAGGTGGTGTCCTTACCCACTGGACCACCAGGGAAGCCATGATTACTCTTATTCATACATTTCGGTGCACACGTTCATGTGGCTTTTATTTTTAGGTCAAAGTGAATTTATTGTCTAAACAGCATAATTTAATTGCATCCGAAACCATTTTCAAATTTATCTTTAAGCTAGTCAGAAAAAAGGTTTCTTTTTGTTGTTGTTAACTGGAGTGTCATTGCTTTACAATGTAGTTTCTGCTGTACGACAAAGTGAATCAGCTGTATCTATATCTGTATAGATATATGTATGTGTCTATATGTATATATCATCTCCCTTGTAAACCTCCCTCCCACCCCACCCCTATCCCACCCATCTAGGTTATCACAGAGCACCCAGTTGAGCTCCCTGAGCTGTATAACAGGTATAATACCTGTCTATTTTACACATGGTACTGTATATACATCAGTTCTAATCTCCCAATTCGTCCCACCTTCCCCTTCACCGCTGCACCCACAAGTCGATTCTCTACGTCTGTGTCTCTATGCCTGCCCTGCAAATAGGTCCATTGGCGCCATTTTTCTAGATTCCACATGTATGCATTAGTATATGGTACTTGTTTTTCTCTTTCTGACTTCAGTCTGTAAGACAGACTCTTGTTTAGTTGCTAAGTCATGTCTGACTCTTTCGTGATCCCATGGACGGTGGCCCACCAGGCTCCTCTCTCTGTGGAATTCTCCAGGCAAGAATACTGGACTAGGTTGCCATTTCCTTCTCCAGAGGATCTTCCCAATTCAGGGATTGGACCCGCATCTCCTGCATTGGCAGGTGGATTCCTTACCACTGTGCCATCAGGGAGGGTGAGAGACTCTAGGTCCATCCAGAAACAGATTATTATTTTAAAAAATCACTTGATACTGAACAGATAGGACTTCTGAAAAGGCAGCTTGACTATCCCATGTGGTTTTCGTAAAATGAATTTCTAGAAGTGTACCTCTGGGTCGAATGGTATGAATATTATTTTAAAATTTAAATTATACCAAATTATTAATCCAAACAAGTTTTACCAAATGGCATGTTCATAAAGTCTTAGAATAGCCATTCCCTATAACTATTTTCCATTTTCTAAGTTTTATTTCTCTAGTAGGTGAAACAATAATGCCTTATCATTTTAAACTAAATTTCCCTGGTTGCAAGGTTGAACAGCCTTTCAATATACTCATTAGCCATTTGTATTTCTTCTACAAAAGCTCCTTTTGTATCTTCTCCCTCTTCTTCCCCGGTGACTCAGGCGGTAAAGAATCTGCCTGCAATGTGGGAGACCTGGGTTTGATCCCTGGGTTGGAAGATTCTCCGGAGGAGGAAATGGCAATCCACTGCAGTATTTTGGCCTGGAGAATGCCATGGACCGAGGAGCCTGGTGGGCCATGGTCCATGGGGTCGCAAAGAGTCAGACACGATTCTCCTCCCACCCCACCCCTATCCCACCCATCTAGGTTATCACAGAGCACCCAGTTGAGCTCCCTGAGCTGTATAACAGGTATAATACCTGTCTATTTTACACATGGTACTGTATATACATCAGTTCTAATCTCCCAATTCGTCCCACCTTCCCCTTCACCGCTGCACCCACAAGTCGATTCTCTACGTCTGTGTCTCTATGCCTGCCCTGCAAATAGGTCCATTGGCGCCATTTGTCTAGATTCCACATGTATGCATTAGTATATGGTACTTGTTTTTCTCTTTCTGACTTCAGTCTGTAAGACAGACTCTTGTTTAGTTGCTAAGTCATGTCTGACTCTTTCGTGATCCCATGGACGGTGGCCCACCAGGCTCCTCTCTCTGTGGAATTCTCCAGGCAAGAATACTGGACTAGGTTGCCATTTCCTTCTCCAGAGGATCTTCCCAATTCAGGGATTGGACCCGCATCTCCTGCATTGGCAGGTGGATTCCTTACCACTGTGCCATCAGGGAGGGTGAGAGACTCTAGGTCCATCCAGAAACAGATTATTATTTTAAAAAATCACTTGATACTGAACAGATAGGACTTCTGAAAAGGCAGCTTGACTATCCCATGTGGTTTTTCGTAAAATGAATTTCTAGAAGTGTACCTCTGGGTCGAATGGTATGAATATTATTTTAAAATTTAAATTATACCAAATTATTAATCCAAACAAGTTTTACCAAATGGCATGTTCATAAAGTCTTAGAATAGCCATTCCCTATAACTATTTTCCATTTTCTAAGTTTTATTTCTCTAGTAGGTGAAACAATAATGCCTTATCATTTTAAACTAAATTTCCCTGGTTGCAAGGTTGAACAGCCTTTCAATATACTCATTAGCCATTTGTATTTCTTCTACAAAAGCTCCTTTTGTATCTTCTCCCTCTTCTTCCCCGGTGACTCAGGCGGTAAAGAATCTGCCTGCAATGTGGGAGACCTGGGTTTGATCCCTGGGTTGGAAGATTCTCCGGAGGAGGAAATGGCAATCCACTGCAGTATTTTGGCCTGGAGAATGCCATGGACCGAGGAGCCTGGTGGGCCATGGTCCATGGGGTCGCAAAGAGTCAGACACGATTGAGCAACTAAACACACTCTCTTCTTCCATAGGATTTTGGCTTTTTTCTACTGATGCATAATACTGTTTCATCTTTGAGACACTGATTTTTTTTTTAAACTTTTATTTTACTTTTAACTTTTACGGAGTTTTGTTGTTTACAGATATGTATGTGCCCAGATGAGTCATATGTAAATCCCCCCATCCCACCTCTCCAGACCGTCACACAGCACCCCTGCAGGATCGCCTTTTCTCACAGAGCAATGACTATAGCTATTTTCTTCATATATGATAGTACAGGCCTTCATGCTACTTCCTTTACGCCTCCCACCCTCTGTTCCTTCCCCACAATGTCCATATGTCCACTGTCCATGTCTGTCTTTCTGTCGCTTCACTGCGAGTGCCATCATCACCATCCTACTAGATTCCATCTATATGTGCTAGTATATTGTACTTGTCCTTCTCTTTTTGATTTACTTCACTTTTTATGATACGTTCTAGATCCAGCCACCTCATTAGGGCTGATTCTTCTGCATTTCTTCTTACAGTTGGAGACACTGATTTTTTCTTTTGTTGTTGCAAGCATTTCCCCTCCGGTATTTCTCATTTGTCTTATAACTTTGTGATGTCTTTTGATCCAAAGAAGCTTTAAATTTCTATGTACGTATTCCCTTTCAATTTTTTAAATTATGAGGTGTTCCAAACTCAAAGTCAGATAAAAGATAATATACACTCTGTACATTCAACATAAAACTTTGTAAAACCTTAGTATCTTGCTACATTTAAGTTCATTTAAATTCCAATCCCAAAGAAGGACAATACCAAAGAATGTTCAAACAACGATACCATTGTGCTCATTTTACATGCCAACAAGGTCATGCTCAAAATCTTTCAAGCTCAGCTTCAGCAGTATGTGAACCAAGAACTTCCAAATGTACAAGCTGGAAAAGGCAGAGGAACCAGAGATCAAATTGCTAACATTTGTTGGATCATAGAGAAAGCAAGGGAGCTCCAGAAAAACACTACTTCTGCTTCATTGACTATGCTAAACCCTTTGATCATGTGGATCACAAGAAATCATGGAAAATTCTTAAAAAGATGGGAATACCAGACCACCTTACCTGTCTCCTGAGAAACCTGCATGTGGGTCAAGAAGCAATAGTTCGAATCAAATATGAAACAATGGACTGATTCAAAATGGGAAAGGAGAGGAGTACTCCAAGACTGTATACTGTCACCCTGTTTATTTAATTTATATGAGAGTACATCATGTGAAAATCAGGCTGGATGAATTACAAGCTGGAATCAAGATTGCCGGGAGAAATATCAACAACTTCAGACATGCAGATGATACTACTCTAATGTCAGAAAGTGAAATGGAGCCTAAAGAGCCTCTTGATAAGGATGAAAGAGGAGAGTGAAAAAGCTGAGTTTTAAAAGTCAGCATTCAAGGGCTTCCCTGATGGCTCAATGGTGAAGAGTTCACCTGCCAATGCAGGAGACACGGGTTCAATCCCTGATCCGGGAAGATCCCACATGCTGCAGAGCAACTAAGCCCGTGAGCCACAACCATCGAGCCTGTGCTCTAGAGCCTCGGAGCCACAACTACTGAGCCCACGTGCCGCAACAACTGAAACCTGTGTGCCCTAGAGCCCGAGTTCCACAGCAAGAGAAGTCACTGCAACAAGAAGCCTGCTCACCTCAACTAGAGAGTAGCCCTCACTGTCCGCAACTAGAGAAGGGCCTGTGGCAGCAGTGAAAACCCAGAATAGTCAAAAATAAATAAACACATAAAATAATAAAAATTTTTTAAAAAGTTTTTTTTTTTAAGTCAACATTCAAAAAACTAAGATCATGGCATCCCGTACGATCACTTCATGGCAAATAGAAGGGGAAAAGTTGAAACAGTAACAGATTTTTTTTTTTTTTACTTCAAAATGACTTCAGATGGTGACCACAGTCAGGAAATTAAAAGATAGTTACTCCTTGGAAAGAAAGCTATGGTAAGCCTGGACAGCGTATTAAAAAGCAGAGACATCACATTGCTGACAAAGGTATATATACTCAAAGCTATGGTTTTTCTAGTAGTTATGTATGAATATGAAAGTTGGACCATAAAGAAGACTTAGTGCTGCAGAACTGATGCTTTCGAACTGTGGTGCTGGGGAAGACTTTTGAGAGGCCCTTGGATAGCAAGGAGATCAAACCAGTCAATCTTAAAAGGAAATCAACCCTGAATATTCATTGGAAGGACTGATGCTGACGCTCCAATACTTTGACACTTGTTTCAAAGAGCCAACTCATTGGAAAAGACCCTGATGCTGGAAAAGATTGAAGGCAAAAGGAGAAGAGGGTGGCAGAGGATGAAATGGTTGGATGGCATCAAGTCAATGAACGTGAGTTTGAGCAAACTCTGGGAAACAGTGCAAGACAGACGAGTCTGGCCTGCTGCAGTCTATGAGGCTGCAGAGTTGGACATGACTTATTGACTGAAAAATGACATTTAAATATCCCTAGCATTTTGTAATTTTTGCTTTCAGTTTAGTTTTATCCTTTTCAAAAAACAAAAACAATACTTATTTTTTCCAAGAAATTGCAATTACATTTACTGATATGATTTTATAAATTTCTGTGCTTCCCATTGCTTCTTGTGGTCCAGATCTTTCCTCTGGGTTTACTTTATTTGTCAATTAAGTACATCTTTGATAGTGCTTTTAGTGAAAGGCTGTGGGTGTTAAGTTCTTTTAGTACTTTTTATGGCTCGTAATGTCTTTATTCTGTTTGCACTCTAGTAGCTCCGGTAGTGACTGCTAGCTGCCCAGCCCACATCTTGTCTTCCTCCTTCCTTAGAAACAGAATTAGCACACTGGTTTTATTTAGGGCAGCTGTATGCTCAGCAGAAAGCCTATATTTTCTAGACTCTTATAGCCATGAGTGGCTAATGAGATTTAAGCAGAAAACACTGAGTAGGGAAGAGCTTCCTAAAGGGAGCTGACTTAGCTGTGAGGAACACACTGTTATCCTTTTGTGGAACAGAGAAGCCTTTGTGGGACAATGAAGAGAGCCACCACAAGCCAAGGAAAGTAGAGGAGATACACAGGCGTGGACCTCGGTTTCGTGATGCCCCACCCAACCCTGGGCTGCCTCTTCCATGCCCCAAGCCAATGAAGCCTTCATTTAATTTGTGTAAGCCTCTTTCTTATTTAGGTCTGCGATGCTAACAGCAAAATTTAGGTTGATGTTTGTTTTCCTCTCACCCTTTGAGGATGATATTCCATTGTTCTAAGCGATCCAGGTCTGTGGTTAGTCTAATTGTTCCATATTCTTTTCTGATCATTTTGAAGATTTCCCATGACCTTTGTTATTGTTTGTAATGCATCTGTGACTGGATTTGTTTGTATTTATCTTATTAGATTCTTAGAATGTGCTTTCTGTTTAATGACTCGTGTCTTTATCCGATTTTGGAAAGATTTTTACTAATGATCTCCTAAAATGCTGAGTCCTGTCATTTTTTTCATTCTCTTTTTCTGGAATTAGATGAATGTTAAAACATCTCTCTCAGATACTCCTTCTTGTCCCTTAACTATGTTACATTGTGTGAGTGTGTGTGTGTGTGTAAATTTCTCAGTTCCATCATTTAGTCTATGAAATTTTTATCGTCTATTAAATTTGCAAAATTTACTGACATTTTCTCTCATCTCAAGGATTTCTAATGAGTTCTCTCATTTTACTATCCTCATTTTATTGCTGCCTAGTTATGTTTAATGATATCTTACTCTTTTCAGTATGGAAATTACAGTTTTACTTTTCTGTAAGAACATACTAAAGATACTTGTAATTAAAAGTCTTGGTTCAATTGTACAAAATCAATTTCATCTAAAATACTCGTATCACAAATAAAAAAACTGAGGACATGCCAGCTGCCTCTAGCTATCTGAACAAAACATAACCCAAAACATGGCTGTCGGAGCAGCTCATACAGTTTATATCAACCGTATGAATGACAGTATTAAAAAAAGAAGTAAATTCAGTATGCAGAAGCAGATTCTGATATAATATTTAGATATGCATGGCACGTTTACTGACAAAGAAAAGAAAAAAAAAAGAAAAAAAACCTGGAACAAACTGCAGCAATTGTGAACAAAAAGCCAGGTCAGGCAACACCAAACTCAATACCAAGTCCTCAGGTCCCTGATTATCCTCCAAACTATGTTTTATTCCTTAATAATTTTAGCAGAAGAGTCTAATGAGATGATGTTATCCATGCTGTTTCATCAGTTTCCTGGTTTCAAGAAAGTATGTTTGACACTGGGAGGCATGACACTGGTTTTGTTGAATTTGAAAATGGCGGATAGACTGGAGGTGCCAGGCTGATTTACAGGGACTTAAGATCGCATTGTCTTATCCATGAAGGTCACCTATGGCCAGAAATAGTATTTAGGATAGCTGTCTTTAAAGGACTTGGTATTATTTATAGTTTCGTTTTGGTAACATTTGTCCAGGCCACTTTAATAGTTGCGAGGGAGAGGGGAAGTGCCTGTGCAATTTTTGTGAAGGATTTCAAAAATTACCTCCTCTGTGGTTAACCTTAGTGAATTATGAACTGTGAAGGCTTTAATTGTGTACAATAAACTTTTATCTGTAGAAAAAGAGTACCTATGCGTGGTGATGGATGTTCACAATATCGACATATATCAAATCAGTATGTCACTTGAAACTAGTACAATGCTATATGTCGATTATATCTATTTTTAAAAAGTTGTATTAGGAAAAGAAAAACCATAGCTAATTGTTAAAATACTGTTGGAAAAGTACAAGGACAGTTGTTAAATATATACATCTGCTATTGCTTTAAACTATCTATGGCTTTTTTCTGTACATAGAACAAAATTATAAGCCTAAACAACGTTTGCATGAACTGACCACTGGTTACTATATAACCTCATATCTCAGTGATATCTTCTTCACGTTGGCCATATGAGCCCGTATTTAGTTCTTTAAACACTTTTCTACCTCAGGTCCTTTGCATGTTCTGCTCTCTTTCTGCCCAGTGCTTGACAAGACTAGCTATTTTCATCTTTTATGTCTTAATTAAAAAAAACACCAAAATGAGAGCAGTAATTATGTTTACATGGTAGAAGTTGAGATAATTTATTTATACTTCCTTTACATAGATTTTTTTTTGGGTTTAGATTTTTAAAATTGTTCTTCATAGATATTATGTTTTGAAAAGGAAGAAAGACACAATAAATTATTTTAATCTTTAGTTTGCTTGAAGTATACTTAGCAAGGAATAAAATATTGATGTCATATTTCTTCCTACTATCATTTATCTAAGAAATGATAATTTCATCTAGAGTGAATTTGTTTTGCAAACATTTTGCTGGCTGTCTGTATTAATTTTTTTCTTTAAGTTAAAGTATAGTTCGACGTAGCATTTTTCATGCAATTTGAAAATGGCGGATAGACTGAGGCCAGGCTGATTTACAGGGACTTAAGATCGCATTGTCTTATCCATGAAGGTCACCTATGGCCAGAAATAGTATTTAGGATAGCTGTCTTTAAAGGACTTGGTATTATTTATAGTTTCGTTTTGGTAACATTTGTCCAGGCCACTTTAATAGTTGCGAGGGAGAGGGGAAGTGCCTGTGCAATTTTTGTGAAGGATTTCAAAAATTACCTCCTCTGTGGTTAACCTTAGTGAATTATGAACTGTGAAGGCTTTAATTGTGTACAATAAACTTTTATCTGTAGAAAAAGAGTACCTATGCGTGGTGATGGATGTTCACAATATCGACATATATCAAATCAGTATGTCACTTGAAACTAGTACAATGCTATATGTCGATTATATCTATTTTTAAAAAGTTGTATTAGGAAAAGAAAAACCATAGCTAATTGTTAAAATACTGTTGGAAAAGTACAAGGACAGTTGTTAAATATATACATCTGCTATTGCTTTAAACTATCTATGGCTTTTTTCTGTACATAGAACAAAATTATAAGCCTAAACAACGTTTGCATGAACTGACCACTGGTTACTATATAACCTCATATCTCAGTGATATCTTCTTCACGTTGGCCATATGAGCCCGTATTTAGTTCTTTAAACACTTTTCTACCTCAGGTCCTTTGCATGTTCTGCTCTCTTTCTGCCCAGTGCTTGACAAGACTAGCTATTTTCATCTTTTATGTCTTAATTAAAAAAAACACCAAAATGAGAGCAGTAATTATGTTTACATGGTAGAAGTTGAGATAATTTATTTATACTTCCTTTACATAGATTTTTTTTTGGGTTTAGATTTTTAAAATTGTTCTTCATAGATATTATGTTTTGAAAAGGAAGAAAGACACAATAAATTATTTTAATCTTTAGTTTGCTTGAAGTATACTTAGCAAGGAATAAAATATTGATGTCATATTTCTTCCTACTATCATTTATCTAAGAAATGATAATTTCATCTAGAGTGAATTTGTTTTGCAAACATTTTGCTGGCTGTCTGTATTAATTTTTTTTCTTTTTAAGTTAAAGTATAGTTGCTGTACGTGTACCCGCTCTTACTTTCTTCATGCATATTGAATTTTGGTTTGAAGGCTCATTTTGAGTAGGAAGTTTTCTTTTTCTTTTTTTTCCCCTCTTTTCTTCCTTTATTCTTAACCCTCTGTATCCAGATGTTTTGTGGCTGACCTAGCCTGACTAGAGTTGCCAGATAAAATATAGGATGCTCTATTAAATTTGAATTTCAGCTAAATAACAAGTAATTTTGCAGTATAAGGATGTCTCAAATGTGGAATCAGATGTACATATGGTATAAAATTTGTTTCTTAGCTGAAATTTAAATCTAATTGAGCATGCTGTGTTTAGTTTTTTAATTTATTTATTTGGATGCAATGGATCTTGCAGCATGTGGGATCTACTTCCCTGACCAGGGAACTAACCCTGCCCCTTGCATTGGAAATGCAGAGTCTTAGCCACAGGCCCTCAGGGAAATTCCTATGCTGCATTTTTATTTGCTGAATCTGGCAACCTTATTCCTGACCTTCTACACCCCTATCCAGAACCAGATCTTATTATAGGGACTTTGGCTCTCCCTCCCTCCGTATAATATTTAGGTCATCAAGAAACAAATGAATAAATAAAGCAAAGCAAAACAAAGCAGTTGCCTTTTTAGGACGACAGAGAAACCTTTTGCTATGTGATAAATGAGAATTTACTCCTCTGAGACAGGAATTTTCTGATGCTTGCAACATGTGAAAGACTGGTGTTCGAGGCTCAGTCCTTCCTCAGCTCTCCCTCACCTTCTCTGTGATGTAATCGGGCTTGTCCGTCCTGCTAACACTGTTTTCTACACAGGTCAAGACTGTGAGGTGCTGTTTAAATAGATTTTTTTTTGGGTTTAGATTTTTAAAATTGTTCTTCATAGATATTATGTTTTGAAAAGGAAGAAAGACACAATAAATTATTTTAATCTTTAGTTTGCTTGAAGTATACTTAGCAAGGAATAAAATATTGATGTCATATTTCTTCCTACTATCATTTATCTAAGAAATGATAATTTCATCTAGAGTGAATTTGTTTTGCAAACATTTTGCTGGCTGTCTGTATTAATTTTTTTTCTTTTTAAGTTAAAGTATAGTTGCTGTACGTGTACCCGCTCTTACTTTCTTCATGCATATTGAATTTTGGTTTGAAGGCTCATTTTGAGTAGGAAGTTTTCTTTTTCTTTTTTTTCCCCTCTTTTCTTCCTTTATTCTTAACCCTCTGTATCCAGATGTTTTGTGGCTGACCTAGCCTGACTAGAGTTGCCAGATAAAATATAGGATGCTCTATTAAATTTGAATTTCAGCTAAATAACAAGTAATTTTGCAGTATAAGGATGTCTCAAATGTGGAATCAGATGTACATATGGTATAAAATTTGTTTCTTAGCTGAAATTTAAATCTAATTGAGCATGCTGTGTTTAGTTTTTTAATTTATTTATTTGGATGCAATGGATCTTGCAGCATGTGGGATCTACTTCCCTGACCAGGGAACTAACCCTGCCCCTTGCATTGGAAATGCAGAGTCTTAGCCACAGGCCCTCAGGGAAATTCCTATGCTGCATTTTTATTTGCTGAATCTGGCAACCTTATTCCTGACCTTCTACACCCCTATCCAGAACCAGATCTTATTATAGGGACTTTGGCTCTCCCTCCCTCCGTATAATATTTAGGTCATCAAGAAACAAATGAATAAATAAAGCAAAGCAAAACAAAGCAGTTGCCTTTTTAGGACGACAGAGAAACCTTTTGCTATGTGATAAATGAGAATTTACTCCTCTGAGACAGGAATTTTCTGATGCTTGCAACATGTGAAAGACTGGTGTTCGAGGCTCAGTCCTTCCTCAGCTCTCCCTCACCTTCTCTGTGATGTAATCGGGCTTGTCGCCTGTAAATTCACCTAGCCAATAGAACACTGTTTTCTACACAGGTCAAGACTGTGAGGTGCTGTGAAGTCATGATTGATAAAGAAAAGAGAAGAGGCAGTTCCTATCCCCAAAGAGTTTACAATCTAGTGTGAAGTCAGAATGAACACAAGGGGAAAAAAAAATAGGAGGAAATTTTCCAAGCAGAAACAAGAGTCAGTGCTGACCAATTAGGCTGAGTCTGATACTGGGCAAAGTGGACTGAGACAGTGTTCCAAACAAGAAACCAGTATTTACTGAGCATTCGTCTTAACCCCTCTGGATAATCTCACTTAGTTCTCATTACAGTTTTATGAGGCAGGACTGATCACCTTGATTTGGAGGAATGATTGAGGAGGAAATTCAGGCTGTGAATTACTAGGTGTCTTGTCCTATGTCAAAGGATTAATTAATAGGTCTTCTAATTCCACACTCCTTTCAAGCCATGGGCAAGTGTTGATTAGTTAGCTGGGTAATGTTGGAGAGGGAGGTCAAATAACACTGGTTACATTATTTTTTCTTTTCCCCATCATGCCTCTTTTATTTATATTTATTTTCATCCATCTTTTTTTTCCTTTAACATGTGTGGGCCTCCCATTGCTGTGGGCTCTGCGCACATGCATTCCAGAGGGCTGGCTCACAACTGAACACACCGGTCTAGCTGCTCCGCGGCATGTGGGATCTTCCCAGGCCAAGGATCGAACTGGTGCCCCCTGCACTTCAAGGCAGACT
Organism: Tragulus kanchil; assembly: GCA_022376925.1. Classification (NCBI taxonomy): domain Eukaryota; kingdom Metazoa; phylum Chordata; class Mammalia; order Artiodactyla; family Tragulidae; genus Tragulus; species Tragulus kanchil. Next base: position 29,389,822 of record JAIOJX010000024.1, read on the forward strand.
CCTTACCCACGGGACCACCAGGGAAGCACCCAGTGGTCACATTTTAAAACCTTAAAACACAAAGTTAGAAATAAATTGCTGCTGTCTTATTCTAAAAGGACTACCTTGCAACATTTTCCATCATTTTTTTCCTGTACTTTCCAAGAGACAGATCTTAGAAAGATCAAAAGATACCGACCAAGTTCTTAGTAGAACAGGAAGGAAGTTCAGAACTATGACTGGTTGACATTTTTGGTAGTCTGTCTTGATGTCTAGCCCTAACTTCCATGAGCTATACCAGAGCTAGACTGTTTCGGGAGATCTTATAGTAAAGATCTATAACGCCACACTAAATCCTGTTGTGAAATAAACTGAATTTTTTTATTTGTCTGAAGGAGACTGGCAGCATTACTATTTAACTATACTGTTAATTAACCTTCAATTATTTGCGTAGTACATAAGAAATAACAGTGCTCACAGATAACGAGAGAAAGCAGGTCAATGAAATGTGTACTGAAATAAACTGGATTTTGATGAATTCCCTTGGAATGTGAGTTATTGTGCTCTGAGAGAACTGGTTGCTGTAAAGTTCATATTCCTGAGCAGAGAATGGCTATGTTTCATCCAAGTGGCAGAGATACCAGCAACTTCTGACTCTGCAATTATGTGGCAGTGAAGTTCACGCCATCAGACACTATCAACCTGTAGGCAATCCAGCTCTTTTCTGCAGCCTCCCTGGTCTCTCCCATAGAAGGGAGGGCAAAAAGCAGGGAGAGTATTTGCTGAAAGTTGAGTTTGCAGGCTGCCCACAAATAAGATGGAGAGTTCACAAGTGTTATCAATGCAGAGGATGGTGTTTGTGTGAGGTTACTCTGAGCACCGAATTGGAGGAAGTGGTAAAATGTGATCTAAGCAACTTGGAAAATCTTACAGCTACATTTGTGGGCCTGAACTTTTTTCAAGTATAGGAGAAATTGGAGAGGCAGAGAATGCATTCCCAAGGAGCTCGCCCCTCCCTTCAAAAAAGCCTTGAGCAAAGCAATAGAGGGAATTGAGCCAGGAGGATACAGACTTAAATTCTCCACATCACTGCTTCCCAGTATTAGCAAGTATGATTAGGAGACACGACTGAAGCTAATCATCCCTTCATAATAGGACCTGATGTTTGTGTTTATAATTTTCCATTTCCCTGCACTCCTTCTCTTATGCATGCATTTATTAGTAAGTGCTTACTGAGTGCCTACTATGCATCAGGCAGGTTACTGAGACCTTGGAAACTATGAGGAAGAAACACTGATATTGTCCTTACCCTGATGAAGCTAATAATTCAGCAAAAGAGGCAGATACGAAGCAGTCAAAAACCATTCTGAGATTATTACCAACAAGAATTCATAGTATTCTGAAGATATTTTCTATGTGTCAGGAGCTGTTCTAAGAGCTGAGAATATGGTAGTAAGCAGAGTAAACTCCTGTCCCCTTTAATTTTATGTTTTAGTATAGGAGGCAAGGCAAGACAAGCGCTGACTCATTGGAAAATACCCTAATGCTGAGAAAGACTGAAGGCAAAAGGAGAAGAGGGCAGTAGAGGATGAGGGGGTTGGATGGCATCACTGACTCAATGGACATGAACTTGAGCAGACTCTGGAAGACAGTGGAAGACTGGGAGGCCTGGCGTGCTGCAGTCCATGGGGTCACGAGGAGTCAGACACGACTTAGCGACTGGACAACCACAGGACAACTGATGACATAAATTTAATGCTATGACGCGTAAGTGCCATGATAAAAACAAAGCAGAGGAAGTGGTTAGAGTAAGGCTGTGGGCAGGACGGCATGGAGGAGCCCCAGTGAAAGGATGACCCTTGAGCAGGGAAATGGAAGAGCTGATTGAGATGCCATGGAGATCTGGAGGAAGGTTGTTCCAGGTAGAGAGAACAGTGCAGGCAAAGGCCCTGAGGCTGGAAGGACATTGGCTGCAGGTGGAAACAGACTGAAGGCAGGCATCAGTGGTGGGGAGGGGTCTGCAGAGGGCTGCTGAGGAGCCCATAGGGACGGTGATGGGCTTGGGTTAGGTTGGTGATGGTGTTGGAGGAGGTGAGATGGTGGGTTTTGAAATTTTCTCTACCATGGTTAGTGAGATCAAGGCAGACTTTTTTTGAAGAAGCAACATTTTCACTGAGTAGAAGCAGCTAGGTGAGGACCAAAGAACAGAGTACTCCAATATATAGGTACATATATACTGTGGGAGCCCCTTGCAGAACCTTGGACTTTTTTTTTAAGGGTTTTCAGAAATCATGGAAAGCATTTCAGCAGAAGTAGCCTAATCAGATGTGTGTTTTGGAAGCACTTCTAAACTGATACTGATCCCTGATAGAGACTCTCCTATACCCATTTTTCAGCAAAAGAGGCAGATACGAAGCAGTCAAAAACCATTCTGAGATTATTACCAACAAGAATTCATAGTATTCTGAAGATATTTTCTATGTGTCAGGAGCTGTTCTAAGAGCTGAGAATATGGTAGTAAGCAGAGTAAACTCCTGTCCCCTTTAATTTTATGTTTTAGTATAGGAGGCAAGGCAAGACAAGCGCTGACTCATTGGAAAATACCCTAATGCTGAGAAAGACTGAAGGCAAAAGGAGAAGAGGGCAGTAGAGGATGAGGGGGTTGGATGGCATCACTGACTCAATGGACATGAACTTGAGCAGACTCTGGAAGACAGTGGAAGACTGGGAGGCCTGGCGTGCTGCAGTCCATGGGGTCACGAGGAGTCAGACACGACTTAGCGACTGGACAACCACAGGACAACTGATGACATAAATTTAATGCTATGACGCGTAAGTGCCATGATAAAAACAAAGCAGAGGAAGTGGTTAGAGTAAGGCTGTGGGCAGGACGGCATGGAGGAGCCCCAGTGAAAGGATGACCCTTGAGCAGGGAAATGGAAGAGCTGATTGAGATGCCATGGAGATCTGGAGGAAGGTTGTTCCAGGTAGAGAGAACAGTGCAGGCAAAGGCCCTGAGGCTGGAAGGACATTGGCTGCAGGTGGAAACAGACTGAAGGCAGGCATCAGTGGTGGGGAGGGGTCTGCAGAGGGCTGCTGAGGAGCCCATAGGGACGGTGATGGGCTTGGGTTAGGTTGGTGATGGTGTTGGAGGAGGTGAGATGGTGGGTTTTGAAATTTTCTCTACCATGGTTAGTGAGATCAAGGCAGACTTTTTTTGAAGAAGCAACATTTTCACTGAGTAGAAGCAGCTAGGTGAGGACCAAAGAACAGAGTACTCCAATATATAGGTACATATATACTGTGGGAGCCCCTTGCAGAACCTTGGACTTTTTTTTTAAGGGTTTTCAGAAATCATGGAAAGCATTTCAGCAGAAGTAGCCTAATCAGATGTGTGTTTTGGAAGCACTTCTAAATGTAGGATGAAAGAAGCTCAATTCTCTTACTGATACTGATCCCCTGATAGAGACTCTCCTATACCCATTTTTCAGACAAGAAAACTGAGTGTCAGAGAGTTGATGACACCTGTTGGGGCCCACAGTGATGGCTGACTCTGGGGTCCAGAGCTGCAGCTTTTTGTACCTGTTTGCCTTTATTCCCTCTCCTTAACCCTCCCCAGCAATACCCCCACCTTTGGTCAGAGTACTCAGTAGTGACAATGTAATTTTGGTTATTTCTGCCTGTTCCTTCTCAGACTGGGCATCACTGTGTCCCCCCTTCTGTCTTTCCAGGGCTTTGATTTCTTTCTCTGTATTGGAAAATTCCCAGGATGCTGGTGTGGTCTTCATTTTCCTACCCCAATTTGCATTTTGGAATTAAAGCATTGTTTTCTTTTTTTTATGGAGTCCAGCAGGGGTAACACACTGTTACTAACATTCATCCATTCTTGCTGACATCATCCTTCTTGCCTTCCCTTCCCCTCTCCCTCAGACTGTCACTGGATTCCATCTATGCACCAGGCATCAGGTTTACAGAAATAATTCTTGTCCAGGCTGGAGGAAAAGATATGGAAACCAGGTGGCACAGATGAAATTGCTAGTGGTATGTGAAGAAGTCGGCCAGTTCTTTCCTTTGTTGGAGACCCAGGGAAGGTAAGAGCTGTGGAGAGAGGCAAGATGGTGCCAAGAGGAGAAAAAGACCCAGGAAGAGCTTCCCAAAGAAAGTTGTAACCTGGGGACTTGCCTGGGTACCGTGGTTAAGAATCCTTGTTTCCTTGCAGGGGACTCAGGCTTGATCCCTAGCAGGGGAACTAAGACCCCACATGCTGTACTGCAAGGCCAATAAGTAAATAATAAATAGGACTTCCCTGGTGGTCCAGTGGGTAAAGAGTTCGCCTTGCACTGCAAAGGGCGCCGGATTGATCCCTGGCCTGGAACAATTCCATGTGCCACAGAGCGGCTGGACCAGTGCGTCCAATTACGAGCCAGTACTCTGGAGCGCATGCACCCAGAACCAGTGCTCCGCAAGGAGAGAGGCCGCTGCGATGGGAGGCCCACACAGGTCAAAGCTTGCAGCTTCGTTGAGGGTCTAAACCAGTAGGAGACACTGCATAGGAAAATCCTTTTAAAAAATATTCTTGGTCCTCCCGGTCCTCACAGATTGTGATAACAATTGTGGGTTGATGGAGGATGCCATTTTTAGCAGTTATGGAATAAGAGGCCCAGAAATGGAGCTGGTGCTCCTTGAGGCCCTGCACGGGGAGAGAGAGCCCGAGGACAGCAGATACTGCGGGAGACGAGGATGGAGTGCCTTCGGTCTTTCCCACGCCTGCCCTGCCAGGCACAAAGGTCAATTGCTCCTACAAGAAAGGAAGGCTGCTTGAGGGCTATTGTTGCTGGTGGCTGTGGGTTGTGTGTATTTATTTACTGATTTGTTTGCCAGTCAAACTCTGGTTTATTGACAGGACTCCGCCAGTCCCTGGGCCTTTCCACCCCAACCGACCACAGTGCACAGAGAAATAATTAGTTGCTGCGGTGTCAGAAACAGATGTCTGGCTGACATCTTCCCTTCACCAGAGTCAAATTCAGTGGTTTCCTTGCCTACCGATACATCACCAGCCTCGTGCTGCCTTCCTCTCCCTGCTGCCTACCTGGCGGGGCTTTCCTTGCTCATTAAGAGCAGAACCAATTCCTTGGCCTGATCTTGGCTTATACATGTGCCCCCCACTCCCCACCTTTTCATCTTATGGATTCTTTCCTGATGGGGGTGGGAGCGGGGGAGTGAGGCTTGGGTAGGTTCGGATTCCTCCCGGCTAAGAAAAGCTGGCCTCTCACTGTTTCTCAAAGACCAGGGACCCCGAGCCTTGGTCAGGGGTAGACTGTTAATTGCTTCCTATCTGTGAAGTGACCTTTGTCTCCTTGGGGAGATTCTGAGGATTTTTTGCAGATCCAGTCAAAGGGTGCACTTTCAAAAGCCAAGCTTCATTCTGAACACTTGTGTGTTCTGAAACCTCTAGAAAAGGTAGGATAGGGTATTGGGAGGTAAGCAGGGGAACGATTGAGACTAGAGAGGTGGTGGAGAACACTTCAGAACATAGAGATGTGCTAGGCATGCACTTTAGGGACGTTTAGGCTGACACAGGGGATGAATTACAGGGTTAGTAGGATGCTTGTTCATTCATTCACTCTACTGATGTGGACCTTCTCTGGCTCAGATGGTAAAGAATCTGCCTGCAGTGCAGGAGACTCAGATTTCATCCCTGGGTTAAGAAAACCCTCCTTTAGAAGGGAATGGCTACCCGCTCCAGTATTTGTGCCTGGAGAATCCCATGGACAGAGAAGTCTGTTGGGCTACACTCCATGGGGTCACAAAGAGTTGAACATGACTGAATGAGTAAACACATATACATGTTTACTAATGTGGTGGAGCTCTTTTATGCCACAGGCATGGAGCTAGGTCCTGGGGCTGCTGGGATGAGCTGTATGTGGTCCCTACAGCTGGCTGACCGGGGAGTCTGAGGGGCTATACAAAGGAAGCTGACCTTTATTATGAAGGCGCCAGGGAGCCTCTGAACCATTTTAAGCAGGGAGTGATGTGATCCAATTTGCATTTTAGAAAGATCACTCTAAAGGCAGGAGACATTGGGGATGGGACGCCACAGGACACCAGAGACCTCATCAGAAAACTCAGTAATAGTCCGGCTGAGAAAGGATTAGGGTCCAGCAGAAGCTCAGGCACTAGGTACAGAGGGAAAAGATGTTTCGAAAGTACAGTCAGTAGGACTTAAAAGTTGGAGATAAAACAAATTGAAGTCTCTTAACAGAAAGTTCGAGGATCTACGTTAGGTCCTGCAGCTTGTAAGAGCTGGCAGATCAAGATATGACTTTGCTCCGTGACTTTGCTCTGAGGATTCTATTCACCACTTAGAAGCGACTGCCTCTCCCCATAGATGAAAGACCCTCAGGGTACCTAACCTCATAGAAACTGGGCACTGGAAGGTGGTCTTAGAGGTGGTCTTGTGCAACAGTTTACTTAATTACCAATCCCGTCTGCAGCCTTCTCACTTACCACCTCCCCGGCGGCCCACTCTGTCTTTGGAGCTCTTCCTTCCAAACCTAGACCCAGATCAGTCTCCAACATATTCTGCCCAATTATTCCACTCTGGGGAGCTCACACGTGAAACAAAAAAACCCCAAAACACAACGCACAGCAGATTGGAAAGCTTCTAATGGCCGTGAGTTCTCCTCCCAGAACCAGATCTACTTGGGATAAGAATAGGAGCCCACATGTTGCCAAACATCAAACATCATACAGTGGGAGGAGGGTGGGTCACCTTCTTACAGAAGTCCCTTGACAGAGCCACTCCTATAGATGGTTGAGGGCACTTGTCATATGTGCAACCAAGGAAATACTTTGATTAAAGCGCACACAAAACTTCTGGATTTCTGGATTCCATACCCAGTATCTCCCATCCTCTGTCCCCTGTGGCGTACAATCCAGCAGGACCTTGTTTGTTCCTGTGAACACTTCCCTCCTAGCTGTGGGTGAGGAGTGAGCCCATGAGATCTGAAAGCTGCAGGGCTATCCTCTTCATTAAAATTCTGCCACCAATCTAATTATTGGATTTATCAGCTCAGATACAAACAGCAGTTAGGCTCCAATTCTAACTTTTAATTGGCTGTACAGTATCGTGGGATCACGACCTCTTACTAAACTCTTCCTATTAAGCTTTCATGTTTACATAGTACCACAAGTTCAGCTCATCAGTCTTCTGGAAGCTTCTCCAATTTCTGCCTCTTTCTCTGCAGCCAATTATTTCCCTGTTTGTCTTACAGGTCTATTTGAAGCTTGAGTTCCTGAACTATACACATGGAACATGTGAGGCTGCTCCTGCCTCTTCCTCCTGCCCAGCCTGGAACTGCCCCAGTCTCCCCTTTGTGCCTTCACAGGACCCATTCCACTGGCTTTATCTTCTTCAAGCTACTCTTGGTCAATAAACTCTTCTACTTCTATAACTTTCATCACTTAGACCTTTCCTCAGCTGAACAATCATGTATTTCAACCTTGTTCAAAGGACCCGGTGCCCTACTCCCTTCTAAAGCAAACCAAACTTATTTTTTTAAATAATGTTTTAAAAAATATTTATTTATTTGGCTATGTCAAGATCCTCGTTTCGGCACATGGGATCTTCCATTGTGGTGCACAGACTCTTTAGTTGTGGTGCGCAGGCTTAACCACTGAACCACCAGGAAATGCTGACCAAACATATTAATACAAGTTTTTCAGCAAAAATAACTACAGCTGGGCTTCCCTGGTAGTCCAGTGGGTATGGACACCACATTGCAATGCAAGGGGCACCAGTTCGATCCCTGGCCTGGGAAGATCCCACTTGCCACGGAGCAGCTGGACAGATGTGTCCAACTACTGAGCTGGAGCTCTGGAGTGCATGCACCCAGAGCCGGGGCTCTGCAGCGAGAGAGGCCACTGTGATGGGAGGCCCACACAGGTGAAAGATTAAATATGGATGAAAATGAATAAATGAAAGACCGATAGAAGTGGCCAAAAACCCCCCCAAACCTAATAGCTGTAAAAACTCAGGGAAAACAGAAATGAAACTAACATGTTTCCAAGTCAGGGATCAGGAAACAGAGAAAATATACCAAAAAAAAGAAAACAAAATTTAAGTCTTCATAATAATAAACACAAAGCAGGGGAGACTATAGTTGCATTGTAGATATCAAAAAATGGAATATTCTTAGAAATGAAAAATATACTAGAATTGACTTTAGGTGACAAATGTGTGAGATGTAGGGTAAGCTGAAAAACTAAACCAAAAAATAGGATTAAATGGTTAATTATAACACATGAAAAAAATTACTAGCTATACAGGAAGAGCCTGTCTATAGAAGATAGAAATTAGGAAAACTTAACAAATAAGGAAATAGTAAATAAAGACATAATAGTAGAGAGTTTCTAGGAGTTTTTTTCCCCTTAATTGTTTATTTATTTTTGGCAGAAGTTCTAAGGCTCAAGGGCTTCAGTAGTTGCAGCACACAAGCTCAGTAGTTGTGGTTCCTGGTCTCTAGCACACAGGTTCAGTACTTGTGGCACACAGGCTTAGTTGTTCCACGGCATACGGGATCTTCCTGGATCAGGGATTGAACCCGTGTCTCCTGCATCGGCAGGTATATTCTTACCCACTGCGCCACCAGAGAACTCCCTCCCAGAGTTTTTTAATAAAGAAATTAACCTGGATAGAGTTCCTTTTAGGATTAATTACTAGAGAAAGATGATCAGAAAATAACCATTGTAAGCTTTAAAGTCAAAGCAATATAAAGTAAACAACAAAGAGAAAAAAGAATTTAAAGTCTCTGGGAACTTACAACCTAGATGACAGAAGCAAAGGGAATTAGGAAGACATGTAAAAGTCTTAATTATAATGTCACATTGCTACACTCAGAGCTACTCTCGAATGCAAGAGAAGTACAGTAGATGATAATTTTCTCCAAGTTAACTTACGGATTTGATCCTATTAAATAAACAGTGAAGACACTCCATAGAATTAAATGAAAACTATTGTAAATTCTAATACTTAACAATAAAATAATTTGGAAAGCCTTGTTCCCATCTTCTGTAAACACTTAATAAGCTTCTACTGTGTCTCATGTTGTTTGCTAGAAACTTGCTCTCACAGGTAGTTTTTATTTCACAGTGACAATTATTAAGATGTTATAGTACTGACTTAAGAACAAATATAGGTCACTTCATTGGGCAATAACAGATTCCAGAAATAGACTCTAAAGAGGAAATATTTTAAAAATATGTGACAAGAGAAATATTAGGAACCATAGGGAAACACATAATTGTATATTTTCTTGGGATCATTAGATGCAGCACAGAGAAAAATCCAGGTCCATGACTTATATCGTATAGCGTTGTATGTCTGAGTGGATTAGAGACACAATGTTGAAAAAGAAAAAGAGAATAAAATAGAATCTTAGTCTTCCTATCTGCAGTTGTTGTTCAATCGCTCAGTCATGTCAGACTCTGTGACCCCATGGACTGTAGCACACCAGATCCCCTGTCCTTCACCAGCTCCTAGAGTTTACTCAAGGAAGGGAGATGATTTCTTCCTTACTTAAATGGTAACATTTTCATTAATAAGAATGACAAGTTAAGGTCCATATACGTTTTAAACTTCATGAAAAACAAGACCCAGATATAAAGGAAATGAATGCGTATCACAGATAACAATGGAGAAAAAAATCTGTGAAAAACTTTTATACTCAATGTAAAGAATCTACACACATATACAAGGGATAAAAACCACATGTCCATTGACCCTGTAGCTGGAGAATGTAAACAAATATCAGATGCAGCAATAAAGTTAGTGACCTATCTCATATGCAATTCATTTTTATTTTTTAATTCATTTTTAAAAAAGAACGATAAAGCAACTGTGAGCTCCCACTTAACATTTATTAGCAAAAAGAAACTAAAATAATAAAACACAAAGCTGATGCAGCTGTCTGAAGACAGGAGTTCTCTCCTATTACCAGCATCAATACTAATATTCTGAAGGACAGACCATAAGTAACCCATATATCAGTCCATCTTCAGGATCTGTTTCCCCATCTGAGAAAGTCAAACTTGGTCATCATGGGAGTATTTCTTCCCCGGTGGGGAAGACTCTGGGTTGGGAAGATTCCCTGGACAGAGTTCTGGCAACCCACTCCAGTATTCTTACCTAGAGAATTCCATGGACAGAGGAACCTGGCAGGCTACAGTCCATGGGGTCGCAAAGTTGGACACAACTGAATGACTAACAATTTTTTTTTTTCTCTTCTTATAACAGTTTCTGCTAATAAGAGCAAAATCCTTACAAATTGGTGGCAGGTTGAGTAAGTGGAACGTGATCAACTCAAAGATATATTATGAAACCGTTGGCTACAAATTAAAATTCAGATACACGGGAAGAGTACATACAAACATTTTAAGAATGAAATACAGAACGTGAGATCCACTGACCATAACAAATCTAAAATTGCATATATTTATGAAAATCTGTGGAAGAGACCGTTAGAAGTGGTGATGGTGATGATGATAATGAAAGACAGCGTTCACTGACCGTTTATTCTGGCCATGTTCTGTGTTGCACCTGCACTGCCGTCAGAGCAAACATGCAAGGTTAAGGAACTTGCCCAAGGGAGTGGGGTCTCAGCTAAAGGCCTGGAGAGTCATCATCGGGGGAACCCGCTACCCTAACTCCACCTCAGTTCTATGGTCTCGGCCACATAGAATATCAGCCCTGCCCTTTCCTTTCATGTATCCCAGCCCCCTGACCCCACAACTCTCTGTGGTGTTTACTTTCCTGTGACCCAATTGTCCAGCAAAGCCATTTCCAAAAGATTGGGGCTCCACGGCCTTCTCTTCTAACTCACTTTTCTTTCACACAGCCTCCTTTTTTTTTTTAAAGATATATATAAACTTTATTTATTTATTTTTGGCTATTCTGGGTTTTCACTGCTGCTACAGGCTCTTCCCTAGTTGCAGGGAGTGGGCGCTACTCTCTAACTGAGGTGAGCAGGCTTCTTGTTGCAGTGACTTCTCCTGTTGTGGAACTCAGGCTCTAGGGCACACGGGCTTCAGTAGTTGTGGCCCATGGGCTCAATAGTTGTGGCTCCAAGGCTCTAGAGCACAGGCTCAATAGTTGTGGCTCACGGGCTTAGTTGCTCTGCAGCATGTGGGATCTTTCTGGATCAGGGATCAAACCCATGTCTCCTGCAGGTGAACTCTTTACCAATGAGCTACCAGGGAAGGCCACAACCTCCTTTTCTCTGATGAATACTTAGCACCAACTTTCTTTTCTTTCTCTAGAATGATTCAAAAAGCACTCTTTAGAATCGGGTTCTCTGTCTGAGCTAAACGTCTCCTGGGAAATCCTTGGCCTCCCCACTTGTCTCTTGCATGCTTTAATCACATTCCAACAGGCAGAAGAGAAGTGCTTTTGAACCCATAGACAAGGTTGCCACACAGGAATGTTGTGTTTGAGGTCAGATGGCAAAGGAAGTGCGCACTGGGGTGCAGCTCCCCATGTCAGGCTAGTCAACCACCCCAGGGTTTGGAGAGCTCCTGTCCTGCTGTGAAGCACTTCTGGGCCTCACACACAAGTGCAGAAGAGACTCCATCACGAAGCTCTTCAGTCCACATCAGGGGTTAAAAACAAAGGCCCTCTGCCTGTTTTTATATGCTCTGCTCGCTAGGAATGTTTTTAAATAGTTGGGGGAAAAACGCAAAAAGAATGTTTCGTGTGTGTGACATGAAACTAATATGAAATTCAAATTCAGTGTCCATAAATAAAGCTTAATTGAGAACATGGCCACACTCTTTCCGGGCCCATGTGGCCCAGCTGGCCCGTAAATCCTAGGATGTTTACCTTCTGTCCATTTACAAAGCTTTGCCGACTCCCAGTCTAAAGAAATGTCTATTCTCCGTAAAGGGGGCCCTGCACCCTGGCCTCTTAGTTTAAATGGGTTTTTTTTCCCCCCCCCAAAGATATATATAAACTTTATTTATTTTTTTTGGCTATTCTGGGTTTTCACTGCTGCTACAGGCTCTTCCCTAGTTGCAGGGAGTGGGCGCTACTCTCTAACTGAGGTGAGCAGGCTTCTTGTTGCAGTGACTTCTCCTGTTGTGGAACTCAGGCTCTAGGGCACACGGGCTTCAGTAGTTGTGGCCCATGGGCTCAATAGTTGTGGCTCCAAGGCTCTAGAGCACAGGCTCAATAGTTGTGGCTCACGGGCTTAGTTGCTCTGCAGCATGTGGGATCTTTCTGGATCAGGGATCAAACCCATGTCTCCTGCAGGTGAACTCTTTACCAATGAGCTACCAGGGAAGGCCACAACCTCCTTTTCTCTGATGAATACTTAGCACCAACTTTCTTTTCTTTCTCTAGAATGATTCAAAAAGCACTCTTTAGAATCGGGTTCTCTGTCTGAGCTAAACGTCTCCTGGGAAATCCTTGGCCTCCCCACTTGTCTCTTGCATGCTTTAATCACATTCCAACAGGCAGAAGAGAAGTGCTTTTGAACCCATAGACAAGGTTGCCACACAGGAATGTTGTGTTTGAGGTCAGATGGCAAAGGAAGTGCGCACTGGGGTGCAGCTCCCCATGTCAGGCTAGTCAACCACCCCAGGGTTTGGAGAGCTCCTGTCCTGCTGTGAAGCACTTCTGGGCCTCACACACAAGTGCAGAAGAGACTCCATCACGAAGCTCTTCAGTCCACATCAGGGGTTAAAAACAAAGGCCCTCTGCCTGTTTTTATATGCTCTGCTCGCTAGGAATGTTTTTAAATAGTTGGGGGAAAAACGCAAAAAGAATGTTTCGTGTGTGTGACATGAAACTAATATGAAATTCAAATTCAGTGTCCATAAATAAAGCTTAATTGAGAACATGGCCACACTCTTTCCGGGCCCATGTGGCCCAGCTGGCCCGTAAATCCTAGGATGTTTACCTTCTGTCCATTTACAAAGCTTTGCCGACTCCCAGTCTAAAGAAATGTCTATTCTCCGTAAAGGGTGCCCCTGCACCCTGGCCTGCCTGCTCATCATCTGCCTTTGCAGGACAGAAGGAGCCGGGGGGCCTGGGGCTCCGCTGTGCCCCTGGTCTCAGGTCTCCTGTCTAGGTCTCAATGGAAAACACTCCTGGTCTCCTTCTTTGGGACCTTATGATTCAAATGGCTTCCCATCCCCATAACCATGGAATTGTAGATGACATTTCTCTTCTTTTTTTTGTTTTTCTTTTTTTTAACTTTCAGAATACAGGGCAGGCACTTATTCTTTTTATTTTTAAAATTTATTTATTTATGTGGCTACCTTGGGTCTTCATTGTGGCATGTGGGGCTTCTCTAGTGGAGACGCGTGGGCTTAGTTGCTCCACAGTATGTGGGATTTTAGTTCCCCCACCACGGATTGAACCCATGTCTGTCCCTTGCACTGGAAGTCTACTTCTATTGGTCTTTCATCATCCGTCTTTGTTCCCTGGCCCATGTGGGCCTCCCATTTCAGTGGCCTCTCTTGTTGCAGAGCACCGGCTCTGGGCGCATGTGCTCCAGAGCCCCGGCTCGGTAATTGGACACATCGGTCCAGCCACTCCATGGTACGTGGGATCTTCCCAGGCCAGGGATTGAACTGGTGCCCCTTGTACTGCAAGGCAGTGTCTTTACCCACTGGACCACCAGGGAAGCCCCTAGAAGTCAGATTCTTAACCAGGGAAGCACCTTAGGTGGCCTTTATTTTCCTGTGACCTCTTTTCCCTTCTAGGGCTATGGAATGGGTTGCTGCAGAGGGAAAATAATATTTACGACCATACAGTCGCTGATCCATGGCCCAGAGAGGGGGCCTGAATGGAGAAGCAAAGACTGTCCTCAAAGGGCTTAGATGTTGCCTCCTTGGCAGAAGTAGAATGATTCAAATGTGCCCAGCCCAAGAGACACGTGCTTGATGGCCAGCAGGAACTGGATCATAACCATCAGAGCAAGCCAGTCCACTTTCTTCAAGAGGGATGTGATCGGGCTTCTCTGGTGGTCCATTGGGTAAGGACACCACCTTGCAGTGCAAGGGGCGCCAGTTCGATCCCTGGCCTGGGATGATCCCACGTGCGGCAGAGTGGCTGGACCAGTGCGTCCAATTAGGAGCCAGCGCTCTGGAGCGCATGCGCCCAGAGCCGGTGCTCTGTGACAACAGAGGCCACTGCGATGGGAGGCACACAAGGGCCAAAGAACAAAGACGGGTGAAAATAGATAAATGAAAGACCAATAGAAGTGTCCTGCCCGCCCCTCTCCCTTCCCAACCTGCCCCCCACCGCCAAAAAAAAAAAGGAAAAGAGGAATGTGGTCAGGCCCACTGACAGGTTTTGATGACGAAACCTCAGCCTCTGTACACCCATGCTTTCTCTTTTTTTGTTTTTCTTTTTTTTAACTTTCAGAATACAGGGCAGGCACTTATTCTTTTTATTTTTAAAATTTATTTATTTATGTGGCTACCTTGGGTCTTCATTGTGGCATGTGGGGCTTCTAGTGGAGACGCGTGGGCTTAGTTGCTCCACAGTATGTGGGATTTTAGTTCCCCCACCACGGATTGAACCCATGTCTGTCCCTTGCACTGGAAGTCTACTTCTATTGGTCTTTCATCATCCGTCTTTGTTCCCTGGCCCATGTGGGCCTCCCATTTCAGTGGCCTCTCTTGTTGCAGAGCACCGGCTCTGGGCGCATGTGCTCCAGAGCCCCGGCTCGGTAATTGGACACATCGGTCCAGCCACTCCATGGTACGTGGGATCTTCCCAGGCCAGGGATTGAACTGGTGCCCCTTGTACTGCAAGGCAGTGTCTTTACCCACTGGACCACCAGGGAAGCCCCTAGAAGTCAGATTCTTAACCAGGGAAGCACCTTAGGTGGCCTTTATTTTCCTGTGACCTCTTTTCCCTTCTAGGGCTATGGAATGGGTTGCTGCAGAGGGAAAATAATATTTACGACCATACAGTCGCTGATCCATGGCCCAGAGAGGGGGCCTGAATGGAGAAGCAAAGACTGTCCTCAAAGGGCTTAGATGTTGCCTCCTTGGCAGAAGTAGAATGATTCAAATGTGCCCAGCCCAAGAGACACGTGCTTGATGGCCAGCAGGAACTGGATCATAACCATCAGAGCAAGCCAGTCCACTTTCTTCAAGAGGGATGTGATCGGGCTTCTCTGGTGGTCCATTGGGTAAGGACACCACCTTGCAGTGCAAGGGGCGCCAGTTCGATCCCTGGCCTGGGATGATCCCACGTGCGGCAGAGTGGCTGGACCAGTGCGTCCAATTAGGAGCCAGCGCTCTGGAGCGCATGCGCCCAGAGCCGGTGCTCTGTGACAACAGAGGCCACTGCGATGGGAGGCACACAAGGGCCAAAGAACAAAGACGGGTGAAAATAGATAAATGAAAGACCAATAGAAGTGTCCTGCCCGCCCCTCTCCCTTCCCAACCTGCCCCCCACCGCCAAAAAAAAAAAGAAAAGAGGAATGTGGTCAGGCCCACTGACAGGTTTTGATGACGAAACCTCAGCCTCTGTACACCCATGCTGAAATGAGTCTCAGAGTTAGAGCTTTGGGTGAAATAGAAAAAAGTAACTTTATCGCTTTGTCAGGCAACGGTGGACATGGTGAACTCCTGCCCTTGAAAACTCTATGTCCTCACTTGGGAGGATTTGATGAAGGGCTTCCCTGGTAGCTCAGATGGTAAAGAATCTGCCTACCAATGCAGCACACCTGGGTTCAATCCCTGGACCAGAAAGATTCGCTGGAGAAGGAGAAGGGCATGACTACCCACTCCAGTATTCTTGCCTGGAGAATCCCATGGGCAGAGGAGCCTGGAGAGCTACAGTCCATAGGGTTGCAAAGAGTTGGACGTGACTAAGTGAGTGACACTTGCACTACTTTGACTTTTGTAGCAATAGTTCAAGGGTGGGGTTGCTGGCAAGATTAGGATGAGTACAAGGCCTGACCTCTCTTAATCTCCTCTCCTAATCTATCTGAGCTTCTCTGGTCTCTTCAGTCTTTGCTCATGTGGTTTCTTGGCTGCTCCTTCCTAGATTAGCAACTGTTCCAACTCTACCCTTTGGAACTTAGGGAAGGTCATGGAGCCTGGGGTCTTGCCTACAAGAAATGGGGGACAAACAGGCTTTCATGCCCAAGAACCCCACAGGACCCCACTAAGTTTCAGTGCACAGGGACCCACACTAGAAGGCCTTTTTGTTGTTGTTGTTAATTTAATCTCCTGTCTCCCAACCCTTTCCTTAGAATTGTCAACTTTTTCACCTAGGAAAAAAAAAAGTTAGGCCCTGCTCTCAGTCCAGAGAGTTTATCTTACAAAGATGTCTCAGCAAGAGAATAGAGAAGCATTATGACTCATTGTAATAAGGTAGATATTGTGACAAGCAAAATGTTAACATCTTAACGAAAGCCCTGAGGGGAAATTTGCATAAAATAGTCTCTTTGTTGCTTCAAAAGAGCCACTGATGCCTTATTAAAAAAAAAATCAAAATCCAATTTTGTTAAATATTCAGGCTGGGAATGATTTGGAGTATTTTCCTTATCTCTTGGGTGTCTTTTTTTTTTTTTTTTTCTTTTTCCTGACAGATTCGCAGATGCTGAAGAGTTGAAGAGGTCCCAGTCTTCCTTCAGTTCATCTTCCTTCAGGACCCTGGCGTGGGCACACTGTCTTAGTCCTTCTGGAGCTGCACGCTTTCTGAAGGCTGGGAAGAACAGAGGACAGAGACTTGAAACTCTGAAAAGATAATAAGAAATCCCTGTGCTCAAGTCTCCTTCCATTTCAGCACTTATCCATCCATTCCTTTTACTCCATTAAAAAAAAAAATCTCAATTGGATTTGGAGTCTCTTCAAATTCATTCTTCATTTTGAAATTTCTCTGATATTTTAGACAGGTTGTTTCTTGAACACCCTCAGTGATGGAGCTCACCACCGCTTGAGGCAGAATAGGCTACTTTGGCCTGGAGTCTACCTCCCACTAACCTCTGCCTGTAGTCTTAGCCCTTCCTTTGGGATTAATGAATAACCCAATCCCCTCTTCTTTGCAGCAGTTTTTCACTGACCTCTCTTAATCTCCTCTCCTAATCTATCTGAGCTTCTCTGGTCTCTTCAGTCTTTGCTCATGTGGTTTCTTGGCTGCTCCTTCCTAGATTAGCAACTGTTCCAACTCTACCCTTTGGAACTTAGGGAAGGTCATGGAGCCTGGGGTCTTGCCTACAAGAAATGGGGGACAAACAGGCTTTCATGCCCAAGAACCCCACAGGACCCCACTAAGTTTCAGTGCACAGGGACCCACACTAGAAGGCCTTTTTGTTGTTGTTGTTAATTTAATCTCCTGTCTCCCAACCCTTTCCTTAGAATTGTCAACTTTTTCACCTAGGAAAAAAAAAAGTTAGGCCCTGCTCTCAGTCCAGAGAGTTTATCTTACAAAGATGTCTCAGCAAGAGAATAGAGAAGCATTATGACTCATTGTAATAAGGTAGATATTGTGACAAGCAAAATGTTAACATCTTAACGAAAGCCCTGAGGGGAAATTTGCATAAAATAGTCTCTTTGTTGCTTCAAAAGAGCCACTGATGCCTTATTAAAAAAAAAATCAAAATCCAATTTTGTTAAATATTCAGGCTGGGAATGATTTGGAGTATTTTCCTTATCTCTTGGGTGTCTTTTTTTTTTTTTTTTCTTTTTCCTGACAGATTCGCAGATGCTGAAGAGTTGAAGAGGTCCCAGTCTTCCTTCAGTTCATCTTCCTTCAGGACCCTGGCGTGGGCACACTGTCTTAGTCCTTCTGGAGCTGCACGCTTTCTGAAGGCTGGGAAGAACAGAGGACAGAGACTTGAAACTCTGAAAAGATAATAAGAAATCCCTGTGCTCAAGTCTCCTTCCATTTCAGCACTTATCCATCCATTCCTTTTACTCCATTAAAAAAAAAAATCTCAATTGGATTTGGAGTCTCTTCAAATTCATTCTTCATTTTGAAATTTCTCTGATATTTTAGACAGGTTGTTTCTTGAACACCCTCAGTGATGGAGCTCACCACCGCTTGAGGCAGAATAGGCTACTTTGGCCTGGAGTCTACCTCCCACTAACCTCTGCCTGTAGTCTTAGCCCTTCCTTTGGGATTAATGAATAACCCAATCCCCTCTTCTTTGCAGCAGTTTTTCACACCTTTGTGTCTTCATAGGGTCCTATAGCAGCAATGTTCGGGGTTTCTTCCCCAAGCTCACAGTAACATTAAAAATTTCCACTGAGGGCTTCCCTGGTGGTCCAGTGGGTAAAGAGTCCACCTTGCAGTGCAAGGGGCACCAGTTCGATTCCTGGCCCAGGAGGATCCCACATGCCGTGGAATTGCTGGACCAGTGTGTCCAATTACAAGCCAGTGCTCTGGAGCACATGTGCCCAGAGCTGATGCTCTGCAACAAGAGAGGTCACTGCAATGACAGGCTCACACAGGCCAAAAAATAAAACATGGATGAAAAATAAATTAAAAAACAAAACAATAAAAGAGGCCAAAAATTAAAAACTTTATGCAAAAAGAAAGGAAATGAAAGTTGTAAATATTGTAGAACATCTCACAGGTTTATATTTTATACATTAGAGCTCTTTACAGAAAAAAGGTAATATAATATAACTTACTAGTCACAAAAATTAGAAAAATATTAATTCACAGTCATCTTGTACTACAGCCAGTTTTGCATGGTCACAAAAGCAAGTCTAAGGTTGAACAGTGGGCATCTTCCTTCAGTTCCATCAGTGGATCCTTGGGACTGTGTGCCTAAGTCTAAGAGAAGGTCGAAGGTCTACTTTCAGGGCATGGCGCCTGTGGAGGCCAGCTAGCTCTCCTGCTCTCATGTCTCTTCTGAGTTCTCCCAGAAACCACCTGGGTGATCTTAACCACCTCACCTTCATCAGGTTAGGGGACCTAACTGTGTTTCTTTGGCTTTCTTTAAAATCTTACTAAAGGTTTGCTTGTCTAAAACACATACAAATAAGAACTTTTGTTTCAGGCTGAAGCCATCAGTTAAGCAAACTCCAAGGCAGAGTAAAGATCTTGGCCATTGCAACCCACTGACTTGTGGTTATCACCTCCAAGATGCTCCCCAGTGATCCTCACCTCCTACTTACTCTCCTACATTGATTAGACAGCCCTTGCTACCAACAGGTACTGCAGAAAGGAGGAATCCGCATGATGCCCAAGGCTGGATGGACAAAGACATTGTGACTTCTGTCATGCTTGCTCTTACAGCCCTCACTCTGAGCGAAGCCAGCCTCTGTGTCCTGGACACTGAAGTACCCCTTGGAGAGGGAGACTCAATGGGGGATGAACTGAGGCCTCCTACCGACAACCAGCATGATATGAGTGCGCCATCTTGAAAGTGGATCCGCCAGCCCCAGTCAAGCCTTTAACTGACTGCAGCTCCAGCTGATAGCTTGGCAGAAACCTTCTAGGACCCCCTGAGCCAAAATCATCTAGTAAAGCCACTTCCAGATTCCTGACATTAAAAAATTGTGTGTGAAAGTAAATGTTTACTGTTGTTGTAAGTTGCCAAGTTTGGGAGTAATTTGTTATGCAGCAATAAATGACTAATATCATCATTTTACACACCATACATAATAAATGACTTCTGGGTCACCCAAGTGACTGCCTGTAGTTATTCACCACCTTCTGCTTGTCTGGTCTCGTGTCTGAAATTTTTTCACTTGAAAGTCATTCTCTTACAGACATCCATTTTCAGGGTGTTGTCTTAAAAGTGAAACACCTCTGTATATATTTTATCTTAATCCTTAAACTGCAATGAGCTAACATCTGAATAAACATTATTAGTTCATAACCAGCTGAGAGGAAGGTGGTCTTGGGAGACACGGCTTGTGTTTAAGAGATGGGGACACAGTTTTGTTGTTGATTAGAGAGAAAATAGCTGAGTATAAACTCAAAGTCAGATCACCTGCTTGAGTTCTTGCTTCATATACAAACTGTGTCCCCGTAACTCATGACCTTTCAAAATCTGTGTTTCTTTGGCTTTCTTTAAAATCTTACTAAAGGTTTGCTTGTCTAAAACACATACAAATAAGAACTTTTGTTTCAGGCTGAAGCCATCAGTTAAGCAAACTCCAAGGCAGAGTAAAGATCTTGGCCATTGCAACCCACTGACTTGTGGTTATCACCTCCAAGATGCTCCCCAGTGATCCTCACCTCCTACTTACTCTCCTACATTGATTAGACAGCCCTTGCTACCAACAGGTACTGCAGAAAGGAGGAATCCGCATGATGCCCAAGGCTGGATGGACAAAGACATTGTGACTTCTGTCATGCTTGCTCTTACAGCCCTCACTCTGAGCGAAGCCAGCCTCTGTGTCCTGGACACTGAAGTACCCCTTGGAGAGGGAGACTCAATGGGGGATGAACTGAGGCCTCCTACCGACAACCAGCATGATATGAGTGCGCCATCTTGAAAGTGGATCCGCCAGCCCCAGTCAAGCCTTTAACTGACTGCAGCTCCAGCTGATAGCTTGGCAGAAACCTTCTAGGACCCCCTGAGCCAAAATCATCTAGTAAAGCCACTTCCAGATTCCTGACATTAAAAAATTGTGTGTGAAAGTAAATGTTTACTGTTGTTGTAAGTTGCCAAGTTTGGGAGTAATTTGTTATGCAGCAATAAATGACTAATATCATCATTTTACACACCATACATAATAAATGACTTCTGGGTCACCCAAGTGACTGCCTGTAGTTATTCACCACCTTCTGCTTGTCTGGTCTCGTGTCTGAAATTTTTGCACTTGAAAGTCATTCTCTTACAGACATCCATTTTCAGGGTGTTGTCTTAAAAGTGAAACACCTCTGTATATATTTTATCTTAATCCTTAAACTGCAATGAGCTAACATCTGAATAAACATTATTAGTTCATAACCAGCTGAGAGGAAGGTGGTCTTGGGAGACACGGCTTGTGTTTAAGAGATGGGGACACAGTTTTGTTGTTGATTAGAGAGAAAATAGCTGAGTATAAACTCAAAGTCAGATCACCTGCTTGAGTTCTTGCTTCATATACAAACTGTGTTGTCACAGGCAAACCATGTAACCTCATGAGCCTTAGTTTCTCCATCTGTACAATAGGAATGATACAAGTATTTTTTTTTCAGAGTCTGCATCCTCTCTATCCTCAATGAGGACAAGCATTAATAAGACATCACCAACATTTTGTAAGTCAGAAAGTTACATGAAAGTTATTTAAGTATAATCTCTAAACAGAAAAGTCAGCTTCCCAAGATGAACTGTTTTCCCATTTGTTAAGTGCCTTTCTGTGCCATGAATTATTAGGAGTGGCGACATACAAATGAATAAAATAAGTTTCTTGTCCTCAAGGGGTTCACAGTACTTGGAGCTATAAATAAGAAAATGGGCAATCACTGCAGAGTGTAAAAAGTGCTAAGCAGAGGGTAATTGATTCGTTTCTTCATCAAACATTTATTGAGTGCCTTTCCCCACAAGGCAATGTGCTGGATACTATTGATACAGGAACAGTGATTAGGAAGTCCATGGAGAAGGCTGCCAAAAGGCAGTGTTGTTGAGCTCAGTCATAAAGTTTGAGGAGGAGTGAGTCCAGTGAAGTTTAAAAATAGGGTACTACAGGCAGAGTGCATCCAAGCATGGGGGTGAGCCCCAGCATGTTGACTTGGGGCCACCTCCCCCATTTTTTCAGCACCCCACATAAAGTCAATACCATTGAGAGAAACCATTCTGGAAGGATGACTAGAAATTTTGGGGACACTGGTTGACCCAGAAATCTGTTTAACCGGTTTATACTGGGTCAACAGTGTGCCTGATACCCCCACTGGGGGTGCCTGTCAATTTCTAATTGCCCAACAGTGTTGTCTCGGCCCAGTCCCCCGGGTTCTGCATGGTGATGCATCCTCGTGCAATGTGAGTGACTTTGAGAATACCAACTAACTTAAATATTAGCCCAACCCATAATTAGCTTAATGAAGCTAATAATTTAAAAGATGGATTTATTGTGCAGGAAGTCATCTAGGGTATGCCAAGGCCAATTAAAACTAAAATTAAAATTAACTGTCGTTTGGGGTTCCCTGTATCCCTAGCCTCACTGTAGGCCCAGACCATCCATCCTTGACTGTGCACATTAAGGAAGCCCCTTTTCCTTCATGCTCACATCTGTGGCTCAGAGTTTACAGCTGCCAAGGAGAAAGAAAGAGAGCAAGTGTCCTTTGGGGTCACAAGCCCATGGTCTGATACAGAGAAATGTCTCGCTGCCTTCAAATGAGCAAAGGAAAAGATCATCTGATTTCATGTCATCAAGATGGATGATTTCCAAAGGCTGAAACTAAAGTAGATGCTTAAACCTATTTCCTTCCAAGGCCACACCCTGGCAACATTGTTTCCCTCGGCTGATGTACTTGGCCCACGGTGGCAGGAGAGATGAGCCCAGTACGAAAGGGCATTTAATTTGATTTCCAGGATAATGTATCCCCCAAAGGTACAGAATTCCCTAAGGAAATAAGATTATTATTATTCATTGGGTAGAGTTATCCAGACATACCTGAGTCTGAGATGGAGCAGAAACAGGTCCTATAAATGGGTACTAGGAGCCCAACATTTTTGTCCAAATAAGACCTTTTTTTTTTTTTTAAGGATTGCCCTTCTGGGCAAGGAGCCTGAGGATTCTGTGGCAGGCCTGCTTGTGTCTTACATACCAGCCTCTTTCAGCTGTTACATCTTGACTGACATGCTGTGTTCTAAGTCATTCTTAGGATAATAAAAGTGATGAGTCTTCACGCTGACGGGGAAGAAAAAATGTTACCTCGTCTTTAAGTTAGTTCTTGTTGTAAGCTGCATACGGCCCTTGCTGAGCTCAGTCCAGCTCTGCGTCTCCATCTCAGGCTCAGACCAACGTGTCTCACACTCATCTCTTTGTCCAAATTCCCAGGAACTCAGCTTTCCACTATCAGCCATGCTGCCGCCCCAGGGTTCTTCCGCCTGCTGATTTTTGATGTGAAGGGCAGTGCTGTCATCTCACCTTTCCCGGTTCTTTTTCCTTCCAAATTGATAACTACCCATGTTCCCTTTGCCCTAAGTCATTTGCTACAAATTCAGAACTTTGGCCTTCGGTTTCCATTCTTGAGTGTATGATTCAACAAACCCTGCGATGGTTGGCTCTCTCACTGCTCCGTGATGCACTCACAAACTGCAGCCTCATGGCCTATGTGGTTGAGATTTGTGCCTCTGCAAAATTATACATCGCTCTGTGTCAAATAATTTTGGGGCTGCTGGTAAATGGCAGGTAATGATGTTAGCTTCTTGGATACAAAGCATCTACTGGATTAATGTCATTGAGTCCCAAAGTATAAATAAGAAATAAGGATTTAATTAGGCATGGTTAACATTATTGCTTATCAATACAAAAAATGGATATAGTGCAAATAAAAATAACTAGAAAAAAAAACTAGAATAGAAAAATAACTAGAATAGAGATACCAGTTCTGGAAATTTTCCGAAGTGCATTTTCTGGCCTACAGGTAATGCTTTAAGCTTTTTTGACATCAGCAGTGCTTCAAGTCCCCTTACTTCTGAACCCAAGCTTGTTACATTGCACTGCCTGGGGTGCATAGTTGCCATGTGGCTGTTTTCTTTTATGGTGACTTTGAATGTGGATCTGGTGCTACTTGGGTTTCCCAGTGGCTCAGACGGTAAACAATCTGTCTATAATACAGGAGACCCAGGTTTTATCCCTGGGTTGGGAAGATCCCCTGGAGAAGGGAATGACTCACTCCAATATTCTTGCCTGGAGAATTTCATGGACAGAGGAGTCTTGTCAGCTACAGTGTGTGGTGTTAAAAAGAGTCAGACATGACTGAGTGACTTAGGAATAGCAATAATACTAGTGCTACTTAGGAAAACCAATCACTGGTCTATAGGAAGAAGAAGGAGCAAATGATAATTACCAACTGAAAGATTTTGGTACAGAAACTGAGAATGTTAGACTAAATACAGTGAGGCAAAATGCTCTCAGAAAACCATAGGAGAGACAGTGAAGGCTTGAAATAGGGCAGTAGTAATGTGATTGGAGAGATGGTTCAGAAAGGTGCCAGTAAGTCAAGTAATCAGAACCTGGTGACTAATAAACTGGAAAAAGTAACGGAAGGAGATTTCAAAGTTTCTGAGGCAATTGAGTAAATATAGGAGACACAGGAGCTATTAGAAGAATGAAGGTATGGTAGGGAAGTTTTAAGACGTTTGTAGATGTGGTAGGGACTGGAAGTTAAAAGGGTTCTGATTAATGCTCTTTAGTTTTTTTTTTTTTTGGCGGTGGGGGGCGGGTTGGGAAGGGAGAGGGGCGGGCGGGCCACTTCTATTGGTCTTTCATTGAACCATTTTCATCGATCCATTTTCATCCATCTTTGTTCTTTGGCCCCTGTGGGCCTCCCATTGCAGCAGCCTCCGTTGTCGCAGAGCACGGGCTCCGCGTGCATCCGCTCCAGAGCTCTGGCTCGGCAACTGGACACATCAGTCCAGCCGCTCCGCGGCACGTGGAATCTTCCCAGGCCAGGGATCAAACCGATGCCCCTTGCACTGCAAGGTGGTGTCCTTACCCACTGGGCCACCAGGGAAGCCCCGTTCTTTAGTTTTTGATCTAAGTTTTATCTGGCCAATTTATGGGATTTCTTTTTTAGTAGCTGTAAAAGTTTTTCAATTCATTCCTTTGGATTTATAAGATGAAGAATTGTATTACCTTTGGATAATTAACATTTAGTATCAGATTAGTCAACGTTTATACTCAAATCTTTTTCTTCTCTTACTTCATTGGCAAGGATGTAAGAATAGTATCGAGTAAGAAGATTACTAATGTTCTTTCTAGTTCTTAGTAGTAAGGGTTTTAGAGACTCTTATATTGTTCCTGAGTTGAGAGGGAAATCTTCAAATGTTTTACCAGCAAGTTTAATGTCTGGGTAAGATTTCTGATAGATACGTTGCAAATAACAAAGAGGTTTACTTACATTTCCACTTTTCAAAGAATATTTACATTAAAAAATGAGTGTGGAATTTTATTAATGCCTTTCACCATCTATTGGAATGACATGAAGTGTTCCTCTTTATTAATGCAATAATTTGCGTTACTAAATTTCCAGTTTCAGCCATCTTCATGGTTTCAAATAAAGCCAACATACTCATAATTAGCATGGTGTATGAATATAATGAGTTAAATATTTTATTATTCTATTTCATTAAAATTCTATTAAAAGTCATATTTACCTAGAGTTTGTTTCCCTTTTTTATGTTACCAAGTCCACCTTTAGTATCATAAGTATACCTGCTTTATGAAGTGAACTTGAAGATATCACATCTCTTTAAAGCCCCTTGCTTGCTCGCTAAATCTCTTCAGTCGTGTCTGACACTTTGTGACACTATGGACTGTAGCCCGCCACGCTCCCCTGTCGGTGGGGATTCTTCAGGCAGGAATAGTGGGATGGGTTGCTATGCCCGCCTCTGAAAGCCCTTAAAGCATTCAAATAACAAAGAAACTATTTGTCTTTGAAGATTTTGTAGAATTCATCTTTTCTCTTAAGGCTTTTTTTTTCTTTTTCTTTTTTTTTTGGCCACTTCTATTGATCTTTCATTTATTTCTATCTTCGTTCTTTGGCCTGTGTGGGCCTCCCATCGCAGTGGCCTCTATTGCTGCAGAGCACCAGCTCTGGGCACATGCGCTCCAGAGCTCCGGCTCGGTAGTTAGATACATCAGTCCAGCCGCTCTGTGGCATGTGGGGTCTTCCCAGGCCAGGGAACAAACCGGCGCCCCTTGCACTGCAAGGCGGTGTCCTTACCCACAGGACCAGCAGAGAAGCCCGAATTCATCTTTAAATCAGTCTGATTATATTGACTTTCTCAGAAGGGAGATTTTTTTCTCAACATATTCTTTCTGCTTCTTCCATGGCTATTGATCTAATCTGGGTTTACATTCTTTTATTATTATTATTATTTTTCTATTTTTGGCCACTTATATTGGTCTTTCATTTATTTGTTTGCATCCGTCTTTGTTTTTTGGCCTGTGTGGGCCTCCCACTGCAGTGGCCTCTCCTGTAGCAGAGTACCAGCTCTGGGCGCACACGCTCCAGAGTGCCTGCTGGTAATTGGACACACTGATCTGGCCGCTCTGGCACGTGGGAACTTCCCGGGCCAGAGATCGAACCGGTGACCCTTGCAGTGCAAGGTAGACTCTTTACTCACTGGACCACCAGGGAAGCCCAGGGCTTACATTCTTTAAAAAGCTTTTTTTAGTAGTTTATATGCTTTCTTAGCAAATACGACTTTGACCTAAATTTTCAAATTTAGTGGTAAATGTTGTGCATAATACACTTGGATAATTTTTTAAGTTTCCTAAATAGCTGCAGTTATATACTTATCCTCATTTATGTTTCCTTTTCTTTCTTGACCATTATGTCACAAGTTGTCTTTTTCTAAGGAACCAGAATTTATTAGGCCTATTTTAAATAATTCATTATTTTTAATTATCTTTATTAATTCCTTCTTTCTACTAAAATTATTTTCCTGTTTTTGAGCTTCTAGCTCCCTCATTATTCTAATTTGAATTAGATTTTTCAATTGATTTTAGTCTTAGCTCAGCATCCTATATTTAGTTCTTATATTTTTTCTATGTTTTATTAACTCAAGCAAAATGTATGTACAATGAAATGAAAAGATCTTTAGGGTCCAATTTAATAGGTTTTGATAAATGCCTACAGACATGTATATATAGGAAATTTCCCATCTTCCAGTCAATTTCCACCATCCCATTCGCAACTACTGTTCCAATTTGTATTGTCTGATAATAACTTTTTCTGTTCTTTAACTTCTTACAGTCAGCCAAGCAAATGTTTGAAGTTTCTTAATTAGCACTCAGTCCTACTCATTCTGAAACTTATTCTCTGTGGTTCAGAGATTTTCTTTCTGGGCTCTTGCTTTCTCTTTCCAAATCACCCTTCCTTTGCGAAAATATAGCTTTTTTTTTTTTTTTTTTGCCTATAAGTCATCATTTGTTTTCATCCATCTTTATTCTTTGGCCTGTGTGGGCCTCCCATCGCAGGGGCCTCTCCTGTAGCAGAACACCGGCTCTGGGCTCATGTGCTGCAGAGCGCTGGCTCATAATTGGACACAACTGCCCAGCTGCTCTAGCGGCATGTGGAACCTTCCTGGGCCAGGGATCCAGCCAGTTACCCCTGCAGTGCAAGGTGGACTGGACCCACTGGACCACCAGGGAAGCCCGCTAAGTAGTTTTCTTAGCTTGCTTCCTTTCAGTAGAATTTAAGAGTCCAAAGACTTCTCTTTTGATTTTGTATTATCTCTGTCTTTCCCCTCCATGCTGGCAGTGTTTTTCTGTTGTTGTTGATATAATTCCTTTGAAAACTTTGTAAATCTCCTGGGAATCTTATTGAGGTCAACTCCATTAGACAAAAGCTACTCCCACAGCATTTTTTGAGATCCACCCTTGCCTATCAGAAATTTGCTAAAGGACAGCACCTTTAAGTTTCTGAGAATCCCTGTTACCTGTTTTGGAGGATCAGTTAGGCATATCCTTGAATTTTTTTAAAGGATCTTTTAAAACAGGAGCCCCCCCAACCTCCAGGCTGTAGACTAGTAACTCCTGTCATATCAACAGCAGAATGAGATTAGAAATAAAGTGCACAATAAATGTCATGTGCCTGAATCATCCCGAAACCATCTCCCTCTACCCTGGTCTGTGGAAAAATTCTCTTCCAGAAATTGGTCTCTGGTGCCAAAAAGATTGGCGACTGCTGTTTTAAAAAATGTAATGCTATGCTGAGGTAGCATCTTTGATATTTCCGAAGTTTTAACAAAGAATATGATAGCCTTGTCCACCTTTAAAAGATATGGTCCTAGTAATGCTCTGAACTTGATCTTTGCTTAGGAACCATTTCTTCCTTTTTGCATCCTTTGCTGTCTAGAAAGGCTGAGAATTTTCAAAATCATAAATATCCAACTCCTGCATGTTTAACAGTCCTTTCTTTAGTACATGTTTCAGTTCACCATCAACTACTCATTCTGAAACTTATTCTCTGTGGTTCAGAGATTTTCTTTCTGGGCTCTTGCTTTCTCTTTCCAAATCACCCTTCCTTTGCGAAAATATAGCTTTTTTTTTTTTTTTTTTGCCTATAAGTCATCATTTGTTTTCATCCATCTTTATTCTTTGGCCTGTGTGGGCCTCCCATCGCAGGGGCCTCTCCTGTAGCAGAACACCGGCTCTGGGCTCATGTGCTGCAGAGCGCTGGCTCATAATTGGACACAACTGCCCAGCTGCTCTAGCGGCATGTGGAACCTTCCTGGGCCAGGGATCCAGCCAGTTACCCCTGCAGTGCAAGGTGGACTGGACCCACTGGACCACCAGGGAAGCCCGCTAAGTAGTTTTCTTAGCTTGCTTCCTTTCAGTAGAATTTAAGAGTCCAAAGACTTCTCTTTTGATTTTGTATTATCTCTGTCTTTCCCCTCCATGCTGGCAGTGTTTTTCTGTTGTTGTTGATATAATTCCTTTGAAAACTTTGTAAATCTCCTGGGAATCTTATTGAGGTCAACTCCATTAGACAAAAGCTACTCCCACAGCATTTTTTGAGATCCACCCTTGCCTATCAGAAATTTGCTAAAGGACAGCACCTTTAAGTTTCTGAGAATCCCTGTTACCTGTTTTGGAGGATCAGTTAGGCATATCCTTGAATTTTTTTAAAGGATCTTTTAAAACAGGAGCCCCCCCAACCTCCAGGCTGTAGACTAGTAACTCCTGTCATATCAACAGCAGAATGAGATTAGAAATAAAGTGCACAATAAATGTCATGTGCCTGAATCATCCCGAAACCATCTCCCTCTACCCTGGTCTGTGGAAAAATTCTCTTCCAGAAATTGGTCTCTGGTGCCAAAAAGATTGGCGACTGCTGTTTTAAAAAATGTAATGCTATGCTGAGGTAGCATCTTTGATATTTCCGAAGTTTTAACAAAGAATATGATAGCCTTGTCCACCTTTAAAAGATATGGTCCTAGTAATGCTCTGAACTTGATCTTTGCTTAGGAACCATTTCTTCCTTTTTGCATCCTTTGCTGTCTAGAAAGGCTGAGAATTTTCAAAATCATAAATATCCAACTCCTGCATGTTTAACAGTCCTTTCTTTAGTACATCTTTCAGTTTTCACATCTTCTATCAATACTATAGACATTTTGCCTATAAATATCTCTGGCTAGATCATACAGTTCATTACATATATTTTTTATTGTCCTCATTACTGCAATGACAGTATTGTTAACTTTCGGTCAAAACAAACATCCCCTTTCCTCTAATTTCCAGTGTTCAATGAACACTGTGAAATTTCCATGTTTATGGGTCCAAAAGATGTTGGAAATTTCATATAGTTTGATCTAAGATCTACCTCGCTTCTGTTAGATTTTTAAGTGGGAGAGGTTACAGACAGTGGGCTTCTGTTTAGAATGTTCTCAGCCTTGCCTGCTCATTGGAATCACCTTGGCGAGATTTAAAAAATCATAGCACTCAGTTTGCTCCTGTGAGCAATTAGATGAGACCCACTGGAGGTTCAATTTAGATTTCAAAAGCTCTGCTGAGAATTTCAATTTGTGGTCAAGTTTGAGAATCATGACTTTAGGTCATGTATGTAGCTTATTTTCTTGAGAAGGCTATCCAAATGTCACCGTAGCCTTAAGGTATCTGGGATGGTACCCTGATACCCTGGTACTCTAATATTAAAATTTTAGCCTGAAAATTAAAACTTTAACGTTAGAACTCCCATTTTAGAGAGCAGTAATTAATATTCAACTGAGATAAACTCTGGAATGAACTGTTCTGAAAGTAGGAAATTAGAACAGCCATTTCATCGCTCAATGATTAATAATTTCCCTTATACTATCCTCTGGTGCCTATGATTCTAAGGGTTCTCTGGAGGACTGGTGGAAAAATTCACTTTTTTTTTTTTTTTTTTAAAGATTTTCCTTTTTTTTCACCTGTTGAATTTGTGACTTCCTTTGCTGTGTGGGTTTTGTTGTCAATCTTTCCCAGTTTACATTTTTTAGAAAATTATTCTGGTGTGGACTGCTAGTTGACTCCTCTTTTGACTTTCCAGTACTGCTATGGATTTGTTTTTATATTTCTTTTGTCATTACATGATTATGGAAGAGAAGAGAAGTGATGTGTGTTCAGTCAGTTAATACTTACTGAACACTCACTATGAACAGTTTCTTTTCTCAGAGCCCTACATCGATCAGATCATTAACCAAACTTGTAAGGAAGGTGTCATTATTTGTGTTCTCAGCATTCTCCAGAGAAACAGAGCCAATAGAGAAAAGGTTTATTATAAAGAGTTGGCTCATATGACTATGGGGGCTGACAAGTCCCAAGATTTGCTGTTGGCCAGTTGTGTAAGTAACCCAGAACTGATGATCTAGTTCTAGTCTGAGTCTAAAGGCCTGAGAGCTAGGAGAGCCAGCCAAAAGCATGAGTTGCCGTCCAAAAGTCAGCAGGTTTGCGACCCAGGAAAAGCCAATGTTTCAATCTGAGTCCTAAGATCAGAAAAAGCGTTGTCCCAGTTCAAAGGCAGTGAGGCAAGACACCTCTTACCCAGGAGGAGAGTCAACCCTTTTGGTCTACTTGGGCCTTCAAATACTGGACAAGGTCCACCCAACATTAAAGAGGGCAATTTGCTTTATTCAGTCTACCAATTCAAATGTTAATCCTGCTCAAACATACACTCACAGAAGCACAAAATAATATTTGGCCATATAGCTGGGCACCCTGTGTCCCAGGCAAATAGACACATAGAATTAACCACCACATTTAGTCTTAATTTTAGAGGTGAGGAAACCAAGGCACGTAAGGAGTTAGTTAACTCAATGCAAGCGTGTGCAGTCATTGGGTGATGGAGTGATTCAAACCTAGTTAGTCTGGCTCAAGAGTGCCTGCTCTTAACCACTACACAAATCACTGCTCTAAACGTAATGCCTGATGTAATATGCACTGTGACGTAAGCTAAGTTAGAGCAGGGAACTTGGGAGCATGTTGAATGCTTGGAATAACTGCTCTAAGTAAGGAGACAGAGAAAGTTCATTAGGGATAGGGGAAAAGATTGCTCCCAGCAATGAGAACACAGGTGAGGCTGGAGAGCTGGGGTTAATCTTGCCATGTAGCTTTCCAAATCAGAGGTCACAAGGCTGTCCGTATTTCTTGAATGATATGGGACCAGCCTCCCGAGTGGCTCTTTTCTTTGTGGTTCCTTAAAATAGATCTACAGATCTATTTATAATTTAAGGGTTTTATGATTTAAGGGTTCTATTGCCAATACTTAAGAAAGAGGTTGAAAGTATATATATATATATATATATATATATATATACATATATATATATAACCCACTAAAACTGTAGGAAATAAAGAGACTCTGGAACCTTACAGCCTTCTCACAGGCAATTACCCTGTTTCTGACTCTTTCCTGTGTTCGTAACTGGAAGGCCTGATAGTTCTCTGCTCTCATGTTTGGTGTTTGAGTGTGGACCTCGTCAAATCTCTCTCCTTCAGTCCACTGATTTTTTTTTTTTTAATTTTGACCTCTTTTACTGGTTTTATATTTATTTATTTTCATCCATCTTTTATTCTTTGGCTTGTGTGGGCCTCCCATTGCAGTGGATTCTCTCGCTGCAGAGCACCCGCTCTGGATGCATGTGCTCCAGAGCGCTAGCTGGTCATTGGACACACTGGTCCAGCCGCTCTGCGGCATGTGGGATCCTTTCAGGCCAGGGATTTGAATCGGTGCTCCTTGTACTGCAAAGTGGACTCTTTACCCACTGGACCACCAGGAAAGCCCAATCCACTGAACTTTTACGCCAGCAATTAAAAAATATCAGAGGCATAATGTTTTTCCATATAAAACTCTGCATCCTTATATATAAAATGCAGAGGGGTGGCATTTTTAAGGTATACATTTATTGAATAAACTCATAGTTATACCTTGTCTTAATCATTATAGTCAATCAAAAAGGATACTGAATTTATTTTGATGAACACAAAAACTGGAAATCGTGAGAGTGGCTGACATTTGCAGTGTCATACAAGTCTCAGTGTCTAATTTACTTCTGTAATCTGTTTTGGATATACAGTATCAAGAAAATCCTGATTCCAACAGACAAGTAGCTTATCTTGCAATCTCAAGATTCTCTTCGATCAAACCGATCCAAAAGCATTAGGGAGGATTTGTAGGACTTGTTTTATTTCAAAGTCAAATTACCAGCAACAGTGAGCTCACTTCCTTATTGTAAATATAAAAGTCATTTAATAAGTCCACACTTGGAATAAATGCTATATCTATCAATTTTATGATAATAATGAGACAAAAGTTTTCTGATTTTGGTTGTTAAAGCATATTAATTATGACTCAAAACAGGCTGAATAAATGTGTCTCAACCTTGTTCATAGCTATAATAAAGGAACCCAGAGAAGAACCAACCATCTAGCAGACATAAAATTAATGTTTGTTAAATGAATGAACAAACTGAATTTGCCTGGTCTCCCATGGAGTACTGGATTATATATACATTTCTATTTTTACTTTTTGATTTTTTTATTTGTGCATGTTTGAGTTTTAAAAAGATCAGTTCAGAGTTACAGACATCATAATCAACAACTCATTCACAAGCCCTTCAAATATATCCCCAGCGCTGTCAGTAGACAATTTTGTCCAAGGCCTGCATGGAAACCAGTTAATGTGCAGAACAAGTTAACTCATTGGTTGGGTGTCTTCAATATCAGAGTTAGCACAGGGCACATTTGAGATTGTGTTCAGTCTTATTAGAGTTAAAAAATTCATATTAGGGCTTCCCTGGTGGTCCCGTGGGTAAGGACACCACCTTGCAGTGCAAGGGGCGCTGGTTCGATCCTTGGCCTGGGAAGATCCCACGTGCCGCAGAGTGACTGAATCCATGTGTCCAATTACCAAGCCAGAGCTCTGGAGCGCATACTCCCAGAGCCGGTTCTCTGTGACAACAGAGGCCACTATGATGGGAGGCCCACACGGACCAAAGAACAAAGATGGATGAAAATTGAGAAATGAAAGACCAATAGAAGCGGCCCACCTGCCCCCCTCCCTCCCCAACCTGCTCCGACCCCCCAAAACACAAAAACTGGAAATCGTGAGAGTGGCTGACATTTGCAGTGTCATACAAGTCTCAGTGTCTAATTTACTTCTGTAATCTGTTTTGGATATACAGTATCAAGAAAATCCTGATTCCAACAGACAAGTAGCTTATCTTGCAATCTCAAGATTCTCTTCGATCAAACCGATCCAAAAGCATTAGGGAGGATTTGTAGGACTTGTTTTATTTCAAAGTCAAATTACCAGCAACAGTGAGCTCACTTCCTTATTGTAAATATAAAAGTCATTTAATAAGTCCACACTTGGAATAAATGCTATATCTATCAATTTTATGATAATAATGAGACAAAAAGTTTTCTGATTTTGGTTGTTAAAGCATATTAATTATGACTCAAAACAGGCTGAATAAATGTGTCTCAACCTTGTTCATAGCTATAATAAAGGAACCCAGAGAAGAACCAACCATCTAGCAGACATAAAATTAATGTTTGTTAAATGAATGAACAAACTGAATTTGCCTGGTCTCCCATGGAGTACTGGATTATATATACATTTCTATTTTTACTTTTTGATTTTTTTATTTGTGCATGTTTGAGTTTTAAAAAGATCAGTTCAGAGTTACAGACATCATAATCAACAACTCATTCACAAGCCCTTCAAATATATCCCCAGCGCTGTCAGTAGACAATTTTGTCCAAGGCCTGCATGGAAACCAGTTAATGTGCAGAACAAGTTAACTCATTGGTTGGGTGTCTTCAATATCAGAGTTAGCACAGGGCACATTTGAGATTGTGTTCAGTCTTATTAGAGTTAAAAAATTCATATTAGGGCTTCCCTGGTGGTCCCGTGGGTAAGGACACCACCTTGCAGTGCAAGGGGCGCTGGTTCGATCCTTGGCCTGGGAAGATCCCACGTGCCGCAGAGTGACTGAATCCATGTGTCCAATTACCAAGCCAGAGCTCTGGAGCGCATACTCCCAGAGCCGGTTCTCTGTGACAACAGAGGCCACTATGATGGGAGGCCCACACGGACCAAAGAACAAAGATGGATGAAAATTGAGAAATGAAAGACCAATAGAAGCGGCCCACCTGCCCCCCTCCCTCCCCAACCTGCTCCCGACCCCCCAAAAAAATTCATATTATAAATTTGAGTCAGAACATTCGTGGAACCCAAAACATACCACGCAAGTTAGGGTGCCCTTGGTTTCTAAAGAGCACCGATGGAGACCACTCTTGAAGTGTGTGCAGGCCTCTTGTCTGAGAAGGCCCCTCTCTTCTGGCATGTGTAGCTCTGAAGACAGTGAGGACACACAAACGGTGGTTGTGAGCAACCATTCAACTGCCTCCACCTTGATTGGAAGAAATCACCCACAGCTTCCTGAAAACATTACTGTTTCATGACTGATTTCTTTTTAAAACTCCTCTCTAAGTGCCAGGCACTGTTTCCATAGCTTTTTATTTATTTACACACTCATTCAGGGCTTCCCATGTGGCTCAGTAGAAAAGAATCTTCCTACAATACAAGATCTGCAGGATCCCCAATGTGCAGGATCACATACAATCCCTGGATTGGGAAGATCCCCTGGAGGAGGGCACGGCAACCCACTGCAGTAATCTTGCCTGGAGAATCCCATGGACAGAAGAGCCTGGTGGGTCACAATCCATGGGCTTGCAAAGAGTCGAACACAACTGAAGTGATTTAGCATGCATGGGCTCGCTCATGTAGTTCCTGAAACAACTTTGTGTAATAGGTATTATCATTATCATTCCCATTTTACAGTTTTAAGGGACAAAGATAATAGAAAACACATAGCTGGGCAGTGACAGAGCAGGGGTTGGCCCTGTGTGGACTTCTTCCAAAGCCTGTACACAGAACCATGAGCCCACACTGACAGATGACGGAGCTTCTTGGAAGCAACTTGTTGGGCTTAAGAGGAGAAATCTGTGGGACTCTGCCAGCATTCTAGAGGTTAAGACTTTTTGCTTCCAATGCAGGGGACGTGGGTTTGATTCCTGGTGGCGGAACTAAGATCCCTCAGGCCATGCCCCCCTACCCCAAAAAAGGAGAAACTCTCAGCCTCACATTGACTTTCACATTATTTCTTTATTTTCACTTCAGTAATAATAATCATAATAAGAATGCATTTAAATATATTGAGTGAAAACAATGTTGGGTAAATTCAGGGCTGTGTTTGCTATTTCAGGACAATTGGATATAGAAATTGATGAAAACAGCTGTCATGTCAATCTCAAATGCCGGTTCTAATGAGATGTTACTTAAAAATTCTCTAAAGGTATTCTGTTTACTTGAGGGAAGCATTCATATTAAAGGTTTTATTTAATGAAGAAAATTAACTACAAAGTAATGCACTCTTGTGACATAAATGTGACTACTGAGTTCTTACAACAACTTTTTCTTTTTCCTTTCCTTTTCTTTTTGTCCGCTTCTATTGATCCTTCATTCATTCATTTTCATCCATCTTTTGCCCTTTGGCCTGTGTGGGCCTCCCATCGCAGTGACTTCTCTTGCTACAGAGCACGGCTCTGGGCGCATGCGCTCCAGAGCTCCAGCTGGGTAGTTGGACACATCAGTCCAGCAGCTCCGTGCCACGTGGGATCCTCCCAGGACAGGGATCAAAGTGGCGCCCCTTGCACTGCACTGGATTGGACCACCAGGGAAGCCCCTTACAACAGTTTTTGCTTTTGTTTTAAGTTATAGCTATACTTTTTAAAAAATTATAAAACCATTCTTTTGAAATCAGTGGGTTACAGTGATAGCAAAATACTGTGAGTGTGGCACAGTAGCTCTAATGTGACAATTACATTCCCTGCATTCTGAACCAATATTTCAGTTACCTCATATCCTTTCTATGAGGCTTCCCGGATGAAGCTAGTGATGAAGAGCTCCATGCAGGAGATTCTAAGAGATAGTTCATCCCTGTGTGGACTTCTTCCAAAGCCTGTACACAGAACCATGAGCCCACACTGACAGATGACGGAGCTTCTTGGAAGCAACTTGTTGGGCTTAAGAGGAGAAATCTGTGGGACTCTGCCAGCATTCTAGAGGTTAAGACTTTTTGCTTCCAATGCAGGGGACGTGGGTTTGATTCCTGGTGGCGGAACTAAGATCCCTCAGGCCATGCCCCCCTACCCCAAAAAAGGAGAAACTCTCAGCCTCACATTGACTTTCACATTATTTCTTTATTTTCACTTCAGTAATAATAATCATAATAAGAATGCATTTAAATATATTGAGTGAAAACAATGTTGGGTAAATTCAGGGCTGTGTTTGCTATTTCAGGACAATTGGATATAGAAATTGATGAAAACAGCTGTCATGTCAATCTCAAATGCCGGTTCTAATGAGATGTTACTTAAAAATTCTCTAAAGGTATTCTGTTTACTTGAGGGAAGCATTCATATTAAAGGTTTTATTTAATGAAGAAAATTAACTACAAAGTAATGCACTCTTGTGACATAAATGTGACTACTGAGTTCTTACAACAACTTTTTCTTTTTCCTTTCCTTTTCTTTTTGTCCGCTTCTATTGATCCTTCATTCATTCATTTTCATCCATCTTTTGCCCTTTGGCCTGTGTGGGCCTCCCATCGCAGTGACTTCTCTTGCTACAGAGCACGGCTCTGGGCGCATGCGCTCCAGAGCTCCAGCTGGGTAGTTGGACACATCAGTCCAGCAGCTCCGTGCCACGTGGGATCCTCCCAGGACAGGGATCAAAGTGGCGCCCCTTGCACTGCACTGGATTGGACCACCAGGGAAGCCCCTTACAACAGTTTTTGCTTTTGTTTTAAGTTATAGCTATACTTTTTAAAAAATTATAAAACCATTCTTTTGAAATCAGTGGGTTACAGTGATAGCAAAATACTGTGAGTGTGGCACAGTAGCTCTAATGTGACAATTACATTCCCTGCATTCTGAACCAATATTTCAGTTACCTCATATCCTTTCTATGAGGCTTCCCAGATGAAGCTAGTGATGAAGAGCTCCCCTGACAATGCAGGAGATTCTAAGAGATGCAGGTTTCATCCTTGGGTCAGGACGATCCCCTAGAGAAGGAAATGGCAACCCACTCCATATACAAGTTAGTCATAATCTTTAATGCTCAAAATCCTGACTCATATAACACTTAGGGAGGGGTTGATGCTAAGGGATTGGAGACAACATTTTTGTTTTTAATTTTGGCCTCTTTTATAGGTTACTTATTTACTTATTTCCATCCATCTTTATTCTTTGGCCTGTGTGGGCCTCCCATTGCAGTGGCCTCTTTCTTTGCAGAGTACAAGCTTGGGTGCATAAGCTCCAGAGCACTGGCTCATAATTGGACAGCCACTCCACTGTACGTGGGATCTTCCTGGACCAGAGATCTAATGGGTGCCCCTGCACTGCAAGGTGGACTCTTTACCCACTGGACCACCAGGGAAGCCCTGGAGACAGTTTTTTTGATGTAAACTGTTTGGAAGCCTTTGTTCATACAATGTGGCTTGAAACAATTTGGCCTTTAGTGGTGCGAGGGTATACCTGAGCACTGAGTCTTATTATTCCACTTGTAAAATGATTCTGGAATGCGATTTTGGTATTTTTAAGGTTATGGGTTAACACAAAAATTAGAAAATCATGTAGAGATTTGGGAAAATACTGGGAATAAACATCCAGGGACAGTTCCACACCTAGACATTCTAAGATTCTGGTTTGAGAAGCACACACATTATACAGTTCCCTTGAGTCTTAGCTTTCTGAACGATGGACTGACCCAGCTTGACAGAAAGAGATGAGAAAAAGCTTGTGTATCTACTTATGATACATCCGTCTCCTTTACTGGGAGAGCAGCAGCAGTGAGTTTCACCCTCTGATAAGGAAGCCGGGAGGAGCACTAGGTGAGTCAGACAGGAGCTGGGAGACGAAGGCTGGCAGCGTCTCCAGGGTGCATCTGATGGACCCACATGTTAAAGGATGATATTAGCTCTGCAGGTGCATAGACGAGAGGGGTGTCTTCACTTACCGCCCCAAATCAAAGAACAGATGGATTACCTCATA
The DNA here is from genome assembly GCA_022376925.1 of Tragulus kanchil. NCBI lineage: Eukaryota > Metazoa > Chordata > Mammalia > Artiodactyla > Tragulidae > Tragulus > Tragulus kanchil. Next base: position 29,428,039 of record JAIOJX010000024.1, read on the forward strand.
TCCTTTCTATGAGGCTTCCCAGATGAAGCTAGTGATGAAGAGCTCCCTGACAATGCAGGAGATTCTAAGAGATGCAGGTTTCATCCTTGGGTCAGGACGATCCCCTAGAGAAGGAAATGGCAACCCACTCCATATACAAGTTAGTCATAATCTTTAATGCTCAAAATCCTGACTCATATAACACTTAGGGAGGGGTTGATGCTAAGGGATTGGAGACAACATTTTTGTTTTTAATTTTGGCCTCTTTTATAGGTTACTTATTTACTTATTTCCATCCATCTTTATTCTTTGGCCTGTGTGGGCCTCCCATTGCAGTGGCCTCTTTCTTTGCAGAGTACAAGCTTGGGTGCATAAGCTCCAGAGCACTGGCTCATAATTGGACAGCCACTCCACTGTACGTGGGATCTTCCTGGACCAGAGATCTAATGGGTGCCCCTGCACTGCAAGGTGGACTCTTTACCCACTGGACCACCAGGAAGCCCTGGAGACAGTTTTTTTGATGTAAACTGTTTGGAAGCCTTTGTTCATACAATGTGGCTTGAAACAATTTGGCCTTTAGTGGTGCGAGGGTATACCTGAGCACTGAGTCTTATTATTCCACTTGTAAAATGATTCTGGAATGCGATTTTGGTATTTTTAAGGTTATGGGTTAACACAAAAATTAGAAAATCATGTAGAGATTTGGGAAAATACTGGGAATAAACATCCAGGGACAGTTCCACACCTAGACATTCTAAGATTCTGGTTTGAGAAGCACACACATTATACAGTTCCCTTGAGTCTTAGCTTTCTGAACGATGGACTGACCCAGCTTGACAGAAAGAGATGAGAAAAAGCTTGTGTATCTACTTATGATACATCCGTCTCCTTTACTGGGAGAGCAGCAGCAGTGAGTTTCACCCTCTGATAAGGAAGCCGGGAGGAGCACTAGGTGAGTCAGACAGGAGCTGGGAGACGAAGGCTGGCAGCGTCTCCAGGGTGCATCTGATGGACCCACATGTTAAAGGATGATATTAGCTCTGCAGGTGCATAGACGAGAGGGGTGTCTTCACTTACCGCCCCCAAATCAAAGAACAGATGGAGTTTTGTCTGGAAGAGGCAGCAGAGAGGCATCTGAACTTTATTATGTGTATTTTTTTAATCAATATTTTTCCTAGCTGAGCAGGAAGTGGTCCTTCTGTTTGATCACCTGGGAGGCCCTCATTAACGTGCACTCAGCTCCACACACTCCTCGGTGGTATCTCTGATTAAAGTCAGCTGTTGTTTATGCCTCCCTCAGTCACGTGGCTTGCTTACACCTGCGCGTTGCTCCTGGCTTCCTCAGCTCAAAGTTGGCTGCGCCACCCTGAAGACCCTGTAAACCAAACTGAGCCAGAATGCAAGGAAAAACATTCCTACCTCTTCCAACTCCCAGGAGACTCCTAGTTGCCACTGCAGCCTGGTCTCTGGCTTCACGGATCTTCTGGCTTCAGGACTGCCCTCCCCATGCCTGGCTTCTGGCCTCTGCCGTCTCATCCAGTCTTCACTCTGGCAGGTACCTTCAACTTCACGTCTTCCTTCCTCTGGCAGAAAATTACCACCTCTGTCACTCTGTGGTTTCCTAAAGCACATCTTCCACGTTTTTCGTCATGCTATGCCTCTGCTGGAACATTCTTTCCTCTCGTTTCTATTTGACCAACACGGCTTGAAGAAGCCTACCTACTGTCTCTCCTTCCCACTTCAAGGCTGTGTCGGGTGTCTCTATTTCACATTCCTGTAATCTCACATTCTGTTATAATCATCTTAGATGCCTGTCCCTCAGCATCCAGCACAGTGCCTGGCATGTCGTAGCAAGTACCTAATATGTGTTTGTTGAATGAGTGAATAAATGAATGAATGGATTAATACAAAGCTTGTGGACATTTGGGTGAGAGGGGAGTGGGTCAGAGATATGGAAAGAGTAACATGGAAACTGACATTACTGTATGGAAAGAAACAACCACTGTGAATGTGCTGTAAGACTAAGAGGACTTACACAGGGGCTATGCAGTAACCTAGAGTGTGGGATGTGGAGGGAGATGGGAGAGAAGTTCAGTGGGAGGGGTCAAGTGCGTATCTATGACTGAATCAGGTTTATGTATAGCAGTAAACAACAAAACTCTGTAAAAAGAAAAGAAAAAAGAAAAAAATCTGCCTTGGCCTTGGAGGTCTCCCTTCCTGGCCATATCGAGGTCTCAGACCAGGCATGGAGAATCCGCCTCTTTCTAGTCTATTCCATCATCTTCTCTCTATCAAGCACGCAGGTCCACTTAACATTCATAGGAAATACCCTGATTTGTTTCTCTTGGCTCTCCTGTAACTCCATACATTTGAATAATGATGCTACTGCTGATGAAAATAACTACAAAAATAACCCCACCAATTATGTAACATTACATATTTTAAATAGTTTTAGTGTGAATTATCTTATTTACCGTCACAGGTTTTTAAAACGCCTATTTAATTTAAATAAGTGGGAAATTATTATTCTGCTTCACAGAGCAGGAATCATTCGAGGTCCAGGGAGGTTAAAGTGAGTATTCCAGTTCATATTGGAAGCCATATTTTATGGTTCCTTACTTTGGTTTTATTTCATTTTTTTCATTTTTTTAAAAAATTATTTGTTTAATTAGAAGATAAGTGCACATCTCCCGGAAAAACCCGTCCTGTGGTTTCCTAAAGCACATCTTCCACGTTTTCGTCATGCTATGCCTCTGCTGGAACATTCTTTCCTCTCGTTTCTATTTGACCAACACGGCTTGAAGAAGCCTACCTACTGTCTCTCCTTCCCACTTCAAGGCTGTGTCGGGTGTCTCTATTTCACATTCCTGTAATCTCACATTCTGTTATAATCATCTTAGATGCCTGTCCCTCAGCATCCAGCACAGTGCCTGGCATGTCGTAGCAAGTACCTAATATGTGTTTGTTGAATGAGTGAATAAATGAATGAATGGATTAATACAAAGCTTGTGGACATTTGGGTGAGAGGGGAGTGGGTCAGAGATATGGAAAGAGTAACATGGAAACTGACATTACTGTATGGAAAGAAACAACCACTGTGAATGTGCTGTAAGACTAAGAGGACTTACACAGGGGCTATGCAGTAACCTAGAGTGTGGGATGTGGAGGGAGATGGGAGAGAAGTTCAGTGGGAGGGGTCAAGTGCGTATCTATGACTGAATCAGGTTTATGTATAGCAGTAAACAACAAAACTCTGTAAAAAGAAAAGAAAAAAGAAAAAAATCTGCCTTGGCCTTGGAGGTCTCCCTTCCTGGCCATATCGAGGTCTCAGACCAGGCATGGAGAATCCGCCTCTTTCTAGTCTATTCCATCATCTTCTCTCTATCAAGCACGCAGGTCCACTTAACATTCATAGGAAATACCCTGATTTGTTTCTCTTGGCTCTCCTGTAACTCCATACATTTGAATAATGATGCTACTGCTGATGAAAATAACTACAAAAATAACCCCACCAATTATGTAACATTACATATTTTAAATAGTTTTAGTGTGAATTATCTTATTTACCGTCACAGGTTTTTAAAACGCCTATTTAATTTAAATAAGTGGGAAATTATTATTCTGCTTCACAGAGCAGGAATCATTCGAGGTCCAGGGAGGTTAAAGTGAGTATTCCAGTTCATATTGGAAGCCATATTTTATGGTTCCTTACTTTGGTTTTATTTCATTTTTTTCATTTTTTTAAAAAATTATTTGTTTAATTAGAAGATAAGTGCTTTACAACGTTATGTTGGTTTCTGCTGTACAAAAGGACAGCAGAAATGTGTGCAACATGAATCAGCTATAGCAAAGGAGTCACATTGACAAATTGTAGATAGGATTTTAGCTTTCTGTCACCTAATGTGACTTAGTTATTTGCATTATTTCTATCAGAGGGATTCCAACTATTTCAAATATGAAGATTACTTAAAATATGGGTATATCTATTCTTTTTCAAATTCTTTCCCATTTAGGTTATTTCAGAATACTGAGCAGAGTTCCCTCTGCTGCACAGTGGGCCCTTGTAGGTGATCTATTCCAAACATAGCAGTGTACATGCCAATGTGTACATGTGTACATGTCAGTCCTAAGCTTCCAGTCTATTTCTCACCCCCGTATTTCCCTCTGGTAAGTTTCTTTTCTAAAGTCTGTGAATTTTTGTTTCTGTTTTGTAAATAAGTTTATTTGTACCATTTTTTTTTTTTTTAGATTTTGCATGTAAGTGACATCATATGATATTTGTCTTTCTCTGACTTATTTTGCTTAGTGTAATCGTCTCCAGATTGATCCATGTTGCTGCAAATGGCATTATGTCATCCTTTTAAATGGCTGAGTGATATTTCATTGTATGCACATTCCACATCTTACAAAGGCCACTTTTATCAGCCTAAAAACGTCTTTATAATGGAAAATTTGGCACATGGCAAAGTAGAAAGAAAAAAATAAGGAAATTCTATTTTTGTGTGTGTGCATTACCCAGCTTGCTAACATTTACCAGGATGGTTTAATCTATCCAACTGTCCTCTTCTCTTTTTTTTTTTTTTTTAACATAATTAAACACCAAAACCATGATCTCATCTAACAAAATTAACAATAATCCCATAACATAATCTAGCGCCCAGACTGCGATTAAATATCCATTGTTATCTCAAAAATTTTCCTTTTCTATTTGTTTCAGAATCCAGTCAAGATTCATACATTGCATTTGATTGACACCCTTTAAACCTGTAACATTTCTCCTATTTTTTTTTTTTATTATGCTATTTATTTGTTGAGAAAACCAGGTCATTTCTCTACTAGATGTACTAAGACAGGAGAGAAAGTAGAATTATTTGAAATGCTCAATTAAAACCATAAAAGGCACATAAAAAGTGGAAGACAAAAATACAAAGAGAAAAATCCAACAAAGGCAACAAATAGAAAATGGTAACAGATATGGAATTTATATTAATAATCAGTTTGAACATCAGTGGCCTAAATGCACAATTGAAAAACAGAAATTGTTAGAGTGGGTCAAAAAGAAAGACCCCACTACATATTGTCTATAAGAAATCCACTTTAGGGCTTCCCTGGTGGTCCAGTGGATAAAGAGTCTGCCTTGCAGTGCAAGGGGCACCGGTTCAATCCCTGGCCCAGGAAGATCCCGCATGCCGCAAAGTGGCTGGAACAGTGTCTCCAATTATGAGTCAGTGCTCTGGAGGACATGTGCTCAGAGCCGCTGCTCTACAATGAGAGAGGCCGCTGCCATGGGAGGCCCACACAGGTCGAAGAATAAAGATGGATGAAAATAAATAAAGAACCAATAAAAAGGCCAAAAAAAAAAATTAAAAAAAAAATAAAAGAAATCCACTTTATGTATAATGACACATGTAGGATGAAAGGACTTCCCTGGTGGTCAAGTGGTGAAGAATCTGTCTTCAAATGCAGAGGACGTGAGTTCGATCCCTGGTTGAGGAGCTAAGATCCCTCGTGCTGTGGGGAAACTAAGCCTGTGTGCCACAACTAGAGAGAAGCCTATGTGCACAGTGGAGAGGCCTTCATACCACAACTGAGACCCAACGCAGCCAAATGAATAAATATTTAAAGAAAAGTAAATGGATGAAGAAAGATACATCACGCTCACATGGTTTTCTGGGGGAGAAAAAAAAAACTGTCAAGAAACAACTAGAATAGCAATAAAGCTCTGAGTTTACCCTTGGATTTATATCTCTCCAACAAAGGTTACTGGAAGACTGACCGACATGGGAGCTTTAAGCCGAGGAGTCTGAGAATCTTTGGAAAGGAGGAGACAGGATACAACCAATACTTGGATCAACTAGGCAACAGCATAGAGTGTTCCTGCAAACTTCCACCCAACATCTACGAAACAAAATAGATTTCCAGAGCCATAGGCGATTGTCCTTTAATTTGGATATCTTACTTTTTTTGTCTTAGCGTGTTCTTCTTTCCTCTTAACTAGTTTAAAAATCCACTCACAGTTACTTTTTAATCCTTAACTCTGATGCCCACAGGCTCCTGTTTTTCATACAGCTATTTGCATTTTATAGTCTAATATCTGGCTCAGGATTTGGCTAAAACATATAATAAAACCAACAGCTGGCTTTATACTCATTTTTCTTTGGTTACCATCCATCTTTCTTCAGTACCACTCCTTTGTAAAGAATCACTTGGTTTTCTCAATCAGTTTTTGACTTTTTAGATGGCACACATTAAAAACAGTCAATGAACTATACATCTAAGACTGCCTTGGAAGGAAATTCCTATTTTCATGGAAGCAAGACCTGGGAAACTTCTATGGGAACTGGCTTATGTAACTGAGTATTCCCAGAAGCCATCATTGGAAGGGGACTATGAAACACATGGGCCAGGGTACTGTGAGCATTTGGGAGCTGGCTTTCTTTTGAAGACCTTTCCAGAAAGCCTCATGACTTAAGCCCAAGTTCTCTCTTTTTTCTTTCAGATCAACCTAATGATCTCTTTTCTGTAAATTGTGTTGGCTCATGCAAATTACTCTTGTCAAGTACTGCCAAAACAGGATTCAACAACTTCATAGGGATATTTTGGCTGATTACTGATCATTGGGAGGCTCCCAATAGCTAAGATTGAATTTATAGCCAAAACTCCTACAACTCACAAGCCAGGTGGGGATTTGTTATCCTGAAAAACTGTTGCCTGCCTTCCAATAGTCTCTGATATCACCCATAATTTGTTTCTGCTCATCCATTTTCCTTCTTGGAAAAAGAGGTTTTGAGATAATTCAGAAAACTGAGCCTTGGCTTGATATCCCAAATCTTAATCATTAAGAAAATTCTGAACCATTTTTCTTCTAGTCTCTCATGTCTAAGTAAAGGCCCTCAAATTCTGGAAATCTTTGGAAAGGAGGAGACAGGATACAACCAATACTTGGATCAACTAGGCAACAGCATAGAGTGTTCCTGCAAACTTCCACCCAACATCTACGAAACAAAATAGATTTCCAGAGCCATAGGCGATTGTCCTTTAATTTGGATATCTTACTTTTTTTGTCTTAGCGTGTTCTTCTTTCCTCTTAACTAGTTTAAAAATCCACTCACAGTTACTTTTTAATCCTTAACTCTGATGCCCACAGGCTCCTGTTTTTCATACAGCTATTTGCATTTTATAGTCTAATATCTGGCTCAGGATTTGGCTAAAACATATAATAAAACCAACAGCTGGCTTTATACTCATTTTTCTTTGGTTACCATCCATCTTTCTTCAGTACCACTCCTTTGTAAAGAATCACTTGGTTTTCTCAATCAGTTTTTGACTTTTTAGATGGCACACATTAAAAACAGTCAATGAACTATACATCTAAGACTGCCTTGGAAGGAAATTCCTATTTTCATGGAAGCAAGACCTGGGAAACTTCTATGGGAACTGGCTTATGTAACTGAGTATTCCCAGAAGCCATCATTGGAAGGGGACTATGAAACACATGGGCCAGGGTACTGTGAGCATTTGGGAGCTGGCTTTCTTTTGAAGACCTTTCCAGAAAGCCTCATGACTTAAGCCCAAGTTCTCTCTTTTTTCTTTCAGATCAACCTAATGATCTCTTTTCTGTAAATTGTGTTGGCTCATGCAAATTACTCTTGTCAAGTACTGCCAAAACAGGATTCAACAACTTCATAGGGATATTTTGGCTGATTACTGATCATTGGGAGGCTCCCAATAGCTAAGATTGAATTTATAGCCAAAACTCCTACAACTCACAAGCCAGGTGGGGATTTGTTATCCTGAAAAACTGTTGCCTGCCTTCCAATAGTCTCTGATATCACCCATAATTTGTTTCTGCTCATCCATTTTCCTTCTTGGAAAAAGAGGTTTTGAGATAATTCAGAAAACTGAGCCTTGGCTTGATATCCCAAATCTTAATCATTAAGAAAATTCTGAACCATTTCCTTTTTTCTTCTAGCCTCATTACTTCATGTCTTAAGTAAAGGCCCTCAAATTCTGGAAATTTCTATTTATTATAATCCATTCATTGTCGGTGGAGCTGCATAATATACTAAGGCCACAGAAGTCCTGACTCAAGAAGGTTATAAGTTTGGACAGATGGTAACTCACAACAGAGAAGGCCCAGATGTAATATTGGCCTTTCAAGGTGGAACATGGGCTATCTCAGGAGGAGAATGTTCTATTTAAGTTTCTAGAGATCTGAGAAGCAAGCATAAAAAATAAGAAAATGGGTAATTGAACGAAGACACGGTTCTGTAAGCTATTCCTTCTGGAACGGAATCTTTTCTGTGGGACGTACTTCACTCCTCACTTAGGAATGGATTGCAAACGCTGATCAGAATTCCTTTCTTTGCATCAGTCAGGTTGATTTGAGCAGTTGCAGTGCTCAAATACTGATGTGCACTTGCTGTTCCATCAAAAGACCCGAAGATGATCAGCCAGCAAAAAGTAGTGGATCAGTTTTCCCACACCACTGCTGTAACAAATCATCACTCACTCCGCAGGTCAAAACAACATACTGTGTCAGTTCTATAGGTTGGACACCTGGGCTCCTCTGAGGGTTTCTCCTGCTCAATTTTCAAAAGGTTGAAATCAAGGTGCTGGCTGACTGGGCTCATATGGAAAGGCGGAAGAATTTGCTTCCCAGACCATTCAGGTTGTTGCCAGTGATCTAATTCCTTACAGCTATTAAACCAGAAAGTCTTGTTTCCTTGCTGGATGTCCCCAAGGGCTACCCTGAGCTCCTGTGGGTGGGTGTCTCTTTGGTCCTTGTACACGGGCCCTTCCATCTCTGAGTCAGCACAGGCACGTCAGATCCTTTTCCCTCTTGTAATCTTTCTTACTACTTCCTAGACTGTTGCATCTCTTCTGCTTCCAGCTGGAGAGAGTATTTAACTTTTTAGGGCTCTCGTGATTAGACAGGACCCACCAAATAATCCCTGAGAATCCTCCTACTTTAATATCAGTCACCTTACTTATAGTTGCAAGTTTCCCTCCCCATGTGATATGAAGTACAGGTTCCAGGAACTAGGGGGATTCAGTTAAGAGTTCAAGTTGTGAGGCTGAGGGTTTTAGGTTGAGACCTGAGAACTTCCTAGAATTCTTGAGGATGTGATAGGTGGTATTTATCGTTTCCCTTTCTTTCTCTTATCATTTTTAAAAATTTTCTTCCTTTTATTTTCTTTCTTAAATTTTTTTTTTTTTTTTTTGCATTTACTCTGACTCAAAGAATGGATCAATTTTCTGAATCTCTGAGTCAACACTTGTACACTCCAATCACAAAGTAGAAACACTGATCATTAAAAAGGAGAGAATGACCAAAAAAAGAAAAAAGCAGGAAGCAGGGAGGAAGCAAAGTCACTACAACAGAAGAAAAGACTGCAGACAGAGCAGTAATGGATAGTTGGATGATGCCGCTTAGTTCCCCCAGCCCCTCCAGGTATCCACAGCCTCAGACTTTTGTATAGTGTGCTTGGGCTGCCATAAAAAAGGATCACAGGCCAGGCGGCTTAAACAACAAAAATTCATTGCCTCACATTTCTGGCAGTTAGAAGTCTGAGGTCGATGGGTCAGCAGGGTTGTTTTTGTGTGGATCCTTTCTCCTGTGCTTGTAGATGGCTGTCTTCTCCCTGAGTCTCCACGTAGTCTTCTCTCTGTACACAGATGCATGCTTAGTCGCTCAGTCATGTCTGACTCTTTTTGACCCCGGGGACTGTCACCCACCAGGCTCCTCTGTCCATGGGATTTCCCAGGCAAAAATCCAGGAGTGGGTTGCCATTTCTTCCTCTCGGGGATCTTCCTCTAGAAGGAAGAACCCATGTCTCCTGCATTGCAGGAGGATTCTTTACCCTCTGAGCCATCCAGATTCTCACTTCTTATCAGTATACCAGCCACTGTGTTAGGTCCCACTTCATGTTCTGAGGTTCTAGGTATTAGAACTTCAACTGGTAAATTTTGGAAGGACACAACTCAGCCTGTCCCAGCCCCGAAGCTTCAGGATCTCTAGACTTCTGCTTCCTTTGCCTTCTTCCTTCCTCCTTTCTGGGCTATTTATTCTGTCATGGAGGAGTGAGGAAGAGGGCATGCAGAGCCAATTACATTAGGAGGCTGGCTCCAGCAGGCAGTGGTCACGCTGTGGATGCCCCGTCAGCTTCTCCCACCCAAGGCAGGTCCCGACAAGCAAGGCCCCACAGCCCTGCCTCAGTCCCGGTGAGCAGAACAGCCACTGTGACCAGAATCTCACCCCAAGGAAAGATGAAGGAGATGGGTTTCTTTGGTGATGAACCAGTAGGGAAATGAGTTTCTTCTTCTCTGGGGGGTAGTCATGAGTCCACGAGCAGAAGTTAAGCTTCTAACCATCCCTGCTACCCTCACACACACCCCCATCTGCCTTCTGCTCCCAGATCTGAACATTCTGGAAAGAAACCTCCATTTCTTTTTTTTTTTTTTTAATTTTTATTTTACTTTCTACTTTTACAGAGTTTTGTTGTTTATAGATACGTATGATCTCAGATTAGTCATATGCACATCCCCCCACCCTACCCCTCCAGGCTGTTGCACAGCGCCCCTGCAAGATCCCTTTTCTCACAGTGCAATAACAATAGTTATTTTTTTCACATATGATAGTACAGGTTTCATGATGCTTCCTTTACGCCTCCCACCCACTGTTCATTCCCCACAATGAGAAACCTCCATTTCTAAGTCCTCGGAAGTGAAGACAAGCTCTTAGCTCCATCCCCTCCTCTGACACAGTGACCAGCTTTGAAGCATGCCGACCAGGGCAGACTGGCTGCGGATGGCTCATTTGAAATCAATCTTCGCTTCTTCTGGGTCTCTCTGTAGTGTCAACTCTCTAAGCCCACACTGACTCTATTGTATGAAAACCCAACGCCTTGTCCACTTCCAAGGACTCCCTTTTTTTCTGACTTGGCTTTATTCATCTGACATTTCCTGGCTGTGGAGTTTTCTTGGTTGTTGTTAATCATGGTGAGGGAGTCAGGTGGTTCCTTCATGGGAAGGAACGTTCCAAGAGGTCAGGGTCTTTGTTATAGTTACTGCCCTATCCCTTCAAAATACCTGGGACGTAGTAGTCAGAAATGCTTCCAGAATGAATGAACTAACAACACTGAGACATTTATTCAGGTTATTATTTCAGCTAACCCTATGGACAGGTAGATTTTAAAAGTTACTTTGTATATCAAGTCATTTCTAGACAAGGCGAAAATGAAAGCTAAATGAAACTCCAGGTTCTATTGAGAGTTACCATGTTCACCTCTTCATGCCTTCTAGGATGTCGTCCACAGGTCCAGACAAGCAAGGCCCCACAGCCCTGCCTCAGTCCCGGTGAGCAGAACAGCCACTGTGACCAGAATCTCACCCCAAGGAAAGATGAAGGAGATGGGTTTCTTTGGTGATGAACCAGTAGGGAAATGAGTTTCTTCTTCTCTGGGGGGTAGTCATGAGTCCACGAGCAGAAGTTAAGCTTCTAACCATCCCTGCTACCCTCACACACACCCCCATCTGCCTTCTGCTCCCAGATCTGAACATTCTGGAAAGAAACCTCCATTTCTTTTTTTTTTTTTTTAATTTTTATTTTACTTTCTACTTTTACAGAGTTTTGTTGTTTATAGATACGTATGATCTCAGATTAGTCATATGCACATCCCCCCACCCTACCCCTCCAGGCTGTTGCACAGCGCCCCTGCAAGATCCCCTTTTCTCACAGTGCAATAACAATAGTTATTTTTTTCACATATGATAGTACAGGTTTCATGATGCTTCCTTTACGCCTCCCACCCACTGTTCATTCCCCACAATGAGAAACCTCCATTTCTAAGTCCTCGGAAGTGAAGACAAGCTCTTAGCTCCATCCCCTCCTCTGACACAGTGACCAGCTTTGAAGCATGCCGACCAGGGCAGACTGGCTGCGGATGGCTCATTTGAAATCAATCTTCGCTTCTTCTGGGTCTCTCTGTAGTGTCAACTCTCTAAGCCCACACTGACTCTATTGTATGAAAACCCAACGCCTTGTCCACTTCCAAGGACTCCCTTTTTTTCTGACTTGGCTTTATTCATCTGACATTTCCTGGCTGTGGAGTTTTCTTGGTTGTTGTTAATCATGGTGAGGGAGTCAGGTGGTTCCTTCATGGGAAGGAACGTTCCAAGAGGTCAGGGTCTTTGTTATAGTTACTGCCCTATCCCTTCAAAATACCTGGGACGTAGTAGTCAGAAATGCTTCCAGAATGAATGAACTAACAACACTGAGACATTTATTCAGGTTATTATTTCAGCTAACCCTATGGACAGGTAGATTTTAAAAGTTACTTTGTATATCAAGTCATTTCTAGACAAGGCGAAAATGAAAGCTAAATGAAACTCCAGGTTCTATTGAGAGTTACCATGTTCACCTCTTCATGCCTTCTAGGGGAATCTGTGTCCGTCCACAGGATCCAGCAGAGGAGAGCCAGCCTACCAGGTAGGTGGTCAGATTTCCTGGCAAAAGGGAGGTTTATTCCATGCCTCAGGCTCTGTGTGAAAAAGCATCCTCCCGGAGACAGAGAGGCGGGCAAGAGGCCAGAATCTTAACAGAGGTTCAGGGGAGGGAGTCGCTTGTCAGAGTCCACAGATGTGGGGAATTTCAAGATCAACAATGATGCCCCCTCTTCATGGTGAGTTAGGACTACTGAACTGGGAAGGTGGGTTGGCTGAGGTGCTGGCTGGGTTCAAGATTGCAGCTGCTGGAAGCCTGGAGGCTGAGCAGTGAGTGACGGAGAGTCAAGTGGAGGATAATGCAAGGGTTCCAGAGCAGGAGGAATCTGAGAAGGGCTCAGGGACGTGGGGGTGGGGGTTGGGGGAGAAGTCTGATTGGGATGGAGGCAGAGGGCAGGGGAGTCTCACAGGTGAGGGGGTGATTGAAACAGGGCGAGGCAGTGAGCCTCAGGTGGGGGAAAAAACCCTTTGGATTGACCCTTTGGATTTGGAAAAAACCCTTTGGAAAAAAACCCTTTGGATTGACTGCCCCACTGTGGTTATGCAACCTAACAATGCACTCTTGAGAATGAGATGCGTTATAAATAATTTATTTTAGGAATTGGTTATGCAAGAGTCGATCTTAAAGAGAGTTAAAGCATTTCGCTGAAAAGTGGTTCGTTTAATGACAATGTATAGCTGCGTTTTCAATGAGCAGAAAAAAAAAAATCAATGGGACAGAAATGAACTATTTTCCATTCATTGATTTCGTTGCCCTTCAGAGCCACATCCACTCACTCAGTTACTTTTTACACTTTTTAGGGCTGCTCATGGGGAGTCCTGTGAGCACGGAGGACACGTCAGAAATACGAGGGCCAGGACTTCTCCCCAGGAAAGGCTCCAGCGGCTCACCAGGCAAGTGGGTGCATGGCCACAGGCCCACTGCTCTGCCCTTGTGAGCAGGAGACACACATGTGTGAAACTGGCTCCTGCAGCAGCTCTGGCTTTGCTGCTGCTACTGTTGCTCTGTCTCACTCTCTTCTCCTAAGTCTCTCCTGTTCATGTTTCTGCCCTCACACCCAGGCTCTGGCTGGCCCTGGGTGGCTGTGGGGGGCAATGCAGTCCCTGCTCCCTGCTCTCAGCTGGTCCCCACTGTACTCCTTGGCAACCTTTCCTCTTTTGCAAGCAGGCTTCCTCCACAAGGTTATTGGTGACGGTTCCAAGCTTTTCTCATTCTTTTTTTTTTTTTTGCCTCTAAGTCACTGTTTATTTTCATCCATCTTTATTCTTCGGCCTCTGTGGGCCTCCCATTACAGTGGCCTTTCTTGTTGCAGAGCACTGGCTCTGGGCGCATGCTCTCCAGAGTGCTGGCTCATAATTAGACACACCGGGCCAGCCGCTCCGCAGCACATGGGATCTTTCCAGGCCAGGGATTGAACTGGTGCCCCTTGTACTGCAAGGTGGACCACTAGGGAAGCCCTAAGCTTTTCTCATTCTTTTTAACCTCCAGGTCTATTTTATTTCTGGGCAGGTGGAGGGTCTTGGGCAAATCAAAATCTTATTTAAAAAAAAAAAAAAAAACCTTGAAAGAAAAAAGAGAGTTTCTTTATCTTTTGCCTCCTTACCTAATGCATTTCCTCTCTGTGATTCAGAGGAGGAGAAGATAAGGAGATCCTGGGATATTAATTGCAAAAATGGCTTCAAGTCTTTTCTTTCCTATATCTGTGCCCCTGTGCAACGTGACTTTGTGCTTTCCCCAATCAAGAAGTGGAATCAAAACAAAACCAAAAAAAAAAAAAAAAAACGAAAAAAGAAGTGGAATCGCTCTTGCTCCCTTTTAATCAGAAATGGTCATTTGACTTGCTTGGATCTCATCCTAGCTTGAGACTGAAGCCTCAAGAACTTGCACGGGCCTCTGCTTGCTGTCTCAGAACTCCTCTACTGCTGTGAGAACAAGCCCAGGAGAGCTTGCTAGAGGATGGGGGAGGACCAGGAAGAAGGGGAGCAAAGGTGTCCCAGCAGAGTGACTGTGGACCAGCCATGCTCCTAGCCAACTTGCCTGCTGACCACCTGTGTCTGAGCAAACCGAGCGGATACCATCCAGGCAGGCCTGGTCCAGAAAATAGAATCGACCAGCCTACATGTGGACCACTGATACAGATAAAACAGATGACTGCTCCAAGTTACTGAGGTTTTAGATGCTTGTTATGCAGCAAGAGTTGACTGATACAGAGAAGAATTTCTTTTGTGAGCCTATCTGGAAAATTCTGACTCTTCTCTTTTCTAAAAGCCTTCCTCCTACTGGCTGCCTCCTCTTTGCATGCCTCTGGGGTACAGCACACCACCACTTCCCAACTCCCGATTCCTTCCTTCGTGTCTCATTTTTTTATGCTGAATTTGGTGAGAACAGTGGTGATCTCTAGCAGGCTGGCCTCTGTCCTCAGTGTCTTCCTGAGACTATCTCTCAAAGTGGGCCCCCCAGGGCCACTGACCTGGTCACTTTCTCTCCAGAGCATGGATCAGGATCACTTTTGGAGTCAGGGTTTGAAGGCCTCTCTGCGGCCACTGTCGCCTATCTGCAGCCTCCACGGCACGGCCCTCTCCTCTCCTTCATCCTTCATCCAGAGCAAGGCCTTCTCTGTTCCTTCCTTTTCTGTAACTGCAGACATCTCCAATTTTCTATCACATGCTTCCCTCTTGCAGTTTAATTTACTTGAGGCAAATGACGCACAAGCACTAACTCAAGCCCTGGCCTTAATTTCCATCTTATAATTTTAAAGGTCTAATTAGACGCTTTCATTTGGCTGTCTGGCTGTCACTTTAGACTCAGCATTTCTGAGATGTTCTTGCCTTCTCCTTTTAAAACGACACCCCTTCTTTATCTCTATCATGTTCACTATCATTTTCCCTATCAGATAAGCCCGAAGCCTTTAATTTCTCCCCTGATCTTGGCCCCACACAGCCTGTAGGGTCTTTGTGGAGAGGCACTTGGTTTTGTTTTTTCCACCATCAGCACGGCCATCTTGCTCATTCAGAGGTCATAATTCCTGATCTGACTATCACAGGGGCCATGCGTCCTCTCCCTACATCTTGTCTCTTCACTAGCAACTCACCCTGACCACCTGGCCAGGCCCTCCTCCTGAACATTGGTTTCAGTGTGTCATCCTTCTGCTTCAAAACTTTCCGTGGCATCTGCTGTTCTTTTTCCACCAGATATGCCAGGACACTTCCTTAGAGAGATACTTAGAACAAGGCTGTTGGGATGCCCCTACGGGGAGATGCATGAATAGGTAAGCTGCTCCAACTCCTGTTTTTCATGGGATCAGACTCTGAAGCTTTCATCCCATTGAACTAGCCCCGGAAGCCGAATCCCACAAGGAGGGTCTCTGTTCTGACCTCCGAGGTACAGACCCCTGCCCTCCGTGAGGCCCTTCTTTGATAATGAGCCCCTTCCACGTGTCCCACTTTGTCTGCATTCTGGTCTAACGCCTTCCTTTCCTGATAGTTTGCCTGCATGCTGGGTGGATCTCCCCAGCCCTTAAGGTCTAGGTTCTGTTTCTTCCAGCCACTGCTGCAGGCCCTGTGGAATTGTAATGCCTGCATCAAGATGGCCCGCCTTCCCGGGATGTATACACTCTCACCACGGCCTCGCCCGGAGTGCCCGCCTCTACAGAATGTGCTCCTTTTATGAATTGTCACGTCGTCCCGTGGCATCAGCTGCTTTTCTCGGCCCCACATTGACCCTGCTGGGAAACACATCTATTTCCTTTGATTCATGATTTTTGAGCATAGAGCAGACTCGATGTCAATTTGGAAGGTGCTTATTTACACGGCAGCCTCCACATCTTTAAATGAAACAGTAGATATTTCCTGTTCTGAAAAACTGGTTGGCCATCTGCCCCTCAGATTTTTTTTGACAGCCTCTTTGCCTCCCCAGAGCACCCATCCTCACTCCTCATTCCAGGCTGGGCCCCTGGACCTTAAACTCTTCTTGTTCTGTTTACATAGAGGCAATAGAAGATGCTAGAGAAGAAAGGCTCGCCCTTGGTTTATTCATATCCATTACAGACTCAGCAAAACTGAGAGCTTTTATTTAACCACACACACACCCTCCCTGGGAAGCTGCTGTGGTTTAATTCTCCTTCAGTCTTCTCACTGCCACGCAGCAGTTTTTTTTCCTGGATTTGGGGTTTACTCTGATCCTTCCGGGGCTTCCCTGGTGGCTCAGACAGTTAAAAAAAATCTGCCTGCAATGTGAGAGACCTGGACTCTATCCCTGGGTCAGGAAGATCCGTTGGAGAAGAGAATGGCTACCCACTTCAGTCCTTGCCTAGAGACTCCCATGGACAGAAACACCTGGCAGGCTTCAGTCCATGAGTCGCGGAGTGACTAACACTTTCACTGCTCTTTCTAGCCCCCTTCCCTGCTCATCCCGTTCCAGATCATTCCAGGCTGGCTGCCAGTGCAGTTCTGAGAATGATCCGCTGCCACCAATGGTGAGAATGCTCTTCAAGTTCAAATCTTCTGTGTAGACCTGGGAATTGGGCCTCCTGAACCTGGTCCTGCTTTGGGGCCCTGCATCTCTCTGAGGCAAGCTTGCTGGTGGAGGGGAGCATGCCTCCGTATCTGCAGGCAGAGCTCCCCTAGATTAATTTTCTGCAGGTTGAGAGCAGTTTGGTTCCCTGCCTCTGGCACGTGGCATGCCTGTGTCTCTGGCAATGGACTGAGAATCTGGGCTCTCACCTGAGTCCCTGGCAGGGATGCCCCTGGCAAGACACAGTGAATGAGGCTCTGTGGGGGCCTGGGATCTTTGTGGACTGGCTTCTTTCAGAGCGTTCCTATGACATACGTGTACGTCTTTGCCCTGGTTTTAAAACAGCTATGTATTTGGACGATCTCACTTAAAAAATGGCCATCATTGTTTGGAAGGCGAGATGCAGCTTTACCATTCATTGAAGACACCATTACAGTGAAAGTGCGTGCCCATGGGGACTGTGGTATTTTCCCTGCTAAAAGCGACTCCAGATCCTTGGCCTTCAAATGAACATTTCTAGCGGCTTAAATTTAGAAACGGGTGTTGGTTTTGCAAAGTGGGGGCTCACAAATTACACAGTGGAGCATGAGCTGTAAATCTAGCCTACGAGCTGCAGACAGATCAGGGCCTCCACACTTAACTGGGAGCTGGTGATGGGAACTCGGAGGCCCTCCTTCTTCTTCCTTGGCTCATGACTGCTGGTGGGGAGGCCTAAAGAATAGCAGGTCACGCCCCGTTTTAGTCTGTTGTTTTCCCAAGCTCTCCATAGTAGGAACAGGATGTAGGCCCTTTTCTCCCAGTCCCTCACTTGCAGATCCATGGTTTGCTCTCGTTGTCTTTTTTGTGACCAACTCCCCACTGGCCAGTGTGGGCTGCTGGAGCTCCCCCAACTTCACTGTGAAGTAGACCATGACGTCATGCGCTGTGCTTATTATGAATGGTTTCTAAAAATTCTGATCCCATCCTAGCATTCCACAGCGATTTCTGCTGAGTGCTTAACCAGTAGGTTCAAGATGTGAGCTAGAGGCCAGGCACAAAGGAGCAACCCTGCTTGGTGGCTTTTTACACTGGAAGTGGACCTCTGTGTGCCCCCTGCCAGCTCTTGCAGGTGCCTGCCTCTCTCTATCTCCAGAGCAATTCAACAGCATTCAGTCAAGAACAAGTGTTTACTAAGAACCCGCTAAGTGTCCTGGACTGTGCTAAAAATGTGCATCTTACTCTTAGTATTTTAAAAAATAGAGTCAGCTGTTAGAAACCCTGAATGTTAGGGCCTGCCCTTCTTTTCATGGACTGAAACATTGACAGAGCATGGTTTTGTGGGCTTGGGCATGGCTTTCAGAAAAAGTTTTTTATTGGAGTATAGTTGATTTCCAGTGTTGTGTTAGTTTCAGGTATATCCAGCTTTTCTTGAAAGATCAGGAGATCTGACATCACTGTCTGGAGTTGAGTACAGATTTATGACCAGCACATTCAACCACAGTCCCCGCCCAGACTCGGTCCTTTGTGACCGTCCCACCACAGGCCCAGAGTGCCTGAGTCTGTGCCCCACCCCTGCACAGAGTACCAAATCCCTCCTTACTGATGCTTTGGTACAAGTAGGGCTTCCTCTGTTTGAATGCAAATTTGGGAATGTCTTGGAGACCTTTGTGAAGATGAGAAAACAAGCCTCGGGCCACTCCAGTCCATCTCTGGTCGATCTTAATCATTTGCAGCTAGTGCCCGAGGGTAGAGGTAAAAAGATTTATTCCACCAGACTTCACTTAGGTCACTCCCTTCTGCGACTGGGCAAAACTTGACTTTTACTTGAAAAAAGTAATGTATGCATTCACACACATGCATGCAACACTCACACGTGCATTATATTCTTTTCTTCTCAACCAAAGTGAGTAGAACTAGAAAGAAATCCTGCTTCATGAATAGTGGAGGGAGTTAGTACTGGTATGATGCTTCATTGATGATAATCAATTAATTGATGATAATCATGTGATAAACATGAGCTGGTTGTCAACCTTGGAAAGCAGGTACCTTGGTGTATGGAGGAAAGAAGATCAATGGTCTAAGTCCAGCTTTGCCAAATTACCAGCTAGCTGTGGTGAGAGTGGCTCATCTTGCCATGTGACCACTGGCCAGGTGATGACCACTGTTAAAATCCCTGTACACCAACAAATGCATTTCATACACAAAACAGCCACCTGGGTAGATATCTCAGCCCTGATTTCCCTGGGCAGTGGTGGGGGTTCAGGTTTGCAGTGCGTAGAGTTCCAACGCAGTGCCTGCAAACACACAGTAAGCATAGCTAGCCTTTGCACCTTTGGAGTGGAACATGAGAGAAGCAAACTCCGATGGTGTACAAGCACCAGCTGCACTGGAGGCTGGGGGGCTGAGGTTGGCTCCGAGACCCGGGGGAAGAGGGCGGGAGCTGGAGGGAGATCTGTGTTTAGACGGGCTCTGAGGAGGCACCAGGGTGGTGTGCTCTGCCTGGGTTGGGAGATGCTGGCTTGGTGTTTCAGTCTTCTCTGACTGCCACCGTGAAATACCATGACTGGGAGGCTTGAACAACACATCTTGATTTTTTAACTTTTTATTTTATTTATTATTTATTTATTTTTAACTTTTTCTTTTATATTGGGATATAGTTGATTGACAATGATGCGATAGTTTCAGAGGGACAGCAAAGTGATTCAGTTATATATTTTCTCATTTAGGAACAATAGGCTTCTTTTCCCACAGTCTGGAGATCAGAAGTTCAAGGTGTGGGCAAGGCTAATTTCTGGTGAGAATTCTCTTCCCTGCTGGCAGATGGCTGCCTTCTCACTGTGTCTTCGCACTGCTTTTACTCTCTGCATCTCTTCTTATAAGAACCTCAGTCCTAATGGATCAGAATCTTACCACTATGTCCTCCTTTAATCTTAATTACCTCCTTAAAAAGGGCTTCCTGCATTATATTCTGTTCTTCTCAACCAAAGTGAGTAGAACTAGAAAGAAATCCTGCTTCATGAATAGTGGAGGGAGTTAGTACTGGTATGATGCTTCATTGATGATAATCAATTAATTGATGATAATCATGTGATAAACATGAGCTGGTTGTCAACCTTGGAAAGCAGGTACCTTGGTGTATGGAGGAAAGAAGATCAATGGTCTAAGTCCAGCTTTGCCAAATTACCAGCTAGCTGTGGTGAGAGTGGCTCATCTTGCCATGTGACCACTGGCCAGGTGATGACCACTGTTAAAAACCCCTGTACACCAACAAATGCATTTCATACACAAAACAGCCACCTGGGTAGATATCTCAGCCCTGATTTCCCTGGGCAGTGGTGGGGTTCAGGTTTGCAGTGCGTAGAGTTCCAACGCAGTGCCTGCAAACACACAGTAAGCATAGCTAGCCTTTGCACCTTTGGAGTGGAACATGAGAGAAGCAAACTCCGATGGTGTACAAGCACCAGCTGCACTGGAGGCTGGGGGGCTGAGGTTGGCTCCGAGACCCGGGGGAAGAGGGCGGGAGCTGGAGGAGATCTGTGTTTAGACGGGCTCTGAGGAGGCACCAGGGTGGTGTGCTCTGCCTGGGTTGGGAGATGCTGGCTTGGTGTTTCAGTCTTCTCTGACTGCCACCGTGAAATACCATGACTGGGAGGCTTGAACAACACATCTTGATTTTTTAACTTTTTATTTTATTTATTATTTATTTATTTTTAACTTTTTCTTTTATATTGGGATATAGTTGATTGACAATGATGCGATAGTTTCAGAGGGACAGCAAAGTGATTCAGTTATATATTTTCTCATTTAGGAACAATAGGCTTCTTTTCCCACAGTCTGGAGATCAGAAGTTCAAGGTGTGGGCAAGGCTAATTTCTGGTGAGAATTCTCTTCCCTGCTGGCAGATGGCTGCCTTCTCACTGTGTCTTCGCACTGCTTTTACTCTCTGCATCTCTTCTTATAAGAACCTCAGTCCTAATGGATCAGAATCTTACCACTATGTCCTCCTTTAATCTTAATTACCTCCTTAAAAAGGGCTTCCCTGTTGGTCCAGTGGGTAAAGAGTCTGCCTTGCAGTGCAAGGGGCACTGGTTTAATCCCTGGCCTGGGAAGATCCCAAGTGCCATGGAGCAGCTGGAGTGGTGTGTCCAGTTACAAGCCAGTGCTCTGGAGCGCTTGTGCCCAGAGTGGGTGCTCTGCAACGAGAGAGGCTACAGCAATGGGAGGCCCACACAGGCCAAAGAATAAAGATGGATGAAAATAAATAAATAAAACCAATAATAGAGGCAAAAGAATTTGCCTGAGACGCAGAAGCTGTAGCAGATGCAGGTTCTATCTCTGGGCTGGGAAGATCCTCTGGAGGAGGAAATGGCCACCCACTCCAGTATTCTTGCTTGGGAAATCCCATTAACAGAGGAGCCTGGCAGGCTACAGTCCATGGGGTTGCAAAGAGTTGGACATGGGTGAAGTGACTAAGCATACATGAGCATGCATGTACCTCCCTAAAGACCCTATCTCCAAGTACAGTCACATGGGGTGTTAGAGTTTCAGCATACACATTTGAGGGGCACAAACTTTAATCCCATAATACTTGGTGGTGCCAGAGAACGATCAGCCATCAGCATCTACTCATGCTTCACCCTTTCAGACAGAAAGTAGTGGCTCCACGTTCTTCCTTGGCCATCCAGTGGTTAAAACCCTGTGCTTCCAATTTAGGGGTCTGGGTTTGATCCTGATTGGGGAACCAGATCCCATATGCCATATGGGTTTGTATCCCAGTTTTACCCCTTAACTCTCCGCATAAACATAGGCATGTTTCTTAACCTCTTTGTCCTCAGTTTCCTCATCAGTGAAATGGGGATAGAGATATTCCAGCCTCATTCACTGTGTCAACTGCATGAAATAAAGCACACTAAGTTATTAATTCAGAGCTGGGCACTCAGTCCACACTCTGTAAATGTTTGTCAACAGCCTAAATCCAAGGAGATGGGTCATTACTTACTCAACTCTGTTTTTTTTTATTAAACCTTTATTTTACTTTTAACTTTTACAGAGTTTTGTTGTTCACAGACATGCATGTTCTCAGATTAGTCACATGTATATCCTCCCCTTCCCTCCCCTCCCGACCATCACACAGCACCCCTGAAGGATCCCCTTTTCTCACAGAGCAATGACTAGAGCTATTTTCTTCACTTATGATAGTATAGGCCTTCATGCTACTTCCTTTACGCCTCTCACCCACTGTTCCTTCCCCACAATGTCAATATGTCCACTGTCCATGTCTGTCTTTCTGTCGCTTCACTGCATGTGCCATCATCACCATCCTACTAGATTCCATATATATGTGTTAATATACTGTATTTGTCCTTCTCTTTCTGACTGACTTCACTTTTGATGATACGTTCTAGATCCAGCCACCTCATCAGGGTTGATTCTTCTGCATTTCTCTTTACAGCTGTGTAGTATTCCATTGTATATATGTACCAGAGCTTTTGGATCCATTCGTTCGTCGATGGGCATCTAGGTTCCTTCCATGTTCTAGCTATTGTATAGAGAGCTGCAGTGAACATTGGGGTACAGGTGCTTCTTTCAGTTTTGATTTCGTCAGGGTATAAGCCTAAGAGTGGGATTGCTGGGTCATATGGTGCTTCTATTTTTAGTTTTTTAAGAAATCTCCAGACTGTCTTCCATAGAGGCTGTATCAATTTACACTCCCACCAGCAATGCAGAAGTGTTCCCTTTTCTCCGCAGCCTCTCCAGCATTTATTGTCTGTCGATTTGTGGATGATGGCCATTCTGACGGGTGTGAGGTGATATCTCATTGTAGTTTTGATTTGCATTTCTCTAATTATTAGTGAAGTTGAGCATCGTTTCATGTGTTTTTGGGCCATCTGTATGTCATCGTTGGAGAGGTGTCTGTTTAGGTCCTTTTCCCATTTTTTGATTGGGTTGTTTGTTTTTCCAGTGCTGAGTTGTCTCATTACTTACTCAACTCTGTTTTAACTGAGTATTTACCCATTTTAGATTGTGTGTGTATGTGATTGTGTGTGTGTGTGTGTGTGTGTGTGTGCATGTGGAGGGAGGGGAAATACAGATCAGTTTAAAGACACAGGCCCTTCCCTCAATAACCTGCAATTTTCCTAGGGCAATTTATTGCCAGGAAACTATTAAGGAGGGACAAGTATATTGCTCAGTGTCTAAGGCAATTTCCCAATGTCATCCCAGGGCTTTCTAATTCTGCAAGGCCAGTCCTGATTGCATTTCACTGGGAAGGAAGTTCAACTGGGAACACTTACAGTTGAAGAAATCTTAGCTTAACCCCCTCATCAGGATCTTGTGACCCAAATCCTTCCTTTAAGGAGTTTTCTGAGTGGAAATTTTCTTTTGCTCCCCTATTGTTTTGGTATTGACTTTTGCCTGTAGCTGCATAAAGATATTTCATTTCTATTCTAAGTCTTTCCAGGAAAGATGCCCTACATCCTTTTCTAACTCACTTTCTTATTAGGGCCCCAGAAGCAGGGCTGGTTAAAATCTTTTCAGTGCACCTGATCATTTACTTCACTTTCCTTTTTCCAGGAGTTAAAGCTTGAGTGTATGACAACCCTGGGCAATGATACATTTTGGTTCTTGGCCTCCATTCCCTCTCTCCTTCACTACTCATTCATTTTATTTCTAATTGATTAAATAATACTTTGAGCACTCATTGAGCATCTATAATGGGCCTGTGCATGTGTGCGTGCTTATTTGCTTCGGTCATGTCTGACTCTTTGTGGGTCTGTGGGCTGTAGCTCCCTAGGCTCCTCTGTGCATGGGGATTCTCCAGGCCAGAATACTGGAGTGGGTTGCCATGCCCTCCTCCTTCCCAACCAGGGATCAAACCTGAGTCTCTTAAGTCTCCTGCATTGGCAGACGTGTTCTTTATCACTAGCACGCCCTGGGAAGCCTGTCATGGACCAGACATTGTGCTGGTCCACGGTGGAACACAGAGGCGAATAAGGCAGTCCTTACTCGGAATCTCCTGGGGAGGTGGAAAAGGCAACAGATATAGAGGAGAATGACTAGGGAACTTCGCTGGTGGTCCAGTGGCTAAGACTCTACCCTCCCAGTGCAGGGGCCCAGGTTCGCCACAAATAAGACCCAGCACAGTCAAATTAAGTAATTAAAAATAGAAGAGAAAGTCAGGTCCTACAGTGGGTGCTGTGGAAAAGTGGGCATGGGGAAGGAGTGTCCAAATGAAGCCAAGTTTTCAGGGGAGCCTTCCTGGATGGGCTGACGCTTGAGCTGAGTTTTATGAGCAGTAGTTTGATTACCAAGGAAAGAAGTCAAAATGGCAAAAGAGTTGTTGCAAGGCCAGTCCTGATTGTTTCTTAACAGGGAACACTTACAGTTGAAGAAATCTTAGCTTAACCCCCTCATCAGGATCTTGTGACCCAAATCCTTCCTTTAAGGAGTTTTCTGAGTGGAAATTTTCTTTTGCTCCCCTATTGTTTTGGTATTGACTTTTGCCTGTAGCTGCATAAAGATATTTCATTTCTATTCTAAGTCTTTCCAGGAAAGATGCCCTACATCCTTTTCTAACTCACTTTCTTATTAGGGCCCCAGAAGCAGGGCTGGTTAAAATCTTTTCAGTGCACCTGATCATTTACTTCACTTTCCTTTTTCCAGGAGTTAAAGCTTGAGTGTATGACAACCCTGGGCAATGATACATTTTGGTTCTTGGCCTCCATTCCCTCTCTCCTTCACTACTCATTCATTTTATTTCTAATTGATTAAATAATACTTTGAGCACTCATTGAGCATCTATAATGGGCCTGTGCATGTGTGCGTGCTTATTTGCTTCGGTCATGTCTGACTCTTTGTGGGTCTGTGGGCTGTAGCTCCCTAGGCTCCTCTGTGCATGGGGATTCTCCAGGCCAGAATACTGGAGTGGGTTGCCATGCCCTCCTCCTTCCCAACCAGGGATCAAACCTGAGTCTCTTAAGTCTCCTGCATTGGCAGACGTGTTCTTTATCACTAGCACGCCCTGGGAAGCCTGTCATGGACCAGACATTGTGCTGGTCCACGGTGGGAACACAGAGGCGAATAAGGCAGTCCTTACTCGGAATCTCCTGGGGAGGTGGAAAAGGCAACAGATATAGAGGAGAATGACTAGGGAACTTCGCTGGTGGTCCAGTGGCTAAGACTCTACCCTCCCAGTGCAGGGGCCCAGGTTCGCCACAAATAAGACCCAGCACAGTCAAATTAAGTAATTAAAAATAGAAGAGAAAGTCAGGTCCTACAGTGGGTGCTGTGGAAAAGTGGGCATGGGGAAGGAGTGTCCAAATGAAGCCAAGTTTTCAGGGGAGCCTTCCTGGATGGGCTGACGCTTGAGCTGAGTTTTATGAGCAGTAGTTTGATTACCAAGGAAAGAAGTCATGGCAGGAGTTGTTGCAAATATGAAAGCTTGAAGCATGAAGATTTAGATGGTTGCTCATGCTGAAGACGAGCCTGGGGAGGTAGCCATGATCAACTTTTTGTTACTCCTAGTAGATAACATTATTCTCATTTCTAGCCAGGACAACCAAGAGGTTACCGCTGGTCATGGAGTTAGGTAGTAACAGAGCTACCCGGAGGCCTGCAGAGCTAGCTGGAGGCCCCCGAACCTGAGCATAAAACGGGAGCTGGAAGTGGAAGGAAAAAGGAATTCTCATCACTCCTGCATTTCCATACCTTTCAGGATGGCCTTTCTTCCCTCCTTACTCAATTTCCTTGGCTTAGAAAAATCACCCTTTTATTCTCTTCTGAGCACTCAGGACATCTGTATTATTACGCCACATCACAGATGGTGATTAACGAGGTTGAAGAATGTGCAAGTCACTGTTCCTGATTCAAGTTCCTCTGTAATGCTGACCAGGGCACCAGTCTTCCTGAAGTTCCTGGTCTCTGCACCGTAATTCCAGGTCAACCACTCACATCTCTTTCCTGTCCTGAGGCCTCCTGGGAGGATGAGTCGATTAACCCAGAGGTTGCCTGTGTGCTGTGGAAACGGTGGGAGGCTTGGCGTGTGGCAGCAGCGGGCTGGAGCGCCAGTGGCCGAGGCAGCCGTGGAGAGAGGATCGAGTGACCCTCAGCTTCCCGCGCTCCCCTGCCCTCCCACCCCGTTTGTTGTGTCCCTGTCTCTGTGTTTACATTCTGCCTTGTAATTAAGTAATTAGCTTTTTCTCAGTGATTATTCACAGTTTCAGCTGGCAAAAGTCCCTCGATCTTTGGCTCTATGCCTTCTAGTCAGAATGTTGCCCAGCGCATATGCTGATCACCCAGAACCCCCTGGCTCTGCAGCCAGCTCAAACAGGGTGGCTTCAGGTGCAGCTGCCCGTCCCCAGCCAGGACGACTGTGACCTGAAGTTCCTCCACAGGAAGGGGGATTTTGTAGACTTTGTCTCCATCTGCTTGTGCCCACTGGATGGGGGTAGGGACAGCTGCCTCCTGTTCTCCCTGGGGAGGGGTTTCACAGGTAGGGCTCCCACTGGTGTGTCCTTGTGGATCTCACTTGGTTAGAAATGACGCCCTGGAGAATATATGGCGCCAACTGAGAGCAGGTCCCAGGGAGCAGACGTTCTAGTCATCTGCCCAGGATGTTCAGGAGGCGGTGGAACCTACGGTCTGCAGGTTCACAGCTGAAATTTCTCACCTGCTTACTAAGTAACTGCAAGGTGGACGGCTTTCATAGCCAGGACGTGGAAGTTACCTAAATGTCCAATGACAGATGAATGGATAAAGGAGCTGAGGTGCATATGTGCACAATGGAATATCACTCAGCCATACAAAGGAATGAAATTGGGTCATTTGTTTGGGTCATGTGGACGAACCTACAGTCTGTCATACACAGTGAAGTCAGTCAGAGAAAAACAAATATTGTATATTAATGCGTGTATGTGGAATCTAGAAAAACAGCACAGGTGAACCAATTTGCAGAATTGAGGTGCAGACGTAGAGAAGGGACATGTGGGCACAGTGGGGGCTGGGGAGGAGGGGATGAATCAGGAGAGGAGCACTGATGTGTATTTCATGCACAGTGGTGTATGAAGAGGGGAGCTGCTTTATAGTACAGGGAGCTCATCTCAGTGCTCCGTGATGACCTGGGGTGGGGGGAGTAGGGAGCCGGGTGAGAGAGAGGGGATATATGTACACATACAGCTGATTCTCTTTGTTGTACAGCAGAAACTAATACAACATCGTAAAGCAATTATACTTCAATTAATATGTATGTATACACACACACACACACACACACACACACACACACACACACACACACTAAAGGTTTACACTGTGGCTATTTTATTGCTGCAAAATCCATTCTTTTTTCCTGATGCTTCTCTCTCCTCTCCCATATCTCTACGTTTTAGCCTCTTCTTTGGCAGTGTGGTCATCCTCCATCTCCGAATGTCCTCTCCCTTCCTCCCTGTTTTAATTATACTCCGACAATCTTTGGATCCTCGTGTGGTCTGGTCAGGAGTTCAATTTGATTTTGTGCCGTTCTTGTGAGAGGGTACGCTATGATGACAGAAAAGCATCCGAAACAATGAAGCGACCTAAAACGTGTTGCCGGGGCTGCTGTAAGCTCCTTGAGGGCATGTTATACTCCTTAGAACTGTTTATATCTTCTTCATTCCCCTCCCCTGCCACTAGTATTACTATTTCAGATGTGTGCATTTTAATAAAAGGGTGAATGTAGAAGCAAACCAGAGCCTAGGTTTTGTGTTACTTGGAACCAATATTTGCTGTTCCCAAAAGCATCGGCTCCAAGTCATTCTTGGGCTCCTTATCCTGTCAGAGGTTTTGCTGGTTGATGAGTGAAGAAGTCAGTAATGGAGTGTGACACCCTTTCTGTTCCTTGTGAGGCTCCTCTTTGTGGCTCACACATCAGTAACGTCTGAAGCCATCTGCTGCTGGGGCCTCTGAGCTGCCTTCAACAAGCTCCTCTCGCGTTCGCCTGTTTGCTCCTGTCCCCTGCGGCTGAGGAGGAGAATAAAGGCAAGTGCAGAGGGGCCAGGTGAAGAGTGGTGTGTTGGGGGGTACAAATGAGTCAGAAGCCCTCTCGGAAGAGGAGAAGGTACATGAGGTCAGAAAGAAATGGGGCAAAAACGATCCTACTGTTAGGAATTTGTCAGGTTTTTTTGGCCAAGTGACATGGCTTTCAGGATCTTAGTTCCCCAGCCAGAGACTGAACCCAGGCCCTGGCAGTGAAAGCATTGAGTCCTAACCACTGGACTGCCAGTAGATTTCCAGGAATGTGTCTTCTAATAGGAGTGTAGTGACTTAATTTTTCAGCGGGTGCCCAGGTCATTTGGGCATCTTGCTCATCAGGAGTCTGACTCAGTTGGTCGAGTGGGTCTGAGATTCTGCATCTCTAAGAAGCTTCGAGGTGATGCCGAGGTAGCTGGTTTGTGGCCAACACGTTGACTACCAAGGAGCAAGAGGATAAGGTGAGTCTAAAAGGGGCAGAACATGCTGGTGAGAGAAGGAGAGCCCAAAGAGAGTCAGCAGCCAAACTGGACAGGAGAAGTAGTTAGATCAAAGGAGAGGTAAGCATTTGAGCAATCATAGAAGCATAAGTGGAAATGGAGGGAAAAGACAGAGCTTGATACAGGAAGGGAAACAGGGACAGTGGTGGTAGGAGCTGGCCAGAGGGTAGAATTCCAGAGATGAAGGTTTGAGGCTTAACACTGGTCTTCCTCCAGCAACAGGCTTGCCATAAAAGCCAGGACAGGACTGACGAGGCCTTTGGTTAAAGCCAGAGAACTGAAGATGTCAGGAACGGAAAGAACTTTTCAATTTGGGCTTCACATGTTGGAAGAAAAAGGAGAGAAACAGAAGATGATCAAGTCAATCATGCCCTGCAGATGCGTATCAAGGGCAGGGGAGAGCCAACATGGATTAGTGGGAGGCACCAGTTACAGTGAGAAATGATGTACCCTTCTATTGTCAGAAGACCCCGTAACTCAAAGTCAGTGACTAGTTCTTAAGGGACCTCCTTAACTGAAGAGATAAAAAACGCTTTGTAGTTAGCCAGATTACCTACAGGTGCTATGCAAATAGACCTTTCAAGATGGCTAAGGTGTCTTGAAAACAGTCTTCACAATTGAAGCATTCTTTCAGTGGTTTGAAGTTAGGAGTTAGTAGCATCTGGATTAGTCAGGCCCTCTGGGGTTCCCAGCTCCATCCCCATCACTACATCCCAGGAGGAGGGTGGTGGAGCCCAGAGCGGTTCCAGAGACCAAGTGGATCAGAGATGATGGTTCTGTACAAACCTTCCCTCCAGAGTCTTCCTTTCCCCTTCTCACTTCTCCTGCCTCTGTGTCCGGTGAGCCCATCA
The DNA here is from genome assembly GCA_022376925.1 of Tragulus kanchil. Lineage (NCBI taxonomy): Eukaryota > Metazoa > Chordata > Mammalia > Artiodactyla > Tragulidae > Tragulus > Tragulus kanchil. The sequence goes on from JAIOJX010000024.1 coordinate 29,457,369, forward strand.
GGGAACAAAAACACAGGGATGAGATGCAGTGTGTCAGCTGTCAATCATCAGAAAAGTCTATGCAACCAAGATTGGGGTCAGTGGCTCTGTTACCTGAGCTCATTGCTGTTGAGAAAGTGCGTCACTGACACAGGGAAGGAAAGATCCCCTCTGTTGATGTCTGTGCCTGATCAGCCCTGTCTTCCTAGAGCCCTTCGTTCTTTCTCTCCCTTGCCTCCCTGGTGGACTTCCTCTGGGTCTCTTGCTCTTGTCAACAAATGACACAGTTGTCACTAGAGAAGCAACAGCAGGCAGGAAGGGACAAAATCCAACGACATGCAGTAGACCATGAGCCACACACGGGGGCGAGACGCTGTCGGCACGGATAGCCTGGGGGTGGAGCCAGCTCTGGCGTGAAGGATGCAGAGGACCCCTGGGATCGTGGCACGTCACTTGTGTCAACCAGCGGTTGGTGGAGGGCCTCCAGGCCCCTTGATGTGTAGATGAAATTGCTTTGAAGAGGCTCCTAATTCCATGGATTATTAAAGTGAGAAGTCTCCAGGATTTCACTAAGCTCTGAAGCAGGGGTGGACAGACTTTTGGCAAAGTGACATTTGTATCATCCTCACCTCCTTTGCCTTTTGGATTCTATTTTCTTTGAAGGACGTCTCTGTCCCTCTCCATGTTAATCCCAATGTGAAACATGGATCTTTTAAAAGTCCTTTCTCTCCAGCTAAAAAAAATGTCATTCTTCCTAATTACTGTGCTTTCAGTAGGTTGCACTCCAGACCTTGAAGAGTGTCATTGCACAAGACAGACCTGCCATCTTCAGGCTCCCTTTTTCTACCCCTCCTTCCCACTCTTCTTCTTGCTCTTTGCCTCTGAAGCCTCCTAGTTCCACTGCCATCCTCAGAGCAGCCTCACCTTCCTCAGAGCCTGATGCCATTTGATTTCCAGGTTTGAAATCAGGACCTGGTTTCTGTCAGGAGCACTTACTGAAGTCTCCTCCCATCAAAGACTGCTCTTTTCTGAAGAAAGGCTTGGCTACCAGCTGTTGCAGGAATATGAACACTTCCATTCTGCCACCTGTTAGTTGAATGGGCTTCAAAGTTTATTTATTTTTATTATTATTTTTTATTTTGGGGAGGCGGAGGGGTTGGAGAGGGAGGGGGTCGGGCGGGCCACTTCTACTGGTCTTTCATTTATCTGTTTTCATCCATCTTTGTTCTTTGGTTCGTGTGGGCCTCCCATCTCAGTGGCCTCTGTTGTCGCAGAGCACTGACTCTGGGCGCATGTGCTCCAGAGCTCCGGCTCGGTAATTGGACACATCTGTTCAGCCGCTCCACAGCACGTGGGATCTTCCCAGGCCAGGGATCAAACTGGCGCCTCTTGCACTGCAAGGCAGTATCCTTACCCACTGGACCACCAGGGAAGCCCTTGAATGGGCTTCAGAGATCATCCTCTTTTGGATAAGAAACCTGAGACTCAGACAGTTCATGAGATAAGAGGTGACAGGGATGTGCCATGTAGTGGAAAGATCACAAGCTTGGGGGCCAGGCAGAACTAGTTTGACTCTCAGCTCTGCTCCTTACCAGTGACAGAATCTTGGGTTAGTTACCTAATGTTTATAAGCCTCAGTTGCCTCCTCGGAAACTCCTACCTAGTCCTCTTATTGGGAAGAGTAACTAAGACAATACAAGTGATAGTGTCTGGTAGAATGTCTGGCATAGGAAATGCTCTCTGTCCGTGGTGTATTTGGCCCAGGATTACAGATGGTAGTGCAGGCCATGTCTCCTCACTGTGGCTTTGCTACTGTTTCTGTTAATTAGTCACTAAGTCATGTCGAACTTTTTAGACCCTGGAGTGGCCCAAACAGTAGGTTGCCTAGACCTTGAAGAGTGTCATTGCACAAGACAGACCTGCCATCTTCAGGCTCCCTTTTTCTACCCCTCCTTCCCACTCTTCTTCTTGCTCTTTGCCTCTGAAGCCTCCTAGTTCCACTGCCATCCTCAGAGCAGCCTCACCTTCCTCAGAGCCTGATGCCATTTGATTTCCAGGTTTGAAATCAGGACCTGGTTTCTGTCAGGAGCACTTACTGAAGTCTCCTCCCATCAAAGACTGCTCTTTTCTGAAGAAAGGCTTGGCTACCAGCTGTTGCAGGAATATGAACACTTCCATTCTGCCACCTGTTAGTTGAATGGGCTTCAAAGTTTATTTATTTTTATTATTATTTTTTATTTTGGGGAGGCGGAGGGGTTGGAGAGGGAGGGGGTCGGGCGGGCCACTTCTACTGGTCTTTCATTTATCTGTTTTCATCCATCTTTGTTCTTTGGTTCGTGTGGGCCTCCCATCTCAGTGGCCTCTGTTGTCGCAGAGCACTGACTCTGGGCGCATGTGCTCCAGAGCTCCGGCTCGGTAATTGGACACATCTGTTCAGCCGCTCCACAGCACGTGGGATCTTCCCAGGCCAGGGATCAAACTGGCGCCTCTTGCACTGCAAGGCAGTATCCTTACCCACTGGACCACCAGGGAAGCCCTTGAATGGGCTTCAGAGATCATCCTCTTTTGGATAAGAAACCTGAGACTCAGACAGTTCATGAGATAAGAGGTGACAGGGATGTGCCATGTAGTGGAAAGATCACAAGCTTGGGGGCCAGGCAGAACTAGTTTGACTCTCAGCTCTGCTCCTTACCAGTGACAGAATCTTGGGTTAGTTACCTAATGTTTATAAGCCTCAGTTGCCTCCTCGGAAACTCCTACCTAGTCCTCTTATTGGGAAGAGTAACTAAGACAATACAAGTGATAGTGTCTGGTAGAATGTCTGGCATAGGAAATGCTCTCTGTCCGTGGTGTATTTGGCCCAGGATTACAGATGGTAGTGCAGGCCATGTCTCCTCACTGTGGCTTTGCTACTGTTTCTGTTAATTAGTCACTAAGTCATGTCAAACTCTTTTAGACCCATGGACTGTAGGCCACCAGGCTCCTCTGTCCATGGGATTTTTCAGGAAAGACTGCTGGAGTGGGTTGCCATTTCCTTCTCCAGGAGATCTTCCCAATCCAGGGATCAAACCAGGGTCTCTTAAATTGCAGGCAGATTCTTTACCTCTGAGCCACCAGGGAAGCCTTTGGGATTTGGGATCACTATTGTAGCAAGAAATTATTGCATGAAATTGGCTCGTGCAGCTGTGGGGACTGGCCGTGCATGTGTGAAATCTTCAGGGCAGGCTGTCTGGAGGGCAGGCTGGAACTCTCAGACACATGGCGGCGTTCTGGCCACAGGTGGAATTTCTTCACCCCGGAAGTTGCAGCTCTGCTCTTCAGGCCTTTCAACTGATGGAATCAGGCCCACTCAGATCATCAAGGATAACCTCCCTTACTCAACCTTAGCTGATTGTGGATGTCAGTCTCATTTACAGAGTGTCTTTGCAGTGACACACAGGCTACTGCTTGAGTGAATAACTGGATACTGTCATCCAGCCAAGTGCCACACATAAAACCAACTGTCATACCCATGCAACTGCGAGCTCCTGAAGGCAGGGACTGTGATTCCATCTCTGCACTCACAGGCCTGGCACCAAGCTGCCACCAGGCAGGCACTCAGTCACTCTTTGTTCAATGAATGTATCATTGGAGGTCTGATTATAGAGTCCCAGAGGGTCCTTCAAAGTAGGTTAAGTTTTATCCTAAAGGCTGTGGGGAGCCATTGCAGGACCTAGAGCAGGAATGGAAGGGATGTCAAAACCTTGAGCCTGCAGAGAGCTCCTCTCTTAGAAAGAGAGGAATGGGCCTTGAGGCCTGTATCCTTCGTGAGTGGATTGTTCCTGCTTGGGAGACATTTCTCTCCAGTTTTTTCAAAAGGGTAGAGACTCCCTAGGGAGTGTACTCTAGACAGGCGGCTAAATTTAGTCCTCTGTCTTTTTCCAAAAGCAAAACCAAACCATGGTATTTTACCCTAAAATTACACCTGAGGTTTTGAGGAGAGTGAGTCCCCATGTGATTGAGGTAGAGGGGTCCCTCTCAAATGTGTTGCTGGGGCTCTTTCCTCATGGCTACTTCTCTGAGAAAGGGGGTAGTTAGGTCATTCCCACTGGGGACTGGATCATAACTTGGAGAAGGCAGCCTGTGAGCACGCATGCCCCACAGGCAGAGAGGATGAGAGAGCAGAGGCCACTGGAGTCCCCGCCCTCAAGTCTCCTCTCCAGGTAAAATCAGCCATGCTACAGGAGACTTGAAGCACGGGCTCCTTGCATCTTTTTTGTTTGTTTATTTATGGCTGTGTTGATTCTTCATTGCTGTGTCGCCTCTTCTCTAGTTGCAGCAAGTGGGGGCAGTGTGCAGTCTTCTCAATGTAGTGGCTTCTCTTGTTGTAGAGCATGGGCTCTAGGATCCGTGGGCTTCAGTAGTTGCAGCTCCTGGGCTTCAGAGCACAAGCTCAATAGTTGTGGTGCACAGGCTTAGTTGCTCTGTAGCGTGTGGGATCTTCCCAGATCAGGGATGGAACCTGTGTCTCCTTCATTGGCAGGTGCATTCACCACTGAGTCACCAGGGAAGTCTGGCTCTTCATATCTTAATCAGAAAGCAAACAAGATATCTAACTTATTGCTATACCTCCAAGTCCCTGCACAACCGCCACCACCTCAAAGCCTCCAGACAAGCCCATCAGAAAGTCCCTGACTGCACTGGACAGCCAGGGAGGCTAAATCCTATGTGCTGCACAGCAAGCTTACCAGGCCCAGGATGGAGCCAGGCAGAAGGCCGCTGCAACTTTGACCATGGACAAATGTATTTCTTCTTTCAATGCTCTGATGAGTGAATCCTCGTCTAGAAGCATCATTTTGACTTTTTTAGTCCAGAGCTACCCTAAACTAGGCAAATTCAGTTGCATTCAGATCAACTGGTATTTACTACATCCCTTCCACGCCTTTCCCTGTGTCTGCAAGGATGAGTTAGTTGGGTGCGGTCTATTGTCCTTAAGGAGCACTGTAGACCATGATGATCCAGGATGCTCCTGGCAATGCTAAAGATGAGCCCAGGCTGCTGGGAGGAAGACACGGAATCCACTGCAGCTAGAACAGACTTTCCTCTGTCTTTTTCCAAAAGCAAAACCAAACCATGGTATTTTACCCTAAAATTACACCTGAGGTTTTGAGGAGAGTGAGTCCCCATGTGATTGAGGTAGAGGGGTCCCTCTCAAATGTGTTGCTGGGGCTCTTTCCTCATGGCTACTTCTCTGAGAAAGGGGGTAGTTAGGTCATTCCCACTGGGGACTGGATCATAACTTGGAGAAGGCAGCCTGTGAGCACGCATGCCCCACAGGCAGAGAGGATGAGAGAGCAGAGGCCACTGGAGTCCCCGCCCTCAAGTCTCCTCTCCAGGTAAAATCAGCCATGCTACAGGAGACTTGAAGCACGGGCTCCTTGCATCTTTTTTGTTTGTTTATTTATGGCTGTGTTGATTCTTCATTGCTGTGTCGCCTCTTCTCTAGTTGCAGCAAGTGGGGGCAGTGTGCAGTCTTCTCAATGTAGTGGCTTCTCTTGTTGTAGAGCATGGGCTCTAGGATCCGTGGGCTTCAGTAGTTGCAGCTCCTGGGCTTCAGAGCACAAGCTCAATAGTTGTGGTGCACAGGCTTAGTTGCTCTGTAGCGTGTGGGATCTTCCCAGATCAGGGATGGAACCTGTGTCTCCTTCATTGGCAGGTGCATTCACCACTGAGTCACCAGGGAAGTCTGGCTCTTCATATCTTAATCAGAAAGCAAACAAGATATCTAACTTATTGCTATACCTCCAAGTCCCTGCACAACCGCCACCACCTCAAAGCCTCCAGACAAGCCCATCAGAAAGTCCCTGACTGCACTGGACAGCCAGGGAGGCTAAATCCTATGTGCTGCACAGCAAGCTTACCAGGCCCAGGATGGAGCCAGGCAGAAGGCCGCTGCAACTTTGACCATGGACAAATGTATTTCTTCTTTCAATGCTCTGATGAGTGAATCCTCGTCTAGAAGCATCATTTTGACTTTTTTAGTCCAGAGCTACCCTAAACTAGGCAAATTCAGTTGCATTCAGATCAACTGGTATTTACTACATCCCTTCCACGCCTTTCCCTGTGTCTGCAAGGATGAGTTAGTTGGGTGCGGTCTATTGTCCTTAAGGAGCACTGTAGACCATGATGATCCAGGATGCTCCTGGCAATGCTAAAGATGAGCCCAGGCTGCTGGGAGGAAGACACGGAATCCACTGCAGCTAGAACAGACTTTCTAGAGGTAGAAACACCGGGACTGAGTCTTCGAGGGAGAGTAAGAGTTTCCAGGTGAAGAAGAGGGTGGAGTGAAGCAGAGAGAAAGGCCTTCAATGACTAGAACTATGCAGAGTTACAGAGCAGCAAACAGCCTGGGATGGGGCAGAAAACGAGGTTCGACTGGTGTTGCTGGAAGGCAGAGTGTGAGACCACACGGCAAGCATCCTGGCCTTTATCCAGGCAGGGAAATGACACGGTCAGACTTGGCTTTGCGATCCTTCTGTCTGCTCTGTGGAGTAGACACACATTTGAGTGGAGGATGGTTTCGAAGGAAGGAACACAAGAAGCAGTGAGGACTAACTCTGCTGTGTGTGTGAAAGTTAATGTGTCCTTGACCTTGGAGAAGAGATGGCCAATTAAAGAAACATTTGAGGGAAATGATCAGGCCTTGAAGATTTGGATAGCATTTCCTTAAACGTTTTGAAACATTCGATATTGTGAAACCCTTTCTTCTGTCTAGTCTAAATCCTTCGCAATCTGAGGGAAGCGTCTTCTCTAGCACAGATGTCTCGTCTTCCACTCAGGGCCACCTTCTCAGTTTCAGGGAAGGTGGAGAGCTGAGACCCTCCACGTAACCTCCTTTCTTCTCTGTTGCCTTTGATGCTTGTCTCTGATTCACTAGAAGGTGCCAAGTATAGTTGGTGTGGGAGACCCTGGCTTAGCACCTCTAAGAGCCCCTGAGTCCTCTCCCCTGTCTCTCATCTCCTGGTTTCCGAGCAGAATTCTTTGCAGTGTCAGATGAACCTGTTCACATAGTCCCTTCAGAGTGAGGAGGGAGCAATATTCCAAATTAGGGTGCAGAAGTCCCCAGGGAGCACCTACGTGCGTGGTCAGTCACTTCAGTCATGTCTGAATCTTTTCGACCCTGTGGAGTGTAGCCCACCAGGCTTCTTGGTCCATGGAATTTCCCAGGCAAGAATGCTGGAGTGAATCACCACGCCCTTCTCCAGGGGATCTTCCCCTTCCAGGGATCAAACCTGTGTCTCTTACGTCTCCTATCTTTGCAGGCAGATGCTTTTTACCACTGGTGCCACCCGTTAGCATGTGTCTGCCAAAATCCCCACGTGGGATGCAGATCAAAGCCTTGTCCTTGGTGGGCATCTTTTGCTCATGTGATGGGCGCTAATAATTCTCTTGCTGCATGATTCTCACTGGAATCTGGTGCATCCAGAATGAGTCTAAAGAAGACTAGTTCATAGGTAGGTCAATTCAGGTGGTGTGGACTCCTGGGATACGATTGACATTTTTCAGTTCCGTCCTCTGAAAACCCTTCTTTGTCCCTCTCTTGCCTGAGAGTCTCTGGAGCTGAAGGTATGTGTGTGGGGGCGGGGACGGTGGGGTGTGGGGAGTGCCCAAGTAAAGCACTCCCCCATGAGACGCCCAGTAAAGCAGGAGGGGCCCTCCTGTCCACAAAAGTGAAGGAGGAGGAATCTGCCTTTACCTCTCTGCCCACCCCAGCCCTGAGGCTGAGACCACACCTCCCTCCACCTGGAAGGTGCCTCTCCCCCACCTTGGGGGCAAGGCGGAGGGCTGCTTGCTTTCGGAACTGGCCCTTTCAGGTGTTCATTGAAGCCCTAGGCAAGTAGCTGTCCATCTTCCTGAGAGCTAAACAGGCAGCTCTGAGGTACTTAATGCAGCTCCTCACAGCCGAACAGGTGAGGAAATGGGGCTTCTGAGAATTTCCTGAGAAACCCAGAGCTCCTTTTTAAATAGCAAGGAGACCTTTTCACAGCAAGGAGACTTCTCCAATGCCTTGCTTCCTTTAGGAGGACTGAGCCTCACTTCTGAGGCACCCTCTGCCCTTTGCATCAAGAGTTGGGGACCCTCTTTATGGGGAGCCTCATATTTGCACACGTGGAGGTGAAGGGGGAGACTTTGAGCAGGAACAAGGAATGCTGAGGCATCATCACAGATTACAATTTCCTTCATCTAGAGTAGCTTTTCGACCCTGTGGAGTGTAGCCCACCAGGCTTCTTGGTCCATGGAATTTCCCAGGCAAGAATGCTGGAGTGAATCACCACGCCCTTCTCCAGGGGATCTTCCCCTTCCAGGGATCAAACCTGTGTCTCTTACGTCTCCTATCTTTGCAGGCAGATGCTTTTACCACTGGTGCCACCCGTTAGCATGTGTCTGCCAAAATCCCCACGTGGGATGCAGATCAAAGCCTTGTCCTTGGTGGGCATCTTTTGCTCATGTGATGGGCGCTAATAATTCTCTTGCTGCATGATTCTCACTGGAATCTGGTGCATCCAGAATGAGTCTAAAGAAGACTAGTTCATAGGTAGGTCAATTCAGGTGGTGTGGACTCCTGGGATACGATTGACATTTTTCAGTTCCGTCCTCTGAAAACCCTTCTTTGTCCCTCTCTTGCCTGAGAGTCTCTGGAGCTGAAGGTATGTGTGTGGGGGCGGGGACGGTGGGGTGTGGGGGAGTGCCCAAGTAAAGCACTCCCTCATGAGACGCCCAGTAAAGCACTGAGGGGCCCTCCTGTCCACAAAAGTGAAGGAGGAGGAATCTGCCTTTACCTCTCTGCCCACCCCAGCCCCGAGGCTGAGACCACACCTCCCTCCACCTGGAAGGTGCCTCTCCCTCACCTTGGGGGCAAGGCGGAGGGCTGCTTGCTTTCGGAACTGGCCCTTTCAGGTGTTCATTGAAGCCCTAGGCAAGTAGCTGTCCATCTTCCTGAGAGCTAAGCAGGCAGCTCTGAGGTACTTAATGCAGCTCCTCACAGCCGAACAGGTGAGGAAATGGGGCTTCTGAGAATTTCCTGAGAAACCCAGAGCTCCTTTTTAAATAGCAAGGAGACCTTTTCACAGCAAGGAGACTTCTCCAATGCCTTGCTTCCTTTAGGAGGACTGAGCCTCACTTCTGAGGCACCCTCTGCCCTTTGCATCAAGAGTTGGGGACCCTCTTTATGGGGAGCCTCATATTTGCACACGTGGAGGTGAAGGGGGAGACTTTGAGCAGGAACAAGGAATGCTGAGGCATCATCACAGATTACAATTTCCTTCATCTAGAGTAGCTTTTATTGTTGTTTAGTCTCTAAGTTATATCCAACTCTTTGCGATCCCATGGACTGTGGGCCTCCAGGCTCCTCTGTCTGTGGGATTTCCGAGGCAAAAAGGCTGCCATGCCCTTCTCCAGGAGATCTTACTGACCCAGGGATAGAACCAGAGTCTCTGGAAATGATCCGTGCTGCCCCAGGACTAGGGTCTCCAAATCTTCCATTTGGCAGCATTCCTGAGCTTCACAACGCCTCCCTAGGGGGAGGAGCATTGCAGAAAAGGAAGGCAACTTTATCCTAGAAGAGCTTGAATTGAATGTGAATCTCTTGACTCCTAACTGTGCCTTAATGGATTAGGAAATGGGTTGGTATTTACAAATATGCCAATTTAGAGGGAGGGGATAGGGATGTAAATAAATTCCACAAGGAAAAACCAAACCTTCTGGGTCTAATCAAGTCTGCAGGTGGCTGATGTTATCATTGCTGAGTTTTTTTGTGCTCGGAGGCATCCCTACTACAACTGAGCCTGTGCTTTTCAGAAAGGGCACGGATAGATGGGAAAGAGAGCTGAGAGGCTTCTGTTGTCAAGTGAGAATGGGTGCAGGAGGTGAAAAGAAATCTGAGTATCTCTCACTTTAATGGCATCCACCTTCCCACGCCATTTAGCCTGCTACAGAGTAGGGTGGTACCACCCCTCCCAATGGGCCCTCCTGGCTTACGAGGGGCTGGAGTGGTCCTGCAAGGGCAGTGCGATTGCTCTCAAGAGTCTGCCTTCTGGCTCCTCCCCCTTCCAGTCAGCAGTCGCTTGCTTTCTGGGGGCTTCTCCCCTCAGCATTGTCTTAGTGTGTTTACCCATCAGGCACTGTTGGGGCATCTCTTCCTGCTCGTCGTCAGTTTTAGGGTTACTCCACCACAGAAGACTCGCTGTGGGATCAAAGGCCAGTGTTAACATTGTGTGACTCTGGGGCACAGAGCAGCTCCAAGTCCTAGGCTTTAGAATAACTTCTTGTTTTTAGAAGTGTGTGTGTGTGTTTGTGTGTGTGTGTCCCGGGGGGCGCGGGGTGTGAGAAGGGCAGTGGCAGCTGGGAGAAACAGAGTTCAGGGCAGTGTATTCCTTCTCTAGGGCGACGGTGACAAAGTACCACAAATCCGCACCCATTATTAATATGATGCTGCACGCCTCAGATGCCTCAAGAAGTACTGTACATATGAGGCAAAAATTAAGTTTTAGTTGACATATTTGAATTTGTAGCCTCAGGTTTTTTTTTTTTCTAAAAATTTTTATTGGCTTATAGTTGATTAATAATGTCATGTTCGTTTCCGTTATACAGCAAAGTGAATCAGTTTTATATATATATAGCCACTCTGTTTTATACTCTTTTCCCACATAGGTCATTACAGAGTAGAGTGGAATTCTCTGTTCCTCATTCATGTTGTGTTTGGTCTCTCAGATGTGGAGTTGACACAGGGTCGGATCTGGACCCTTTGCTACAGTGTTGCAATGCTTGCATCTGGATATGCCTCTCCTCCAGCAATGAAATACAAAGAAACTATATGGGGACTAAAAATAACTGTGCGCTTGCTCAGAAAGATTAAAAAAAAGAAAAACCAACTGCCACTTCTGAAGAACCAGGAGCAAACATTAGGTGTCTGGAGCAAAAGCAGGGCACTGTGCACGCCCTCTGCCCTCAACACCACTAAAGGGGAGGGCAAAGCACCTAAGCTCCCTCTCCAGCCGCGTCCCTGAACTGCCCCTACCCTCACCCCACGTAAGAGAGCAGCTTGCCCCACCTCCAAGAGGAGCAAGGGAGCCTGTTACTTGTTTTCACTCTCTCCTGCTGTAACCCGGATCCCAATGAAGCCTCTGCTGAACTTCCGGTCTGACCTGTAGTCAATTTCTGTGGATTGGGAAAGGCCAAGAACCCTGGCTGGTATCAGAACGCTCATCAGTTCTCAGTGAGTTCCAGGCAAGGAAAGTCTAGGAGACCTCAGCATTTCATCCAAGGACCTGCTGTGGCCTTGGCATCAGAAACGGAAGTGCGGTAGGGACTTGTAGGATATCGGAACTTCCTCATCCAAAAAAATGAAGTGACTAGAATCTGATAAAGCCAGTTGTGTTCTGCTTTGGGGATGGTTTTGACAAGTCTAGAAGGCTACCTGCATTATAACATTTGTCTTATCCCACACCATTTGGGGCATTTCCGATGGGATCAAAGCTGTTGTCCTTAACCCATTTCCTAAAGCAAGGAAAGCATTCCGAGGAAACACATTCAGAAAGCTGTAGCAAACACATCTGGACGTCCTGGAGAAGCTGAGTGGGGAGGAGAAAAGGGAGCTGCAGGGTTTCTTCTTTGCCCTTTGCTTGGTCTTTGTTAGACCTGCCGTGCGACTCTGTCTATGCTTTACGCTCATACCCACAAAAATACATTTGAGGCAAAAATTAAGTTTTAATTGACATATTTGAATTTGTAGCCTCGGGTGTTATTTTCTTTTTGTCTAAAAATTTTTATTGGCATATAGCTGATTTATATTGCTGTGTTAGTTTCTTCTGTACAACAAGCTGAATCAGTTATACATATATGTATATCTATTCTTTGTCATATTTTTTCCCCATCTAGGTCATTACAGAGTTTTAAGTGGAGTCCCTGTGCTATACAGTGAGTCTTTATCAGCTATCTATTTTACTTTTAAAAAATTTACACCATTGGAGTATACTTGCTTTACGATGTTGTGTGAGGATCTGGTGACAACACTGTGAATCCACTGTATGTACACATATATATCCTCCCTCCTGAACCTCCCTCCCACCCCTTGCCCTCAACCCTCCATTCCACAGAGCACTGAACTGAGCTCCCTGTGCTATACACAAGCTTGCCACTCGTAATCTATTTTACACCTAGTGGTGTACATATGTCAATCCTAATCTCTCACTGCATACCCGGTTTCTTCCTCCACTGTCTCCACAAGTCCATCCTTTATGCCGGCATCTTTATTTGTAACTTCAGTTTTATCTGTGTTTGGTCTATTCCTCGGGCCTGTTGGGATGGTCAGGAAGCTGATCTTTTGACGGGCTCGCAGCAGGAAGGCAGGAGCCTCACTCTGAGCGGAGAGAGAATAACTCAGGGACCTTCACTAGGCTCCAGGACACTAATCTATCCCCAGATCAGAAACGGAAGTGCGGTAGGGACTGTAGTTGCTCTCATCCAAAAAATGAAGTGACTAGAATCTGATAAAGCCAGTTGTGTTCTGCTTTGGGGATGGTTTTGACAAGTCTAGAAGGCTACCTGCATTATAACATTTGTCTTATCCCACACCATTTGGGGCATTTCCGATGGGATCAAAGCTGTTGTCCTTAACCCATTTCCTAAAGCAAGGAAAGCATTCCGAGGAAACACATTCAGAAAGCTGTAGCAAACACATCTGGACGTCCTGGAGAAGCTGAGTGGGGAGGAGAAAAGGGAGCTGCAGGGTTTCTTCTTTGCCCTTTGCTTGGTCTTTGTTAGACCTGCCGTGCGACTCTGTCTATGCTTTACGCTCATACCCACAAAAATACATTTGAGGCAAAAATTAAGTTTTAATTGACATATTTGAATTTGTAGCCTCGGGTGTTATTTTCTTTTTGTCTAAAAATTTTTATTGGCATATAGCTGATTTATATTGCTGTGTTAGTTTCTTCTGTACAACAAGCTGAATCAGTTATACATATATGTATATCTATTCTTTGTCATATTTTTTCCCCATCTAGGTCATTACAGAGTTTTAAGTGGAGTCCCTGTGCTATACAGTGAGTCTTTATCAGCTATCTATTTTACTTTTAAAAAATTTACACCATTGGAGTATACTTGCTTTACGATGTTGTGTGAGGATCTGGTGACAACACTGTGAATCCACTGTATGTACACATATATATCCTCCCTCCTGAACCTCCCTCCCACCCCTTGCCCTCAACCCTCCATTCCACAGAGCACTGAACTGAGCTCCCTGTGCTATACACAAGCTTGCCACTCGTAATCTATTTTACACCTAGTGGTGTACATATGTCAATCCTAATCTCTCACTGCATACCCGGTTTCTTCCTCCACTGTCTCCACAAGTCCATCCTTTATGCCGGCATCTTTATTTGTAACTTCAGTTTTATCTGTGTTTGGTCTATTCCTCGGGCCTGTTGGGATGGTCAGGGAAGCTGATCTCTCTGACGGGCTCGCAGCAGGAAGGCAGGAGCCTCACTCTGAGCGGAGAGAGAATAACTCAGGGACCTTCACTAGGCTCCAGGACACTAATCTATCCCCAGATCAGAGAGGCCACTTGAAAAATAGTGGGGCTCTTCCACTCAGATTGCCTCATTCGGCCCCCAGAGTCTCGTACCTGCAACGCAAGGGGAAGAGGCTGCCAAGTGGGCATTGCACGTACCCAGTTATTTCTAGATTCTCTGAGAGGCACGGAGAGCCCAGCCTGATGGTAGCCTCAGGGCTGGTGGTGGCTGCTTTGACAGAAGCTTTGCTAACCGAGTTGGAGGTTTACCTAGTGCTGCTGGCTCTGTAGAAAGCTGTACTGTGACCTTGGTGTGGTGGCTTGGCCAGGGCAGCCCTGCCTGTAGGGTTAATGGTGCAGTAGAGGCGTGGGCCCAGGATCAGTAGCAGCTCTTTAGCTTTCTGGTTCCAAACTGACAGATGCATCCCCTCAGGACACCAGCCATCAGAGGGTGACATCCTAGGGTGGCAGAGTGGGCATCGGTGATGCTGCTGGCATTTGGGGGCAGCTAGAGACACCATCCCCACGAACCAAATGTGAAGCTGAGGGACACAGCACTGGTACACAGAACGAAGATGTTTTCTCGGAATCTGTGAGACATCACCTGGCGAAGCCTGGACGAATGCCCATGAATGGAAGGATGCAGGGCGGAAAGAACCCTGCTGATGCCTGTCGCCGTGTCACCCATGAAGGCTGGTGCTGTGCTGCCCAGCTGGAGCGTTTCAGCGCTCAGCTTGACGGACACACGTTTCCCCAACACCAGAAATGTCAAATTTTAAAAACATTGAAACATTTAATTCCCTCCATTCCACAGAGCACTGAACTGAGCTCCCTGTGCTATACACAAGCTTGCCACTCGTAATCTATTTTACACCTAGTGGTGTACATATGTCAATCCTAATCTCTCACTGCATACCCGGTTTCTTCCTCCACTGTCTCCACAAGTCCATCCTTTATGCCGGCATCTTTATTTGTAACTTCAGTTTTATCTGTGTTTGGTCTATTCCTCGGGCCTGTTGGGATGGTCAGGGAAGCTGATCTCTCTGACGGGCTCGCAGCAGGAAGGCAGGAGCCTCACTCTGAGCGGAGAGAGAATAACTCAGGGACCTTCACTAGGCTCCAGGACACTAATCTATCCCCAGATCAGAGAGGCCACTTGAAAAATAGTGGGGCTCTTCCACTCAGATTGCCTCATTCGGCCCCCAGAGTCTCGTACCTGCAACGCAAGGGGAAGAGGCTGCCAAGTGGGCATTGCACGTACCCAGTTATTTCTAGATTCTCTGAGAGGCACGGAGAGCCCAGCCTGATGGTAGCCTCAGGGCTGGTGGTGGCTGCTTTGACAGAAGCTTTGCTAACCGAGTTGGAGGTTTACCTAGTGCTGCTGGCTCTGTAGAAAGCTGTACTGTGACCTTGGTGTGGTGGCTTGGCCAGGGCAGCCCTGCCTGTAGGGTTAATGGTGCAGTAGAGGCGTGGGCCCAGGATCAGTAGCAGCTCTTTAGCTTTCTGGTTCCAAACTGACAGATGCATCCCCTCAGGACACCAGCCATCAGAGGGTGACATCCTAGGGTGGCAGAGTGGGCATCGGTGATGCTGCTGGCATTTGGGGGCAGCTAGAGACACCATCCCCACGAACCAAATGTGAAGCTGAGGGACACAGCACTGGTACACAGAACGAAGATGTTTTCTCGGAATCTGTGAGACATCACCTGGCGAAGCCTGGACGAATGCCCATGAATGGAAGGATGCAGGGCGGAAAGAACCCTGCTGATGCCTGTCGCCGTGTCACCCATGAAGGCTGGTGCTGTGCTGCCCAGCTGGAGCGTTTCAGCGCTCAGCTTGACGGACACACGTTTCAACCCAACCAGATGCCAGAAATGTCAAATTTTAAAAACATTGAAACATTTATTTGGCTGTGCCAAGCCTTCTTTGTGGCACGTGGGATATTTTTACGTTGTGGCATGTGGGATCGAGTTTTCTGACCAGGGATCCAACCCAGGCTGCCTGCAGGGGTAGCTCAGAGTCTTCACCGCTAGGCCACCAGGAACGTTCTGGAGGTGCTTTTTAAAAAGGCCAAATACTTCTGAAAATATAAAGAGGGTGCAGGTTATCTATTCTTAAGGACAGAGCGCTGTGGGCCCCTTGCAAAGGTGGTAATGTCCTAGAAGAAGGGCTGAGTGTGTCCTCTCAGTACTCAACGGGTGACTTCATCAGAAAACAGGGTAGTCGTTTTCTCTTCATCCCAAGTCCTTGCTCTTTTCTTTTCTTTTTTTTTGGCCACTTCTATTGGTCTTTCATTTATCAATATTCATCCATCTTTGTTCCTTGGCCTGTGTGCGCCTCCCATCGCGGCGGCGTCTGTCGTTGCAGAGCACCGGCTCTGGGCGCATGCGCTCCAGAGCTCCGGCTCGGTAATTGGACACATCGGTCCAGCCGCTCCGTGGCACGTGGGATCTTCCCAGGCCAGGGATCGAACTGGCACCCCTTGCACTGCCCACTGGACCACCAGGGAAGCCCCCTTGCTCTTTTCTTAACAAATTCCTTTCACTGCCAAAGCCAAAACACATTGGCATGATTTCCCCCCACAACTCAATTTGTTTCCATTCAGTTCAATTCAACAGATATTTACTGAGTGAAGCAGTCCTGTGCTGGGGATGCAGAGGATAGACACATGGGAGCCAGATGCTATTCTTGTTCCAAAGAGGCTTATCATTTCTATGGGGAAGGAGGTGGAATAAGATGAGTGTATGCATGTCAATCACACACACACACATTTTAAGGGTCATCTCCATCTAAAATGGGCTTCCCTGGTGACTGAGATAGCAAAGAATCCACCTGCAAGGCAGGAGACTGGGGTTTGATCCCTGAGTCAGGAAGATCCCTTGGAGGAGAGAATGGCAACCCACTCCAGTAGCCCAGCCTGGAGAAACCCATGGAGAGAAGCACCTGGCGGGTTACAGTCCACGGGGTTAAAAAGAGGTGGACTTCACTGAAACAACATAGCACACACGCACCCATGACACACACACACACATACCTATGCACACAGACACACTTGGTAAGGCTCAGAACCCCTATGTTCTCTCAAATAAGAGTGGCAAGTTTCTGGCTTAGGATTCTGACTGAACTACATACACCCTTCTCTCTTCACTTGCCTGGAGCCCTGGGCCTCTTACCACATCAGCAATTTATAAGACAAAAAATAGTGACAGATTTGGAATGTGAGCTCTTTGGAGGAGAGCACACTTTCAAAACCTAGCTTTAGGTTGCATATTTCTTCCGCTCTGCAAGCCTAAGAGCTGAGCAGATGCCTGGTGCCCAGCATGTTTGAGAAGTGGGTGATCCTCTTAGACACAGTGACCTGGGATGGAAGAGAAATGAAATTTTTTTTTTCATTTTTTAAAATGGTAATTTCTATTTCCATCCCCTCCTCAGGGAGGGTATCATGGTCGTGCAACGAGTCACACGAAACCGTGACCTTAAGACAGTCCTTCCCCAAGGCACTGAGTCCTGGAGCTGGAAAAGCAGAGGGAGCCCACCATCCTGAAGGCAGGGGTCTCCCTCAGCTGGTCTGCTAGGAGAGCTGACGCTCCCAGCCACGCTGTACTAAGGAAGCCAGCGCTGAGCTCACCCTCATCCTGCAGCCCAGCTCCGTTCAAACACCTTATTTTCTCTCCTGGGCTTTCCTGTACGTCCTCTGTTTTCCCTGCTCTTCTCTCTCCGGCCCGTCGACTGACGTGTTCTTTCCACTCTGGATTTCTCACTCCGCTACCCACCCCTTTCCTTGCCTGTGCTTCCTGTCGACTCAGTTGCTCTTGATACCAGATAATTTGGTTTTTGATTGTCGGGCATTGGATGGAATTTAAAGATATCCATATATTACTTACTAGGTGGCAGTCAAACCCTCTTAATATCACTGTTGTTTAAGGGCTCTGCCCCTTTTTGCTTGGCCTATGGGAGCCTTGGGCTTTGCCAATACCCTACTTGTCCTCTGGGGGCAACCTTGGTCCTGCCTGGCCCCATAGTCACCTCAGATATTTCACCCAGTGAGCTAGGCTGCTGCATGCTCACCTACAAGCACCTGGAAGAAGAACTGTCTCACGCTGATGGTTTGTTCTTCCTCAAGCTGTGTTTTCTTTCTTCTTATTAAGCTGAAGAAGAGAGATCCTGGGTGATCCAGGAGAATTAAAAAAAAAAAAAAAAAAAAAACATCCATAGGACCTCTTCTGGGCTTTGGTCCAGCTTCCCTTGAGAATGAAGAAAGTTTATGTGTAGGGGTGGGAGAGTGGGCGACAGGGATGAGGTGAGAGAAGGAACGTTTTTTTTTTTGGCCACTTCTATTGGTCTTTTATTTATTTCCATCTCTGTTCTTTGGCCTGTGTGGGCCTCCCACTGCAGTGGCCTCTCTCAGTGCAGAGCACCGGCTCTGGGTGCATGTGCTCCAGAGCTCCGGCTCGGTAGTTGGACACATCCCTCCAGCCACTCCACGGCACATGGGATCTTCCCAGGCAGAGATCGAACTGGCGCCCCTTGCACTGCAAGGTGGTGTCCTTACCAACTGGACCACCAGGGAAGCCCCCGAGAAGGAACTTTTTATCTGTCATTGGGAAAAGTCACTTGATCAATGGTGAGCTGTGGCCAGATTCCAAGAACTGAAAGCCCAGAACAGAGTATTGCTAATTATATACGGTTTGTTTGGAGCTGTTGTTTCAACCTCTCTGTCCATCAGTATTTTGATCTGTAAAATGGGGATAATAGTGACTAATGAGGCTGTTCTGAAGAATGAATGAGAAAATGTATATATATGAATATATATATATGTATATATATATGCATTTTTTGGATTTTCTCTGTCTGTATATATGAACAATAGTCTCTGGTAAATGCTATATAAATGCACACATCATCCTGACTATGAGTGCATAGGAAACACAGCCCCCTAGAGACATAGGTCCATAACTTATTTGCTGTGTGAATATAGCCTATCCTTTAATACTATTTTGCTATCATTTATTATTCCTATTAAGCTTATTTTTTATTACATTATTCTTTATCATCAATTAGTGTTATCTCCGAGCCCACACACTCTCCCTGGGAAGTAGGGTGCAAGACAGCCGCCCCACATTCTTCCCAGGGTCACGTGAGATGTCCATGTGTGTGCAGCCAGGCAAAGGTCTGGGCAGGTGCAGGGAGCACAGTGTGCGGTGGACACACCGTGTACCATGTGTGGATGCGACCCTTTCCCCTGCCAGGCCTCCCACTTGCCCCGTGCCCCTCTGTCCTCCTATGTGATCCTGGCAGTGGTGCGCCCCGGGACCCATCAGGGCCAGGAACCTTCAGGAACTCATCACACTGCCAACACCTCCAGGGCTTTCCGATGGGAAGTGAGGCCAGCCCATAGCATCCGCAGTTTCAGCTAGTTGTGTCATTTAGGCTAAGTCTTCTAACTACTACTTGCTAGTCGGTGGGGTTGGGCCAGGTGACATGTGGGCTCCACCTGCTCAGATAGTCTAGGACTCTGAGGCTCCAGGGAGCACAAACCTATTCCAAGGACAGATGCTGCGTCTGACACTCTCGAGTCTGGGGACTAGTCCTTAATAACGACAGGACGAAGCCCCTGGCTGCACAAGCAGGTGCACGTGGAAATCAGGGTGAACGTGGCATTCGAGGGCTGGATGGGTAGCCTGGAGGTCAGCCAGAGCCCTAGGCAGGCAGTGGGCCACAAGAACAATGAAAGGGTTAACCACGGAACGTGGTGTCTCCATCTGGCTTGGGCACAGGGACACACTGCCAGATCTCCCCGAGAAATCTCTGGCCAAGGAGGGGCACGATACGACCAGCTGTGTCAGGGTGACTGTGCTGCTTCCCTTCTTGGGACCTCGGCACCCTCATCTATAAAATGGAACAGTCAGTGGTTGGAAAGATCGGTCCCGGGGCTCTTTCCAGCTCTGACAACCTACAAGTTCATTATTTCCTTTCTTCTAGATACCTCTGGCTGGCAGCCCAGACTAAAGTTGGTCTCTGTGTAGGATTTTTTTTTACCTACTTTCTTACCCAGGCTTTTCATTCATCTTCATTCTCTGCTACAGGATAAATGTATGCTTTTAACTACTTAGAAAACTCTTTTCCTCCATTTTTCTTCTTAAGCATTTAAGTAAATGAAATCTAGTATGTAAAGTGCTTAGCACAATGCCTTTGCTCATACTAATGTATTCATATGTGTGTATAATGTATATTGTCCTAGTATGTGTCTTCCTCTAACTTTTTCCTCTAACCTAAACTTCTGTGGCATTTAAAACACTTTTTATTTTTTAAAACTCAGGCCACTTGTTATTTGCAATAAAAAGGTCTTTTTTGAAAGCATTGCATTACTTGCTCTGTCATGTCCAACTCTTTTTGACCCTATGGACTGTAGCCCCCAGGATCCTCTGTTCATGGAATTTTCCAGGCAAGAATATTGGAATGGGTTGCCATTTCCTTCTCCAGGGGATCTTCCCAACCCAGGGACTGAATGCAGGTCTCCTGCATTGCAGGCAGATTCTTTACCATCGAGCCACCAGGGAGTCCGTTTTTGAAAGCAGCTTCTACATTTACCTTCAGAGCATGGTGGGCCCCAGTCCCTTCCAGATGCCCAGCACCAGGTCTGATTCTGACAAAGGCAAGGCCCTGTCTTCAGATATGACAAAGTTTCCAGGAGAACACACTTTATGGACACACAGACATGTCTCAGTTTAAGTGGGAAGGTGTGAAGTTGGGATGCTGATACAGGAAGGAATGGCTTGCCTCTGAGGCCAAAAAAACTCAAAATATGACTTTGAGCTGTTGAGTGAATGCTTTCCAACAGTGTCATTCCAAGTGAGAAAATTCGACTCCATCTCATATGGGGCTTAAGCTGGCTTCTCTGATTCTTTTCATGCTTGGCTGCTCAGTCGTGTCCGATTCTTTGTGACCCCATGGACTGTAGCCTGCCAGGCTCCACCGTCCATGGGATTCTTCAGGCAAGAATACTGGAGTGAGTAGCGTTCCCTTTTCCAAGGGATCTTCCTGATCCAGGGATTGAATCTGGGTTTACCATCTGAGCCAGCAGGAGCTCAAATTTGCAAAAAAACCCCCAACCAACCCAACAAAAACCCAAAACAAAACCCCACAAACAAAACCCCCAAAAGATCTGGACTTCATTTCACCTGTATTAACAGAGAGGAGAGCAAGGTACTTTTATAGACTATTTCTGAGGCCCTTTCCTTCCTAAACGCTCAGACCCTCCCCTGCCACCTCACATCCAATCCTTAGAACACATTCTAATGGGTGCAGAGCCCAGAGGAAAGATTATTGTTCTCATTTTTCAGAAGAGGAAACGCAGACCCAAGAGGCTATAAACAGATGGTGAAGGGAAGGAAGGGGAAGGCGACTGGATTTGGGGAGAGTGACAGATCCCAGGGCAGATCAAGGTTAGCAGTCATGCTCTGTGAGCCACCTGTGTGTGACCTACTAGAGTCTTACAGACTGGACTCCTGGAAGGGGTAGAAAGACTATGAAATAAACCAACCTGGACACAACCAACACGATCCCCTTCTTCAGAAGCTTTACAGAATAACCATGCTGCCTTTGTATTTCTTCAGAGTTCCTGCACCATCGAGCCACCAGGGAGTCCGTTTTTGAAAGCAGCTTCTACATTTACCTTCAGAGCATGGTGGGCCCCAGTCCCTTCCAGATGCCCAGCACCAGGTCTGATTCTGACAAAGGCAAGGCCCTGTCTTCAGATATGACAAAGTTTCCAGGAGAACACACTTTATGGACACACAGACATGTCTCAGTTTAAGTGGGAAGGTGTGAAGTTGGGATGCTGATACAGGAAGGAATGGCTTGCCTCTGAGGCCAAAAAAACTCAAAATATGACTTTGAGCTGTTGAGTGAATGCTTTCCAACAGTGTCATTCCAAGTGAGAAAATTCGACTCCATCTCATATGGGGCTTAAGCTGGCTTCTCTGATTCTTTTCATGCTTGGCTGCTCAGTCGTGTCCGATTCTTTGTGACCCCATGGACTGTAGCCTGCCAGGCTCCACCGTCCATGGGATTCTTCAGGCAAGAATACTGGAGTGAGTAGCGTTCCCTTTTCCAAGGGATCTTCCTGATCCAGGGATTGAATCTGGGTTTACCATCTGAGCCAGCAGGAGCTCAAATTTGCAAAAAAACCCCCAACCAACCCAACAAAAACCCAAAACAAAACCCCACAAACAAAACCCCCAAAAGATCTGGACTTCATTTCACCTGTATTAACAGAGAGGAGAGCAAGGTACTTTTATAGACTATTTCTGAGGCCCTTTCCTTCCTAAACGCTCAGACCCTCCCCTGCCACCTCACATCCAATCCTTAGAACACATTCTAATGGGTGCAGAGCCCAGAGGAAAGATTATTGTTCTCATTTTTCAGAAGAGGAAACGCAGACCCAAGAGGCTATAAACAGATGGTGAAGGGAAGGAAGGGGAAGGCGACTGGATTTGGGGAGAGTGACAGATCCCAGGGCAGATCAAGGTTAGCAGTCATGCTCTGTGAGCCACCTGTGTGTGACCTACTAGAGTCTTACAGACTGGACTCCTGGAAGGGGTAGAAAGACTATGAAATAAACCAACCTGGACACAACCAACACGATCCCCTTCTTCAGAAGCTTTACAGAATAACCATGCTGCCTTTGTATTTCTTCAGAGTGCCAGCTCTTCCACGGATTAACAGAAGCATCTAGAAAATGCCATGGCAGGGCAGACCCAAGACTTGCATCCTGACAAGCTGAAACAGGGAAAGATGGGAGCAATAGGGTCCACTCTTCCCACGACAACAACCTTCTCCCTCCTCCCCATCTGAATCTTCGAATCTTATCACACTCTGGTCACTTGGAAAGAGGAAGTCAAAGAACGCAGGATTGGGCAGAAGGTGGGAAAACAGGGAATAAGCAGAATCGGAAATAACCTGAGGGGACTTGCTTCTTAAGGTAGGAAGAAGAGAACACAAGCCACCGAAAGGCGAGTCAAAACAGAACAGCGGAGAAGAGAATGGCTCTTTACTTAAGTGAAGTGATTGATAGATAAGAAAAACGAAAATAGATATGGACAGTGCACATGAAAGCTCTTTCAGAAAACCCAGCAGGGGGCTTCCCCTGGTGGTCCAGTGGGTAAGGACACCGCCTTGCAGTGCAAGGGGCGCCGGTTTGATCCCTGGCCTGGGAAGATCCCACGTCCCGCGGAGCGGCTGGACCGATGTGTCCAATTACCGAGCCGGAGCGCTGGAGCGCGGGCGCCCAGAGCCAGTGCTCTGCGACAACAGAGGCCGCTGCAATGGGAGGCGCACACAGGCCAAGGAACAAAGATGGATGAAAATGGAGAAATGAAAGACCAAAGGAAGTGGCCCGCCCGCTGCCCTCCCTCCCACCTCACATCCAATCCTTAGAACACATTCTAATGGGTGCAGAGCCCAGAGGAAAGATTATTGTTCTCATTTTTCAGAAGAGGAAACGCAGACCCAAGAGGCTATAAACAGATGGTGAAGGGAAGGAAGGGGAAGGCGACTGGATTTGGGGAGAGTGACAGATCCCAGGGCAGATCAAGGTTAGCAGTCATGCTCTGTGAGCCACCTGTGTGTGACCTACTAGAGTCTTACAGACTGGACTCCTGGAAGGGGTAGAAAGACTATGAAATAAACCAACCTGGACACAACCAACACGATCCCCTTCTTCAGAAGCTTTACAGAATAACCATGCTGCCTTTGTATTTCTTCAGAGTGCCAGCTCTTCCACGGATTAACAGAAGCATCTAGAAAATGCCATGGCAGGGCAGACCCAAGACTTGCATCCTGACAAGCTGAAACAGGGAAAGATGGGAGCAATAGGGTCCACTCTTCCCACGACAACAACCTTCTCCCTCCTCCCCATCTGAATCTTCGAATCTTATCACACTCTGGTCACTTGGAAAGAGGAAGTCAAAGAACGCAGGATTGGGCAGAAGGTGGGAAAACAGGGAATAAGCAGAATCGGAAATAACCTGAGGGGACTTGCTTCTTAAGGTAGGAAGAAGAGAACACAAGCCACCGAAAGGCGAGTCAAAACAGAACAGCGGAGAAGAGAATGGCTCTTTACTTAAGTGAAGTGATTGATAGATAAGAAAAACGAAAATAGATATGGACAGTGCACATGAAAGCTCTTTCAGAAAACCCAGCAGGGGGCTTCCCCTGGTGGTCCAGTGGGTAAGGACACCGCCTTGCAGTGCAAGGGGCGCCGGTTTGATCCCTGGCCTGGGAAGATCCCACGTCCCGCGGAGCGGCTGGACCGATGTGTCCAATTACCGAGCCGGAGCGCTGGAGCGCGTGCGCCCAGAGCCAGTGCTCTGCGACAACAGAGGCCGCTGCAATGGGAGGCGCACACAGGCCAAGGAACAAAGATGGATGAAAATGGAGAAATGAAAGACCAATGGAAGTGGCCCGCCCGCTCCCCTCCCTCCCCAACCCGACCCCCGCCCAAAATAAATAAATAAATCTTAAGGGAAAAAAGAAAAAGAAAACTCAGCAGGAAGTCAGCGTGCCGATGGGTTCTGAAAATTGGAAAAATATTCTATTGGCCAGTCAGGTGCCTCTGGCAAAATGTGTTCCGTATCTGTGGCACTTGAGCTAAACTAGTGGCCGACCCTTGCTTTAAAGGGTAATAACTTCTAAGGCTGATTGCTCCTCCCGGAGGGGCCTCGGAGACAGATGCCCTATGGCTGAGGGATTAGCAGGAGTCCCAGCGTGCCGGCCTTGGGGAGGGACGGGAAGGGGGAATAGGGAGGAGGGAGAGACTGGCTGGAAGCGGGGAGATCAGATCAAAGGCTGGTGTGCGCAGTCTTTCCTTGCTTGACTCCTCCGCCGAGGATTTGATGAGCTCCCTCCGTATGTCAATCACTGTTCTAGGTACCCCGATCTCGCTTCGTCTTCACGATAACCCTATAGTATAAATATTATTTTCTCTATTTTACAGATGAAAACACAGGAGCTCGGGATACATTCCTGAAGGCAGAAAAGGGAAGGTTTAAATTCTGTTCTGCCTGATTCAAAACCTTACTGCTGGTAAGAAAACATGCTAAGAGGGAGCTAAAATGACTAGGATATAAAATATGCTCTGAACTGGCGATATTTATTGAACACATTTGTAAGAACCAGATATTATTCTAAGCGTTGAGGGTACAACATAGGCGGCAGAGGCCCCTGTCCTCCTGGAGAGTGGCAGTGATGGTAGGGGGTCAGACAATGAGCAGAGAGATGGATTATAAACTGCCAGCTGGGGTCTTCCCTAGTGGTTCAGTGGCTAAGACCCCGAGCTCCCAAGGCAGGGGCCCTGTGTTCAATCCCTGGTCAGGGAACCAAATCCCACACTGCAAGCAAGAGTTTGAATGTTGCAACTAAAGATCCTGCAGGCCGCAACCAAGATCTGGCGCAGCCAAAAAAGAAAGAAAGAAAGAATAGGAAGCATTTTAAAAAATGCCAGCTGGTGTTATGGAGAACAAAGCAATGTAATGCTGGGAGGGGACAGGGGAGCACCACTGGCCATTTGAGAGACAGCATCAGGGAAGCCCCTCTGAGGGCCGGCCTGAGCTGAGAGGGGCAGGACCAGCTGAGCAGATGAGACAAATACTCCACACACAGCTGCTGCGTCTCTCCAGTGTTTTCAGACACTGTCCTGGAAACTTTCATATGTTATTTCATCCGATCAATACCTACAACACCACGGAGAGGGAGCTGTCATTTTGCCTTTTTCTTTTTTAATGAGAGAATTGAAATGTGGAGAGTTAAGTGATCAACCACAGACCACACACTTTATAAGATGGAACTACTTTAGCAGAAGTAAGTCCATCTGGGGACATCCCTCCCTGGTGGTCTGGTGGTTAAGAATCCACCTTGCGGGCTTCCCTGGTGGTCCAGTGGGTAAGGACACCGCCTTGCAGTGCAAGGGGCGCCGGTTCAATCCCTGGCCTGGGAAGATCCCACGTGCCACGGAGCGGCTGAACCGCTGTGTCCAATTACCGAGCCTGAGCTCTGGGGCGCATGCGCCCAGAGCTGGTGCTCTGTGACAACAGAGGCTACTGTGATGGGAGGCCCACACGGACCAAAGAACAAAGATGGATGAAAATAGATAAACGAAAAACCAATAGAAGTGGCCCACCTGCCTCCCTCCCTCCCCAACCCGCACTG
Organism: Tragulus kanchil; assembly: GCA_022376925.1. NCBI lineage: Eukaryota > Metazoa > Chordata > Mammalia > Artiodactyla > Tragulidae > Tragulus > Tragulus kanchil. Next base: position 29,483,104 of record JAIOJX010000024.1, read on the forward strand.
CCGCCCCGCCCCATAAATAAATAAATAAATGTTAAAAAAAAAAAAAGAATCCACCTTGCAATGCAGGAGACATGGGCTTGATCCCTGGTCAGTGATCTAAGATCTTACATGCTGTGGAGCAATAAAGCCCATGGGCTGCAGGTACTGAGCTCTTGTGCCACAACAGGAGAATCCATGGGCCACAACGGTAGGTCCCGCACGAGGCACCGAAGATCCCATGAGCTGCCACGGAGACCTGCTGTAGCCATGTAAACAAATAAATCTTAAAAAGAAAAGAAGTAGCTTTGTCTGACCCCAGGTCTAGGCTCTGATTGTCAGACCCCGGAGGCTTCCCCATCTTAAGGCAGAACCTGAGGGGGTTCCCAGAACCAACCCCAGAGAATCCCAACACATTCAGCCGGCAGGAGCCTGATCTGGAAAGGATATTTGTTGCAATGTAATGCTGGGAGGGGACAGGGGAGCACCACTGGCCATTTGAGAGACAGCATCAGGGAAGCCCTCTGAGGGCCGGCCTGAGCTGAGAGGGGCAGGACCAGCTGAGCAGATGAGACAAATACTCCACACACAGCTGCTGTCTCTCCAGTGTTTTCAGACACTGTCCTGGAAACTTTCATATGTTATTTCATCCGATCAATACCTACAACACCACGGAGAGGGAGCTGTCATTTTGCCTTTTTCTTTTTTAATGAGAGAATTGAAATGTGGAGAGTTAAGTGATCAACCACAGACCACACACTTTATAAGATGGAACTACTTTAGCAGAAGTAAGTCCATCTGGGGACATCCCTCCCTGGTGGTCTGGTGGTTAAGAATCCACCTTGCGGGCTTCCCTGGTGGTCCAGTGGGTAAGGACACCGCCTTGCAGTGCAAGGGGCGCCGGTTCAATCCCTGGCCTGGGAAGATCCCACGTGCCACGGAGCGGCTGAACCGCTGTGTCCAATTACCGAGCCTGAGCTCTGGGGCGCATGCGCCCAGAGCTGGTGCTCTGTGACAACAGAGGCTACTGTGATGGGAGGCCCACACGGACCAAAGAACAAAGATGGATGAAAATAGATAAACGAAAAACCAATAGAAGTGGCCCACCTGCCTCCCTCCCTCCCCAACCCGCACTGCCGCGCCCCGCCCCATAAATAAATAAATAAATGTTAAAAAAAAAAAAAGAATCCACCTTGCAATGCAGGAGACATGGGCTTGATCCCTGGTCAGTGATCTAAGATCTTACATGCTGTGGAGCAATAAAGCCCATGGGCTGCAGGTACTGAGCTCTTGTGCCACAACAGGAGAATCCATGGGCCACAACGGTAGGTCCCGCACGAGGCACCGAAGATCCCATGAGCTGCCACGGAGACCTGCTGTAGCCATGTAAACAAATAAATCTTAAAAAGAAAAGAAGTAGCTTTGTCTGACCCCAGGTCTAGGCTCTGATTGTCAGACCCCGGAGGCTTCCCCATCTTAAGGCAGAACCTGAGGGGGTTCCCAGAACCAACCCCAGAGAATCCCAACCACATTCAGCCGGGCAGGAGCCAAGGGGCAGGTGCTAAATCTGGAAAGGATATTTGTCCATAATACCAGCCCAAGCAAAGATCTAGGGGGATTTTTTTTTTTAATGTGTGTATTCAAAAGTGTTTGCTAAATAATAGCGAGCAGGATGGAGTGCTCAGTGGATAGCAAGTGCTGGTCTAGTGGTTTCCATGAATTAACTCACACACCTGCATAGTCACCGTGGGATGCAGGCACAGTGATGACCCCCCACTTGCACTTCAGAGAGCTGAAGAGAAAGGCAGAAGTTCTTGGAGCCAGGATTCAAGCCCAGGCAAGCCAGGGTGGGAACAAGCTTTCGCTCTTACTCTCCACAGCCCCCAGGGCAGGGAAGGGCTGCTGAGAGGGAGGTGTGAGCTGGGCCTAGAGGTGGGAAGGTTTTGGCTGCTGCTAGGTCCGACTGAGAGCCAGAGGAGCATGGAGCACGAGGCAGAGCGGCCCCTGCACCCTGCATGCTGCTGCTGGGGGCGGGGGGTGGGGGGGAGGCCCTGGATACAATGCAGCAGGGGACGGCAGGCAGGGAAGGAGGGGGGCTGCCTCTCGGACCGAGCTTTCCCACAGTGGGGAGGACTCCGGGAGGAAGGTGCTGGGGAGATGAGGGGCAAGGGTGGGAAGTTTCTAATAGGGCCAGCAGAAAAGAAGATGAACCCTAAAATGAGGCCTTTGTTTTCCTATTCAGAGACCAAAGGAGAGGAACACCAGGACTCTGAGAATAAAAGAAGAGAGAGAGAAGTTTGTGAGGAAAGAAATCGGGGGCAGCCAGTGGTGTGGAAGAGCTGGGGGGTCGGGGGGCAGGTATCTTTGACCTGAGGCTGCCCCATGTGGGCAGGCTCAGCGGTGGTCCCGGAGCAGGGAAGGCACGCACCCTGGGTCCCTGGACTTGCCCCCTCTCCAAGGGAGGAAAAGAGGCTGGCTCGATGCGTCTAATCCTTTGCTGCACTGAAGGGAGACATCTGATCAGCTCTTGCTAATGTAGCTCGGGAAGCCTGGCGCGTTCTGGGGTGTAGATAACATCCCTGCTGGCTGGCAGGCAGGCTGCAGCAAAGCCCGGGGCCTAGCCAACTCCCTCCTTGGCTTGGCAAAGCGTCACCCAGGCCAGCAGCAGCGGGCCAGGCACCCTAGATGCAAAAATTGAGGCATTGAGCAAGAAGACGTGAGGGTTCCGGCTTCCCATGGGCTCAGGCTGCAGCTTTCCGGCATTGGGGGTCTCAGCAGTGCCCAGACAGGAGCCAAGGGAGTGAGAAATGTTTGAAGAAAATGTTCCAGCCTGAGGGTCTGGAGGGTAGACGGGTGTGGGGTGGAGAGAAGAACACATTTGTCAAGGATGGGCACAGGCCTTGGCATTGCCATTCTTAATTTAATTTTTAATTGATTTATTAAATTAAAATTTATTGGAATATAGTTGATTTACAATGTTGTGTTAGTTATAGGTGTACAGCAAAGTGAAAAAAATATATATATATAGAGAGAGAGAAACTTCCTAGGTGGCGCTAGTTGTAAAGAATCTGCCTGCCAATGCAGGACACATGAAAGACCTGGGTTTGACCTCTGGGTCAGGAAGATCCCCTGGAGCAGGCATGGCAACCCTCTCCAGAATTCTTGCCCCTCTCTCTCTCTCTATATATATATATATATATGTATATGTATATATATATTAATATATCTCCAATATATTTTGGATTTTTTGCCCATATATAGGTCATTACAGAGTATTGAGTAGAGTTCTCTGTGCTCTATAGTAGGTCCTTGTTATCTGTTTTATAAACAGCAGAGTGTACATGTCAGGGACTTCCATTCTTACCCAGGTGGGCACCCCAAAAGCAGGGAAGCAGAGCCTTGTGATGCCAAACGAACTGGAGGATTTGAGACTGACTGGATCTAAAGGTTCATACTACGTTATATCGGCTATGTTTCTCCTCATCTTTGGCTGTTTCCTGCTGGGTGTTGGGATCATTGTCTTTAACTGTGGATGGGATTCCTCCTTCTGAGTCCTTGTGTCCAGACCTCGAGCTCTGAAAGGGTGGTTCCCAGGGGCCTTCTAGAATGTGGACCATGGTGTAGATTCTCCTCGGGAAATCTCATCATGGAGGAGGATCACACATAGCACCCGATTTGCTGGAGACAGCCGAATGCCTGAGGAGATACTCAGTTTGGCCTACCAACATGGATGAAGGGCTAATACCAAGAAGGAGGAGGGCTCATGGGTTGGAATTTGGGGTAGAAAACAAACCCCAGAGGCCAGGGGTTACCAGCTTCCAAGCAGGAGACTGTGATGGAGGGGCTTTGTCTCTAAGAGTAGATCAGAAGCTAAGGAACCAACAACTGATCTCTGTCTCCTTATCATCTTCAGCTAACACCTGATTTGAGTTGCTATGAGCTATTCAGTGTTTTGTGCCTTTATTGGATATCAAGCAGTTTAGCCCCAAGGACTAAGAGTACAACATCTGATCCAGGGACCAAAGAAATAGGGTTAGGATTCTGTCCTTCATCTCCTGTTGACGGTCTTCATCCAGAACCTGTCATGTTTATGCAAATGGCTCCAGATCTGCATCACCAACCCCAGGTCTCTAATCTGAGCTCCAGACACACTCCAGCCACTGCCTTAACACCTCTATTATGATATATACTAACGTCCTCCGCAAACTTGACACATCCAGAACCAAATGTATCCATCAACCCCACTTCCCCTTCACCCCTCACGAGCCTGTCCATTTCCCAGAGTTTGATGTTCTTCCTATGCATTCTCCCTGTGACCACCCTATTCTTCAGGATAACTCGGATCTTCTGTTTTCTACGTATGAAATGCCGAGTGCCATAGAGCACAGCATGGTCTGGCTAGGCTCTGTTTTCACAACCCCCAATCTTTAAGGTCCTAATGAAAATCCACTTCTCATGTGAAGGCAGCCCTAATCCCTGCCAGGTGGAAGGGCTTCTCCCTCCTCTGGGATCCCATAGCACTTAATCTAAACCTCTCTTTTAGCCTCTTCTGCATTCATTGTTGCTGTTGTCACTGTTTTTGTTGTTGTTCAGTCACTTAGTTGTGTCCGACTCTTTGTGACTACTGCAGCATGCCAGGATTCTCTGTTCCTTGTTCCGACGTCCCTGAGGAGAATTCCCAGGGGCCTTCTAGAATGTGGACCATGGTGTAGATTCTCCTCGGAAATCTCATCATGGAGGAGGATCACACATAGCACCCGATTTGCTGGAGACAGCCGAATGCCTGAGGAGATACTCAGTTTGGCCTACCAACATGGATGAAGGGCTAATACCAAGAAGGAGGAGGGCTCATGGGTTGGAATTTGGGGTAGAAAACAAACCCCAGAGGCCAGGGGTTACCAGCTTCCAAGCAGGAGACTGTGATGGAGGGGCTTTGTCTCTAAGAGTAGATCAGAAGCTAAGGAACCAACAACTGATCTCTGTCTCCTTATCATCTTCAGCTAACACCTGATTTGAGTTGCTATGAGCTATTCAGTGTTTTGTGCCTTTATTGGATATCAAGCAGTTTAGCCCCAAGGACTAAGAGTACAACATCTGATCCAGGGACCAAAGAAATAGGGTTAGGATTCTGTCCTTCATCTCCTGTTGACGGTCTTCATCCAGAACCTGTCATGTTTATGCAAATGGCTCCAGATCTGCATCACCAACCCCAGGTCTCTAATCTGAGCTCCAGACACACTCCAGCCACTGCCTTAACACCTCTATTATGATATATACTAACGTCCTCCGCAAACTTGACACATCCAGAACCAAATGTATCCATCAACCCCACTTCCCCTTCACCCCTCACGAGCCTGTCCATTTCCCAGAGTTTGATGTTCTTCCTATGCATTCTCCCTGTGACCACCCTATTCTTCAGGATAACTCGGATCTTCTGTTTTCTACGTATGAAATGCCGAGTGCCATAGAGCACAGCATGGTCTGGCTAGGCTCTGTTTTCACAACCCCCAATCTTTAAGGTCCTAATGAAAATCCACTTCTCATGTGAAGGCAGCCCTAATCCCTGCCAGGTGGAAGGGCTTCTCCCTCCTCTGGGATCCCATAGCACTTAATCTAAACCTCTCTTTTAGCCTCTTCTGCATTCATTGTTGCTGTTGTCACTGTTTTTGTTGTTGTTCAGTCACTTAGTTGTGTCCGACTCTTTGTGACTACGGCGTGCAGCATGCCAGGATTCTCTGTCCTCCACTACCTTCTAGAATTTGCTCAGATTCATGTCCACTGAGTCGGTGATGCTATCTGACCATCTCATCCTCTGTCAGTTACATTCCTGCTTTCCTCCTGCCTTTCAAACAGAAGTCTCTAATGTCTCTATATCTCTGAAACACTCCTACTTCTCTATATATTCCAGCAATCTCACATCCACCAGAAACTTCTATCATTCTGCATTTTCTCTGTTTTTTATTTTTTTAAGTCCTAACTAGTGCCTTCTTGTGGTCTTCTCATTTAATAGCGATGGATCCCACTCCCATCTTCCTTGTAGATGCCACCGTATTACTCAATTACTTTAGACTTCCTAGAGAAATTATGTGTGCATGTCCCAGGACAACAGAAGACCAGGTGGAACTTTGCCAAGAGAATGATGTTAGAGTCAAATAGATGCACATTTAATTTGGGTTCTGCACCTACTAGATACTTGGCCTTAGTCAGTCCATCTAACTTCTCAGCCACAGTTTCCCCATTTATAAATAGAAGGACAATGCTTCCCTGAAAGTCTCACAGGCTGATCTCTTTCACCTCCTCGTGTGCACATGCTGTGCCTTCTGCTTAATTCTTCCCCCGCTCCCCTTTGCTGAGATAACTTCTCATTCCTCAAGCCTCAGCCTAGATGCCACATTCCTCAAGAAGAACCCCAGTCCTCAAATATCAGGTTGATTGTCTTTTTTACCTGCTTATTTGTTACAGGGCATTTGATGAGGTCTCAGCACTTCCTCTCCTGTCCCTGATCCTGGAGCTGAATGGTCTTTCCCACCCTGCCCCTCCCTTTGAAGAACCAAAAGCTCCACAGGGGCAGCAACCATTTGTTGTTAACCATCACATACCATCTTGGTCTTGCTCCATTCACCTCTTTTTAAATTATTATTATTTATTTATTTATTATTTTTGGCTGTTCTGGGTTTTCACTGCTGCTGCAGGCTCTTCTCTAGTTGCAGGCAGTGGGGGCTACTCTCTAGTTGAGGTGAGCAGACTTCTTGTTGGAGACTTTTTCTTATTGTGGTTCAGCCCTACGTCTTTGTGACTAGGGTGCAGCATGCCAGGATTCTCTGTCCTCCACTACCTTCTAGAATTTGCTCAGATTCATGTCCACTGAGTCGGTGATGCTATCTGACCATCTCATCCTCTGTCAGTTACATTCCTGCTTTCCTCCTGCCTTTCAAACAGAAGTCTCTAATGTCTCTATATCTCTGAAACACTCCTACTTCTCTATATATTCCAGCAATCTCACATCCACCAGAAACTTCTATCATTCTGCATTTTCTCTGTTTTTTATTTTTTTAAGTCCTAACTAGTGCCTTCTTGTGGTCTTCTCATTTAATAGCGATGGATCCCACTCCCATCTTCCTTGTAGATGCCACCGTATTACTCAATTACTTTAGACTTCCTAGAGAAATTATGTGTGCATGTCCCAGGACAACAGAAGACCAGGTGGAACTTTGCCAAGAGAATGATGTTAGAGTCAAATAGATGCACATTTAATTTGGGTTCTGCACCTACTAGATACTTGGCCTTAGTCAGTCCATCTAACTTCTCAGCCACAGTTTCCCCATTTATAAATAGAAGGACAATGCTTCCCTGAAAGTCTCACAGGCTGATCTCTTTCACCTCCTCGTGTGCACATGCTGTGCCTTCTGCTTAATTCTTCCCCCGCTCCCCTTTGCTGAGATAACTTCTCATTCCTCAAGCCTCAGCCTAGATGCCACATTCCTCAAGAAGAACCCCAGTCCTCAAATATCAGGTTGATTGTCTTTTTTACCTGCTTATTTGTTACAGGGCATTTGATGAGGTCTCAGCACTTCCTCTCCTGTCCCTGATCCTGGAGCTGAATGGTCTTTCCCACCCTGCCCCTCCCTTTGAAGAACCAAAAGCTCCACAGGGGCAGCAACCATTTGTTGTTAACCATCACATACCATCTTGGTCTTGCTCCATTCACCTCTTTTTAAATTATTATTATTTATTTATTTATTATTTTTGGCTGTTCTGGGTTTTCACTGCTGCTGCAGGCTCTTCTCTAGTTGCAGGCAGTGGGGGCTACTCTCTAGTTGAGGTGAGCAGACTTCTTGTTGCGGAGACTTTTTTCTTATTGTGGAACTTGGGCTCTAGGGCACACAGACTTCAGTAGCTGTGGCCCATGGGCTCCATAGTTGCAGCTCTGAGGCTCTAGAGCACAGGCTCAATAGTTATGGCCCACGGGCTTAGTTGCTCCGCAGCATGTGGGTTCTTCCCGGATCAGGGATCGAACTCATGTCTCTTGCATTGGCAGGCAAACTCTTCACCACTGAGCTTCCAGGGAAGCTCTTCATTCACTTTTGATCCAAAGAAAGTCATAAAAAGTACACTACATTAGATAAGGAATCTGTAATCCTGAAATTCTGAAGAAAAAGTCAACAGCTTCCTCAGTTTTTATTTGCTGAGTGCATTGCAGCAGTTCGGGCCATCAGATTGCTGGCTCCTTCCTAAGCCCCGATTTAGGCACTAGGCAACAGTCTGCTTTTGGTACAGAAGTAGAATAAAGTGTCCTTTGTACTGATGTTGCAGCCCAGTAGCTTCCAACTTTGAAATTTACGGTCAGTTTTGTATATGGGAAACTACCCAAATCACTAAGAGAATTGGTTTTCTTAGAGGCGTCTCATCAGTAATAGCAATTTCCAGTTTGGCATCCATAGTTGTAAATAATTTGAAAACTTCAGCAGTGTAAAATTATTATAACAATCTAAACACTTAATCATAAACAAAAATAATGATAGCTATAGTGTTGTCTTTTGTTTATTCCAGATGTGTGTTTTTTTTTTTTTCTGAAGTGTGTGTATATATTATATGTATTGGTTAATAACACAAGCTCTGGAGTCAGGAGTGGCTTTCCTTCCAACACCACCCCTAGTATTCACTAGCTGTGTGATCTTGAGGAAGTCACTTCATCCCGCTGCACCCCAGTTTGCTGGTCTATGAAACAGCAATAGTAGCCTCTGCATTATATGATTATTGCATGCATTGGATGAGCTAATACTGGTAAGGGTTTATAACAGTGCCTGTTACCTGCTAAATGCTCCATAAATGCTATCTATTATTATTTGCTAGGTGTGAGTCTAACATAAAAAAGTGTTTGGATAGGACATGTTTAAATTCCCTGCCAGCACTGCAGTCCTGTGTCTATCACTCCAATTCCTCAGCATTCCTATTCAGTAGGGAGGGGGCAGCATTATCCACATTTTACAAACACCAAAATTGAGCCATAAAGAAGCCAGATGTCCAGTAAGCGAGTGGCAGTGTGAAACTAGAACTCAACTTTGTAGATGTAAATCCTAGGACTCTTTCCAGGAGAGTGAGAGACTGTACATTTGAAACGGAGTGTTAGACGCCCCCGGGAGGCTGTGCGCAGTGATCGCTCGAGAGCCCTTCTGTGCCGTGGTTCTCCATGGATGCTCAACAAGGTCACTTCTCTTTCCATCTCTGAGTTGATTTCAGGCCATGTCTTCACAGATATTTTCCTTACCTACTTTCCAAAAAGTCATATGAGGGCATTAAATGAGGAACTGGCTAGGTGCTCTCTCTTTGGTTTCCTGTATCCCTTGCTTCTTTAAACACTCCAGTTTTGGGTTGTTCTGTGTATAGACAGATCTTTACTGTGTGGCAGACCCTTACTCTTTGGAGAGTGTCTTTCTGATGAGTCAGAACCTTAAACTACTTGAGAACTCCTCCACAGATCTTCTTCCTCACTCCCCAGCCACCCTCATAACCCATTTTACTTTTTCACTTCTGCAGTCACGGAAAGAGGGTGTGCAAGAGCTCCTGTCCTCTCCGTCTTCCTCCGCCTCCCTCTCCCTTCCTACCTGGCTTGTCCAGACGGAAGACCGGGGCTCTCCAGGACCTTGCCTGTGTGCAAGCATTGCCTAAGAGTTTGTGTGGGTAGGGCAAGTATTTCTGTCTGAAAAGAGGATGCAGGATGATTTCCTTTTCCGTCCACTAGGGGGCTGCTTGGAGGGGGATGGAAAAAACAGAGGCTTAAAAAAATATATCACGCTGCTGAAATTTCACCAAGAGGGGAAAAGAGAGAGCGCGTGAGAGAGAGAGAGAGAGAGGGAGAGAGAGAGGGAGAGACAGCACAGCAGTCCCAGGCTTTTTCGTCTCTTTCACGTCAGAGGCAGGAACCGACTGTACTAGGCTGTTGGCTCAGCACGCAGGGACGGAGAACGGCTCAGACACACAGGGAGAGAAGAGGGGTCCTCGCTGACCCGAGGAATTACGACTAGTGAAGTAAAGACACCTGACTTTTCGAGCTTATTTTGGTTGCCTCCTCTTTCTCCTTCCACTCTCACCCTGCCAGTTTGGGTTTCATTTCTTTCTCGGAGCCTTCTCTGGTCCTCCTGGGAAAGGAGGAAGGGAAGAGAAGAGAGAGAGAGAGAGAGGTGGGTTCTCTAGGTGAGCGCATCAGCTGGCTCCAGCCCGCACAGACAAGAATTCTCTTCCCAGAAGCTCCTCCAGCTCCTCTGTCGCCCACCTCCAGCCCGGGTAAGTCCAGCGCACTCGCTTCTTCTATTTCCTCCCGGGTGTGATTTCAGCACCACGGAGAGCTATGAGATGCCTTTTTGGTTCTTGTATGTCTCTTCCTGCAAGGCGTTTGGCACTAAGGTTACATCTCTCTCTCTGCTGCCAGTCAAGCTGATTCTGCGGAGGGAAAAGAAAGGTGCAAAACTATGTCTATCAAATTAAGGGGGGATGCGGACTCTGGTCTTATGGGTGTGTGTGTGTGTGTGTGTGTGTGCGTGCTGTTGCATAAGACAGGTGAGGCTTGAGCTAAATTGCCAGTGTGTTTCTTCGTGTCTCTGTGTAGAGCTGTTTTTCTTTTTCTATGTAGATAAGAGGGAGGGTTTGGGAAATTAGTTGTGCACCTTCTTTAACTCCCTCCTGACAAGTCATCCATGGAGGGAAAGAGTTACAAAAGGAAGCGTGGGGGTTGAGAGTGGAGCTAGAGTTAAAAGTTATGCTCCTCTGAGGATGGAGGAGCTGGTTTGAAAAATGTCAACGTCCCCAGGATTCTCTGGGTCCTTGCTGTGAAGAGAGCCCAGTCTGACCTTTTTACTTTCTCTCCTGATGTGAATCCATGGCAAGTGGGCACGGGCAACAGGTGGGCATCAGGCCGGGGTGGTTTGCAGGCTAAGGCCCCCATGCCTTCATGGTGATAAGGAAGTCTCAGTAGCTTGAGCTCTGCAGAGGTTGGCCCATCCAGATTAAACTACATTTGCATGGAGGCAAGACCTGCCCTCCACTTTTCTGTCATACTTGACCATGTGTGTTGGAAAGAGGACAAAGTCTGTTCTGCTTTGATTTCTGTCACTGAAAGACAGTCCAGGAGAAAGGTGTGTCTCCCCATGTCTAGGGAAGCAGAGGTGAATCTGCTGGTCCAGAGTCAGGAAGGCTTGAAGGGATATTTTGTCCCCCGGCACTGAAAGACTCCACAAATGGAATCATCATTACTTCAAACTTCATTACTGTGACTTTTTTTTTGTAAGATGCTGTTCTGCCTCTTCTGCTTCTTGCCCCTCTGAAATATGCTTAATTAGTTCCCTGTAGCTGCCTTGGAGACACTGTCTGCTGGTCCCTATCCTTCAGTTTTTTTCCACACCTGCTTGGGTGGGGCCATTCAACACATGGTGTCAGGGACTTCCTTCAGTCATCTGAATCTAAGGAGAGTCTCCCAAGAGGGTATTTTTAAAGATATGTGGTTTCTTGTAAGAGCAAACCTTGTCTTTAATTAACTCCTACTGTACAAAGTTCTGGTCATTTGCCTCAAGTATGCTGAAAGACAGAGTCAGAGGTGGGAAGGGGTTTCACTCCTTCCAACTGCCAATAAACTCTAGGGCAATGACTCTCTGTCTGGCTTTTAATTCAGTACGCTGGATTCCTTCTCCAAGCTGAACAAAATACTCTTGGCCTCTGGTTTGAGAGGCTTCTGGGTGAACGACATAGTCCTGAATGAAATAGCATCATTGGTTTTTAAACATACACACACACACGCGCGCACACACACACACACACACACACACACACACACACACACCCCTACTCTTCTCATTAGATCCAGAAACCTCAGCATCTCCTTCAAATGTCAGGAAGTAGAATGCAATGAGGAAAGAGTGAAGTCAGAGGCTGTAATGGTAGGGAAACAGATCAAAATAGACAAAGCAGAGGATGAGAAACCAACACTGACTCATTCATATTTCAACTCTCCAACTCCTTCCATTCTCAGGCTAAGGCCCCCATGCCTTCATGGTGATAAGGAAGTCTCAGTAGCTTGAGCTCTGCAGAGGTTGGCCCATCCAGATTAAACTACATTTGCATGGAGGCAAGACCTGCCCTCCACTTTTCTGTCATACTTGACCATGTGTGTTGGAAAGAGGACAAAGTCTGTTCTGCTTTGATTTCTGTCACTGAAAGACAGTCCAGGAGAAAGGTGTGTCTCCCCATGTCTAGGGAAGCAGAGGTGAATCTGCTGGTCCAGAGTCAGGAAGGCTTGAAGGGATATTTTGTCCCCCGGCACTGAAAGACTCCACAAATGGAATCATCATTACTTCAAACTTCATTACTGTGACTTTTTTTTTGTAAGATGCTGTTCTGCCTCTTCTGCTTCTTGCCCCTCTGAAATATGCTTAATTAGTTCCCTGTAGCTGCCTTGGAGACACTGTCTGCTGGTCCCTATCCTTCAGTTTTTTTCCACACCTGCTTGGGTGGGGCCATTCAACACATGGTGTCAGGGACTTCCTTCAGTCATCTGAATCTAAGGAGAGTCTCCCAAGAGGGTATTTTTAAAGATATGTGGTTTCTTGTAAGAGCAAACCTTGTCTTTAATTAACTCCTACTGTACAAAGTTCTGGTCATTTGCCTCAAGTATGCTGAAAGACAGAGTCAGAGGTGGGAAGGGGTTTCACTCCTTCCAACTGCCAATAAACTCTAGGGCAATGACTCTCTGTCTGGCTTTTAATTCAGTACGCTGGATTCCTTCTCCAAGCTGAACAAAATACTCTTGGCCTCTGGTTTGAGAGGCTTCTGGGTGAACGACATAGTCCTGAATGAAATAGCATCATTGGTTTTTAAACATACACACACACACGCGCGCACACACACACACACACACACACACACACACACACACCCCTACTCTTCTCATTAGATCCAGAAACCTCAGCATCTCCTTCAAATGTCAGGAAGTAGAATGCAATGAGGAAAGAGTGAAGTCAGAGGCTGTAATGGTAGGGAAACAGATCAAAATAGACAAAGCAGAGGATGAGAAACCAACACTGACTCATTCATATTTCAACTCTCCAACTCCTTCCATTCTCGAAATCTCCCAGCTTGAAAAAGAGAGTAGATGGATTACTGTATGACATGTCCCTGACAGTTTAAAAAAAACCATGCCCTTGCAGTGGACCCTATCCAAAGCCACTGTTTATTACTGAAGTCACCATACTTAGTGGTCATTATTTTATTAATAACTTGAAATTCTATCTGAAAGAAGTACTCAGCGTCATTAGTGGACCCATTTAATAAATGGGGAGACATAGGAGTTTAAAGGGCTAGGTCAGAGGGTGGCAAAAGCGGAAACAGAACTTCACATCTCCTAATAGCTCATCAACTGTGAAATGCAGAAAGCTCATGTGTGGGAGAGAGCAGGGATGAATTGCTTCCCAGTGGACAGATTTTTCAACCTGAGCCTTTTAGTGAATTCAGTGTGGAGTAATGCCTCCTCCCTTGCAAAGAATGAGAATCAACTAGGAGTCTCAAGGTGTTACTGGTCCTTAGTTCTCAGTCAAGATCACCATGAGCCATTGCCAGAAAGGGGAGAAGCTCTCTGGACCTATTGTGAAGAAAGAACCCCAGAACGGTGGCCTCAAGGCTGAAGTGACGTGCTGTACCTGATTGCCATGCTTACCTTGCCCCAGAAGTTCCAGGTGAAGGCACCCTTCCAAGATTGCCATAAGTGTCTTGGTAAGGACACCAGCAAGGTGTTTGATGACTTTTCTCTCCTAATGAGCCTCCTCTGGCAGCATGTCCACTGAGTCCTTTATAGCTCAAAATGTGGGATGATGACTAAGAAGTGGGAGAAGGCTGGGCTCTGAGTACCTACAGAAACCCATAGAGAGGGTAGGGAACGGGACACAAATCCACCACAGCAAAATCTCCACTCCTCAAGCGACTCTAGTCGTCACACCAGGCCAGCCTTCTGGAGAGAAAGCTAGTGTATTTTCATATCCAGGCTTCATTCACTGACCAGTAGAAACTCTGCTGTGCTGTCCCTGACATCTGGGTGGGGACCAGAGACGTAAGAAAAAGTAAAAAAATGAGAAACCAACACTGACTCATTCATATTTCAACTCTCCAACTCCTTCCATTCTCGAAATCTCCCAGCTTGAAAAAGAGAGTAGATGGATTACTGTATGACATGTCCCTGACAGTTTAAAAAAAACCATGCCCTTGCAGTGGACCCTATCCAAAGCCACTGTTTATTACTGAAGTCACCATACTTAGTGGTCATTATTTTATTAATAACTTGAAATTCTATCTGAAAGAAGTACTCAGCGTCATTAGTGGACCCATTTAATAAATGGGGAGACATAGGAGTTTAAAGGGCTAGGTCAGAGGGTGGCAAAAGCGGAAACAGAACTTCACATCTCCTAATAGCTCATCAACTGTGAAATGCAGAAAGCTCATGTGTGGGAGAGAGCAGGGATGAATTGCTTCCCAGTGGACAGATTTTTCAACCTGAGCCTTTTAGTGAATTCAGTGTGGAGTAATGCCTCCTCCCTTGCAAAGAATGAGAATCAACTAGGAGTCTCAAGGTGTTACTGGTCCTTAGTTCTCAGTCAAGATCACCATGAGCCATTGCCAGAAAGGGGAGAAGCTCTCTGGACCTATTGTGAAGAAAGAACCCCAGAACGGTGGCCTCAAGGCTGAAGTGACGTGCTGTACCTGATTGCCATGCTTACCTTGCCCCAGAAGTTCCAGGTGAAGGCACCCTTCCAAGATTGCCATAAGTGTCTTGGTAAGGACACCAGCAAGGTGTTTGATGACTTTTCTCTCCTAATGAGCCTCCTCTGGCAGCATGTCCACTGAGTCCTTTATAGCTCAAAATGTGGGATGATGACTAAGAAGTGGGAGAAGGCTGGGCTCTGAGTACCTACAGAAACCCATAGAGAGGGTAGGGAACGGGACACAAATCCACCACAGCAAAATCTCCACTCCTCAAGCGACTCTAGTCGTCACACCAGGCCAGCCTTCTGGAGAGAAAGCTAGTGTATTTTCATATCCAGGCTTCATTCACTGACCAGTAGAAACTCTGCTGTGCTGTCCCTGACATCTGGGTGGGGGACCAGAGACGTAAGAAAAAGTAAAAAGAAGGAAAAGGCTGCCATCTTGCCCTGTTCTCCACAGCCATGGGCTACCATCTTTTACCTGGAGACCTCCACTATTACTTTTTTTAAATGTAGGTTTAATTGTCATATAATAAAATTATATTGGCCTTACGTGTCAAGATGAGTGAGTCTTGTTGATACCCATTTAACCACTCCTCCAAACACGAGATCCAAAAGTTCCCTTTGCTTCTTTCCGATCCATCTTTCTCTCCTCCAGCCCCATTACCTACTCACTTTTATCACCATAGCTTCGACTGCTGCATTTTGCAGTGGAAATGTATTGCTTAGTGTTTCATATAGACCCTAAACTTCTCAGAGAACATTTTGGAGGTCTGATACTACTGTGACCCAGTGGGTAGCACAGAGATGGAGGAGGGATTTATTCCTTGTCCAGGTTTATGGTCATGGAGTTGGAAAATCAAGTGGTCATTTCAAGTGGTGTGTGGAGCAGGTAATTATCAAGCCTAAGTTGGATCCATGGAAGCTGCTTGTACCTCCCTGCCTTTGAGCTGACCTGAGTTATTTGATGGTACAGGGCATGGAGAAAATGTGGACAATGTCTAGCAAAAACTTGGAATTCAGCATTCGGGTGGCTAGGCATGAGTCATCCCCCCTGAGTTCTGGGAGGGTGAGGTGAGGAAAGAGGACCTGGGTGAGCTTACTAGGGAAAGAGAGTAGCGTCCACTGTGAAAGTGCTTATGCTGTGAAACACAGCTCCATCCGTAAAGATCAGGGATGTAGAAGGCACTATTTCTCCTCATTCAAGACTGGCTTTAGAACCAGAAGACATCTTGCGCAGCCTCACATACTCTCATACCCTCAAGGCTCCATCCAGTGATATCAGCTTTCTTCCTGCTCCCATCCCTGGCTGTAGGACAGCATAGGGAATATCTCTTCTATTTTTACCATGAAGTGGCAGTGGAGTTATCAGAAAGTTTTGATGACTTTGCTGAAAAAATGCACGCATAGACACACACAAACACGCCTATATAACCAGTCCTGATCCTTGTCTGTCCAGTTCTCATCCCTGCGGATGCTCAATGTTCAGAGAATACTGGATAGAGATGTGGCATTTTGTGCACAATTTGAACTAAAAGATTAGAGTTTCTGGAAGATCAACTTTGTCTTTAGCAGATCTCAAAATGGATCTCTAAAAGTTGTTTAATTGTCATATAATAAAATTATATTGGCCTTACGTGTCAAGATGAGTGAGTCTTGTTGATACCCATTTAACCACTCCTCCAAACACGAGATCCAAAAGTTCCCTTTGCTTCTTTCCGATCCATCTTTCTCTCCTCCAGCCCCATTACCTACTCACTTTTATCACCATAGCTTCGACTGCTGCATTTTGCAGTGGAAATGTATTGCTTAGTGTTTCATATAGACCCTAAACTTCTCAGAGAACATTTTGGAGGTCTGATACTACTGTGACCCAGTGGGTAGCACAGAGATGGAGGAGGGATTTATTCCTTGTCCAGGTTTATGGTCATGGAGTTGGAAAATCAAGTGGTCATTTCAAGTGGTGTGTGGAGCAGGTAATTATCAAGCCTAAGTTGGATCCATGGAAGCTGCTTGTACCTCCCTGCCTTTGAGCTGACCTGAGTTATTTGATGGTACAGGGCATGGAGAAAATGTGGACAATGTCTAGCAAAAACTTGGAATTCAGCATTCGGGTGGCTAGGCATGAGTCATCCCCCCTGAGTTCTGGGAGGGTGAGGTGAGGAAAGAGGACCTGGGTGAGCTTACTAGGGAAAGAGAGTAGCGTCCACTGTGAAAGTGCTTATGCTGTGAAACACAGCTCCATCCGTAAAGATCAGGGATGTAGAAGGCACTATTTCTCCTCATTCAAGACTGGCTTTAGAACCAGAAGACATCTTGCGCAGCCTCACATACTCTCATACCCTCAAGGCTCCATCCAGTGATATCAGCTTTCTTCCTGCTCCCATCCCTGGCTGTAGGACAGCATAGGGAATATCTCTTCTATTTTTACCATGAAGTGGCAGTGGAGTTATCAGAAAGTTTTGATGACTTTGCTGAAAAAATGCACGCATAGACACACACAAACACGCCTCTATATAACCAGTCCTGATCCTTGTCTGTCCAGTTCTCATCCCTGCGGATGCTCAATGTTCAGAGAATACTGGATAGAGATGTGGCATTTTGTGCACAATTTGAACTAAAAGATTAGAGTTTCTGGAAGATCAACTTTGTCTTTAGCAGATCTCAAAATGGATCTCTAAATGGATTGCAAAGTTGTTTATATGCGTGATGGGGAAGCATGCCCTTTGCCTTCCTTCACTCAGAGACTTCACCAAGCACCTTATTCCTAGGCTTTGCCCTGTTCTAGGTGGCCCTGTCTCAGAGAAGGCACCCAGCCAGGTCATTTAAGGGAAGGCTTTTTCCTGACTCAGCGCCCCCAGCTGGGATCCCACGGAATGGAGCATAGGTTGCTAAGCCCCTGAGACATGGCAGGTGAGGAGACAGTCATGATGAGGATCCCCCAAAGTCTAGGTTTGCACAGAAGTAACATTTCAGTGATGTTCACAACAATTCCAGTAGATGATTTGGGAAAGGTTCAGAGATACACCTTTGCCTCACTTCAATTATAGGTGATATTAATAAAGATCAGGTGAGATTTTCTACCTAACTGGAGTCTCATCTTCTTATGAGCAAGTCCAGGGGAGGAAAAACTTGGAATACAGGTGTTTGAGTGCTCTTTCCCACTGTATTTAAGACTCACCACAGCTTTAACCTGGAACATGATTTTGGACTAGGACTGGATTGATACATTTTGAATACCACGAGTAACCTACATGTCAGTTGGCAGAGGGAATTTAAGCAGCTTTGCCCTCTTGCATTTTCGTGTGTTGTTTTCTTGGGATAAAGTATGCATAACATAAAATTTACCACTTTAACCATTTTCAAGTGCACATGGCAAGTTCAGTGGCATTAAGTACATCCACGTGGTCATGGGACCAGCATCACCATCCACATCGAGAAGGTTTCCATCTTCCTAAATGGAATCTCTGTGGTTTTAAACTCTCCATTTCCCTCCCCCCAGCCCCCGGAAACCACCGTTTTACCTTCTATGTCCCTGAATCTGACCGCTCTTGGTACCTCTTGTAAGTGGACTCATACCATGTTTGTCCTTTTGTGTCTGACTCATTTCACTCGGCATAATGTCTTCAAGGTCCTTCCATGTTGCAGCGTGGGTCAGGATTTCATTTCAAGGTTGACTAATATTTCATTGCATGTATGAGCCACATTTTGGTTATGTAGTCATCTGCGAATAGACACACTTGGGTTGGTTTGTCTCTGCTTCTTTTGTTTTTGTCAGTTGCCTTTACTTCCAACCAAGTGGAAAAGGGATACTCTCTGGTCATAGGTCTCGGTGGGGTTGAAATTCTTCCCTTTCCCCCATGAAGAGTAGGCAGATGGCTTCCTAGAGGCAAATCAAGGAGATGATGTGGGGGTGAAGTACTCCCCACCTTCCCAGTCGGCTAAGTCTGGTTCCTGTGGTCTGACTCTCGTTGTTAAGTGCACAATGGACATAGTTCAAGTAAACAGCCTAAACTCTTCCATTCCCCTTAGCTCAGAGAGGTATCAGGAGA
Source organism: Tragulus kanchil (assembly GCA_022376925.1). Classification (NCBI taxonomy): domain Eukaryota; kingdom Metazoa; phylum Chordata; class Mammalia; order Artiodactyla; family Tragulidae; genus Tragulus; species Tragulus kanchil. The sequence continues at coordinate 29,501,873 of JAIOJX010000024.1, forward strand.
CAGAGCGGTCAGCCCTCACCCTTGGTGGGCACATCTCTGGGTCCTTCCTAGCCTACACATTTTAAAGTGAGTGATGGAGGGGCCAGGGACAAATAAACCAACAGACTCATGACAGTTTTACAGCCGTGGGATCTCTGTCCTTAGAGTCAGTACTGCCAAGCTCACCTCCATTTGGCTCCTGTAATAACATCTTGTTCTCTGGCTGTAGATGATTAAATAAAAAGTTATTATTACCAGGACCCAGGAGGAACTTATTTAATCTGGATGAGTCCTCATCGGACTACATGGCATGGAGATAAAGAGGGAAAAGCCTGGAACACTGATCCCAGGACAATATCTGTCCAGAATGGCTGACATTTGACAACAGCTTAGCAACATCTGTAGAGTGGAGTTTAGTCTTTGGTCTGAGCTCATCTAAGAATTCACATTCCTGGGCTTGGTAGCTTGACTCTTTCTATTATCTGATGATAATACCAGCTGGCATTAATGGACTTCTTGCTGTCAGCTTTAGCCAAGTGCATGGCACATAGAGTTCTCTTAATAAAGGTTTGCTCTTGTTCGTGTGTGTGTGCGAAGTCACTTCAGTCGTGTCTGACTCTGTGCAACCCTATGGACTGTAGCCTGTCAGGCTCTTCAGTCCACGGGATTCTTTAGGCAAGAATACTGGAGTGGGCTGGCATATCCTCCTCCAGGGGATCTTTCTGAGCCAGAGATTGAACCCGAGTCTCTTAGGTCTCCTGCGTTGGCAGGCAGGTTCTTTACCACTAGCGCCACCTTGGAAGCTCTGCTGTTGTTACTGTTAGTAAACGCTTTATGTCATTTAGTGGCCAAAACACATGACATCTACTATTATGCCCACTTTACAGATGAGAAAACAGAGGCATTATAATATACAAGAGTTGTTCAATTTTTTATAACTAAATAGTGATATGCTGGGAACTCAAACTCAGGTTTGAAGCCTGTGTCTTAACGGCTTTCTTTTCTTTTCAGTCATCCATTTGGCAATTAATGGTGGTTCTATTGTGATTCCATTTAAGTATCTTTAGAGGAATTGTATATCTTGCATTATTACTAATATTATATGTGAACAAGATGCCTCTCTACCTCTCTAACCTAGATAACTCTACCTACAAAGGCTGGGAGACTCCAGCACAGGGCCTGGTCCATCAGAGGACCCAAGGAAAACTACCTCGTTTTGTGGTTGGCTCTGCTCAACCTAAGTACCGGAGATCCTAACTTGTTTCCCTTGTTGTAATGCTGCTGCTGCTGGATATTAGTTATGCTGGGCTCACGATGTGCCAGGCACTATACCAGACCGGGCGACAGAGTATGGAACTTGATTTTCACTGTAATAAGAGAGCTCTTATTTACTGACGGCTGCTAGGTGGAAGGTGCTGAGCTAGGTGTTTAAACCTCCTGACAACCCAGAAGCAAGGTTGGCCAGGAAAACCTCCATTCAAACAACAAGGGGAAACCCTGGTCACAGTGCAACTTGAATTGAAATAAGTCTCTTTTTCCTAGGAAGATCATGGAGGACAGAGCACACTGATGAAGGAGCCAAAGCTCCTGAAATCAGAGAGGCTAAACAGCTTACCCGGGGGGCACAGCTAGGAGGTGGCAGGCCCTTTTTTATCTCCATCTGTCTGCGACAAAGTCTAAGCTCTTTCTCTCCTCTCTGCTGTTCCCTTCTTGGCTTTAGGCATACCTTTCTCATGCTGGGGCCACACGTGCAGCAAGAAGCAACGACTGGGGCTTTATTACAGGAAACTTGGCTTCAAACTCCTGCTCCCCCACATCCTGACCTTGTGCCCTGGGGCCATGGCTTACCAGAGTTGAACCCGAGTCTCTTACTGGTTGGCAGGCAGGTTCTTTACCACTAGCGCCACCTTGGAAGCTCTGCATTTTCATTTTAGTGGCCAAAACACATGACATCTACTATTATGCCCACTTTACAGATGAGAAAACAGAGGCATTATAATATACAAGAGTTGTTCAATTTTTTATAACTAAATAGTGATATGCTGGGAACTCAAACTCAGGTTTGAAGCCTGTGTCTTAACGGCTTTCTTTTCTTTTCAGTCATCCATTTGGCAATTAATGGTGGTTCTATTGTGATTCCATTTAAGTATCTTTAGAGGAATTGTATATCTTGCATTATTACTAATATTATATGTGAACAAGATGCCTCTCTACCTCTCTAACCTAGATAACTCTACCTACAAAGGCTGGGAGACTCCAGCACAGGGCCTGGTCCATCAGAGGACCCAAGGAAAACTACCTCGTTTTGTGGTTGGCTCTGCTCAACCTAAGTACCGGAGATCCTAACTTGTTTCCCTTGTTGTAATGCTGCTGCTGCTGGATATTAGTTATGCTGGGCTCACGATGTGCCAGGCACTATACCAGACCGGGCGACAGAGTATGGAACTTGATTTTCACTGTAATAAGAGAGCTCTTATTTACTGACGGCTGCTAGGTGGAAGGTGCTGAGCTAGGTGTTTAAACCTCCTGACAACCCAGAAGCAAGGTTGGCCAGGAAAACCTCCATTCAAACAACAAGGGGAAACCCTGGTCACAGTGCAACTTGAATTGAAATAAGTCTCTTTTTCCTAGGAAGATCATGGAGGACAGAGCACACTGATGAAGGAGCCAAAGCTCCTGAAATCAGAGAGGCTAAACAGCTTACCCGGGGGGCACAGCTAGGAGGTGGCAGGCCCTTTTTGATCTCCATCTGTCTGCGACAAAGTCTAAGCTCTTTCTCTCCTCTCTGCTGTTCCCTTCTTGGCTTTAGGCATACCTTTCTCATGCTGGGGCCACACGTGCAGCAAGAAGCAACGACTGGGGCTTTATTACAGGAAACTTGGCTTCAAACTCCTGCTCCCCCACATCCTGACCTTGTGCCCTGGGGCCATGGCTTACCTGTCTGAACCTGAGGTTCCTCATCAGGGCTTCTCCACTGCCCCCCGTCCCCCCGAAAGTCGATAAAGATCATCACATCTTTAAAGAGTTCTCATGAGAATCAAATGGGCTACAGTAAAGTGTGCCCAGGACAGCGTCTGGCATGAAGCATCACCCAGTGTGCCATCAGCTACCTCCTGTGGCCTGGGGACTGGGGACAGTCTAGGGGACTTGGCATTTTAACAAGCTAACAATTACCTGGGCTGACCTGGATTTTATACATCTCCTCAAGTGCTAATGGGCTGGGCAGGCCCTTGTTTTACATCACCTTGATTTTAGAAGCATGTGTTGGCTATTTTCTCTTCTCCTTTAGCCCTGAGAACCCGGCAGGCTGATATTTAAAAATATCTGAAAGATGTCTCTTGCCAATTAACTACCTGGAAATTGTCCTGGACTGAAATTAATCTGAACCTGAAGGAGACACTGGGTTTTGCAGCCCCTCTCCACACTCAGCTGGAGACTGTGAACCTTTGTATGTCTTTTCTCTGGCCTTCCCCTCCCTCTAGATTCTTCTGCTAGACCGAGTTTTATTTATGAAATGTTTTCTCTTCCTTTATAATTATGTTTTCCATAAGAAGAACAGCTAACAGCCACCTCCTGGCTGGGCGAGAGTAATTGTTGGAATTTTTTGACAGTGTGCAGTTGCAAAGGCTTGGGTTTATATAGATTACCTTGAATTTATCTCCTCAAGCCCGTCAGGAAGAAGCACCTGCTTGCCTCCTGAAGTATTGTAAACCCCGTAGCCACTGGGCGCCTGTCTCTGCGCAGATGCTCTGTTTGTCTAAACGGATTCTGTAAAGCAGGTACCTTCACAAAACAGGTTTTGCAAGCGTGTCCTGCGGGCTCCGGTGCGCTTGTCCGTACCAAGGTCACCAGTGGAGTTCTGGCCCAGGGACAGATGTGGAGCGGTAGTCAGTGGACAGCCCCGTGTCCTCCCCACAGCCCAGCCAGCTGTGAGCCAGAGGTAGGAGGGTGCATGCAGAGAGGGGCAGGGAGGCCAGGCAGCAGAAGGGGCGCGACCCTGAGGACCAGATGAGAGCCTTGCACATGCTTGTGTAGCAAAGGCAGAGGCCACGCGGTCGGGACGGGGGCGTCTCCTCGCGGTGACCCAGGCTGTGCCACAGGAACGTGGAACTTATAAACCCAGCGGTAAAGCCTCCTGTTCAAAGCCATATACATTTATAGAGACATAAATGACGTGTAACGCTGGGGGGCTCGCTATAAAAGCAGAAGACTTCATCTGTATCTATACTTGGGGTGCAGATCACTTCCGGGCTCCCTGCCCAGCCGTGTGCACGTGCCCACGTGCTCACCGGCACTCACCCTCGCCGCCCAGCTGCAGCGGGAGCAGCCGGTGGGGGCGGGGGAGGCAGAAGGTCTTCTGAGCATCTGCAAGTGAGGTGCTGGCAGCAGCGGTGCGTTCCCCTCCTCTCCGAGGGCTGTTTAAAAGGAACAAGGACTGCCAAAATCAAGCGGCTTCAAACAGTCAGGAGTCTGGCTTTAAATAAAACAATTTGAGGAAGGTTGGCTTTTCATCTGCCTCTGAAGCCGCCAGGTTTCTTTCTGCGCCTCCTCGCTCCAGATGGGATCCGGTGGGTGATGAGGCTGCAGAGCCGTGTGCCCCTCCTCTGGCAGAAATGCCTGGTGGAATCCTGCCCAACAAGGGTTTGAATCCTGGCTCTGCCACTTACTGGCTGTGTGGCCTTGGGGAAGTCACTTGACCTCTCTGAGCCTTAGTCACCTCACCCGTGAAATGGAATATTACTGAATAGTTTCAATTGCTCGGAATTGCTGTGTGGATTTAATGCAATATTTTTGGAATGAAGGTGCAGCATGGCCCATAGCCAATAGAGGGTCTTCAATTAGTGGAGTTCTCTTTCTCTCTCTCACTATCCCCTTCTTTTAATTAATTAATTTATTTTTGGTGGTGCTGGGTCTTTGTGGCTGTGTTCAGGCTTTCTCTAGTTTTGACAAATGGGGTCTACTATTTGTTGCGGTGTGTGGGCTTCTGGTGGTGGCTTCTCTTGGGGTGGAGCACAGGCTCTAGGCATGCGGGCTTCTGTAGTTGCAGCAAGTGGGCTCAGTACTTGTGGTGCACAGGCTTAGAGAGGTATGTGGAATCTTCCCAGACCAGGGATCCAACCGGTGTCTCCTGCATTGGTAGGCGGATTCTGATCCTTTGGGCCACCAGGGAAGTCCCGTGGCGTTGTCTCCTGATGGCAGTATCTAAGATAGAAGGAGCACATTTTGAGAGTGGAGGTTAGAGGTCACATGGATACTTGGACATATATTCTCCCCACCGGTTGGGGGAGTGTCCATAAGGCCTGAGGCTGGTTGTAGGAGCAAGTTCATTCAGGACACAGGCAGTGGACTCGAACCCTGCTTTCTCTTCATCTTTCTACTAGCTCTCCTCCATCCTGCAAGGACCTCTGGGCTAGAGCACCTGGGACAGCTGTTCAGGGGAAGGCTGATTAACCAAACAGGACAGCCCTTTTCCCCGCTGGGCGTGCCCCTGTGGTGGGCCCGTCTGTATCCCCATACTTGGCTGCCTGGAAAATCAGGCGCTCAGTGCTGCCTACTTGGGGCACGGATCCCTGGGGAGCATGTCTGGGTAACTAGGGATGCCCTTCCAGACTGGACGCTCAAGAGGTCAGCAAACCACGTCAAGGGCGTGACATCTTCTTGCCTCCATCCCTGGAGGGGACACGCGGAGGAGTGGAGAGGAGAGGAAAGGCTGCTATTGATCTGGATCCTGATATGTAATTGGTGAGGGTGGCGAGCCCACCACGATCTGTCAATCTCTTATTAAATATGGTCTGAGGCATATATTAAAATGCACAGGAAGAGTGCACCTTGCCCTCCTCCCCTCCCCCACTCCTTGTTTCATTTGTGTTTTATCAGCTTAATTTAATGAGAGTGAAAAGCTCAGGCAGCCATCCTCGGAGACCCAGGAGGGAAAAGGAGTGACACCACCCGCGAGGGCCAAGGAGGGGGTTCTCCAGCAGTGTCCTCTCCCTCCGACCCCACAGGGGTCACCTCCCAGCCCTCCCGCCGCAGCAGTTCTTCTCTGGGGCGAGGGTGGAGGAGAGCAGGGCTGGCACAGAGCTCTCTCTCTGCACACATGGATCCTTCCATGGCTTCCTGGCTTTCTGGGCGGGGCCCTGGGGGCTTTAGGCAGCCTCATGTGACAGAGTGGCCAGTGGCTTTCCCACCTGACACCCTCCTCCTGCTCTCCTGGGCTGTGACACCTGGGAAGGACCCTGTTCCTGTTCCATGAAATGCTCTGCCCTTTTCCTGCTAAGCTCTTAAGGTCAAATATTGCTAAAGGGACTCTTTGCCAAAGGCAAAAGGCTGCTAGAAAGGGTAAAGAGCTTTTTCATAGTTGAAGCTTTGGGGCTCACCCTGGAGTTTAGCTCAGCCCCAGGCCTGACCGAGCCCTGCCAGTGACGAGGCAGCAACCATAGGGGGTGGTTACTGGAGACAGGCTACCGGCATGTGAGGCTCTGACAGCCTAGGTTCAGAACTCATCGGCTGGATCCAAAAATAGATCCACGTCTATTTTTTAGTAGCATAATAATCACTAACACCTACATTATAAACATTGCCAGGCAATGATCTAAGTACTCCACACACAGCAACTTATACAACCACCTTTTGAGGGAGGTACTCTTATTGTCCCCATTTTATGGATGAAAAAAACTAAGGCACAGAGAGATCGTTTAATGTGCCAGAAGATACATAATCAATGACAGAGCCAAGATTTGGGCCCAGGAAGTCTGTGTACTTAATTACTATGTTGTCCGGAGCATCCCTCAGAAACTACCCAAATTCCTGGTGGCCAGAGAAAGATGCCAAAACTGGAGAATTATAATTCTCACAAACCTGGTTTGAATCACAAAGATGGATTTTAAAATAAGATCAGATCAGTCACCATTTCTCGCGGGGGCTCAGTGCTGTCACTTCTTCTAGTCTCCCCTTTGGGGAGTCCTTCTGTTTTTTCCATAAAGCCTCATCAGACTCTTTCAGATGAGAAAAGAATCCAGCTCCATGCAAGTGAGTTTTCTTAAATGGATTTTCCTTCATCCAGCCTCACAAGGTGGTGTCAATTCTCATCTACCCACAAAAGCCCAAGGGTGGGGGTTTTCTTAAATGGATTTTCCTTCATCCAGCTCAGGGTGGAGGAGAGCAGGGCTGGCACAGAGCTCTCTCTCTGCACACATGGATCCTTCCATGGCTTCCTGGCTTTCTGGGCGGGGCCCTGGGGGCTTTAGGCAGCCTCATGTGACAGAGTGGCCAGTGGCTTTCCCACCTGACACCCTCCTCCTGCTCTCCTGGGCTGTGACACCTGGGAAGGACCCTGTTCCTGTTCCATGAAATGCTCTGCCCTTTTCCTGCTAAGCTCTTAAGGTCAAATATTGCTAAAGGGACTCTTTGCCAAAGGCAAAAGGCTGCTAGAAAGGGTAAAGAGCTTTTTCATAGTTGAAGCTTTGGGGCTCACCCTGGAGTTTAGCTCAGCCCCAGGCCTGACCGAGCCCTGCCAGTGACGAGGCAGCAACCATAGGGGGTGGTTACTGGAGACAGGCTACCGGCATGTGAGGCTCTGACAGCCTAGGTTCAGAACTCATCGGCTGGATCCAAAAATAGATCCACGTCTATTTTTTAGTAGCATAATAATCACTAACACCTACATTATAAACATTGCCAGGCAATGATCTAAGTACTCCACACACAGCAACTTATACAACCACCTTTTGAGGGAGGTACTCTTATTGTCCCCATTTTATGGATGAAAAAAACTAAGGCACAGAGAGATCGTTTAATGTGCCAGAAGATACATAATCAATGACAGAGCCAAGATTTGGGCCCAGGAAGTCTGTGTACTTAATTACTATGTTGTCCGGAGCATCCCTCAGAAACTACCCAAATTCCTGGTGGCCAGAGAAAGATGCCAAAACTGGAGAATTATAATTCTCACAAACCTGGTTTGAATCACAAAGATGGATTTTAAAATAAGATCAGATCAGTCACCATTTCTCGCGGGGGCTCAGTGCTGTCACTTCTTCTAGTCTCCCCTTTGGGGAGTCCTTCTGTTTTTTCCATAAAGCCTCATCAGACTCTTTCAGATGAGAAAAGAATCCAGCTCCATGCAAGTGAGTTTTCTTAAATGGATTTTCCTTCATCCAGCCTCACAAGGTGGTGTCAATTCTCATCTACCCACAAAAGCCTCATTCACTTTGTGGTTTATCCACTTTGGGGATTATTTGGGCCAGAGTTTTAACTACCCATCCACTTTCAGGCAACTTCTTTTACCTTAGATCGGCCACAGATCTTCCTGTCATGGATGCACGCTTGGTCCAGCTGGGAGGAATATGGCAGGCAGATGCAATAAAGCTCAGTTTGTTTCTGTGCAGGGTTCTTGTTCAGCTGTGAGAACATAAATTGAACACTAAGGGGCAGCCAGGACTCCCAGAAGATGGCTGGGGAGGCAGGTAGTGTTGGCTGAGGCCAAAGGGAAGCTCAGTGTGGCCTAAGCCTATTCTGCTGTGTAACCAGAGATGGAGATAGTGGCAGAATGTCAGCCAAAGGAGCGGGGTTGGGAGGGCCGTGTGGTGCTTTAGAGCCAACCCCCGATGTTCCTGATGCAGCAGTCCACAGAGCCAAGAGACAGGTTCATCCCAGATTAGAAGCACTGGGGACCAGGAGACCTGGCCTCCCATGCAGGCTTGGTTAGAGTTGTGTTGAGTTCTTGCATTCGGGCTGAGAAGTGCGGTTTGAGGGAAATGCACAGACCAGCTCTGAGCACGGTTATTTGAGGCTGAGAATCCTTCCCGAGCTTGAGCCAACCACTCATGGGCAGGACACAGAGTCAGGGAGAAATAGCATCAGTGCTGAAGACAGCGGACCTGAGCTTTGGTCCTGGTTGTACCTTGCTCGATACCCTTGATGAGCTCTCTGAACCTCCCTGAACCTCTGTTTCCTTAACTCGAAGATGCTAGCTCTTGAGCATTTTGTGAACATTGAATAAGGTAACATCTCTGGGGTTTCTAGCACTTAATAGTCAATGAATGTTGATTCCCTGATAATTAGCAACAATAATGTCTTGCATTTTGTTGTGCTTCGTAATGTTCATAATACTCTTATGTATATCACATTTGATCTGCAAAGCTATGTGTGAAGGTCAAAATGACTCACTAATTACTCTCATTTTATAGATGGAGGAATTACTATAGCGTTCTGTGGCTGTCCCGGTAATGGTGCTCAAAAAGATAAATTTCAGCTTTAGTTAGTGTTACTTGTTCGATCTACCCACAAAAGCCTCATTCACTTTGTGGTTTATCCACTTTGGGGATTATTTGGGCCAGAGTTTTAACTACCCATCCACTTTCAGGCAACTTCTTTTACCTTAGATCGGCCACAGATCTTCCTGTCATGGATGCACGCTTGGTCCAGCTGGGAGGAATATGGCAGGCAGATGCAATAAAGCTCAGTTTGTTTCTGTGCAGGGTTCTTGTTCAGCTGTGAGAACATAAATTGAACACTAAGGGGCAGCCAGGACTCCCAGAAGATGGCTGGGGAGGCAGGTAGTGTTGGCTGAGGCCAAAGGGAAGCTCAGTGTGGCCTAAGCCTATTCTGCTGTGTAACCAGAGATGGAGATAGTGGCAGAATGTCAGCCAAAGGAGCGGGGTTGGGAGGGCCGTGTGGTGCTTTAGAGCCAACCCCCGATGTTCCTGATGCAGCAGTCCACAGAGCCAAGAGACAGGTTCATCCCAGATTAGAAGCACTGGGGACCAGGAGACCTGGCCTCCCATGCAGGCTTGGTTAGAGTTGTGTTGAGTTCTTGCATTCGGGCTGAGAAGTGCGGTTTGAGGGAAATGCACAGACCAGCTCTGAGCACGGTTATTTGAGGCTGAGAATCCTTCCCGAGCTTGAGCCAACCACTCATGGGCAGGACACAGAGTCAGGGAGAAATAGCATCAGTGCTGAAGACAGCGGACCTGAGCTTTGGTCCTGGTTGTACCTTGCTCGATACCCTTGATGAGCTCTCTGAACCTCCCTGAACCTCTGTTTCCTTAACTCGAAGATGCTAGCTCTTGAGCATTTTGTGAACATTGAATAAGGTAACATCTCTGGGGTTTCTAGCACTTAATAGTCAATGAATGTTGATTCCCTGATAATTAGCAACAATAATGTCTTGCATTTTTGTTGTGCTTCGTAATGTTCATAATACTCTTATGTATATCACATTTGATCTGCAAAGCTATGTGTGAAGGTCAGCAAAATGACTCACTAATTACTCTCATTTTATAGATGGAGGAATTACTATAGCGTTTCTGTGGCTTGTCCAAGATAGTACAGGTGGTAAGCGACAGAAATGAGATCACGAACTTTGCAGCTTTAGTTAGTGTTACTTGTTCGGTCGTGTCTGACGCTTTGTAACCCCATGGACTGTAGCCCACCAGGCTCCTCTGTCCATGGAGTTTCCCAGGCAAGAGTACTGGAGTGGGTGGCCACTCCCTTCTCCGGGGGCTCTTCCCGACCCAGGGACCGAGCCCTGGTCTCCTGCATTGCAGATTCCTTACTCATTGTATAGCCCTTTTTGTTGTGCTGGGATTGGACTGATAGTTGAAATTGCAAAGGTTAAGAAGACCCTCTGCCCTGATACCCAGAAGATGGGATCAGCTCCGGCAGATGCTGCAGCATATCCAAAGCAGTGGGATGGGCAGAGCCTGGGTTTTCTTTTCTTTCTTTCTTTCTTTTTTTTTTTTTTTTATAGCCTTTGGCAGAAGTCTCTCAAGCTCTTTCATTCCTACCATATTTTCCAAAATAGCTCCCTCTGTAGATTTGTGCTGAATGGTGCGACAGTCAAGATTCCTATGATCAGATAGGCTCGGCTTTCCTGTTTCCCTCAGCCAGCCGTCTTGGGAACCAGAATCACTCACCACAGCCACTCCACAGGGACCAGCTCCTGCCTCGTTCCATCAGTAGTTAAAGAGCACAGAGCCTGTGGCCAGCAGACCAGTAACTAAATGTAAACTCCCTATGAATGAAGTCCACCCTATTCATCTTATCCAAAGTAGCTTTCCTTGACACACAAAAGCCAAAATAAACAAGTGAGACTAACACAAACTGAAAAGGCTTTTGCACAGAAAAGGAAACCATCAACAAAATGAAAAGGCAATCTCTGGAATGGGAAAAAAAATTGCAAAGTACCTATATGGTAAGGGGTTAATATGCAACATACATGAAGGACTCATACAACTCAGTAGGAACAAAACCAAAACATGCTCCCAAACCCAAATCGTCCAATTAATAATGGGCAAAGGACCTGAATAGACATTTTTCCAAAGAAGACATACAAATGGCCAACACGTGAAAAGATGTTCAACCTCAGCAATAATCAGGGAGATGCAAATCGAAATCATAGGGAGGGGCTTCCCTGGTAGTCCAGTGGGTAAAGAGTCCACCTTGCAGTACAAGGGGCACCAGTTCGATCCCTGGCCCAGGAAGACCCCACATACTGAAGCAGCTGGACCACTGTGTCCAGTTATGAGCCAGCGCTCTGGAGCGTGTGTGCCCAGGGCCAGTGCTCTGTAACAAGAAAGGCCACTGCAATGGGAGGCCCACACAGGCCAAAGAATAAAGATGGATGACAATACATAAATAAATAACTAATAAAAGAGGCCAAAAATAAAAAAACTGCAAAAAATCCCATAGGGAGATATCTGCTCACGCCTGCTGGAATGGCTATTATCAAAATGATAATGAAGGGGAGGGTGTGGAGCAAAAAGAAGTTCTGTGCACTGTCCGTGGGGATGCGAACTGGTGCAGCCACTATGGTTCCTCAAAAAACTAAAAACAGAACTACCATATGATCCAGCAATCCCATTTCTGGGTATATATCCAGAGGAAATGAAACTACTATCCTGAAGAGATATCTGCATTCTCGTGTTCATAGCAGCGTAATTCACAATAACCAGGGTAGGGAAACAACCTAAGTATCCATCAGTGGATGAAAGGATAAAGAATATGTGGCATACATGTATATACAATAGAATGTTATTTGGCTATGAAAAAGGAAATCCTGCCGTTTGTGACAACATGAAATATGGAGGGTGTTATCCTAACTGAAGTAAGCCAGATCAGACAGGAAAAAATAAATATTGCATGACATCAAGTTGAGCTCATAGAAACAGTAGAAAGTAGTTGTCAGGGGCTGGGGTAGGAGGGGAAATAGAGAAAGGTTAAATAGTAAATAAAATAGGTTTCCTCAGAGTCAGATGCCACTGAGCAACTAACACTTCTCCTGATTATTGGGGATGCTGAGTATCTTTTCATGTACCTGTTACCCAGCTGTATCTCTTCAAAAGCAGGTGCCTATCCCATAGCTGTATCCCCTTCGGAATAAAATCAGGGAAACATACAAATGGCCAACACGTGAAAAGATGTTCAACCTCAGCAATAATCAGGGAGATGCAAATCGAAATCATAGGGAGGGGCTTCCCTGGTAGTCCAGTGGGTAAAGAGTCCACCTTGCAGTACAAGGGGCACCAGTTCGATCCCTGGCCCAGGAAGACCCCACATACTGAAGCAGCTGGACCACTGTGTCCAGTTATGAGCCAGCGCTCTGGAGCGTGTGTGCCCAGGGCCAGTGCTCTGTAACAAGAAAGGCCACTGCAATGGGAGGCCCACACAGGCCAAAGAATAAAGATGGATGACAATACATAAATAAATAACTAATAAAAGAGGCCAAAAATAAAAAAACTGCAAAAAATCCCATAGGGAGATATCTGCTCACGCCTGCTGGAATGGCTATTATCAAAATGATAATGAAGGGGAGGGTGTGGAGCAAAAAGAAGTTCTGTGCACTGTCCGTGGGGATGCGAACTGGTGCAGCCACTATGGTTCCTCAAAAAACTAAAAACAGAACTACCATATGATCCAGCAATCCCATTTCTGGGTATATATCCAGAGGAAATGAAACTACTATCCTGAAGAGATATCTGCATTCTCGTGTTCATAGCAGCGTAATTCACAATAACCAGGGTAGGGAAACAACCTAAGTATCCATCAGTGGATGAAAGGATAAAGAATATGTGGCATACATGTATATACAATAGAATGTTATTTGGCTATGAAAAAGGAAATCCTGCCGTTTGTGACAACATGAAATATGGAGGGTGTTATCCTAACTGAAGTAAGCCAGATCAGACAGGAAAAAATAAATATTGCATGACATCAAGTTGAGCTCATAGAAACAGTAGAAAGTAGTTGTCAGGGGCTGGGGTAGGAGGGGAAATAGAGAAAGGTTAAATAGTAAATAAAATAGGTTTCCTCAGAGTCAGATGCCACTGAGCAACTAACACTTCTCCTGATTATTGGGGATGCTGAGTATCTTTTCATGTACCTGTTACCCAGCTGTATCTCTTCAAAAGCAGGTGCCTATCCCATAGCATAAGGAAGTGTTAATGCCTAGGAGCCAACTGCGTGGAGTCGGGGAATAGCGTGACTCACACTGCTTGGTCACCCCATTATTCAAAGAAGGAAAAGCATATACAAAGGCTCAGGGTTAAAGAAAGGGCACCTCAGGAGGTAACTGAGAAACGTGGTGTATCTGGAACACAGGACCATTGAGTCATGGTGGTAAGAATGGTGGGAGATGATACTAAAGGAGGAGATTACAATTTTGACCTTTTCAGGGTACCCGTGGGGAGAATAATCAACTTTTTGTGTCCTTTAGGTGTGGAATCCTACGCTATGTTGTAGGATGTAAGCTTGTTGCCTTTTTCATCAGAGTATTCAGGGCACCAGACTGAATTTTATGTGTTGTTCATGGTTTCGTCACTAAGTCATGTTCAACTCTTTGTGACCCCAGGGATTGTAGCCCACCAGGCTCCTCTGTCCATGGGATTTTCCAGGCAAGAATACTAGGATGGGTTGCCATTCCCTTCTCTAGGGGATCTTTCCCACCCAGGGATTGAACCTGGGTCTCCTCCATTGCAGGCAGATTCTCTACCAACTGAGCCACTAGGGAACTGAATTTTATGTGCTGTTGAGATATTCCTTTATACTGACCATATCTTCTCCTGCACAATTTCCAGGTCAGAGAGTGATGGTGGAGACTCAGAGGTGAGTGGGTAGGGTCTGCAGAAGCTCGAAATCGTTCCTCTCTGATGGAACATTGGGGGACACTGTTCTGCTCTCATTTGAAAAACATGAGGCCAGTTCTCAGCCACCCGCACTGTTCCTCTCTGATGCGATACATTGGGGACCACTTGTTCTGCTCTCATTTGAATGAGCTACAGTAGCCAGATCAGACAGGAAAAAATAAATATTGCATGACATCAAGTTGAGCTCATAGAAACAGTAGAAAGTAGTTGTCAGGGGCTGGGGTAGGAGGGGAAATAGAGAAAGGTTAAATAGTAAATAAAATAGGTTTCCTCAGAGTCAGATGCCACTGAGCAACTAACACTTCTCCTGATTATTGGGGATGCTGAGTATCTTTTCATGTACCTGTTACCCAGCTGTATCTCTTCAAAAGCAGGTGCCTATCCCATAGCATAAGGAAGTGTTAATGCCTAGGAGCCAACTGCGTGGAGTCGGGGAATAGCGTGACTCACACTGCTTGGTCACCCCATTATTCAAAGAAGGAAAAGCATATACAAAGGCTCAGGGTTAAAGAAAGGGCACCTCAGGAGGTAACTGAGAAACGTGGTGTATCTGGAACACAGGACCATTGAGTCATGGTGGTAAGAATGGTGGGAGATGATACTAAAGGAGGAGATTACAATTTTGACCTTTTCAGGGTACCCGTGGGGAGAATAATCAACTTTTTGTGTCCTTTAGGTGTGGAATCCTACGCTATGTTGTAGGATGTAAGCTTGTTGCCTTTTTCATCAGAGTATTCAGGGCACCAGACTGAATTTTATGTGTTGTTCATGGTTTCGTCACTAAGTCATGTTCAACTCTTTGTGACCCCAGGGATTGTAGCCCACCAGGCTCCTCTGTCCATGGGATTTTCCAGGCAAGAATACTAGGATGGGTTGCCATTCCCTTCTCTAGGGGATCTTTCCCACCCAGGGATTGAACCTGGGTCTCCTCCATTGCAGGCAGATTCTCTACCAACTGAGCCACTAGGGAACTGAATTTTATGTGCTGTTGAGATATTCCTTTATACTGACCATATCTTCTCCTGCACAATTTCCAGGTCAGAGAGTGATGGTGGAGACTCAGAGGTGAGTGGGTAGGGTCTGCAGAAGCTCGAAATCGTTCCTCTCTGATGGAACATTGGGGGACACTGTTCTGCTCTCATTTGAAAAACATGAGGCCAGTTCTCAGCCACCCGCACTGTTTTCTCTGCGTTCTCCTGTAGAAATGACACCGTTTTGATCAGCAATACAGAGGTTAAAGGCGAGACTGACTACTGAGAATGAGGGATAGAGAACGAATGAAAGAAAAACCCTAAGACCAGAAACTATGAATGCTCATTCTGTTTCCTTTAACTGTGGCTTGTTTAAGAAAATGGCCTGTTCTGTTTCTTCAACTCCTTCTCTTTTGGAATGAGGATGCGGCTGCGAGACTCCCATGCCAAGGCTCTGGTCTGGAAAAGTGCTTTCCTATTGATTTGTGTGTCAGCAATTCAAATGGGGGTATTTATACTGCGGCGGAGCACCTAATAAAAATTTAAATTATCATTAAAAAAAAAAAAAAACAGAAGGGAGGAAAAAAATTCATCAAGGAACAACCTCATAAAGAAAGTTAAAAAAAAAAAAAAAGCCACACACATGCCTTGAGGTCCTCAGGAAGGGAACTGGAGATTAGGATTATGAAGTTTGCTAAGATGTGCCTCAGGTCGGTTGTATTTCTCCTTTTAAATGCCCCTCCCTCTATCTGAGCACCTTCTAGGTTCTGTGGCTCTGACCTCAGGCCCTGGCTTCATCAATCATTGGCTGTGGCACTTGGGCAAAGGACAATGGTTTATCTTTGAGCCTTCCTGTTGGATAGATAGGAGGAAGCAGTGGTACCCAAATGATAACCCATGTGCAAAGCTCTTGGAGCAGAACCTGGCGCGAAGTAGGTGCTCAACAAATGTTTAGATCCTAGTCTCCTTCCCCCTTTGTCGGTCCCTTTTTCAGCTTCTTCCTTAAAAGCCACACCCTATAGCCTATTGAACAGAAGAGCATGGCAACCCACTCCAGTATTCTTGCCTGGAGAATCCCATACCCAGAGGAGCCTGGCGGGCTACACTCCATGGCGTTGAATGCAGTCAGACATGGCTGAAGCGACTTCGCGGGCATGCACATAGCCTATTAAAAGCTGACTGCAGACAACCGCTTCTTTCTTAAAAGGTTCTGAGCCACTAAATCACACCTATGTATAAATGATTGATAAGGAATTAATAAGTTAGGTAGTGGCACTAATGGAAAGCAGAAGGAAAGAAGTGAAGGCAGCTTTAACAGGAGAGGGTTAGAAACCAGTTACAAGCCTCTGTAGGGCCTCGGAGGTTGAGGGGAAGGGGGTACCCTTTAAATAATGTCTATTAGGAAAGCACCTCTCCGATCAACTGGAAGGACAGGTGACACACCGGCCAGGAAAGCAGGGAGTGGGTCTCTCAAGCTTTAATGATGGCACCAGAGGCTCACCATCTCCCGTGACCATGCCTTTGCCTCCACAGCGCCGTTCACCACACCTTCCTCACAGTCCTGAGGTCACATTTCCCAACTCTGGCCACTTGTCTTTCTCCTCTGCTCTTGCGCTTCAACTCTACCAATTACACAATTGTATTGGTGTCTTCAAGCCCCTGACCAGCCTTTCCCCCCCAACTATTCATTGCTTGCCTTTACCAGGCTTAGATTTTATCCCCCATCTATAGCATTAAATCCCTTGCAAAGCCTCTGTGGACTTCTTGTCCTTACTCACCTGGCTGAACCTCACCTCGTTAAACTCCGGGTTATGCTTACCTTCGAACAAATACACATTACTAGAGAAAAGTAGATAGCTATGTGGACCCTTGTTGCTTTATAGCTATGACCGTAAATCTCAAGTGGACACTGGACATGGTCCGGCAATTCCATGACCCTTCTTTTAGCCCATTTACCTTCCTCTCCCCCAAATCACAATTTCATCTCTCCTTCCTCTAAAGATGCCTTACCCTCCCTTTTTAATTTCTTCCAGAGGACAACCTTACTTGGTATTTTTACCGACTGGTACTCCCTAGTCCTCCTGCCACTAACGCCACGCCCCTCACTGTCACGGTGCCCATCCTCTCTGTCTTCCCTCCTTATTCAGGGGTGCTGGGTCCCTGCTCCTTACTAGGGCCAACCTCCTCTCTTATGTTGTGACCTTAGACTCTCATGCTTCCTAAGGACTTCATTCCTACAATTATCACCACTTCTCTCTCTTGCTATTTCATTTTAGGCCCAGCTGTGCTGGGTCTTTGTTGTGGCACATGGCCTCTTCATTGTGGTATGCAGGCTTCTCGTTGCCTGGGCTTCTCTTGTTGTGGAGCATGGGCTTCAGAGTGCTCGAGCTTCAGCAGTTGGGGCATATGAGCTCTCTAGCTGTGGCACAGAGGCTTAGTTTCTCTATGGCATGTGGAATCTTAGTTCCCCAATCAGGGATAGAACCCATGTCCCCTTCACTGGAAGGCGAATTCTTTTATTTTATTTATTCTTTTCTTTCTTTTTTTTTTTTTTACAGAGTTGTTTACTGCCACACATCGACCTGAATCCAGAAGGTGAATTCTTAATCTCTGGTCTTCCAGGGAAGTCCCTCAGCACTCTGCTCTTGATCTACAATTCTCCCTCATCACTTCATTTTCTATTAGTGTATACACATTCTCTGATATCTCCTGTCTTAAGATACATGAAAACCTCTCCTGATTCTACTCTCTTTCCAGTTTCCACTTTATTTCTCAGCTCTCAACTACAGCAAAATTCATTGAATGTCTTGCTGTTGCCAATTCTCCCTTCCATTCTCTCTTCACCCAGTCCATTCTGACAACTCTAGAGAGGCTGCTCGAGTGCAGATCTCATGGTCATGTCTCTGCTACCTTTGTACTTGACTTCTTAGCATCTCTGGGCAGCTATCTATTTCCTTAGACCACTGTCTCCTTGGCTTTGGTGACATGTACTTCAGTTTCTCAAGGGCCGCTACTTTCCTGGCTTCTCTTTTTGCACTCAACCTTTAAAATTTAGAAGACTCTAGAATTCAGTCATAGAAAATTCAGCATAGAAAGATTCAGCATAGAAAAAAGGGTCTAATGTTCATCTAGGGACCACATACCATGTGCATATCAATGGCTACCAAATCCCTGCCTCTAGCTCTGACCATCTTTTTGGAACCCAGCTTAGAGAATGCAACAGTTTACCTGGTTTTACTGGTTCCACCTGGTCCTACTTTAATATTTAATAAAGCCTTCCAACTTAATGTGTATGAAGAAAATTTTTGATTCATTGGTGTCCTAAACTTGCTTTCTTTTTAGTCTCTCTTCTCAGTAGGAGGTACTGTACCTTCCCAGTTACTTAAGTGAAAAAACCACGAAGTCATTATTAATTCCTCTTTTTCCTCACATACTATCCACATCAGTCCATTAGCAAGTGTGTTGATGCTACCTTTAAGCACTGTTCAGATCCTTCCTTGACTATGAATGCCTCTGAGGTCTCACTTGGACCACTGCCAAAGCCCTCAACTATTATCTCTGATTCCACTCTCCCCCTAGAGCCAATCTATACCTAAAACTAAAGTGATCATACTTCTTAAAATCCTCCAATGCTTTTCCTTTCAGTTAAAAATAAAACTCAAGGGCTTCCTTGGTGGTCCAGTGGGTAACGACACTGCCTTGCAGTGCAAGGGGTGCCAGTTTGATTCCTGGCCTGGGAAGATCCTATGTGCCACAGAGCGGCTGGACTGATGTGTCCAACTACCGAGCCGGAGCTCTGGAGCACGTGTACTCAGAGTCAGTGCTCTTCAGTGACAGGCTGCTGCGATGGGAGGCCCACACAGGCCAAAGAACAAAGATGGATAAAAATAGATAAATGAAATACCAATAGAAGTGACCCCTCCCCCCAAAAATGAAAAATAAAACTCAAGTGTCTTACATCATCAACAAAATCTTCCATGTATTTTTGACCTCTGTTTCATTTCTCTCTCTACTATTCAATCTGTTACACTTCTATTGGTTTCTCAGAAGTGTCAATTTCAGCCCTTCAGGGCTTTTGCCTTATCTGTTCCTTAGAATTTAGAGAAATCTTAGAAAGCATCTAATTCAGCTCTCTTATTTTGTAGGCAAGGAGACCAAGGACAGAGAAAAGAAAACTCATGGAAAATGAGTGGTAAAGTCAGGACCAGTTCTCTTGATTGCCAGCCTGACGCTCTTTCAACTAGAGTGTGCGGGGTTATCGCTACTCTCGGAATGCTTCACAGGGTCTCATTCTGTGAGCTGCAGACACCTAGACCTTGGTAGAAACATGGATCTTGGATTGAGTTCAGTTTGGATTGTGATTTTAAGCAGGTTGATCCTAAGCACTCTTGTGGCACTTATAGTCCTTAAAAGTTACCATAGAGAGATATGGACTTTTTTTTTTTTTCCTTATCCAAAATTCTTGGGCAATAGATGACTCCTTGGGAAAGGAGTCATCATTTTTTGACCCCTCATGGACAGTTCAACAGACCACAAGGTCAAGCTGTCATTAGCGTTCCCTTGTTATTCCTCAAGCAAGTCCCTTACTGTAGCCTGGTTCCTTTCTCTGCAGTCATCCATGAGTATTCTGGTAGAAAGGATCTTCATTTCAGTCTAGCGTAGATCGGCAGCCTCTTCATGCCCTTGTTTTCACTTGGCTGTCACTCCTTACACGCCACGTTGGGTCTCATTCAAGCTGATTTCTCCAGTCCCGCCCTCTTCCACCTCTCTTTTGATTTGCCTATAATCAGACATTATTTGTATATCAGACTTATTTCACTGAAAAACAGCCATTTGAAGAATCTCATGTCATGCAATCATATAAATTACTTTGAAGAAAATAAGAATGTTTTAAAAATACCTAGGCTATGTTACAATTTATGATCACATTTTCCTGGTTTCTGCTTCTCCTCTTCTCTAATTGGCCTGACTTTGGCCTTTGAAGACTACACCTCAAATGCAGACGTTACCTAGGCATTTGTTGATCTACTATCAACAAAAAGAGTGTTTACTTAGTCCCAGAGCATATTCAGTTTTGTATATGTACCATATGTGTATGTTCTCTGACCACAGAGTGGGAGAAGTGTCCTTCTTTGTGCATACTGTCTGAACAACACCCTCGAACGCTTGGTTGACTACATGTCCTTTAGGAGGTGGACTGGGACAGGGGGCGGATGTCATTTTACTTTCACATTGAGGTTTAGACTCAAACTTCAGGGATCAAGTTTTTAAACTTAAAGATATATTAAATAGCAACAATTGGAACTTCTTTCTCTAGCTCCAAGGAGTCTACCAGCTCTATTGCTGCTCTCTCTATCTTGGCCTTCTATATAGTCCTGCAGGATGTAACATGGAACGGATAGCAGTCTGTTTTGAGTAAAGATTAGCCGGCTGGTGTTTGTTTGGCCATGTATTCCTTGTCTGGGTAATCTGTGAGATGTTTGTGAAGAGTAGTGTTTTAACATATCCAATAACACTAGTAACTTTGTATTTTCTTCTTTCATCATATTTACTACCATTGAAATAATGCATTTTCTGCTTCATTTACTTCCCCAGTCTGTGAAAGAAGTGCTGCAATCCCCAGAGTGGCTCCTAAACGCTCTAAGCCGTTTGTCCTCATCACATTTTTATGCACTTGACACCTCTGAAGCCCCTTCTCCGCATCTCTGGTAGAAAGGATCTTTTCAAATTTAAAGTCTAGCGTAGATCGGCAGCCTCTTCATGCCCTTGTTTTCACTTGGCTGTCACTCCTTACACGCCACGTTGGGTCTCATTCAAGCTGATTTCTCCAGTCCCCCCCTCTTCCACCTCTCTTTTGATTTGCCTATAATCAGACATTATTTGTATATCAGACTTATTTCACTGAAAAACAGCCATTTGAAGAATCTCATGTCATGCAATCATATAAATTACTTTGAAGAAAATAAGAATGTTTTAAAAATACCTAGGCTATGTTACAATTTATGATCACATTTTCCTGGTTTCTGCTTCTCCTCTTCTCTAATTGGCCTGACTTTGGCCTTTGAAGACTACACCTCAAATGCAGACGTTACCTAGGCATTTGTTGATCTACTATCAACAAAAAGAGTGTTTACTTAGTCCCAGAGCATATTCAGTTTTGTATATGTACCATATGTGTATGTTCTCTGACCACAGAGTGGGAGAAGTGTCCTTCTTTGTGCATACTGTCTGAACAACACCCTCGAACGCTTGGTTGACTACATGTCCTTTAGGAGGTGGACTGGGACAGGGGGCGGATGTCATTTTACTTTCACATTGAGGTTTAGACTCAAACTTCAGGGATCAAGTTTTTAAACTTAAAGATATATTAAATAGCAACAATTGGAACTTCTTTCTCTAGCTCCAAGGAGTCTACCAGCTCTATTGCTGCTCTCTCTATCTTGGCCTTCTATATAGTCCTGCAGGATGTAACATGGAACGGATAGCAGTCTGTTTTGAGTAAAGATTAGCCGGCTGGTGTTTGTTTGGCCATGTATTCCTTGTCTGGGTAATCTGTGAGATGTTTGTGAAGAGTAGTGTTTTAACATATCCAATAACACTAGTAACTTTGTATTTTCTTCTTTCATCATATTTACTACCATTGAAATAATGCATTTTCTGCTTCATTTACTTCCCCAGTCTGTGAAAGAAGTGCTGCAATCCCCAGAGTGGCTCCTAAACGCTCTAAGCCGTTTGTCCTCATCACATTTTTTTATGCACTTGACACCTCTGAAGCATTCTCCCATCTCTCCAGTTCTGTTTCTATGACACATTCTAGATGCAGAAACAGCCACACTGAAGTGTCTTCAGGTAGGAGACCCTGACAGTGCCAGCAGTGGTCTGAGGTTCTGAACACCCACCAGTGATGGTGACCGTGGAGCTCAGGAACCGTGCATTTGAGGGGAGACAGGCAACAAATCCATCAGCAAATTCTATTGACTTTACTTTCTCAATATCTCTTACATCTTTCTGTTTCTCTCTATCTCTAACCTGTTAATACTTGGGTCAAACTAAGATCATCTACTCCTCCATGGGTTAAAATGAACCCCTCAATAATCTTCCCTCATCTTTTCTTGCCTTCTTCTGGTTTATTCTGTACACTTGAGTCAGTGATTGCATCAGTACATACATCTGGTCACGGCATTCCCCCCTAACACCTTCAGGTAATTTCCACTGATCTTAGGACATAAACAAAATTCTTTAACAAGGCTCTGTATGGTCCCTCCTGTCTCTCTCTCTCTCTCTCTGCTTTTATGCCTTCTCCCTCTCTGGGCTCCAACCACACTAGACTGCTTTCAGGGTCCCCCTGACCCTCTGGGTTCTCTTCTGTGCTATGCTTTTCCCTCTTTGCTGCCTTCCCTTCCCCTCCATCCTATCTCTCCACACCTCCCTTCCTCTGTCTAGTTCATCTTCATTCATACCTCTTAAGTCAGATGTCCCTTCCTCCAGGGAGTCATCCTTGGATTCCCAGACCAGGCCAGATGCCCTTGTAACGTGCTCTCATGGGAAACTGTGGATGTCTCTTTATCATTTAAAATTGTTAAGTTGTAAGATGTAACATACACACACAGCGGTACGTAAAACCTAAATATAAAATTTAATCAGTAATAATTATTCAAGTTCCCTGTAACCACCTTCCAGGTCAAGCAATAGAACATCACTATTCTAGAACTTCAGGGACACCCTGTACATCTCTTCCTGATCATACACACCACCTTCCTCCAGAGGTAACTGCTTTCACTGTTTTTCCTGACTTCACAGTCATAATTTACTTATGTTCAGTAGGTTTAGAATGCATTATTGTTAGTATGCCTGAACAATTATATTTACTCCAATAAATTTTTTTTAAAGCTTAAAGAATTTATCAGATTAGAAATATATCTCTCCAGTTCTGTTTCTATGACACATTCTAGATGCAGAAACAGCCACACTGAAGTGTCTTCAGGTAGGAGACCCTGACAGTGCCAGCAGTGGTCTGAGGTTCTGAACACCCACCAGTGATGGTGACCGTGGAGCTCAGGAACCGTGCATTTGAGGGGAGACAGGCAACAAATCCATCAGCAAATTCTATTGACTTTACTTTCTCAATATCTCTTACATCTTTCTGTTTCTCTCTATCTCTAACCTGTTAATACTTGGGTCAAACTAAGATCATCTACTCCTCCATGGGTTAAAATGAACCCCTCAATAATCTTCCCTCATCTTTTCTTGCCTTCTTCTGGTTTATTCTGTACACTTGAGTCAGTGATTGCATCAGTACATACATCTGGTCACGGCATTCCCCCCTAACACCTTCAGGTAATTTCCACTGATCTTAGGACATAAACAAAATTCTTTAACAAGGCTCTGTATGGTCCCCTCCCTGTCTCTCTCTCTCTCTCTCTGCTTTTATGCCTTCTCCCTCTCTGGGCTCCAACCACACTAGACTGCTTTCAGGGTCCCCCTGACCCTCTGGGTTCTCTTCTGTGCTATGCTTTTCCCTCTTTGCTGCCTTCCCTTCCCCTCCATCCTATCTCTCCACACCTCCCTTCCTCTGTCTAGTTCATCTTCATTCATACCTCTTAAGTCAGATGTCCCTTCCTCCAGGGAGTCATCCTTGGATTCCCAGACCAGGCCAGATGCCCTTGTAACGTGCTCTCATGGGAAACTGTGGATGTCTCTTTATCATTTAAAATTGTTAAGTTGTAAGATGTAACATACACACACAGCGGTACGTAAAACCTAAATATAAAATTTAATCAGTAATAATTATTCAAGTTCCCTGTAACCACCTTCCAGGTCAAGCAATAGAACATCACTATTCTAGAACTTCAGGGACACCCCTGTACATCTCTTCCTGATCATACACACCACCTTCCTCCAGAGGTAACTGCTTTCACTGTTTTTCCTGACTTCACAGTCATAATTTACTTATGTTCAGTAGGTTTAGAATGCATTATTGTTAGTATGCCTGAACAATTATATTTACTCCAATAAATTTTTTTTAAAGCTTAAAGAATTTATCAGATTAGAAATATATCTAATATCAATTTTATCAAAATACTAAAAGCATCAAATTTCAGGTGGCCATATTTAATCTGTCAGGTTAGAAATATACATGTGGCAAAAATTAGCTATTGTCATTGCGCTGTGAGAAAAGGGCATCCTGCAGGGGTGCTGTGTGACAGCCTGGAGGGGTGGGATGGGGGTGGATATACATATGACTAATCTGGGATCGTACATATCTGTAAACAACAAAACTCTGTAAAAGTAAAACAGAAATTAAAAAAAGAAACATGCATGTGTATATACTAATAACATATACATAGAATTATTTAATTATATACAATATTATATAATATCATAATATACCAGTTTCCCAGTAGTCGATAAGCTCCAAACAATCATGGACTGTGTCTATTTTGTTCACTTTGTATTCCCAGAGTCTTGGCCAGTTCCTGATGCACAGTAAGTCCTCCATAGATACTTGGAGACTAAATGAATGGAGATGACACCCAAGCAGACTCTGGATAAGGGCTGAGCTCTTATGAGACCCTTATGAGTGTCTTCCTGAGCACTGCTTTTCAGAGAGTGTTCATCACTCAGTCGTGTCCACCTCTTTGTCACCCCATGGACTGTAATCCGTCAGGCTCGTTTGTCCACGGGATTTTTAAGGCAGGAATACTGGAGCAGATTGCCATTTTCTTCTCGAGGGGGTCTTCCCAACCCAGGGATCAAACCCAGATCTCCTACATTTCAGGAAGCCTCGTTATCTTCTGAACCACTAGGGATGCAAGGGGGGCTACAAATTGGGGGCTGGGGCATCCGCTGCTATGAGGAACATGTTCAAAAGCCTCCACCACTCTCCTACCGGACAGTTTTATTAAACAAGAAAGGTGACTAAGTAAGCTATTTGGGGGAGAAATTGCGTTGGTCTGTCTATCTGCACATTTATATGTTTATCTAACTATTCATCTATTAATCCATCTAGCCAAGCATGTAATGTTAGACAAATGTATACCCATTAAAACATACTAGAAATATAGGATATAGTAGGAGAACAGGTGGGAAAAAACATAACTGTTTCATAAGGAGGCATAAATATTAGCCTCCATTCATGACCTACAGAGCTAAACCCTGTCCCTGTCAGCCGCTCAGACCAAAAGATGCTGAGAAAATAAACTGTGTCTCAGGGATTTGATTCATGAAGGAAGAAAACCGTGGCAGGATCATGGAAACACATGAATTATTCACAATTCAAACCAGCTGAGGGGAGAGAGGAGGCGGGATTGACCAGGAAACACACATCAAGGAAGTGAGTCTCCACAGTCAGGGAGAAGCCAGGAGGGCGGCAGTGAGAGCCGGCTAACAGGAGGGCTGAACATGGAGTGCCAGAGGAGGAAATCCACTTGTCCCTCAGACAGGTGAGTCAAGGTGGCAGGAGTAAAGGTGGCTTTACAGTCCTGGAGTGGGTGAACTGTAAGAGGGTCTCTGAAAGTCAGGGAGTAGCAGCCCGGTGCCCATGAGTGAGTTTGAAAATAAATCTGGGTGCCAGGTCCACTGCTGTCTTATAATTACAAAGAAAGGCAAACACGGCCTGCTGGACAGAGGGAGGAAGTGGGGAAGTGGGGGACAGGCAAGTGAGAGTTGGGGTCAAGAGGGGCAAGGAGGGGGAGGGTGTTCCTCCCCCTCCTTTCCCACTGGTTTTCCCTTTGGCTGTGTGAATGTAGAGGATGGTGGGGAGCTGGGGAGGAAAGATGAGGCTTGTTCCTCAACATAAAGTGAAATTGAGGGCTGTGCTGAAGTGGGACAGAGTCCACTGTGAGTAAGGGACCTCGAGGACAAAGTGAAGCCAAGTGTCGAATCCCAGTCAGTGCCCAAGTAGAATGAACAAGAAGCCAAGCTCCCTCATTCGGGAGTAAGGACTACAGCTGAACTGTGTTACGGGAGAATATAACGAGAGGCAGCCAGGTGGCAAGTGGGCAGATCCACCTGGTTCTAAGACCTGGGCGGGTTGAACACAGCCAGCCCCAGTCGCTAAAGAGCTCAACTCCATGTGTCTCAAGTATTTACTGAATGCTTTCTCTGTGTCACGCTGGGTGCTCAAGAAGTCTGTGCACAAGGAGCTTATATCCTCATTCAAGGGGACAGATAGCAAACATGAAACAAATAATCAGATAAGATTGCTCTAGATACTGAAAGGTGCTGTCTATGAAGACAATGAAATAGGGTAAGGTGCTAAAGGCAACTGGGAATGTGGGGAGGTAGCAAGGGGTGATGGCCTCCACGAGGTGACATTTGAGTTGACCCTGGAAGACTGAGCAGGAGTCAGGCTTCTGCATGTTCAGGAGGAGCATAAAGCAAGAGGCTCAGAATGTAGCCCCACAAGGAAGCACATGCACCCAAGCAGACAACTCACAGTCTAGCTCGCGTGCCCCCCAGAGCCTCGGTTTCCTCAATCGGTAAAATGAGAGGGTTGGACTGGTGGACTGCATGTCCCACTCGGTGTAGCATAGGGTCTTAGGAAGTCTTTATGGAAAAGGCGAAACTTGACCTGGATCTTGAAGACAGAGTCTGAAAGCACTTATTGGGGTCATTTAAATGAGTACCAGAGGTTTATAGTTTTCTGAAACCCCTAATGAGACCAAACAGGGATGTCTGCTCGCCCTCTGGCTGTCATGTAGTCCTCCTTCCTCTAGGCCATGCTCAAAGTCCACTGCTTCCAGAAGCTCTGTGGAATCTAAAATCTACTACTTCCTGTGTCTGTTGCAAAATACCTTGATTTGGCCACTTATCTCATTATGCCTTTTGAGATAGTTAATAGAACTGTTTATACAGGTATATGTGGGTATACGTGCGTTCTTGTTGTGTTGGACTCTTGTAACCCCATGAACTGTAGCTTCTCTGTGAAATATGACTTCATTGAACCCTAGTCAATTCGATAAGGACCCAGGCTCCAAAGAGAGTCACAATGGGGGCTTCAACATATGAATTTGGAGGTGATACAATTTAGTTCAAAAGTGTAGGCGAGGATGTGAGAAAATTCTAGAAAAAACCCAAATCTCCTCTTTGGGTCAGAAATGTGTTACTCAGCAGGTGGTCCTGGAAAGGATCTCACCTGCTGGGCAGGCCATGTCTCTCCGAGAACTATTCCCCTTTATTAAGGCTGGGGCATTTTCGGCAGTGGTTTTGTGTTTGTCTTTTTTCCTATGATCCTGTAAAAATGAAAAGACTTAGAAGAAAACCCATTGGACTCCACTGGGGTCCACCGCGGGGCAAGTAAGCAGAGTCAGACCCTTGTCTGAGCACTGGTTTTGATAATGGGGAGGGAACTGGGAGATGGAGCAGAAAGGAAAAGTGGATCTGTCTTCCAACAGGGTTCCTGGGGCCATTCATTTCCATCGCAGATTTTTCTAATGAGGGAGGGTGGGGCTCAGACACTGTTACAGCAAGGTGAGTCATTCCAGATATGTAGCCAGGGGCCAGGCAAGAGGAACAGCAACACTTACCAACGTTTTTTTTTTTTTTTTTTTTGAATATTTGCCTTGTTGCAGGACTATTCTAAGTGCTTTCTGTGTATTAATGTATTTTAGCCTCATATTGGTTGTCTCAGGTTGGTGGGAAAGCAAAAGGAGATGAAGGAACTCACCTACATTCTCATAGCTGGTGATGGCAGCCGTAAAGCTCAGATTTGAACTTTGCAGACAAGACCCTGACCACTGCTCCATGCTGCCTCAGGTTCAGGCATCTGCTGTTAAGCAGACCCTCCCTTGGGCATGTGGCAGAGCTGGGTCTGATGACCCCTGCCAAGCAACAGTAGCCTGGTCTTTTTAGATCATGCCTTGGCTCCCCTGTAAACCCCTCTCTGCAGCCCAAGAGGTACATGGCAGCCCACACACAGCTGCCCCCTCTTATGATGCTGGGGATGCTAGCTAGGTAGGCTGGGGTCTGTCCCACCTGCTCCCCTGTGGGCTTTTCCTCACCCAAACTTCTGTAGGGCAAGGGTTGGAGACAAGGAGGGCTGTGGGACTGGAGGAGAATGGAGAGAGACACACAGCGAGAGAGAGAGGACAGGGAAATGAGGCCACAGAAAGGCCTGGGTGGCCACAGCAACAAACAACTATAGACTCCTGTGACCTCCTTATCTGTAGTTGGGCAGGCCGCAGGCCTTGAGGGGAGGAGCAAATACATATCCCTGATAGTAAAATTCAGGGAAGCCCTCCGTCAGGAATATGCCTCCTGCCCAGCACTCTGAGATGATGCTGGAAATGGAGGCATGGACTCTGTCATAGGGTGATGTTTACACCCTGAAGGTGCTCTGGATGAACTCAGAAGGCCTAAATTCTAGACCTACCTTGGCCTTGAACAACCTGTGCCATCTTGGATAAGTCATAATCTCCCTGGGCTTAAGTTTAAATGAAGCAGCCATGAGACAGATCTCCTAGCCCCTTCTAACTCTTCCAAGGTTCTGGGTTTGTTTGACCCTTCAGGGATTAGAATCTCAGTTTACCATCTTATTCAGGACATGGGCAGAGTGTTAATGCACCCATGCAGAGAGAAGAAAAGTTTCCAGGACTTTGCCAAGCTCCCAGGCCAACTCAGCTTCTTAAGCAATGTAGCCTTGACAAACTGCCCCTAGTGACCAACACTGCGGGTTCCGTCCCACTCTCCTCCTCACTTTTGCTGGTGACCTCGGGCCTCATCCTCCATTCTGGCCTTTAGTTCCTCCACTTCAAAGAGGGCAGTGGTAGCCCTTGCCACCTGCCCTCCTCTCCTGGGTTTTATGGAATGAACAGGATAATGTTTTCTAATTACTGAAGGTTCCTTGGAGTACAAGTGCTGTGAGTCAGGATAAAGGACTCGTCGAATCTAGTTGCTTTCAGAGATTATTCATCCAGAAACACAAGTGAGCGTATCGGTGAGCACGGAGGCTGGGGGAGGCAGGCCAGAGAAGGCTACAGCAGAGGCAGGGCTGGGCGGGGTGCTGGGGAGTTACTTGGTACCTCCCCTCTCATCTACATGATACTTTTTTGGACCCATGATCTTAGAATCCTTGAATTTCCACGTTTTCCCCCTTTGTTCTACAATTCACTAGGTTCACGCTCCTCTTTGCAAAATACATTTTGTTCATTTGTGAGGCTGTCCTAAAGAAGAGAAACACACAGCGAGAGAGAGGACAGGGAAATGAGGCCACAGAAAGGCCTGGGTGGCCACAGCAACAAACAACTATAGACTCCTGTGACCTCCTTATCTGTAGTTGGGCAGGCCGCAGGCCTTGAGGGGAGGAGCAAATACATATCCCTGATAGTAAAATTCAGGGAAGCCCTCCGTCAGGAATATGCCTCCTGCCCAGCACTCTGAGATGATGCTGGAAATGGAGGCATGGACTCTGTCATAGGGTGATGTTTACACCCTGAAGGTGCTCTGGATGAACTCAGAAGGCCTAAATTCTAGACCTACCTTGGCCTTGAACAACCTGTGCCATCTTGGATAAGTCATAATCTCCCTGGGCTTAAGTTTAAATGAAGCAGCCATGAGACAGATCTCCTAGCCCCTTCTAACTCTTCCAAGGTTCTGGGTTTGTTTGACCCTTCAGGGATTAGAATCTCAGTTTACCATCTTATTCAGGACATGGGCAGAGTGTTAATGCACCCATGCAGAGAGAAGAAAAGTTTCCAGGACTTTGCCAAGCTCCCAGGCCAACTCAGCTTCTTAAGCAATGTAGCCTTGACAAACTGCCCCTAGTGACCAACACTGCGGGTTCCGTCCACTCTCCTCCTCACTTTTGCTGGTGACCTCGGGCCTCATCCTCCATTCTGGCCTTTAGTTCCTCCACTTCAAAGAGGGCAGTGGTAGCCCTTGCCACCTGCCCTCCTCTCCTGGGTTTTATGGAATGAACAGGATAATGTTTTCTAATTACTGAAGGTTCCTTGGAGTACAAGTGCTGTGAGTCAGGATAAAGGACTCGTCGAATCTAGTTGCTTTCAGAGATTATTCATCCAGAAACACAAGTGAGCGTATCGGTGAGCACGGAGGCTGGGGGAGGCAGGCCAGAGAAGGCTACAGCAGAGGCAGGGCTGGGCGGGGTGCTGGGGAGTTACTTGGTACCTCCCCTCTCATCTACATGATACTTTTTTGGACCCATGATCTTAGAATCCTTGAATTTCCACGTTTTCCCCCTTTGTTCTACAATTCACTAGGTTCACGCTCCTCTTTTGCAAAATACATTTTGTTCATTTGTGAGGCGGCTGTCCTAGAAGAGACCAGCTGCTACACACAGACAATAGAAACCTTCAGTACCTACAGGACAGAGCCCTCTGCCAGGCATTACTGAGGGGTGTAGACAGGATATCTAGGCGCTGGCCTGTCTCTGGAGTGCAGGCACTGAGAATGTTTGCTGGCGACACTGGCTTTCTTGACTAAGCATGCGACCATGAGGGGGCAGCACGTTTCATTAGCTCTGTGTGTGTGTGCACACACACATGCGCACATGTGAGCACTTGTGCTCACCCCGAGGCCAGCTGAATGAAGACAGTGAAAGTGGGACATCCATGCTCCTGGCTTTGACACCTGACAGGGGACATGGTTGAAATGTCACAGCAAGGGCCCGTGACAAAAGGTCATTAGGAAAACAGATGTCTCTGTGTTTGACTACACCGTAGGAGGCACTGGGCCCATGACCCTAAGTGTCACATGTTTTAGTGAACTGATTTTTTAATTTGAAATTATTTTTAGGAGGAAGAAAAAAGTCTATGACAAAAATCCTATTAATTCCTTTATTCAACTTTGAGTTGTTAAGTAGTTAATTGTTCCAAGCCATGTGAGTAACATGAGGGCAAAAACTGTGAGACTAACAATAATTATTAGCACTTCCACGAAATAGATTGCCATTCTGCAGAATAGAAAACAGATTTTTTTTTTTTTGGAAACTGAGATCTTTAAATAACCTATCTAAACTTTCATAGCCAAAATTTTGTTCATGAGGTGTCAGAAGGCAAATTCAGCTCTTCTGACTGCAAGTCAGATTCTCCAAGGAATGGTTTCAGTCTTTCAAGGAAATGACGCTTAGATAAAGGGGATATGATAAGACTGTAGACCACAGCACAAGTAAGGCCAGGGTGTGTATCCTGAGCAGTATGCACATAAATGTTGTAGGATTCCTGGGGAGGGATCCAGGCAGGTTCCATGGAAGTTGGATTGAGCCTGGGAAGATAGAGTTTCCATCACTGGAGGGAAAAGCTGAGGTCACCTTAGGCAGGAGGAAGGGTGGGACTTAATTACAGAGCGAAGAACAGACCGAGAGAGAGGGTGGGTGCACATAGCAAATAGTCGAGATTGGCTAGAGCAGTGGTCCTCAACCCTGGCTCCGTAATAGAGTTTCTGTGGTAGCCTTTCAAACAGCAAGCACCTGGGCTCCACGTCCATCCACTCTGGTTTCATTGGTCTTAGTCTTCTGTCTAATCAGTGCTGTTTCCTAAAGGCTCCCTGGGTGATTCTATTGTGCAGCCTGGATTGACACCCATGGGCCCTGGGAAGGACTAGGGTGCTTCCAAACTGGGGCTATTGCAAGCACCCATGTCCAATATGAACTGGCTCTGAATAAAGGTGGTGGCGATGGGAAAGGAATGAGAAAGATGGGAGAGACTCTCTTGAAAGGCAGTGACTGCCTCTGGGATTGATTGTCCCAGGGATTGTGTACATCATGACAGCAGAGGTTGGAGACTGGGTGCCCGTCGCAAGAATGAGTGATAGAGGGCTTCCCTGGTGGTCCAGTGGGTAAGGACACCGCCTTGCGGTACAAGGGGCACCGGTTCGATCCCTGGCCTGGGAAGATCCCACGTGCTGTGGAGCAGCTGGACCGATGTGTCCAATTACAGAGCCGGAGCTCTGGGGCATGTGCACCCAGAGCCAGTGCTCTGCGACTACAGAGGCCACTGCGATGGGAGGCCCACACGGGCCAAAGAACAAAGATGGATGAAGAGAGATAAATGAAAGACCAATAGAAGTGGCCTGTCTGCCCTCCTTCCTCTCCAACCCGTACCCCTCTTCCCAAAAAGAATACACTGTAAAAAAAAAAAGAATGAGTGATAGAATGCAAAATGAGTTTGGAGGTGGACAGAATGTGGAAGGAAAATAGTTTTATTTTTAGATATTTCAAGGTTACGGGTCCTCATTCCTGGGCTGTCAGACAGGAACACCCAGTGAGACCTGTGTGAGTGTAAAACTTGGGCACAGACTAATCAGGAGTCTTAAGGATTCCCTCTAGTAGAAGTGATGGTTGAGATGGAGGGAGTGTGCCAACTTGGAGAGAAAGCAGAGAGAGATGAGCAGAGGGCTCAGCTGAGAGGCAGAAGGACAGAGAGATGCTTAGAAGCCACTTAATTACAGAGCGAAGAACAGACCGAGAGAGAGGTGGGTGCACATAGCAAATAGTCGAGATTGGCTAGAGCAGTGGTCCTCAACCCTGGCTCCGTAATAGAGTTTCTGTGGTAGCCTTTCAAACAGCAAGCACCTGGGCTCCACGTCCATCCACTCTGGTTTCATTGGTCTTAGTCTTCTGTCTAATCAGTGCTGTTTCCTAAAGGCTCCCTGGGTGATTCTATTGTGCAGCCTGGATTGACACCCATGGGCCCTGGGAAGGACTAGGGTGCTTCCAAACTGGGGCTATTGCAAGCACCCATGTCCAATATGAACTGGCTCTGAATAAAGGTGGTGGCGATGGGAAAGGAATGAGAAAGATGGGAGAGACTCTCTTGAAAGGCAGTGACTGCCTCTGGGATTGATTGTCCCAGGGATTGTGTACATCATGACAGCAGAGGTTGGAGACTGGGTGCCCGTCGCAAGAATGAGTGATAGAGGGCTTCCCTGGTGGTCCAGTGGGTAAGGACACCGCCTTGCGGTACAAGGGGCACCGGTTCGATCCCTGGCCTGGGAAGATCCCACGTGCTGTGGAGCAGCTGGACCGATGTGTCCAATTACAGAGCCGGAGCTCTGGGGCATGTGCACCCAGAGCCAGTGCTCTGCGACTACAGAGGCCACTGCGATGGGAGGCCCACACGGGCCAAAGAACAAAGATGGATGAAGAGAGATAAATGAAAGACCAATAGAAGTGGCCTGTCTGCCCTCCTTCCTCTCCAACCCGTACCCCTCTTCCCAAAAAGAATACACTGTAAAAAAAAAAAGAATGAGTGATAGAATGCAAAATGAGTTTGGAGGTGGACAGAATGTGGAAGGAAAATAGTTTTATTTTTAGATATTTCAAGGTTACGGGTCCTCATTCCTGGGCTGTCAGACAGGAACACCCAGTGAGACCTGTGTGAGTGTAAAACTTGGGCACAGACTAATCAGGAGTCTTAAGGATTCCCTCTAGTAGAAGTGATGGTTGAGATGGAGGGAGTGTGCCAACTTGGAGAGAAAGCAGAGAGAGATGAGCAGAGGGCTCAGCTGAGAGGCAGAAGGACAGAGAGATGCTTAGAAGCCATTCCTAAATGGAGAATTGTTACATTTGCATTAGCCAGTGTCTGGGTGGGTTGGGGTGGGGTGATGGGCAACAAAGTCATTTTTCATGGGCCTGGCTGCCTGCGACTGGAAAATTGATCAGCTGAGTCAATAGGCTCCGTGCTCAGACTCAAAGACCTGATGTGTGTACAGGAAGCAGGTCAGGCACAGCTCAGCTTTTCCTCATGAGAAACACAGCCAGCTCAGGCATTGGTTCACTGTGCCACCATCCTTGGCCTCTAACCCCATGTGTCATGGAAGGGGAATCAACTCCTGACCCATATGGGTTATGAATTCATCCATCACAAAGAAGTCCTTCATTGTGATCTGTCCCAAAGATGAATTCCTGCTTTCTTGGGGGAGGTAATTCCATCATCCCTGGCTGTTTTAAGGGGAACCCATGAGAGCATTTCCTCTCTCAGCATCATCCTTCAAGACCAGTATAGTCCCTGAAAGGAAGACCAAGGATTTTCCTGAGATCCATCCTTTGGGAATGAATTAACCTTGGCAAGAGAGACAAGGAGGGCAGTAATCAGGAGCAGATCAACCTTAAGGAGCCTGGGGCCAGAGAACAGGACCCTAAGTCTAGGCAGATGGCCCATCAGGCTTCATCTGGAAGACAACAGAGGAAGGATTCCCAGGTGGACCATCAACTCTCAGACCCTCAGATCACCTGCCTTTGGGAAGTGGTGGAAGGAAAAAGAATGATTGTGCCACGGAGAACAAACGTTATAGCATCTATGAGACCCTGGTAACCTAAAAGGAAGGAAGCCTTTGTGGACAGGATGAGGTCTGACTGGCCATGGAATGGGTGCCAAGAACACTGGCCAGCCTCCCACCACCCCTATCTAGCTCATGCCTGGGCTGTCAGACAGGAACACCCAGTGAGACCTGTGTGAGTGTAAAACTTGGGCACAGACTAATCAGGAGTCTTAAGGATTCCCTCTAGTAGAAGTGATGGTTGAGATGGAGGGAGTGTGCCAACTTGGAGAGAAAGCAGAGAGAGATGAGCAGAGGGCTCAGCTGAGAGGCAGAAGGACAGAGAGATGCTTAGAAGCCATTCCTAAATGGAGAATTGTTACATTTGCATTAGCCAGTGTCTGGGTGGGTTGGGGTGGGGTGATGGGCAACAAAGTCATTTTTCATGGGCCTGGCTGCCTGCGACTGGAAAATTGATCAGCTGAGTCAATAGGCTCCGTGCTCAGACTCAAAGACCTGATGTGTGTACAGGAAGCAGGTCAGGCACAGCTCAGCTTTTCCTCATGAGAAACACAGCCAGCTCAGGCATTGGTTCACTGTGCCACCATCCTTGGCCTCTAACCCCATGTGTCATGGAAGGGGAATCAACTCCTGACCCATATGGGTTATGAATTCATCCATCACAAAGAAGTCCTTCATTGTGATCTGTCCCAAAGATGAATTCCTGCTTTCTTGGGGGAGGTAATTCCATCATCCCTGGCTGTTTTAAGGGGAACCCATGAGAGCATTTCCTCTCTCAGCATCATCCTTCAAGACCAGTATAGTCCCTGAAAGGAAGACCAAGGATTTTCCTGAGATCCATCCTTTGGGAATGAATTAACCTTGGCAAGAGAGACAAGGAGGGCAGTAATCAGGAGCAGATCAACCTTAAGGAGCCTGGGGCCAGAGAACAGGACCCTAAGTCTAGGCAGATGGCCCATCAGGCTTCATCTGGAAGACAACAGAGGAAGGATTCCCAGGTGGACCATCAACTCTCAGACCCTCAGATCACCTGCCTTTGGGAAGTGGTGGAAGGAAAAAGAATGATTGTGCCACGGAGAACAAACGTTATAGCATCTATGAGACCCTGGTAACCTAAAAGGAAGGAAGCCTTTGTGGACAGGATGAGGTCTGACTGGCCATGGAATGGGTGCCAAGAACACTGGCCAGCCTCCCCACCACCCCTATCTAGCCAAGCAAACACACACCAGCGTGATTCTAAAACAGTGTGTGGACATTTTGTGGATGTCTCGTTAAGCACAGCATCTGATTCAGTATTCAGGGCTTCCCTGGTGGCTTAGGTCATGAAGAATCTGTCCGCAATGCAGGAGACCCTGGTTTGATCCCTGGGTTGGGAAAATCCCCTGGATAAGGGAATAGCAACGCACTCTAGTATTCTTGCCTGGAGAATCCCCACAGGCAGAGGAACCTGGCCGGGCCACCAAGGGGCCACAAAGAGTCAGATATGACTGAGAGATGAACACTATTACACTACTACTACTATCTTTAGTATATCCGAGTGGGGCTTAAGCATCTATACCACTAATATTTTGCCAGAAGAGGCTGAAGACATTGGTCCATGGACTACACTTTGAGTAGCAAGGTCTTAGAGGCGGTTGACGGAATAAAAGTCAGGGAGAGAGAAGAAGGTTTGGTGTTGTGTCCCACCATGCCCTCCACCTGCCCATTTGGGAACTACCTCCCTCAGTGTGAAACCAGGGAAAGGGACCCGGGAAGGGAGCGGCAGGAAGGTGGGTAGGTGGCCTCAGAAGGCTCTGCCCAGGCTGAGTCTCAGGCTCCAGCCTCTCATCACCCAGCACATTACTCAGTGCTTGGCTGTCTCAGTTTATTGGCTCCTGAGGCTCCCGGCTCAGGCAGAGTAATTACAGTTGAGGCCCTGATGAATTGGGGGGCAGTAATTAAAGTGCCTATTGATTTTCTACTTAGGAGTTCCCTGTGGCTGGAAACAGAAGTTGGGAGGGGAGTGAGATAAACAAGCCAGGCAAGGTATTTGGAAACAGGGTATTGTTCAGGGTGCATTAGCCGGGCCTGCAGTCTCCAAGGAGGGGCCCGTGCACTAATTCGTCCTGGACAGGGGGGACCAGAGGAAGGATTCCCAGGTGGACCATCAACTCTCAGACCCTCAGATCACCTGCCTTTGGGAAGTGGTGGAAGGAAAAAGAATGATTGTGCCACGGAGAACAAACGTTATAGCATCTATGAGACCCTGGTAACCTAAAAGGAAGGAAGCCTTTGTGGACAGGATGAGGTCTGACTGGCCATGGAATGGGTGCCAAGAACACTGGCCAGCCTCCCCACCACCCCTATCTAGCCAAGCAAACACACACCAGCGTGATTCTAAAACAGTGTGTGGACATTTTGTGGATGTCTCGTTAAGCACAGCATCTGATTCAGTATTCAGGGCTTCCCTGGTGGCTTAGGTCATGAAGAATCTGTCCGCAATGCAGGAGACCCTGGTTTGATCCCTGGGTTGGGAAAATCCCCTGGATAAGGGAATAGCAACGCACTCTAGTATTCTTGCCTGGAGAATCCCCACAGGCAGAGGAACCTGGCCGGGCCACCAAGGGGCCACAAAGAGTCAGATATGACTGAGAGATGAACACTATTACACTACTACTACTACTTCTTTAGTATATCCGAGTGGGGCTTAAGCATCTATACCACTAATATTTTGCCAGAAGAGGCTGAAGACATTGGTCCATGGACTACACTTTGAGTAGCAAGGTCTTAGAGGCGGTTGACGGAATAAAAGTCAGGGAGAGAGAAGAAGGTTTGGTGTTGTGTCCCACCATGCCCTCCACCTGCCCATTTGGGAACTACCTCCCTCAGTGTGAAACCAGGGAAAGGGACCCGGGAAGGGAGCGGCAGGAAGGTGGGTAGGTGGCCTCAGAAGGCTCTGCCCAGGCTGAGTCTCAGGCTCCAGCCTCTCATCACCCAGCACATTACTCAGTGCTTGGCTGTCTCAGTTTATTGGCTCCTGAGGCTCCCGGCTCAGGCAGAGTAATTACAGTTGAGGCCCTGATGAATTGGGGGGCAGTAATTAAAGTGCCTATTGATTTTCTACTTAGGAGTTCCCTGTGGCTGGAAACAGAAGTTGGGAGGGGAGTGAGATAAACAAGCCAGGCAAGGTATTTGGAAACAGGGTATTGTTCAGGGTGCATTAGCCGGGCCTGCAGTCTCCAAGGAGGGGCCGTGCACTAATCATTTATCACTGGCCCATCTACCTAGAATTTGAGAATTGATCGGCTAGTCTATATGCTTCTGGGGCATTGTGCCAGTAGAGTTTGGGAGAGAGGGCTGTCTTCAGCAGCGTTCCTCCTCAGCTTTCCAAACCATGAATCTGTCTCATTTTGCTGCTTCATTTGGCTTATTTTAATTATGAATTGAAGAATTTGCCTCATTGATGTCATTTGGACAACCGTAGGCTTTGCTATTGCTAAAAATGTGACTTCTGGTGGCATCTGAGGCCAGACCTCAGAAAGCAGGGCCTTGAGAAGAAGATGGGGAAGGAAGATCACAGATGAAGTGCTGAGGGCAAGTACTGGGGACTGGAAAAGGCCTGGATACCAAGAGGGTCCCAGAGGCTGACTGGGACCAGAGGGTGGGAAGAATCCTGAAGAGAGGATCAGGCCAGTCGTTGGGGAAAAGAAAATGCACCAGCAGAGGATGCGGCAGAACCTGGAGAGAAAGATGGGAGAAAAGGACCATGAGTACAGGGGAAAGAGAGGCCCACTCTGCATGATAGTCTCTGGGTCCATGTCTCTGCAAGTGGCATTATTTCATTCTTTTTTGTGGCTGAGTAATATTCTGTTGTGTATATGTACCACACCCTTATCCATTCCTCTGTTGATGGACATTTAGGTTGCTTCCATGTCCTGGCTGTTGTAAATAGCACTGTGGTGCAGAGGGACCTGTTTGCAAAGCAGAAATAGAGACAGACATAGAGAACAGACATATGGACACCAAGGTCGGGGGCAGGGGGGCATATGAAGAGAGGAAGTGAGATGAATTGGGAGACTTGGGATTGACATATACACACAGCTACGTATAAAATAGATAACTGGTGAGAATCTACCGTATAGCACAAGGAACTCTACCCAGAGCTCCGTGGTGACCGAAACCAGAAGGAAATTCAAAAGAGAGGGGCCATATGCATACGCATAACTGATTCTCTTTGCTCTACAGCAGAATAGCACAACATTGGAAAGCATATACCCCAATTTAAAAACATTTTTTAAAATGTTCCCCATCATGCCTGTTTTATTTATATTTATTTTTCATCCATCTTTTTTAAAATTTTTGGCATGTTTGGGCTTTCCATTGCAGCTCTCAGTGCAGAGGTTGGCTCTGTGCACATGTGCTCCAGAGCACTGGCTCATAATTGGACACACCAGTCCAGCTGCTCCGCGGCACATGGGATCTTCCCGGGCCAGGGATCGAACTGGTGTCCCTTGCACTGCAAGGTGGACTCTCTTACTCACTGGACCACCAGGGAAGCCCCATAAACCTTATGAATTGAAGAATTTGCCTCATTGATGTCATTTGGACAACCGTAGGCTTTGCTATTGCTAAAATGTGACTTCTGGTGGCATCTGAGGCCAGACCTCAGAAAGCAGGGCCTTGAGAAGAAGATGGGGAAGGAAGATCACAGATGAAGTGCTGAGGGCAAGTACTGGGGACTGGAAAAGGCCTGGATACCAAGAGGGTCCCAGAGGCTGACTGGGACCAGAGGGTGGGAAGAATCCTGAAGAGAGGATCAGGCCAGTCGTTGGGGAAAAGAAAATGCACCAGCAGAGGATGCGGCAGAACCTGGAGAGAAAGATGGGAGAAAAGGACCATGAGTACAGGGGAAAGAGAGGCCCACTCTGCATGATAGTCTCTGGGTCCATGTCTCTGCAAGTGGCATTATTTCATTCTTTTTTGTGGCTGAGTAATATTCTGTTGTGTATATGTACCACACCCTTATCCATTCCTCTGTTGATGGACATTTAGGTTGCTTCCATGTCCTGGCTGTTGTAAATAGCACTGTGGTGCAGAGGGACCTGTTTGCAAAGCAGAAATAGAGACAGACATAGAGAACAGACATATGGACACCAAGGTCGGGGGCAGGGGGGCATATGAAGAGAGGAAGTGAGATGAATTGGGAGACTTGGGATTGACATATACACACAGCTACGTATAAAATAGATAACTGGTGAGAATCTACCGTATAGCACAAGGAACTCTACCCAGAGCTCCGTGGTGACCGAAACCAGAAGGAAATTCAAAAGAGAGGGGCCATATGCATACGCATAACTGATTCTCTTTGCTCTACAGCAGAATAGCACAACATTGGAAAGCATATACCCCAATTTAAAAACATTTTTTAAAATGTTCCCCATCATGCCTGTTTTATTTATATTTATTTTTCATCCATCTTTTTTAAAATTTTTGGCATGTTTGGGCTTTCCATTGCAGCTCTCAGTGCAGAGGTTGGCTCTGTGCACATGTGCTCCAGAGCACTGGCTCATAATTGGACACACCAGTCCAGCTGCTCCGCGGCACATGGGATCTTCCCGGGCCAGGGATCGAACTGGTGTCCCTTGCACTGCAAGGTGGACTCTCTTACTCACTGGACCACCAGGGAAGCCCCATAAACCCCAAATTAATAGTCCAAAAAGTCCAAACAAACAAAAAACAGAAAAAGAAAGAAAGGGAGACTCAGAGGTCGAAGAGAATGAGAGAGACAGATGAAAGAGAGGAGTCTGGGTGGACACATAGTGCACATTTAAGTCTTATTTAAAGATTGCTTCAGTTATTTTGAGGCATTTAACTCTTAATTCATCTTCCTTTCACTGTGCTAATGTGAAATGTGAGAGAGAAACTAATGAGAAGAAGGCCTAACTGGCAATTTTATTTTAGTCAACTCCGGGAGCACTACTTTCCTCCTCTTGCGCCCAGCGTCTTGATCAGAGACGAGTTTCCTTTGTTTCTCCGAGAACCGTAGCTCTTTTCTCCCCAGCCTGTTCCTCTCCCCCATTGGTGCTGCTGCAGCTGCTTTGGCTGCTTAATGATGATGAAGTTAGATTAGGATCTGGGTTTTGAGAATGATTGAGGCTGGATGAAGAGAAGCGTTTTAGCCTAATGCATGTTGGAACACAATTACCCATTCTCCCCATCAGGGCAGACAATGGGGTGGTGGGGAGTCGTGGGTTGTGGGGAAGTAAGTGGGCTGTTACTTGTTATGAGTTGGAGTTTTTAAAATTCTATAGAAATACTGAATGGATTTATTCAGCGTATTCAACCTCTGTGCACAATGTGCTTGCATGGAAAAAAAAATCTGCGAGTATGCCTAATAAACTGGCCCAAAGAGGGGCTGGGGTGGGGTGAGAGTGTGGTTTCTTGTATTAAGTAGCTGCTGTGTGTAGATAGTTGTGAGAGCACACTGCACACAGAGGCCCTGGGCCAGCCCTCACAAAGCACAGAGAACTGTGCTAAAGACATTTATCCCTCTTAGACCGCAACGGCCCTCTAGTCTGCAGAGTTACGTTCCAAAGCCTCCCAGGGTAGACCTTTCCTGGCTGAACCCAGTGTACCCAGCATCCTCCCCCTGCTGCCCGAAGAGCTCTTTGTGCATCCACCTGTCAGGTCCTGCTCATCCCACCCGTTCCCAACTTGAGCAGGTGGCATCACCCTGCCTCCAGTTCCCACCCCAGAAGCCCACGGACATCATGGATTTTCCTCTCACACTCCTGAGTCATGGGTTGCCCAGCCTCGTCGTGCTCCCTGGTCCCTCTTAGCCCCTCACTTGCCATCACCTCTCTTTTGGGTTCTTGAGTTGTTGCAGTGGCCCCTCACCACCTCTACCTTCATTCCATCCTGTTCAACCTTGCATGCTATCCTCTGAGACATGTATCCAAAATAAACACCTGACAAGGTTAGTTTCTACTTTGAATGGCTTCTCTGCGGAATGAAGTTCTTTTCAGCCGTGTGAGCCTAAGCCTCAGATTCCCCACTGCAAAATGGGGATTGTCATGGTTGCCTCCCGGAACTATTGTGTGAAGTAAATGAGATGATGTGAGGGGCGTGAGCACACGGATGGGCACCTGGAAAGCCCCAACCAGGGGAGGAGGAGATGGTAGAGATGGAGAGAAGAGGAGGGGCTGGTTCTCACTGTAATTGACTTGGAGGAAAGTCTTTCTGATCTGGACCCAGATTCACATTTCCAGCTCTGGCTTCTCCCCCTGAACTCCAGACTTAGATGTGCAGATGTAGGTCTAATGGACATCACAAGTCTATCAGGTTTACAATTGAACTCCTTATAGTCTGCCTGCCCACACATGCTCTGTCCTCAGTATTTTCTGACTCAGAAAATGACAGTTCCTTCCTTCTAGTGGCTCAGAGCAAAAGCCTTGATGGCACACCTTCTCTCATCCTCCATATCCAGTCCATCGGTAACTCATGTCTGTATCTTCAGAGGGAAGGTCCCCTGGAGGAGGGCATGGCAACCCTCTCCAGTGTTCTTGCCTGGAGAATCCCATGGACAGAGGAGCCTGGCGGGCTACAGTCCACAGAGTTGCAGAGTCAGACGTGATGGACGGACTCAGCATGCATGCATATCTTCAAAATCTGTCCGGAATCCGTCCCGCTCACCCTCTCTACTGCTCACAGTCTGGGTTCAGGCACCGTCTTCCTGCCTGGACGGAGCAATGCCCTTCTGCTCAGCCAGCCGGCTCTGGTCTCTGCTCTTTCATGATGCACTCTCCTCTCAGCAGCCAGAGGGTGTTTTCACAACAAAAGTGGAATTGTTCCTCTCCCACAAACCTTCCAGTGAGGCCATTAGAAGGCACTCAAAAAAAAAATTATTTGTAGGGGTATAGTTGATTTACAATGCTGCATTAGATTTAGGTATACAGCAAAGTTATCGTTATATGTCTTTTACAGTTTTGTTGGTTACAGTTATACATAATCCCAAATCAGTCATAGGTAAATCCCTGCCCCATCCCACCTGAGCTCCCCTCCCCCAACACCCCCATCCGACTTGTTCCACAGTCTCCATGTAAATTCCCTTAGTCTTACATTGTATTCACAATGGTTATCTCTTTTACATATGATAATGTGGGTTTCCATGCTACTCTCACCCAATCTTCTCTCCTCCCAATGTCCATAGGTCTGTTCTTTATGTCTGTTTCTTCATTACTGCTCTGTGTGTGTATTTATCGCTACCATTTTTCTAGATTCCATATATATGTGTTAGTATACTGTATTTTTCTCTTTTTGACTTACTTCACTTTGTATAATTGGTTCTAAATTCATCCACCTCATTAGGACTGATTCTTCTGCATTTCTTTTTATGACTGAGAACTATCCCATTGTATATATGTACCACAGCTTCTTTATCCATTCATCTGTTGATGAACATCTAGGTTGTTTCCATGTTCTAGCTATTGTAAAAAGTGCTGCAATGGACATTGGGGTGCATGTGTTTCAGTTTTGATTTCATGGGGGGTATATGCCTAATAGTGGAATTGTTGGGTCATGTGGTGCTTCTATTCTTAGTTCTTTCAGGAATCTCCATACTGTCTTCCATAGTAGCTGTATGAATATATATTCCCATGTAAGAGTGTTCCCCTTGGGCTTCTCTGATGGTCCAGTGGGTAAGGACACTGCCTTGCTGTGCAAGGGGTGCCGGTTCGATCCCTGGCCTGGGAAGATCTCACGTGCCATGGAGCAGCTGGACCTGTGTGTCCAACTACTGAGCCGGAGCTCTGGAGCGCATGCGCCAGAGCCGGTGTTCTGCAGCAACAGAGGCCACTGCGATGGGAGGCCCACACGGGTCAAAGAACAAAGACGGATGAAAATAAATAAATGAAAGACCAATAGAAGTGGCAAAAAAAAAAGTGTTCCCTTTTCTCCACATCCTCTCCACCACTTATTGTCTGTAGATTTTTTTTATTATTATTTATTGATTGATTGATTTTGGGCGGGGGTCGGGTTGGGGAGGGAGGGGAGCGGGCAGGCCACTTCTATTGGTCTTCCATTTCTCTATTTTCATCCATCTTTGTTCTTTGGCTCCTGTGGGCCTCCCATCGCGGTGGCGTCTGTAGTCGCAGAGTGCCGGCTCTGGGCGCATGCGCTCCGGGGCTCCGGCTCAGTAATTGGACACATCGGTCCAGCCGCTCCATGGCACGTGGGATCTTCCCAGGCCAGGGATGGAACCGGCGCCCCTTGCACTGCAAGGCGGTGTCCTTACCCACTGGACCACCAGGGGAAACCCGTCTGATTTTTTGATGATGGCCATTCTGACTGGTGTGAGGTGATATCTCATTGTACTTTTGATTTGCATCTCTCTGATAATGAATGGCAGTGAGCATTTTTTCGTGTGTGTTTTGGCCATCTGTATGTCTTTTTTGGAGAGGTGTCTGTCTGGGTTTTTTTTTCCATTTTTTAATTGGTTGGTTGTTTTTTCAGTGTTGAGTTGTCTGAGGTGTTTGTATATCCTGAAATATTTTAGATCAGTGTTTTTCTTTTTATGACTGAGTAATATTCCATTGTACATATGTACCACAGGTTCTTTATCCATTCATCTGTTGAT
Organism: Tragulus kanchil; assembly: GCA_022376925.1. Classification (NCBI taxonomy): domain Eukaryota; kingdom Metazoa; phylum Chordata; class Mammalia; order Artiodactyla; family Tragulidae; genus Tragulus; species Tragulus kanchil. Next base: position 29,545,816 of record JAIOJX010000024.1, read on the forward strand.
GCACATCTAGGTTGTTTCCATGTTCTAGCTATTGTAAAGTGCTGCAATGGACATTGGGGTGCATGTGTTTCAGTTTTGATTTCATGGGGGGTATATGCCTAATAGTGGAATTGTTGGGTCATGTGGTGCTTCTATTCTTAGTTCTTTCAGGAATCTCCATACTGTCTTCCATAGTAGCTGTATGAATATATATTCCCATGTAAGAGTGTTCCCCTTGGGCTTCTCTGATGGTCCAGTGGGTAAGGACACTGCCTTGCTGTGCAAGGGGTGCCGGTTCGATCCCTGGCCTGGGAAGATCTCACGTGCCATGGAGCAGCTGGACCTGTGTGTCCAACTACTGAGCCGGAGCTCTGGAGCGCATGCGCCAGAGCCGGTGTTCTGCAGCAACAGAGGCCACTGCGATGGGAGGCCCACACGGGTCAAAGAACAAAGACGGATGAAAATAAATAAATGAAAGACCAATAGAAGTGGCAAAAAAAAAAGTGTTCCCTTTTCTCCACATCCTCTCCACCACTTATTGTCTGTAGATTTTTTTTATTATTATTTATTGATTGATTGATTTTGGGCGGGGGTCGGGTTGGGGAGGGAGGGGAGCGGGCAGGCCACTTCTATTGGTCTTCCATTTCTCTATTTTCATCCATCTTTGTTCTTTGGCTCCTGTGGGCCTCCCATCGCGGTGGCGTCTGTAGTCGCAGAGTGCCGGCTCTGGGCGCATGCGCCACGGGCCCGCTCAGTAATTGGACACATCGGTCCAGCCGCTCCATGGCACGTGGGATCTTCCCAGGCCAGGGATGGAACCGGCGCCCCTTGCACTGCAAGGCGGTGTCCTTACCCACTGGACCACCAGGGGAAACCCGTCTGATTTTTTGATGATGGCCATTCTGACTGGTGTGAGGTGATATCTCATTGTACTTTTGATTTGCATCTCTCTGATAATGAATGGCAGTGAGCATTTTTTCGTGTGTGTTTTGGCCATCTGTATGTCTTTTTTGGAGAGGTGTCTGTCTGGGTTTTTTTTTCCATTTTTTAATTGGTTGGTTGTTTTTTCAGTGTTGAGTTGTCTGAGGTGTTTGTATATCCTGGAAATTAATTCTCTGTCAGTTATTCAGTTATTTCATTTGGTATTATTTTCTCCCATTCTGAGGGTTGTCTTTTCACCTTGTTTATGGTTTCTTTTGCTGTGCAAAAGCTTTTCAATTTCATTAGGTCCCACTTGTTTATTTTTGTTTTTATTTCCATTACTCTAGAGGGCGGGTCACAGAAGATCCTGCTTTGATTTATGTCCAAGGCACTTTTTAATCCAATTCTTCACTTCCTACTGCTCTGGCGCTTACGTACTCTGTTCTGGCCAAACTGGCCCCCTTCCTGTTTCCAATGTGTCAGGCAAGTTCCCGCCTATGACTTCACTTCCTGCCCTGGCCACTCTTCCTTCCCTCTGCCTGAAGCACGCTTTCCCCAGATGTCTCACTCTCATCTCCTGAAGTCCTTGGCTCAAATGACACCTTCTCTATGACCCCTGCTCTAGTGGCTTTGGAACCAACTGCAATCCCTTCCATCTCTCTCCACCTTCCTCACTAGGTTCTCCTTTCCACGCAGCACTAACACCTTCTAACATAGCATACAATCTTCTTGTTTACTATTTTAGAAAATCTACCTCCTTCCTGTAGTGTGAATTCCATGGGAGCATTGATTTTTGTCTAATTTGTTCACTGTTGTACTCAGGGTATGTAACAGTGTCTGGCACATACTAGATGCTCAACAGGTCTTGCTGAATGGATCTTCTGCTGTTCATACAGAACTCCAGCAGCAGTTTTCTATTTCAAAGAGCTCTCTTTCATGTTCACTGAGACTTTCGTTATATCTGTTTAAGACTACAAGTTCCATTCCCCCTCCAGTGTTGGCTCATGCTACTACAGATCCCGACCCAGGGATGGAACCCAGATCTCCTGCTTTTGCAGGCAGATTCCTTACTGTCTGAGCCGCCAGGGAAGCCCAAATATATTGATACATTGCTGTATGTAACCTGTACAATTAAAGATTTAATTTAGATAGAATTTTCTTTCCTAAAATTCCTTCCAAAGGGACTAAGGCTCCATTTGTCTTTAATCGTTGGCTAGCCATGGAGATGCTTCAGGGGATAAAGGGATCCCGCATTCCTTCTCCACCAAGCCCATAGTTCATTTGCCTATTGATGTCACTGCAACAGCTCTTGAAGCCTGGGAGAAACCAATGTCAGAGGTAGACATTTGTCTATGAGCCCTGAGGCATGCCCTTTAATTCAGGGCTGTGAATCCCTTTGTCATTCCCCATAGGATGCAAGAGATGGAAAAGTAGAGGAGGAGAAGAAGGTCCAGTGACTTAGGCAAGGTCACAGACTCGGCATCACCTTTGATGGAGAGCAGAGGAAATAAACAACAGCAGCAAAGCTTTGCCTGGGTCATCTGAGTGCATCTTACGGCAGGCCTAGGTCCTGCAAGGAAGAGATTATACCTTATTTGGCAGGGAATGGGGAAACATTGAAACAAGAGTCTGCACTTTAAGAAAATTAGTTTGGCAATGATCAGAAATGTAAATCATGGACTTCCCTGTTGGTCCAGTGGTTAAGACTCCATGCTTTGACTGCAATGGGCCTGGTTCAATTCTTGGTCAGGTGACTAAGATCCTTGAAAGTGATGTGACATTGACCCCCACTCCCATCCCTCCCACAAAGAAAGCGGAGAGTCTTTGTGACTAGGCTATTGCCATGGTCTCTGAGAAGTGGTTAGGATCTGAACTTGGGGTGAAAAAACAGAAAGAGGGGCGGGGTGGGGGCCCTGCTGTAGCTCGTGATCATTTAGAGGGCTGGGTAACTGGCAAGTCTTAGCAAGTCTTAGCAAGTCTTGTCTGGAGGGCTCTGCACTAAGGCCGCTTCATTTATCTCTGCACATTCTCCTAGCAGGATCTCAGTCATTCCCATGACTTCAGCCAGCTGTCACCTTGCCACAGCTCTCACATCTGTCACTCTAGCTCTGTTCTGCCCCTGACCATGGACATTCCATAAGCAGCTCCCTGGGAGATCTCCCAGGAACCTCATGCTCAGCATGGACAGGGCAGAACTCGCCATCCCCACCCCTTCCACCCTCAGAGCTCAGGAAAGGCTGTCCAGCCAGGAACTAGGAAGTCATCCTCTGTCCTGCCCTTCCCATCTCCATTCACTCACCAAGTCCTCCAGTCTATGCAGTCTACCCGCATCTTTGTCTCTCCTGCCACTGTAGAAGGTCTGCAATCACTCTTCTCTAGACAATTATAGTAACCTCCTATGTGACCTTTCTACTCTTGATATTTTCCAGTTCATTCACTCTAGTGATGTTATTAATACTTATATATTTTTAAATATCTGTTTCTTTTTGAAAAAAATTATTTTATTTATTAATTTTTGGTTGTGCTGAGTCTTTGCTGCTGTACTTAGGCTTTCTCTAGTTGCAGTGAGTAGGCTCCTCATTGTGGTGACTCCTTTTTGTTGCAGAGAAAGGGAAAAACAACAGCAGCAAAGCTTTGCCTGGGTCATCTGAGTGCATCTTACGGCAGGCCTAGGTCCTGCAAGGAAGAGATTATACCTTATTTGGCAGGGAATGGGGAAACATTGAAACAAGAGTCTGCACTTTAAGAAAATTAGTTTGGCAATGATCAGAAATGTAAATCATGGACTTCCCTGTTGGTCCAGTGGTTAAGACTCCATGCTTTGACTGCAATGGGCCTGGTTCAATTCTTGGTCAGGTGACTAAGATCCTTGAAAGTGATGTGACATTGACCCCCACTCCCATCCCTCCCACAAAGAAAGCGGAGAGTCTTTGTGACTAGGCTATTGCCATGGTCTCTGAGAAGTGGTTAGGATCTGAACTTGGGGTGAAAAAACAGAAAGAGGGGCGGGGTGGGGGCCCTGCTGTAGCTCGTGATCATTTAGAGGGCTGGGTAACTGGCAAGTCTTAGCAAGTCTTAGCAAGTCTTGTCTGGAGGGCTCTGCACTAAGGCCGCTTCATTTATCTCTGCACATTCTCCTAGCAGGATCTCAGTCATTCCCATGACTTCAGCCAGCTGTCACCTTGCCACAGCTCTCACATCTGTCACTCTAGCTCTGTTCTGCCCCTGACCATGGACATTCCATAAGCAGCTCCCTGGGAGATCTCCCAGGAACCTCATGCTCAGCATGGACAGGGCAGAACTCGCCATCCCCACCCCTTCCACCCTCAGAGCTCAGGAAAGGCTGTCCAGCCAGGAACTAGGAAGTCATCCTCTGTCCTGCCCTTCCCATCTCCATTCACTCACCAAGTCCTCCAGTCTATGCAGTCTACCCGCATCTTTGTCTCTCCTGCCACTGTAGAAGGTCTGCAATCACTCTTCTCTAGACAATTATAGTAACCTCCTATGTGACCTTTCTACTCTTGATATTTTCCAGTTCATTCACTCTAGTGATGTTATTAATACTTATATATTTTTAAATATCTGTTTCTTTTTGAAAAAAATTATTTTATTTATTAATTTTTGGTTGTGCTGAGTCTTTGCTGCTGTACTTAGGCTTTCTCTAGTTGCAGTGAGTAGGCTCCTCATTGTGGTGACTCCTTTTTGTTGCAGAGCATGGATTTTAGGTGCACGGGCTCATGGACCCTAGAGCATGGGCTCACTCATTACAGTGCATGGGCTTAGTTGCTCCACAGATGTGAAATCTTCCCGAACTAGGGACTGAATCCATGTACCCTGTGCTGGCAGGCAGATTCTTAACCACTGGACCACCAGGAAAGTTCTTATTTATATATTGTTAATATAGCCTGACTGACCTTTGAACAATACAAACCTAGCTATACCTTTTTTTCCTACTAAAATGCACCAATAGATTCCCACTGTCCTCAGAATAATCTGCTAAATCCTTTTTTTTTTTTTTTGCCTCTAAGTCATCTTTTTTCTCTTTTGTTTTTTTTTTCCATCCATCTTTATTGCTTGGCCTGTGTGGGCCTCCCATCGCAGTGGCCTCTCTTGTTGCAGAGCATTGGCTCTGGGTGCATGTGCTCCAGAGTGCTGGCTTGTAATTGGACACGCCGGCCTAGTTGTTCCTTGGCACATGGGATCTTCCCAGGGCAGAGATTGAACCAGTGCCCCTTGCACTCCACGGCGGACTCTTTGTCCACTGGACCACCAGGGAAGCCCCTTGCTAAATCCTTAATATGGCTTCAAAACATGCCAACCCCCCTCTGTCTCCTCATTTTGCATTAGAGTTGCAGAAATGTTGCTGTCACTCAGTAACTCGTGAGCTCTCTGAAAGTGGGGGTCACGTTTGGACACCACACATGAGGGAGGGTGTATAAGTCCTTGCTCCCCAGAGAAACAGAACCAATAGGAGAGAGACTGATAAGCATCGTGTTTACTTTGGGTCAAGTTCCAAGTACATTTTTTTTTTCAGTGCTTACTGGTAAAATTATTTCTTTCTACAACAAATATGTTTGTTTCCTTTAGAGACTATATAGTTTCCTTTAGAAACTATACTAACTACAGAAATCCAATGAGTTAATCAATAATGGATTTTATAGAGTCTTAGGGTTATTTACCTTTAGTCATTATGTTTGAAGCAAACATGGAGGATGTATCCTAAACAGGATTTAAAGGAAATTTCGGGACTTCCCTGGCAGTCCAGTTGTGAAGACTCTACACTTTCAATGCAAGGGGTGTAGGTTTGATTTCTGGTTGGGGAGCTAAGATCCCACGTGTCTCAAGGCCCCCAAACACCAAAACACAAAGCAGAAGCTATCATAACAAATTCAATAAAGACTTTTAAAATGGTCCTCATCAAAAGAAAAAAAGAAAAAAAGGGAAAGAAAAGAAATTCCTAATCTCTTCTTAGAGCATGTGTTGTGGGTGAAAGGTAAGGGATAGGGTGGGTGGGGGAATAACTTTTTGGATGTCTTACAAAGAAATCTACATGGTACTGGAAAGGTCTTGGGGAACTGACTCTGCTACATCAACTTCATGGTAAGGTTGTGAGGATGGAATCAGATAATATGCTTGAAAGGTCCCACAGCCTGGCATTTGACGGATGCTCACTCCCTATTCTGTGGCTAGCAACCCCCAAATAAGGGGGAAAACATACGGTGACAGCATCTATCCTTGCAAGGTAGGGATGTTTTGTTTGTGTTGTTCAGATGCTGCATCGTGTCTGACTCTTCGCACTCCCGTGGACTGCAGCATACCAGGCTTCCCTGTCTTTCACCATCTCCCAGAGTTTGCTCAAATCCATGTCCATTGAGTCAGTGATATTTAATGAGGGAGATTTGGTTTTATTTGTTGCTCTTAAAATGCAATGATTTGCATTTTATTCCTAAAAATAAAGAACACCACAAAAGAATTCATTAAAGGTGTTAGTCCGGGTTTTACTCTTTGTTAGTTCCTCATAATTAGAACAGGGAATTGTGTTTTCGAAGGAGGAAGCTCTAGGTGGCAGATCATTACTCTTTCTGCCTAACTGCAGGAGGGCCTAGGACAGGGGCTGCTGCCTGGAGATCTCATCCTTGCAGTGGGAGTTGAGGAGAGAAAGGACAGAGGGAGACTTGCCTTGAGGCCAAAACAGTTCTCACCATGAGCCCTGGGCAGGGGCCTGTGGCTACGGCTCTGCTTGAAACGGGCTTTCCCTGTTGCTGACTCTTGGTAAATGGAAAATAATGTAATGCTGTGCTAAGACTTCCCCAGCATTGCTGCATTAAACAAGATGGAAAATGATGCTTAGCTTAAAAAAAATCAACAAAAAGCCATGCGGGGTTCTTTGTACCTGTTCTTAGTTATTAAAAATGTGTTTCTGAAGTGCTAAATCTATAGTTAATTGCACCGTTAATTCATTATGTAGCAGTATTTTTTTCCTTTGTAAAACACCAAACTAAAGTGAATCCAACCAATTACTTGAAGTCTTAGAGATACCACAAAAGGAATGACTTTATTTAGTAAATAATTTTAGCTTAAGTAATTATTTACTGAAAGAGTTTGCTTAGTGCCTCAGGAGACTGCTTGGTATTGGCCTCTAATGAACCTTCCATGTAATTCTTGATTAATTACTTACACAAACAACATTTTATTTACTTTGAACACGTTGAGTTTTAAAATGCGGTTTTACAATATCAATGGTCATTTTTAGGTCTGTGAATCTGGGGTAAGAAGTTTCACTCCTGCCCTCCTCTGAAGGCAAGTCACCCATTCTGTCCTGTATCTCAGAGTGCCTTCATAAATGAGGGGTTTTATTCCATACTGCAGTATGAATACACTGATCCCTTGGTTTTTGGTTTGGTTCTTGTTGTCACATACTTCAAGGTGTCACATGCATAGCATGCAATCAAGTAAATACCAGACAAATGGAAATCTATAGCAATACCAGCAGCAGCACTTTAAAAATATATGCATGTCTAGAAGATTGCCTGGCAGTGCAGTGGTTAAGATTCCATTCTCCCAATGCAGGGGGCCTGGGTTTGATCCCTAGTCAAGGAAATAAGATCTTGGATTTTGCATGATATGGTCAAAAAAAAACACATATTTGTCAAATATAGAATAGTGATCAACAGCATTCAAAGAGGTTTTAAAAAAATTTGGCCTCTTTTATTGGTTATTTATTTATTTATTTTCATCCATTTTATTCTTTGGCCTGTGTGGGCCTCCCATTGCAGTGGCCTCTGTTGTCACAGAGCATCGGCTTTGGGCGCATGCTCTCCAGAGTGCCGGCTCAAAATTGGACACATCGGTCCAGCCACCTGGCGGTATGTGGGATCTTCTCGGGCCAGGGATCGAACCAGTACCCCTTTCACTGCAAGGTGACATCCCTACCAACTGGACCACCAGGGAAGCCCTTAAAGAGTTTTTTAAAAGGTAAAATAATTAAAGTATTTGGGAAGTAGAAGGCAAAGGTCTAAATGAGCCAGTGATTTTCAACTTGTCTGGAATCACAATCTGGAATTTTGAGTGTTGCGACATGCTCTAGGGCATCTGTTTATTTTTAAAATTAATGTGAGCTACAAGAGCGTTCTATGAATTTTGTGTAAATGGGAAATACCATGAAGTCTTGAAGAGTCACAGCTATGGATCATCGCTGCAATTTTTGAGCATTTCTAGGCACTAGAAATTACAGACTGGGGCAATCCCAGTGAGGACAAGCCAACAGGAACTCCTCAACTTTTCCCAGACTGAAAGAGTTTGCTTAGTGCCTCAGGAGACTGCTTGGTATTGGCCTCTAATGAACCTTCCATGTAATTCTTGATTAATTACTTACACAAACAACATTTTATTTACTTTGAACACGTTGAGTTTTAAAATGCGGTTTTACAATATCAATGGTCATTTTTAGGTCTGTGAATCTGGGGTAAGAAGTTTCACTCCTGCCCTCCTCTGAAGGCAAGTCACCCATTCTGTCCTGTATCTCAGAGTGCCTTCATAAATGAGGGGTTTTATTCCATACTGCAGTATGAATACACTGATCCCTTGGTTTTTGGTTTGGTTCTTGTTGTCACATACTTCAAGGTGTCACATGCATAGCATGCAATCAAGTAAATACCAGACAAATGGAAATCTATAGCAATACCAGCAGCAGCACTTTAAAAATATATGCATGTCTAGAAGATTGCCTGGCAGTGCAGTGGTTAAGATTCCATTCTCCCAATGCAGGGGGCCTGGGTTTGATCCCTAGTCAAGGAAATAAGATCTTGGATTTTGCATGATATGGTCAAAAAAAAACACATATTTGTCAAATATAGAATAGTGATCAACAGCATTCAAAGAGGTTTTAAAAAAATTTGGCCTCTTTTATTGGTTATTTATTTATTTATTTTCATCCATTTTATTCTTTGGCCTGTGTGGGCCTCCCATTGCAGTGGCCTCTGTTGTCACAGAGCATCGGCTTTGGGCGCATGCTCTCCAGAGTGCCGGCTCAAAATTGGACACATCGGTCCAGCCACCTGGCGGTATGTGGGATCTTCCTGGACCAGGGATCGAACCAGTACCCCTTTCACTGCAAGGTGACATCCCTACCAACTGGACCACCAGGGAAGCCCTTAAAGAGTTTTTTAAAAGGTAAAATAATTAAAGTATTTGGGAAGTAGAAGGCAAAGGTCTAAATGAGCCAGTGATTTTCAACTTGTCTGGAATCACAATCTGGAATTTTGAGTGTTGCGACATGCTCTAGGGCATCTGTTTATTTTTAAAATTAATGTGAGCTACAAGAGCGTTCTATGAATTTTGTGTAAATGGGAAATACCATGAAGTCTTGAAGAGTCACAGCTATGGATCATCGCTGCAATTTTTGAGCATTTCTAGGCACTAGAAATTACAGACTGGGGCAATCCCAGTGAGGACAAGCCAACAGGAACTCCTCACTACCTGTGTTTGTTTCTGAACCCTGCAAGGAGGAAAGAATAGCACGAGAGCCTTCATCTCTGGAATAGACGGCCTTTTAACCCTGAGGGGCAAATAGCCAAGAAAAGGATCTTGCGCTCCAGAGCTCCGGCTCGGTGATTGGACACATCAGTCCAGCCGCTCCGCGGCACGTGGGATCTTCCCAGGCCAGGGATCGAACCAGCGCCCCTTGCACTGCAAGGTGGTGTCCTTATCTACTGGACCACCAGGGGAAGCCCACCAGCCATCTTCTTGACGCATCTGAAGGACTGTGTATGTAGAAGAGGGATTAACATTGTCCCATGTGGGTCCAGGATTTCAGAAATTAGAGCAATGAAAGGGAGAGCCATAGATCATGATTTCTGCATTCAGGGTAAGGATGAAGTTTCTTAGTACACTAGGAAACAGTGTGTTCTCATGCTAACACGTCCAAGCAAGGACTGGTATCCACGAAGAACTAAGCCAGGTGTGGTGGGGTGACGGCAAGAGGGTCAGTGGGTCAGATAGCCAGAGGAGCCCTCTGGTCCTTACCACTCCCTGCAAAATGTCTTACTATTTGTTCATGTCCCTTTTTTAAAAAGAACCCCCTTTTTATTTTGTATTGGGGTATAGCCGATCAACAGGGGTGTGGTCATAGTTTCAGTTGAACAGTGAAGGGACTCAGCCATCCATGCATAGGTACCTATCTTCCCCACAACTCCCCTCCCATCCAGGCTGCCATGTAACATTGAGCAGAGTTCCGGGGGTTGTACAGTAGGTCCTTGTTGGTTTCAAGTCCTTCTTAATGGATGGTACCCAGTACTGAACATGGTTCTCCAGATTCAGGGCCAGTATTGCATAGGTAATGCTGCCTTTTGATTTGAGTCCCAGCGTTTACATAGAGTCTGCTTGCTAAATAGCTTCAATCGTGTCTGACAGTTTTCGACCCTCTGTACTGTAGCCTGCCAGGCTCCTGTGTCCATGGTGTTTTTCAGGCGAGAATACAGAGTGTGTTCCCACATCCTACTTCAGTATACAGCCTAGTCCATACTAAGTCCTTCTTTGCCCCCGGGCCTGAAGTATGCCATTCTGATGTATGATACTGAATTTAAAGTCCACCAGATCCCTGCAATTTCCTTATCTGAACTGCTACCAAGACAGATATCCAATATGTTGACCTTGTAGAACAGATTTTTAAAAAATCGAATGCTTATATGGTTGTATTTTATCTCACTAGCTTCAAACTATGATGTTATTGGCTTGGGAGGGGACAATGGATACTTTTAAATGCTGATTCTATCCACTGAGACAGCAAGTGCTTCTCCCTTTGTGTCTTCTCTGGTTTTATAGGCATACTCCTGCGTTGTCATCCCAAGTTAGGACAGAATTTGGTAAATCTTGGGAAACACCTCTTGGACCTTTCTCCAAGTAAAACACTCAGAAGCTAAAGCGATGGAGGAGACCTTAGTGGATGTATATTTCAACTTTTGTCTTTTATAGATAAATCTAGATTTACAAAATGAATAATCTTAGGGCAATGTTGTTTGGTCAGTTACATCAACCTATATTTGTTAGTATCCTGGTCATGTGTCCTTGAAATATTATTAAAAATCTTGCCAATCCATCAAACACACACACACGCACACATGCATGTGTACATCCATCCTTGCACACTCTTTTAAAATATTTGTCTTATTTTTGCTTGAGTGGACCAACTTTTGTTTCCAGAGACTCACAAGCCACCATTTTATCCTTCTAGAAATTTAAATTGATCTTCAGTGTAAAGAATTCTGGGAAACATTGTAGCTTCTTCATTGAAGTGATTAATTAATAATTACTTTAATTAATTAATAATTGCTTTAAAAAGCTTGGTAAGCAAACAAACATAAATTCAATTCAGAATATATTTTAAACTTTGTCCTAGAATATAGGAATCAATAATAGTTGAGTTCAAGGCTTTATTGTGCCTCTCCAAATTTCCCAAATTCAATGTGTCACTTCACTGGGTAGACTTTCTCTCTGCTCGTGTGTGGCCTTGGTTATTAGGCTCTACTGGGGAATGGGTGGCAGAAATCATGTAATTTAGGGGTTAGAGTTGGTGGGAAATTGCTGAATCTGTAGATGAGGGTGGACCTTGTCCATCTCAAGCACTGGACGAGCTCAGCACTGAAGGACCAGCTTCTGACACCGTCCAGACCTCATTCCAACTGAAGGAGACTCGGGCTCCAGCACCACTTGACTGAAGCTCTTGGCGTTTTTGTTTTCACTTTGTCAAGGAAATAAAATGCCCTCAGGTATCCAATATGTTGACCTTGTAGAACAGATTTTTAAAAAATCGAATGCTTATATGGTTGTATTTTATCTCACTAGCTTCAAACTATGATGTTATTGGCTTGGGAGGGGACAATGGATACTTTTAAATGCTGATTCTATCCACTGAGACAGCAAGTGCTTCTCCCTTTGTGTCTTCTCTGGTTTTATAGGCATACTCCTGCGTTGTCATCCCAAGTTAGGACAGAATTTGGTAAATCTTGGGAAACACCTCTTGGACCTTTCTCCAAGTAAAACACTCAGAAGCTAAAGCGATGGAGGAGACCTTAGTGGATGTATATTTCAACTTTTGTCTTTTATAGATAAATCTAGATTTACAAAATGAATAATCTTAGGGCAATGTTGTTTGGTCAGTTACATCAACCTATATTTGTTAGTATCCTGGTCATGTGTCCTTGAAATATTATTAAAAATCTTGCCAATCCATCAAACACACACACACGCACACATGCATGTGTACATCCATCCTTGCACACTCTTTTAAAATATTTGTCTTATTTTTGCTTGAGTGGACCAACTTTTGTTTCCAGAGACTCACAAGCCACCATTTTATCCTTCTAGAAATTTAAATTGATCTTCAGTGTAAAGAATTCTGGGAAACATTGTAGCTTCTTCATTGAAGTGATTAATTAATAATTACTTTAATTAATTAATAATTGCTTTAAAAAGCTTGGTAAGCAAACAAACATAAATTCAATTCAGAATATATTTTAAACTTTGTCCTAGAATATAGGAATCAATAATAGTTGAGTTCAAGGCTTTATTGTGCCTCTCCAAATTTCCCAAATTCAATGTGTCACTTCACTGGGTAGACTTTCTCTCTGCTCGTGTGTGGCCTTGGTTATTAGGCTCTACTGGGGAATGGGTGGCAGAAATCATGTAATTTAGGGGTTAGAGTTGGTGGGAAATTGCTGAATCTGTAGATGAGGGTGGACCTTGTCCATCTCAAGCACTGGACGAGCTCAGCACTGAAGGACCAGCTTCTGACACCGTCCAGACCTCATTCCAACTGAAGGAGACTCGGGCTCCAGCACCACTTGACTGAAGCTCTTGGCGTTTTTGTTTTCACTTTGTCAAGGAAATAAAATGCCCTCAGGTCCCTTCACCTTCCTCCTCTGCCCAGATACAGTGCAGACAAACCTAAAGAAAATTATCCCAAAACAGAAGGAAGCTGTTGATAAGCCTGCATGGGCGTCTGTGAAGGCACACATCATCTGATTGACAGGTTAGCATGTAAACAGCCGCGACTCATGAAAATAGTTTTTAATCTACTTGAAAAGCATATTCTCAGAAGGAAATCAAGTTGCCTCCAGGTGCGTGGAAGCTCTTTGAAACAGGAGCTGCTGCAGCAAAAATACAAGCCATTATGAGAGTCTGCTTTTCGTGACCCTTTTCTTTTCTTCCTTCTGTGCCACCTTCCCTACCTCCTCCTATCCATGAATCTAAATCTGGAGGGCTTTTGACTGGAGAGAGAAGGAAACAGGGGATTAGGGGAATGAGTTCTCTCCTTCCCAGCAGATCAAGGCCAAGTTCCATCAACTGGGAACTGCTTGACTTTCCATGGAGTGTTGAATTTTGTTTCTCATCATTTTTTTTTTAAAGAGTTTCCTTCTCCAGGCAGACCGGCCTCCCCTCTGCCTCTCCTTTCCATGTGTCTGTGACAGTGTCCTACTCTCCCTCACCCACATCCTAGGGTTCTTGAGAGGCTCAACTTTGTACACAGGAGCACACACTTGTTCTTGACTAGCGTTGTCCTGTTGTGTCATGTTTTTTTTCTTTTTAGATTTTATTTATTTATTTATTTATTGGAGGAGGCGGGTTGGGGAGGGCGGGGGCAGGCGGGCCACTTCTATTGGTCTTTCATTTAACTAGTTTTCATCCATCTTTATTCTTTTTGGCTTCTGTGGGCCTCCCATCGTGGCGGCCTCTGTTGTCACAGAGCACCATGCGCTCCAGAGCTCCGGCTCGGTAATTGGACACATCGGTCCAGCCGCTCTGCAGCACATGGGGTCTTCCCAGGCCAGGGATCGAACCGGCACCCCTTGCACTGCAAGGCAGTGTCCTTACCCACTGGACCACCAGGGAAGCCCTGTGTCATGTTTTTAAATTAAAATCATTGTTGTGGTAAAATAAGGCATAACAGGCAATTTACTATTTTCTTTCATCCTTTATTTTCATCCATCTCTGTTCTTTGGCCTGTACGGGCCTCCTATCACAGTGGCCTCTCTCCTTGCAGAGCACTGACTCTGGGTGCATGCGCCCAGAGCGCTGGCTGCAGGTACCAAACGGGGCGAAACTCAGGGGGAAACATAGATTGACAGGTTAGCATGTAAACAGCCGCGACTCATGAAAATAGTTTTTAATCTACTTGAAAAGCATATTCTCAGAAGGAAATCAAGTTGCCTCCAGGTGCGTGGAAGCTCTTTGAAACAGGAGCTGCTGCAGCAAAAATACAAGCCATTATGAGAGTCTGCTTTTCGTGACCCTTTTCTTTTCTTCCTTCTGTGCCACCTTCCCTACCTCCTCCTATCCATGAATCTAAATCTGGAGGGCTTTTGACTGGAGAGAGAAGGAAACAGGGGATTAGGGGAATGAGTTCTCTCCTTCCCAGCAGATCAAGGCCAAGTTCCATCAACTGGGAACTGCTTGACTTTCCATGGAGTGTTGAATTTTGTTTCTCATCATTTTTTTTTTAAAGAGTTTCCTTCTCCAGGCAGACCGGCCTCCCCTCTGCCTCTCCTTTCCATGTGTCTGTGACAGTGTCCTACTCTCCCTCACCCACATCCTAGGGTTCTTGAGAGGCTCAACTTTGTACACAGGAGCACACACTTGTTCTTGACTAGCGTTGTCCTGTTGTGTCATGTTTTTTTTCTTTTTAGATTTTATTTATTTATTTATTTATTGGAGGAGGCGGGTTGGGGAGGGCGGGGGCAGGCGGGCCACTTCTATTGGTCTTTCATTTAACTAGTTTTCATCCATCTTTGTTCTTTGGCTTCTGTGGGCCTCCCATCGTGGCGGCCTCTGTTGTCACAGAGCACCATGCGCTCCAGAGCTCCGGCTCGGTAATTGGACACATCGGTCCAGCCGCTCTGCAGCACATGGGGTCTTCCCAGGCCAGGGATCGAACCGGCACCCCTTGCACTGCAAGGCAGTGTCCTTACCCACTGGACCACCAGGGAAGCCCTGTGTCATGTTTTTAAATTAAAATCATTGTTGTGGTAAAATAAGGCATAACAGGCAATTTACTATTTTCTTTCATCCTTTATTTTCATCCATCTCTGTTCTTTGGCCTGTACGGGCCTCCTATCACAGTGGCCTCTCTCCTTGCAGAGCACTGACTCTGGGTGCATGCGCTCCAGAGCGCTGGCTCATAATTGGACATACTGGCCCAGCCGCTCCTCATCATATGAGATCTTCCCCGGGGCAGGGATAGATCCAGTGCCCCTTGCACTGCAAGGCAGACTCTTTACCCACTGGACCACCAGGGAAGCCCCCTATTTTAAGTATTTTTAACATACAGCTCTGTGACACTCAGTACATTTACGTTGTTAGGCACCATCACCTGTACCCACTTGTAGACCATTTTCATCATCCAAACTAAAACCCTGTGCCCATTAAACAATAACTCTGTATTCCTCATCCCTAAATTTTAATTATATGAATAATAAGAGGAATGTGCTGTGAAAATAAGTACAAAAATAATGTTTGTACTAAAAATTGTACAAATATGGTAAAGTTCTCTTTTGACTATCACATCCCATACCACTACCTCTCTTAGAGTTAATGACTACATTGACCTGAATACTTTAATATAATAAAGGTTTGTCAGAAGCTTTTATACAAATGATATGTACACAAATGTCATATCGTATCATGGCAAATATCACATTATCAGTGATATTCACAATGATATCATGTCACTGTTCTCTGATATTTGCTGTTTCCATTTAGCCATGTCTTGAAGGTCATTCCATGCCGGTACCTAGAAACCTACTTTATTACTATTATTTATTATTAGTATTAAGAGTCACACAGTAATTCGAGGTATAATATAATTACCCTTCTCCTTATTTGTTTCCAGATATTTTTCATTACATATAATGCTGCAGTGAACATGAGAATGAAACAAA
The DNA here is from genome assembly GCA_022376925.1 of Tragulus kanchil. NCBI lineage: Eukaryota > Metazoa > Chordata > Mammalia > Artiodactyla > Tragulidae > Tragulus > Tragulus kanchil. The sequence continues at coordinate 29,561,649 of JAIOJX010000024.1, forward strand.
TATTTTTGTTTCTCAAGAGCAGATCCTCAGAAACAATGGCAGGGGTCATACGATATGCAGAGCTTTCCTTTTTATAGAAGCCACTAAATTACCTTCCAAAGTGGTTGTGATCATCTGTGCTTCAACCAGCAATATCAAGAATGTGTTACTTCCCCACCTTCTTCAACACTTGATGCCCAAAATAGATTTGTGTATCAAGTGGAAACTTTCTGCCAGGCATAGTTTTGAATGCTTCGTGTATGTGAAATTATTTAACGTTTTCAATATTAACAACAAACCAGTGAGATAGATGTTGGTAGTATTACCCATTTAGAGGCCCAGAGAGGTTAAGAATCTAGTCCTGGGGCGCACATTGGCAAGTGGCAGAGCCTGCCTTCTGAGCCCATGCCTTCACCTGTGATGTCATTTTACCTGATTGCTACCCATCCAATGGGTTAGACATGGTGTCTCCTGGGTCCTTTTTTTTTTTTTTACAAATTGTTTTTATTTTACTTTTACAGAGTTTTGTTACTTACAGCTATACATCAACCAGAATCAGTCATGGGTATACCCTTGACTCCTCCCACGTGAACCCCTCCCATCCCAGTCCTTCCCTATCCCACCCCTCCAGGTTGGTGCATAGCTCCCATGTAAGTTCCCTTAGTCTTACAGCGTATTCACAATGCCTGTCTCTTTTACATATGGTCATGTAGGTCTCCATGTTACTCTTTCCATACCTCTGGCCCACTCGTCCCTCCCCCCAATGTCCATAATGTTTCTCCATTGCTGCTCTGCATATGCATTTATCAGTACCATCTTTCTAGATTCCATATATATGTGTTAGTATACTATGTATATTTTTAATTTTTAAAAATTTTGGCCTCTTTTATTGAAATTTATTTATTTATTTTCATCTATCTTTATTCTTTGGCCTGTGTGGGCCTCCCATTGCAGTGGCCTCTCTCCTTGCAGAGCACTGGCTCTGGGCACATGCACTCCAGAGCACTGGCTCGTAATTGGACACAACAGTCTAGCCATTCTGCAGCATGTGGAATCTTCCCAGGCCAGGGATCAAACCGGTTCCCCTTGCACTATAAGTCAGACTCTTTACCCACTGGACTACCAGAGAAGCCCTAGTATACTACATTTATTCTTCTCTTTTTGACTTACTTCACTTTGTATAATAGGTTCTAGACTCATCCACCTCATTAAGACTGATTCAAATGCATTTCTTTTTACAGCTGAGAAATATTCCATTGTATATATGTATCATAGCTTCTTTATCCATTCATTTGTTGATGCACATCTAGGTTGTTTCCATGTTCTAGCTATTGTTTAGTGCTGCAATGAACATTGTGGTACATGTGTCTCTTTCAATTTTGATTTCCTCAGGATATATGCCTAATAGTGGGATTGCTGAGTCATATGGTGGTTCTGTTCCTAGTTTTTAAGGCATCTCCATACTGTCTTCCATAGTGGTTGTATCAATTTACATTCCCACCAACAGTGCAAGAGTGTTCCCTTTTCTTCACATCCTCTTCACCATTTATTGTCTGTAGATTTTTTTTTATTTTTGGCCTTTTTAAATTTATTTGTTTATTTATTTTTCCTCCATCTCTATTCTTCGGTCCGTGTGGGCCTCGCATTGCAGTGGCCTCTCCTGCCACAGAGCACTGGCTCTGTGCACATGCACTCGGGAGCGCTGGCTTGCAATTGGACACACGCGTTCAGCCACTCCACTGCATGTGGGATCTTCCCAGGCCAGGGATGGAACTAGCGCCCCTTGCACTGCAAGGCGGACTCCTTATGCACTGGACCACCAGGGTATCCCTATCTGTAAATTTTTTGATGGTGGCCATTCTGACTGGTGTGAGGTGATATCTCATTGTAGTGTTGATTTGCATTTCTCTAATAATGAGTAGTGTTGAGCATCTTTTCATATATTCTTTGGCCATCTGTATATCTTCTTTGTAGTGATGTCTGTTTAGGTCTTTTTCCCATTTTTTGATTGGGTTCTTTGTTTTTTCAGTATTGAATTGTATGAGCTGCTTGTATATTTTGAAAATTAATCCTTTGTCAATTGTTTCATTTGCTATTATTTTCTCGCATTCTGAGGGTTGTCTAAACAAGTGGGTCCTGGGCACTTGCATTTCCATTTTCCTGATTTCCAGTTAGAGGGAGTGTCTCTTCATATGCTTATTAACCATCTGAAATGTCTCTTTTTATGGGATGCTTGTTCCTATCTGTTGCTCTTTTTCTATTGGGTCAGGTTTATTGATTTGTAGTTTAAGAAATGGGTCTGTCTGATTTCTTTGTTGAAGAATTATTATTTGTACCTTAATTAAAGAGATCAGTAAGCCAAGTGTTGACTGAGCCTAGACATTATCAATCGAACTGAAAGGCAGGATAAATGAAATTCAAACATTCCTGTAGACATTCAAGAAATTTTCATACAAATGTGAACATTCAATTATTTCTTCATTGAATAACTTTTAAAATTGCATTGTACAAAGGAAAAACACATATCACAAAAGGGTTAGTAGAGATTGTATTCAAAACAAAGAGCTATTAACCTTTTCCAGTAAATTGATCTATAATGATGCATTACTAATTGTTTTCACCTGCTTTTGCCAATGGCCCTCTACTAAAATTATGGAGACTGTCAGTTAGCCAAATAATTACCTGTGAATTTAAATATTAATGTTTATATATTATTAGCCTTTCAGAGAGGAAATTACTCAAAGAATATTTATTTTAATCCTCTGTCCCTTCTTTTCCTTCTTTTTTTTCCCTTCTTTCCTGCCTTATTTAAAAGAAAATTGGCCAAAAGAAATCACTTTCCTGGAATGTCAAAATATGTTGCTCTGTACAGAGCAGATGCTAAGAATTAGATGTATGTTTTGGATTGCTATATTTGAGCAGGAAACTGTCTGTGGTAGCAAATTGGAAACTTTAGGAATAACTGTGCTTTTTAAATGAGATCAGATCCAAAGGAATCTACGTCTTTCAAGCATGTTTTTATTCCAAGCCAAAAGAAGAAAGCGACATCCTCATTTGGTATTGATCCAGAACAGCCCTGAAATGCAAAACATTTAATGGTTCCAGATGTTTATCTATGTGTACTGGGCAGGTGCGTCCAAATTCAAATCTGAAATCTCGTGGGACTGCGGTGCACTCACTGCACTCAAGATATTTTTTTCCTGGAAGCTCTTTTTCAGTAGGCACTCTGCGTGCACACGCACCTGCTGTGCCTAGAGGTAGAATCATGGCGAGCGTTTTTCTGACCCTTTACCTCATTTCAGCAGGAGATAACCATGACGCCGCCTCTCTCTCTGTTTTAGTTTCCCTCCCCCTCATCTACCAAGAGGCTCAGTCGGGACTGCCTGGTCTTTAGCCAAAGATGCCTTTTTTCTGGACACTTCTATTGGTTTTTCATTTATCTATTTTCATTCATCTTTGTTCCTTGACCTGTGTGGGCCTCCCATGAATTGAAAGGCAGGATAAATGAAATTCAAACATTCCTGTAGACATTCAAGAAATTTTCATACAAATGTGAACATTCAATTATTTCTTCATTGAATAACTTTTAAAATTGCATTGTACAAAGGAAAAACACATATCACAAAAGGGTTAGTAGAGATTGTATTCAAAACAAAGAGCTATTAACCTTTTCCAGTAAATTGATCTATAATGATGCATTACTAATTGTTTTCACCTGCTTTTGCCAATGGCCCTCTACTAAAATTATGGAGACTGTCAGTTAGCCAAATAATTACCTGTGAATTTAAATATTAATGTTTATATATTATTAGCCTTTCAGAGAGGAAATTACTCAAAGAATATTTATTTTAATCCTCTGTCCCTTCTTTTCCTTCTTTTTTTTCCCTTCTTTCCTGCCTTATTTAAAAGAAAATTGGCCAAAAGAAATCACTTTCCTGGAATGTCAAAATATGTTGCTCTGTACAGAGCAGATGCTAAGAATTAGATGTATGTTTTGGATTGCTATATTTGAGCAGGAAACTGTCTGTGGTAGCAAATTGGAAACTTTAGGAATAACTGTGCTTTTTAAATGAGATCAGATCCAAAGGAATCTACGTCTTTCAAGCATGTTTTTATTCCAAGCCAAAAGAAGAAAGCGACATCCTCATTTGGTATTGATCCAGAACAGCCCTGAAATGCAAAACATTTAATGGTTCCAGATGTTTATCTATGTGTACTGGGCAGGTGCGTCCAAATTCAAATCTGAAATCTCGTGGGACTGCGGTGCACTCACTGCACTCAAGATATTTTTTTCCTGGAAGCTCTTTTTCAGTAGGCACTCTGCGTGCACACGCACCTGCTGTGCCTAGAGGTAGAATCATGGCGAGCGTTTTTCTGACCCTTTACCTCATTTCAGCAGGAGATAACCATGACGCCGCCTCTCTCTCTGTTTTAGTTTCCCTCCCCCTCATCTACCAAGAGGCTCAGTCGGGACTGCCTGGTCTTTAGCCAAAGATGCCTTTTTTCTGGACACTTCTATTGGTTTTTCATTTATCTATTTTCATTCATCTTTGTTCCTTGACCTGTGTGGGCCTCCCATCGCAATGGCCTCTCTTGCTGCAGAGCACTGGCTGTGGGCACATGCACTCCAGAGCTCTGGCTCGGTAGTTGGACACATCGGTCCAGCTGCTCTGCGGCACGTGGGATCTTCCCAGGCCAGGGATTGAACCGGCGTCCCTTGCACGGCAAGGCGGTGTCCTTACCAATGGGACCACCAGGGAAGTCCCAAAGATGCCTTTCTTCCTGTCTGTGGATCTGGAGGAAGGATGCTCTTCATGGGTCCTCAAATCAGTGTTTCCAGGGACTCCTTTTCTTTAGAGTACAAAGAAAGCTGGCTGGGTGACAACCCAGAGGTGGCACGGCAGTCCGAGAATAGCCTGAGGCACTGTGCGGGCATCTCAGTGGCGGCGCGGCGCAGAAAACAGGGTCTGTGAGTCACCTGCGTTTATTCTTCTCACCACGTGCGCCTGCTGACCTACACCGTGGGGGTCCCACTGAGCGGCCTTTTACCACAGGGGGACGATATAATAGCCACCCCAGTGTGCTTTAGAGTCACCCTTAGAGTGTCTTCCTTTGAAAATATCCCTGGAAAATGAGTTGCTTGACTTACCATTTATAGAAGACAAAAATAATTAAGGGATAGGACTGTTTAATCCGTCTGTCAGTAAACACAATTGATTTCACATCTTTTGCATTACAGAGAGCTCTCTGTGCTGCACTATAGATTGACTGCCAAATATACCTGTGTTTGGGAGCCTCTAGTCTGGCAAGGGAAGTTCCAGTCTTGGAGTAGGAAGGCATGCGTGAGGGTCTCCAGATCAGCGCTTTTTGAATTTTTTTTCTTTTCCCTATCATACCTCTTTTATTTATATTTATTTTCATCCATCTTTTTTTTTCTTTAACATGTGTGAGCCTCCCATTGCAGTGGCCTCTCTCACTGCAGAGCACTGGCTCTGAGCTCATGGGCTCCAGAGCACTGGCTCCTAATTGGACACATCGGTCCACCCGCTCTGCAGCATGTGGGATCTTCCCAGGCCAGGGATCGAACCAGTGCCCCTTGCACTGCAAAGAGGACTATTTACCCACTGGACCACCAGGGAAGCCCCGCTTTTGGTATTTTAGTATGAAGAGGATTCACCTGGGGATCCTGTGAAAGCACAGAGGGTAACTCCACGGGTCTGTGTGGGCCCGGATTCTGTACTTCCAACAGGCTGCCTGCTGAGCCCCACACTGCTGCTCCTCTACAGCTCACCAGGGCTGTTGAGAGCCCAGGCAGTCACCCAGTGTTGGAATTTCTTCTTAAGCTGGGAGCACCATTAAGATAAAGTTGAAAGAATATTGGATCGAGGGTCACTATACCTGGATTCTAGGTTTTCCCTGGTGGCTTAGTGGTAAAGATTCTGCCTGCGAGGCAGGAGACCTGGGTTCCATCCCTGAGTTGAGAAGATTTCCTGGAGGAGCACTTGGCAACCACCCCAGTATGCTAGCCTGGAAAATCCTATCCCCTACACCGAGAATAGCCTGAGGCACTGTGCGGGCATCTCAGTGGCGGGGCAGAAAACAGGGTCTGTGAGTCACCTGCGTTTATTCTTCTCACCACGTGCGCCTGCTGACCTACACCGTGGGGGTCCCACTGAGCGGCCTTTTACCACAGGGGGACGATATAATAGCCACCCCAGTGTGCTTTAGAGTCACCCTTAGAGTGTCTTCCTTTGAAAATATCCCTGGAAAATGAGTTGCTTGACTTACCATTTATAGAAGACAAAAATAATTAAGGGATAGGACTGTTTAATCCGTCTGTCAGTAAACACAATTGATTTCACATCTTTTGCATTACAGAGAGCTCTCTGTGCTGCACTATAGATTGACTGCCAAATATACCTGTGTTTGGGAGCCTCTAGTCTGGCAAGGGAAGTTCCAGTCTTGGAGTAGGAAGGCATGCGTGAGGGTCTCCAGATCAGCGCTTTTTGAATTTTTTTTTCTTTTCCCTATCATACCTCTTTTATTTATATTTATTTTCATCCATCTTTTTTTTTCTTTAACATGTGTGAGCCTCCCATTGCAGTGGCCTCTCTCACTGCAGAGCACTGGCTCTGAGCTCATGGGCTCCAGAGCACTGGCTCCTAATTGGACACATCGGTCCACCCGCTCTGCAGCATGTGGGATCTTCCCAGGCCAGGGATCGAACCAGTGCCCCTTGCACTGCAAAGAGGACTATTTACCCACTGGACCACCAGGGAAGCCCCGCTTTTGGTATTTTAGTATGAAGAGGATTCACCTGGGGATCCTGTGAAAGCACAGAGGGTAACTCCACGGGTCTGTGTGGGCCCGGATTCTGTACTTCCAACAGGCTGCCTGCTGAGCCCCACACTGCTGCTCCTCTACAGCTCACCAGGGCTGTTGAGAGCCCAGGCAGTCACCCAGTGTTGGAATTTCTTCTTAAGCTGGGAGCACCATTAAGATAAAGTTGAAAGAATATTGGATCGAGGGTCACTATACCTGGATTCTAGGTTTTCCCTGGTGGCTTAGTGGTAAAGATTCTGCCTGCGAGGCAGGAGACCTGGGTTCCATCCCTGAGTTGAGAAGATTTCCTGGAGGAGCACTTGGCAACTCACCCCAGTATGCTAGCCTGGAAAATCCTATGGACAGAGGAGCCTGGTGGGGTACCATCCATGAAGTAACTAAGCAACCGCAGCATACCTGTATTCTAGCTTTGCTACCCACTAGTGAGCAGCCTTGAAGAAACCACCTGGAGAATAGCTCCTCTGAGTTTCATTATTACTCTAACTCCAGCCTCAGCCCTTAGGTCTAAAATCCCCACCTTGGGCCATCCTCGGTGGCCCAGTGGTTAAGACACTGGGCTTCCACTACAGGGGTTGCTGGTTAGATCTCTGGTTGGAAACCCTGCATGCTGACCCCAACAGCCAAAAAAAAAAAAATCTAGGTCTCATGTGTGTAGCCAGTGGGGTCCCTGATGGCCAGCTGGGGCCTGGGGATACAGGACTGTTTTCAGGACGGCTTTTCTCTAAATGGCCCCACTGTTGGAAGAACTAGTTTTGTTTTGTTTTTCTATTTTAGAAGAAACTATTTGGAGAAGTATGCCTTGGGTGAGCATTCACGACCAAGGTGAGAGGAAGTGCAGGTAGGGAGAGTGGATCAGGGAGGTCCATTTTCCTGGTGGAAAGAGGAGAGGGGGAGGGAGAACTGCCAGACAGGGATAAGGAAAGAGCACAGTGAGAGGAAAGGAATGAGGGCAAAGATGGGAACAGGAGCTGCAAAAGCAGAAAGGAAGAGCTGGTGCAGGTGGAGGGAGGTGATGCCTGGAGCATGAGCCAGTGTTTTGGCAGAAGCAGTGAAGTACAGGGATAGACTGGAGAGAAAGTGCATGGATGACATGTCAGATTTTACTGAAAGATGTGGAATGAAAGGAATTGCAGAGGGAAGGAGAAATCAAAGGTGCAAACTGCCAGGGCTTAAGATGGTGTTTATTTGGGTGGGAGGCTTGAGAAATTGAGTGTGGTGGTGGGGGGAGGTGATGTTTCATGAGGGCTGAATTTTCAGATATCAATGAGTGGGAAATATGGGGCAGAGAATTGGGTGAGATGCAAGGAATGCCGAGCCCTCTAGTGGAGATACAGACAACCTGCCGGGGTCAGAAGAGGGCTGATGAATGGGGTCCAAGGAGGCCCAGCTTCCACCTCCATGGTCTGCTGTTCAAGCCCAGAACTTGCATACCCCACACCTATGTCTGTGCTAACAGTGGCCACTGAACACGGGTGGACAGGCAATGTGCACAGTGTAACCTCATGCCAGCCCTTGGCTCTGCTGGGCAATACCACTGCATTTCCCTAGTCCAGTCACTCTCCTCTCCTACATGATGGTCTCTTACCTTCTCTCTTTGCAAACCTCTCCCTCCCTCTTTACTGTCATCTGATTTTTCTCCTCTAACAGTCTGCTCGCTCTCAGTTTTGGCAGCTCCATTCTTCCAGTTACGGTGGCCAAACCTTGAAGTCATCCTTGATTTCTCTCTTTGTCTACATCCTTCTCCAAGCCATTTGCAAATCCCATTGGCTTTCACCTTCTGAATGTCTCCAAAATCTAACCAGTCTCATCCCTTCCTCTATCTCTGTCAGTTTGCACCTGTACCCTCGCAGAGCCTCCCAATGGGTCTTTCTTCTGCCGATGTTGCCTCCCCACCTCCAGTCTGTTCTTAGCACATTAACCAGAGCAATCAAGTTAGATCTCCTGCTGACAATCCTGCAATAAATTTTTAGGCCATTTGGAGTAAAAAAGCAACACTGTTACAGCAAAGAGCTTTCCTCTCCATGACTGACTGTTGCCACATTGTTCTTCTCGGAATGAAAGGAGCTGGAGGAAAGGAATGCAAAGATGGGAAAGGAGAAAGCTGGTGCAGGTGGAGGGAGGTGATGCCTGGAGCATGAGCCAGTGTTTTGGCAGAAGCAGTGAAGTACAGGGATAGACTGGAGAGAAAGTGCATGGATGACATGTCAGATTTTACTGAAAGATGTGGAATGAAAGGAATTGCAGAGGGAAGGAGAAATCAAAGGTGCAAACTGCCAGGGCTTAAGATGGTGTTTATTTGGGTGGGAGGCTTGAGAAATTGAGTGTGGTGGTGGGGGGAGGTGATGTTTCATGAGGGCTGAATTTTCAGATATCAATGAGTGGGAAATATGGGGCAGAGAATTGGGTGAGATGCAAGGAATGCCGAGCCCTCTAGTGGAGATACAGACAACCTGCCGGGGTCAGAAGAGGGCTGATGAATGGGGTCCAAGGAGGCCCAGCTTCCACCTCCATGGTCTGCTGTTCAAGCCCAGAACTTGCATACCCCACACCTATGTCTGTGCTAACAGTGGCCACTGAACACGGGTGGACAGGCAATGTGCACAGTGTAACCTCATGCCAGCCCTTGGCTCTGCTGGGCAATACCACTGCATTTCCCTAGTCCAGTCACTCTCCTCTCCTACATGATGGTCTCTTACCTTCTCTCTTTGCAAACCTCTCCCTCCCTCTTTACTGTCATCTGATTTTTCTCCTCTAACAGTCTGCTCGCTCTCAGTTTTGGCAGCTCCATTCTTCCAGTTACGGTGGCCAAACCTTGAAGTCATCCTTGATTTCTCTCTTTGTCTACATCCTTCTCCAAGCCATTTGCAAATCCCATTGGCTGCACCTTCTGAATGTCTCCAAAATCTAACCAGTCTCATCCCTTCCTCTATCTCTGTCAGTTTGCACCTGTACCCTCGCAGAGCCTCCCAATGGGTCTTTCTTCTGCCGATGTTGCCTCCCCACCTCCAGTCTGTTCTTAGCACATTAACCAGAGCAATCAAGTTAGATCTCCTGCTGACAATCCTGCAATAAATTTTTAGGCCATTTGGAGTAAAAAAGCAACACTGTTACAGCAAAGGCCCTCATGCTTTCCTCTCCATGACGTGACCTCTTGCTCCTGGCCCACATTGTTCTTCTCTAGCTTCACCTTCCTCCTTGACCCTTCACTCCAGCCACACTGGCCTTCCACTCTTCCTCACTCACGCCAAAGACTTCAGCATCTTGACACTTTCTGTTACCTCCTCCTAGAAACCCTCTCTGCCTCAAACCAAATCTCTCAATTCCTTCATGCCTGCTCTTAAGGGCCACCTTTCTGCGAGGGCCTCCTTGACTCATTGACCATTATTAGAAGGGTGAGTCCCATCCTTCTTACCCATCATGCCTACTCCCTGTAACCTGCGTGGTCTTTTCTCCTTACTTGACACCGGTCACCATGGACATGGGGCATGTTTGCTCCTTCATTATCTGCCTTCCTTAACCTGAATGTAAAGTCCATCAGAGCAGTTTCATTGCTTTACGTGGGAGATGCCCCATAAATACTTGCTGAAGTAATAAATTAGTGGAAGTTGAAAGAGGTAATAGGATCTAGCTGATGGGAGAAATACAAGAGAGAGGGGATGCAGACCACAAAGGAATATCTCCTAGGAAAATATTTTGATGGGGAAAAGCAAGACACCTCAGGATAGAGAGTCAGATTTCATCATGGACTCCAAAGTCATGATTGTTTTCATGAACAGGAAGCTGTCCCCTTGTCTGCAGAAAGTGGGAGGGAGAAGCCTACCTCTTCAGGTTATGGTGGACTGAGTCTCCCTGACCTACCCACGGTGGAACTGAGGCTATCAGCTATCAGCTATCACTTGCTTCTTGCAAAGCTAATAACACCAGGGGACATCCTCTTGGGTGATGGGAGGAGTTCCAGGGTGGAGAAGGTTGTAGGCTCTGAAATCGCTGTGGCAGAGAATGAGGTGGGGGTTGGACTAGGCCTTCTCTCCTGTGTTTGTAGCTAGAGGAAGGAGCCACTTTAAGGCAAACAAGTGCTGATATATTTCTGTATTCAGAACACTGACGTTGCTCCAGAAAGAAATGAGAGGAAATTATGCATAAAGGGAATTGCGTCTGTCAGAAGCTTCAAGAAAAGGAAAAAAAAAAAGATGTAGAAAGGAACTGTTTGTTGCTCTTTGTTCAGGTTTTTATCTCTAGAGTCTGTTTATTAAAATGTTCTCTCTTGCCCAGACTCTTTTACTCCTTCCAGGACCTTCCTCCGAGCCCCTCCCTCTGCTGCTCTTGTTTGAGTTAAAGCTCTTTCCTTGATTAAATAATGAATAAAAGCTCTTCCCAAGTCTGGCCTTCCTGGTGCTCTGGAGAAATTACGGATATATGTACATACATATACATGCAAAATAGCCTGAGATAAAGAGGCTTAAGATAAATAGGTTTCTGGTGGTTTTTTTCCCCCCTTTTAAAGAAGTGTCATTCATAAAATATACTTACAAACAACGCAGATATGAACTAGGGCAAAGCAGCCTGAGTGCAGCTAAGTAGTTTGATTTAATAAAGCTCTTGGATTTAGAAGCATGCATTTTTATTGAAAATTATGATATTTACTTTTAAAAATAGGCTGGGCCTTTTTCCTGTAGGGTCACTATATCAGTCAGGTACTGAGCTGCTCATGTTATTATCTAGATGAGGAAGGATTATCCAATTCATAGCCAGTGTTTCACTTTGGCTTTCTTCCCCCAAGGCTCATCAATTAAGGCAGACTATAGTCCATGCACTGTCTGCAGAGCTGCTGTGTCTTGACTCTAGAAGATCTGGCCTTGCCCACTCTGCCCCCATAGTAAACCTCTTTAGTCATGTCTCACCATTGTGTAGAGGAGGCATGCCAATCACCCCAGATGCCCCACCATGTACCTGTGGGGCTTCACCCCTTCATCTCTTCCAGATTTGGAAGAGAATCCTTGTCCTCTCCTCACTCACAAACAGTGACATATAGGAATGGAATTTTGAAAAGAAATTTTATAAAGATTCCAAAGGAAGGCAAAATAATTTTTTTTGAATTTTGGCCTCTTCAATTGATTTTTTATCTATTTATTTTCATCCATCTGTATTCCTTGGCCTGTGTGGGTCTCCCATTGCAGTGGCCTCTCTTGATGCAGAGTACTGGCTCTGGGCATGTGCACTCCAGAGCACTAGCTCATAGTTGGATACACGGTCCAGCCGCTCTGTGGCATGTGGGATCTCCTCAGTAGAAAGGAACTGTTTGTTGCTCTTTGTTCAGGTTTTTATCTCTAGAGTCTGTTTATTAAAATGTTCTCTCTGCCCAGACTCTTTTACTCCTTCCAGGACCTTCCTCCGAGCCCCTCCCTCTGCTGCTCTTGTTTGAGTTAAAGCTCTTTCCTTGATTAAATAATGAATAAAAGCTCTTCCCAAGTCTGGCCTTCCTGGTGCTCTGGAGAAATTACGGATATATGTACATACATATACATGCAAAATAGCCTGAGATAAAGAGGCTTAAGATAAATAGGTTTCTGGTGGTTTTTTTCCCCCCTTTTAAAGAAGTGTCATTCATAAAATATACTTACAAACAACGCAGATATGAACTAGGGCAAAGCAGCCTGAGTGCAGCTAAGTAGTTTGATTTAATAAAGCTCTTGGATTTAGAAGCATGCATTTTTATTGAAAATTATGATATTTACTTTTAAAAATAGGCTGGGCCTTTTTCCTGTAGGGTCACTATATCAGTCAGGTACTGAGCTGCTCATGTTATTATCTAGATGAGGAAGGATTATCCAATTCATAGCCAGTGTTTCACTTTGGCTTTCTTCCCCCAAGGCTCATCAATTAAGGCAGACTATAGTCCATGCACTGTCTGCAGAGCTGCTGTGTCTTGACTCTAGAAGATCTGGCCTTGCCCACTCTGCCCCCATAGTAAACCTCTTTAGTCATGTCTCACCATTGTGTAGAGGAGGCATGCCAATCACCCCAGATGCCCCACCATGTACCTGTGGGGCTTCACCCCTTCATCTCTTCCAGATTTGGAAGAGAATCCTTGTCCTCTCCTCACTCACAAACAGTGACATATAGGAATGGAATTTTGAAAAGAAATTTTATAAAGATTCCAAAGGAAGGCAAAATAATTTTTTTTGAATTTTGGCCTCTTCAATTGATTTTTTATCTATTTATTTTCATCCATCTGTATTCCTTGGCCTGTGTGGCACTCCCATTGCAGTGGCCTCTCTTGATGCAGCGCACTGCCTCTGGGCATGTGCCCTCCAGCGCACTAGCTCATAGTTGGATACACGGGTCCAGCCGCTCTGTGGCATGTGGGATCTCCTCAGGCCAGGGATTGAACCGGTGCCCCTTAAACTGCAAGGTGGACTCTCTACCCCCTGGACCACCAGGGAAGCCCCTAAAATAATTTTTAATCGCTTAAAATGAATAAGCAAACAATGTACAGTGTCTGAGCCCTAGTTAACTCATGTGTCGCCACAGATCGGTTATCCATGTTTGTAGGTTCACAGATGTTCTGTAACTAGGACATCTAAAAGAGGACAATTCTGAAATGAAAGACTTACAGCTCTGTAGATATTGGCTTACCTGCATCCATTCATCCAACAGTTATTGATCTGTATTGACTGACTAATGTGTATACGTGTACTGGGGACATAGAGGTAAGCCAGAACACCACCATTTCTGGCCTCATGGAGGATGAAGTCCACTGGGACAGACAGATATCAATTTAATGATCATCCTAATGAATGAATAATAATAAGCTACAATAAGAATAAAGTGCTCTGGAGGAAAGGAACATGATTTAATGAGAACATATTTCTAGACTAGGGATCAGGAAAGCTTTCCCTGAAAAATTAATGCTTGAAATGTGACCCAAAGGATAAGTAAGTCTAAACTAAGGAAGAATGTAGGAGTTCATGCTAGAGAAGGGAGCTGGGAAAGCATGGGAAATCTGAGACCTAGCAAGCAAGTCAAGGGGCTGGGGCTCAAAGAATAGGCACGAGTGGTAAGAGGCAAGCCTAGAAAAAGAGTTCAAGTTGAGCTGCGCTAGGTATCTACTGCTGCACAACAAATGGCCCCAGTGCAGCAACTGAAAGTAATGAGCATTTATTATCTCCCCCATGTACCTGTGGGGCTTCACCTCATCTCTCCAGATTTGGAAGAGAATCCTTTCCTCTCCTCACTCACAAACAGTGACATATAGGAATGGAATTTTGAAAAGAAATTTTATAAAGATTCCAAAGGAAGGCAAAATAATTTTTTTTGAATTTTGGCCTCTTCAATTGATTTTTTATCTATTTATTTTCATCCATCTGTATTCCTTGGCCTGTGTGGGTCTCCCATTGCAGTGGCCTCTCTTGATGCAGAGTACTGGCTCTGGGCATGTGCACTCCAGAGCACTAGCTCATAGTTGGATACACGGGTCCAGCCGCTCTGTGGCATGTGGGATCTCCTCAGGCCAGGGATTGAACCGGTGCCCCTTAAACTGCAAGGTGGACTCTCTACCCCCTGGACCACCAGGGAAGCCCCTAAAATAATTTTTAATCGCTTAAAATGAATAAGCAAACAATGTACAGTGTCTGAGCCCTAGTTAACTCATGTGTCGCCACAGATCGGTTATCCATGTTTGTAGGTTCACAGATGTTCTGTAACTAGGACATCTAAAAGAGGACAATTCTGAAATGAAAGACTTACAGCTCTGTAGATATTGGCTTACCTGCATCCATTCATCCAACAGTTATTGATCTGTATTGACTGACTAATGTGTATACGTGTACTGGGGACATAGAGGTAAGCCAGAACACCACCATTTCTGGCCTCATGGAGGATGAAGTCCACTGGGACAGACAGATATCAATTTAATGATCATCCTAATGAATGAATAATAATAAGCTACAATAAGAATAAAGTGCTCTGGAGGAAAGGAACATGATTTAATGAGAACATATTTCTAGACTAGGGATCAGGAAAGCTTTCCCTGAAAAATTAATGCTTGAAATGTGACCCAAAGGATAAGTAAGTCTAAACTAAGGAAGAATGTAGGAGTTCATGCTAGAGAAGGGAGCTGGGAAAGCATGGGAAATCTGAGACCTAGCAAGCAAGTCAAGGGGCTGGGGCTCAAAGAATAGGCACGAGTGGTAAGAGGCAAGCCTAGAAAAAGAGTTCAAGTTGAGCTGCGCTAGGTATCTACTGCTGCACAACAAATGGCCCCAGTGCAGCAACTGAAAGTAATGAGCATTTATTATCTCAGTTTTGGTGGATCAGGAATTCCAAGGCAACTTAGCTGAGTGGTTTTGATCTCTCATGAAGTCACAGGCAAGACATCACAAGAGCTGCAGTCATCTGAAGGTCTGTTTGGACTGCAGTCTACTTGTACAATAGCTCATGGACGTGGCTGTTGGCAGGAGACCTCAGACCTTCCTGTGTGACCACCCCATAGGGATTCCTGACAGTCCTCATGATATGGCAGTTGGCTTCCCGCAGAGCAGTGATCCGAGAGCAAGAGAGCAAGAAGGAAGTCATGATACCTTTTAAGTCCTAATCTGGGACATTACTCACTGCCACTGCCATCCTGCTCTACTTGTTACAGGCGATCCACTAAGTACAGCCCACACCTAAAGGGAGGAGTGGAGAAGGGAATGGCCACGCATTCCAGTATTCCTTCCTGGAAAATCCCAGAGATTGAGGAGTGTGGCAGGCCAGAGGCCATGGGGTTACAAAGAGTCAGACATGACTGAGCAACTAACACACACACACACACACACACACACACACACACACACACACACACAGAGGGAGGAGAATTAGGTGCTACCTTTTGAAGAGAGAGAATAATAAATTCAGTGGCTGTGGTTTAAAACCACCTATGAGCCATGGAGGACTTTGCAGCCCTATTAAAATGCATTTATTTGCTAGGTCTGCCATAACAAAAGTACCACAGATTCTGGCTTAAAAAGTAGAAACTTACTGTCTCATGATTTTGGAGACTGGAAGTCTGAGATTAAGATGTTGGCAGGGTTCACATCTTCTGAGACTCTCCCTGGTTGTAGATGGTCCTCTTCTCCCTGAGTCTTCTCCCTGGTTGGTCCTCTGCCTGCCTGGGTCCAAATTTCCTTTGTTATAATGGCACCAGTTGTATTGATTTAGGATCCACCCTAATGACCTCATTTTAACTGAAATACTTCTTTAAAGACTCCATGTCCAAAGACAGTCACGTTCTAAGGTACCAGGTGGGATATGACTTCAACATGTGAATTTTGCAGGGGGACACAATTCATCTCGCAACACAAGAAATAAAGAAAAAAATTAGATTAATTAATTTTTAGTTTTGGTTGTGTTGGGTCTTTGTTGCTGTGCAGCTTTTCTCCTAGTTGCAGTGAATGGAGGCTACTCTGTAGTTGCCTATAGTGGACCTCTCGTTGCAGTAGCTTCTCTTGTTGCGGAGCACAGGTCCTAGGGCACACAGGATTCAGTAGTTGGGGGAAGGGGTTGGCTCAGTAGTTGAGGCTCCCAGGTTCTAGAGCAGAGGCTCAATAGTTGTGGTTACAAGCTTTAGTTACTCTATCCTCATGATATGGCAGTTGGCTTCCCGCAGAGCAGTGATCCGAGAGCAAGAGAGCAAGAAGGAAGTCATGATACCTTTTAAGTCCTAATCTGGGACATTACTCACTGCCACTGCCATCCTGCTCTACTTGTTACAGGCGATCCACTAAGTACAGCCCACACCTAAAGGGAGGAGTGGAGAAGGGAATGGCCACGCATTCCAGTATTCCTTCCTGGAAAATCCCAGAGATTGAGGAGTGTGGCAGGCCAGAGGCCATGGGGTTACAAAGAGTCAGACATGACTGAGCAACTAACACACACACACACACACACACACACACACACACACACACACACACACAGGAGGAGAATTAGGTGCTACCTTTTGAAGAGAGAGAATAATAAATTCAGTGGCTGTGGTTTAAAACCACCTATGAGCCATGGAGGACTTTGCAGCCCTATTAAAATGCATTTATTTGCTAGGTCTGCCATAACAAAAGTACCACAGATTCTGGCTTAAAAAGTAGAAACTTACTGTCTCATGATTTTGGAGACTGGAAGTCTGAGATTAAGATGTTGGCAGGGTTCACATCTTCTGAGACTCTCCCTGGTTGTAGATGGTCCTCTTCTCCCTGAGTCTTCTCCCTGGTTGGTCCTCTGCCTGCCTGGGTCCAAATTTCCTTTGTTATAATGGCACCAGTTGTATTGATTTAGGATCCACCCTAATGACCTCATTTTAACTGAAATACTTCTTTAAAGACTCCATGTCCAAAGACAGTCACGTTCTAAGGTACCAGGTGGGATATGACTTCAACATGTGAATTTTGCAGGGGGACACAATTCATCTCGCAACACAAGAAATAAAGAAAAAAATTAGATTAATTAATTTTTAGTTTTGGTTGTGTTGGGTCTTTGTTGCTGTGCAGCTTTTCTCCTAGTTGCAGTGAATGGAGGCTACTCTGTAGTTGCCTATAGTGGACCTCTCGTTGCAGTAGCTTCTCTTGTTGCGGAGCACAGGTCCTAGGGCACACAGGATTCAGTAGTTGGGGGAAGGGGTTGGCTCAGTAGTTGAGGCTCCCAGGTTCTAGAGCAGAGGCTCAATAGTTGTGGTGTACAAGCTTTAGTTACTCTATCACATGTGGGATATCTTCCTGGACCAGGGATCAACCTCGTATCTCCTGCATTGGCAGGCAGATTCTTTACCACTGAGTCATGAGGGAAGCCCAACACAAAGATTTTTATATCTTTTATTGGAGAAACAGGAACCACTGAAGTAAGTGTATGTGTCTGAAGTAGGAAATGACAACCTACTCCAGTATTCTTGCTTGGAAAATTCCATGGACAGGCTTCCCAGGTGACTCAGTGGTAAAGTGCCAATGCAGGAGACTCAGGTTTGATTCCTGGGTGGGGAAGGTCCCTTGGAGAAGGAGATGGAAATCCACACCAGTATTCTTGCCCATAAATATCTCATAGACAGAGAAGCCTGACAGGCTATATTCCATGGGGTCACAAAGAGTCAGACACAACTGAGCACCCTGGCAAATGTAGGTGTGGTGAAGGTTGGGGAGCTCTTCTCAGATTTGCATGTAGAAATTCCTCAGGTTGCATCATGAGGATCTGATTACAGAAGGAGCCAGGCAAAAGTTGACTGGAAATCTTCAAGTGGTCCAAGTGAAAGGGGATGATTTTGGGGATAAAGATGATAGCGATAGGAACAAAGGGAGGTAGATGGATTCAGCAGACATTTAGGAGGCAAAATTGTTAGGATGTGGCTAGATTGACTACAAGCATGAGAGCAAGGGAGAATCAACAGTGATGCTTGGATTTTGGTTTATACCTCTGGAGGGTGGCAAAGCAATTGCTGACATAAGAGACAATGGAAGAGGCCCAAGTCCAGGCTAGTAGGTGGTGGTAGGAGGATTATGAGGTTGTTATAGTAGTGTGTTGTTGAGGAACCTGGTAGTGAACCAAGAAGAAATATCCCTTGGGATGTTGTGGGCTTCTCAGTTCTAAGACTCTGAGACATCTGACTGCAAACAAGCCTGTGAGTAATTGGCAGAGAGGTGCTATCTGAAGAGAGGACCTGGACAAGGTTGGCGAGGACTACTGCATGAGTGAGAAGAAAAAGGCCTAGGACTGATCTCTTGCGTGTCTCTGCTCTGAGGTTAGTTGGCATCTCAGAATATTTTTTCTCCCCTAGCCCCTTTTCTACAACCTAGGGATACATTTCTCTCCCTTCATTGCTATTTTTACCTCTGATAACTAACATTTTTTACTGTGAAGTATGTCCCGGGAACCCAAATACTTTGCCAACATGAAGTGCAAAACTGAGCCTAATTAAGAATGAAACTTAATTATATATGAACTAATTTCTGAGGGACCGTAGAAATGAATAGAGTAGCTGTCTCAGAGAAGTCCTCTCAGAGGAGGTAAGAGTTGGATGAGGTCTTGAGAAAGATTTGGGGCCGTTTTGGGTGGCAAGGGATGACCCGAGTACCATGAGATGTGT
Organism: Tragulus kanchil; assembly: GCA_022376925.1. Classification (NCBI taxonomy): domain Eukaryota; kingdom Metazoa; phylum Chordata; class Mammalia; order Artiodactyla; family Tragulidae; genus Tragulus; species Tragulus kanchil. Next base: position 29,580,574 of record JAIOJX010000024.1, read on the forward strand.
TTAGCAGCTGGGGGTGGATGGGAATGAGCCCAAAGAAAAGATTTCTATTGGAGGATAGAGTCAAATGGGAAGCCTGATTACTCTCCACAGCTGTAGCCTGCTTGTCTGTCAACTAAGGTAGCAGGTTTACCCTGATCTAGGCATTGAAACCGACAAAGAGATTAATAGACCAAGTTCAGGGCTACAAAAGGACAGGACCTCCGGATAACTCAGTCAGGACCTGTTTGAGGCTCAGAAGCTTATTTGCAGAGTGTGGAAAGAAGGAACTGGGCACTGCTCATTCAATGAATGCAGAGGAAAGAAGACCAGTGATTTCACTCTAATAAGCCTCTCTGTGCCTTGGTTGTCTCATCTATGAAATGGTGAGAATAACAGCATCTCCTTCTTTCCTTTTTCTTCTTCTCCTTCCCTTTCCCTTCTTCTTCCTCTCCTTCTACTTTTCCTTCTTCCTTCTTTTCCTGCTTCAGTCATCACTACTACCACCAATATCATCATCTTCATCATTGAGATTATTCTGAAAAGCTTTCATCTCTCCGTTTCCTGGACATCACATCCACTTGGTTTTCTTCTTGCCCTACTGATCTTTCTCAGCTTTCTCTTCATCTGCTCTACCTCTTGAATGTTAAAGTGTGTCAAGGATAGTCCTGGACCTCTTCCTCACTGATATCTGTACATTCTCCAAGATGATATCCAATTATTTATGTAGATGTTTAACATCTACAACTTTAAAATGGCCCAGACATAACTCTTGATTCCTTCACCTCAAGCCTTCTAGTCAATCCCTCATCCAACGCTCCCCCTTTCCATAAATAGCACCATGATTCACCAAGTTGCTCTGTTCTAAGTGGCTCCAAAACCTTGGAGATGTTCTTGATTCTTCTCTCTCCCTTACACTTCATATGCAGTCCATCAGCCCATTGTATTTACCTACTCCTGAGACAAATCCAGCCTGCACTCGTGTGGCTTATTTGTCAGAGACTCCACCCCTCCCTAAATCACCACCATAACACCTGTTTCTCCTCTTGTCCTACCCTAACCCTTCTCCACACAAAATCAGAGAGAACTTCAATTATATTTGATAGAGTCGTATCACTTCAGTGACTCCTATCACTATCAAACAAACGGCTTCTTCTGGCATATAAGTCAGGAGGAGCCAGTTTTGCCAACCTCTCCTACCTCTCTTCCCCTCACTTGCTAGGTATCAACCGCATTGGTCCTTCCTTCTTTCCTCAAACCCATACAACTCATTCCCCCCCTGGGATTACTAGCTGTGCCCCTGAAGGTCATGTGGCCATGTGGTTCCTTGCTGATCATGACTCATTCTAAATGTCACCCCCTCAAGAGAACTTCTGGTCACACCATCTAAAAGCCGCCATCCAATTATTCATTCTCACGTCAGCCTATTTCAACTCTGCGCACACACTGATTTCCAGGCAATGCTTTCTTGTGGGTATGTTTGTTTATTGTCTTCCAGTGTCCCCACACTAGAAGAGAGACCTCACTTGTCTTAGTCACTTCTACCTTAGACAACATCCACCTATGACAGTATTTAGCACATGGTAGGTATGCAATAATTATATTTTTCACATTTATTGAGTTTAAAAAACACAAGACAGTAAAATTGAGTAAAAGAACATAGTATTTGGGTTCAGATATAAGTTAAAACTTGATTCTTTCTATCTGTCCTTGTTTCCCTGCCTGCAATCCTGTTTACAGCTGTGTGACCTTGAGCTTTCTTCTCAGCCATTCTGAGCCTTGATTTGTTCATGTGTGCCATAGCCCTACCACTTTCAATGCCGAAATGATTTTGAGATGATTGCATGAAACACTGAAGGCATGTAAAACAGTGTGCCCATTATAGGGCCCCAACAAATATGACCTAGTTTTATTAATGTTGAGCCTCTGAGTGGCAATGAAAATTGTGGCCCCAGGTGATGCAGAGAAGGGCTTGGGGACAGACAAACCCTCTGGCCCCAGACTGAACAGAAGCAGAGGGAGGGAGTGAAAACTCAGCCTGGAGCCTTCACTCACTCCCCCTGGTTGGCCACCTTGTTAGAATGCTGCTGCTGGCTGTGCCATTTGAATGTACATAAATAATGACACATTCTAATGGCACTGGATGGAGGCTGATAAAGGCAATGAAAGACAAGGTTATTGATGTCTGTCAGTGGCCTCCGTGGGAGACAAACCAGGGCTTTTGCAGGGTCCAGAAGTTGCATCAAGCCAATTGATTCGCTATCACCCCAGGAAGACACGCATTCAGGGGGCTCTGGCAGACTGGCAAGTAATGGCCTGCTTTAATGAAAGCACACAAACAGCACCCTCTCCCAGTAGGGTCTCTTTCCCTGGCAGCCTGCAGCCCTCCCATCTAAAAGGTAGTTGGCACTTGGGATTTATACTGATGAGAACAACGGAAAAAAGACCAAGGTAGGCAAAGGTATTTAACCATGCTCTTGGTGTCCTTGGGGAAGCAGGTGCTTTTCGTGACAGGTTCTTGGTTGAGAGGACATACAGAAAGGCACTAGAGTGCTTCCCAGGTGCTCTGGGTGGCCAAGCTGCTTCATAGTCTGATGTAAAGAGCCCCAGGCAGGAACCAGAAGGTCTCGGAAGAGCAGTGGACCCAGCTCAGGCCTCTGGTCATCTCTCAGCTTTATACTCCCTTCTGTGACAAGGTATCTGGCATATTAAGGAGACACCCTAGGCTAGCCATCTGGGGGGCCAGAACTGTCATTATCTGTTTGATGGCCATGCTCCTACTAACTGTGAGCCTTGAGAAGTTAGAACCTGTGTTGCAATCATCTCTGGGTCCCCAGAGCCCAGTATGGAACCAGACGTCCCCAGGTCACTGGCTGGTGTTTCTTGGGTAAATGCATAGACTTTGACCACACCCTCTCTGGCTTCTATACAGCAGCCTTGGCCTTGTAGCTTGGAGACAACTCTCTGAGGGGCAGAAAGGCAAGCATTCCAGTGATTCAGAGAGCACTGTCCTGCGGTGGGAATTCCTAGACAAAACTAATAGAATCCTAGGGCCTGGCCCCACTGCACTCTGATTTAACAGAACAGTAAACTCCTTACAACTGCCCCTGGATTTCGCTGAATTGAGTCAGCTTTATGAAAGAAAAAAACTCAGCCTGGAGCCTTCACTCACTCCCCCTGGTTGGCCACCTTGTTAGAATGCTGCTGCTGGCTGTGCCATTTGAATGTACATAAATAATGACACATTCTAATGGCACTGGATGGAGGCTGATAAAGGCAATGAAAGACAAGGTTATTGATGTCTGTCAGTGGCCTCCGTGGGAGACAAACCAGGGCTTTTGCAGGGTCCAGAAGTTGCATCAAGCCAATTGATTCGCTATCACCCCAGGAAGACACGCATTCAGGGGGCTCTGGCAGACTGGCAAGTAATGGCCTGCTTTAATGAAAGCACACAAACAGCACCCTCTCCCAGTAGGGTCTCTTTCCCTGGCAGCCTGCAGCCCTCCCATCTAAAAGGTAGTTGGCACTTGGGATTTATACTGATGAGAACAACGGAAAAAAGACCAAGGTAGGCAAAGGTATTTAACCATGCTCTTGGTGTCCTTGGGGAAGCAGGTGCTTTTCGTGACAGGTTCTTGGTTGAGAGGACATACAGAAAGGCACTAGAGTGCTTCCCAGGTGCTCTGGGTGGCCAAGCTGCTTCATAGTCTGATGTAAAGAGCCCCAGGCAGGAACCAGAAGGTCTCGGAAGAGCAGTGGACCCAGCTCAGGCCTCTGGTCATCTCTCAGCTTTATACTCCCTTCTGTGACAAGGTATCTGGCATATTAAGGAGACACCCTAGGCTAGCCATCTGGGGGGCCAGAACTGTCATTATCTGTTTGATGGCCATGCTCCTACTAACTGTGAGCCTTGAGAAGTTAGAACCTGTGTTGCAATCATCTCTGGGTCCCCAGAGCCCAGTATGGAACCAGACGTCCCCAGGTCACTGGCTGGTGTTTCTTGGGTAAATGCATAGACTTTGACCACACCCTCTCTGGCTTCTATACAGCAGCCTTGGCCTTGTAGCTTGGAGACAACTCTCTGAGGGGCAGAAAGGCAAGCATTCCAGTGATTCAGAGAGCACTGTCCTGCGGGTGGGAATTCCTAGACAAAACTAATAGAATCCTAGGGCCTGGCCCCCACTGCACTCTGATTTAACAGAACAGTAAACTCCTTACAACTGCCCCTGGATTTCGCTGAATTGAGTCAGCTTTATGCGCTGCCTGTGGCAAAGGCAAGGCCTCCCAGGCCCATCCAATGGGCTGCCATTTCCTCCTCCTCTGACTGGTCCCACCTCCTCCTACTCAGTGAGCAAAATGGAGATCTGCAAAAAGCAAAGGCATTTGGGGTCCCCAACAGATTCACTTGTTCTCTTACTCATTGGTTCATTCATTTATTCATCTCTTCAACTAATGTGCCTTTAGCATCTGCTTTGATTTAGGCCTGGAGATTTCCCAAGTAGTCCCACAAAAGGGAATAGGAAGCCTCATCATAGGTCTTTAGTGAGACTTTCCTCCAGGCCACTTCTCCAGGCTGATTCGGAAATGCTTGCTTTCTGAGGCTGCAACTCCACTGGAAAGCATGGGAACTGAAGGGGTCTACGCCTGAGTGAGGGCTTCTCTCTGCATGACCCAGGATGCCTGGAACTCTGGAACACAGCTGAACTAGGGGCGACCTTGGCCCAAAGCATCCTGGGGCCTAGGTACTGAAATATGGAAAGGAACTTGTGTGCACATGCGCTAAGTTGCTTCAGTCATATCCAACTCTTTGCGACCCTGTGGACTGTAGCCCGCCAGGCTCCTCTCTCTGTGGGATTCTCCAGGCAAGAATACTGGAGTGGGTTGCCATGCCCTTCTTCCGGGGATCTTTTTGACCTAGGGATTGAACCCTGGTCTTGTGTGTCTCCTGCATTGGCAGGCAGGTTCTTTACCACTAGCACATCCTGAGAAGCTGATCGAAAGGTGCTCACAAAAAACTGGCTTCCACTCTCTGAAATGCCCGTTCTACCATAATGCTCACAGTGGAAGCTGGGGGGAGGAGAACTCAGCACTCTGGCCCATCTAATTTAATTTATAACTTATGTCACAACAGCAATTAGTATGTATTGTTTACATTCCTTCTTAACACTTTGCCCAAATCCCTGGGTGTTTGAGAGGGCTGGTGTATTCACGCCTGACTTGTTGGAAGGTTTGCGTGTTCTGGGGGAGGGGAGGGTGTGCTGGGGGAGACTGACAGCAGAAGATGGGGAGGGCCTGGGAGGCCTTAGCCTGAGCCATCTGGGCTATGTCTCGCTTGAAGCATGGGATCCTGACAGGGGCATCTGTCTCTCATTGTCGGTGGCTCACATTTACCCAGCGTAGGGAGCAGGGACTTGATCAAGGATTCAGTCTTCACTGTTGTCTTCTGAAAAGAAAGGAAGGGCATGAAAGATATGCCTGGTGAGGGAATGCAGCCTGTCTCTTGTCTTGTTCACCTGGGGTTAACCACGACCTGCCAGTGGGGTTTAGAGAAGGGGAGGAGGCAAGCTGGAAGTTGCATCTGCTTTGATTTAGGCCTGGAGATTTCCCAAGTAGTCCCACAAAAGGGAATAGGAAGCCTCATCATAGGTCTTTAGTGAGACTTTCCTCCAGGCCACTTCTCCAGGCTGATTCGGAAATGCTTGCTTTCTGAGGCTGCAACTCCACTGGAAAGCATGGGAACTGAAGGGGTCTACGCCTGAGTGAGGGCTTCTCTCTGCATGACCCAGGATGCCTGGAACTCTGGAACACAGCTGAACTAGGGGCGACCTTGGCCCAAAGCATCCTGGGGCCTAGGTACTGAAATATGGAAAGGAACTTGTGTGCACATGCGCTAAGTTGCTTCAGTCATATCCAACTCTTTGCGACCCTGTGGACTGTAGCCCGCCAGGCTCCTCTCTCTGTGGGATTCTCCAGGCAAGAATACTGGAGTGGGTTGCCATGCCCTTCTTCCGGGGATTTTTTTGACCTAGGGATTGAACCCTGGTCTTGTGTGTCTCCTGCATTGGCAGGCAGGTTCTTTACCACTAGCACATCCTGAGAAGCTGATCGAAAGGTGCTCACAAAAAACTGGCTTCCACTCTCTGAAATGCCCGTTCTACCATAATGCTCACAGTGGAAGCTGGGGGGAGGAGAACTCAGCACTCTGGCCCATCTAATTTAATTTATAACTTATGTCACAACAGCAATTAGTATGTATTGTTTACATTCCTTCTTAACACTTTGCCCAAATCCCTGGGTGTTTGAGAGGGCTGGTGTATTCACGCCTGACTTGTTGGAAGGTTTGCGTGTTCTGGGGGAGGGGAGGGTGTGCTGGGGGAGACTGACAGCAGAAGATGGGGAGGGCCTGGGAGGCCTTAGCCTGAGCCATCTGGGCTATGTCTCGCTTGAAGCATGGGATCCTGACAGGGGCATCTGTCTCTCATTGTCGGTGGCTCACATTTACCCAGCGTAGGGAGCAGGGACTTGATCAAGGATTCAGTCTTCACTGTTGTCTTCTGAAAAGAAAGGAAGGGCATGAAAGATATGCCTGGTGAGGAAGAATTGCAGCCTGTCTCTTGTCTTGTTCACCTGGGGGTTAACCACGACCTGCCAGTGTTGAGACAGGTTCAGAGAAGGGGGAGGAGGCGAGCTGGAAGTTGCCTGGGAGGAAACAGGAAAATAAAGGAAGGGAAAGAACATGTTGGTTTATTTTGGATGCTGTGTTCTTATTACAGCATGCTTCCTTTCTGGTGGGTGTAAGGGATTGACAAGACAAATGTAGACCAAGTTTTTGGAAAAATAACTATAACAAGGCTGTAAGACAGGGATGGAGACAGGATGGTGGAGGCCAGAATGGGCAGAAGAGTTCTTGAAGGGCTCGCAGTAGGAATGGGGTCACCAGAGGCAAGAAGGGTGTGGCAGAGAGGAGAGAGAGATGGGGCCGGCAGAGTTGAGCACTGTGAGGTCTTTCCCACGCACTCAGGGAAAAGAATCAAGAGTTCTGGTGGTAGGCGAAGGCTGTGAGCTTTGTGGTCTGGGATTGGCTAGGAAGTCTCTGCGTCTGTATGTGGTCCTTTAAATCAATGATTGGTGTAAGTGGGTCGTGTTTTCTATGACACTTCTTAATGACTCTGTAAGAGTGTTACTTGTCTTATGTTTTGGATATTCCCGAGTATATCAGGAGAGCAGGAGTAAAAAGCAGTATTCCATGAAAATAATTCCCCAAAGGATTCCATGAAAACTTATGTGCATAAAAAAACCAATTTCTGAGTTTTTTTCTTCCAGTGGATAAATACTCATCTGTGTGTATGGTGTGTACTCCTGGATGCAGATAAAATTCAGACCCAGCCACACAGCTGGTGGTAGCCAGGCTCTTGGGAAAGGGACCAGATTGCTGATAATCCTACTGCCAAACAATGAGTATTTTTTTTAAGGCCACTTGTCTCATTCCTTCAGGTCCAATGAAATCTCTGAGCAACACACATGAACCACAGTGTCCAGGAGGATAAAGAGATAAATCAGTTAACAGAAACAAACATTAGGCTTGTTTGAGTAAAAAGAAATCAAAGACACATGTTAGCTCTTTCCTGGTGAATTAATGACACAATTTAGCAGAGGGAGATCATTTCCGAGGTGCTCAGGAATCTGGGATTTTGGGGGGATCCAGCTGCCACCCGGACATACTTCTCTGATGGTACCTCTGGCCCCAGGGCAGGGACTTTTTTTCTCCCACAGAGGTCAGAAATTGAACTGAGCCAGCCATACTATCTTTGCCTGTTCTCTGCATGCCTAAGGGCACCCATTTGAGAGAATATTGGCCAGGATTCAAGATCAGAATGAAACTCATGGTCCACAGAATGATCAAACCTAGAAACTTAACCTTATTCCCAAACTTTTCTAAGCAGTGGAGTTAACTAGGCAGAGATTGCTGGGCAAGTAGCCTTTAGTGTGACCTGCACATCAGCATTCAATAAGTATTGTTCAAATAAATGAATGAACTGTTAGGTGGAAAAGCGAATTGTGGTGGAGAAAGGTCGCAGGTCAGTTATTGGATTTGTGATTTATGCATAAGACGATGAGTAGTGATGTTTCAAGTGCTTTCCTTGACCACCTAGGAAAAAGCCAGTTTGTAGTAGATTGAATATCAATTACTGCAGGACAGAGAGAAGTCACTTCTCCACAAGAGCAAAATGAAGAAATTCAGAAGAAGAGGAACTCCAGAATTCCAGGGGTAAAGGGATATTCAGAAATGTGGCATCACAGAGAGCTGATGGAGAAAGAAGACTCAGATATAATGTAGCTGAGAGGGGAGGAACCAAGGCTGTTTAACATAGTAAAAAAAAAACAGAAGGGAAAAGCCAGCAAAGGAGGGTCAAATGTCTAAAATGCACAGAACTTTAACTTATTTGGGACTTGCCAACATCCTGAGGATTCCCAGGGTGCAGAGTTAAGATGTGTTATGTAAATAAAAGAGTTTCCGTCGTCAAAGCAATTTGTGAAACACTAGGTTAGACCATGATGAAGCCACGGACCTCAGGGTCTTTAATATGGCCATGTACACTGTCGGCCTCCGTAAGGAAGACAGAGTGCTGGCATTTCCCAAACTTCGTTAATGACAGAAATCAACTTTATTTGAAGAGCATCAAGAAAGGCTGAATATGCTTCATTTATGTTGGGTCTCTTTGGACTGTGGCAGTGTGGTGTGACAGGAAAAACATTAACTGTTTAATTAATGTTTTGGTCTTTGTCTTTGCCACTTGTTGCCTGTGTGACTTTGGAGGTTATACAACCCCTCTGGCCTCCTCACATGTCAAATGATGATGGGCTCGATGATACTGAAGTCTTATCCTGTCTCAGGATTTATCATTCTAATCAGTTCCCTTCGATTATTTGGAACCATGTGCATCTAATGGGATGGATGAGTGAAATTCATTCATCACTTGATTGATTTTCTGTCTCCCTCACTAAACTGTAAGTTCTGGGAAGGCAGGGTCTGTGCTTCTATTTTATCTGCATTATTGGAACTTTAGGTCTGCACATCAGCATTCAATAAGTATTGTTCAAATAAATGAATGAACTGTTAGGTGGAAAAGCGAATTGTGGTGGAGAAAGGTCGCAGGCCAGGTATTGGATTTGTGATTTATGCATAAGACGATGAGTAGTGATGTTTCAAGTGCTTTCCTTGACCACCTAGGAAAAAGCCAGTTTGTAGTAGATTGAATATCAATTACTGCAGGACAGAGAGAAGTCACTTCTCCACAAGAGCAAAATGAAGAAATTCAGAAGAAGAGGAACTCCAGAATTCCAGGGGTAAAGGGATATTCAGAAATGTGGCATCACAGAGAGCTGATGGAGAAAGAAGACTCAGATATAATGTAGCTGAGAGGGGAGGAACCAAGGCTGTTTAACATAGTAAAAAAAAAACAGAAGGGAAAAGCCAGCAAAGGAGGGTCAAATGTCTAAAATGCACAGAACTTTAACTTATTTGGGACTTGCCAACATCCTGAGGATTCCCAGGGTGCAGAGTTAAGATGTGTTATGTAAATAAAAGAGTTTCCGTCGTCAAAGCAATTTGTGAAACACTAGGTTAGACCATGATGAAGCCACGGACCTCAGGGTCTTTAATATGGCCATGTACACTGTCGGCCTCCGTAAGGAAGACAGAGTGCTGGCATTTCCCAAACTTCGTTAATGACAGAAATCAACTTTATTTGAAGAGCATCAAGAAAGGCTGAATATGCTTCATTTATGTTGGGTCTCTTTGGACTGTGGCAGTGTGGTGTGACAGGAAAAACATTAACTGTTTAATTAATGTTTTGGTCTTTGTCTTTGCCACTTGTTGCCTGTGTGACTTTGGAGGTTATACAACCCCTCTGGCCTCCTCACATGTCAAATGATGATGGGCTCGATGATACTGAAGTCTTATCCTGTCTCAGGATTTATCATTCTAATCAGTTCCCTTCGATTATTTGGAACCATGTGCATCTAATGGGATGGATGAGTGAAATTCATTCATCACTTGATTGATTTTCTGTCTCCCTCACTAAACTGTAAGTTCTGGGAAGGCAGGGTCTGTGCTTCTATTTTATCTGCATTATTGGAACTAACACGGGCAGAAGCACAGTGGAAGTACATTTGGTTGAATGAATGAATGAGAGGCTTCCTATTTCATAAGCCATCATGTCATGTCTACCAGAAAGGAAGATGGATTTTCAGCCTTTCTACAACAACAGAGAGGTGCCACATGGACATACTCCTGGACAGGTCTGGTCAGGCATTGGTGTCCCTGTGGACACCCTTCCATCTCTGGGTTCCAGCATCTCACAGAGTCCAAAGGCAGGGCTGTAGAAAGAGTTAATGTCTTCATGGAGCAGTGTGGCTCCTTCCCCACAGTCGTTCTCCTGTCGGGGCAGCAGGACGAAGCTCACAGATTGCTTCCTTGCAAGACCGGAGCTGCCTGAACTGGGAGCTGACCGCTTCATTGTCAGCTTCTGCAGGCTTGGTGGCTGGCAGTGAGAATCTATTTTCTCTCACTAAATTAATCACTGCTGGAAGCTAATCCCCTGGGGTTTCTCCAAACCCACACCACCATGCACTCTCACTCCACTCTCCTCGGTCTGTCCTTTCCATTCCCCCTCCTCCCTTCCCTCTTTGCCTCACAATTCCACCCTCACACATCGCCCCCAACTGCAAGCCTTTGAGCTGGGTGGGGAGACAGGCAGAGGGGTCTTAGCATGGCTCCTGCACCAGTCTCTGTGTGAATGTCCAGATGGGGCGTGGCTGCCTGCCTCATGCCGGAGGGGATCAGACAGAGAAGGCGGTTCAGCTCCTTCCACCGGCTCTCCTTGCCCAATCTAGGGGTCTTTTCTGGAGAAGGGTGGTGGCAGAGAGTCACTCCTTTGAAGAGCATCAAGAAAGGCTGAATATGCTTCTTTATGTTGGGTCTCTTTGGACTGTGGCAGTGTGGTGTGACAGGAAAAACATTAACTGTTTAATTAATGTTTTGGTCTTTGTCTTTGCCACTTGTTGCCTGTGTGACTTTGGAGGTTATACAACCCCTCTGGCCTCCTCACATGTCAAATGATGATGGGCTCGATGATACTGAAGTCTTATCCTGTCTCAGGATTTATCATTCTAATCAGTTCCCTTCGATTATTTGGAACCATGTGCATCTAATGGGATGGATGAGTGAAATTCATTCATCACTTGATTGATTTTCTGTCTCCCTCACTAAACTGTAAGTTCTGGGAAGGCAGGGTCTGTGCTTCTATTTTATCTGCATTATTGGAACTAACACGGGGCAGAAGCACAGTGGAAGTACATTTGGTTGAATGAATGAATGAGAGGCTTCCTATTTCATAAGCCATCATGTCATGTCTACCAGAAAGGAAGATGGATTTTCAGCCTTTCTACAACAACAGAGAGGTGCCACATGGACATACTCCTGGACAGGTCTGGTCAGGCATTGGTGTCCCTGTGGACACCCTTCCATCTCTGGGTTCCAGCATCTCACAGAGTCCAAAGGCAGGGCTGTAGAAAGAGTTAATGTCTTCATGGAGCAGTGTGGCTCCTTCCCCACAGTCGTTCTCCTGTCGGGGCAGCAGGACGAAGCTCACAGATTGCTTCCTTGCAAGACCGGAGCTGCCTGAACTGGGAGCTGACCGCTTCATTGTCAGCTTCTGCAGGCTTGGTGGCTGGCAGTGAGAATCTATTTTCTCTCACTAAATTAATCACTGCTGGAAGCTAATCCCCTGGGGTTTCTCCAAACCCACACCACCATGCACTCTCACTCCACTCTCCTCGGTCTGTCCTTTCCATTCCCCCTCCTCCCTTCCCTCTTTGCCTCACAATTCCACCCTCACACATCGCCCCCAACTGCAAGCCTTTGAGCTGGGTGGGGAGACAGGCAGAGGGGTCTTAGCATGGCTCCTGCACCAGTCTCTGTGTGAATGTCCAGATGGGGCGTGGCTGCCTGCCTCATGCCGGAGGGGATCAGACAGAGAAGGCGGTTCAGCTCCTTCCACCGGCTCTCCTTGCCCAATCTAGGGGTCTTTTCTGGAGAAGGGTGGTGGCAGAGAGTCACTCCTTTAGGCAAATTGTTCCAGTAAAAGCAGCTCTGCCCTGGAGATGGTGGGGTTGGTCATATCCGGACTGAATTCGATTAGTATTGGTAACACATTGCCACTTAACTACCTGTTAGGAGCTGGATATTAACCTGAGTTTTCTAGGACAAGACTTTATTATCTTTCTTCATTAGACCTTTGTGGGCTCCTTGCTCTTATATGGGAATGAACTACTGGAGGGGGAGGCCATCCTCTTAGACTCTAGAGTGAGAGAGAGATTACTCAGGAGAGAAGGAGAGAAGGGCATGGTGACTTGTTCTGTAGCAGTCAATCTGCAGACTGAATGGTCATGTCCTCCTAAAATTCATGTGTCGAATCCTAACACCCGAGGGGCCTTAAGGCGTTGATTAGGTCATAAGGACAGAACTCTAATGCATGCGTTTAATGCCCTTATGAAAGAGACTCTAGAGAGCTCCCCAGCCCCTTCTACCACATGAAGAAAAGAAACCATAGAAGAGATTTATGAATCAGGAAGTCAGCTCTCACTAGACAGCTAATCTGCCAGCACCTTGATCAGGGACTTCCCAGCCTCCAGACCTGTGTAAAGTAAATCTGTCTATAAGGCGCCCCGTCTATGGTATCCCATTATAGCAGCCTGCAGGGACTAAGACACCTTCTTTGAGATGCTGTGGGCCCTAAATGACGTCACTCAAGTGAATGGAGAAAGGCGGAAGAAGGGCCAGCCAGCTGTCACAGGCCCATTGACCTCCACCCAGGTGGTGCCAGCCCCTTGCCCCCAAACCTACCCATTGTTTCTGGGAACAGGAGTTGGGAATAGTTTGAATTTTGTTGCAAACAGAGAAATGGTGGCCTTATTGTTGTGTGGGCTTTCCTAGCTCTAGCTACACAGAGAAGGCTTCCTGGGGCAGTGGGGTTTTAAACATTTGGACAACCAGAAAGGGCTCCCGTCTCTGTGTGAATGTCCAGATGGGGCGTGGCTGCCTGCCTCATGCCGGAGGGGATCAGACAGAGAAGGCGGTTCAGCTCCTTCCACCGGCTCTCCTTGCCCAATCTAGGGGTCTTTTCTGGAGAAGGGTGGTGGCAGAGAGTCACTCCTTTAGGCAAATTGTTCCAGTAAAAGCAGCTCTGCCCTGGAGATGGTGGGGTTGGTCATATCCGGACTGAATTCGATTAGTATTGGTAACACATTGCCACTTAACTACCTGTTAGGAGCTGGATATTAACCTGAGTTTTCTAGGACAAGACTTTATTATCTTTCTTCATTAGACCTTTGTGGGCTCCTTGCTCTTATATGGGAATGAACTACTGGAGGGGGAGGCCATCCTCTTAGACTCTAGAGTGAGAGAGAGATTACTCAGGAGAGAAGGAGAGAAGGGCATGGTGACTTGTTCTGTAGCAGTCAATCTGCAGACTGAATGGTCATGTCCTCCTAAAATTCATGTGTCGAATCCTAACACCCGAGGGGCCTTAAGGCGTTGATTAGGTCATAAGGACAGAACTCTAATGCATGCGTTTAATGCCCTTATGAAAGAGACTCTAGAGAGCTCCCCAGCCCCTTCTACCACATGAAGAAAAGAAACCATAGAAGAGATTTATGAATCAGGAAGTCAGCTCTCACTAGACAGCTAATCTGCCAGCACCTTGATCAGGGACTTCCCAGCCTCCAGACCTGTGTAAAGTAAATCTGTCTATAAGGCGCCCCGTCTATGGTATCCCATTATAGCAGCCTGCAGGGACTAAGACACCTTCTTTGAGATGCTGTGGGCCCTAAATGACGTCACTCAAGTGAATGGAGAAAGGCGGAAGAAGGGCCAGCCAGCTGTCACAGGCCCATTGACCTCCACCCAGGTGGTGCCAGCCCCTTGCCCCCAAACCTACCCATTGTTTCTGGGAACAGGAGTTGGGAATAGTTTGAATTTTGTTGCAAACAGAGAAATGGTGGCCTTATTGTTGTGTGGGCTTTCCTAGCTCTAGCTACACAGAGAAGGCTTCCTGGGGCAGTGGGGTTTTAAACATTTGGACAACCAGAAAAGGAAAGCCATACCATTGCACCACCCTCCTAGAGTGTGTGGGTCTCCAGAGGCGAAGGGCAGCAGGCTCCTGCATCCTTCCAAGTGCACTAGAGTTTGGGGTTCCCTGTACACCCCTCTCCTGCTGCCCCCAAAGCCCCAGAAGTCTGCATAGGGGGAGAGCAGCCATCTGTCTCTGAGCGAGCACCTTTCAGAAGAGTTATCCTCTCTTTCAGAGTCCTGGGGTCACATCTGGTTCAAAGGGACACACTCCACGGAGCCCATCACTCCATCCTACAGGAAGATGGTGAGAGGCGGGAGAGGGCGGCACTGCCTTCCAGTGAAGGTACATTTAAAATAGAATCTGAAACTAAAGGAGATCCACCCGCCTTCCTGACTAGGTAGATTTAGCTGTAGGAAGAGTAGAGGCTCCACACCACTCTGCGTGTGAGCACTCCTCACCTTTCGGAGCCCATGTCTTTGTCTGGAATATGGAATTCTAATCCCCGCTTGGTAGGGTCATCGTGAGGATTTATGAGCTTATGCGTAGACGCACTTGGGCCCTGGGGAGGCTCGCAGTGATAGCTATGATTATAATATTCATAATCACAAATGAGCGTTGGCAGTAATTAATCCGTTTTAACTTTTTCAATGTGTTCTTCTGTTTGTGGCTCTAAGCTTCATTCCGGCACCAGAAGCCTCATTGAGCAAAGTGGGGTTTAAGATCCTGAATGCCTGCATTTAGTTCTGCCGGGCCCCAGAGTGAAATCTGTCTATAAGGCGCCCGTCTATGGTATCCCATTATAGCAGCCTGCAGGGACTAAGACACCTTCTTTGAGATGCTGTGGGCCCTAAATGACGTCACTCAAGTGAATGGAGAAAGGCGGAAGAAGGGCCAGCCAGCTGTCACAGGCCCATTGACCTCCACCCAGGTGGTGCCAGCCCTTGCCCCAAACCTACCCATTGTTTCTGGGAACAGGAGTTGGGAATAGTTTGAATTTTGTTGCAAACAGAGAAATGGTGGCCTTATTGTTGTGTGGGCTTTCCTAGCTCTAGCTACACAGAGAAGGCTTCCTGGGGCAGTGGGGTTTTAAACATTTGGACAACCAGAAAAGGAAAGCCATACCATTGCACCACCCTCCTAGAGTGTGTGGGTCTCCAGAGGCGAAGGGCAGCAGGCTCCTGCATCCTTCCAAGTGCACTAGAGTTTGGGGTTCCCTGTACACCCCTCTCCTGCTGCCCCCAAAGCCCCAGAAGTCTGCATAGGGGGAGAGCAGCCATCTGTCTCTGAGCGAGCACCTTTCAGAAGAGTTATCCTCTCTTTCAGAGTCCTGGGGTCACATCTGGTTCAAAGGGACACACTCCACGGAGCCCATCACTCCATCCTACAGGAAGATGGTGAGAGGCGGGAGAGGGCGGCACTGCCTTCCAGTGAAGGTACATTTAAAATAGAATCTGAAACTAAAGGAGATCCACCCGCCTTCCTGACTAGGTAGATTTAGCTGTAGGAAGAGTAGAGGCTCCACACCACTCTGCGTGTGAGCACTCCTCACCTTTCGGAGCCCATGTCTTTGTCTGGAATATGGAATTCTAATCCCCGCTTGGTAGGGTCATCGTGAGGATTTATGAGCTTATGCGTAGACGCACTTGGGCCCTGGGGAGGCTCGCAGTGATAGCTATGATTATAATATTCATAATCACAAATGAGCGTTGGCAGTAATTAATCCGTTTTAACTTTTTCAATGTGTTCTTCTGTTTGTGGCTCTAAGCTTCATTCCGGCACCAGAAGCCTCATTGAGCAAAGTGGGGGTTTAAGATCCTGAATGCCTGCATTTTTAGTTTCCCCCTCAGGATTAAAATTATTCTTGAGGATCTCACGTGATTCAGGAACCCTCTCTGGCAACCAGATACCTTCAGGAAGCTGCACCTACTGAGCACAAGGGGTGTGCTCAGGCATGCTAGAACCTTTGCATTAAAGTAGTTACGGTCAGTGGGGGTGGCTGGAGGAAGGTGTCTGCCCTCAGCTCTCTACCCTGGCCCACCCAGCCAGCCTTAAGTTGAGGGTAGGGCCCTGGGGCGGAACAGGCTCCATTCCCCAGGGACATTCCTGTATCTGGTTAGTGAAGTGCAATGTCTTCTCCAGAGGAAGTCATTTCTTAAGTCTCACATCACTTTTGTTGCTGTTATGTCCGACTCTTTGAGACACTATGGACTGTAGCCCACCAGGCTCTTCTCTGTCCATGGGATTTCCCAGGCAAGAATTCTAGAGTGGGTTGCCATTTTCTTCTCAAAGGGATCTTCCCGACCCAGGGACTGAACTTACATCTCCTGCATTGTAGGAAGATTCTTTACCCCTGAGGCACTTGGGAAACCTTCACATCATTATAGGAGGAATTTAAAATGCCTCCTCCCAATGGCAGGAGAGAAAAGCATGCTACATGAGAGCTGGCAGATTTCCTCCAACTCCTCTTCCTAGGCTTTATGACGGATGAGCCACAGGGTGACCTGAAGCATTTCCTCCCAGGTCGTGCTCTGTCTTCCTCTGCATCTCACTCCTCCAACTCTCTTGGTGCTGGAAGAACCCAGGAGAGCCATCTCCGCCTTTGGCTTCAGCCTCCTCTGGGCCCTGTGGCACCCCAGCCTGCCACCCCTTTGCAGCTTTGGGGTCCCTTTTGACACTGGCCTGTGGCTCTTTCCTTCTCTCTTGACTTGGACTGTTGGGCTTATCCATTGCTGGGAGGCATTCTTCACTCCTCAGCTCCATTGTCATAACAAAAAGTATGTTGACTCCAAATAATAGATTTTTTCATAAAAAGGAGGGCTCACCTGGGTCATTGCTTCTCCCTGTCCGCGTCCTTCTAGTCCTGCTTTGTCTGTGTGCACCCACATCCCGTCCACATCTTGCTGTTACTGTTGTTCAGTCACTAAGTCATGGCCAACTCTTTGTGACCCCATGGACTGTAGCATGCCAGGCTTCCCTGTCCTTCACTATCTTCGTTAGTTTGTTCAAACTTGTGTTCATTGAGTCAGTGATGCCATCCAATCAGCTCATCCTCTGTCACCCCCTTCCCCTCTTGACCTCAGTCTTTCCCGGTGTTATGGTCTCTTCCAGGGAGTTTGGCTCTTTGCATCAAGTAGCCAAAATATTGGAGCTTCAGCTTTAGCACAAATCCTTCCAATGAATATTCAGGGTTGATTTCCTTTCGGATTGACTAGTTTGATCTCGTTACAGTTCAAGGGACTCTCAAGAGTCTTCTCCAACACCACAGTTTGAAAGCATCAGTTCTTTGGCACTCGGTCTTCTTTATGATCCAGCTCTCACATCCGTACATGACTACTGGAAAAACCATTATCTTTGACTAGATGGACTGTTGTCACCAAAGTGACATCTCTCCCTTTGAATATGCTGTCTACGTTTGTCATAGCTTTTCTTCCAAGGAGCAAGTATCCATGCCTGCAACCCTTCAAATGTCTGTGCTGGGACTGTACTAAGTGCTTACTATACTATCTATGAAGCTTCAATCTTTATGATGGCTCTGTAAGGTAGTACTAACATGATCCCCATTTGCACAGAGGGGAAACTGAGGTTCAGGTCAGTTTCCTAATTTGCCAAAAGCTGTACCATTGGAAGTAGATATCGCCAGCATTTACACCCAGAAAGTCTTGTCCCAGAGTCCACTTGACGCTGTTTGTCTACACAAGGATGCATACAAGACAGTAACACTGCTGTGTTGTTTTTAGACATGGGTTGGTATTTAGTTCTCACACTTTGACTCCATGTGCACACAGTGTCCCCTTTTTCTGCCCTGCCACCCTCCCCTCAACCCCAGGTCCGATCCTCTCTGTGCCTCTCCCCTCTCCTCTGCTCCTGTGCTGCATTTCTCTCTGCCTCAGTGTGTGCTCCGACTCCTTGCCACTCTACCTCTGTCTGTCCTGCATTTCCACAGCCCCAGAACTTCGCTGCATGCTGTCTGCCTTTGTACATTTCTCCTAATCTCCCCATCTCTCTCTCCTGTCTCGGCATGGATGTTTCAGCTGTCAGTCTGCCAGCATCTCTCCTCTACATCTCTGTCAATATCTCTTTCTCTCACTGCCCCTTTCCCATCTCAACACTCTCCTGCCTTCTCATTCCCTCTCTGTCATGCTTCTCTCTCCCTCTCTTGTTCATTTAGTGATCCCATTTATTATATCAGGGCACAGCCAAAAGCGACTCTGTCTGTGTCTCTGCCTCCCCTTCTCCACCCCCTTGGCCCCTGTTGAGACTCTCAGCTGAGACTCTCAGCTTCAATCTAAGCCCTGTTCCTCGTCAAAGAATAACAACTCAGGAACCACGGACACACAAGACAGAACATCTCTGTATTTCAAGAGACATCCTGATCTCTTGAGACAAAATGAGCTCTCTTGGTTTATTGATAAACTCTGAGGCTGAGGAGTGCCCCGCATACAGATGGAGCAGCTGGCGGGCTGGAGATGGGGTTCAGCTGGGGGCCTACGTGGTCCTCTGCTAGGACCATCTTTCAAAGCCAAGGCTAGTTGTGTTTAGGTGGAGGCTATGCAGTCATAGGGGAGCTCCACTCCCTGCCCCCGCCAATGCCCTCAGGCAGGCCGGCAGGAAGTATCCATGCCTGCAACCCTTCAAATGTCCATTGGAAAAATTTGAAGCTTCAATCTTTATGATGGCTCTGTAAGGTAGTACTAACATGATCCCCATTTGCACAGAGGGGAAACTGAGGTTCAGGTCAGTTTCCTAATTTGCCAAAAGCTGTACCATTGGAAGTAGATATCGCCAGCATTTACACCCAGAAAGTCTTGTCCCAGAGTCCACTTGACGCTGTTTGTCTACACAAGGATGCATACAAGACAGTAACACTGCTGTGTTGTTTTTAGACATGGGTTGGTATTTAGTTCTCACACTTTGACTCCATGTGCACACAGTGTCCCCTTTTTCTGCCCTGCCACCCTCCCCTCAACCCCAGGTCCGATCCTCTCTGTGCCTCTCCCCTCTCCTCTGCTCCTGTGCTGCATTTCTCTCTGCCTCAGTGTGTGCTCCGACTCCTTGCCACTCTACCTCTGTCTGTCCTGCATTTCCACAGCCCCAGAACTTCGCTGCATGCTGTCTGCCTTTGTACATTTCTCCTAATCTCCCCATCTCTCTCTCCTGTCTCGGCATGGATGTTTCAGCTGTCAGTCTGCCAGCATCTCTCCTCTACATCTCTGTCAATATCTCTTTCTCTCACTGCCCCTTTCCCATCTCAACACTCTCCTGCCTTCTCATTCCCTCTCTGTCATGCTTCTCTCTCCCTCTCTTGTTCATTTAGTGATCCCATTTATTATATCAGGGCACAGCCAAAAGCGACTCTGTCTGTGTCTCTGCCTCCCCTTCTCCACCCCCTTGGCCCCTGTTGAGACTCTCAGCTGAGACTCTCAGCTTCAATCTAAGCCCTGTTCCTCGTCAAAGAATAACAACTCAGGAACCACGGACACACAAGACAGAACATCTCTGTATTTCAAGAGACATCCTGATCTCTTGAGACAAAATGAGCTCTCTTGGTTTATTGATAAACTCTGAGGCTGAGGAGTGCCCCGCATACAGATGGAGCAGCTGGCGGGCTGGAGATGGGGTTCAGCTGGGGGCCTACGTGGTCCTCTGCTAGGACCATCTTTCAAAGCCAAGGCTAGGTTGTGTTTAGGTGGAGGCTATGCAGTCATAGGGGAGCTCCACTCCCTGCCCCCGCCAATGCCCTCAGGCAGGCCGAGGCAGGATGGTGGAGGAGCTATGGATTTGATGGAGGACAGTGACTGGTACCTGAATCCCCTGACCCCTTGCAGGAAAACACTGAAGCCAGAGCCAAAAACCAAACTGAGTTGGAAACAGAATCCAGGCCTTGCTCTTCCCTCTAGAGAATTCTCTGCTGCTCTGCATGGCCTCCTCCTGGTCTTCACATGGACGGCCTTCAGTGGAACTCACTTACTCGCTCAATCCTGGCCTCTTCCAAAAAATCTCCAATCTCCAGTTCTTCCAGCCTCACTCCCAGCACTCCTCTCCTCAGTATCACCCCTCCCAGCTCCATGCAGTGCTTTGATTTTAGTCTGTGTCTTGTTTATAACAGCCTGTGACATTGCCTTCATGGCCGGGGACAGTGCCTCATGAGAGAATGCACCTGCAACTGAGCATTTGGCCCTATATAATTGAACTTGAGTATTTCGATGATGGGATTATGTCCTCTATTACCTGTTGTCCCTCCCTCTTCTCCTGCAATTAGCCTAGCATCCAGCAACCCATTAGGTTTTCAGTAAACCCGGTTAATGGTCCAGAGGGCCTGCACCTGGCCAGAAATTTGCAGCTTTCCTGCCAGGCTGTCAGATCCAGCACTCTGGCTCATGGGGCAGGGGAGAGGTGTGATGTCCAGTGAGCTTCAGCCCAGCCTCAGTAGTGCTGCAGCTTGGTTCCCAGATGCCAGCAATGTAGGCTGAAGCCATTCAAGCAAAACTGCCAAAAGGGCATTCTTCCTTTACCTTGCCCCTTAAAGATACATTTTATCAACAGCAAAATATACAGAATTAGCTGGAAGAGTTCTCATTTCTTAGAGACAACTCCCCCTTTGATCTCTTGAGACAAAATGAGCTCTCTTGGTTTATTGATAAACTCTGAGGCTGAGGAGTGCCCCGCATACAGATGGAGCAGCTGGCGGGCTGGAGATGGGGTTCAGCTGGGGGCCTACGTGGTCCTCTGCTAGGACCATCTTTCAAAGCCAAGGCTAGGTTGTGTTTAGGTGGAGGCTATGCAGTCATAGGGGAGCTCCACTCCCTGCCCCCGCCAATGCCCTCAGGCAGGCCGAGGCAGGATGGTGGAGGAGCTATGGATTTGATGGAGGACAGTGACTGGTACCTGAATCCCCTGACCCCTTGCAGGAAAACACTGAAGCCAGAGCCAAAAACCAAACTGAGTTGGAAACAGAATCCAGGCCTTGCTCTTCCCTCTAGAGAATTCTCTGCTGCTCTGCATGGCCTCCTCCTGGTCTTCACATGGACGGCCTTCAGTGGAACTCACTTCCCCGCTCAATCCTGGCCTCTTCCAAAAAATCTCCAATCTCCAGTTCTTCCAGCCTCACTCCCAGCACTCCTCTCCTCAGTATCACCCCTCCCAGCTCCATGCAGTGCTTTGATTTTAGTCTGTGTCTTGTTTATAACAGCCTGTGACATTGCCTTCATGGCCGGGGACAGTGCCTCATGAGAGAATGCACCTGCAACTGAGCATTTGGCCCTATATAATTGAACTTGAGTATTTCGATGATGGGATTATGTCCTCTATTACCTGTTGTCCCTCCCTCTTCTCCTGCAATTAGCCTAGCATCCAGCAACCCATTAGGTTTTCAGTAAACCCGGTTAATGGTCCAGAGGGCCTGCACCTGGCCAGAAATTTGCAGCTTTCCTGCCAGGCTGTCAGATCCAGCACTCTGGCTCATGGGGCAGGGGAGAGGTGTGATGTCCAGTGAGCTTCAGCCCAGCCTCAGTAGTGCTGCAGCTTGGTTCCCAGATGCCAGCAATGTAGGCTGAAGCCATTCAAGCAAAACTGCCAAAAGGGCATTCTTCCTTTACCTTGCCCCTTAAAGATACATTTTATCAACAGCAAAATATACAGAATTAGCTGGAAGAGTTCTCATTTCTTGAGCACCAGATCAGTGCCTGCCCTACTTGAATATCCACTGGTACATGGATAGACACCGTCCTGTGAAAAGGGGAACCTAGACACTCTGGAAATGCTAGGTGGCACAATGAGCCACTCTGACCCCCAGCTTTCTGTCTGTACTCTGGTGATGCGGGTGGTCTTGCCTGAATGGTGTTTCCTCGTCTTTGTGCCTTTCCAGCAGGGCAAGGCCATGGCTCTGCAGGGATAGTCTCTGTATGTCTCTAACCCAGAGCACTGTGGCTTCCTACATGGTCTCCTTGTGTTTGCCAAGCCCTTCGTTGCAGGCCGATTGAGTTTACTTAGTCGTTAGTGCTATGTTTGCCTCTAGATACCGTCTTCAATATTGCCCCTTGCCCAATGCCCTGACGCTGCAACTGCAGCATAGCCCGTTCATAGGTGCTTCTCCCAGGACTGTCCCTGGGTTGGAAGAGGAATAGAGAGAGTGAGAAAGCAGCAAGAAGGGCTTTGCTGATAGCTCAGTGGTAAAGAATCTTCCTGCCAACGCAGCAGATGCAGGTTCAGTTCCTGGTCTGGGAAGATCTCACATACTGAGGAGCTGCTAAGCCCATGTACCACAACTACTGACGCCTGTGTGCTCTAGAGCCCATCTCCATAACAAGAGAAGCACCACTGTGAGAGACCGGACACTGAAACTAGAGAGTAGCCCCTACTTGCCTCGACTAGAGAAAAACCCATCCAGAAAAGATGACCCAGTAGAGCCAAAAACAAATAGATAAACAAAACTATGTATAAAAAAAGAAAGCAGCAAGAGAGGTAAGCAGGCAGGGAGGCAAGATCATTCCAACACCACGTCGGCCAGAAGGGCCCCCTTTGTGAATGGAAGAACGGCAGGAAGGTGGTCAAGCCTGTAGACTGGTCTCTGGCTGTTGGGAGGGCTGGAGACAGAGCGGTGGTTTTCAAACCTGGCCATAAATAAGAGTGACCTGGGCATGTTTAAAAAAATACAAGATGCCAGGGCCACACCATGGAGATTTTAATTCAGTAAATCCAAGGTATAGTTTCCCCATGGCTGAACAATAAAGAATTCACCTGCAGTGCACGAGATGCGGGTTTGATCCCTGGGCCGGGAAGATCCCCTGGGGAAGGAAATGGCAATCTACTCTGCTGTTCTTGTCTGGGAAATCCGATGGACAGAGGACCCTGCTGGGCCACAGTCTAAGGGATCGCAAATGAGTTGAACACGACTTAGTGACTAAATAGCAACAATAGATCCAAGTTAGGAAATCTGATGTTTAAAATGTACCCAACCCCCCCACCCGGAACCAGGCTAACCCATGTCTGGGAGGCACAGAATTCTACTCCAGTTCACCTCCCCTGGAGGGGAGGTCATTTTGTTCCCTGGTCATTTCTACTTCCCTCATCTTTAGTACTGATGGTCAAGGGTAAGAAAGAAGAGAGTTTGTGTATCAGACTGGGTTGGGGAAATAATTGAAAGCATCACCATGAGAACTAGCAACGAATCACAGGTGCCCTGCGCTAACTCTTTAAGTCGTATAATTGATGCCCATTAGGAATACCTTTTTCTTTATGATCTTCTAGAATAGAATGAACATTTGAAGTTGCCTAATGCATTTCTCAGTGGGAAAGCATTCATTTCCACTGGCACTTACTCCTAGCCCTCTGGCTTCTTCCCTCCTCTTTCTCTGTCACTCTTGATCTTCCTTTTTATTCTTAATAAAAAATACCTTTCATTTACCTTTCATTTCTGTAGCCCTTTGCAGCTTTCAAACCTCTTTCCTAGCTATTATTTCTCCCCAATAAGAACCCAGTGAGGCGTGCAGAGATTTTTAATTCCAGTTAATAGATGATGCTGAAAAACATTCAGTGACTCGCGTAAGGTCACTTTAGCAGGAAGTAGTAAATACGGGCTTTGTTCTCCTAGCCCGAGGCTCTGCCTATTGCCAGGGTGCTGCTGGTCTTGAGGCCGTTTCCTAGAACTCCTTCTCGTCCCTGCTGCCTTGGCTTTTCCTCCCAGGGTAAAGTTGTCAGACAAACAATTGGTCAGAGATTGTCTGTTGTGCTGAAAGGCCTGTGTATGATGTGGTGGTAAGGTCTGCCCTGATGGCCCAGAGCTGGGAAGGAGGGATCTGATCTGAGATGCCCTTCCAGTAAGGGGATGGTTCTTCTACTGCCAGTGTTGCTGCTGCAAGAAAATAAGGCCCCTCACCGCCCAACTACAGAGGGATGGTGTTGCCTAGGGCAGAAGGGTGATGAGGCAACAAAGGTGAAGCAAGAAAGAAAGGTGGGCTTTCCTGGTGCCTCAGTGGTAAGAATCCACCTGCCAATGCAGGAGACGTGAGTACCATCCCTGGTCTGGGAAGATTCCACATGCTGCAGAGCAACTATGCCCGTCCACCACAACTACTGAGTTTCTGCTCTAGAACCAGGGAACCGCCATTACTGAAGTCCCCTGACCTAGTGCCTGTTGTCTACAACAAGGGAAGCCACCACAAGGAGAAGTCTATGCACAGCAACTAGAGAAAAGCCTGAGCAGCCACAGAGACTCAGCACAGCCTAAATAAATAAAATTTTAAAAAAAAAGAAAGCCCAATTTTCTTGAAATATTGATTGATCTGCTTTTGACAACAGATTGTAAAGTTTCTTTACCTGTTAAACAATCTGTTATAGTAACTAGTATTTGCTTTCCAAATCTTTTATTGTCACTTTGGTTAAGTGAATCAGTATAGTTTCACAGTGACTACATTTAAGAAAGTATTTTAAAACCTTTGAATAGCATTGAGAAACTTCCTCAAATTATAATCTAGAGGAAGTTTTCTTAACCTCTAGCTATCTCTGGAATGCTTCAGAGGGCCCCAGAAACAACTCAAAGAGAGAGATTAAATTAATTAGGTTTCTTTGATATGTTAACTTACTTGGTAAACATTGTCAAATGAGTGATGATAAACCTTCTTGGGTTATACTGTACAAGTAAGTGTTATTATATAAAATTATTAGGATTTGGGTGTTACTAACATTAAAAAATAAATAAGGGCACCTAGAAACCTAAGAGGGAGTGGAAAAAACCGTGAGAGAGTCTCACTGGATGTCCTCTGGCCACATTTTGGACACTGCCCCCTGACGGTTGCATTTCAGCTCGATATGCCTCCTGGCAGTTGAGGAACCCATGCTATTAAGATTCCCATCTGCATTTCAACTCTTCCTTCCAGGTTTCCCCTCATACCACTCTTTTCAAAGAAAAAGCACAATGTGGGAAAGTGGGAAATCATGCCACTGGGAATCCACCTGCCTAACTCCAAAGTCTGTATTTGCTACTTGTTACCTGAGTGGCCTCAGGCATAGCCAGACACTTACCCCCAAAGCCTTAGTCTCCTCACCTGTGAAATGGAGACAGTGGTAGCCTCTTTCCAGTGCTGTGGTGTGTGTGAGATCGTGTACAGAGGAGTTGGTGTTTGCTAAAAATCTAGACCTGGGTCCTCCTTGGGGTTCCATCTATTGAGTAACTCCTTGTGCAAGGAAGTCCCAGCTTCCTTCGGAGACCAGCATTGAATAATTCTATACACATGAATTCCTGAGAATGGAAAATGCCATATAGATCTCAGGAATGATGCATATATAAGAGGGGTAGACAAGTGAAGGAGAGAGGGAGAGAGAGCTTCCTTTCACTTCTTGGTGGCTTTTCCTCCTGTTTAGCTCTTTTGTTTGTGGCTAATGCTTCCTCTGGCCTTTCCTGCTGTGATTCTCCTCATCAGTCTCTTTCCGGTCCTATCAGGGGACCCATCATTGTTTCAGCCCGAAGGAGAGTGCTCTGCCCGCTGTCCCACCCTTTGCACAGAACCAGGTGTGCATGGTCCAGCCATTCACCAGGGTAGCTAGGAGCTGCCCAGGCCTCTCCATCAGTGTTTATCACGGGAGGCCTCAAGTGGGCTGCAGCTCAGCGTGGAGGGGTGAGGTCTGGGTCCTGCCCTCCGGGGGCTGATATTCAAGAGGCCTGTCTTTCTCTCTGCAGACAGTTGGTCATTCAACCTAGCCCACCCTCCTCCCAGGTTTCTCATGGGGATTAACGCACACAACGGTGATACTGAGCCCTTAGTGAGAAATCAGGTACTTCGGAATGGCTAAATCACAGCTTTCTTACCCTAATCTTATCCCCTGCCATTGAAGACCAGACTATAAAAGGCTCCCATTTGTAAAGCTCGGCGCAGTACCTGCCGCTGTGCTACTGCAGACACGCTTGAAACAGCGCTCCTCCCAGCGGTTACTACGGCACCATGCCCTTGGGGATGAGGACCCCACCCCTTCCTTGAGCGCTAACCCTGACACTGAGCCTTTCCTCTCACACTCCCCAGTGTGATGGTGGTGCACGGTTTCCAGGACAAATGTTCTGTATTTGCTACTTGTTACCTGAGTGGCCTCAGGCATAGCCAGACACTTACCCCCAAAGCCTTAGTCTCCTCACCTGTGAAATGGAGACAGTGGTAGCCTCTTTCCAGTGCTGTGGTGTGTGTGAGATCGTGTACAGAGGAGTTGGTGTTTGCTAAAAATCTAGACCTGGGTCCTCCTTGGGGTTCCATCTATTGAGTAACTCCTTGTGCAAGGAAGTCCCAGCTTCCTTCGGAGACCAGCATTGAATAATTCTATACACATGAATTCCTGAGAATGGAAAATGCCATATAGATCTCAGGAATGATGCATATATAAGAGGGGTAGACAAGTGAAGGAGAGAGGAGAGGGGCTTCCTTTCACTTCTTGGTGGCTTTTCCTCCTGTTTAGCTCTTTTGTTTGTGGCTAATGCTTCCTCTGGCCTTTCCTGCTGTGATTCTCCTCATCAGTCTCTTTCCGGTCCTATCAGGGGACCCATCATTGTTTCAGCCCGAAGGAGAGTGCTCTGCCCGCTGTCCCACCCTTTGCACAGAACCAGGTGTGCATGGTCCAGCCATTCACCAGGGTAGCTAGGAGCTGCCCAGGCCTCTCCATCAGTGTTTATCACGGGAGGCCTCAAGTGGGCTGCAGCTCAGCGTGGAGGGGTGAGGTCTGGGTCCTGCCCTCCGGGGGCTGATATTCAAGAGGCCTGTCTTTCTCTCTGCAGACAGTTGGTCATTCAACCTAGCCCACCCTCCTCCCAGGTTTCTCATGGGGATTAACGCACACAACGGTGATACTGAGCCCTTAGTGAGAAATCAGGTACTTCGGAATGGCTAAATCACAGCTTTCTTACCCTAATCTTATCCCCTGCCATTGAAGACCAGACTATAAAAGGCTCCCATTTGTAAAGCTCGGCGCAGTACCTGCCGCTGTGCTACTGCAGACACGCTTGAAACAGCGCTCCTCCCCAGCGGTTACTACGGCACCATGCCCTTGGGGATGAGGACCCCCACCCCTTCCTTGAGCGCTAACCCTGACACTGAGCCTTTCCTCTCACATCTGCCCACAATCGAGTGTGATGGTGGTGGCATCCAGTGTTTCCAGGACACCCGTCGTCCCCTGGAGTGACACCATGCACCCAGGAACCTCTGGCTGGCGTCCTCCCACGGCCTCTGCCTTCACCTTCCTGTGCACAGGGCCACCTGCCAGAGTGCAAGTGACAGCTTTCTCACAGCTGCGGCCAGGTCTTTTCAGGGAAGCTGGTACTTTGACCTTGGGGGATGGCGGGATGACACTGCTCAGATAGCCCCCAGGCCCGGCAGGAGGCAAGCTTCTGTTTGGACAGGAGGGCACCCATGTGCTGGGCCTGCTCCCCAGAGTGTTTGTGGTTGTGCTGTGTTGGCACATCAGTGCTGGCGATTTCCTCAGTGCCTGTGTGTTATGTGTGTGTCTGTGTGTGTGTGTGCATCCCTGCCTGTAGACTCCCAGGGACACCTGTGTGCCTGTGTAGACAGCATGCGCGTGGGAGCGTGTATAGGCTGCATATTTCTGAGTGTACCTGCGTGCTTCAGAGGAGTTATGAACACAGTGTGTGTGTTCCAACTGCTCTCTGCATGATGCTGGGGGCCAGGAAGGACTTAGGGCCCGTGGCCCTGGGTTGGCCGTGCCAGGCCGGGCCACCCTCAGTGAGGCGGGTTCAGGAAGGAGGCTTGGAACACTCTGAAGTTGCCCACATAACTTTAGGAGATCCACAAAGCCCCGTTGGCTCAGGCATTGCCAACAAGCTGGGGGTGACAAGCCAGCGTGCATAATGGGACAGAACAAGAGGCTGAGAAGAGGGTCCTTTTTCGCCAGGCTACTCAGGATGACGTGTCGCTTCTCCCTGGTAAACCTGATGCAATCTCTGTGCTAGGTGTCTGGAATCCCCTCACCCAGCAGAAAAAAGAAAACAGGCTCCAGAGTCCTTTTCCACCCCAACCACCCCCGTCTCCCCAAATCCTGCTCCCCATTCTCCTGTTCTCGTCTTTCTTTTTGAGCACCTACTGAATTAGATTAGTCACATTCTTAATTAACTGTGCTGGTAAGAGCTCTATTAGGTATTAAATGTTTGTCACAATCCAATTAAAAAATCCATCACAGTAGGACAGGTTCTCCGAGGCCCAGCAAATTGATGCTGGAGGTCCTGGTGTTTTCCTCCCTGTTAGGGTATAGGTAAGCGAAGCAGGACCCAGAAGATCAGGGGGGCAGGCAGCCTCACAAGGCAGGGACAACCGAGGGAGGGACTGCCCAAGGAGGCTGCCTGCTCTGGTGCAAGGACATCAGTCTGAGCATTCTTCATGTGTGGAGTACTCAGACGAGAGCGATCGGCCTTATGGGAATCAGACTTAGGGGACCAGCCGTCCCAGGTTGCATGGGACTGTCTCAAAGGGGGTAGTTGGTCACCTAGCCTGCGGCATCACAGCTTCCCCTAGCTTCAAGGGCAATGGGGTAATGCCAGTGGTGTCTGTGTGTGTGTGTGTGTGTGTGTGCATGCATGCATACATGCACAGGCCCACATATGGGGGGTTAGGTACTCTGTGATGGAGAAAGGCAAGATTGATGGCTTAAGCCGGATGGAAGGGTTTCTGGCTCGAGAATAAAGAATGGAATTTGATAGAGTGGGGGATGTGGTTTCCAAGGGTCCAGCACTAGGCTAGAGCTGCGGTTCAGAACTATGCCATCTATTTCATTTTAAAGGGACACGCTCAGGAAAGCTATCTGGTGGAAGAAAGAAAAGAAAATGAGCATCCGTCTCTGGGTCCTCAGCCTTTCTTCTTGCATTTCCTTGACCCTTTCTCCTTTTGCTTAAACCTTTCTCCAGGTCAAAGGCCTCCCTCTGCACTTCTTGCCTGGCCAGGCTGGATACGCACGGGTCTCCTGGCTCTCTGATTGTTGAATGGAGGGCAAGTGTTAGCATCCCCAGGCCTTCATACATCACACCATCCCTCCCACTCCCTGTTGCAGCCAGGGTGGAGAAGAGAGGGGGCATACGGCGTTGTTAATCCACAGAGCCAGGCCCCAGGGGGAGATGGTGAGAAGGGTGAGTGATCCCGCCCGATCCAGCCTTAATCATGCCTTGAGCTTTTCCATGTCAAGTCTCCTGACATATTTTCTTGTTCTTTGGGTGCATCTTTTGTAATGCTTAGATTAGTCACATTCTTAATTAACTGTGCTGGTAAGAGCTCTATTAGGTATTAAATGTTTGTCACAATCCAATTAAAAAATCCATCACAGTAGGACAGGTTCTCCGAGGCCCAGCAAATTGATGCTGGAGGTCCTGGTGTTTTCCTCCCTGTTAGGGTATAGGTAAGCGAAGCAGGACCCAGAAGATCAGGGGGGCAGGCAGCCTCACAAGGCAGGGACAACCGAGGGAGGGACTGCCCAAGGAGGCTGCCTGCTCTGGTGCAAGGACATCAGTCTGAGCATTCTTCATGTGTGGAGTACTCAGACGAGAGCGATCGGCCTTATGGGAATCAGACTTAGGGGACCAGCCGTCCCAGGTTGCATGGGACTGTCTCAAAGGGGGTAGTTGGTCACCTAGCCTGCGGCATCACAGCTTCCCCTAGCTTCAAGGGCAATGGGGTAATGCCAGTGGTGTCTGTGTGTGTGTGTGTGTGTGTGTGTGCATGCATGCATACATGCACAGGCCCACATATGGGGGGTTAGGTACTCTGTGATGGAGAAAGGCAAGATTGATGGCTTAAGCCGGATGGAAGGGTTTCTGGCTCGAGAATAAAGAATGGAATTTGATAGAGTGGGGGATGTGGTTTCCAAGGGTCCAGCACTAGGCTAGAGCTGCGGTTCAGAACTATGCCATCTATTTCATTTTAAAGGGACACGCTCAGGAAAGCTATCTGGTGGAAGAAAGAAAAGAAAATGAGCATCCGTCTCTGGGTCCTCAGCCTTTCTTCTTGCATTTCCTTGACCCTTTCTCCTTTTGCTTAAACCTTTCTCCAGGTCAAAGGCCTCCCTCTGCACTTCTTGCCTGGCCAGGCTGGATACGCACGGGTCTCCTGGCTCTCTGATTGTTGAATGGAGGGCAAGTGTTAGCATCCCCAGGCCTTCATACATCACACCATCCCTCCCACTCCCTGTTGCAGCCAGGGTGGAGAAGAGAGGGGGCATACGGCGTTGTTAATCCACAGAGCCAGGCCCCAGGGGGAGATGGTGAGAAGGGTGAGTGATCCCGCCCGATCCAGCCTTAATCATGCCTTGAGCTTTTCCATGTCAAGTCTCCTGACATATTTTCTTGTTCTTTGGGTGCATCTTTTGTAACTCTGCTAACCAATGATAGCTATACAATTGGTGCTTCTTCTGATGGGCACGGGGACTTCCCTGGTAGCTCAGCTGGTAAAGAATCTGCCTGCAATGCAGGATATCCCGGTTCGATCCCTGGGTTGGGAAGATCCCTTGAAGAAGGGATAGGCTACCCATTCCAGTATTTGTGGGGTTCCCTGGTGGCTCAGACAGTAAAGAATCTGCCTGCAATTCAGGAGACCCCACTTAGATCCCTGGGTTGGGAAGATCCCCTGGAGGAGGGCATGACAACCCACTCCAGTATTCTTGCCTGGAGAATCCCATGGGCTACAGTCCATAGAGTTGCAAAGAGTCGGACACAACTGCAGTGACTCAGCATGCGTGCATGACTGGTCTGCCAAAAATGCCTTTTTGCTCTCAATTCTTTCCAGTTCCACTCCCCTGTCCATACCAGCAGATCTTAAAAGTTAGCCTCCTGGGAAGACTATCTAGATTAATTTGGCAGAGGGAAAGTCCTTCCTTACTCAACTGTGAGGCCCTGTGGGCAGCAAGCATGACTCATTTGTCTGTATACACTCAGCTCTAGACCTGGAGAGGAGGCTCATAGGAGGCCCTTAAAAGTGTTTGTTGACTGACTTAACAAGCAAGCTCACATTCAAGACTTTCTTCTTTATTTATCCTTCCAGGATCTCAAATATGCTTTTCCCTCTGCTTCTGCTTAAAGCAAACATTTAAGTATTGGTCCAGCACCTACTCATTCTTCTGAAAGCTTCTACCTTTCCTATGAGAAGCTTATAAATCACACAGAGCAGGACCTCTGTGTGCTTAATTGTCTCCCGGTGACTGGGAGTCATGCTAAGTCTCTGGGCAAATGGAAGTCTTCGGTGCTGATCCTCCACTCTTCCGTTTGTTCTTTAACCATTCATCACGTGCTAACATTCTGAGCCAGGACAAGCTCAGGCTTGAGGAGGACTGGAAAGAAATGTCAAATCCTGCTTCTCCTTCCAAGAGCTCACAATTCAGGCATAAGACATTCGCAGGAAATAGGGAAGCAGTGAGTCAAGGCAGATTTTAATTAAGGGTCTCTAGTGGATGATGAGGGGCTTCAGGAACTCCGAGACAGGCGAGGGCCCCAGGGTAAGGTCCAGAGAATGTCCACAACCTGAGCTGGCCCTCGGGAGATGGGAGGCCCTTGCAGGAGATAAGCAGACTGGGAATCAAAGGTAAGTGTGTTGATTGCAGGAAAAGGGTGGCAACTAGCCTAATGGGAAGCAGCATTTCAGAACTGAAAGGGAATATGAATGGGAGCTGATGACAAGGATAAACTCTGCAGGATGCACCCGCTTCCTCCTCCATTGCCATCCCTGAACCAGCTGGGCGCTCAGGGTCACTTGGCACAGGAAGTTGTTCAGGGGGTTCTGAGGTGCAACAAGCAGAAGGATTTGTAGGTTGTCTTCTGATCTGGTTAGAATTCATGTTTCTGAATTCATGGGGGTTTGGGGCTGGACACAGGCTGACCTCACTGAGAAGGTGTGCAGAAACTTCCTTTTGTGTAGAACTGACCGACGATCAGCCATGGATATTGAATGACAAAGTCTATCCTCACTCAGGGAGAAGAGCGACACTTAGGACGGTACTGCCTTTGACTCACTGCCCTAAGAGCACAAAGTCAGTGATTGGAGACAGTCTCTATGTCCTATCGAGCCCAGTCACTGACTTAACAAGCAAGCTCACATTCAAGACTTTCTTCTTTATTTATCCTTCCAGGATCTCAAATATGCTTTTCCCTCTGCTTCTGCTTAAAGCAAACATTTAAGTATTGGTCCAGCACCTACTCATTCTTCTGAAAGCTTCTACCTTTCCTATGAGAAGCTTATAAATCACACAGAGCAGGACCTCTGTGTGCTTAATTGTCTCCCGGTGACTGGGAGTCATGCTAAGTCTCTGGGCAAATGGAAGTCTTCGGTGCTGATCCTCCACTCTTCCGTTTGTTCTTTAACCATTCATCACGTGCTAACATTCTGAGCCAGGACAAGCTCAGGCTTGAGGAGGACTGGAAAGAAATGTCAAATCCTGCTTCTCCTTCCAAGAGCTCACAATTCAGGCATAAGACATTCGCAGGAAATAGGGAAGCAGTGAGTCAAGGCAGATTTTAATTAAGGGTCTCTAGTGGATGATGAGGGGCTTCAGGAACTCCGAGACAGGCGAGGGCCCCAGGGTAAGGTCCAGAGAATGTCCACAACCTGAGCTGGCCCTCGGGAGATGGGAGGCCCTTGCAGGAGATAAGCAGACTGGGAATCAAAGGTAAGTGTGTTGATTGCAGGAAAAGGGTGGCAACTAGCCTAATGGGAAGCAGCATTTCAGAACTGAAAGGGAATATGAATGGGAGCTGATGACAAGGATAAACTCTGCAGGATGCACCCGCTTCCTCCTCCATTGCCATCCCTGAACCAGCTGGGCGCTCAGGGTCACTTGGCACAGGAAGTTGTTCAGGGGGTTCTGAGGTGCAACAAGCAGAAGGATTTGTAGGTTGTCTTCTGATCTGGTTAGAATTCATGTTTCTGAATTCATGGGGGTTTGGGGCTGGACACAGGCTGACCTCACTGAGAAGGTGTGCAGAAACTTCCTTTTGTGTAGAACTGACCGACGATCAGCCATGGATATTGAATGACAAAGTCTATCCTCACTCAGGGAGAAGAGCGACACTTAGGACGGTACTGCCTTTGACTCACTGCCCTAAGAGCACAAAGTCAGTGATTGAAGTTAGCACGTCTCTTTTCCTATGGCAGCACCAGTCTCTGGATGGTCCTGATGCAGAGGCCAAAGTCAGGGTGACTGCTGACTAAGGATGCCAGACTGGGTCCTCTCCTTCCCGTCCATGTCAGCCACAGGGCAATAGGCTTGGGATGGGCACCTGCAGACCAGGTGGGCAGGGTAAGCAAGGAGCATTTATGGAGGGCACACACTTGTAACACAGATGGTAAAGAATCCACCTGCAATGCCGAAGATCTGGGTTCGATCACTGGGTTGAAAAGATACCCTGGAGAAGGGAATGGCCACCCACTCCAATATTCTTGCCTGGAGAATTCCATGGACAGAGGAGCCTGGTGGATGACAGCGTATGGGTTGCAAAGAGTTGAACACGACTGAGCGACTTTCATTTTCACTTTGCAATTGACATTACTGGAGTTATTGCACTAGGTCTTCACAATAAGCCTGCAAGGTATTATTATCTGTTTTCTTAATGAGGAAATTGAAGCTGTGAGATAAGTAACTTTCCCAAGGTCACTGCGTGTGGAGCCAGAGTCTGAATCTTTCCATCCATCTCTTTATTCAAATACATGTTGAAGGTCCCTAGGAGCCCTCCACCATGCTTGGCCACTGTGCTGATGAGTCTTAGTGGAAGGCCAATATCCCCCATCACACACAAGTCAAAGCTCTCAAGCTTTCTTGGGTAAAGAGAGAAGACAGGGCCACCAGATCCGGCCAGGGCTACCCCAAGTACTTATTTTGCTACTTACTAGGAGAAGTCTAAAGTTTCCGAGCCTAGTAGCATCAGGATGCAGACATGAGTCCTGGACTGTAGCCTGCCAGGCACCTCTGTCCATGGAGTTTCCCAGGCAAAAGTACTGAGTGGGTTGTCATTTCCTTCTCCAGGGGATCTTCTTGACCTAGGAATCAAACTGCATCTCCTGCATTGGCAGATGAATTCTTTGCCACTGCACCACTTAGGAAGCCCATTTGGGACATACATATTCTTAGAAAAAAATTGTTGTGTATTGAGATTCAAATGTAACTGGGTGTCCTTTGATCCAGCCATCTTACCTGTCACTGCTGCAGTGGTGAGTTAAGGACAGCATCTCTGTGTCCATTCAGAAGTCTGGTCAAGGCTGTTGAAGTGCCAGGGGTACTCAGTAACCTCTTCCCACTCTGAAGGAGTCAGGGTGGTCGTGTGCCCCTCAGCATGCTCAGCGTCAGCCCTTGGGTGGGGCTCTGTTCCTGCTTCTCACAGCTTCTGAGAACTGGGCACAGGATGGTGGGGGAGCTTGGTGGACACCTTCATCTGGGTGGCCGGATACCTCAAACTGCAAACTTAGTGTGTCCAAAACTGATCTGCCATCTTTTCCTCCCACTTCTCACTTGCTTCTTATACTGGTGAATGGCTCACCCGAGCTGGAAACTTCAGCCATTCTCTCTTTCTAGGAACACCTCAGTTATTCAGTAACCATATACCATCTCTTTCCCTCTTCATGTCTTTCATTTTTCTCCATTTATTCAGATGCCAGCCCCCTCTCTCTCCTTTCCCTCTCTTCTGTATGAGATGGCAGAACCCAGTCACACACCAGATTTCTCACACCAGACTTCATGTACTGGATTTGAGACTCTTGGGCCTGGAATGGCAAGATCCTAATGTTATTGAAATCCCCATAATAAGAGAACAGACTCGGTATGATTTCAATACGTCTAGACTACTAAATTTCTGCACCTGGTCTTAGGTCTCTGGCTATGTTCCCATACAGTCCATGGGAACTTTAATAGCATTTGTATCCTATTGTTGTGTGAGACCTCTAGAAATCTAAATCACATCAAATTGGTTCATAATGCTTTTCAGGTCTACTCTATTCTCCTACTTCTCTGCACATTCAATTAATTTCTGAGGGTTTGATACTGAAACTCCAACTAAAAAGTCTTAACTTATCTACTTAAAACAAACAATGGTTATATATAGTAGAACTATATGTAACTTTGTTCTGTATTTTCCAAGTCTCCTGCAAATGTGTTATCAGATTTTCATAATTAAAAAAAAAAAAAAAGAAAAGAAGGGATTCCCTGGTGGCTCAGTGGTCAAGACTCTGTGTTCCCCATGCACGGGGGCATGGGTTCAATCCCCGTTCAGGGAACCAGATCCCACATGCCACAACTAAGACCCAGTACAGCCAAATAAAGAAACAATAAAAAAAGAGAAATCCCCAAATGGGCTGTGACAACTCTCAGGGGTTAATGAAGTAATCAGCTTTGTGACCTTGGAGACAGAAAATGTTACTGGGGCAGAGGTCACAGTATCTGTGAGCTGAACACCATGGCCTCAACCTGGTACCTCTGTAGATTTCCTGTCCTCCACACGCTCAGAGCCGCCTAAGGCTGTTACGGTTGGTGGACTTGGCTCAGGAGACAGAAGAGGATAAGAGAGGAGGTGGGGCTATGGATCGCGCCAGAGGGACCAGGAGGCATGTGAGACACATGGTGACACGCGACACAGGACTGAGGCTCCAGTTCGGGCTCTGAGAATCTCACTCTGCCAAGTGCTGGAGGAAGACAAATGCTGGGGGAGTCCCTGCCCCGAGTTCCTGAGTTGGAGCTGCTCAGAGGTCAGACTGGCGAGAGGAAGAGCCGTCACTCATTTCTGGGGGCATAAAGCCGATGGCTAAGATCCCTGTGTTCTAGGGGAACCGGCCCTTTCTCCTCTTGTCCCACCCGCCATCCATGGTCCCTGCAGTGAAGCCAACTCTGAAAGTCCACCAGGCGATCTTAGAGGCTTCCTCTCCACCCTTGTGGGTTATGCCCTCTGGAAACCCCAGCTCAGTGGGTGGTTGTTAAGGTGAACACTCTTGTAGAGATTTATTTTCAAAAATGTAACTTGGGTTTCTACTTGATAAAAATCCAACTGGGTAATTGCATGCCGTACAACAGATACAGCTACAGTTTTCCTGGGGAGAAAAAAGTGACGCCTTGTGTCATCCCTGAACGGGAGCACAGTGTGCTCTGTGGAGAGGTGTGGGAAGTGACAGACCTCGGTGTTGCCCACTGCATGGCATCCCTATTTTATGTGGGCGGTGGAGTGTGCCTACGGAGGGTGACCTGGCATGGGGGCAGACAGGCTCTGGGGTGCTCATTCATGTGTTCACTCAGGAACCACTGTACTCAGCAATAGACTTCACCAGAGAAGAGGGGAGTTCTAGCGGAAGAAACAGTAACAATGGTTACCGCACTTTAAAGTGCTTCTCTGTCATTATCCCTCCAGCACTTGTGAGATAATTCATGATCGTGTACTGCTGCTGGCTGTGAAAAGTCAGGGAAACTGAGGTAGAAGCTGGTGTGCTAGCTTCAGACTGAGGAGGAAGCCACGGGGCTTGATGGGTAGGCTCCTGTGAGGGGACGGCTCCTCATTCAGGTCTCACTCCCCCCTAGGAGCCACCTCCACTGTAGAGACTCAACACTCCGGGACCCTGCAAGAGACCTGCCATCCCCAGGAGGGCATGTTCACTGTGCCCAGGAAGCCAGGAAGACTGCAGGCTCTGGCGTAAACGGATCTCCAATTCCAGCCTATCTCTTGCCACCTGCACTGACTTGTGTAAGTTACTTGTTTCTTTCGGGCTCCATTGTTCTGTTGTAAAGGGAGTAATACTGCTTGCTTTGTAGGGACGTTGAGATCATTAGAGAGAACGGGGTCGTGTTAACCTGGTGTTGGTCACGGGAAGAGTTCTTGAAATGCAATTATTATGCTTATTACAGCTGTGTCCACTGCTGGTCCCTGACTCTTTGAGATGTCAGGTGGCAGCCTCGGTGACTGACAGTGAGGCTGGCTTCACCCCTTCACTCTGTCCTGGGGTAGTCGAGTTAAGTCCCTCCCTCAGGGTGGATGGCATCCCCAGACCCAGCAATCTGACGAAAATCCACTGGCGTAAACCTCTGTCATTGAGGCTTCCTCTCCACCCTTGTGGGTTATGCCCTCTGGAAACCCCAGCTCAGTGGGTGGTTGTTAAGGTGAACACTCTTGTAGAGATTTATTTTCAAAAATGTAACTTGGGTTTCTACTTGATAAAAATCCAACTGGGTAATTGCATGCCGTACAACAGATACAGCTACAGTTTTCCTGGGGAGAAAAAAGTGACGCCTTGTGTCATCCCTGAACGGGAGCACAGTGTGCTCTGTGGAGAGGTGTGGGAAGTGACAGACCTCGGTGTTGCCCACTGCATGGCATCCCTATTTTATGTGGGCGGTGGAGTGTGCCTACGGAGGGTGACCTGGCATGGGGGCAGACAGGCTCTGGGGTGCTCATTCATGTGTTCACTCAGGAACCACTGTACTCAGCAATAGACTTCACCAGAGAAGAGGGGAGTTCTAGCGGAAGAAACAGTAACAATGGTTACCGCACTTTAAAGTGCTTCTCTGTCATTATCCCTCCAGCACTTGTGAGATAATTCATGATCGTGTACTGCTGCTGGCTGTGAAAAGTCAGGGAAACTGAGGTAGAAGCTGGTGTGCTAGCTTCAGACTGAGGAGGAAGCCACGGGGCTTGATGGGTAGGCTCCTGTGAGGGGACGGCTCCTCATTCAGGTCTCACTCCCCCCTAGGAGCCACCTCCACTGTAGAGACTCAACACTCCGGGACCCTGCAAGAGACCTGCCATCCCCAGGAGGGCATGTTCACTGTGCCCAGGAAGCCAGGAAGACTGCAGGCTCTGGCGTAAACGGATCTCCAATTCCAGCCTATCTCTTGCCACCTGCACTGACTTGTGTAAGTTACTTGTTTCTTTCGGGCTCCATTGTTCTGTTGTAAAAGGGGAGTAATACTGCTTGCTTTGTAGGGACGTTGAGATCATTAGAGAGAACGTGTGTCGTGTTAACATGGTGTTGGTCACGGGAAGAGTTCTTGAAATGCAATTATTATGCTTATTACAGCTGTGTCCACTGCTGGTCCCTGACTCTTTGAGATGTCAGGTGGCAGCCTCGGTGACTGACAGTGAGGCTGGCTTCACCCCTTCACTCTGTCCTGGGGTAGTCGAGTTAAGTCCCTCCCTCAGGGTGGATGGCATCCCCAGACCCAGCAGGCCAGTCTTAGCACAGCAAAAGTACCAGCCCTACTGTGGGATGCGACCTTGCAGACAAGGGGGATGATGCTGAGACATAGCCCTCAGCAGGAGGCAGGCACTGGGGCCAGGGAGAGAAGCGACATCTCTCCTCCAACAACTAACCTGAAATTCATCAGATGACTTAAACTGAGGCCCAGCAAAGGGTGGAGGCTCCCCCTTTCCTCCTGTGTGCCTCTCCTCATTTTTCTCTGGTGAAATGCTTTATATGTTAGCAAACTTCTTCAGTAGATAGTACAAGAGAGGCTCCTAGCCCCAATTCCTATGAAGAAGGACCCTGAATCCAGTCCAGGCAAAGGCTAGTTTAAAGCTATGGATGACGGATTTCCTGGGAGTCCTGTGGTTAGGACTCTGCACTTCCACTGCTGGGGGTATGGGTTTGATTCTCGGCCTGGGAACTAAGATCTAGGATGCTGTGATGTGTGGTCAAAAATTTAAAAGGTGTAGATTACCCCCAGTGCCTTTCAAATGTCAGTAATAAGCATATGAATCACTGAGGGCTCTTGTTTAAAAGGCAGCTTTGGGCAGAGCCTGATATTCTGCATTTCTAACAGTCTCCCCAATGATGTTGACGATGCTGACCCATAACCATACTTTGAGGTGGGACCTTCTTCTGACTGGTGCTCTCTCTCAAGTTCCTCCAGTTTGTCCGTCCACCCCAGGAAGCCAGGAAGACTGCAGGCTCTGGCGTAAACGGATCTCCAATTCCAGCCTATCTCTTGCCACCTGCACTGACTTGTGTAAGTTACTTGTTTCTTTCGGGCTCCATTGTTCTGTTGTACACGGGGAGTAATACTGCTTGCTTTGTAGGGACGTTGAGATCATTAGAGAGAACGTGTGTCGTGTTAACATGGTGTTGGTCACGGGAAGAGTTCTTGAAATGCAATTATTATGCTTATTACAGCTGTGTCCACTGCTGGTCCCTGACTCTTTGAGATGTCAGGTGGCAGCCTCGGTGACTGACAGTGAGGCTGGCTTCACCCCTTCACTCTGTCCTGGGGTAGTCGAGTTAAGTCCCTCCCTCAGGGTGGATGGCATCCCCAGACCCAGCAGGCCAGTCTTAGCACAGCAAAAGTACCAGCCCTACTGTGGGATGCGACCTTGCAGACAAGGGGGATGATGCTGAGACATAGCCCTCAGCAGGAGGCAGGCACTGGGGCCAGGGAGAGAAGCGACATCTCTCCTCCAACAACTAACCTGAAATTCATCAGATGACTTAAACTGAGGCCCAGCAAAGGGTGGAGGCTCCCCCTTTCCTCCTGTGTGCCTCTCCTCATTTTTCTCTGGTGAAATGCTTTATATGTTAGCAAACTTCTTCAGTAGATAGTACAAGAGAGGCTCCTAGCCCCAATTCCTATGAAGAAGGACCCTGAATCCAGTCCAGGCAAAGGCTAGTTTAAAGCTATGGATGACGGATTTCCTGGGAGTCCTGTGGTTAGGACTCTGCACTTCCACTGCTGGGGGTATGGGTTTGATTCTCGGCCTGGGAACTAAGATCTAGGATGCTGTGATGTGTGGTCAAAAATTTAAAAGGTGTAGATTACCCCCAGTGCCTTTCAAATGTCAGTAATAAGCATATGAATCACTGAGGGCTCTTGTTTAAAAGGCAGCTTTGGGCAGAGCCTGATATTCTGCATTTCTAACAGTCTCCCCAATGATGTTGACGATGCTGACCCATAACCATACTTTGAGTGGCTGGGGGGCGGGGAGGGGAGGAATGGGTCTCCTTGGCTGACCTTCTTCTGACTGGTGCTCTCTCTCAAGTTCCTCCAGTTTGTCCGTCCACTCCCAGCGACTAATGGTGGCCAGATTTCTTTGTAATACAAAAGAAATGTATTCTTTTCTGCTCAAGAGTGTGTAAGCAGGAAGGGAGAGGCAAGCAGGCTGCAGGGACAGGCAGGCAGGGGTGTCAGGGGAGAGAGACGGGACCCACAGCACTCTATGCTGGAATGTCTCACACAGCATCTGCTCTGAGTGATCCCTTTGACACTGCTCTCCTCTCTTTGCCTCATCTTCCAGTTTGAGTTAGTTTTGCCTCCTCAGTCCTTAAACACTTGTACGTCTCACCAACCAGACTGAACGCTCTCAAAGAAGGACCTTATTCAACTTTGTGTTCCCAGCATATGACATGATGTTTGGCACGTAGTAGGTGCTTAGGAAATGTCTATGAATGAATACTAGATAACTTATCCACATATGAGTTGGATGGGGTTCACTTTCTGGCTCTTCATTCCCTTAGAGTCTATGAACTATTATAAAGCAATAGTTGTGGGCTGGGGTGTAAAGGCAAAAGCGTGGTCATGGTCATCCTGAGGTTTCTACGCTCACGGGGAGACCCAGTGTTCATAACAAGCTGTCCCGCAGAGCAGAATGTACTCAGTGTTGTCTTGTGGGGGCTTGGCTTGGTAGAGCTCAGAGGATGGAGAGACAAGATCTGGCTTGAGAACTGGGAGAAGATGTCAGGGCGAAGGTGGTGCCCGGTCTAGGCCTTGGAGGATGGGGCAGTTTGTAAATGTGAAGAAGCATCCAGAAAGCAGAAACAGTGTGGTAAAAGCATAATTCAAGAGCAGGGCCCTGAAGCATTCAGAGCGGAGTTCTAAAAAGCATACGAATCACTGAGGGCTCTTGTTTAAAAGGCAGCTTTGGGCAGAGCCTGATATTCTGCATTTCTAACAGTCTCCCCAATGATGTTGACGATGCTGACCCATAACCATACTTTGAGTGGCTGGGGGGCGGGGAGGGGAGGAATGGGTCTCCTTGGCTGACCTTCTTCTGACTGGTGCTCTCTCTCAAGTTCCTCCAGTTTGTCCGTCCACTCCCAGCGACTAATGGTGGCCAGATTTCTTTGTAATACAAAAGAAATGTATTCTTTTCTGCTCAAGAGTGTGTAAGCAGGAAGGGAGAGGCAAGCAGGCTGCAGGGACAGGCAGGCAGGGGTGTCAGGGGAGCGGGACCCACAGCACTCTATGCTGGAATGTCTCACACAGCATCTGCTCTGAGTGATCCCTTTGACACTGCTCTCCTCTCTTTGCCTCATCTTCCAGTTTGAGTTAGTTTTGCCTCCTCAGTCCTTAAACACTTGTACGTCTCACCAACCAGACTGAACGCTCTCAAAGAAGGACCTTATTCAACTTTGTGTTCCCAGCATATGACATGATGTTTGGCACGTAGTAGGTGCTTAGGAAATGTCTATGAATGAATACTAGATAACTTATCCACATATGAGTTGGATGGGGTTCACTTTCTGGCTCTTCATTCCCTTAGAGTCTATGAACTATTATAAAGCAATAGTTGTGGGCTGGGGTGTAAAGGCAAAAGCGTGGTCATGGTCATCCTGAGGTTTCTACGCTCACGGGGAGACCCAGTGTTCATAACAAGCTGTCCCGCAGAGCAGAATGTACTCAGTGTTGTCTTGTGGGGGCTTGGCTTGGTAGAGCTCAGAGGATGGAGAGACAAGATCTGGCTTGAGAACTGGGAGAAGATGTCAGGGCGAAGGTGGTGCCCGGTCTAGGCCTTGGAGGATGGGGCAGTTTGTAAATGTGAAGAAGCATCCAGAAAGCAGAAACAGTGTGGTAAAAGCATAATTCAAGAGCAGGGCCCTGAAGCATTCAGAGCGGAGTTCTAAAGGTGCGAGAACTGAACACAGGAAGTTTCCAGCATACGAATGAGTTCATTTCTGAGAGCAAGCTCATAAGTCCAGTTTTTTGATACCCTGGAGATGGAAAGCAGGTTGCAATTTCACTCACGCCTGATGTTGATGACTCAGGTTCTGGTTCTTTGCTGGAACCAGTTCACAACTTGAAGGTTCCTATGGAGGAAACATTGTCTTCTGTTAAGGGCCATCTCATACCCAGCCAGCCAGACCCAGTCTTGCTAGGAGCAAGGAAGCAGGATTTACTGATGGCATACTTGACAGCAGACACCTTGATGTCCTGTTTCTGGGGGACATTAGATAGAATTCCAGGCAACCACGAAGCATTCTCTGGAGCCTTCAGGACCCGAGGGGAGGTTGGAGGGGAATGAGGAGGATGACTGGCCTGGAGCCTCCCACAGGGACCCAAGGTTGACCTAGAGGGCTTGGATTTGGAAGCTGGGGGAAGCCTTGGGGAGGCAGGGTCTCTAGTTCCATGAAAGCTCATCTCAAAAGCTCCTCCAGACAACTGTGCAGGACCAGCTGTCCTTGGCACCATTCCTGACCATTTCTGGCAGGTCCCTAGGAAAGAAACAGGAAGGCAAAGAAACAACTTCTTTGGGCTCTTGGTCAGAAAGACAGGTGGACTTGTCCAATGCCCTACCTTACAAGAGGTGCTGCAAATAAAAATTTCCCCAGTCCATGTTGGTAAGTCACATAGCCTGTCTGAGTCTTTGTGTCCTTGTCTATAAATGGATATAATAAATATTACTAATCTCTCAAGGGTGTATGGAGCTCAAGTTCAATTATAGCTGTAAAGCCTTAACATAGGATAGGTGTTCCATAGAAATTTAATATCTGACCATTTTAATTATTTTTATCCACTCCTGGGAAACTAGAAGGGTTTCCAAGAGACTGGTCCCTTCCAAGAGGGGAGAAATGATCATTGTCATAGTGGAGTTCTGGCATGTGGTAGGTACTGGGTGAACAGGAGTGTCTAAGGTTAGCTGTCGGGGCTTTCTTCAGCAGGTATAGGCAGCCCCTCTCCAGGTTCTGTAGCACCATCAAGGTATTGATGACTGGGCACTTCCTGTTCACTACCTGATCTCCCCCTGGACTATAAAGTACTTAGGACAGAAAGAGATGATGGGAATCCTTTACCTTTCATCTCCAGGGACCAACACAATGCCTGGCACCCGGGAGACACTCAATGCATGCTTGATGAAGAAATAAATGAGTGAGCAAAAGACTGAATGAGAGACATTTTTTTCCTTTTCACCAATAAAATCATTGTTGTTGCTTCTAAGAACAAATGTGAGATAACCCCAAAACTTTGAGTTCACTTCATTCCCATCCAGATGGAAAGAAGGGCACCCCTCTGGATCCCTTGCTCTCTGGGAGTGGTCCTCTGAAGGACTTCCAGGTCATGAATAGACAAGATGGGGAAAATGCCAGCTTCTCCCTCCTCCTCACACCCTCCACTTGCCCCCTGGATCCTAAGGAACAGCACAGGAGTCCTGGGGCCCCCCATGCGAAGGCAGTGGTGTCATACATGGAAGGGAACCAGCTCACAGATAGCTCAGGTTTGGGTCATACAATTTTTGAACACTGGAACTCAAATTGTAGTGGTCAAGTGTGTGTCTTCAGTCATATCTGATTCTTTGTGACCCCATGGACTGTAGCCTGCCAGGCTGCTCTGTGTATGGAATTCTCCAGTCAAGAATACTGGAGTGGGTTGCCATTTCCTATTCCAAGGGATCTTCCCAACCTGGGGATCGAACCGTATCTTTTGCATCTCTTGCCTTGGCGGGTGGACTCTTTACCACTGAGCCACCTGGGAAACGCCTAGAGGTCAAATAGCCCCATGCAACATCCTAATATTAAAGGGAAGCCACAAAGAGTAATGACAGTGTATTAGGATCACTACTTAGGGTCAGGAGAAAGGACAGCGCCACAATCTTTTCTTCATTTCAAAGCAACATCCAGCATTTAGAAGATCAAACTGGCTAATGTTTCTGCTATTGTTAGCTGCTCATGTTTTTGCTAGTGTGG
This sequence comes from Tragulus kanchil, assembly GCA_022376925.1. Taxonomy (NCBI): domain Eukaryota; kingdom Metazoa; phylum Chordata; class Mammalia; order Artiodactyla; family Tragulidae; genus Tragulus; species Tragulus kanchil. The sequence continues at coordinate 29,624,564 of JAIOJX010000024.1, forward strand.
ATATTAGCTGTGTCATTCACTCTTAGGTGCAAAGGAAGTCTTATCCACCCTCTTCAAATTCTATCCTTTCAATAGTTTTATATTTCTGTTGAGACATTTCATTTACCTTCACTGGGGGCTCAAAGTCGGGGCTTTCTTCAGCAGGTATAGGCAGCCCCTCTCCAGGTTCTGTAGCACCATCAAGGTATTGATGACTGGGCACTTCCTGTTCACTACCTGATCTCCCCCTGGACTATAAAGTACTTAGGACAGAAAGAGATGATGGGAATCCTTTACCTTTCATCTCCAGGGACCAACACAATGCCTGGCACCGGGAGACACTCAATGCATGCTTGATGAAGAAATAAATGAGTGAGCAAAAGACTGAATGAGAGACATTTTTTTCCTTTTCACCAATAAAATCATTGTTGTTGCTTCTAAGAACAAATGTGAGATAACCCCAAAACTTTGAGTTCACTTCATTCCCATCCAGATGGAAAGAAGGGCACCCCTCTGGATCCCTTGCTCTCTGGGAGTGGTCCTCTGAAGGACTTCCAGGTCATGAATAGACAAGATGGGGAAAATGCCAGCTTCTCCCTCCTCCTCACACCCTCCACTTGCCCCCTGGATCCTAAGGAACAGCACAGGAGTCCTGGGGCCCCCCATGCGAAGGCAGTGGTGTCATACATGGAAGGGAACCAGCTCACAGATAGCTCAGGTTTGGGTCATACAATTTTTGAACACTGGAACTCAAATTGTAGTGGTCAAGTGTGTGTCTTCAGTCATATCTGATTCTTTGTGACCCCATGGACTGTAGCCTGCCAGGCTGCTCTGTGTATGGAATTCTCCAGTCAAGAATACTGGAGTGGGTTGCCATTTCCTATTCCAAGGGATCTTCCCAACCTGGGGATCGAACCGTATCTTTTGCATCTCTTGCCTTGGCGGGTGGACTCTTTACCACTGAGCCACCTGGGAAACGCCTAGAGGTCAAATAGCCCCATGCAACATCCTAATATTAAAGGGAAGCCACAAAGAGTAATGACAGTGTATTAGGATCACTACTTAGGGTCAGGAGAAAGGACAGCGCCACAATCTTTTCTTCATTTCAAAGCAACATCCAGCATTTAGAAGATCAAACTGGCTAATGTTTCTGCTATTGTTAGCTGCTCATGTTTTTGCTAGTGTGGATATTAGCTGTGTCATTCACTCTTAGGTGCAAAGGAAGTCTTATCCACCCTCTTCAAATTCTATCCTTTCAATAGTTTTATATTTCTGTTGAGACATTTCATTTACCTTCACTGAGCAAGGCTGCTCAGGTATGTTATCTTCTGGCCATTGCTGAAGTAGCTTCCTTCCCGTTACATTTTCTTGGTTTTGCTATTTTAGGGCTTGCTTCCTGTCAGCCTCATGCTCCAGCTTCTTTGCTTTTGCCTTTGCTTTCTGGTGGTCTGTGCCAATCAAATTTACAGAATTGTATTCCAGATGCCATAAACAGAGAACACAGACTTAGTGTAGTCTGAGTCATTTTTGTTTTTTAATTTTGGCCTCTTTTACTGGTCTTTCACTTATTTATTTTCATCCATCTTTGCTCTTTGGCCTGTGTGGGCCTCCCATTGCAGTGGTCTCTTGTTGCAGAGCACAGGGGCACATGCACTCCAGAGCACTGGCTTGTAATTGGACACACCGGTCTAGCTGCTCTGTGGCATGTGGGATCTTCCCGGGCCAGGGGTTGAACTGACGCCCCTTGTACTGCAAGATGGACTCTTTACCCACTGGACCACCAGGGAAGTCTGTAGCCTGAATCTTTTAATCGCTTATTCACTGGAATGTGGACAGCCTTTTCCTGTGCTCATTAGAGTAGACAGTTTGTTGGGGAAAGTTCACTCATTTGTAGGGAGATTTGGTAATTGTAGGAAATAGAAGACTCACAAAGGCTGAAGATGGTCTTTAGGAGTTCTGAACCCTTCTATTTCTCAGAAGAGCCCACCATGGGTCAAAGGCATTCTGCCCTACCACCTTACCTTCTCCTGTCCGTACTTCCCTGTCTCAGAAATGCTCACACAGCTGGTAAACCAGCCTGTTTCCACTGCTCCCCTCTTCCTCTCTTCCTGCCACACTCCTACCAGCAAGTCTCAGCTTCTACTTTGGGTGTTTGACAGAGAGGCCCCTTCAGTCTCCACCTGGACCTGGCACCTCCCCTCCCTGCCCCTTTCTGATGGGAACTAACCCTCTGAGGTCATGTGACTAAGCCAGGCTCTTGCCCCAGAACCAGACTGGCCACCCCACATGTGGTGGAAGTCTAGGTTCAGGTTTTTTCCAAGAGGCTGGCTGGCTGTGATTTAGTTGAAAAGAAAAACAGAAAGAATTAACTATTCAATATCTAGTTACTGAGAGACCTCTGGGTCCACATTGTCAAGTGAAATAATGCCATGTGCAGCAACATGGATGGACAGAGTGTTATACGGAGTGAAGTAAGTCAGACAGACAGAGAAGGAGAAAGATCATATGACATTCCTTATCTAAAAAGAAATGATACAAATGAGCCTACAGAAAAGAAAGAGGCTCACAGAGGACTTAAGATTGCCAGGTGGGGAGGGATAGTTGGGGAGTTTGTGAAGGTCGTGTACACACTGCCATATTCAAAATGAATAACCAACAAGGACGTATTGTATATACTGTATACGTGTTGTATATATATATATGTGTGTGTGTGTATATATATATATATATGAATATAAATGAGAATATATATATTCTTTTTCAGATTCTTTTCCATTATAGGTTATTATAAGCTACTGAATATAGTTTCCTGTGCTATACAGTAAATCTTTGTGGTTTAACTACTCTTCCTTTTCTTTTACTTGAACAGTTTAGTTCACTTTCCTGTATTGCTCATTAAGTAGCAGTTCAGGGAAACCTGTGCGTGTACAACAAGAGGCTTCATTAGTAGATTTCCCCTACCTGCAAGCTCTGCTTCTAGAGTCTTCTCTTCTTCACATTCCTTTTAGAGCAAGCCCTATCTGTGAACAGAGTCTCACTTGTAATTCTGCTGGGGAAGGAAGAGGATAAAGCCCTGAGTGAGGAGCCAGAGTCCAGATAGGCAGATCCTCTGTGAGGACGGCTGCTGGGCAGCCAATGGAGGCCCCACTGACTCCTGGATTCTAGTATCTCCTTGACAAGAAGGTCCCAGCAGCAGGGAGCCTAGTGCTGTTGAAGAGTAAGGGTATGTGTCATTTTCTGAGCAGTTATCAAGGACTGAATACAATGAGAATGGCTCTTCATAAACTAAATCATTTAATGCTTTTCACAAACCAACTAGGTAAAAATTAAACCCACTTCATAGAAGATATTGCTAGTCTAGCTGGGATTTGACGACAGTTCTGACTGAAACCAAACCTCAGATCTTGGCCGTTCGACTTGGAACATTGAAGAGTATTCGCTCTGTAGGCATGAGCTCTATTCTGAGCAGCTGGTAAGACCCTTTGTAAGCATGCTAGAGGAAGCTCGTCATAGACCCTATTGGCTCTCCATCCCCTGCTCCCTGCACCCAGATTGCAGCAGGATTGCAGGATTAATGGAGTTATTGCTTTCCTTGGATCCAGAGGAGTGGTAAGAGGTACTCTCCAACCCCATTCTGTTAGACATCGTAAGGGAGAGAGAAAAAGGTCCACTCCTGCCTGCCTCATAGGTTTGTATGAGATAGAATAAATTGTATGACACATAGTCAGTTGATTAATCATATACTATTGACTACCACCCTCCAAGATACTCAGCACTAAGCCAGCTCCTGGGTCACGTAGAAGAAGCATCAGGCCTGGTCTGAGCCCTGCAGGGCCCTAGAAAGGGGAAAAGATACACCAGAAACAGAAAAAAAGAAAGAAAGAAGACAGTAAATGATCAGGAGTCAAGTTCTGAGACGTGGGTGCTCAGCGCTATAGGAATTAGTTCCCAGGCTTTGTGCAATAGGTGGGACTCACAGTAGGTCCTCGTGGGTGGATGGCTTATGACATGAGGGCTGTAGTAGGAGGACAGTCTGCAGAAAGAAGGAAACAAGATGTACGTAAGTGTGCTTTGGAAACTGAAAGAGTCGTGCAGCAGGTGCACGGTGTTATTAAATGTTCTGTAATATCATAGTCATGATTGTTGTTTGGTCATTAAGTTGTGTTCGACTCAGTATCATGGTTATTCTTACCCAAATCAGGATCTCTGACAACCACCCTAATATGCATGATCCTGAGTCCATCACCCCTCCGTGCTCACCTGTGGTTTCTGGTCCTAACCCCCGTGCTTGAATCCCAGTCTCTTGCTCTGAAAACATGGAGAGGGTAGACCTCAGGAGACCAAGTTCTTCAAGACATTTACTCTAGGGGTAGATGGTATTGGGGCTGGGGATGAAAGCAGACACGTCTCCCTCTGGGCTTATCAAAAGAGTACTTTACTGGTCCTAAATTTATAAACAGTGAACGCATCCCCTCAAGACCAGAGAGCTGCTGTCTAGAGAAAACAAAACAACAAAACCCAAACCCTGAGCAGCAGGTGGAGTGGAAAACAAAACAACAAAAGCAAACCGAGATCTTGGCGTTCGACTTGGAACATTGAAGAGTATTCGCTCTGTAGGCATGAGCTCTATTCTGAGCAGCTGGTAAGACCCTTTGTAAGCATGCTAGAGGAAGCTCGTCATAGACCCTATTGGCTCTCCATCCCCTGCTCCCTGCACCCAGATTGCAGCAGGATTGCAGGATTAATGGAGTTATTGCTTTCCTTGGATCCAGAGGAGTGGTAAGAGGTACTCTCCAACCCCATTCTGTTAGACATCGTAAGGGAGAGAGAAAAAGGTCCACTCCTGCCTGCCTCATAGGTTTGTATGAGATAGAATAAATTGTATGACACATAGTCAGTTGATTAATCATATACTATTGACTACCACCCTCCAAGATACTCAGCACTAAGCCAGCTCCTGGGTCACGTAGAAGAAGCATCAGGCCTGGTCTGAGCCCTGCAGGGCCCTAGAAAGGGGAAAAGATACACCAGAAACAGAAAAAAAGAAAGAAAGAAGACAGTAAATGATCAGGAGTCAAGTTCTGAGACGTGGGTGCTCAGCGCTATAGGAATTAGTTCCCAGGCTTTGTGCAATAGGTGGGACTCACAGTAGGTCCTCGTGGGTGGATGGCTTATGACATGAGGGCTGTAGTAGGAGGACAGTCTGCAGAAAGAAGGAAACAAGATGTACGTAAGTGTGCTTTGGAAACTGAAAGAGTCGTGCAGCAGGTGCACGGTGTTATTAAATGTTCTGTAATATCATAGTCATGATTGTTGTTTGGTCATTAAGTTGTGTTCGACTCAGTATCATGGTTATTCTTACCCAAATCAGGATCTCTGACAACCACCCTAATATGCATGATCCTGAGTCCATCACCCCTCCGTGCTCACCTGTGGTTTCTGGTCCTAACCCCCGTGCTTGAATCCCAGTCTCTTGCTCTGAAAACATGGAGAGGGTAGACCTCAGGAGACCAAGTTCTTCAAGACATTTACTCTAGGGGTAGATGGTATTGGGGCTGGGGATGAAAGCAGACACGTCTCCCTCTGGGCTTATCAAAAGAGTACTTTACTGGTCCTAAATTTATAAACAGTGAACGCATCCCCTCAAGACCAGAGAGCTGCTGTCTAGAGAAAAAAACAAAACAACAAAAAACCCAAAAAAAACCCTGAGCAGCAGGTGGAGTGTGGGGGTGGGAAAGAGGCTGGCAGGGAAGGCAGGCAGGAGCAAGAGAGGGTGGCAAAGAGACACAGGAGAAGGGAGGATGGGGAGGGGAGGAGGGATGGAGAAAGAATAGGTAGGGGTGTGTGTGGTGGGGAGGAGAGGAAATAGGGGAGGGGAGAGATAAAGTCAGAGGAAACAGAGGTCCAGCAGGGGGAAGGGAAGGAAGATGTGTGCAGTGTGGCAGCTATCTTAATCTCTTTAAATTTTCCCTCATCGATTAGGGATTTGCAGCAAAATCCTTCTCTCTGGGAAGACATTTGTTTTACTCCTGCTCTGCTGTCAGATGAGGGAAGCCTCCCTCTCGGTGGGGCTGGCTGTGCCGAGCAAAACGGAATGAGGAGAGGTCTCAGATCCATCCTCCCCTCTCAGTGTGCATGCAATGCTGTCCACCTCGTCCACCCCTGTGATGTCCCTGAAAGAAAGCACTCCCCCAGTGCCCCTGCCCTCCTCGGAGCTCCTGTTTCATTATCATGTTATCTTTATATCTTCAAAAATGTAGTAGCTTGAAAGCATTTATCAATTCTCATGAGTCCTAGGATTGAGAATTCAGACAAGGATGGTGGGATGGCTCGTCTGTGCTCCACATGATGTCAGCGAGGGTTGGAATGCCCAAGGGGCTTCTTCATTTGCCTGCTTAGAGCTCCCATGAGGACAGCCCTACTGGCCTGTTTCCTGGACCTTCATTCTCCCTGTTGATTCCTTCTCTGGTTCTCCATGAAGTCGGGGGAGTAGCAACAGCTCAGGAAATGCATGTTGCAAGACTGAGTATGTGGCTAAAGAATGGATTGAGGGATTTTCCTGGTGGTCCAGTGGTTAAGACTTCTTTGCCTTCCATTGCAGGGCATGCAGGTTTGATCCTCGATCAGGGAGCCAAGATCCCACATGCCTCATAGCAAACCCCAAAAACCATAAAACAGAAGCAATATTGTAGCAAATTCAATAAAGACTTTAAAAAACTGGATTGGAAGAATGCTGACTGACCCAAGGGCTCTGGCTGTGGTGAGAATGCCAGCACACCTGGCACAGGCTCTCCCAGCTGACCTCTGATTGGGCTTGAGGAGAAGAGGCCCAGTGTCTTGCGGGCAGGTCAAGGAGTGACCAACATCAAGGCTATTCTCTGGAGCCTGCCTCTCACACCCAGTGCCCTGTTATCTACCTGGAGTCTCCTACCCTATCGCTAGGCCCCGCCTCTGGCTATGGTCTTCTAGCAGCCCCTGATGAGTTTGCAGAATAGGGAATGACCTCTCCCCTACTTCCAGGAATGCAGCTTTCTGCCCTTTGTTAAAAGCTCCATGAACCCAAAGAGTGGTGTTCTTCAGTTCCTTTCTCTCCTACTTCTAACTACCTCCTCGATGTCTTTGATAATGCTGGTCTTTTTTTTTTTTTCTTTTTGAGATACCCATAAATATTGAATGAACAGAAACTTGGCATTTAAAGGACTTTCATAACCATCTTCCCTTAATCCTCCTTGATCTAAGTCTGGAACGCATGCAGGGCACTTTACCGATAGACAGATCGAGGCACACAGAAAGGCGAAAGAATTTGTTCAAGGTCACATGACCTTAAGGTCAATGACATTAAGAAGATGGATCCGTCGTGAAATGCTATGTAGGCTGGCTGAGTGGTTAACCTTCCCACAGGGTTCAAGAAGGGGGGTGCGGAGTTGGAGAATTCAGACAAGGATGGTGGGATGGCTCGTCTGTGCTCCACATGATGTCAGCGAGGGTTGGAATGCCCAAGGGGCTTCTTCATTTGCCTGCTTAGAGCTCCCATGAGGACAGCCCTACTGGCCTGTTTCCTGGACCTTCATTCTCCCTGTTGATTCCTTCTCTGGTTCTCCATGAAGTCGGGGGAGTAGCAACAGCTCAGGAAATGCATGTTGCAAGACTGAGTATGTGGCTAAAGAATGGATTGAGGGATTTTCCTGGTGGTCCAGTGGTTAAGACTTCTTTGCCTTCCATTGCAGGGCATGCAGGTTTGATCCTCGATCAGGGAGCCAAGATCCCACATGCCTCATAGCAAACCCCAAAAACCATAAAACAGAAGCAATATTGTAGCAAATTCAATAAAGACTTTAAAAAACTGGATTGGAAGAATGCTGACTGACCCAAGGGCTCTGGCTGTGGTGAGAATGCCAGCACACCTGGCACAGGCTCTCCCAGCTGACCTCTGATTGGGCTTGAGGAGAAGAGGCCCAGTGTCTTGCGGGCAGGTCAAGGAGTGACCAACATCAAGGCTATTCTCTGGAGCCTGCCTCTCACACCCAGTGCCCTGTTATCTACCTGGAGTCTCCTACCCTATCGCTAGGCCCCGCCTCTGGCTATGGTCTTCTAGCAGCCCCTGATGAGTTTGCAGAATAGGGAATGACCTCTCCCCTACTTCCAGGAATGCAGCTTTCTGCCCTTTGTTAAAAGCTCCATGAACCCAAAGAGTGGTGTTCTTCAGTTCCTTTCTCTCCTACTTCTAACTACCTCCTCGATGTCTTTGATAATGCTGGTCTTTTTTTTTTTTTCTTTTTGAGATACCCATAAATATTGAATGAACAGAAACTTGGCATTTAAAGGACTTTCATAACCATCTTCCCTTAATCCTCCTTGATCTAAGTCTGGAACGCATGCAGGGCACTTTACCGATAGACAGATCGAGGCACACAGAAAGGCGAAAGAATTTGTTCAAGGTCACATGACCTTAAGGTCAATGACATTAAGAAGATGGATCCGTCGTGAAATGCTATGTAGGCTGGCTGAGTGGTTAACCTTCCCACAGGGTTCAGGACTGCCTCGGGAGCTATTCTCTATTCGTGGTGCAGGCGGGGGCACTGTAAGAGCTGATCAAACAGCTCACAACCAAATGACAGAACTATTGATTTGTTTCACTGGGTGCCCATCTCCCCGTTGTGCCTCACTCCCCAAGTTGATCAGGAGGCTTGATTCACAGCTCACGTGACTCTTCATCAGAGCCCCTGGCTTGTTCAACCTCCTCATTTTAAAAGTGTGGAAACTGAGTCCAGAGAGGGGACAAGACTGATTCAGAGCCACTCGGGTGGTTAGTATCAGGGACATGGAGGTGTGAGCGGACTCTGGTGAACTGACTTAATGGCTCCTTGCCTCAGTTCTCCTCCTGCAAGATTGGAGGGAAGGTGCATCTCCTTGCTGCTCAGTCCTGGCCTTAACCCCATGACAGCTGAGGGCTGGCCCTGGAGGGGCAGAGGCAGGCTGTGGGGAGGTGAGAGCCATCGCCCGACACTTTGAAGGTGAGAGTGCAGAAGCTTTGGCTTCAGACCTGCAGATGTGGAGGCACAGACCGAGAGCCGGAGCCCTGGAACAGGGCACAGGGGGCCTCAGACCCCGGAGGCTTGGGATGTGACTCAGTCCTTGAAGGTCCGCCATCTGCAAGCTGCAGGGACTCCGAGGGGAGGCAGTAGCTTTGCTGTTGTTTCTGCTTCTCTCCGTCCCTTAACCTGGGCCTGAGGACACCCATCTGATATGAACGGTCCAGCCCTCTGGAATGCTTTCTCTTTGTAAAAGCTCCTAACCGTTTCTCCCCCCTTTTTACCCCCGATGTCTTTGATAATGCTGGTCTTTTTTTTCTTTTTGAGATACCCATAAATATTGAATGAACAGAAACTTGGCATTTAAAGGACTTTCATAACCATCTTCCCTTAATCCTCCTTGATCTAAGTCTGGAACGCATGCAGGGCACTTTACCGATAGACAGATCGAGGCACACAGAAAGGCGAAAGAATTTGTTCAAGGTCACATGACCTTAAGGTCAATGACATTAAGAAGATGGATCCGTCGTGAAATGCTATGTAGGCTGGCTGAGTGGTTAACCTTCCCACAGGGTTCAGGACTGCCTCGGGAGCTATTCTCTATTCGTGGTGCAGGCGGGGGCACTGTAAGAGCTGATCAAACAGCTCACAACCAAATGACAGAACTATTGATTTGTTTCACTGGGTGCCCATCTCCCCGTTGTGCCTCACTCCCCAAGTTGATCAGGAGGCTTGATTCACAGCTCACGTGACTCTTCATCAGAGCCCCTGGCTTGTTCAACCTCCTCATTTTAAAAGTGTGGAAACTGAGTCCAGAGAGGGGACAAGACTGATTCAGAGCCACTCGGGTGGTTAGTATCAGGGACATGGAGGTGTGAGCGGACTCTGGTGAACTGACTTAATGGCTCCTTGCCTCAGTTCTCCTCCTGCAAGATTGGAGGGAAGGTGCATCTCCTTGCTGCTCAGTCCTGGCCTTAACCCCATGACAGCTGAGGGCTGGCCCTGGAGGGGCAGAGGCAGGCTGTGGGGAGGTGAGAGCCATCGCCCGACACTTTGAAGGTGAGAGTGCAGAAGCTTTGGCTTCAGACCTGCAGATGTGGAGGCACAGACCGAGAGCCGGAGCCCTGGAACAGGGCACAGGGGGCCTCAGACCCCGGAGGCTTGGGATGTGACTCAGTCCTTGAAGGTCCGCCATCTGCAAGCTGCAGGGACTCCGAGGGGAGGCAGTAGCTTTGCTGTTGTTTCTGCTTCTCTCCGTCCCCTTAACCTGGGCCTGAGGACACCCATCTGATATGAACGGTCCAGCCCTCTGCTTCTGAGAACCAGCCACCCTGAAGGGCAGTTTCTTCTCCTTCCTCCCAACCCCTCCATCTTTCCCATCTTTGTCTTTTCTTCTCCCTTCCCTCAACCTCCTGAGTTCCTGTATCTTCCTCCTCCTCTCCTTCCTCAAAGGCTCGGTTTCTCTGGGTCACTCTTGCACTCAGTGTGCACAACCTCCTACACAAACACAATACCCCCCCCTACACATACACACATATACATCCTCCCTTTCAGTTTCATTCATCTATAGCCTCGTTCACATCCTTTCACACACCACCACATGCATGCACCCCACAAACATCAGGCTCACAGAAGCATCACGCGCAGCCTCCCTCCCAAATGCCCCCATGCCCGCAGAGGCCTCATCGCCTCACTTCCAGCAGCCTGGGCCGTAGGGCTGACATGATAGACATGATAGACATGACAGTTCTGGGGGTCTGTCACTGTCTGAGGGTCAGTCCCTCTCCTTCAGGGACCCATCCACGCCAGGGTAGGCTACCTGGGACAGGGGAGTCAACTCCAGGCCCATCCAGGTGGCTGCCTCACTGAACTCAGGACCCACAGGCAGTGGCTCTGAATTCATGACTAAACTAAACCAGGAACTGAGCTCTTGGGCGGCTGAGATAGTGGAGTTGGGAGATTTTTACTGAGAGGCTACTGGTTCAGCTCTGGTCAGCAGGAACTGAAAAATGGTTTTATCTGATGGTTGAGGGCCTTCCTGCATTAGCTGGAGGTGGGGTCTCCTGCCTGCCTCTACATGCAGGCAAGGTCATTGATGGTCTGTGGCATCTCTGGACTGGTGCAAGGCTGGTTTGGATCTTGGTGAGCTGATGGAAGCAAAATTGGAGGGAAGGTGCATCTCCTTGCTGCTCAGTCCTGCCAATAAAGGGGGTGGGGGGGCAGAGGCAGGCTGTGGGGAGGTGAGCCATCGCCCGACACTTTGAAGGTGAGAGTGCAGAAGCTTTGGCTTCAGACCTGCAGATGTGGAGGCACAGACCGAGAGCCGGAGCCCTGGAACAGGGCACAGGGGGCCTCAGACCCCGGAGGCTTGGGATGTGACTCAGTCCTTGAAGGTCCGCCATCTGCAAGCTGCAGGGACTCCGAGGGGAGGCAGTAGCTTTGCTGTTGTTTCTGCTTCTCTCCGCCCCCTTAACCTGGGCCTGAGGACACCCATCTGATATGAACGGTCCAGCCCTCTGCTTCTGAGAACCAGCCACCCTGAAGGGCAGTTTCTTCTCCTTCCTCCCAACCCCTCCATCTTTCCCATCTTTGTCTTTTCTTCTCCCTTCCCTCAACCTCCTGAGTTCCTGTATCTTCCTCCTCCTCTCCTTCCTCAAAGGCTCGGTTTCTCTGGGTCACTCTTGCACTCAGTGTGCACAACCTCCTACACAAACACAATACCCCCCCCTACACATACACACATATACATCCTCCCTTTCAGTTTCATTCATCTATAGCCTCGTTCACATCCTTTCACACACCACCACATGCATGCACCCCACAAACATCAGGCTCACAGAAGCATCACGCAGCCTCCCTCCCAAATGCCCCCATGCCCGCAGAGGCCTCATCGCCTCACTTCCAGCAGCCTGGGCCGTAGGGCTGACATGATAGACATGATAGACATGACAGTTCTGGGGGTCTGTCACTGTCTGAGGGTCAGTCCCTCTCCTTCAGGGACCCATCCACGCCAGGGTAGGCTACCTGGGACAGGGGAGTCAACTCCAGGCCCATCCAGGTGGCTGCCTCACTGAACTCAGGACCCACAGGCAGTGGCTCTGAATTCATGACTAAACTAAACCAGGAACTGAGCTCTTGGGCGGCTGAGATAGTGGAGTTGGGAGATTTTTACTGAGAGGCTACTGGTTCAGCTCTGGTCAGCAGGAACTGAAAAATGGTTTTATCTGATGGTTGAGGGCCTTCCTGCATTAGCTGGAGGTGGGGTCTCCTGCCTGCCTCTACATGCAGGCAAGGTCATTGATGGTCTGTGGCATCTCTGGACTGGTGCAAGGCTGGTTTGGATCTTGGTGAGCTGATGGAAGCTTGGGAGAAATTAGAAAAAGACACACATACATAGACACACACAGACATTACAGCCTTCTCTCTCCCTTCCCTCTTCAAGAACAGTTTTTAAAAGGTACCCTGTCTGGGCAGATTCCTCGTGGCTCAGTGCTTTAGTGTGATCCTACTCCTCTGGTAGATCATCGTCCTGCAAAGGGCACATGGGTTGGTGAACAGCACACTGGCTGGATTCCAGCACCTTTCGTCCCCGGGGCCAGAGATGTGGGCAACACAATTCGCAGACCGACACACAGAAGCCCTGAATAGGGGCCCCCCTTCCATCCACCACCAGCCCCCGTGAGCCTCATCACAAATGACAGCTCAGAACCAAAGGGGACAAACCTCTCCTAGACTTCTCTGTTCCTTTCCGCTCCCAGGTGAGGTCGTGGGTGAGGTGGGATGCCTGAGCTGTCCCCACGCAGGGAATGACCAGAGAAATACACTCATGTAAGGTTACAGATGGCTCTGGACTAACACCAGTGGGAGACGCAGCAATAAGAATCCTCATCACAACAGTTCAAGAGCAGAAAACACGTCTGGATTTCCAAAGTGCTTTGCACACATGCTGTGCGCTCCTTGAGAGGAATCACGCTGATGAGCATCTCACAGACCTTGCTGGCATCTTTCTGTTTTGAGGCACAGCCTAGTGTGGTGGCAAGAGTGGAGTTAAGCATCAGGATGATCTGGGTTTGAGTCCCAACTTTTGCTTATTACTACCTAAGTGACGATTTTATAGCCTCTCTGAGCCTCAGTTTAATTGCAAAATGGGCACAATGCTACCCGCTTTATAGGCTTATTGGGAAAATGAAATAAAAAAAAATGTTGGGTCCTGGGATTGGACATACAATGAATTAATAAGAAAAATTTGGGAGCCCAAATGAGGAATTTACTTTCTGGAAGAAGCAGCTGTGTAACAGGATGGGTCTAACAGAGGCTGAGTTGTGCTTTGATTCGCTTCTCGGAACATTAGTGAGGCACAGGCTGCTCATCAAGCACTGTGTTGAGGCGTGGGCTGCAGCAGTGGGCAAGCTACCTTCCCTGCCCTGCAGGGTCTTCGTGATGACCATCCCAGTACACCCTATCCCTGAGTCAGTCGTCAGCATCCAAGCAGAGGTATGGGACCAAAGCAGGAAACAACCACAGCCACTGGTGGAAGAAGGAACCTTTTGTTGAAAGTGATGAAAGAGAGAAATCTTAAAAGGGTTTGACAGATGGAGACTGGAAGAAAGGAAGGAAGTAGCATTCCAAGAAGACCGTGGAACTCTGAACAAGTACCCAATGTGCAGGAGTGAAATAGTCCATTTCCACCAGACCTCGGGATACATACACCAAGTAACCACCCTCAAGATGGTGACCTAGAAACTGTGTGATCCTCATAACAGAGGGCAGCATTCTGACTTGTTTTGTGTTAATATAGACCATTGAATCCCCTTCTCTTCAAGACAGAGTGGGGCTTACCTTCTTCTGCATTCATGCATTCTCTATATTATGTATTCTTTATATCTTACCAGTTGTAGATACTTTCCAAACATCTTAAGACTTTCTGGAGCTAAAATCAATGTCTTGCTCTTGAAGAGTTTCACTTCAAAACATCTTTTACAGCTCATACCAGAGGGGAATTGGGGACCCTTGCTCAGGGCTACAAAAGGCAATAAGCAAAGAGGACCTGGGGGACTTCACAGAAATGCTGTAAAGCAGTTAGGGAAGGAACCAAAGGAATATCTAGCTGTGTTGGGTCGTCACTGATGAGCACTAAGTGGATCGAATTTGGTGGCAAGAGTGGAGTTAAGCATCAGGATGATCTGGGTTTGAGTCCCAACTTTTGCTTATTACTACCTAAGTGACGATTTTATAGCCTCTCTGAGCCTCAGTTTAATTGCAAAATGGGCACAATGCTACCCGCTTTATAGGCTTATTGGGAAAATGAAATAAAAAAAAATGTTGGGTCCTGGGATTGGACATACAATGAATTAATAAGAAAAATTTGGGAGCCCAAATGAGGAATTTACTTTCTGGAAGAAGCAGCTGTGTAACAGGATGGGTCTAACAGAGGCTGAGTTGTGCTTTGATTCGCTTCTCGGAACATTAGTGAGGCACAGGCTGCTCATCAAGCACTGTGTTGAGGCGTGGGCTGCAGCAGTGGGCAAGCTACCTTCCCTGCCCTGCAGGGTCTTCGTGATGACCATCCCAGTACACCCTATCCCTGAGTCAGTCGTCAGCATCCAAGCAGAGGTATGGGACCAAAGCAGGAAACAACCACAGCCACTGGTGGAAGAAGGAACCTTTTGTTGAAAGTGATGAAAGAGAGAAATCTTAAAAGGGTTTGACAGATGGAGACTGGAAGAAAGGAAGGAAGTAGCATTCCAAGAAGACCGTGGAACTCTGAACAAGTACCCAATGTGCAGGAGTGAAATAGTCCATTTCCACCAGACCTCGGGATACATACACCAAGTAACCACCCTCAAGATGGTGACCTAGAAACTGTGTGATCCTCATAACAGAGGGCAGCATTCTGACTTGTTTTGTGTTAATATAGACCATTGAATCCCCTTCTCTTCAAGACAGAGTGGGGCTTACCTTCTTCTGCATTCATGCATTCTCTATATTATGTATTCTTTATATCTTACCAGTTGTAGATACTTTCCAAACATCTTAAGACTTTCTGGAGCTAAAATCAATGTCTTGCTCTTGAAGAGTTTCACTTCAAAACATCTTTTACAGCTCATACCAGAGGGGAATTGGGGACCCTTGCTCAGGGCTACAAAAGGCAATAAGCAAAGAGGACCTGGGGGACTTCACAGAAATGCTGTAAAGCAGTTAGGGAAGGAACCAAAGGAATATCTAGCTGTGTTGGGTCGTCAAGCCATTGTGCCTTAAGATAATAAATGTCCTGGGAATTCCCTGGAAGTTCCCTGGTTAGGACTCAGCACTTTCGTTGCTGGGGCCCAGGTTTGATCCCTGGTGGGGGAACTTAGTGCCTGCTAGCTGTGCTGCATGGTCAAATTAAAAAAGAGAAGATAAAGAAAGAAAGAAGAAGTCTCCTGGGGTGGGGAAGCATCACACCCCTCAAGCAGGGTTTCACATACAGTGAAGAGGAAAATATTCTCTTGTGTAGATACATGTTCTAAAGGACTCTGTAATTTTAAATTACTTTTATTATAATGGTACTTAAATTTATAGAAACATAAAACTAAGTATAGATTCTTAATGCTTGGAAACCTTACTTAATTATAAAACAAAAATAAATGTACAGACTTATAAAAACTAGAAGGGATCCATATCCAAATGAATTACATTGATTGATTCAATATGATATATGGCTTTCCCCAGAATAAAGAGCAAATCTGACTATCATAATACAGAACTAATTCTTTTGACTTGAAGATATCTGTATATATTGTATAATAACCCAATGTTTCCATTTCTTGTTTTTTTTTTTTTTGGTAAACCCAAAACACAGAAAGCTGAATCACATCCCTGAAGTCACAGCAAAGTAGCATAATTCGTCATAAAGGCCCCTCTCTTGTATTATTCTGTCTTCTTCTTTCTTCCTCCTGCCTTCTAGTCCCTTCCTATCCCTGTAATCAAGTGGGTACTTGAATGTATGCGATATGTGCCCTCAGATATCTACCTGGTTGCAAAATATACAGTGTTGTTTTGTGGTTTTATTATAATTTATGTAAATGAGACAGCATATTAAAAAGCAGAGCCATATCATGTTGCCGACAAAGATCCATAAGGTCAAAGCTATGGTTTTTCCAGTAGTCCTGTATGGATGTAAGAGTTGGACCATAAAGAAGACTGAGTGCCAAAGAATTGATGTTTTCAAACCATGGTGCTGGAGAAGACTCTTGAGAGTCCCTTGGACAGCAAAGAGATCAAACCAGTCAATGCTAAAGGAAATCAACCCTGAATATTCTTTGGAAGGACAATGCTGAAGACGAAGCTCTAATATTTGGCCAACTGATGCGAAGAGATGACTCATTGGAAAAGACCCTGACGTTGGGGAAGACTGAAGGCAAAAGGAGAAGGAAGCAGGAGAGGATGAGATGGTCTGATAGCATCACTGACTAAATGTACATGAATTTGAGCAAACTCCAAGAAATAGTTCAAGACAGAGGAGCCTGATGTGGTGCAGTCTATGGGATCATGAAGAATCAGACGCAGCTTAGTGACTGGACAACCACAGCAACAAATTGAGCAACAGACTTTGTTCCATTTCTTAGTTTTTTAACTTACTGCGAGTTTTTATGAACTAGTCATGTTGCTAAGTGAACTTCAAAAGAGTTCTTCAAACTGTATAGACAGCACCATGCTCTGCATTGGCTACATTTTCTTCACCTTGTTTCCCTCGGGCAGACACCTGGGTCACCTTTGATTTCCAGCAGTCAGTCAGTCTCACACACACACACACACACACACACACACACACACACACACACACACACACACACACACACACGCTGGGACAAATCTCATCCATTCATGAGAAAGTTCCTCTTGGAATGGGGCTAGGGGTGATAAAATACTTGGGCGGAGATCATTTTAATAAGACAGCTCTCTAGGATGGTTTTGCCAGTTTATATTGCAGTGGGAGTATATTAGATTTCTCTTCTTACTTGTCAATCCTTTAGAGTGTCTGACTTTAATGTGTTTGCCAACTGATAGGTATAAAGTAATATATCATTGTTTTAATTGGCACTTTTTCTAATTAACAGTGAGTTAATCATTTCCTTGGGCTTCCCTGGTGGTTCAGATGGTAAAAATCTGCCTGCAATGTGGAAGACCTGGGTTCGATTCCTGGGTTGGGAAGATGCCTTAGAGGAGGGCATGGCAATCCACTCCAGTATTCTTGCCTGGAGGATCCCCATGGACAGAGGAGCCTAGCAGGCTACAGTCCATGGGGTTGCAAAATGTTGGACATGACTTAATGACTACATAACACAATATTGACCTACTTTTTAAAAACTTTTCTTTCTTGTAGATTCGTAGGATTCTTTTATATCATAGATATGAATTTCTTATTGGATTTATACTTTGAGACATTGCCTCCAAGTTTGTGATTTATCAGTTAATTTTGTTCTATGGAAGCACCATTGATTTCTAATCTTTTATTTCAGTGTAGTTAAATCTATTAATTTTTAACTTTATTATTTGTTTCTTAAGTGTTATTTAAAAAACGTTTTCCCTACTCAAAGTGACAAATATATTCTCATATTAAAAAACATATTGGGCTTCCCTGGTGGTCCAGTGGGTAAGGACACCGCCTTGCAGTGCAGGGGGCACCGGTTCGATCCCTGGCCTGGGAGGATCCCATGTGCCATGGGGTGGCTGGACCAATGTGTCCAGCAGCCAAGGAGGAGCTCTAGAACGCGTGCACCCAGAGCCGGTGCTCTACAGCTAGAGAGGCCACCGCGATGGGACGCCCACAAGGGCCAAAGAACAAAGATGGATAAAAATAGATAAATGAGGGCTTCCCTTGTGGCTCAGTGGATAAGAACCCGTCTGCCAATGCAGGAGACACAGGTTCGAGCCCTGATCCAGGAAGATCACACGTACCGCAGAGCAGCTAAACCCACACATCAACAAAGACCCAGCACAGCCAAAAATGAATAAATAAAAGTTAAAAAAAAATAGATAAATGAAAGACCAATAAAAGTGGCCCTCCGTCTCCTCCCTCCACAACCTGCCCCCCACCAAAAAAAAAAAAAAAGATTATTAAAGGCATGACAGTTTTAGTATATAACCTGTATCAGATTAATAAAGTTCTTTGTTTTTTAAAAATTATTTTAAGTCATATATAGGTTTAGACTTCATTAAATGCCTTTTCTGAGTATATCAGAATAATAATTTAATCACTAGATGAACATAGTGATTTAGAATAAAGTTCCATGTAAACTAGCTTTTTTTTTTTTTTTATCTTTTTAAAGATTTTATTTATTGTTAACTAGTATTGCAGACCTTAGAGATTTATACTTTGAGCCCCAGGGGGTGCCTCCATGGAGTTGAAAAATTTTAGACATGACTTAATGACTACATAACACAATATTGACCTACTTTTTAAAAACTTTTCTTTCTTGTAGATTCGTAGGATTCTTTTATATCATAGATATGAATTTCTTATTGGATTTATACTTTGAGACATTGCCTCCAAGTTTGTGATTTATCAGTTAATTTTGTTCTATGGAAGCACCATTGATTTCTAATCTTTTATTTCAGTGTAGTTAAATCTATTAATTTTTAACTTTATTATTTGTTTCTTAAGTGTTATTTAAAAAACGTTTTCCCTACTCAAAGTGACAAATATATTCTCATATTAAAAAACATATTGGGCTTCCCTGGTGGTCCAGTGGGTAAGGACACCGCCTTGCAGTGCAGGGGGCACCGGTTCGATCCCTGGCCTGGGAGGATCCCATGTGCCATGGGGTGGCTGGACCAATGTGTCCAGCAGCCAAGGAGGAGCTCTAGAACGCGTGCACCCAGAGCCGGTGCTCTACAGCTAGAGAGGCCACCGCGATGGGACGCCCACAAGGGCCAAAGAACAAAGATGGATAAAAATAGATAAATGAGGGCTTCCCTTGTGGCTCAGTGGATAAGAACCCGTCTGCCAATGCAGGAGACACAGGTTCGAGCCCTGATCCAGGAAGATCACACGTACCGCAGAGCAGCTAAACCCACACATCAACAAAGACCCAGCACAGCCAAAAATGAATAAATAAAAGTTAAAAAAAAATAGATAAATGAAAGACCAATAAAAGTGGCCCTCCGTCTCCCCCCTCCACAACCTGCCCCCCACCAAAAAAAAAAAAAAAGATTATTAAAGGCATGACAGTTTTAGTATATAACCTGTATCAGATTAATAAAGTTCTTTGTTTTTTAAAAATTATTTTAAGTCATATATAGGTTTAGACTTCATTAAATGCCTTTTCTGAGTATATCAGAATAATAATTTAATCACTAGATGAACATAGTGATTTAGAATAAAGTTCCATGTAAACTAGCTTTTTTTTTTTTTTTATCTTTTTAAAGATTTTATTTATTGTTAACTGAAGGATAATTGCTTTACAATATTGTGTTGGTTTCTACCAAACATCAACATAAATCAGCCATAGGTTTACTCATATCCCCTCCCACTTGGACATCCCTCATAAACTATTTTTTTTTTAATCACTAACTTTTGCAATAGTTTGTTACAAAGCAAGAGATCATCAGAACACAAAATTTTCTAATTTAAATCTCATGATCTATTCATGTAAACTTATATATATACTAACGCACATATATATGTATACATTCTCTTATATTTCCATATTTAAACATAAATTGTTGTATCCTGTTTGTATATTTCTAAAATATTTCCTTCTTTAAATGTTTAACTGTATTTTGAATCACTTAAGTAATAGCAACTTGATAGTATTAAGAATATTTGGTTTTGAATATATGGTTTATAAGTATATAAAATAGACTAGAAACTAAGACATGGAAATTTGAGTAGAATTTGCTTGATCCTTCTTAGATAATCATTTGAGTCAATATAACCTCCATTCAAGAAGAGAGGAAAGAACTATTTTATTTCATAACTGCTTTTATATGATTTCTTCCCTCTGAAAACAGTAGCCAAGTATTGGCATATCTCTATTAGAATCTAAAATACATAGCTCTCTCATACAACCTACAAGAACCGGACATGCACTCTTAAACTCACACTGAAAGCAAATGAGACCACTCTAAAGGGTGACAGAAACCCAAATATAAAGCAATGTAAATAACTCTATGTCTCTGTACTTCTCTAAAGAAAATCTTGGCCGCTACACTTTCATTTTTCCCCTCTGTGATAAACTAGGTTTTTTTTTTCTTCCTGTGATAAATCTTACTTGACTATAATCTCTTAACTCTCTGCTGTGTTCAGGTAAATAACATTTTATCTAGAACTTGGTTTTTCAGTCCACAAGTAAAACAAATCTATAATTTTTGTTCTCATACTGTTCTTATGCAGTTCTTGTTGTTCAGTCACTAAGTTGTGTCTGACTCTTTGTGGAACGACAGCACATCAGGCTTCTCTGTCCTTCATTATCTCCCTGAGTTTGCTCAAACTCATGTCCAGTAATGCCATCCAACCATCTCATCCCCTGTCATCCCCTTCTCCTCTTGCCCTCATTCTTACCCAGCATCCGGGTCTTTTCCAACAAGTTAGCTCTTCATATCAGGTGGCCAAAGTATTGGAGCTTCAGTGTCGGTATCAGTCCTACCAACGAATATTCAGGGTTGATTTCCTTTAAAACTGACTGGTTGAATATGCTTGAAGTCCAAGTCTAAAGAGTCTTTGCCAACACCACACTTTGAAGGAATCAATTCTTTGCCACTGTCTTTATGATCCAACTCTCACATCCATACATGACTACTGGAAAAATGATAACTTTGATTATATGGACGTTTGTCAGCAAAGTGATGTTTCTGCTTTCTAATATGTGTCTAGATTTGTCATAGTTTTTCTTCCAAGGAGCAAGCATCTTTTAATTGTGTGGCTATAGTCACCATTTGCAGTGATTTTGGAGTCTAAGAAAATAAAATCCATCAGTAGATTTATAGTACTATTAGCCTTGTGAAATGAGCTGGGCATCTTTCTTTTTCTATTTTCTGGAACAAGGTATATAATGTAGACATTATTCTGTTTCATAACTGCTTTTATATGATTTCTTCCCTCTGAAAACAGTAGCCAAGTATTGGCATATCTCTATTAGAATCTAAAATACATAGCTCTCTCATACAACCTACAAGAACCGGACATGCACTCTTAAACTCACACTGAAAGCAAATGAGACCACTCTAAAGGGTGACAGAAACCCAAATATAAAGCAATGTAAATAACTCTATGTCTCTGTACTTCTCTAAAGAAAATCTTGGCCGCTACACTTTCATTTTTCCCCTCTGTGATAAACTAGGTTTTTTTTTTCTTCCTGTGATAAATCTTACTTGACTATAATCTCTTAACTCTCTGCTGTGTTCAGGTAAATAACATTTTATCTAGAACTTGGTTTTTCAGTCCACAAGTAAAACAAATCTAAAATTTTTTGTTCTCATACTGTTCTTATGCAGTTCTTGTTGTTCAGTCACTAAGTTGTGTCTGACTCTTTGTGGAACGACAGCACATCAGGCTTCTCTGTCCTTCATTATCTCCCTGAGTTTGCTCAAACTCATGTCCAGTAATGCCATCCAACCATCTCATCCCCTGTCATCCCCTTCTCCTCTTGCCCTCATTCTTACCCAGCATCCGGGTCTTTTCCAACAAGTTAGCTCTTCATATCAGGTGGCCAAAGTATTGGAGCTTCAGTGTCGGTATCAGTCCTACCAACGAATATTCAGGGTTGATTTCCTTTAAAACTGACTGGTTGAATATGCTTGAAGTCCAAGTCTAAAGAGTCTTTGCCAACACCACACTTTGAAGGAATCAATTCTTTGCCACTGTCTTTATGATCCAACTCTCACATCCATACATGACTACTGGAAAAATGATAACTTTGATTATATGGACGTTTGTCAGCAAAGTGATGTTTCTGCTTTCTAATATGTGTCTAGATTTGTCATAGTTTTTCTTCCAAGGAGCAAGCATCTTTTAATTGTGTGGCTATAGTCACCATTTGCAGTGATTTTGGAGTCTAAGAAAATAAAATCCATCAGTAGATTTATAGTACTATTAGCCTTGTGAAATGAGCTGGGCATCTTTCTTTTTCTATTTTCTGGAACAAGGTATATAATGTAGACATTATCTGTTGCCTGACCCTTTACCAAAATGTGCCTATATCAATGACCAGGCCTGGGGTTCTTTGGACAGATTGCTCAAATGACCTTTCCAATATCTGTCTGAAATACTGTATTTTATATATTTTAAGGTTTATTTCTTTCGGTGCTTCAATTTTATTGAAACATAGCCAGTTTTAATATTCTTAGGTCATTTTTTTCAACTATCTGTTGTGATTAAATTTCTCTCCTAAAATTATTTTTGCTCTGGTTGGGCCAAAAGCCTCTGTGTTCCTCTCTGGGTTTGACATTATACATTTGCTAATCATTGCTTCCCTCATCCCACTGATCCTTCTCATCAGAAAACATGCAAAACAGGGCTCTTTTCCAATGGCTTTTCTTTTGCTTCCAAGGGCATAGCCCTGGTCTTTTAGCAGAATGATGCTGGAGAAGTTCATAATGAGGAGGAGGAGGGGTAGTAGCCAGACTACAGGAGGAGCGATTGCTGTACAGTCCCCACAGGTAGTTTCTTGTTAGTCTGTGTCAATTAAGGCAGCCCTACTTGCTACCAAGGTAATTGTAAACAATAGTGCAAAACACAAGCATTGTAGTCACATTCCATTACTTAGTTATGAAGTGGCCAACAGAATAATCCAGATTATGCTTCTATTAATTGCTTTTTTTAAAAAAAATTTTTGGCCTCTTTTATTTTTATTTATTTATTTTCATCTATCTTTATTCTTTGGCCTGTGTGGGCTTCTCATTGCAGTGGCCTCTCTCGTTGCAGAGCACCAGCCCTGGGCACATGCGTTCCAGAATGCTGGCTCGCTATTGGACACACTGGTCCAGCCTCTCCACAGCACACAGGATCCTCCCTGGCCAGGGACGGTACTGGTGCCCTTTGCACCGAAAGGTGGGCTCTTTACCACTGGACCACCAGGAAAACCCTATTAATTATTTTTAAAGTTAATTAAAATTTTGTGTGGCTATAGTCACCATTTGCAGTGATTTTGGAGTCTAAGAAAATAAAATCCATCAGTAGATTTATAGTACTATTAGCCTTGTGAAATGAGCTGGGCATCTTTCTTTTTCTATTTTCTGGAACAAGGTATATAATGTAGACATTATCTGTTGCCTGACCCTTTACCAAAATGTGCCTATATCAATGACCAGGCCTGGGGTTCTTTGGACAGATTGCTCAAATGACCTTTCCAATATCTGTCTGAAATACTGTATTTTATATATTTTAAGGTTTATTTCTTTCGGTGCTTCAATTTTATTGAAACATAGCCAGTTTTAATATTCTTAGGTCATTTTTTCAACTATCTGTTGTGATTAAATTTCTCTCCTAAAATTATTTTTGCTCTGGTTGGGCCAAAAGCCTCTGTGTTCCTCTCTGGGTTTGACATTATACATTTGCTAATCATTGCTTCCCTCATCCCACTGATCCTTCTCATCAGAAAACATGCAAAACAGGGCTCTTTTCCAATGGCTTTTCTTTTGCTTCCAAGGGCATAGCCCTGGTCTTTTAGCAGAATGATGCTGGAGAAGTTCATAATGAGGAGGAGGAGGGGTAGTAGCCAGACTACAGGAGGAGCGATTGCTGTACAGTCCCCACAGGTAGTTTCTTGTTAGTCTGTGTCAATTAAGGCAGCCCTACTTGCTACCAAGGTAATTGTAAACAATAGTGCAAAACACAAGCATTGTAGTCACATTCCATTACTTAGTTATGAAGTGGCCAACAGAATAATCCAGATTATGCTTCTATTAATTGCTTTTTTTAAAAAAAATTTTTGGCCTCTTTTATTTTTATTTATTTATTTTCATCTATCTTTATTCTTTGGCCTGTGTGGGCTTCTCATTGCAGTGGCCTCTCTCGTTGCAGAGCACCAGCCCTGGGCACATGCGTTCCAGAATGCTGGCTCGCTATTGGACACACTGGTCCAGCCTCTCCACAGCACACAGGATCCTCCCTGGCCAGGGACGGTACTGGTGCCCTTTGCACCGAAAGGTGGGCTCTTTACCACTGGACCACCAGGAAAACCCTATTAATTATTTTTTAAAGATTAATTTAAAAGTGAAAGAAACAAAAATGTTCAATTCCTGGGGTTCTGTTGACTTCAGTTTGAAAAGCTGTCTTAAAGAACTTCTACGTGCATGTATGCTTTCCTCTATTTACTTTTAACATTCACACATACTTACATAATTATATTATACCAGCTTGATAAAGAGGGGGAAGTTATCCAGGCAGAGAAGATGACACTTGCCAAAATATGGAGGCAAGAAAAGGCAGGAGTGAACATGAGGAACACCTGGTGGAGGTGTTTCTAGAACACAAGTGCATGGAGAGTGGGCAGCAAGGATGGAAAACAGAGTTGCAAACAGAGAAGGGCTCCAAAGTTATAGGAGAACATGAAGGCTGCCACAGGGTTGCTGGATGGCTAGTTAGGAGCGGTTTCAGGAGAATAGAGACGCGGTGGGAATAGGTCCGTCTATGTGGAATTAAGGTCTGGGTTGTGGAGATGAAACACCTGGGGGAGTGTTCCCTTCTGGGCGATCATTCTTGTTTTGATCCCATCGGGCTACTGGGCTCTGTGATGAGTGCTGGGGCTGCCTCCTGCGTGTGTGTGTTTGTGCTCAGTCTCTCAGCCCTGTCTAACTCGGTGCAACCCCATAGACTCTAGTCCTTCAGGCTCCTCTGTCCAGGGGATTCTCCAGGCAAATGCTGGTGGTTTTAGGAATCTTCCGGATACTTGCTACCAAGGTAATTGTAAACAATAGTGCAAAACACAAGCATTGTAGTCACATTCCATTACTTAGTTATGAAGTGGCCAACAGAATAATCCAGATTATGCTTCTATTAATTGCTTTTTTTAAAAAAAATTTTTGGCCTCTTTTATTTTTATTTATTTATTTTCATCTATCTTTATTCTTTGGCCTGTGTGGGCTTCTCATTGCAGTGGCCTCTCTCGTTGCAGAGCACCAGCCCTGGGCACATGCGTTCCAGAATGCTGGCTCGCTATTGGACACACTGGTCCAGCCTCTCCACAGCACACAGGATCCTCCCTGGCCAGGGACGGTACTGGTGCCCTTTGCACCGAAAGGTGGGCTCTTTACCACTGGACCACCAGGAAAACCCTATTAATTATTTTTTAAAGATTAATTTAAAAGTGAAAGAAACAAAAATGTTCAATTCCCTGGGGTTCTGTTGACTTCAGTTTGAAAAGCTGTCTTAAAGAACTTCTACGTGCATGTATGCTTTCCTCTATTTACTTTTAACATTCACACATACTTACATAATTATATTATACCAGCTTGATAAAGAGGGGGAAGTTATCCAGGCAGAGAAGATGACACTTGCCAAAATATGGAGGCAAGAAAAGGCAGGAGTGAACATGAGGAACACCTGGTGGAGGTGTTTCTAGAACACAAGTGCATGGAGAGTGGGCAGCAAGGATGGAAAACAGAGTTGCAAACAGAGAAGGGCTCCAAAGTTATAGGAGAACATGAAGGCTGCCACAGGGTTGCTGGATGGCTAGTTAGGAGCGGTTTCAGGAGAATAGAGACGCGGTGGGAATAGGTCCGTCTATGTGGAATTAAGGTCTGGGTTGTGGAGATGAAACACCTGGGGGAGTGTTCCCTTCTGGGCGATCATTCTTGTTTTGATCCCATCGGGCTACTGGGCTCTGTGATGAGTGCTGGGGCTGCCTCCTGCGTGTGTGTGTTTGTGCTCAGTCTCTCAGCCCTGTCTAACTCGGTGCAACCCCATAGACTCTAGTCCTTCAGGCTCCTCTGTCCAGGGGATTCTCCAGGCAAAAATGCTGGAGTGGGTTGCCATTTCCTCCTCCAAGGAATCTTCCGGACCCGGGGATGGAACCCATGTCTCCTCTGTCTTCTTCACTGGCAGGCAGATGCTTTACCTCTGAAAGATGGTGTCTGCCCTTATGGAGTTTATGACCTAATGTTAGGATGGACATCATTAGCAAGAGGCACAGTGAAATAATCATGGTAATGATGTAAGCATGATCATATGATCGTGGGGAATAAGCATGGAGTGCTGAGGAGGGAAGAAGCAGAGAGGTGTCTTGAACCTAACTGCAGGTGCAGGGCCTTTACAAGGGGGTCAAGGAAACTGCTTTGGGAGGTGACTAAGCTGAGACGGGAGGTAAAGAGAGACTAGGTGGGAAAGAGCTTGTAAGGTAGAGGAAGAGCAAGGTAAAAAAAGCTATGAGAAGGAGAGTTGATGGGCGTGCTCAAGGGAATGGAGGGAGTTTCAAGCAGCTGGAGAGAATTGTGTGAGGAGTCGGGGCTGCTGATCATAGGCTGTAGGGGGCGCTCAGATTCATGCTGGTGTGGTTTGGTGCCCTCTGGGAGGGTTCAAGCAGGAAGGAAGACCTCTGAGCATGCTTCATACTTCCTCTGGTGAGGAGGAGGATTAGAAGCCAGCCACAGGGTGTGAGTAAAAACCGGAGAACAGTTTGAATGCCGTTGTGGCGGGCCACAAAGAGCCTGACACTGCTGAAGTGACTGAACATGCGTACACGGACACATTGCTCCAGGCAGGAGAGGGCGGAGAGAGAAGTGAGCAGACCGGGGAGGCATTCTGGAGTCAGAGCTGTCAAGGATGACGCAGCATGGGACTCAGACAAATGTGAAGGAAAGGGAGAAATCAAGGGTGACTCTTGAGGTTGTAGGCTGAGCGACTGGATAGATGGAGCTGCCTTTACCAAGATGGGAAGGTGAAAGGTGGAGCAGGTGTGGGGGACGATGGATGGGCAGAAGAGCCTGTTAGTGGTAAGGAGGAGAGGGTGACTTTAAGGAAGGGAAGGTTGTTTGACTATGATGGAGAAGACAGAGTGTCTTGCAGGACAAGGCAGGTTGAACCGGCAAGTGTGAGAAGCTGATGGCCGAGGGGAACACAGGGTGCCATGGATTAGGGAGTGAGCTACTGGAGAGAAGGAATGGAGGACAATTTGCGAGAGCGAGAACTGAAATTGTGCCCAGTCTTCTCAGGATTCCAAGCCATTTGGAGTCATGTGATGACGGAGTGAGGGATGGTCCTGAGGACCAGGTCAACCTTTAAGATGTTTGAAACTGATTGAGTAACTGAGCCTACGTTCCCATGGGCACCTTACATCCTACCTAGTGTCATACGGGGCCTTCTCCTTCCAGCAAAGCAGTTCAGCTTTTCAAAATGGTGCTTTCCATTCATTAAATATTTTGGAGTGCTTACTATAGACCAGGAACTCTGTAAGTTGGAAGGTACGGTCATAGTCGAAGTATTATTCCAGGTCACGCCTAGATAGGCATGGTGATAGCTGAATAAAAAGCTCAAAAACCAGGCAGAAAAAAGAAATGCTAGGAAGGAAATATAACGAACAACTAGCAGGGGAGAAAGCTAAATATAATTTCTATGGGCAAAGGATGTCATGAGTCAGAGTGGACTTGGAGAGGAGAAGGTCATTGGAATTCTGCCTACAGGGGAAGGAAGGGAGGATTAGAAGCCAGCCACAGGGTGTGAGTAAAAACCGGAGAACAGTTTGAATGCCGTTGTGGCGGGCCACAAAGAGCCTGACACTGCTGAAGTGACTGAACATGCGTACACGGACACATTGCTCCAGGCAGGAGAGGGCGGAGAGAGAAGTGAGCAGACCGGGGAGGCATTCTGGAGTCAGAGCTGTCAAGGATGACGCAGCATGGGACTCAGACAAATGTGAAGGAAAGGGAGAAATCAAGGGTGACTCTTGAGGTTGTAGGCTGAGCGACTGGATAGATGGAGCTGCCTTTACCAAGATGGGAAGGTGAAAGGTGGAGCAGGTGTGGGGGACGATGGATGGGCAGAAGAGCCTGTTAGTGGTAAGGAGGAGAGGGTGACTTTAAGGAAGGGAAGGTTGTTTGACTATGATGGAGAAGACAGAGTGTCTTGCAGGACAAGGCAGGTTGAACCGGCAAGTGTGAGAAGCTGATGGCCGAGGGGAACACAGGGTGCCATGGATTAGGGAGTGAGCTACTGGAGAGAAGGAATGGAGGACAATTTGCGAGAGCGAGAACTGAAATTGTGCCCAGTCTTCTCAGGATTCCAAGCCATTTGGAGTCATGTGATGACGGAGTGAGGGATGGTCCTGAGGACCAGGTCAACCTTTAAGATGTTTGAAACTGATTGAGTAACTGAGCCTACGTTCCCATGGGCACCTTACATCCTACCTAGTGTCATACGGGGCCTTCTCCTTCCAGCAAAGCAGTTCAGCTTTTCAAAATGGTGCTTTCCATTCATTAAATATTTTGGAGTGCTTACTATAGACCAGGAACTCTGTAAGTTGGAAGGTACGGTCATAGTCGAAGTATTATTCCAGGTCACGCCTAGATAGGCATGGTGATAGCTGAATAAAAAGCTCAAAAACCAGGCAGAAAAAAGAAATGCTAGGAAGGAAATATAACGAACAACTAGCAGGGGAGAAAGCTAAATATAATTTCTATGGGCAAAGGATGTCATGAGTCAGAGTGGACTTGGAGAGAGGAGAAGGTCATTGGAATTCTGCCTACGGGGGAAGGAAGGGGAGGGTATTCTAAAAGGAGGAGTGAAGTGAGAGCAAAATCTGACTCCTCAGGCCATCTGCACTGCACACAGCTGGCGAGTGGGAGCTGCCAGCAATTCAAGTGGAAAAGGCAGGAAGACCAAGGGTCTGCCTTACGAAAGGAGCCATGCCAGTTAGCACCCAAGCAAAGGGACACGATCTCTTGGGGCCACCTTGGGGCTTCCCATCCCTTACCCAAGCCCCTGGGATCACACAGCTCCTAGATAAAGGAGACCCCACTGCGGAGAAGAGCTGAGCACTAGAGGACTCCTGTCTGCCTAGGCCTTGAGGCTGCCAATGTGCACTGGAGACTGCGGGCTGAACTGTTTTCATTATTGTTACCATCATAATTGGCATTTCACACACTGCCCGTTATCTCCTTCTGGTATTTAGCAGCTTGGAAATGTTCTGCCTGTGATTTTTTTTTTTTTTTTCATCTAGGCAGAACCATTTATTCCAACTTCCCCTCCTCCTTGAACTTTGCTTCTTTCTCCTAAAAAGGAGTCACGACCACGAACTTTTTTTTATTTAGTGCAAAATAATGGCAAGCGTATTCGCGAATATTATGACAAAGAAAGGCATTATGTGACTGAATGAAAGGCTCTTAAAGAATTAGATAAAACCCCACATTCCTAAATTTTAAAATCAATCCCCTCCCCTGAGAAAATACACTTGAGTGATTTGTGTGTGTGTGTGTGAAGAACAATTCTACTTTTTCATAGGTTAGAAAGAGCTTTAAAAAACACACAGATACACACAATGCTCTCTTTTTTTTGCATATGCCAAACATTTTCACCCAGGGCAAAATCAGTTGCTATTTTAAACAAATTGATTTTTCTGGAGAATGCTGTAAAAATATTATTGCAGGCAGAGCCAGCCTGGGGCAACACAGTGTGAACTGAGGGAAGCTTGACTTTGGTGTTTTCCTGACTCCTCTTCTCTGTTCAGAGGCTGACCTCCGCCAGCACTGGCCCCATCCTGCCTGCTAAGGCTCAGATCTGTGATGGGGAGGACCTGGAGTCTGGGAAGGTGGGGTCATCTCTGCCTCAACCCCTAACCAAGTGTGACCTTGCTCAAGTCCCTTCCCCTTCTTGGATCATAAAATGAGGGTACTGGACCACAAAGAATTAAAAACTCAAATAACCCCAGGATGAAGCAGATCATGTAAATCAGTGAAGCAGTCCTGGCAGAAGACACTAGGGAGTTGTAGGGACAGGCCAGGGTAGAGAAAACCTGCCATGACTTAAGGGGCAAGGGATGATTCACTCCAGCTGATTGTTGCCATGGGGAGGGCAAGCCCAGTGTTGTTAGAACTTACGATTTTTCAAGAGAACCCAAAATATGAATTTTATGTAACAGTTTCACATCAAACCACTCTTCAGCCCACACAAAGACATCTCCAGACCAGAAAAACATTATCCAAAATGATACATGCACTACAATGTTCATTGCAGCACTATTTACAATGGTCAGGATATGAAAGCAGCCTAAATGTCCATCAACAAAGGAATGGGCAATAAATGTGTGTGTGTGTGTGTGTGTGTATATATTGCACACTAGTATATATGTGTGTGTGTATATATATATACATATATACACATATACATACACTAGTATATATATATGTGCTATAATAGTGTATATATATATATATACACATACACTAATATATATGTCTGTGTGTATGCTAAATTTCTTCAGTCGTGTTTGACACTTTGCAACCTCATGGACCATAGCCCACCAGGCTCCTCTGTCCATGAGATTTCCCAGGCAAGAATATTGGAGTGGGTTGTCCTTTCCTTCTCCAGTGAATCTTCCCAACCCAGGGATCAAATCCATATCTCTTTTGTCTCCTGCTTTGGCAGGAGAGTTCTTTACCACTAGCACAGTGCCATCTAGGTATATATACATATATCATATAAATGTATGTATATACATACACAATGGAATATTACTCAGTCATAAAAAAGAAAAAAATATTGCCATTTACAGCAACATGGATGAACCTAGCAATATCATACTAAGTGAAGTAAGTCAGTCAGAGGAAGACAAATATCATATGATATCACTCATAAGTATCATCTAATTTAAAAAGGATACAAATGAACTTATTTACAAAATAGAAATAGACTCATAGACACAGGAAATAAACTTATAGCTACCAAAGGGAGAACATGGAGAAGGAGGGATAAATCAGGAGCTTGGTATTAGCATAACACGCTACTATATATAAAATAGATAACCAACAAAGACCTAACTGTATAGCATAGGGAATTCTACTCAATATTCTGTGATAGTCTATATGAGAAAAGAATATGAAAAAAAAAGTGAATATATGTATAACTGAATCACTTTGATTCACTCCAGCTGATTGTTGCCATGGGAGGGCAAGCCCAGTGTTTTAGAACTTCGATTTTTCAAGAGAACCCAAAATATGAATTTTATGTAACAGTTTCACATCAAACCACTCTTCAGCCCACACAAAGACATCTCCAGACCAGAAAAACATTATCCAAAATGATACATGCACTACAATGTTCATTGCAGCACTATTTACAATGGTCAGGATATGAAAGCAGCCTAAATGTCCATCAACAAAGGAATGGGCAATAAATGTGTGTGTGTGTGTGTGTGTGTATATATTGCACACTAGTATATATGTGTGTGTGTATATATATATACATATATACACATATACATACACTAGTATATATATATGTGCTATAATAGTGTATATATATATATATACACATACACTAATATATATGTCTGTGTGTATGCTAAATTTCTTCAGTCGTGTTTGACACTTTGCAACCTCATGGACCATAGCCCACCAGGCTCCTCTGTCCATGAGATTTCCCAGGCAAGAATATTGGAGTGGGTTGTCCTTTCCTTCTCCAGTGAATCTTCCCAACCCAGGGATCAAATCCATATCTCTTTTGTCTCCTGCTTTGGCAGGAGAGTTCTTACCACTAGCACAGTGCCATCTAGGTATATATACATATATCATATAAATGTATGTATATACATACACAATGGAATATTACTCAGTCATAAAAAAGAAAAAAATATTGCCATTTACAGCAACATGGATGAACCTAGCAATATCATACTAAGTGAAGTAAGTCAGTCAGAGGAAGACAAATATCATATGATATCACTCATAAGTATCATCTAATTTAAAAAGGATACAAATGAACTTATTTACAAAATAGAAATAGACTCATAGACACAGGAAATAAACTTATAGCTACCAAAGGGAGAACATGGAGAAGGAGGGATAAATCAGGAGCTTGGTATTAGCATAACACGCTACTATATATAAAATAGATAACCAACAAAGACCTAACTGTATAGCATAGGGAATTCTACTCAATATTCTGTGATAGTCTATATGAGAAAAGAATATGAAAAAAAAAGTGAATATATGTATAACTGAATCACTTTGATATAGGCCTAAAACTAACATAACATTGCAAATCAACTAACAAAATTAAAGCAAAGCAAACCAAAAAAAAAAAAGAGTATATCTCTAGGCCAAATATGGCCTGCAGTTCTAGGTGTGTGATCGCTGGACTAGGTGGTCTCTCTCAGTGGAGATATCTCTGGCTCCTTCAGTTGCTGAGAGAGAGTAAAGGCTCTGCCATCTCCACTGAATATTTGAACTGCAGCCTCTTACACATGGGAAGCCCAGAGGTGAGTCTCTAACGTTGGAGCTGGAAGCAAGCCCTGTGCCTACTCCTCTAACAGATTAGGCCATTTTGGTAGTTTGGGGCTCTGTCCACACATAAGACCAGCACTATTTATATGTAAAGTGACCCAGTCAGTGGGATCAAGTCAACATGCAGGGCTGACTTTATGTCCTGACTAACATGTTTTTATTAATTTATTTTTGGCTATTCTGGGTTTTCACTGCTGCCACAGGTTCTTCTCTGGTTGCAGAGAGTGGGGGCTACTCTCTAGTGGAGGTGAGCAGGTTTCTTGTTGCAGTGACTTCTCTTGTTGTGGAACTCAGTCTCCAGGGCTCATGGGCTTCAGCAGTTGTGGCTCATGGGCTCCATAGTTGCGGCTCCGAGGCTCTAGAGCACAGGCTCCATCATTGTGGCTCACGGATGTAGTTGCTCTGCAGCATGTGAGATCTTCCCGGATCAGGGATTGAACCCGTGTCTCCTGCATTGGCAGATGGATTCTTTGCCACTGAGCTACCAGGGAAGCCCTATGTCCTGACTAACATGTTAACAGAATAACTGTCTGAGTTGTATGGGAGCCTCCTTAGTGGCCATAAGGTGGGGACTTCACGGGGATCTGAGTTATGAGGGGACAACTGTAGGAGGAGTCTCTGATCGTAGAATTGCCCTCAACTAGAATATCTTTAATTCCCTGCCCCAAACACATTCACCTTCTTGCCTTGGCTTTCAGGAATCAGGGAACATTAAGCTCTGCCCAAAGCCCTTCTTGCAACCTTTACCTAATGTAGATAAGAACAACAGAGTATCAGCTTTGTCATATGTATATGCGTGATGTCTAAGGTGCAGGGCTCTGTTTAACATTCTAATATTTGCCAGTCTTCAGTATGAAACTACTTCCTTGTAGTTCCAGACAAAAGCTGAGTTGAAATAACTGGTAACTTTCGAGTTAGATCAACATATACACTGTTTATGGTTGAATGTTTATTAAGCTCTCTCCCTGACTCTTGTTGGCTTATTCAGGAAACCGTATTCCTGGACTGCATTAACTTTGTTCCCTGCAGAAAGATCTTCACTGAGTCGTGTTGATGATCATGGCCATGACTTTTATGGAAGGCCATTTTAAGAATCAGTCAAATGAAGAGCATTTTCCCATTTTCTCTAAAAACTATTGCGGAAGATATTGTCCATTATGTTGTTCAATGTTCCTGACACAATGATCCACATTATAAATTCCTCTTAGAATCTAATACCGCGCAAATGTTTGCTTCTCTCGGCACCATAGCTTGCTTCTTCCTAAGCGATCATGAACCTACTGATGCTAGAACTCCCTTTCCTTTATTGCCTTGGCTGCTGGGAATCCTAAAGCCCACGTTCATGCCGGGGGAAGCAGCCACCATCCATTTCCAAATTGGGTGCAGAGTTATCTTGCTGCTTCATTTTCTTGGTGTTGACCTATTTTTATTTTAATCATTTTCTGCACATATGTGTTTTATTATATGTTGATGAAAGTAGTTGTAGAAGTAAGCAGTACATAAAGTTTGCATACATTTCACGATCATTTAAAAACATATGTTATTTTATTATTGCTTCCAAATTACTTCATTTGTATCTCTTTAATCTTCTCAGCTGGAATTGGACTTTTTCTTTTTACAAAGCCTTTCAATTGTACTTAACACAGAACTTCACACTCAGTTAGCACTCAATAAATACTTGCTAATTTGTTCCCTTCACCATTGACTAATGGCTCATTCCCAAGCCACTGAAAGAAGGAAGAAAGCTTAAATCATGCAAAGGATGAAAGTTTATGCATCAGGGTGAACTGAGAGAAAAGACAAGCTTCTCACACTTTGTCCCTCCTCTGCAAATGAGTGGGGCATCTGACACAGCAGGGAAACACGTGGCTTATGCAGAGAAGGCCTCGATTCTGGTAGTAATTCTCAATGTGCAAGGATACGTCAAGACCAGAAAATGATCTCCCGTTTATTTAAAGATTTCCTGGACTTCCCTGGTAGTCTAATGTTTAAGAATCTGCCTGCCAATGCAGGGAACATGGGTTTGATCCCTGGTCCAGGAAGATTCCACATGCCATGGGTCAACTAAACCAGTGTGCCACAACTACTCAAGCCTGTTCTCTGACATAAGAGAAGTCACTGCAATGAGAAACCTGGACAATGCAACTAGAGAGTAGCCCCCTCCCCAACTTGTCACACACAGTAGGGAAGGCTCAAAATACCTGAAAATACATTTAAAAATAAATAATAATAATAAAAGATTTCCAAATGTGCACTGAGTGTTTATCTAATGTGGCTGGCACCACGCCAGTTGGGAGAAGGCAGAGATGAGGAAAGTGGTCTAGTCTCTGGGGTTGCACAGAAAAACAGACAGACCTCAGAGCTATGATTCACAAAATAGACCCAGGACAATGCCATTAGGATCCTCTCTTTCTTGGAGTTGCCCAGCTTTGAAGAACTAAATGAGGGATGCAGACTAATGGTGACAATGGAGA
The DNA here is from genome assembly GCA_022376925.1 of Tragulus kanchil. Classification (NCBI taxonomy): domain Eukaryota; kingdom Metazoa; phylum Chordata; class Mammalia; order Artiodactyla; family Tragulidae; genus Tragulus; species Tragulus kanchil. Next base: position 29,659,464 of record JAIOJX010000024.1, read on the forward strand.
ATCAACCACAGGTCTCCTTTATATAATGGATGTCCCCATACAGCTCAGGCTCTCTCCGTCTTCCAGTCATTGGACCAGTAAGTCCAAGCCCGCCATATTCTTGACCTTTCTGCTTACAGCCATGGTCTCTCTGGGCTGGAGAGTAACACAGCTCACACTGGAGATGGAGCATTGCATATTTAATTGTAGCTGGGGATTATGATGAGGAGGCAGCCATTAGATCTGCAGTAAACTTACCAGCTACCTCAAAGCCAAACAGTCTGCATGGCCAAGGGAGGAACACCATTTTGTCGGGCAGTGTGCCTTTTAGTGCCTGGAAATTTGTACTTAACACAGAACTTAAATAGCACTCAATAAATACTTGCTAATTTGTTCCCTTCACCATTGACTAATGGCTCATTCCCAAGCCACTGAAAGAAGGAAGAAAGCTTAAATCATGCAAAGGATGAAAGTTTATGCATCAGGGTGAACTGAGAGAAAAGACAAGCTTCTCACACTTTGTCCCTCCTCTGCAAATGAGTGGGGCATCTGACACAGCAGGGAAACACGTGGCTTATGCAGAGAAGGCCTCGATTCTGGTAGTAATTCTCAATGTGCAAGGATACGTCAAGACCAGAAAATGATCTCCCGTTTATTTAAAGATTTCCTGGACTTCCCTGGTAGTCTAATGTTTAAGAATCTGCCTGCCAATGCAGGGAACATGGGTTTGATCCCTGGTCCAGGAAGATTCCACATGCCATGGGTCAACTAAACCAGTGTGCCACAACTACTCAAGCCTGTTCTCTGACATAAGAGAAGTCACTGCAATGAGAAACCTGGACAATGCAACTAGAGAGTAGCCCCCTCCCCAACTTGTCACACACAGTAGGGAAGGCTCAAAATACCTGAAAATACATTTAAAAATAAATAATAATAATAAAAGATTTCCAAATGTGCACTGAGTGTTTATCTAATGTGGCTGGCACCACGCCAGTTGGGAGAAGGCAGAGATGAGGAAAGTGGTCTAGTCTCTGGGGTTGCACAGAAAAACAGACAGACCTCAGAGCTATGATTCACAAAATAGACCCAGGACAATGCCATTAGGATCCTCTCTTTCTTGGAGTTGCCCAGCTTTGAAGAACTAAATGAGGGATGCAGACTAATGGTGACAATGGAGAATCAACCACAGGTCTCCTTTATATAATGGATGTCCCCATACAGCTCAGGCTCTCTCCGTCTTCCAGTCATTGGACCAGTAAGTCCAAGCCCGCCATATTCTTGACCTTTCTGCTTACAGCCATGGTCTCTCTGGGCTGGAGAGTAACACAGCTCACACTGGAGATGGAGCATTGCATATTTAATTGTAGCTGGGGATTATGATGAGGAGGCAGCCATTAGATCTGCAGTAAACTTACCAGCTACCTCAAAGCCAAACAGTCTGCATGGCCAAGGGAGGAACACCATTTTGTCGGGCAGTGTGCCTTTTAGTGCCTGGTTCCATAAATTGTGTACTGACCACATAGAGTAATATGCCTACTTAGTTGCTAATGCACCCCCAAAATTTGGGGTAACAATCTCTTATAACATGCATGCTGCTAACTCACTAGACAATGCATATCTCTGACTTTGATTTTTTTTTTATATTCTGGGGGGAGAAAAGCAAATGATGGTCACCATTTGTTTCACAGGGTGTTTAGTAATTTAGCATACATCTGCAAAATGTTACTTAATCTTGGGTGGTCTGTGTGCATAATTGTGCTTTAATTTGCACATGATTGCTGACTCTGATATCACTTAAACAATCAGGAAGCATCCAACGACTGGCTGTTGTCTTGTAACATTTTGTTTTCCCCTTTGGAACTGTTGGAAAGATACCATCACATCCCACAACCATCTGCAATATTGCATGTGTACTGCTGAATATTGAATAGATATTATGAGTATTGAATTTGGCAGCATTTCTGCAGTCATATTTCGATGTATTTTTCATTGCCAACTGAAAAGAAAATGGAAAGAAGGAGGAAAATGGTTAAAGTTCTCTGGGTTCTGTGGAATTGCCCTTGCATTTCTATATCTCTATATCTCTCTTCTCATCCTCTGCTCTGTTTTCCCCTCTAATAATAATACCAGAATCTTATCTTTGCATAGTACACGTATTTCAGAAGTGTTACCTAGTCAAGTATGGTGTTTGGTCTTTACTGTGAGATGGGTGGGCTTGTCAAACACTTATTTATAGATGAAAAAATGAAGGCACAGCATCTTGGTGACTTATGGTGACTACCATCACTAGTACTCAGGGATAGTGGAGACCAAGAACTCTCGGTACCTGCTTCCAAACACTTCTCACTCAGTAGCATGGCCATCTGACTACAAAATGATGTAGTGGGAGATTATTCCTATGGAAACTCAGAGGGTATCTCCAGAATGTCAAGAGTGATTATGGAATTGAATATGAAGGACCAACATCTATCTAAAAAACAGTCTACTTACAGGTGAAGGACCAAGAAAATCCATGTGTTTCTTCTTCTGGGCCCCTTTCTCTGATAGAGAGCATTTGAACAGAGACCAAAATAAAATGAGGAAGGGAGCTATGTGAACAACCAGGAGAAAAACACTCCTGACTGAAAGAACAAAAAGTTGAGGATTCCCAAGGTGGGAGTGAACCTGGAAGCCAGTGTGACTGGGGTGGAGTCCTGGCCTGGGATCCTGAGCAAGGTTGGAAAGTTAGCTGAAACAAGATCACAAAAGGTCTTGCAGGTCATTCTGAAGTCCTTGTTTTTTTCCTTTGTATGAGCTCGAAAGCCAATAGAGGAGTGCCATGATGTGACTTGGGATTGAAAAGAACCATACTGGCTGCTATACAGAGAACAGATGGTCATGAGGCAAAGGTGCAAACAAGGACATCAACTTCCAGGAGAGATGCTGGCTGCTTAGGTCAGAGTATGTGTAGTAGAAGTGGAGGAGTAATAAGGTCCTGAGTATATTTTGAAGGTAAAGTTGGTAGCATTTGCTGATGGATTAGATATAGAGGTTGAGAGAGAGAAATCAAGAAGAAAATATTTCCTTTAATAAAACTCTATGTTCCCACAGATACAGTAAGGGTTAAAAGAAAACAACATAAGGAAGACTGATGCTTCTGTTTAGAAAAACAGTATTCTAGATGCAAACAAGTAGGGGTTATGCCTAGTTCAGCCCTCTGGGTGAGTGACTTGTTGAAAGATGGACTCAGTCATAATTGTTTGTTAGTCTTCCAATCAAAGGTGGGATTCTGCTAAAATACGCAAGATGATTGGGTTACATTCTAATCTCAGCTGGAGGGTTTTAATGCTTAAACATTCCAGTGTGTGGGCTGTTGTGACCTGCTACCAACTAGCTCAATGACCCTTTTTGTCTTCCCCCAGCTCTGGGACTGAGGTGCAAGGGTGGGAGTTTTCTGAGTGGTCCTTCTGTGCTAAGAGCTAGCCTGAAGCCACAGGCATAATAGCTGATTCAACGTGAAGCCATCTGAAGGAGAACTGGTCCAAGTGGTTTGAGGGGTCCTAATACAAGAACGAGAGAGAGCGCTCACCATATCCCCAGGGAGGGGGTTGGACATTCACTGAAGGTCATTGAGGAGTGTCCCTGCCCAGAAGTGTCACAATCAAGCTATTGTTGATAACTGAGAGACCTCCTTCTCCTGTCCAGTTTAACAAGAGGACATCTGTGAGACATCTCTTTCTGCAGGACTTCGCTGAAAGGAAGTTTGTTCTCTCTGTCTCCACCCCATCTAGAGACCTCTCCATTAGAGTCTCAGGTACCTTACGGAAAGGTCTGCTCTGTCTATTTCACAAGAATCTGACTCACGGCAGCCAGGCTGTGAGAAGAACAATGAATGCCTGCATGCAGCCTGACAAGTGACGGAGGAATCCTGGAAATTCATGAGTCTCTTCTAGGATTCTTTGGAGATGAGGGTGGGGGAAAGAGCTCATCACCTCTGGGGAATGACACTCGTTTCCGCTCATTAGAGTTGCATCTCCTTCTTGGCAGAGCCTTGTCTGAGGGTGATCATGAGACCACATGTACAGATAAAAAGCCTCGGCAAAGAGATCTAATCCAAAGTCACAGCTAAGACAGGCTTAAACAATGAAAAGGAGCGCAGACGACATCAGATTTGACATTTCCCCCTTAGTGGAAGATTTCGTCTTGGAGCCACACTGAAGTTCATCCAGTACTTCATTATCCAGGCACTGATTAACTGACACCTGGCTGACTCTGGCCCCTAAAGATGAACCTATCATAAAAATATAATTGTATTGTTTTGCACTCATTGTCACTGAAGCATGATTAATCAGGCTGTGGATTATCCAGAGCTTCTCTCTCTGTGTCTCGCTTTTGCTTTTCTCTGTCTTTTTTTGATAAATTAGTCCAAGCCCCCTTTCTCCAATCAAAGGTGGGATTCTGCTAAAATACGCAAGATGATTGGGTTACATTCTAATCTCAGCTTTTAAAACATTCCAGTGTGTGGGCTGTTGTGACCTGCTACCAACTAGCTCAATGACCCTTTTTGTCTTCCCCCAGCTCTGGGACTGAGGTGCAAGGGTGGGAGTTTTCTGAGTGGTCCTTCTGTGCTAAGAGCTAGCCTGAAGCCACAGGCATAATAGCTGATTCAACGTGAAGCCATCTGAAGGAGAACTGGTCCAAGTGGTTTGAGGGGTCCTAATACAAGAACGAGAGAGAGCGCTCACCATATCCCCAGGGAGGGGGTTGGACATTCACTGAAGGTCATTGAGGAGTGTCCCTGCCCAGAAGTGTCACAATCAAGCTATTGTTGATAACTGAGAGACCTCCTTCTCCTGTCCAGTTTAACAAGAGGACATCTGTGAGACATCTCTTTCTGCAGGACTTCGCTGAAAGGAAGTTTGTTCTCTCTGTCTCCACCCCATCTAGAGACCTCTCCATTAGAGTCTCAGGTACCTTACGGAAAGGTCTGCTCTGTCTATTTCACAAGAATCTGACTCACGGCAGCCAGGCTGTGAGAAGAACAATGAATGCCTGCATGCAGCCTGACAAGTGACGGAGGAATCCTGGAAATTCATGAGTCTCTTCTAGGATTCTTTGGAGATGAGGGTGGGGGAAAGAGCTCATCACCTCTGGGGAATGACACTCGTTTCCGCTCATTAGAGTTGCATCTCCTTCTTGGCAGAGCCTTGTCTGAGGGTGATCATGAGACCACATGTACAGATAAAAAGCCTCGGCAAAGAGATCTAATCCAAAGTCACAGCTAAGACAGGCTTAAACAATGAAAAGGAGCGCAGACGACATCAGATTTGACATTTCCCCCTTAGTGGAAGATTTCGTCTTGGAGCCACACTGAAGTTCATCCAGTACTTCATTATCCAGGCACTGATTAACTGACACCTGGCTGACTCTGGCCCCTAAAGATGAACCTATCATAAAAATATAATTGTATTGTTTTGCACTCATTGTCACTGAAGCATGATTAATCAGGCTGTGGATTATCCAGAGCTTCTCTCTCTCTGTGTCTCGCTTTTTGCTTTTCTCTGTCTTTTGATGATTTGATAAATCAGTCCAAGCTTCCTCCACCTCAAGGTGGGTATAAGCAGAAGGATGAGGTACAACTTGATGTCGTCTGTGTGTTTGGGAGTTAAGAGACAGGATCTAGTGTGGGAGAAACTAAATGATTTCCAAATGATATTGGCTTCTCTTTAAGTTTTAATTATGCGTGTTATCTCTGCTTTCATTATTATGGATCCCCGAACACTGCCGTAACGGCTGCACAGTTGACAACCCCACCATGTACTAACGATGTCTGCTCTGTAACCATCTTCCAGTGCTGTTTATCAGGGACCATTAGGACTCAGGAGGCTGGGGAGCAGCAGCAATAAACCCAAGACAAGTTCCTAGTGCTATCTGACATGTCCCAGCCATTTGTCATTACTGTGTTCTTAAAAACTGGATTCGTGCAGACTAAGTCTACTCTTTCTTATGAATGTTCAGAATCCAATCTGTAAGATCCGCAATGGAGCCACACTTTCTCCCTCTTCATGTTGGTATAAATTTTTTAAAAAAAGATTTATTTATTTATTTTATTTGAAGAGGGTGGGGTGGGGTAGGGAGGGGAGCAGGCGGGCCACTTCTATTGGTCTTTCATTTGTCCATTTTCATCCATCTTTGTTCTTTGGCCCATGTGGGCCTCCCATCACGGTGGCCTCTGTTGTCACAGAGCACCGGCTCTGGGCGCATGCGCTCCAGAGCTCCAGCTCAGTAATTGGACACATCGGTCCAGCCACTCCACAGCATGTGGGATCTTCCCAGGCCAGGGATCGAACCGGCACCCCTTGCACTGCAAGGCGGTGTCCTTACCCACCGGAGCACCAGGGAAGCCCCCTGTTGGTATAAATTGAGTTGGTTTTAAGCTCTGCTCAATGCATACTAGCTATGGAGATTCCAGAAGGAACTCGTTGTTGGATAGTCTTGTCATCTCGTGGTGATTTTATCCAGACTCTGGTCTGAAGCATCAGATGAAGACCTAGTGTGAGATCTATTCCAAGCAAACAGTGGTTTGTCAGGGCCGATGAGGCTCAGAGTCCAAACAGAGAGGCCGCCCCAGGTAACAGTCACACAGCAGAGTGTGTTGTGGCTCCAGAATCGGCTCCAGGAAAGACCTCACATACAGAAGGTTCAGAAATCAGGCAGAGGTATAATCATTATGTGAAAATCCTGTCCCATGGGTGACTTGTCCTGGTCTTGGAATTGGGGTGTAGGAGCACATTTCCAGTCCTAGAAGAGGATAAGGAACAGCAAGAGAATCAGGCAGTTGGCAAAAATTAAATGGGCATCCAGAGCTGGATGCTGGAAAAGAGAGCAGGAGCTCTTGGATCTCAATTGTGACTCAACTGTTAGTGGAATAGTTTAAATGTGCTTATAAGTATAAAGTGCTTGCATGTGTGCTTCTGTGCTCAATTGTGTCTGACTCTTTGTGACCCCTGCCAGGCTTCTCTGTCCATGGGGATTCTCCAGGCAAGAATACCGGAGTGGGTTGCCATTTCCTCCTCCAGGGGATCTTCCCCACTCAGGGACTGAACCCATGTTTCATGTCTCCTGTACTGGCAGGTGGATTCTTTATCACTGAGCCGCCTGGGAAATAAAGTGCTTAGAACACAGTAATAGTATGATTAGTATTACCACCATTATTATTTTTATGTGATTATGCCAGGAATCCACATCTTGTTTCTGATGATGGAGGAGGCAGTGGCTAATGCTAAGTACCTAAATTTCAGTCCAGTGCTGGTTGGATGCTAACCCCAGCCATTGTGTGTGTGTCTTTTTTTTTTAAATCATTTATTTATTTGGCTCCACTGGGTCTTAGTTGTAGCATGTGGAATCTAGTTCCCTGACCAGGGATCGAACCCAGGTCCCCTGCACTGGGAGCTCAGAGTCTTAACCACTGGGCAACCAGGGAAGTCCCAGTGTGTCTCTTTAGAGGTTGCCTTTCGCATCTCTGGGTTGATTTGGGAACTAGAGTAAGAATGATCCATCAGGTGAAGGGAACAGAAGATCCAGTTGTGGGGACCTGGATAGAAAGGGAAGAGGTAGGACTGGCACCCATGGTGTAGACTGAGAGTAGCCTAAATAGATGACTCCCAGGCAGTAACATGTAATAAACAGTCCTCAAAAACAGAGCCTGCCTGTTTTCTATGTGGGGAAACATACATCTTCGTGGATTGAGATTGATTTTTTGGATTTCTAAAATAAACGTTCAGGGACCCAAATGTGAAGATTTGTAATTGACAGGCCTTTGGATTCTAATCATTATGTGAAAATCCTGTCCCATGGGTGACTTGTCCTGGTCTTGGAATTGGGGTGTAGGAGCACATTTCCAGTCCTAGAAGAGGATAAGGAACAGCAAGAGAATCAGGCAGTTGGCAAAAATTAAATGGGCATCCAGAGCTGGATGCTGGAAAAGAGAGCAGGAGCTCTTGGATCTCAATTGTGACTCAACTGTTAGTGGAATAGTTTAAATGTGCTTATAAGTATAAAGTGCTTGCATGTGTGCTTCTGTGCTCAATTGTGTCTGACTCTTTGTGACCCCTGCCAGGCTTCTCTGTCCATGGGGATTCTCCAGGCAAGAATACCGGAGTGGGTTGCCATTTCCTCCTCCAGGGGATCTTCCCCACTCAGGGACTGAACCCATGTTTCATGTCTCCTGTACTGGCAGGTGGATTCTTTATCACTGAGCCGCCTGGGAAATAAAGTGCTTAGAACACAGTAATAGTATGATTAGTATTACCACCATTATTATTTTTATGTGATTATGCCAGGAATCCACATCTTGTTTCTGATGATGGAGGAGGCAGTGGCTAATGCTAAGTACCTAAATTTCAGTCCAGTGCTGGTTGGATGCTAACCCCAGCCATTGTGTGTGTGTCTTTTTTTTTTAAATCATTTATTTATTTGGCTCCACTGGGTCTTAGTTGCAGCATGTGGAATCTAGTTCCCTGACCAGGGATCGAACCCAGGTCCCCTGCACTGGGAACACAGAGTCTTAACCACTGGGCAACCAGGGAAGTCCCAGTGTGTCTCTTTAGAGGTTGCCTTTCGCATCTCTGGGTTGATTTGGGAACTAGAGTAAGAATGATCCATCAGGTGAAGGGAACAGAAGATCCAGTTGTGGGGACCTGGATAGAAAGGGAAGAGGTAGGACTGGCACCCATGGTGTAGACTGAGAGTAGCCTAAATAGATGACTCCCAGGCAGTAACATGTAATAAACAGTCCTCAAAAACAGAGCCTGCCTGTTTTCTATGTGGGGAAACATACATCTTCGTGGATTGAGATTGATTTTTTGGATTTCTAAAATAAACGTTCAGGGACCCAAATGTGGATAATGCTAACTCTCTTCCCAGTAATTGACAGGCCTTGGTGGACTGTAATGGTCTAAGATGAATAGATCTGTTGTTTGATTGAGGCACTCCTGCAGCCAGGGTGGGCGTCGCATCACATGGGAGCGGGAACAACAGGCTGATTAGGACTCATGTGATTAATTCAGCCTCTATAGAGTTAATTCAGTCTGAAGCCCACACTACCAGTTCCATCTGTATCTGCACAACTGGGTTGGGGGGAGTTTTTATTAAAAATCCTCAAATCAGTTCCATACAAGAGAATTACCTCCTTACCGCTCTATCTCTCCTGCCAAGTACTTGATAAAATGTGTTCTACAAATGTAGATAAGGAGCCCTGATAAGAAAACTCACTCCTGCTGAATATTGGAATTATCTGGCTGATGTTGGCCGGCAAACGTGCAAACCAGGACAAATCCCCCCACAGGAGAATTTCCAAACTGTTAGAGATCGTCCATCATCCTGGGGCAAAGTTTAAAGGGAAAAACGAGTGACTCTTCACATGTTGGTGAACATTTTCAGGATGGAATGGCTCAGGCTGCTCAAAACTGGACAACTTCCAAAGATGTCAGGTCTAATCAAGACCTCGATGTCACGGCTGGCCTCTGAGTCAGCCCCCTTAAGCTAGGATGGGCCTCCTGCAGGATGAGCCCTCTTGAATACCTTCAGCCTCGGCAGCCAGGAGACCTCTTGTCTTCTGGGGAACAGGGTTAGAAGTCTAACCAACACCTAACAGAGGGGCAAAGAAGTACCAGTTCAGAAGGAGTGACAGTGGGAAGGAGCAGTGAAAACAGGGGACTGGCATGGGCGCATTTGCCTTTAAGGGAGTGAAGAAAGCTGGTCTACTTAGAAGAGCCATGACAACTTCGTTCTTTCTTTATTTTAAACATATTTTTGGGCTGCGCTGGCTCTTTGTTGCTGCAAGGGCTTTCTCTAGTTGCAATGAGCCAGGCCTACTCTCTAGTGGTGAGGTGAAGGCTTCTCATTGTGGTGGCCTTTCTTACATTCGGGGAAATTGATTTTTGGATTTCTAAAATAAACGTTCAGGGACCCAAATGTGGATAATGCTAACTCTCTTCCCAGTAATTGACAGGCCTTGGTGGACTGTAATGGTCTAAGATGAATAGATCTGTTGTTTGATTGAGGCACTCCTGCAGCCAGGGTGGGCGTCGCATCACATGGGAGCGGGAACAACAGGCTGATTAGGACTCATGTGATTAATTCAGCCTCTATAGAGTTAATTCAGTCTGAAGCCCACACTACCAGTTCCATCTGTATCTGCACAACTGGGTTGGGGGGAGTTTTTATTAAAAATCCTCAAATCAGTTCCATACAAGAGAATTACCTCCTTACCGCTCTATCTCTCCTGCCAAGTACTTGATAAAATGTGTTCTACAAATGTAGATAAGGAGCCCTGATAAGAAAACTCACTCCTGCTGAATATTGGAATTATCTGGCTGATGTTGGCCGGCAAACGTGCAAACCAGGACAAATCCCCCCACAGGAGAATTTCCAAACTGTTAGAGATCGTCCATCATCCTGGGGCAAAGTTTAAAGGGAAAAACGAGTGACTCTTCACATGTTGGTGAACATTTTCAGGATGGAATGGCTCAGGCTGCTCAAAACTGGACAACTTCCAAAGATGTCAGGTCTAATCAAGACCTCGATGTCACGGCTGGCCTCTGAGTCAGCCCCCTTAAGCTAGGATGGGCCTCCTGCAGGATGAGCCCTCTTGAATACCTTCAGCCTCGGCAGCCAGGAGACCTCTTGTCTTCTGGGGAACAGGGTTAGAAGTCTAACCAACACCTAACAGAGGGGCAAAGAAGTACCAGTTCAGAAGGAGTGACAGTGGGAAGGAGCAGTGAAAACAGGGGACTGGCATGGGCGCATTTGCCTTTAAGGGAGTGAAGAAAGCTGGTCTACTTAGAAGAGCCATGACAACTTCGTTCTTTCTTTATTTTAAACATATTTTTGGGCTGCGCTGGCTCTTTGTTGCTGCAAGGGCTTTCTCTAGTTGCAATGAGCCAGGCCTACTCTCTAGTGGTGAGGTGAAGGCTTCTCATTGTGGTGGCTTCTCTTGTTTGGAGCATGGGTTCCAGGGCGCATGGGCTTCAGTAATCGTGGCACATGGGCTCAGTAGTTGTGGTTTCCAGCATTCAGAGCACAGCCTCCATTTGGTGGCACACAGCCTTAGTTGCTCCATGGCATGTGGCATCTTCCTGGACCAGGATCACACCTGTGTCTCCTGCATTGGAAGACGGATTCTTTACCACTGAGCCGCCAGGGGAGCCTGGCTGCCTCTTGTTGAGTGTTTTCATCTTGGGGGTTTTTAGTAATAAGTAACATGCCATTATGGTTCAGTGGTAAAGAAGGTAAAGAACCTGCCTGTCAGAGCAGGAGATGCAGATTTGATCCCAGGGTTGGGAAGATCCCCTGGAGAAGGAAATGGCTACCTACTCCAGTATTCTTGCCGGGGAAATCCCATGGACAGGGGAGCCTGATGGGCTCCAGTTTCATGGGGTCCCAAAAGACTTGGCCACGACTTAGCAACTGAATGACAACAGTAAACACCGTATAAAATTGTAACCTGCCCTGAAAAAGCAGTGGTCTATCACAAGGAGAACATCAGATGAGAAGAGAAGATGCTGGACTGACTCCTGGTGCTGTAGGAGTTACTGAGCACAAGCGAGGCACTCTCCATCTCTGTGCCTCAGTTTCTACACCTGCACCTTACAGCAGTGGAGACAGGGAGGAGCAGAGGACGTGTTAGGACCATTCCAACTTGAATTGTTCAAGTCCGTGAGTCTTGTCCCTTGCTTCATCTACTAAGTCCCAATAGCACCGGCCTTTTCTGAACACTAAGCACGCTCTACTGAACACTTAGAGTTCCTTTGACACTTTCTGTTCTTCACACACACTTGGGCCAGGGAGATAAAACACTTGCCTGAGATAACCAATCATTTAGCCAAGAAAGCAAAATGGGAAAGAGGATGAAGGCCCATAAGCCAAACAGAAGGCTCTGCACACAAGGCAGAGAGGCCCACAGGTGAGACAGAGGGCAGGGCTGATGGGGAAGCTGGTAAGAGGTGTCAGGAGGGAGGATGGATGGAGCGGAGAAAGGAGGCACAGTGGTGACCAGTGGAACAAGAGTATCATCAGCACCAACATCATCTTGGAGACAGTTACTTAGGGGAATCGAACCACAGGAATGTGCAGCCCTGTCCTCCTTCTGGCCTCCTCCCTACCCCCACCTGAAGCAGCAAGCAGTTTCAGAATCAAAGTGGGGAACTGCCCGTTGGGGAATGTACTATTGTTCCCTGGGTCAAGTGGTCTACATCTAGTAGCTACTCCATCGTCCCAGTGACCTCATGGGTTGGCCTTATTTCTATTATGATTCCAGTTCTAGGAATGAAAATAAAAGAAGGTCCTCTCAACTAGTAACTGCCAATGCTGGGCTTTAAACTAGGGTTTTTGGGGGGCAGGACTTTATTGGGTCATAGCTGTGGCTCACAGGCTTAGTTACACCATGGGATCTTTGTTTCCTGGTCAAGAGAGTGAGCCCGACTCTCCTGCATTGGAAGGCAGATGCTTAACCACTGGACACCAGGGAAGTCCCCTGAGCTGAGCTTGCTGACTCTTCTCACTGTCCCCTACTCCAACTGTCCACCTCTGGGCTAGGGCATCTGACTTTTGGTGCCCTTCCCTCTCTTCCTCTTCTCTTCCTTTCCTGCCCTTTTCTGAGACACAGGTCTCAGCAGACTGGGGCATAAGGAGACCTTTGCTTCACTCTTCCCTCTTCTTCTCTGCCTCTCTCCTTCCCGTATCTGGCCGAGAGTTCCACATATAATATAGAATGTACCAAGAGAACATCCATTTGCCACATCCCTAATTTTTCTGGCATTTGTGATTAAATCAACTCAGAATCTGTGGGAAGCTTTGGTAATTAAATAATTTGGGTAACAGAATATTTAATTAATTGCAATTGCACATGCCATCTTGAAAGTCATTTCTAATTTTAATTCTAGCACAAGCTGGATTGTACAAAACATGGTTTTCTCATTGTCACCAAAACCTGTCTCTTTCTTCCCATCTTTCTCACCATTTCTCTAGGTCTGGAGTCCTGACTCCCTTCTTTCCTTGTATTTGGAGGCACAGGTAGTCAATGGGTACCAGCCATACCTGAGTTCTGCCTATGAGGGTTAAGGGGAACCAAAAAAGAACACAGGGCATAGTCTGGCCTACAAGATGCATGTGATCCAATGGAGGACACAGTCCATCAATGCATAAAAATATGAAGACAACAAAGGGCCCCACGGAGAATACGTCCACCCTGAAGAGGGCAGAGGTGTGTTTGAATCAGGCCTTGAGATAGGTGTAGCATTCATATAGATAGAAATAGGAGCAAGTTCCTAGGAAGAGCAGGGTTTTGATTTATAATTTATGATTTGTATCTCTTTTCCTTTTACCCTTTTCTTCATTTAGTCACTCAGTCAAAAGGTTTTTGAGCATCTGCAGATGCCGGACAATGGTCACTAAAATGTCTACCTGAACCCAAGGCAACTCCCAGCCACACTCTGCACTTTCCCGTCTGAGCTCAGTGGGGACAGCAGTCGTGCCCCACTCTCCAGGAGTCTCTGGCAGGCCCAGCACCTCCAAGCCCCGCGCCATCATGATGAACTGAGTTGTCCACCACCAGCTATGACAATCCTGGCTGTAGCCTCACCAGACTGAGGCAGAACCCTACCTAAGGAACCCAGCTTTGCTTACAGCTGTATGGGGGCCACAAGAGGGGAAACCCACCAAGTGGGGCCCCAGCCTTTCTCCTCCTCCCCTACTGAGCATCTTCCTTGAGCTCTGATGTTTCAGGGTTTGGGGGGGCTCCCTGAGGTGACTTTTTGGAATCCTTAGACTTGATATCCTATCTCAGCTGGCATGAGTCTCATCTGAAAGTCAGACTCTAAATCAGCTCTGGGGCATTGATATTTTTCTGACTTCCATTGTTTTTGCCCTCTCTACCTCCCCCCATCAGGAGGAATTCTAATTTCACTCTAAAGAGAACCTGACAGTGGTGACTGTCATTGTTTTTTTCATTTATCAATTCATTTGTCTATAAAACATGTTTCAAGCAGCTTCCATGTGTCAGGTACTGTGCTGGGCTTTGTGGGACATAAATGATTACATGGCTCTGCTCTCAAAAGCTTTGGAGATAAATGGAGTTTACCACATGGGAAAAATCCCAACTCAGGGTAAGCTAAGTTTCACAATACAGGATGACGGAAGATATGTCTAACTCAGTCTAGGGAGCAGAGCCAAGTCTTGAGATGACTAATACATTATTGCAAGGCAGAGAAGGAGGGCTGAACATTCTAGGTAGAGAGGACAGCTTGTGCAAAGGCATAGTGACAGGAACATGGTGGGGAGGGTAGGAGTTTCTTCCCTGTAAGGAGTTATATGGCTGAGAAATAGACCCAAGATTGTTTGTCCCTCGAGGGATAAGGTCATCATAGTCTTGTATGAGATAGCAGCATGGAACTGTGGCAAGTCCCAATATAGTATTAGAAGTTCTAGATTTGTGTTGCAGACACCAGATGCTCCAGATTTGAAGTCTAGCTTCACCATGTACCATCTGTATGCTCAAATTTCCCATCTCATTTTTGTCACTTGTACAACAGACCAATTTGATCTTGCAGAGCTATTCTCAGGACTAAATGAGATAAGGTCGTGCCCCACTCTCCAGGAGTCTCTGGCAGGCCCAGCACCTCCAAGCCCCGCGCCATCATGATGAACTGAGTTGTCCACCACCAGCTATGACAATCCTGGCTGTAGCCTCACCAGACTGAGGCAGAACCCTACCTAAGGAACCCAGCTTTGCTTACAGCTGTATGGGGGCCACAAGAGGGGAAACCCACCAAGTGGGGCCCCAGCCTTTCTCCTCCTCCCCTACTGAGCATCTTCCTTGAGCTCTGATGTTTCAGGGTTTGGGGGGACTCCCTGAGGTGACTTTTTGGAATCCTTAGACTTGATATCCTATCTCAGCTGGCATGAGTCTCATCTGAAAGTCAGACTCTAAATCAGCTCTGGGGCATTGATATTTTTCTGACTTCCATTGTTTTTGCCCTCTCTACCTCCCCCCATCAGGAGGAATTCTAATTTCACTCTAAAGAGAACCTGACAGTGGTGACTGTCATTGTTTTTTTTTTTCATTTATCAATTCATTTGTCTATAAAACATGTTTCAAGCAGCTTCCATGTGTCAGGTACTGTGCTGGGCTTTGTGGGACATAAATGATTACATGGCTCTGCTCTCAAAAGCTTTGGAGATAAATGGAGTTTACCACATGGGAAAAATCCCAACTCAGGGTAAGCTAAGTTTCACAATACAGGATGACGGAAGATATGTCTAACTCAGTCTAGGGAGCAGAGCCAAGTCTTGAGATGACTAATACATTATTGCAAGGCAGAGAAGGAGGGCTGAACATTCTAGGTAGAGAGGACAGCTTGTGCAAAGGCATAGTGACAGGAACATGGTGGGGAGGGTAGGAGTTTCTTCCCTGTAAGGAGTTATATGGCTGAGAAATAGACCCAAGATTGTTTGTCCCTCGAGGGATAAGGTCATCATAGTCTTGTATGAGATAGCAGCATGGAACTGTGGCAAGTCCCAATATAGTATTAGAAGTTCTAGATTTGTGTTGCAGACACCAGATGCTCCAGATTTGAAGTCTAGCTTCACCATGTACCATCTGTATGCTCAAATTTCCCATCTCATTTTTGTCACTTGTACAACAGACCAATTTGATCTTGCAGAGCTATTCTCAGGACTAAATGAGATAAGGTACAAGGCACTAAACAGCATTTAATTGACATTAATCGGAACGTTACCTTTATCTTTAATAAAGCTTTGGTGAACTATAGGTGCTTCACAAGTGTAAAGAATTGCATAGTCTCTGTAGAATCTAGCCTAATGTCAACCTTGAATTCAAGGTTACCAGCCTGTTTAGATTTTAGATGGTCTTGTTGTTTGACCTCGTGTAATCCTACAGACCCTTTTCCCACATGAAATCAATTTAATGTTGATATAAGAGTTTGTGTTAGAGTAAGGACAACAATGACGATAGAGTTGTAAGAGCCTGGATGTCCCACTCTTTCAGCCCACACACATGGGGGTGTCATTCATAGTGAAATTGTGAGTCTTGGGAACAGAGAAACAGTTCTGCTCACATCATCTATGGAGAAGGAAATGGCAACCCACTCCAGTATTCTTGCCTGGAAAATCTAATGAACAGAAAGGCCTGGTAGGCAATAGTCCATGGGGTCACAAATATCTATATCTGTATCTATCTATCTATCTATCAATCTATCTATCAATCAATCAATCTATCTATCTATCAATCACCTGTCTATCAATCTATCTATTTATCTATCTATCTACCTACCTACCTACCTATCTAGGCTTCCCTGGTGGCTGAGTGGCAAAGAATTCACCTGCAATGTGGGAGACCTGGGCTCAATCTCTGGGTTGGAAAGATCCCCTGAAGGAGGGCATGGCAACCTACTCCAGTATTCTTGTCTGGAAAATCCCATGGACAGAGGAGCCTGGTGGGCTACAGTCCACGGGGTTGTACAGAGTTGGACACGACTGAGTGACTAAGCAGCAGCAGCACATCACCTATAAGGATCTGATTTGCTGAGCACTTTGGCCAAAGCTGCTCATACTTTGTTGTTAAGCCCGCTTTTCTTTTGTTTGCCAAGTTTATCAGGTGAAGAGGCTCCACTGATGATGAAGCTGCATGAGTGTGCTCGCTAAACAGCCCACTCTCCAAGGGCTTTGTTGAGTGCAGTCATGGGGGTTTGGGGGTTCAGTCCAGGGAGCTTCCATGAACCTGAGATTCCTCCTCACAGGGTCTCTTGGCAGGGCACTTCAGTATTATTTACATCATTCCACCCCTGTCTCCTCTAGAGCAAAATTGTGGCAGTGAAGATCATGTGTCAGTACTGTTAGCAGTGATGGGCAGTAATGGCCATACATGTCCCCTGGTTTTTCTAAATAGATTTAAGCACAATTGTAAAATTTCACTTTTATTCAAAAAGCATTCTGTGCTTTTCATAATACGTAAACCAGTGTAGAGATGTATAAACAGAAAGCTAATATCCTTCTGATCTTCTGGTTCCACTCAGCTGAAATCACAGTTCAGTGTGAGCATGTCCTTCCACGTCTCTCTCTGTGTTCACTAGTACACATACTCACGCAACCAGACACCCACACTTTCTCCTATTTCTTTGATTTGGCGAGCGGGATAATTCACTACATATAGCCCTACAATTAGCCCCCAAGCTATAGCCTTATACATATAACTCATAGACCTATATATACTCTATATTATGCTCACATATATTTCTCTGATAAGGTTTCATAATGAGGGATTGCTGACCAGACATGTGCCATTTTAATAGGACATTCAAGGCCTGTTCCACAAAGACTGAACCATCAACATTTGAGAACACCCCTTGACCCATATCCTTTCTGGTCCTGGATAGTATCAAACTTTTTAGTTTTTGCAAATGGGAAGAATTAGACATTCACAAAATTAATCTTCTTCCCTTCCACCAGATGACCATTGTCTGGGTGCCAGTAAGTCATGCAGAAGCCAGATCCAGTCTCGACTCTCTCTTTTTTTTTTTTTTGCCTCTAAGTCATCATTTATTTTTCATTGATCTTCAGTCCTTGGCATGTGTGGGCCTCCCATTGCAGTGGCCTATCTTGTTGCAGAGCACTGGCTCTGGATGCATGTGCTCCAGAGTGCTGGCTCGCAACTGGACACACCAGCCCAGCTGCTCCTCGGCACATGGGATCCTCCCAGGCCAGGGATCGAACCGGTGCCCCCTACACTGCAAGGCAGACTCCCCACCCACTGGACCACCAGGGAAGCCCTCAACTCTCTTTGTTGACAAGAATTCACCCGGTTATTCACAAGCTGTTCTGCTCACCTTTGTTTTGCCAGCAGGGCCCAGCTGAGTTCTCAGGAAGAGTTAGAAGCACAAGTAAATTTAGTGTGAAATAGCCCTGACAGCTCTAAAAGGTTGTGTTTTATTCATTAAAAGGAGGTCTAACAGTGAAGCTAAATATCGTGCTAGGGAAGGATTCCCTAAACACCTGAGGAGACATTTGAAACAGAGGCCAAAACTCCCTTCTCTGCCAAAGCCTCACAGTTACTGCTGAATCAGTCATAGCATGTCCTCCACGTCTTTTCAAATTTCCCTTAAAAAAAAAGTTCCCATAATACGTAAACCAGTGTAGAGATGTATAAACAGAAAGCTAATATCCTTCTGATCTTCTGGTTCCACTCAGCTGAAATCACAGTTCAGTGTGAGCATGTCCTTCCACGTCTCTCTCTGTGTTCACTAGTACACATACTCACGCAACCAGACACCCACACTTTCTCCTATTTCTTTGATTTGGCGAGCGGGATAATTCACTACATATAGCCCTACAATTAGCCCCCAAGCTATAGCCTTATACATATAACTCATAGACCTATATATACTCTATATTATGCTCACATATATTTCTCTGATAAGGTTTCATAATGAGGGATTGCTGACCAGACATGTGCCATTTTAATAGGACATTCAAGGCCTGTTCCACAAAGACTGAACCATCAACATTTGAGAACACCCCTTGACCCATATCCTTTCTGGTCCTGGATAGTATCAAACTTTTTAGTTTTTGCAAATGGGAAGAATTAGACATTCACAAAATTAATCTTCTTCCCTTCCACCAGATGACCATTGTCTGGGTGCCAGTAAGTCATGCAGAAGCCAGATCCAGTCTCGACTCTCTCTTTTTTTTTTTGCCTCTAAGTCATCATTTATTTTTCATTGATCTTCAGTCCTTGGCATGTGTGGGCCTCCCATTGCAGTGGCCTATCTTGTTGCAGAGCACTGGCTCTGGATGCATGTGCTCCAGAGTGCTGGCTCGCAACTGGACACACCAGCCCAGCTGCTCCTCGGCACATGGGATCCTCCCAGGCCAGGGATCGAACCGGTGCCCCCTACACTGCAAGGCAGACTCCCCACCCACTGGACCACCAGGGAAGCCCTCAACTCTCTTTGTTGACAAGAATTCACCCGGTTATTCACAAGCTGTTCTGCTCACCTTTGTTTTGCCAGCAGGGCCCAGCTGAGTTCTCAGGAAGAGTTAGAAGCACAAGTAAATTTAGTGTGAAATAGCCCTGACAGCTCTAAAAGGTTGTGTTTTATTCATTAAAAGGAGGTCTAACAGTGAAGCTAAATATCGTGCTAGGGAAGGATTCCCTAAACACCTGAGGAGACATTTGAAACAGAGGCCAAAACTCCCTTATCTGCCAAAGCCTCTTATTTGCTGAAGATGAAAGAAAGAGAAGAGGAGGGAGGGAGAACAGATGAGCCTGGAAACATGTCCTGAGCCCTTGTAGGAATGTAGTAGGACCAACAGTACTGTTTAAAACACAGAACTCCAGACCTGCCACATGGTCAACACTTCGTAAATTGTGATGGCTCTTATTAGTAGTAAATAATAAAAACAACATAAAATTTTCATCATGTGATTTGCTACTCATAGATATTTCCTCAATCAGCTCTGACTTCAGGACAGTTTCTATTAAAAGGCTTTATTGATTTGTGGTTTCTATAGATAGGCTAAGAATCTGTCTCTCTTTTCTGCATGCCTGAACCAAAGGCTATTCTCCATAAAGCAGAAGGGGTTCTTGCTACTTGTCAGATCTGTCCTCCAATTTCATGTTATCTTTCACTCCTGATTATATATTTTTTTATCCACAGAGTCTCTAGGTCTTCTAGCTGAACTCCCCTTGTTCTGAGACTTGGGTGTGCTGCTTGGCAGTCACAGCAAGCATGTCATCAGGCCCCAAAGGGCTTTGTGTATTAAGGGTGTCCTGGGGAATGTCCCTTGGGCCGAGGTCCTATCCAAAAGTCTTAGTCAGTACCTGAAGTTCATTCCAAAGAGTTGATGACTTATTTACACAATGAGGAACCATCTGCTCAACAACTGCCACTTTTATTTTCTGTACATGCGTTTAACCATCTATATACATATTATATGTGCACTTCTATTCACTTATCCTACTAATTAGGGCTTCTCTGGTGGCTCAGATGGTAAAGAATCTGCCTGCAACATAGGAGACCTAGGTTCCACGCCTGGGTTGGGAAGACCCCCTGGAGAAGGAAATGGCAACCCACTCCAGTATTCTTGCCTGGAGAATCTGCATGGACGGAAGAGCCTGGCGGGCTATTGTCCATGGGGTCGCAAAGAGTCAGATACGAGTGAGAGACTACACTACACTACTACAGCCCTACTAATGATTGCACTGACCCTGCTTTCACTTGTAGGACGATGCAAGGGTAAAGATGAGCTTCCAGCGCGTCAAAGTTCTCTTTCCACAATCATCTGCTTCTTGCTTCTAACTTTATTTTCAACCCATAAAATGTCTTGGCTTCCCAATCTCAACCTTGGCCCTTGAACCATAGTGTTGGCTTCAGTCTCTCAGTGCAGACAGTGAAGTTTCCCCAGGCCCTTGTAGCCCCTTGCCCCCTCAGCCCCACCCCTCTGATGCTCACTGCCTGACTCCAGTCTCGTGAGACACCACCATCTCTAGAACAAGGAAAATTGTTCTCAGCAACAGGGTGCCTTGGCCAGTTCACTCCATTTCATCTCTGCCATCCTTCCTCCATATCTCTGCATTTCCTGTGTCCATGGATAGTTTGCCAGGGATCTCTCACAGGGCACCATCGTGACCTGACATCCTGGCTACTTCTGGAAGCCTGAGGATAACAGCTGTCAGCCTGGCATTGTCCCTAGAAGTTAGAAACTATAAAACAATAGTTTCTTGCTACTTGTCAGATCTGTCCTCCAATTTCATGTTATCTTTCACTCCTGATTATATATTTTTTTATCCACAGAGTCTCTAGGTCTTCTAGCTGAACTCCCCTTGTTCTGAGACTTGGGTGTGCTGCTTGGCAGTCACAGCAAGCATGTCATCAGGCCCCAAAGGGCTTTGTGTATTAAGGGTGTCCTGGGGAATGTCCCTTGGGCCGAGGTCCTATCCAAAAGTCTTAGTCAGTACCTGAAGTTCATTCCAAAGAGTTGATGACTTATTTACACAATGAGGAACCATCTGCTCAACAACTGCCACTTTTATTTTCTGTACATGCGTTTAACCATCTATATACATATTATATGTGCACTTCTATTCACTTATCCTACTAATTAGGGCTTCTCTGGTGGCTCAGATGGTAAAGAATCTGCCTGCAACATAGGAGACCTAGGTTCCACGCCTGGGTTGGGAAGACCCCCTGGAGAAGGAAATGGCAACCCACTCCAGTATTCTTGCCTGGAGAATCTGCATGGACGGAAGAGCCTGGCGGGCTATTGTCCATGGGGTCGCAAAGAGTCAGATACGAGTGAGAGACTACACTACACTACTACAGCCCTACTAATGATTGCACTGACCCTGCTTTCACTTGTAGGACGATGCAAGGGTAAAGATGAGCTTCCAGCGCGTCAAAGTTCTCTTTCCACAATCATCTGCTTCTTGCTTCTAACTTTATTTTCAACCCATAAAATGTCTTGGCTTCCCAATCTCAACCTTGGCCCTTGAACCATAGTGTTGGCTTCAGTCTCTCAGTGCAGACAGTGAAGTTTCCCCAGGCCCTTGTAGCCCCTTGCCCCCTCAGCCCCACCCCTCTGATGCTCACTGCCTGACTCCAGTCTCGTGAGACACCACCATCTCTCTAGAACAAGGAAAATTGTTCTCAGCAACAGGATGCATTGGCCAGTTCACTCCATTTCATCTCTGCCATCCTTCCTCCATATCTCTGCATTTCCTGTGTCCATGGATAGTTTGCCAGGGATCTCTCACAGGGCACCATCGTGACCTGACATCCTGGCTACTTCTGGAAGCCTGAGGATAACAGCTGTCAGCCTGGCATTGTCCCTAGAAGTTAGAAACTATAAAACATATCCAGTTTCCCCTGGGACATTTCTGAAAGAGAAACATCTCAGTCTGAGTCTGTAGGACCTTTTCGGTGCCTCAGTCCTGCTGACCACATCTAAAGCCAGGGGACCACAAGATCAGTTGCTGGAGATGGAGGAGAGGCAAATCATTTCTCATCTCAGCGTCCCCAGTCTCCGCAGACAGCTGGGGCTGGATGTGCACAGCATGCAGGAGCTCATGGGCGCTATCGAAAATCCAATCTGATCCACTCTAACAGGGCTATTACACTCTAGCCCTGATAGGATCACACTCTCAAAGCACAGGGTAAAATTAAATTTGAGAGAAAATGAGATGCCTTTTGTCTTTTGTAGAGTCCCGTAGATAAGCGTTCTCCACAACTTGACCTTGATGGCTGCAGAGGCCGGGTTGCAGGCCCAGAGGGAGAGAATGGAATGAATTGGTGTCTCCTTTGCTCACTTGCTTGGTGCTACCATTGGGAACAAATGGGTTTCTCTTTTCATCTCCCTCTAGGCCAAGCATGGGCAAAAATTCCAAAAAAACTACAGGGGACGTGTGTCTCCGTCCCTTCTCTATGGCTCCTCCTCCATCTCTTGTCAATTCTTGCTCTTCAGCTCCCACATGGCAGGTGCAAGCTTCAATCCCAGGGTCCCTTTATACAAGCTCTCAGCTAGACCTGGCTCCATCAACTCATCTCGTTCAAGCTAAAATATTAACAGCGACATTAAAAAAAAAAAAAAAAAAAAAGGTTAACTCTTTACCTCTTAAGTTTTTTTAAATGGCCTTCAAACAAGGGGCATCTAAGCCACAGACTTCAAAGATCCTGACAAGACTCTAAGAAGCAGTAGAAGAAGTTCCTCTTACCCCAGGTCACAACACTGGAGCCCCCTCTCCTGGGGGGAGAGAGAATCCCTGAACACATGCTTTCTTTTCTGAGTATGGGCTGCAGGAAAGCTGCATCAGACGCTCCTACGATGTTGGTAATGTGCATATTGTCTGTCTTCTGCCCAGAATAAGTCAGAATCTCTGCCATGGCTTCCAAGGCAGAAATCTTTTAAATCTGCCATCCGTGAGCTTCTGCGGCGCATTTCTGAGTCACTGGCTCTGGAGCTGGAGGCATTTCTCCCAGTGATCTGGCTCTGTCAACAGTGTTAGTTGCTCAGTCTTGTCCAACCCTTTGCAAACCATGGAGTGTAGCCCACTGGGCTCCTCTGTCCATGGGATTTCCTAGGCAGGAATACTGGAGTAGGTTTTCATTCCCTTCTCCAGGGGAGCTTCCTAACTTAGGGATCAAACCCTGGTCTCCTGCTTTGCAGGTGGCTTCCTTACCATCGGAGCCACCAGGGAAGCCCATTGGCTCTTTCAGATCATTACCTATCTAATGGGTTATTTCAAGAATGTCAGAGAGAGCCTGCTCCTTTGGTCCTTATGGACCGCCCGTTACTCACAATGGCTACTATGGAAAGGGCCAGGGACTTAGAAACCTACAGTTTCCACTCAACCTGTCTTTTTGAGATTCTCTCCAAGAGTAGAAATTGAGTCTTTCCAGAGGACATATGTGGACATGTAAAAAAGTTAGGAGAGCCAATTAACTTGAAATATATAGAACTGATCTCATTAATAGGTGGGCAATGCTGATGATAATCACAAGTACAGTGACTATTTTTATAATTATATTTAAATTTTATTTTATTATTTATATTATTTTATTCTTTTTTCTTTTTTGGGGGCAGCATTGGGTCTTAGTTGGGTCTGTGGGGATCCTCTATCTTCATTGAGGCATACAGGATCTTTAGTCGCAGCATGTGGGATCAAGTTCCCTGACAAGAGATTGAACCTGGGCCCTCTGCAATGGGAGCCTGGAGTCTTAGCCAGTGGACCACCAGGGAAGTGTCTATAATGACTATTTATTTAAGACCTATCAAGTTGTAGGCCTACAGACTATTCAGAGTTATAACTTCAATAGTGTTCTTACATAGTGAGTATTACTATTTTTTTTTTTTTAACAGATGAGCAAATTGTGGCTCAAAGTCACATATCTAGTGACTGTGCAGTAGTAGAATTTGAACCCAGCTCTGTCTGAATCAAGTAATTCCTTCCAGGTATACACAAATGTATAGTGCCAAACCCATTTCTCATAAACTCTCTTCCTTTGAGTTTTGTGCCGAGCCTGGAAGGCAGACAGCAAGTTTGCTGGATACTGGAGGAATTTAATCATTCCCAGCCAGGTACTGGTAAGAAGAATTGTTAGAACTTGAACTCCGGGCATTTCCTCTCCATTCAGGCTTTTTTCTCTTCTCTCTGCCTCCTGCATCTCAAGGTACATTCAATGGGCAGCATTACTATTGCTTTTGATCACCCAATGCGTGCATTTCCTAGGGCTGTCATAACAAATTGCCACAAACTCTGTGGCTTAAAACAACAGAATTTAATTTTCTCCCAGC
The DNA here is from genome assembly GCA_022376925.1 of Tragulus kanchil. Lineage (NCBI taxonomy): Eukaryota > Metazoa > Chordata > Mammalia > Artiodactyla > Tragulidae > Tragulus > Tragulus kanchil. Next base: position 29,683,788 of record JAIOJX010000024.1, read on the forward strand.
TCTGGAGGCCAGAATCAAAGTGTTGAACTCTGTTTTCTCCCAAGGCTCTAGAGAAGAATCCTTTCTTGCTTCCTCCAGCTTCTGGGGGCTCCAGTTACTCCTTGGTTTGTGGCTGCATTAACTCCAAACTCATCTTCACATGACTTTATTGTCCTCCTTGTTTGTGTTTTCTCCTCTCGTCTCTCCTTGCAAGGACGCTTGTCATTGGATTTAGGGTCCACCTGGATACTCCAGGATAATCTCATCTCAAGATCCTTAATTACATCTGAGAAGACACTCTTTTTTCTAAATAAGGTCACATTCATAGGTTTCAAGGTTTAGGACATGGACATATTTTTGCGAGGGGTGGGGACAACCATTCAATCTACTACAAGTAATTAGTATTCTAAGACACACATACTCTAGGAAGTATGAATATGCTAAGCTGATATACAGTTCTTCATTTTGATGCATCTGCCAGTTTTCTTCCCAAGTGCCAAGTAAGGGCAGCCATGGAGAACAAGTTTTTTAAAAAATATTGATTTATTTGGCTGCATTGGGTCCCAGCTGTGGCACTTGGAATCCTTGTGGCGGCACAGGAGCTCTCTAATTGCAGCGCATCGGCTCTGGAGCACACAGGCTTCAGTAGCTATGGTACACAGGCTTTGCCCCACCGCATGTAGGATCCCAGTTCTGTTGAACCCATGTCCCCTGCATTGTAAGGTAGATTCTTAACCACTGGACCACACAGAAGTCCCTGGAGAACAATTTTTGATGAGACTTGGGCACAGGGAAAGATTCTATGGGCACAGAGGAGTCTTAAGGTTAGAGCAATCTGGGTTAAGTGGCCGGAGAGGTCAGAGCCCAACTAGAAGGCAGAGGAGAGAGAGCTATCTTAGTGCTGACGGATCAGTGGAGTGGGAGCTGGGTGTGGGAAAGATGACTCTGGATGTGGCTAGTCCATTGCCATGGCCTACCTGGGTGGGATTCTGGGGGGGGTTTCACACAACTCTGGTGATTGAAGCCTATGTCTGGATTCGGGGAGGGTAGAAGGGGGAGAAGACAAAAGTTACCATCTTAGTCTTGCTCCAATTTCAGATCACAGCATCCCACAGGCGATGTACCAGGGATGGGGTGAGGCCAAGGAAGGTAGAAGCCCCAGCAGGCTGCGCAGACCACAGAGCCAAGCTCTGCAGAGGGCAGACAGCTGAGAGTGGCTCCGATTCTGCCCTTCTGTGATTCCTCTGGCATCCACTTTGGGGAGGTGGGGAGGCTGGAAGTGGTGGGGAGCCCCGTCACAGTACCCGGAAATTCTCTACGGGAGGACAGCCAGTCCCTTGCGAAGGCTCCAAACAGAGCGCTCCCAGTTCCTGTAGCAATTGGGGGGTGTGGTCGGGTGAGGGGAAGCGCTGGGGCTTCTGGGAATTCCATACAGTGGCTCTTGCAAGGGAGGAGGGTAACCTGTGGCCCAAGAAGCCTTTTTTTTTTTGCTCCTAAATGAGGCTGGCAGATGCAGTTAGAGCCTCCACAGAGTGCATTCCCATCCCACTCCAGAGCTGTACCACCCTGTGCCCACCTTTGTCAGCATTTACATGTTCCCTTCCAAGAGTGAAAAGGCTGGCTTAAAACTCAACATTAAAAAAACTAAGATCATGTCATCTGTTCTCTTCACTTCATGGCAAATAGAAGAGGAAAAATTGGAAGCAGTGACAGATTTTGTTTTCCTGGGCTCCAAAATCACTGTGGATGGTAACTGCAGCCATGAAATTAAAAGACACTTGCTCCTTGGGGATAAACCCTTTCTAAAAGCTGTTGAACCATCCCTGGAAGGTAGATTCTTAACCACTGGACCACACAGAAGTCCCTGGAGAACAATTTTTGATGAGACTTGGGCACAGGGAAAGATTCTATGGGCACAGAGGAGTCTTAAGGTTAGAGCAATCTGGGTTAAGTGGCCGGAGAGGTCAGAGCCCAACTAGAAGGCAGAGGAGAGAGAGCTATCTTAGTGCTGACGGATCAGTGGAGTGGGAGCTGGGTGTGGGAAAGATGACTCTGGATGTGGCTAGTCCATTGCCATGGCCTACCTGGGTGGGATTCTGGGGGGGGTTTCACACAACTCTGGTGATTGAAGCCTATGTCTGGATTCGGGGAGGGTAGAAGGGGGAGAAGACAAAAGTTACCATCTTAGTCTTGCTCCAATTTCAGATCACAGCATCCCACAGGCGATGTACCAGGGATGGGGTGAGGCCAAGGAAGGTAGAAGCCCCAGCAGGCTGCGCAGACCACAGAGCCAAGCTCTGCAGAGGGCAGACAGCTGAGAGTGGCTCCGATTCTGCCCTTCTGTGATTCCTCTGGCATCCACTTTGGGGAGGTGGGGAGGCTGGAAGTGGTGGGGAGCCCCGTCACAGTACCCGGAAATTCTCTACGGGAGGACAGCCAGTCCCTTGCGAAGGCTCCAAACAGAGCGCTCCCAGTTCCTGTAGCAATTGGGGGGTGTGGTCGGGTGAGGGGAAGCGCTGGGGCTTCTGGGAATTCCATACAGTGGCTCTTGCAAGGGAGGAGGGTAACCTGTGGCCCAAGAAGCCTTTTTTTTTTTGCTCCTAAATGAGGCTGGCAGATGCAGTTAGAGCCTCCACAGAGTGCATTCCCATCCCACTCCAGAGCTGTACCACCCTGTGCCCACCTTTGTCAGCATTTACATGTTCCCTTCCAAGAGTGAAAAGGCTGGCTTAAAACTCAACATTAAAAAAACTAAGATCATGTCATCTGTTCTCTTCACTTCATGGCAAATAGAAGAGGAAAAATTGGAAGCAGTGACAGATTTTGTTTTCCTGGGCTCCAAAATCACTGTGGATGGTAACTGCAGCCATGAAATTAAAAGACACTTGCTCCTTGGAAGGAAAGCTATGACAAACCTAAATGCTGCATTAAAAAGCAGAGACATTACTTTGCAGACAAAGGTCCATATAGTCAAAGCTATGATTTTTCCGGTAGTCACATATGGATGTGAGAGTTGAACCATAAAGAAGGCTGAGTGCCAAAGAATCAGTGCTTTCAAACTGTGGTGCTGGAGAAGACTCTTGAGAATCCCTGGGATTGCAAGGAGATCAAACCAGGGAATCCTAAAGGAAATCAACCTTAAATATTCACTGGAAGGACTGATGCTGAAGCTGAACCTCCACTTCTTTGGCCACCTGATATGAAGAGCCACCTCATTGGAAAAAGCCCCCAAGGCTGGCAAAGACCGAGGGCAGGAGGAGAAGAGGCAATGGAGCAGGAGGTGTTTGGAGTCATCACCAACTCAGTGGACATGAATTTAAGCAAATTTCCAGAGATAATGAAGGACACAGAAGCCTGGAATGCTGCAGTCCATGGGGTTACAAAGAGCTAGACACGACTTAGCAACTGAACCAGAACAAAATGCTCCTTTGGGTGGCCTAACCCCCAGTTCTGATACATCCTGATATGCATGATATTCTGTTACCCTGATACTTGGTGGGGGGGATGTTTTACAGACAGAATGGGCAGGAAAATCAGCCTACTGTTTTTCACAGTTGTGGGTGATTTGAGAAGAAACAAAAGAACATCAAAAATGATGACGAGGGTTGACATAGAAATCATAGAAACTAAGCTTGTGGCTACTTGGAGGCTCCTGGGGGCTTTCCCTGGTATAGAGGGTTCTTCTTTCCAAAGCTCTTAAGCCGCAAAGGATGCTTACAGTTTTGGTGTTAGAGAATCAGTACACACCTGGTCAAGCTGAGGATGAGACCCCAAATGTGCCTTTGAGTTCCCCTTACCTCTGACGTCTAACAGCTCCCAATGTGTGCTCTATCACTCGTGTCCAATTCTTTGCAGCCCCATGGACTGTAGCCCACCAGGATCCTCCACCCACTGGAGTGGATTTCCATTTGCTACTCCAGGAGATCTTCCCAACCCAGGGATAGAGCCTGTGTCTCTTGCATTGGCAGAAAAGTTCTTTACCACTGAGCCATCAAGGAAGCCCAACAGTTCCTGGAGCTGGGGATGATGAGGGGACAGGAAGCATGCCCCTGAAGGTTGGTGTCCCCTTCAGGAGACTAAAGAAGAAGGCCCCACACTGACTGTGAAGAGGTGCACCAGTGTCTCAGAATGCTATTTCCTTTGTCCTTTTCTCCATGTGCCTCTCAGTGACTCCCCACCTCCCACCCCAGGAACCTGCCCTTCAGCTTTCTGTGTCAGTTTTCTGTAGCCTTGGTCACAAAGATCTGGCCCCTGCTTATCCCACACTCCTGTCTATGAGCGTCTCCGAAACATGACTGAGTGCTGGGGATGCTCCCTGTCCCAGTTGGGCCATGTACCTGCAAACACCTGCTCCACAGCTACAAGAGAGCATTCTGCAAAAAACAGAGCATGGAAGGCTTGTCTGCCTTAATCTGCTCCTTCCTGACTCAGAGTCTCCAAGACTCATTTATTCTCCAAATATTTGTTTAGTGTTCGAAGTTCTCCAGTAGGTATATAAGCTACAGAAATGCACGGTAACAATAATTCTTAACATTTACCCAACACATACTATGTACAAAGCACTGTGCTTAGTGCTTTAGGTAGATTATCTCACTCAATGCTCTTAATAACCTCGGGGGCTGAATAACATTATTATCCCTATTTCACAGAGGAGGAATCCAAGCCTGAAGAAACAACTAAGCTTGTGGCTACTTGGAGGCTCCTGGGGGCTTTCCCTGGTATAGAGGGTTCTTCTTTCCAAAGCTCTTAAGCCGCAAAGGATGCTTACAGTTTTGGTGTTAGAGAATCAGTACACACCTGGTCAAGCTGAGGATGAGACCCCAAATGTGCCTTTGAGTTCCCCTTACCTCTGACGTCTAACAGCTCCCAATGTGTGCTCTATCACTCGTGTCCAATTCTTTGCAGCCCCATGGACTGTAGCCCACCAGGATCCTCCACCCACTGGAGTGGATTTCCATTTGCTACTCCAGGAGATCTTCCCAACCCAGGGATAGAGCCTGTGTCTCTTGCATTGGCAGAAAAGTTCTTTACCACTGAGCCATCAAGGAAGCCCAACAGTTCCTGGAGCTGGGGATGATGAGGGGACAGGAAGCATGCCCCTGAAGGTTGGTGTCCCCTTCAGGAGACTAAAGAAGAAGGCCCCACACTGACTGTGAAGAGGTGCACCAGTGTCTCAGAATGCTATTTCCTTTGTCCTTTTCTCCATGTGCCTCTCAGTGACTCCCCACCTCCCACCCCAGGAACCTGCCCTTCAGCTTTCTGTGTCAGTTTTCTGTAGCCTTGGTCACAAAGATCTGGCCCCTGCTTATCCCACACTCCTGTCTATGAGCGTCTCCGAAACATGACTGAGTGCTGGGGATGCTCCCTGTCCCAGTTGGGCCATGTACCTGCAAACACCTGCTCCACAGCTACAAGAGAGCATTCTGCAAAAAACAGAGCATGGAAGGCTTGTCTGCCTTAATCTGCTCCTTCCTGACTCAGAGTCTCCAAGACTCATTTATTCTCCAAATATTTGTTTAGTGTTCGAAGTTCTCCAGTAGGTATATAAGCTACAGAAATGCACGGTAACAATAATTCTTAACATTTACCCAACACATACTATGTACAAAGCACTGTGCTTAGTGCTTTAGGTAGATTATCTCACTCAATGCTCTTAATAACCTCGGGGGCTGAATAACATTATTATCCCTATTTCACAGAGGAGGAATCCAAGCCTGAAGAAACAACTAACTCACCAGAAGTGTTTCAGCCAGGAAGCTGTGGATCTGGGGTTTGAACCAGGGTGGACTCAGTCCAGGACCACACCCTTAACCTCTGGGTAGTACAAATCTGTACCTCCAAGTTGCTGATAACCTAGCAGGAATGACAGGAAAACCACAATTCAGAGAATGACAAGAGTTTCTAAGCACTTAGAGACGAGATAAAGTCCACCTGATACAAGGTGCACCCGGGCATGCTCAGTCACTTCAGTTGTGTCCGACTCTTTTTGACGCCATGGACCACAGCCCACCCAGCTCCTCTGTCCATGGGATTTCCCAGGCAAGAATACTGGAGTGGGTTGCCATTTCCTCTTCCAGGGGATCCTCCTGATCCAAAGATTGAACCTATGTCTCCTGAGTCTCCTGCATTGCAGGTGGATTGTTTACCACTGAGCCACCAGGGAAGCCTGGATAGAAGGTGGGGAGCAACAGAGGAGAAGAAGGGAAGTTTTGAATGAGGTCAGAAGTGAACTGGACGTTGAAGAGTAGGTCATTATTTATTCACAGGAGCTTATCAAACATTCTTCATGTATCACGTATTGAGCCCATGTTTTATATCACAGCCTTGAGACTATTGTTAATGCATTTCCTAGATGAGGAAATTGAAGGCACAGAAAAGTTGAGTGTCATTTCAATAGATGCATCTGGGAAGGAGGGCAATGGCCAAAGGGAGAAAGCATCCCTAAATGCACAGAAGTGGGAACCTCAGGAGTGAGTTTGAGAGCAGATGTAGCTAAGTCTGGTGAGCGCGGGTGTCAGATCCACGAAGGAAACAAGAAAAACAGAGCATGGAAGGCTTGTCTGCCTTAATCTGCTCCTTCCTGACTCAGAGTCTCCAAAACTCATTTATTCTCCAAATATTTGTTTAGTGTTCAAGTTCTCCAGTATGTATATAAGCTACAGAAATGCACGGTAACAATAATTCTTAACATTTACCCAACACATACTATGTACAAAGCACTGTGCTTAGTGCTTTAGGTAGATTATCTCACTCAATGCTCTTAATAACCTCGGGGGCTGAATAACATTATTATCCCTATTTCACAGAGGAGGAATCCAAGCCTGAAGAAACAACTAACTCACCAGAAGTGTTTCAGCCAGGAAGCTGTGGATCTGGGGTTTGAACCAGGGTGGACTCAGTCCAGGACCACACCCTTAACCTCTGGGTAGTACAAATCTGTACCTCCAAGTTGCTGATAACCTAGCAGGAATGACAGGAAAACCACAATTCAGAGAATGACAAGAGTTTCTAAGCACTTAGAGACGAGATAAAGTCCACCTGATACAAGGTGCACCCGGGCATGCTCAGTCACTTCAGTTGTGTCCGACTCTTTTTGACGCCATGGACCACAGCCCACCCAGCTCCTCTGTCCATGGGATTTCCCAGGCAAGAATACTGGAGTGGGTTGCCATTTCCTCTTCCAGGGGATCCTCCTGATCCAAAGATTGAACCTATGTCTCCTGAGTCTCCTGCATTGCAGGTGGATTGTTTACCACTGAGCCACCAGGGAAGCCTGGATAGAAGGTGGGGAGCAACAGAGGAGAAGAAGGGAAGTTTTGAATGAGGTCAGAAGTGAACTGGACGTTGAAGAGTAGGTCATTATTTATTCACAGGAGCTTATCAAACATTCTTCATGTATCACGTATTGAGCCCATGTTTTATATCACAGCCTTGAGACTATTGTTAATGCATTTCCTAGATGAGGAAATTGAAGGCACAGAAAAGTTGAGTGTCATTTCAATAGATGCATCTGGGAAGGAGGGCAATGGCCAAAGGGAGAAAGCATCCCTAAATGCACAGAAGTGGGAACCTCAGGAGTGAGTTTGAGAGCAGATGTAGCTAAGTCTGGTGAGCGCCGGGGTGTCAGATCCACGAAGGGAAACAAGAAAAATCAGACAGGACCAGATTATGGCCAACAAGGAATTCAAGATGAGGTTTTGGACTTAATTCAGTAAGCCTTGAGGAAGCATTAGAGGGTTTTACTCAGGAAGATTAATCTGGCAGCAGGATTCAGGCTGAAGCGAGGATAGGCACAGATGTATACAAAGAGTTGTGCGAGGAGCCTGTTAAGGTAAATCATGCCCATTTGATCCACAATATATACTAAGTAGCTACAATAGGCCAGAATAGAGTGGTTAGCCAGTTCTCTGCCTTCTGATGGTTGACAGCCAATGACGATGGCAATGAAAGACTGAATCAAGGCAAGGCAATGTCAGAGGGGAAAGGAGTGGGTGGCAACAATATTTTATATTCCGAATAAACAAGATATAACAATTGGGACATTTAGACTGCTCTCAGCAGTTGGAAAAATGAATCGTGCCTGTGGGTTAGGGGTCAACCCCACTTGAAGGAGACTATAAACAGTAATTCAACTGACAAAGCAAGTTGGCACTTAGATGGTATATTTTTTACTCATATTTGTTTGAGGTTCAGTTTCCATGAAAGGGCATTTCACACACCTGTCCACCCCAGTGAGGGGCTCCACCGCATGGCTGTGGGTGCCCTGGGCACCAGAGGCAAGTCTCGTGCATTGTATGACTAGTGATCACATTTCATGAGAACATCCTGAGTCCTTTGTCTTTGAACCACATACTCACTCTTGCCCTCTGCCTAATTGTGCAGGTATGGCTCATTCAGCCCCTCTGCCTGCTGCAGACTTTGGGCTACGTGTATGCTCATTAACTTCTCTGCTAGAGGTGGGGCAGGGGGAGAGAAAGGCTCCAGAACTCAGGCTCGCTCTGATGAAAGTCAGGTTGGAGGAAGAGGCGGGGAGCAGGTGAGATTCCTGGGTCAGACTTTCCCCATCATTACTGTTATCTGGATGTGCTATAGCCTCCACCCAGTTCTCCCTGCCTACCCCATTTCTATCAGGGTTTAGAGAGCCCAGCACCCACCCAGCAGAGGCTCTGTGACTATGAGGTTGGTAATGAAGCTGAGAGCAGTCCTTCAAGTTGCAAGTTCATACTCATTGCTCTGAGATTCCGTGGCTCTTTGTATACATGACTGATTACTTTCTTGCAAACCAGGGGAAGGGCTAACCTCTGGGGCCCTGAAATCACGTTTTGCACTTCCCTTGCTCATATAGCCAAAGGAAGACTTCTTAGCAAATATAACTCTATAAGAAATTAGATAGAACTTTACTTTCCATTTAATTTCCTTCACTATTTAATCAGTGAGGTAGGTTTTATTATGCCTATTTTGTAGATGGGTAAGTTGCGATTCAATGATTTACTGGCTACCAGGGTATAAATAAGGTGGATTAAGTGTTTTCTTATTTCAAAGTCAAAATTGTTTCCATCCCAACACACAGCTTTCATGTTTCCTTTGTCTGAGTGGTGATTGGCTTTGTTATTACATTTTCTCTGAGGGTGAAGAACAGGAACACCTATGTGATTACCAGCAATCCCCCGGGTACTCTTCTTGGTGTCCCCCAGCTAGTGTGGGACCTTGAGAGCAAGTCTCAGAACATCTCTGGGGCTCTGTTTTCTCATCTGTAGGATGGTGCGTTAGGATTGGATAATTTCCCACGATGCTTTGGTTCTCAAGTGTAAGCTTCCATGGTTTGTACTGGTTCAGTCCTTTGAGGTCTGAAACCAGCTATAGGGAATCAGTCAGGCCTGGAAACAATACACTGAAGAACCTTGTTAGCTCTGCTCTAGCCCATATACCAGGTGGGTTACCTGTGTGATTTTTCTGGTCTCTTGAAATTAAAAATGGTGCTCTGGTAAATTGCCTCTATGATGGAGATACTGCTCTAGACAAATTCCTGAAAGGCCATTCCTGGGCTGGGACCCTTGACAGCATTTCGTGTTCTGCAAACTGAAGGTTCTATAAATACTAGATGTTTCCTTCAGACCTTTGGGCAGAAAAGAATGTTTACGAGAGTAGAGGGTACCGGTGGAGATGCTTTCACCCTTGAGTATTGTATCTGTCTTCCATTAGGCAGCTGGACAGCCTGAGATGGCCCAGAAAAGACGTGGAGTAGCAATCCATGATGGAGTGGGGTGCTGAAGGAAATGACCCTGAGTCACTAAGAGCCCCTCCCAGCATCCCTGGGCAGCACAGCCTCTTTTCATGGAGCCCACTACCTCTCTAGTTGCCAGGAAGCTGCTCTTCCAAACTAAACCAGCTGGGCAACGAGACTGGAGAGGCAAAACTGTGCACTAATGAATACCCAGATGGGAAATCAAATAGGCACATCGGTGCCCAACCGAATCCTCAGCCCTCTGGAATGAATCGCCATCTATGTGTCAGGTCCTCTGGGCAGAAGGTGAGGGCAGTTTGATGAATGGCATTGCCCAACGTGAAACCTCCAATAATCTTTGTACCTATGTCAGCCATCCCCCTAGGCAATATCATGGAGGTGATAAGCAGTTTTAGGTTCCTCAGTTGATTACAAAGCAGGTGCATGCCAACCAGGTTGGAGGTTCCTATTTCCTGTTGGAAGCAGTTGACCCTGTGGCTTTCTGTGAACCTTTTCCCAAGGCAGAGAGTCCCTGAGCTTGAGAAAGGTGTCACCACAGGGTGGGCAGGAGTGAATAAATGGCTCCCTGTTAGCCAGCTGGGACCGAGACCCCTTATGACAGAGAGATGCAGTTTAATGACATGGAACAAAAGCAGCTAAGCAGGATGCCAAAGGCATCCAGTTACATCCCGGAATGATGGTAAAAACAAGGAGGAAGGGAAGAAAATAACCAGCGCTGCTTGGTTGATGAGTAGTGTCTGCCTTGACACTGCATTTATATTCGTGGTTTCTCTGTAGAGGAGGAGGTGGGCTCTCATATCATTTTCAATCTCCAGACCAGAGATATAATTGCCTATCATTACTCCTTAATTACATGGTAACTACCAGGCCATTACTTCCTAACTCCAGTCAAATTGCAACTCACTTCTGGTTAGTGGGCAATAAACATTCACAAACAGGGTCCAAGATCTACTTCCATAAAGCCTACAGCAGCTTAAGAGAAGGAATGCAAACATATAAATTGGATGACTGCAGGGAGTTTGTCCCAATAATTATCTTAAAGAACAATGGTTGAGCTTGAATGCTAATGCAGAAGGTTGAGGTTTGGAGCCCAGTCTTGAATTCAGATTCTAACTCTTTTAGTCACAGGCTGTATGACCTTTGAAAAGGGTTAGTCACTCAGTCACGTCTGACTCTTTGAGACCCCATGGACTGTAGCCCAACAGGCTCCTCTGTCCATCGAATTCTTGCCCAAGGCAGAGCTCCAGGGCTTGAGAAAGGTGTCCCCACAGGGTGAGCAGGGGAGCATAAATGGCTTCCTCTTAGCCAGCTGGGACTGAGACGCCTTGTGACACAGAGCTGTAGTTTAATGACATGAAACAAAAAAGCAGCTAAGCAGGCTGCCAATAGCATCCAGTTGCATCTGAAACCATGGTAAAATCAAGCAGGCAATGGAGTGAGTAGCCATTCCCTTCTCCATTGGATCTTCTGGACCCAGGGATCAAACCTGAGTCTCCTGCATTGCAGGCAGATTCTTTACTGTCTGAGTGACCTGTGATCTTTGTCAAGCACAAAACCTTTCTGGGTATCAATTTCCTGATCTAAGATGGATAAAATAAACAAAAACTACCTTGCAAAGATAAAGATGAAAAAAGATTATATCTGTGACAATGGTCTGTGAAATTAAAAAAAAAAAAAAAAGGTTATGTTGTTGTTAGCTGTTACTATGATTTCCAGGGCAAGGAACATTCTTTGATAATGTAAGGATGTGAAACCATTACTTGGAAGTCTTCAGCTGGTGCTTCTCAGACTTTACTGTGTGTGCAAACCTCCTGGGAAATCTTGGATTCTGATGCAGCAGGTCTAGGTGCTGTGATTTCACCTCCTACAAGCTCCCAAGTGGTGCTGATGCTGCTGGTCTGTGGACTACTCTAGGAGTAGAAACTCTAGACCATCCTGAGTCAAGGAACCCGCTGTGGACAATGACAGAAGGGAGGACAGAAGGATCGCATGGTCCCTGGACGGAGCTAGCACCCACAGTGGCCTCTCCTTCCACCAGCAGATAGTAGCGTTGTCTGGGAAGATTAGCATATACAGGACCCCCAGCACCCACACCAGACCTGGGGTCAGGTCCTTGGTGTCAGGGACCCTGCATCTGAAAGGGTAAATCCCTGTAGAGAGAGGATGCAGGGAAGGTTTTCTGAAGAAAAGATGGTTGATGACTGGCAAAAGTGTACCTATATCAGCAAACTCTCAGCAGGCCAGACAGTGCGGTGATCCTGGCCAGGGGCTCCAGAGAGACCACTCCGTCCTCACAATCTGCAGCTGGAAGAGGCTCAGTTACTCTGTGGTAGAAGAAGGGATGAAGGAAGGAAAGGAGGATGGAAGGGAGGAAGAAGGGAGAGATGGAGGAAGGTAATTATTTTTGAAGTGGTGGAAAGAAGAGACATTTTGCCGAGTTCACACTTGTGTTTATTATGGTCAGCACTGAAAATCCCAGAATTACAGATGGTGAAGCTGGGTGCTGTCTTTGAAGTCATCTCTCAGCATTCCATTTCAGTCCCAAACACTAAGTGCTTTTCCTGCTGTCACACAGGGAGTTAGGGACTAGATTCCTGTTTTCCCAATTTTTAGCCTGGATTTATTTCCCATGCTCCTCATCCTGAACAAATGAAACCTGCTTCATGGACTGTCCTGACCTGCCTGGAGTGTAGAAAGCACAGCAGCCGGAGTCTAACCTGAGCCACCAAGAACCACTCCCCTCCTTGCCTCTGCCAAGTCTCTTGGTTCCCTCTTCTCTGAACACCACCTATTTGATTCCCTTCTGTTCCCATCCTACAGCAGGGAGAAGACAGTCACCCCTGAGCCCCACGCCCTCAAAGTTCTGCTTAGAGTGTTGCTGCCTTTCACATGCCTGGGGCCCACGGCACACTAGTATCACCTGCCAGCAGCTGAAGGTGTGGGCTCCTGGATAGGGATGCAACACAGCGCCGCTTTCACGAGGAGACATCTGGTTGTCCCTGAAGTGCTACAGCACCTCTCTGGCAATGCAGCCACGCCAGGTGGTAGGATGCACCGGCAGACCAAGGGAAGGAGTGCTTTGGCAGTGAACGTGAGGGTGTGGTCACAGTGAAGGGTAGAGTGACCTGATAAAGCTGCACCTCTCAGAGAACCCTTCTGAGCAGGGCCCTCAGAATCTGGAGATGCCTTTCAGGAGAGCATGGGATGGGCCACCTCTTACAGGTGATGGGCTCGGATGCCCGCTTGGCCTGTGACCTGCCTCTGGGCAGGCTCCTCATCTCACATAGGAAGACTCAGGGACTTTGTGGCGGAGCAGAGCAGAGCATCTCTACCTCTATTCTGCAGCTGGAAGAGGCTCAGTTACTCTGTGGTAGAAGAAGGGATGAAGGAAGGAAAGGAGGATGGAAGGGAGGAAGAAGGGAGAGATGGAGGAAGGTAATTATTTTTGAAGTGGTGGAAAGAAGAGACATTTTGCCGAGTTCACACTTGTGTTTATTATGGTCAGCACTGAAAATCCCAGAATTACAGATGGTGAAGCTGGGTGCTGTCTTTGAAGTCATCTCTCAGCATTCCATTTCAGTCCCAAACACTAAGTGCTTTTCCTGCTGTCACACAGGGAGTTAGGGACTAGATTCCTGTTTTCCCAATTTTTAGCCTGGATTTATTTCCCATGCTCCTCATCCTGAACAAATGAAACCTGCTTCATGGACTGTCCTGACCTGCCTGGAGTGTAGAAAGCACAGCAGCCGGAGTCTAACCTGAGCCACCAAGAACCACTCCCCTCCTTGCCTCTGCCAAGTCTCTTGGTTCCCTCTTCTCTGAACACCACCTATTTGATTCCCTTCTGTTCCCATCCTACAGCAGGGAGAAGACAGTCACCCCTGAGCCCCACGCCCTCAAAGTTCTGCTTAGAGTGTTGCTGCCTTTCACATGCCTGGGGCCCACGGCACACTAGTATCACCTGCCAGCAGCTGAAGGTGTGGGCTCCTGGATAGGGATGCAACACAGCGCCGCTTTCACGAGGAGACATCTGGTTGTCCCTGAAGTGCTACAGCACCTCTCTGGCAATGCAGCCACGCCAGGTGGTAGGATGCACCGGCAGACCAAGGGAAGGAGTGCTTTGGCAGTGAACGTGAGGGTGTGGTCACAGTGAAGGGTAGAGTGACCTGATAAAGCTGCACCTCTCAGAGAACCCTTCTGAGCAGGGCCCTCAGAATCTGGAGATGCCTTTCAGGAGAGCATGGGGATGGGCCACCTCTTACAGGTGATGGGCTCGGATGCCCGCTTGGCCTGTGACCTGCCTCTGGGCAGGCTCCTCATCTCACATAGGAAGACTCAGGGACTTTGTGGCGGAGCAGAGCAGAGCATCTCTACCTCTATTCTGCAAGTCATTAACAAAAAATAACCTTAATCTGTGTCTTATAATGGGCTTCCCTGGTGGCTCAGATGGTAAAGAATTCGCCTCCAATGTGGGGGACCTGGGTTCAGTCCCTGGGTTCGGAAGATGCCCTGGAGAAGGGCATGGCTACCCACTCCAGTATTCTTGCCTGGAGTGTTCCATGGACAGAGGAGCCTGGTGGGCTATAGTTCACGGGGTCACCAAGAGTCAGACACGATTGAGCAGCTAACAGTTTCACCTTCAGTCTTATATTCACGAGGTGAGCAACTTTAGTATAGATTCATATTGCAACATTACTTTTGGAACTCTTGGTGGTGAGCATGGGAAACCATTAAATATCCTTTTTGAAAAGACTCTGGTGAGATTCCTAACAACTATATAGAGGAAAATCTAAATATACACAAATGCAGATCTCTTAGAAACCTACCTGAAGGGCGCACCCTGTGTTTGTAATGTAGACTGTAAATAAGAGTGTTTAAAGTTTCACTTTTGTTTCTTTTCTCTCTTCAGTTCCACCAAACAGGTCATTACAGGGAAAGTCAATTCTTTTTTTTTTTTTTATCTTTTTGCGGGGTGCGGTGGGGAGGGAGGGGGATGGGCAGGCCACTTCCATTGGTCTTTCATTTGTCTATTTTCATCCGTCTTTGTTCTTTGGCTCCTGTGGGCCTCCCATCACAGTGGCCTCTGTCATCACAGAGCGCCGGCTCTGGGCGCATGCGCCCCAGAGCTCCGGCTTGGTAATTGGACACATCAGTCCAGCTGCTCCGCAGCACGTGGGATCTTCCCAGGCCAGGGATCGAACTGGCACCCTTTACACTGCAAGGCAGTGTCCTTACCCCCTGGACCACCAGGGGAAGCCCAGAAAGTCAATTCTTTATCTTCAAGCTCCTCTCTCTACACCAGCCTCACTGGCAACTCCTCGTGTAGGAAGAAGTTGGTGGTCAAATAGGTCAGGGGGCTGCCCAGGGTGACTCAGTAAGACAGGGCTGTCCTGGCCAGAGCTCATTCACCTGCCAGTTTATATCAGCAGCACAGGTATGAGTGTGGAACTCAGGGCTGGTCCCCATGGGGCTCCTGCCTGCAGGACTTGGTGACCTAAACCTCACTGGGGCATCTGCAGGTCTGCAGACTAAGTCCAACTTCACCTGTCCCCAGCTCAAGATTTAAGATTAGATCTTCTGAGTAAGGGGTACTTAAATCTTTAATCACCTACCCTGGTCTGACGTCCAGGCTTGGTACTCAGCAGCTCTTTGAATGGAAGCTCCGAGGGCAAACTTCTTGATGGAAGGAAACTCCCAGAATACCCTCCCACCTTCAGTTGGGAGATGTTGACCAGATGAAAATAGAATTTGGTCGTGCTCCATTTAGGCTCCAGGTCACACCAGCCTCAACCAGAGATGAAAGGTTCACAATTTGATTAGCGGCTCTGTTGGCCCATTCTGACCTCTTCTGTCCTTTTCTTATCTCCATGAATGTAATTAAGTCATTTCCCATCCTTCTTTCCCTTCCGTGTCAGGAAGGAGGCGGTTTTCACTGGCGAGGTGGCAGGGTCCCCGATGAGACCAGATGGCCTGTAGCAGTCACCCATCAGGCTATCCGCTAAGGAAAGGGAGCCCTGTGGCTCTTTCCTTCTCAGTACTTTTGCTCATTGCTTTATTGTCACCACACATGTAACCTGCAGCTTTGCAGGAGAACCTTCACGCTGAGTATCTGGGTATGTTCACGCCCAGCCAGGATGAGACCAGATTTATCCTGAGTAGCCCCCGTGAAGAGCTTCCATGGTGGCTCAGGGGTAAAGAACCTGTGTGCCAATGCAAGATCCCTGGGTTTGATTTCTGGGTCGAGAAAGTTCCCCAGAGAAGGAAATGGCAACCCACTCTAGAATTCTTGCCTTGGAAATCCCTTGGACAGAGGAACCTGGCAGGCTATAGTCGATGGGGTCAAAAAGAGGCAGATACAATTTAGTGACTAAGCAACAACAGAGACTCAGCGGTCTAGAGGGGCTCACAGGAAATTGGAGGGCTCATTCCCTTGCATGATGGTACTTCTTGATTGGAGCTCTATTCTGTAAAAATAGCTCTAGTTTAAACAATGCCCAGAGGAGAGTCCATCCCTTCCTACAAGGTCTCTCCTGACAATGCTTTCACTTGTTTCCAGCTCTCATAAACATATGGCTCTGTGAATCTGAACTAAATACCTCTAGTCCCAAATTATTGATTAATCCATTCATTTGTCTAATATAGTTTTGACTTCCAAATGCCAGGCACCATGTTGGACCCATAAAATCTCAGTCTCTCTCGACTATACCTACAGTGATGGAAGGGGTCCTCTTCACACTCCAGCACACAGCACTGTGCTATAATTTGTATATTTGTTGAGTAAATGATTAGTATCAAACTATTTATGGAAAAAAACATTTTTAAGGAAAAGAATGCATTGTCAGAGAACTAGGAAGACTATACACTTCTCACACTATCTGATTTTTTCTTACTCATAAGAAACTGGGACTTTAAAGATATTACAGAAAGATTACAGGTACATTTGTCAAGGTTAGAAGGTCCTTAATTTACTTGTAAAGTAGCTACATTATTTTATATGTTAAAAAAAAGTCAACCCTTTTTTTCTAGTTAAAGAAAAGAATACCTATCAGTGTCAGCAGTGCAAGGCTCACAGGGCTGGAAAATCCTAACATTTAGTACTGCCTGTGGGCCCAGACTTTGAATAAGAGATGGAGGTCTGATGAAAGAGGCCATTTCCTACAGTCTGAATTTCCTCTGCAGTTAAATGACGTTCCTATAAAAGTCACCAGATATGCAAAGCTGGGGCATGAAAGAAAGATACTCTGATCTCTGAGCAAAAGCACATGGATCACTTAAAGCCTGGAGGGCCGCCTTCACCAGAACACTTTCAAGTCCAAGGCTGTGCACAAGAAAATGAGGGGTGGGAATGGGCCCAGAGGTGACCCCACCCACCCACATCTCTGAAACCTAGTTAGGGACAGTGAAAGGGCTTGGGTGCCTGGTGGGAGCATCCATGCCAGAGCTCCCCCTGGTGGTAGGATTCTCCAGGCAAGAATACTGGAGTGGGTAGCCATTTCCTTCTCCAAGAGGTCTTCCCAGCCCGGGAATCGAACTGGTGTCTCTTGCATTGGTAGATGGATTCTTCACCCCTGAGCCACCTGAGAATTCCCAGAGCTGTTTCTCCTTCCCTCACAAAACCCACTGTGAGCTGCTTCTCCATAGTCAACACCGGATGGGTTTACAAGCTCCGTGCTAGGAAGAATTCTGTAGCCATGTCTAACAGATGAAGAACTACATTATCCAGTCTGTGACCTCTAAGGAGAGAATCATCTAAAGGGCCTCAAGGAAGGTTGGGTATTAGATATAAAACATGAAACAATTTCAATTGCTACTTGTCTGTTCTTTGTCATTCTCCCCACCCCTGCCACATTGATTTAAACTCAATACACAGCCGTTTATTATTTTTTCATATCTCTATTACAGGATGAGTCGTGTTGTGCTATATTACTTTGTCTGTCTCCCCTGCTATCTGCAAGCTTCTCAGTGGCAGAGACTGTGCGTCTTTTGTTTCATGTGCCTGGAATGATCCAGAGATTTAGATGGTGTCCTACGTGTGCTTGTGTAGTCAGTGAACCAGTTAATTCCTTTGATAATGGATCGGGGCAAGGAGAAAGAAGGAAAGGAAATGGAGACCAGGATAGGTGCTTGAAGAGCAAAATATACACCATTGAGAAAGGCCTAGGGTGGACAGAAGTCCATACCACATGGCAAAATAAACACCCATCCCCAGTCCTTCTTCCCCAATGCAGGACCCGGTTAAGATACTCTGTAACTTAAGTAAAAAAAGAAGAGTATCCACGAAGAACCAAGCAAAGGGAAAGGAGAGGGGAGAGGATTTTCAACAGAAACATCAAAGGGTGACTTTTTAAACATTGAATTATAGATGTTCTACAATATAGTGTTATTTTCAGGTTTCCACAAAGTGATTCAGTTATATGTGTATGTATGTGTATGTATATGATTTCAGATTCTTTTCCATTATAGGTTATTACAAAATACTGAATATAGTTCCCTGTGCTATACAATAAATCCTTATTGTTCATTTATTGTATGTATAGTAGTATGTATCTGTTAATCCCATTACCTCTAATTTATTTCTGCCTTTGCCTTTTCCCTTCGGTAATCATAAGTTTGTCTTCTACACTTGTGAGTCTATTTATGTTTTATAAATAAAATAATTTATATTATTTTTTAGATTCCACATGTAAGTGATATTATAAGATATTTGTCTTTCTCTGACTTGTTTCACTTAGTGTGATAGTCCCTAAGTCTATCCATGTTGCTGCACATGGCAATATTTCATTCTTTTTATAGCTGAGTAGTATTCCACTCTGTGTATATATGTGTGTGTATATATATATATATATATACATATATATATATATATATCTTCTTTATCCAATCATCTGTTGATGGACATTCAGGTTGCTTCTGTATCTTGGCTATTATAAATAGTGCTGTTATGAGCATTAGACTGCATGTATCTTTCTGAATCAGAGTTTTTATCTTTTCTGGATATATGCCAAGGAGTAGGGTTGCTGGATCACATAGTAGCTTTATTTATTTATTTATTTATTTATTTATTTATTTATTTTGGGTGGGGGTCGGGTTGGGGAGGGAGGGGAGAGGGCGGGCCACTTCTATTGGTCTTTCATTTCTCCGTTTTTTTCATCCGTCTTTGTTCTTTGGCTCCTGTGGGCCTCCCATCGCAGTGGCCTCTGCCGTCGCAGAGCACCGGCTCTGGGTGCACGCGCCCCAGAGCTCCGGCTCAGTAATTGGACACATCAGTCCAGCTAACTTACAGTAAAAAGAAGAGTCCTTCTTCCCCAATGCAGGACCCGGTTAAGATACTCTGTAACTTAAGTAAAAAAAGAAGAGTATCCACGAAGAACCAAGCAAAGGGAAAGGAGAGGGGAGAGGATTTTCAACAGAAACATCAAAGGGTGACTTTTTAAACATTGAATTATAGATGTTCTACAATATAGTGTTATTTTCAGGTTTCCACAAAGTGATTCAGTTATATGTGTATGTATGTGTATGTATATGATTTCAGATTCTTTTCCATTATAGGTTATTACAAAATACTGAATATAGTTCCCTGTGCTATACAATAAATCCTTATTGTTCATTTATTGTATGTATAGTAGTATGTATCTGTTAATCCCATTACCTCTAATTTATTTCTGCCTTTGCCTTTTCCCTTCGGTAATCATAAGTTTGTCTTCTACACTTGTGAGTCTATTTATGTTTTATAAATAAAATAATTTATATTATTTTTTAGATTCCACATGTAAGTGATATTATAAGATATTTGTCTTTCTCTGACTTGTTTCACTTAGTGTGATAGTCCCTAAGTCTATCCATGTTGCTGCACATGGCAATATTTCATTCTTTTTATAGCTGAGTAGTATTCCACTCTGTGTATATATGTGTGTGTGTGTATATATATATATATATATACATATATATATATATATATCTTCTTTATCCAATCATCTGTTGATGGACATTCAGGTTGCTTCTGTATCTTGGCTATTATAAATAGTGCTGTTATGAGCATTAGACTGCATGTATCTTTCTGAATCAGAGTTTTTATCTTTTCTGGATATATGCCAAGGAGTAGGGTTGCTGGATCACATAGTAGCTTTATTTATTTATTTATTTATTTATTTATTTATTTATTTTGGGTGGGGGTCGGGTTGGGGAGGGAGGGGAGAGGGCGGGCCACTTCTATTGGTCTTTCATTTCTCCGTTTTTTTCATCCGTCTTTGTTCTTTGGCTCCTGTGGGCCTCCCATCGCAGTGGCCTCTGCCGTCGCAGAGCACCGGCTCTGGGTGCACGCGCCCCAGAGCTCCGGCTCAGTAATTGGACACATCAGTCCAGCCACTCCACGGCACGTGGGACCTTCCCAGGCCAGGGATCGAACCGGCGCCCCTTGCACTGCAAGGCGATGTCTTTACCCACTGGACCACCAGGGGAAGCCCAGTAGCTCTATTTTTGATTAGTTTCTTTAAAAATATGTTTATTTGGCTGTACCAGGTCTTAGCTGTGGTACTAAGTTTCAGAATCTTTAGCTGTGGCATTAGAACTCTTAGTTACAACTGGTGGGATCTAGTTCCCTGACCAGGGATTGAACCCAGGCCCCTGCATTAGGAGCAGGGAGTTTGAGCCACTGGACCACCAGGGAATTCCTCATTTTAATTTTTTTAAAGAATCTCCTTACTAGTGGCTCTGATGGTAGAGAATTTGCCTGCAATTTGGGAACCCACATTTGACCCCTGGGTTGGGAAGATTCCCTGGAGAAGGCTACCCACTCCAGTATTCTTTTTTTTTTTTTTTTTTTTGAGGGGGGCGGGGGGGGGGGGGAGGGGTGGGCAGGCCACTTCTATTGGTCTTTCATTTATCTTTCATTTATCTATTTTCATCCATCTTTGTTCTTTGACCCGTGTGAGACTCCCATTGCAGTGGCCTCTGTTGTCGCAGAGCACCTGCTCCAGGCGCATGCACTCCAGAGCTCTGACTCGGTAATTGGACACATGTGTCCAGCCGCTCCACAGCACATGGGATCTTCCCAGGCCAGGGATCAAACTGGCGCCCCTTGCACTGCAAGGCGGTGTCCTTATCCACTGGACCACCAGGGAAGCCCCACTCCAGTATTCTTGCCTGGAGAATTCCATGGACAGAGGAGCCTGGTGGACTACAGTTTATGGGCTCAGAAAGAGTTGGACACAACTGAGCAACTAACATGGGGATACTAGGCGCACAGAACAAACTGGGTGAACAAGTGGTGTAAAGATATTGTCCACAGAAGGGAAAACTCTGTTGAGGCATCCAACTCAGAGTGAACGCTCAGGAATCTTGTCCTTTCTCTCTCTCTTCCTCTCCTTTTCTGTCAGACTTAGAGAGGTGATGACGGTATCTCCTCAAGGGCACTCAGAGAAGCTGGAAGGGACAGTCTATGAAGTCGGGACAATTTAAACTATTCCAACTGAATTTCATTAGAAAGGATTACTTCAAGGGTAGTGAAAGGGACTATTGCAACAGGAAGAACACTCTGACCATAGACCTGCAGGCATCCCAATAGCAGGCAAGAAGAGTCTGTCTTTGCTTTTTGTGTTTATTTTTGTTTCGACCATGTGTATGGTTAAGGGGAGGCATCCACGAGTCATATCTCGGTAGTCTGAGAGGTGGTACTAAGTTTCAGGATCTTTAGCTGTGGCATTAGAACTCTTAGTTACAACTGGTGGGATCTAGTTCCTGACCAGGATTGAACCCAGGCCCCTGCATTAGGAGCAGGAGTTTGAGCCACTGGACCACCAGGGAATTCCTCATTTTAATTTTTTTAAAGAATCTCCTTACTAGTGGCTCTGATGGTAGAGAATTTGCCTGCAATTTGGGAACCCACATTTGACCCCTGGGTTGGGAAGATTCCCTGGAGAAGGCTACCCACTCCAGTATTCTTTTTTTTTTTTTTTTTTTGGGGGGGGGGGGTGGGGGGGGGGGGGGTGGGCAGGCCACTTCTATTGGTCTTTCATTTATCTTTCATTTATCTATTTTCATCCATCTTTGTTCTTTGACCCGTGTGAGACTCCCATTGCAGTGGCCTCTGTTGTCGCAGAGCACCTGCTCCAGGCGCATGCACTCCAGAGCTCTGACTCGGTAATTGGACACATGTGTCCAGCCGCTCCACAGCACATGGGATCTTCCCAGGCCAGGGATCAAACTGGCGCCCCTTGCACTGCAAGGCGGTGTCCTTATCCACTGGACCACCAGGGAAGCCCCACTCCAGTATTCTTGCCTGGAGAATTCCATGGACAGAGGAGCCTGGTGGACTACAGTTTATGGGCTCAGAAAGAGTTGGACACAACTGAGCAACTAACATGGGGATACTAGGCGCACAGAACAAACTGGGTGAACAAGTGGTGTAAAGATATTGTCCACAGAAGGGAAAACTCTGTTGAGGCATCCAACTCAGAGTGAACGCTCAGGAATCTTGTCCTTTCTCTCTCTCTTCCTCTCCTTTTCTGTCAGACTTAGAGAGGTGATGACGGTATCTCCTCAAGGGCACTCAGAGAAGCTGGAAGGGACAGTCTATGAAGTCGGGACAATTTAAACTATTCCAACTGAATTTCATTAGAAAGGATTACTTCAAGGGTAGTGAAAGGGACTATTGCAACAGGAAGAACACTCTGACCATAGACCTGCAGGCATCCCAATAGCAGGCAAGAAGAGTCTGTCTTTGCTTTTTTTGTTTATTTTTGTTTCGACCATGTGTAGGGGTAAGGGGAGGCATCCACGAGTCATATCTCGGTAGTCTGGAGAGGTGGTTCTTTCTGAGAACATGAAGGGATGCAGGCATTTCTTACATTCACTGTTTCCCAGGATCATAGGGTTCAGGGAAAAATCAACATTGCCTGCTGTGAGACCCCTTCTTTACTTTTATTCCAGTTTTCAGAGACCATGGCAGCTTTTTTGTTAGAGGTAGGTTTTTTTTTTCTTTTTTTCCCCCTAAGGTAGTTGGTTATACTGTTTGTCTGGAATCAAGTTTCTGCTTAAGTTCAACATTGTTTAGGTCTCAACCTCCAGCATCTAATTACATGTTAATATATGTACACAGATTCCATATGTTGCCATTACCAGGACTATTTCTGTCATGGGATAATCCCTCAACTCTCAGTTGATTGACTTTTTATAAGATCATTTAAATTCCTTTGGATTTATCTCTGTCCCCATCAAAGAAACCTTTTTATTAGGATTTGGCTTCTCGAGTAGTTGACTACAGAGAGAGAATGCACTAATCCTGTGGCATTTAGTGCTTTGGTTGTATGACAGTTAGCTCTCATCGTAATGCAATCAGTTGGCATTGTGATTTTAACTCTGCCTCAAGTGCATCTCAGTTAACAACCGGTCAGCCCCCCGGACCCAATGTCAGTGACTGACCAATGACAGAGACTGTCTCTATCCCTGCAAAGTCAGAGCCAAAGCCAAGAGTGTGGGCACATCTGCAATACCCCTGGAGGATGACAACTTCCATGCCACTACAACTATGGCCATCTGCCATTTTCTACAATCCTCAAATCTCTTCAACCAAAGACAGTTGAAAAGTCTATCCCTCAAATCAGTTCAACCTCAGCAGCCACTGAGAAAGGACCCCAGTCCCAATGGGATTTTTTCCCCTTCTTATTTATTAATTTTTTGCCTTTTATCCTCATTTCCCACTCCCATTCTCTTACCGCATAGGCAATGATTCCAGTGCATTTGATGTGGCAGTGGTGGTGTTATAACTGCTCAGTCATGTCTGACTCTTGTGACCCCATGGATCATTGCCCAGTCTGTCTTTGCTTTTTTTGTTTATTTTTGTTTCGACCATGTGTAGGGGTAAGGGGAGGCATCCACGAGTCATATCTCGGTAGTCTGGAGAGGTGGTTCTTTCTGAGAACATGAAGGGATGCAGGCATTTCTTACATTCACTGTTTCCCAGGATCATAGGGTTCAGGGAAAAATCAACATTGCCTGCTGTGAGACCCCTTCTTTACTTTTATTCCAGTTTTCAGAGACCATGGCAGCTTTTTTGTTAGAGGTAGGTTTTTTTTTTCTTTTTTTCCCCCTAAGGTAGTTGGTTATACTGTTTGTCTGGAATCAAGTTTCTGCTTAAGTTCAACATTGTTTAGGTCTCAACCTCCAGCATCTAATTACATGTTAATATATGTACACAGATTCCATATGTTGCCATTACCAGGACTATTTCTGTCATGGGATAATCCCTCAACTCTCAGTTGATTGACTTTTTATAAGATCATTTAAATTCCTTTGGATTTATCTCTGTCCCCATCAAAGAAACCTTTTGATTAGGATTTGGCTTCTCGAGTAGTTGACTACAGAGAGAGAATGCACTAATCCTGTGGCATTTAGTGCTTTGGTTGTATGACAGTTAGCTCTCATCGTAATGCAATCAGTTGGCATTGTGATTTTAACTCTGCCTCAAGTGCATCTCAGTTAACAACCGGTCAGCCCCCAGGACCCAATGTCAGTGACTGACCAATGACAGAGACTGTCTCTATCCCTGCAAAGTCAGAGCCAAAGCCAAGAGTGTGGGCACATCTGCAATACCCCTGGAGGATGACAACTTCCATGCCACTACAACTATGGCCATCTGCCATTTTCTACAATCCTCAAATCTCTTCAACCAAAGACAGTTGAAAAGTCTATCCCTCAAATCAGTTCAACCTCAGCAGCCACTGAGAAAGGACCCCAGTCCCAATGGGATTTTTTCCCCTTCTTATTTATTAATTTTTTGCCTTTTATCCTCATTTCCCACTCCCATTCTCTTACCGCATAGGCAATGATTCCAGTGCATTTGATGTGGCAGTGGTGGTGTTATAACTGCTCAGTCATGTCTGACTCTTGTGACCCCATGGATCATTGCCCACCAGACTCTGTCCATGGAATTTCTCAGGCAAGAGTCCTAGAGTTGGTTGCCATGCCCTTCTCCAGCAGATCTTCCCAACCCAGGGATCAAACCTGCGTCTCCTGCATTGCAGGCAGATTCTTTATGATTGAGCCACCAAGGAAATGGGTGTTTGGTGTGGGGTTGGCCAAAAAGATCATTTGGGTTTTTCTACATCTTGTGGGAAAATCTGAATGAACTTTTTGGCCGACCTAATATATCTATGTTCTTGCAAATTATGTGAGTGATTTATTCTTATTTTCTGTTTCTGTAGGTCATAGTGGGCTACAGATAGAACTCAAGTTTTTAGTTTCTCTACCTCACATGGAATTTGAAAGCTCTATCTGTGTCACTATATGTACTTCAGGTCTAGTGCTTCCTCCTGGGGAATGCTCTCCATGCGGTGTTTGCCTTATCCATTCCCCAGGCTGGAAGCTCAGAGAACCTCCACCACATTGCCTAGCAAACAGTGCTACAAGGAAGAAGGTAGCAATTCCCTTCTCCAGGGGATCTTCCCAACCCAAGGACTGAACTCAGGTCTCCTGCATTGCATGTAGATTCTTTATCATCCACCAGGGAAAGCCCACAGTGTCAGTTGGTGCCTTATTATTTTATTTTGCCCACTTCTGATCGCTAATGTGTTTGAGCAGCTCTTATGTTATTATGCAGTGGGGTTTAGTCTTTTTGTTTTCTATTCTGATCCTTTGCCTATGTTTCTGTTTGATTATCTGCCTTTTTGTTGTTGATTTCTAGGCCCTCCTTATACATTCTATATATCAGTTTGTTGCCAGTTTTAGATATCACAAATATTTTTTTCCAAGATCATCTGTCAATTGCATCCACATTGTCCATAAATCCTTAATTTTCCATCAAATTCAACATTTTTTTTTTACATAATCCCTTAGGCTTTTGAAGTTTCCTTTAAGGAGTCTCTCCCTACCCTAAGGTCATAAACTGATTTCTGTTGCATTTTTTTCTCCTAACCTTCTATCCATCATTGTATTTACTTCTTTAATGTGTCCACCTTGTACTCTGTGTGTGATGCTCACTTAAAGGAATCGAGTTGTGTTTTTCTCCAGAAAGGCACCTGCAGCAAGCATTTAAGGCAAGTAAGCTCCTGAAATCTGCTAGTTTTTCCACAGCATCTTCTAAGAAATCTATCACCTCTCCATTGATCTGTAGTGTCGTCTTTATCATACAGGACATTTCCATAGCAATGTGTACTCTCAGAAAGTTTACTGATTAGATTCACTTGTTAGAGAATAATAAGACTTCAGAAGATTCCTTGAAGATAGAAACGACAAAGGCTTCTAAAACTTCAGAGGGAGCTGCTATCTAAAGAAAAGCTTGTGCCGACAGCAAATCTCCGTGGCACTTCCCAGGGAGGCGTTGTGGCTGCGGGTCTGAGGGCCTCTGCTGTCTTTTCTCTGATGACAGGGCTGATTGGGCTCGATGGCAGTCCGTGTTAGGTAATTGGCTGCCATGCGTTTGAAACGTTCACGACTTCTCTACGTATCACACCTCACTGACCTTAGGCCAATCTCCTAAAATGGTTAATTAGCACTATGTCAACTTTACAGGTGAGGCAACAGGGTTACAAAGAGGTTACATGAACTTGTACCTGTCTGCTTAACAGATAAGGCCCAGAGCTCAACTGAAACTTAGGCGCACTTGACTCCTTCGTTGATGACCCTTCCACATTACGCTCTCCTTCACGTTCATTTCTATTCTTTCAGACAGTGTCTCCCGAGTTCTGACTACTGTAAGACAGTGTTCTTGGGGCCCAACTACTCATCTGATAAGAATTCTGTCTGCGAGGAACATCCAGTCTAGCCTGGGAGATAAGTTGTGTCTGTAACAAGTACAATATAGTCTGGAAAAGAGGTTCTTTAGGGAGTCATTGAGTTCTGTAGTTGCTAAGAATTTGAAGAAACATTTCTAATCCCCCTTTTCCCCCATTTTTAAAGAATGACCCATCTCACTTGAGCATGAGAATTTCAAGAATACTAGGCATGCATGCATTGGGGAAACTTGGTCAGGTATGCCATTGTGAAATTGAAACTGTAAAAGTAGATAGTGTAAAGGTAGTTGTACGTTGCTGTGTATGGTAAGGACCAGGCTTGATCCATCATGTATATGATTACTAATCATTTTTCTTTCCCTTTATAGCACAAATAAAGATTTGAGTTCTAAACTCATTTAAAAAGAAAAAGAACAAGTACCCATCCCATTAAACTTCCATGTATCTGGTAGTCACAACAAGTTTGGGTGTTGACTATTGGGTTGCATAAATGCTTAGCAAAACCATAGTGACATTGAGTCCTTCAAGGCTTTGAGGAATTAAAAATGATCTTGCAGGAAATGCCGTTCACACTGGAACTATTCCAAGTTTGGCATTTTACCTACTACCGAAAGCCACTTGGTCTCAACAATTCTCCATCATTGGCCAAAGGAAAGTTTACATTGGCCAGTGACATGGCAGATGTAGAAAGGAAGGGACAGGAAGAAGGATAGGTTGATACTTAATTAACAGAATAAACTCCACTAACTCTTAAGATTTGAAAAGGATCACTGGGTAGTTCCCCAGAGGCAGACCCCAGGATGAGGGTTCATGTGAATGTGTTTCAGGAGAAGGTAGTGTGAGAAAGAGAGGGAAGCAGGACAGGGGGAAGGACAAAGTCAAGCAAAGGTGGTGTTCCAGGCCTGGAGCTGGGCTCAGCTTAATTCCTCAGGGGAGCTCTGTAGTGTGTAGACATATCGGTACTTGTTCAGACTTCAATGTTGCTGGGGCCTCCACACTTCAACACACATCAGGCATTGCCTACGGGCCAGAGGGAGATGAGGGGTGGAGGGGAACTCCAGGGTGGCTCCAGTGACCCCAGGGTTGTCCCCAGAAGTGGACTGAGCACAGAGAAACAAAGGCTCACAGAAGTCGGGGGAGCAGTGACCCCAGGCAGAACATCAATACTGCCACTGCAACAAGCGTCTCCAATGCGCGTCTAAGTCAGGTTTAGGAATTCTTCCAAATTGTAGCCATTCCCAGGAAGCCTAGGAGTCCCATCTCACTTGAGCATGAGAATTTCAAGAATGCATTGGGGAAACTTGGTCAGGTATGCCATTGTGAAATTGAAACTGTAAAAGTAGATAGTGTAAAGGTAGTTGTACGTTGCTGTGTATGGTAAGGACCAGGCTTGATCCATCATGTATATGATTACTAATCATTTTTCTTTCCCTTTATAGCACAAATAAAGATTTGAGTTCTAAACTCATTTAAAAAGAAAAAGAACAAGTACCCATCCCATTAAACTTCCATGTATCTGGTAGTCACAACAAGTTTGGGTGTTGACTATTGGGTTGCATAAATGCTTAGCAAAACCATAGTGACATTGAGTCCTTCAAGGCTTTGAGGAATTAAAAATGATCTTGCAGGAAATGCCGTTCACACTGGAACTATTCCAAGTTTGGCATTTTACCTACTACCGAAAGCCACTTGGTCTCAACAATTCTCCATCATTGGCCAAAGGAAAGTTTACACATTGGCCAGTGACATGGCAGATGTAGAAAGGAAGGGACAGGAAGAAGGATAGGTTGATACTTAATTAACAGAATAAACTCCACTAACTCTTAAGATTTGAAAAGGATCACTGGGTAGTTCCCCAGAGGCAGACCCCAGGATGAGGGTTCATGTGAATGTGTTTCAGGAGAAGGTAGTGTGAGAAAGAGAGGGAAGCAGGACAGGGGGAAGGACAAAGTCAAGCAAAGGTGGTGTTCCAGGCCTGGAGCTGGGCTCAGCTTAATTCCTCAGGGGAGCTCTGTAGTGTGTAGACATATCGGTACTTGTTCAGACTTCAATGTTGCTGGGGCCTCCACACTTCAACACACATCAGGCATTGCCTACGGGCCAGAGGGAGATGAGGGGTGGAGGGGAACTCCAGGGTGGCTCCAGTGACCCCAGGGTTGTCCCCAGAAGTGGACTGAGCACAGAGAAACAAAGGCTCACAGAAGTCGGGGGAGCAGTGACCCCAGGCAGAACATCAATACTGCCACTGCGAACAAGCGTCTCCAATGCGCGTCTAAGTCAGGTTTAGGAATTCTTCCAAATTGTAGCCATTCCCAGGAAGCCTAGGAGTCCCCCTCAGTTTACAGGAGAGAAAGCGGAGTCACGGAGAGGTTAAAGTATTTGCACAAAGAATTGCAATTTAGGGGCTTCTAAATTCAAGTCCAGGTCTCTTTCAAGGACATCTCACCACCAGGGTTCCTTGTGATGACCGTAGCCCTTTGAGCCTGAAGGAACATGTGCGAACATAGTAGATTTTTCATTTTATATAAAACATTTTCTGCCCAGTGTTTGCCTTCTGGTAGGCTCACCATCCATCTTTGCAGGCCCCTGCTGGCCCACAGAGCCCTGCTTGGCAGCCCAGTAGAAAACGGACTACTCCCTCAACGGAGGACCCAGCAGTCCTCTGGAAGACTTATCTGGGTAGTTAAGGAAACCTTGGTGCCTGAAGAAGGCACTCAGAAGATGACAGGTCTGAATAGTCTGACAAATTTTTATTGCCCCCAAATCTCCAATCCTGTAAGTCATGAAATAAATCTCAGCACACATCAAATAAATTATTGTCTGTTTAAAAATGAAAGAGTGGAGGAAGCTCCACAGAAGCAGGAGCTCACAACCTGCTTCTGTCTCTTCTTCCCCTCTGCCCAGTGTCCGAGCTCTGGGTAACTCTTCCCAACACCAGACCGCTCCTGCCAGCTCTCCTGACAGACAGCTGGGTCAGACAGCTGAGAGCTATCAAGGGGTTAAGCCTGCTTTTGAAAAATGGTGAAAACTGCCAGGCAGACCTCAAGCAAAGGTGGTGTTCCAGGCCTGGAGCTGGGCTCAGCTTAATTCCTCAGGGGAGCTCTGTAGTGTGTAGACATATCGGTACTTGTTCAGACTTCAATGTTGCTGGGGCCTCCACACTTCAACACACATCAGGCATTGCCTACGGGCCAGAGGGAGATGAGGGGTGGAGGGGAACTCCAGGGTGGCTCCAGTGACCCCAGGGTTGTCCCCAGAAGTGGACTGAGCACAGAGAAACAAAGGCTCACAGAAGTCGGGGGAGCAGTGACCCCAGGCAGAACATCAATACTGCCACTGCGAACAAGCGTCTCCAATGCGCGTCTAAGTCAGGTTTAGGAATTCTTCCAAATTGTAGCCATTCCCAGGAAGCCTAGGAGTCCCCCTCAGTTTACAGGAGAGAAAGCGGAGTCACGGAGAGGTTAAAGTATTTGCACAAAGAATTGCAATTTAGGGGCTTCTAAATTCAAGTCCAGGTCTCTTTCAAGGACATCTCACCACCAGGGTTCCTTGTGATGACCGTAGCCCTTTGAGCCTGAAGGAACATGTGCGAACATAGTAGATTTTTCATTTTATATAAAACATTTTCTGCCCAGTGTTTGCCTTCTGGTAGGCTCACCATCCATCTTTGCAGGCCCCTGCTGGCCCACAGAGCCCTGCTTGGCAGCCCAGTAGAAAACGGACTACTCCCTCAACGGAGGACCCAGCAGTCCTCTGGAAGACTTATCTGGGTAGTTAAGGAAACCTTGGTGCCTGAAGAAGGCACTCAGAAGATGACAGGTCTGAATAGTCTGACAAATTTTTATTGCCCCCAAATCTCCAATCCTGTAAGTCATGAAATAAATCTCAGCACACATCAAATAAATTATTGTCTGTTTAAAAATGAAAGAGTGGAGGAAGCTCCACAGAAGCAGGAGCTCACAACCTGCTTCTGTCTCTTCTTCCCCTCTGCCCAGTGTCCGAGCTCTGGGTAACTCTTCCCAACACCAGACCGCTCCTGCCAGCTCTCCTGACAGACAGCTGGGTCAGACAGCTGAGAGCTATCAAGGGGTTAAGCCTGCTTTTGAAAAATGGTGAAAACTGCCAGGCAGGCTGAAAGAAGCTCTGAAAGATGAGAAAGCTGTCATGCTTGCTGGTGGGGCACATGAAGTGACCAGTAAGTCCTTAGAGCACAGAAGATTTATCAACCAAAGGGGAAAACATAATCAGTTGGCCAGATAATCTTAGAAGAAGGAAAGAGAAAAAATAATGCAAATGACTAAGGGGACAAGGAAGGAAATTTTAAGAATAAAATAGGGATGTCTTCTCTGATCTCCCATGACACCATCTGTGCTGCCTTCATCCTCATATTAAACAGACTGAATTATCATTGCCCATTTGCTTATCTATCTCCTTGGCCTCCATGCCATGTTTCTGGTGATAAGGACTCTGTCTTTTTCATTCACCCTTGATGTATGCCAGGCTTAGCACCATGTCTAGTTAACCATGCTTTTTCTGTATCGGTTGAATGACTAAGGAATAGGTGTCTGTTTCTTTAAGGGTCACTACTGACCAAGGTACAGTTCTAGACACTTGAGCTCCTTGAATCATCTAAATCTCTCAGCCATGAGGTAAATACTATCAACAGTCATTTTGCAGATAAGAATATTGAAATCCAGAGAGGTTAAATAACTTTCTTGAGGCCAGATAGCTAATAAATGGAAGAGCTGGGATGCAAAGTAAGGTCTATGTGACTCAAAAGTCTATGATGTGTGTTGGATTTACTATTTATGTCCAGACAGGTCTTCAGGATGTGAGGTCTGGCTCTTCCACCTGAGAATGAGTTGTTACTCTCCCTTCCTGTCCTGCCCACCATTTTTTCATTTTCCCCTTCGCCACCACTTCCTCCTTCTGGTACAGCAGAGAGAGAAGAGGTGAAATCTAAGCCATTCCATTAATTATACCTTATCAGCCTCTTGTCTCTGGATATTTCCTCTGAGTACGTTTCTTCTCCCCTCTAGGCTGTAAATTCTTTGGGGGGAAGAGCCCATATCTTGTGAATCTCTGGCTGTTCCTCCCCCAGGCACTTGTAGGTGTGATGTGGGTCAAAGTGGCCGTGTCCCCCTGGTTGGCATCACTGCAGAGGGTGATAGAATGAGGCCACCATGGACTGGGGGAACTGTGTTTCATAAAC
This sequence comes from Tragulus kanchil, assembly GCA_022376925.1. NCBI lineage: Eukaryota > Metazoa > Chordata > Mammalia > Artiodactyla > Tragulidae > Tragulus > Tragulus kanchil. Next base: position 29,715,451 of record JAIOJX010000024.1, read on the forward strand.
AGGGTAATGGATGGGAACTGCCTTTGAAAGCCCCACTAAGAATCAGAATCCATCCATCAGTCGTGCACAAAACAGACTGGTTCTTGAAGGATGGATGGAACTTAAATGGAGAGGAGAGAAGAGGAGGTCTAAGTACAGCATCTCAAAGAATAGGAACCCAGTGGAGTCAGCCAGTCTGTCTCTAACTCCCTCTCCTCTCTGGACAGACAGATAGTATCGGGCATGGAAGAGCAGTGTTCTTTTATTTTGTTTTTCACTCCTGCCCTGCCTGCCTCCTGTGACCTTGGGTGCCTTTTCCAGCCTAAAACTTCCTAACTGTAATTGGAGTGCCAGGGCCCCCACCCAGAGCTCCTGGGAACCCTCTGTCAGGATTTTGTTGTAACTGTGATCTAATAGGGCTAGTCAAGGGAAGAGAGAACTCCTGTGAAGACCAAGAAGTGCTGAATTAAGCTTATGATTAGAGAACCACCCCTGAACACTGGCTGGCTGAAGGGTCATCCATCTCAGCCAGCCTACAGGGGTGGAGCGTGATTAATGCAACTGGTGAGTGGGCTGGCCCGCCCCGGCCAGCCTACCTCCTCCTCAGGAGGCTATCTGAAGAATTCATTAGGAGAGGGCAGCAGGGACGGGGGAGGGGGAGTGGCACTGTTCTAATCTCTCCTCTTCCCTCCCTAGTTTAGTGTGTTCAAACAAGATGGTCAAGGTTGATTGGGATCCCTTAGGTCCTCACGGTGGGAGCAGGAGAGGACCAGACCTCTTGTGCGTCATCCTCCAAAGCACATGGCAATAGGACGAGGTTGGCATATGCTCCTTTAATCTGTTTACACAAGAATAAAAAGGGGCTTGGTCCTCTGTACCCAGCTTTCTGGAATCTTCTCTGGCTGGCTGTCCTTTGAAGGAATCTGTAGTTGAGATACCCAGATACCAGAACTGATAACTTGAGGACAGTGCATGGGGGCTCCCAAGATGCACTAGTGGTAAAGAACCTGCTTGCCAATACAGGAGATGCAAGAGACATGGGTTCCATCCCAGGGTCCAGAAGATCCCCTGGAGGAAGGCAAGGCAGCCCACTCCTGTATTCTTGCCTGGAGAATCCCATGGACAGAGGAGCCTGGTGGGCTACAATCCATTGGATCAGACATGACTTACGCAACCTGGAACATAGGCAGGCACAGTGCCTGAGTGCGGGGCACAGGCTGCAGAGGGAGGCCAGAAGGGGGCTCTTAGAAAAAGTAAAGAGGTGCTGGGTTGGTTGGGCTTCTCAGGTGGCACGAGCTGTAAAAGTACCTGCCTGCCAATGCAAGAGATGTAAGCAATGCCAGTTTGCTCCCTAGGTCCAGGAGATCTCCTGGAAGAGGGCATGGCAGCTCACTCCAGTATTCTTGCCTGGAGCCTTTCTTGGACAGAGGAGCCTGGTGGGCTACAGTCCATGGGGTCACAAAAAGTTAGACATGACTGGAGTGACTTAGCACGCAGGCTGGGTTGGTTAGAGGGTTCCCCACACATAAGCCCTCACAGACACAGTCCAGAGGGATCTACGCTGACTGCCCAGCAGATTTAACCCTGGCGATGTGGCCTACGTGAGCAATGGTTGTTACTTGACCATGAGACTCACTCTTCATCACCCCTGTGATTTGTAGTCTGAATCCTTCCTCGCATCATTTCCAGAATTCTGTAAAAATCTAACACTTCCTGCCCCTCCTTGGTGTCAGTGTAATCAGGGCTGCAGAGACTACAGAGAAGTGGGAGGAATGACCAGCCCTCTCCCAGGTTGGAGAAAGAAAAAAAAAAAAAAACCTGTTTATTAATGATTAGGGCATCTTTTAAAGTTTTTATAAATTCTTGCTGACCCTTGGGAGTGGGAGTGACTGGGCTTGAAGGGAACTCACTTTATTGATTTCTCAGGCTGGCTGACTTGACGGCAGATACCAAGGCAGGAGCCCAGTTATCTGGATGCTTTATGTACAGGAAGCAGGGAAGGCTAGAAAAAGGTCCTTGTCACTGGAGCAAGAAGATTTATCCTTTAGTGCCAGGTCTCTAGCGTGGAGCTGGTGGATCTTGGGTAAATCACTTTTGTTACCTACCGCAGTAAAACAGACAAACAGCACACATTTAGTGACATCTACTTCTATTACTGCCCTATTTCTTGTCCCCTTAGAGCCAGCGCACATAATTTTCATCATTTCTTTATTTCATTATTTATGTATTTATTTATTTCTCCCGCATTCTAGGAAGGATGTGAAAAAGCTTCCTAGAGAAGAAAAGAAAAAGGAAAAAGAGGTTGAATAAAAATACATGACAGGGAAAATTAGTACTCTAAAAGACGTGCCATAGGTTCTGTGTGGGTGTCAGAAGAAGGCTCCAGCTCAGAGCTTGCTGTGGTTGAATGAAGTCACAGAACCTGAAAAGGGAAAGCATCCCAATCACACTGTAAAAATGCAAGCAATTTCTCCTACTTCTGAGAATTAACTGATTTCTCTCTTCGATCCTAATAAAAGAACATTAGGAGATGTAGTAACTGACATCTTCAGTATCTTTGCATGAAGGAAGACACCGGTCATTTCTCAAGGCTATTATTTGTATTATTCCTCAGTGTTAAAGAATGACACAGGGTCAGGAGGGAATTCAGAAAAAGATAGCTGGGATGATGAGAATCAAAACGGTATGCTCAGGACATCCCTGGCAGTGCAGTGGTGAAGACTTTACTTTCCAATGCAAGGGACATGGGTTTGATCCCTGATCAGGGAGCTAAGATCCCACATGCCTTGTGGCCAAAACAGCAAAACATAAAACACACACACACACACACACACACACACACAGACAGACAGACAGACAGACAGAAGGGGTATTGTAACAAATTGAATAAAGACTTAAACAATGGTCCACATCAAAGTCTGCAGTATGCTACAAGTACGCGTTGCACTGCTTTAGGCTTGACCTGTGGATACACTTAATATTACTTAGGCCAGTTTTTCTCAAACTGTAACCCTGAACCCATGGCATAAATACATCACCTGAGAACTTCTTAGACATGCAAATTTTTGAGCTTCTTCCTGACTCAGAAACTGAATCAGAAACTCTGAGGCTGGGGCCAGGGAGTCTGGGTTTTAACAAACCCTTATGCAATTTGAAGGCCAGTGACACAGAGCAAGGAGTAAGCTCTGTGACCTTCCCACAATCGTAGGAACACTATTTTTTTTTGCCTCTGACCCTTTGATTAGTGCCAGGCAGTGTGTAGTTTGAGGATACATATTTTGACAAGAGCCTGGAGAACACAAACTTATGCTATCAATTAAAAGCAGATCCATGGACTTCCCTGATGGTGCAGTGGAAAAGAATTCGTCTGTCAATGCAAGGGACACAGGTTCAATCCCTGATCCTGCAAGATTCCACATACCATGAAAATTAGTACTCTAAAAGACGTGCCATAGGTTCTGTGTGGGTGTCAGAAGAAGGCTCCAGCTCAGAGCTTGCTGTGGTTGAATGAAGTCACAGAACCTGAAAAGGGAAAGCATCCCAATCACACTGTAAAAATGCAAGCAATTTCTCCTACTTCTGAGAATTAACTGATTTCTCTCTTCGATCCTAATAAAAGAACATTAGGAGATGTAGTAACTGACATCTTCAGTATCTTTGCATGAAGGAAGACACCGGTCATTTCTCAAGGCTATTATTTGTATTATTCCTCAGTGTTAAAGAATGACACAGGGTCAGGAGGGAATTCAGAAAAAGATAGCTGGGATGATGAGAATCAAAACGGTATGCTCAGGACATCCCTGGCAGTGCAGTGGTGAAGACTTTACTTTCCAATGCAAGGGACATGGGTTTGATCCCTGATCAGGGAGCTAAGATCCCACATGCCTTGTGGCCAAAACAGCAAAACATAAAACACACACACACACACACACACACAGACAGACAGACAGACAGACAGAAGGGGTATTGTAACAAATTGAATAAAGACTTAAACAATGGTCCACATCAAAGTCTGCAGTATGCTACAAGTACGCGTTGCACTGCTTTAGGCTTGACCTGTGGATACACTTAATATTACTTAGGCCAGTTTTTCTCAAACTGTAACCCTGAACCCATGGCATAAATACATCACCTGAGAACTTCTTAGACATGCAAATTTTTGAGCTTCTTCCTGACTCAGAAACTGAATCAGAAACTCTGAGGCTGGGGCCAGGGAGTCTGGGTTTTAACAAACCCTTATGCAATTTGAAGGCCAGTGACACAGAGCAAGGAGTAAGCTCTGTGACCTTCCCACAATCGTAGGAACACTATTTTTTTTTGCCTCTGACCCTTTGATTAGTGCCAGGCAGTGTGTAGTTTGAGGATACATATTTTTGACAAGAGCCTGGAGAACACAAACTTATGCTATCAATTAAAAGCAGATCCATGGACTTCCCTGATGGTGCAGTGGAAAAGAATTCGTCTGTCAATGCAAGGGACACAGGTTCAATCCCTGATCCTGCAAGATTCCACATACCATGGAGCAACTAAGCCTGAGAGAGGCAACTACTGAGCCCATGTGCTGTAATTACTGAATCCAGAATGCCATATAGCCCATGCTCTGTAACAAGAAAAGTCACTACAAAGAGAAGCCTGTGAACTGCAACAAAGAGTAGGCCCCACTCGCTACAACTAGAGAAAGCCTGCACCTCAGTGAAGACCCAGCACTGCCAAAACAAACATATAAATTGATTTTAAAAATAGTAGATCCAGAAACTTTCAGAATCACTTGAAGGGAAGTTTAGTTGACTTCCTCTCTCTTTTTCCTGCCGAGTCTCCCCGAAGGTCCTCCGACCTTGCTACTCTGTACAGAGAGGTGCTGGGGCACATCAGAGGCAGGGGTTGTGGGAAGGTGAGGGGTAGGGTGGATGTTTCTTCAAAGATGCCCTTAGGATGCTGGGAGCATTTCTTCCTGACTTCTTTTAAACTGTCCTTATGTGTGTTGCATGCCTGTTTCTTCTTTCTTCCTTGCTGTCCCTCCCAGCTTTAAAATTCTGTGATTATCTCATTAGATAGGGATAGAATAAAAAAGAGCCCTAAAGCTGAAAGGGACTCTAATGATAATGTGATACAACCTCCTCATTTTGCAGGTCAGAAGCGAGTCGAGAGTAGGCACAGTTTCCTTCTGTGTATCACTTAGCTCAGTACCTCGCACATTACCCATTCTTGGTGACTCTTAGTTGAATCTACTCAGTCATATTTCATAATTTTCACATGCCTTGTAGCATCTTGTCCCCACAAACACTTGTTAAGTATTATTATCCCATTTTTGGATGAAGAATCTAAAGTCTGAGCAGTTGGATGCTTATTAAAATTTCACAGCTTTGACTATTACACATGCGGGCTGGAATCTCAGACACTTCACTTTTGACCCCCCCCTTTTAAAACGTTTTTGGCCTCTTTTGTTTATTTATTTATTTATTTTCATCCATCTTTAGTCTTTGGCCTGGGTGGGCCTTCCATTGCAGTGGCCTCTCTCGTGGCAGAGCACTGGATCTGGGCCCTTGCGCTCCAGAGCACTGGCTCATAATTGGACACACCGGTCCAGGTGCTCTGCAGTATGTGGGATCTTCCTGGGCAAGGGATCCGACCGGTGCCCCTTGCACTGCAAGGTGGACTCTTTACCCACTGGACCACCAGGGAAGCCCCTACTTTTGACCCTTTGGTAGTTTTCTTCTGCCACGTGCCATCTCCCCACAGGGCCTAGAATGGCGCTAGTCACTCACTGTTGCTTCCCCTCCAAAGCGTCTAGACATGGATTAGACTGAATGGCTCACTTTTATGTAATAGCGGCTGTGGCCAATGCCAGTTAACTCCAGGAGATGAAGGCAAAGGTTCTGGCTTTTTCAGGACTCAAGACAGCCCCCCCACATCTGTTCCTCTGAATAAGGGTTGGCAGTGTAACCTTGCCAAAACTCCACCTGCTCCAGACGTAACTCAGGGAGAGATGGTTTTTACCCAACTCCTCTTAGAGGTGTAGCTACTGGACTATCAAAATCAGCTGAACACAAATGAAGAGAAAAAGGCAATTCCATATTTTCATATTTCTACATTTATGGGCATATTTCTGTACACATACAAACAGGTAAATATGTAGGGGCTGCATGTCATTTCTTTTTTTTTTTTAAAGATTTATTTATTTATTTATTTGAGGAGGGTGGGGTGGGAAGGGAGAGGAGCAGGCGGGACACTTCTATTGGTCTTTCATTTCTCTGTTTTCATCCGTCTTTGTTCTTTGGCCCATGTGGGCCTCCCATCACGATGGCCCCTGTTGTCACAGAGCACCGGCTCTGGGCACATGCGCCCCAGAGCTCCAGCTCGGTAATTGGACACATCGGTCCAGTCGCTCCACGGCACGTGGGATCTTCCCAGGCCAGGGAACGAACCGACGCCCCTTGCACTGCAAGGCGGTGTCCTTACCCACTGGACCACCAGGGAAGCCCTGCATGTCATTTCTAATGGAGGCAGTGATTTGACCTCGTCAGCAAAAATAATCTAAACAAATGCTGCATAAGGTAGCAGAAAGCGGAAGGCAAAAGGTCAGATTGAAGAAAGGCAAGAAATTGTCATTCAAGGCCATAAACATACACTTCAGAGGTTTCCTTTGCATAGTGTTCTAATCCTCGCTCTCTGAGTCTGAGTGAAATGTCCTTTTGTTTGCGGGGGTGGGGCAGTTCAGGTTAGCATTTCTCATGACCTTTCCAAAGATCACAAGGCTGCTGACAGCCTATAGGGCACCTTGGTGAAAATGAAGAGAAGGTGCTCCTTCTTCCAGTCAGACATAGCCCCAACTCGGGAGCATGGCTTAGAAAATGGGTGTGGACTGAACTTCAGTTCCTACTCATTTGTCAACTGGCCACTCTTGTGCAGGGCACGACCAAGGCAACTGCGCAGGGCAGGCCTGGCTTTATGTGCCAGCCCTGTGTGCCCTACAGCGGTGGGGCCATCCAGTCCAACAACATTTGTGTAAATAGAAACTTTGCTTTCAGCTAAACCAAACCACCTTTAAATCAGATGGATATTGATAGCCAAGAGTGGCGTATGAGAATGAACTGTCAATTTCCTCCAATCCCTTATTTTGTAAGATGTGTGTTTAGTCACTCCGTCGTGTCTGACTCTTTGTAAGCCCAAGAACGGTAGCCTGCCAGGCTCCTCTGTCCACGGAATTCTCCAGGCAAGAAACGAGTGGGTTGCCATTTCGTTCTCCATTATAAGCTATCTCATTAGACAAATCCAGATTGATATTAATACTCATGATATACTACTAAAGCTAGCTACCATATTATTAATGATTAGCATTAATATGCATTACTAATAGGTACTAGTCTAAACACCACACGTATTAACTCACGTAATTCTCCTAACACCTCTATAAGGTAGCTATTATGATTAGCCTCAAGTTAGTAAGAAACCTGGGATTCTTACCCAACTCCAGCCCCAGAGGCTATGCTGCTTAAACCCTGTGGTGTTGGGTAAAATGCTAGAAATGTAGAGGAGGCCAGGGTAGGTTGGTAGGTATGCGGCCAAACCGAAGCCCTGCTCTCACCCGGCTAACCCTCCACCTTTTTGGAGAAGCACCTTGTCACCCAGCCTGCAGGCTAAAGGAGTGGGTGCCTCCTTCACAAGTACCATCTTCTTGCCGTGAGTCCAGATCTCTCTTGCTATCTGGGAAGAGAATTTTCTGGTTTCAGGTAGGATGGAAAACAGTTGTTAAAGCAAACATACACTTCAGAGGTTTCCTTTGCATAGTGTTCTAATCCTCGCTCTCTGAGTCTGAGTGAAATGTCCTTTTGTTTGCGGGGGTGGGGCAGTTCAGGTTAGCATTTCTCATGACCTTTCCAAAGATCACAAGGCTGCTGACAGCCTATAGGGCACCTTGGTGAAAATGAAGAGAAGGTGCTCCTTCTTCCAGTCAGACATAGCCCCAACTCGGGAGCATGGCTTAGAAAATGGGTGTGGACTGAACTTCAGTTCCTACTCATTTGTCAACTGGCCACTCTTGTGCAGGGCACGACCAAGGCAACTGCGCAGGGCAGGCCTGGCTTTATGTGCCAGCCCTGTGTGCCCTACAGCGGTGGGGCCATCCAGTCCAACAACATTTGTGTAAATAGAAACTTTGCTTTCAGCTAAACCAAACCACCTTTAAATCAGATGGATATTGATAGCCAAGAGTGGCGTATGAGAATGAACTGTCAATTTCCTCCAATCCCTTATTTTGTAAGATGTGTGTTTAGTCACTCCGTCGTGTCTGACTCTTTGTAACCCCAAGAACGGTAGCCTGCCAGGCTCCTCTGTCCACGGGATTTTCCAGGCGAGAAAACTGGAGTGGGTTGCCATTTCGTTCTCCATTATAAGCTATCTCATTAGACAAATCCAGATTGATATTAATACTCATGATATACTACTAAAGCTAGCTACCATATTATTAATGATTAGCATTAATATGCATTACTAATAGGTACTAGTCTAAACACCACACGTATTAACTCACGTAATTCTCCTAACACCTCTATAAGGTAGCTATTATGATTAGCCTCAAGTTAGTAAGAAACCTGGGATTCTTACCCAACTCCAGCCCCAGAGGCTATGCTGCTTAAACCCTGTGGTGTTGGGTAAAATGCTAGAAATGTAGAGGAGGCCAGGGTAGGTTGGTAGGTATGCGGCCAAACCGAAGCCCTGCTCTCACCCGGCTAACCCTCCACCTTTTTGGAGAAGCACCTTGTCACCCAGCCTGCAGGCTAAAGGAGTGGGTGCCTCCTTCACAAGTACCATCTTCTTGCCGTGAGTCCAGATCTCTCTTGCTATCTGGGAAGAGAATTTTCTGGTTTCAAGTAGGATGGAAAACAGTTGTGAGACTCACACCGGGTGGCAGAGAGCCTGCCGACAGATAGGGATTTCGGGGAAACCTGGGCTGTCCGAGGACCCCTTCTCAACCTCCCCACCAGGGTCCCATCTTGGCTCCCATGAGGAGCCAGCCTCAGGCCTCTGGATGTGGCCGTTGTTGCCTGCCCTTGCCCTCACTGGCACATAGGTAGAGGGGTCCCATTACCCCTGATGCACGACACAGGCCCAGCCAAGCATGGGCTGAAACCCCATTAATCCCTCTCAGCTGCTCAGCCTCACAGGTGAATTACAGACCCCCAAGTCTTCGCATTTCTCCATAATGCTCTAATGGCCTATTTCTGTTGCCATGGCAACACTGACACAGCTCCTCGGAGTCCTCTAAGGACCTGAGGTGAAAGCAGAAGGGGCATGTTTGCCTTGGCGGGTCAGGCCATGTTGCCTTTGCTGTGACAGGCTGGGCTAAGGCGGTGCAACCCCCTGGGCTCCTGCTGGCCAAATTGAGCCTCTTCCTGTCACTGAAGCGCCTGCTGCCAGGCTGTCGTACGTGGGTGGGAGGTGGCTGCTCCCCTCACTCCTGCTCCATGACCCCCAGGCCCTCTCTCATCTCTAGGGAAAGAGAGGGTTACCTCCAGGTCAAGGTAAGAGTCCGGCGGTGGAGTCCGGAGGCCAGTCCTGCCTCCCCACTTCCTAACGTGTCACCCTAGGGAAAGCATTTGTGTGTGTGTGTGTGTGTGTACTCAGTCACATCCATTGCATCTGACTCTTTGTGGCCCTATGGACTGTAGCCCACCAGGTTTCCCTATTCATGGGGATTCTCTAGACAGTAATACTGGAGCAGGTTGCCAGGCCCTCTTTCAGGGGTTCGTCCATACGCAGGAATCGAACCTGCATCGCCTGTGTCTCTGCATTCAGTTACCCTGAGCCTACGTGAGGGCCGGGGGGCCAAACCGAAGCCCTGCTCTCACCCGGCTAACCCTCCACCTTTTTGGAGAAGCACCTTGTCACCCAGCCTGCAGGCTAAAGGAGTGGGTGCCTCCTTCACAAGTACCATCTTCTTGCCGTGAGTCCAGATCTCTCTTGCTATCTGGGAAGAGAATTTTCTGGTTTCAAGTAGGATGGAAAACAGTTGTGAGACTCACGCCGGGTGGCAGAGAGCCTGCCGACAGATAGGGATTTCGGGGAAACCTGGGCTGTCCGAGGACCCCTTCTCAACCTCCCCACCAGGGTCCCATCTTGGCTCCCATGAGGAGCCAGCCTCAGGCCTCTGGATGTGGCCGTTGTTGCCTGCCCTTGCCCTCACTGGCACATAGGTAGAGGGGTCCCATTACCCCTGATGCACGACACAGGCCCAGCCAAGCATGGGCTGAAACCCCATTAATCCCTCTCAGCTGCTCAGCCTCACAGGTGAATTACAGACCCCCAAGTCTTCGCATTTCTCCATAATGCTCTAATGGCCTATTTCTGTTGCCATGGCAACACTGACACAGCTCCTCGGAGTCCTCTAAGGACCTGAGGTGAAAGCAGAAGGGGCATGTTTGCCTTGGCGGGTCAGGCCATGTTGCCTTTGCTGTGACAGGCTGGGCTAAGGCGGTGCAACCCCCTGGGCTCCTGCTGGCCAAATTGAGCCTCTTCCTGTCACTGAAGCGCCTGCTGCCAGGCTGTCGTACGTGGGTGGGAGGTGGCTGCTCCCCTCACTCCTGCTCCATGACCCCCAGGCCCTCTCTCATCTCTAGGGAAAGAGAGGGTTACCTCCAGGTCAAGGTAAGAGTCCGGCGGTGGAGTCCGGAGGCCAGTCCTGCCTCCCCACTTCCTAACGTGTCACCCTAGGGAAAGCATTTGTGTGTGTGTGTGTGTGTGTGTACTCAGTCACATCCATTGCATCTGACTCTTTGTGGCCCTATGGACTGTAGCCCACCAGGTTTCCCTATTCATGGGGATTCTCTAGACAGTAATACTGGAGCAGGTTGCCAGGCCCTCTTTCAGGGGTTCGTCCATACGCAGGAATCGAACCTGCATCGCCTGTGTCTCTGCATTGCAGGCAGATTCTCTACCCACTGAGCCACCTGGGAAGCCCAGGGAAGGCCTGTAGCTCCTCTATACCTAGGAGTCCAGAGAGCATTAGGGATAAAGGAGCATCTCCTCTCGGCTCAACAGCACTTCCTCTGCTGCCTGTCTGCTCCCTGGGAACTTCCAGTTCATTAAAACATTTCAGAAAATGTGAAGATTTAGGGACCTTGGGATTTGTCACAGAGTGACAGTGATTCACCTATACCACTGAGCCATTGGTTTCCTGGCTTAATGGGGTCTTATTAGGGTCTTGACTGCTTGCATATCTTCCTTAGGATGAATCATACATCTTACTGAAACCCAGTGTCATAGAGGTCATGGGAAACTCATATCTGTCCTTGTACAGTTAGCCTAGAAACAAAATGCAGAGTTTATACTTCTTTTAAAATGTATCTTGAATTATTTAATCTATATTCTTAGACCCTCATAATCTTTCAAAATTTCAGTTTTAACAGCTACCATGTCGTTTTCAGCATATATTTTAAATTCATGTCCAAGTATTTGAAGACAAAGAAAACATGCCTCCTAAAAGCCCTGTATTTCATTAGTATGAATGTGCAGGGCTTAATATAACCTTTCTTTGTGTCCCATGAGAAATAGCAACATTAATTCTAGTGAGTTGATTTGTTCTTAGTTTTTCAATGATATAACTGATGAAGTGATCTTGACCAAGTCATTTAACCTGTTTGACTTTTAATTTTGATAGATGCTCTACCTATTATTACCAGAGCAGGACTAGAGATGCAGATGTAGAAAGAGAGGTTACCTCCAGGTCAAGGTAAGAGTCCGGCGGTGGAGTCCGGAGGCCAGTCCTGCCTCCCCACTTCCTAACGTGTCACCCTAGGGAAAGCATTTGTGTGTGTGTGTGTGTGTGTGTACTCAGTCACATCCATTGCATCTGACTCTTTGTGGCCCTATGGACTGTAGCCCACCAGGTTTCCCTATTCATGGGGATTCTCTAGACAGTAATACTGGAGCAGGTTGCCAGGCCCTCTTTCAGGGGTTCGTCCATACGCAGGAATCGAACCTGCATCGCCTGTGTCTCTGCATTGCAGGCAGATTCTCTACCCACTGAGCCACCTGGGAAGCCCAGGGAAGGCCTGTAGCTCCTCTATACCTAGGAGTCCAGAGAGCATTAGGGATAAAGGAGCATCTCCTCTCGGCTCAACAGCACTTCCTCTGCTGCCTGTCTGCTCCCTGGGAACTTCCAGTTCATTAAAACATTTCAGAAAATGTGAAGATTTAGGGACCTTGGGATTTGTCACAGAGTGACAGTGATTCACCTATACCACTGAGCCATTGGTTTCCTGGCTTAATGGGGTCTTATTAGGGTCTTGACTGCTTGCATATCTTCCTTAGGATGAATCATACATCTTACTGAAACCCAGTGTCATAGAGGTCATGGGAAACTCATATCTGTCCTTGTACAGTTAGCCTAGAAACAAAATGCAGAGTTTATACTTCTTTTAAAATGTATCTTGAATTATTTAATCTATATTCTTAGACCCTCATAATCTTTCAAAATTTCAGTTTTAACAGCTACCATGTCGTTTTCAGCATATATTTTAAATTCATGTCCAAGTATTTGAAGACAAAGAAAACATGCCTCCTAAAAGCCCTGTATTTCATTAGTATGAATGTGCAGGGCTTAATATAACCTTTCTTTGTGTCCCATGAGAAATAGCAACATTAATTCTAGTGAGTTGATTTGTTCTTAGTTTTTCAATGATATAACTGATGAAGTGATCTTGACCAAGTCATTTAACCTGTTTGACTTTTAATTTTGATAGATGCTCTACCTATTATTACCAGAGCAGGACTAGAGATGCAGATGTAGAAAATGGACTTGTGGATGCAGGGAGAAGGGGAGAGTGGGTTGAACTGAAAGAGTGGTATTGATGTATATACACCACCATGTGTAAAACTGATCGCTCGTGGGAAGCTGCTATAGGGCACAAGGAGCTCAGCTCCATGCTCTGTGAAGACCTAGAGGGGTGGGATGGAGAGAGGAGGGAGGCTCAAGAGAGAGGGGTTATCTGTATACATATAGCTGATTCACTTTGTTGTACAGCAGAGTCTGACACAACATTTTAAAGCAACTCTACTCCAATATAAAAAATAATTAAAGACTTCCCTGGTAGTCCAGTGGTTAAGACTCTGTGTTCCCAAAGAAGTGGGGCCTGGGTTCAATTCCTAGTTAAGGAACTAGATCCTACATGCTGCAACTAAGACCCAGTGCAGTCAAATAAATAAATAATGGGAAAAAAAAAACTAAAAGATAATTAAAAATGGGCTTCCCTGATGGTCCAGTGGGTAAGGACACCGCCTTGCAGTGCCAGGGGTGCTGGTTCGATCCCTGGCCTAGGAAGATTCCACATGCCGCGGAGTGGCTGGACTGATGTATCCAACTACGGAGCCAGGGCATTTGCTCGGAGCCTGTACTCTGCAGCGAGAGAGGCCACTGCAATGGGAGGCCCACACAGGCCAAAGAACAAAGATGGATGAAAATAGATAAATGAAAGACCGGTAGAGGTGGCCAAAAAAAAAATAATAATAATAATCAAATTAAACAGTAGTAAGGCATTGAACTAAATGAGGCTCAATGTATTGTATTGGTTGTATTGGCTTCTGTTGTACAACAATATGACTCAGCTAAATCGTGTCTGATTCTTTGCACACCCATGACTGTAGCCCACCAGGCAATCCTGTCCAGATAGATATATGTGTAGATGAAAAATGATCAAAGGATATCCAGCTCCTTGAGAAGTTGAGTGTGAAGATACCGGCAGGCCCAATGACCTATTAGGTTTTAATTGTATCTTCTATCTGTTCTTGAGTGGGGACACTTAGAATGGAAATGAGGATCCTGGGTCTAGAGGACCAGGGCTACTGCAGAAGAGCCAATAACTTCCATTCTTACTCAGTTTATTCTCCCCTCCACTGCCATCTACTGTCCTTTAGAACAGTTGCTCTGGAGGTCCATGTATCATTGCTAATTTATGGGACAGGTCCAGTTAACTACCCTCCTTCCCATACCGAATATGCCCCTCAGTAAGAATTTTTTACCTCAGTATCCCAAACAGACAGGCCTCACCTCCACCTAAAATCACCCCCACCAGCTTCCCACTATTTTGCACGTGGTAGTGGATATATGTCCATACTACTGTCTCAGCGTGTCCCACCCTCTTCTTCCCCTATTGTGTCCACAATCCATTCACTCTATTCTCTACATCTGAGTCTCCTTTCCTACCCTGAAAACAGATTCTAAGGGAGGTGAGAGGGAGGTTCAAGGGGGAAGGGATATATGTATACTTATAGCTGATTCTGGGTGGGCTTCCAGGGTGGCTCAGTGGTAAAGAATTTGTCTGCAATGCAGGAGATGCAGGTTCAATCCCTGGGTTGGGAAGATCCCCTGGAGAAGGAAACGGTAACCCACTCCAGGACTCTTTTCTGGGAAACCTCATGGAGAGAGGAACCTGATGGGCTACAGTTCATGGGGTTACAAAGGCTCAGACACAACTTAGCTGATTCATATTGTTGAAACCAACACAGCACTGTAAAACAATTATCCTCCAATTAAAAATAAATTAATAAAAACAAAATAAAATCACTACCAGGTATAGATATTCCCCTAGGGGTGGTGCTAGTGATAAAGGACTCGTCTCCCAATGCAGGAGACGTAAGAGAAGCAAGTTTGATCCCTGCGTCAGGAAGATCCCCTGGAGGAGGGCATGGCAACCCACTCCAGTATTCTTGCCTGGAGACTCCCATGGACAGAGGAGCCTGGAGGGCCACAGTCCATAGGGCAGCAAAGAGTCAGACACGAGTGAAGCAACCCAGCACGCACACACAGTAGAAAATGGGCCCCAGTGTCTCAAAAGTAAAGGAAAGCCTCTGAAAATTCAGCTCTTGGGTACAATTTGAACTTGAGCACAGCTAAGTGCAGCTGGTATCCCTTTTTTAAAAACCTGCAGAAGAGCCAATAACTTCCATTCTTACTCAGTTTATTCTCCCCTCCACTGCCATCTACTGTCCTTTAGAACAGTTGCTCTGGAGGTCCATGTATCATTGCTAATTTATGGGACAGGTCCAGTTAACTACCCTCCTTCCCATACCGAATATGCCCCTCAGTAAGAATTTTTTACCTCAGTATCCCAAACAGACAGGCCTCACCTCCACCTAAAATCACCCCCACCAGCTTCCCACTATTTTGCACGTGGTAGTGGATATATGTCCATACTACTGTCTCAGCGTGTCCCACCCTCTCTTTCCCCTATTGTGTCCACAATCCATTCACTCTATTCTCTACATCTGAGTCTCCTTTCCTACCCTGAAAACAGATTCTAAGGGAGGTGAGAGGGAGGTTCAAGGGGGAAGGGATATATGTATACTTATAGCTGATTCTGGGTGGGCTTCCAGGGTGGCTCAGTGGTAAAGAATTTGTCTGCAATGCAGGAGATGCAGGTTCAATCCCTGGGTTGGGAAGATCCCCTGGAGAAGGAAACGGTAACCCACTCCAGGACTCTTTTCTGGGAAACCTCATGGAGAGAGGAACCTGATGGGCTACAGTTCATGGGGTTACAAAGGCTCAGACACAACTTAGCTGATTCATATTGTTGAAACCAACACAGCACTGTAAAACAATTATCCTCCAATTAAAAATAAATTAATAAAAACAAAATAAAATCACTACCAGGTATAGATATTCCCCTAGGGGTGGTGCTAGTGATAAAGGACTCGTCTCCCAATGCAGGAGACGTAAGAGAAGCAAGTTTGATCCCTGCGTCAGGAAGATCCCCTGGAGGAGGGCATGGCAACCCACTCCAGTATTCTTGCCTGGAGACTCCCATGGACAGAGGAGCCTGGAGGGCCACAGTCCATAGGGCAGCAAAGAGTCAGACACGAGTGAAGCAACCCAGCACGCACACACAGTAGAAAATGGGCCCCAGTGTCTCAAAAGTAAAGGAAAGCCTCTGAAAATTCAGCTCTTGGGTACAATTTGAACTTGAGCACAGCTAAGTGCAGCTGGATGTCTTGAGACTAAAGTGGCATTCATGCATTCAGGAATACTCTTTCAATGCCTCCTCTGTCCACTGTCCCCAGACAGTTTCCAGTTGGGAGGACACAGACATGGTTTCCCTTGGCTTGAGGCTCTGGAAGCCATGCAAGGACACGTGGGGAAGGGAGTCCCTCCTGATGGCCCCCAGGAAACAATGTTCCTCACAGGAGGCCACATCCGCATTCTGCAGACCAGAGTTTTATTTCCAGCTGGGTGGGGACTGGACCTGGAATTCCTGGAGGAGGCTCATCTCATCCCTGACACCCCCCCTCACCTCCCCCGGAACCTTGTACCTCAGGGATAATCTCTCTTGTCGTTACCTGCCTCACAGGGAGGCTGAGAGGATTTAATGAGATAATGTTTATAAAGCTTTCTGAGCTCCTCAGAGGAATGAATGGTGCTATATAAATGCAAAACGTCATCATTACAATGATCGCAGAAGCATTCACTCTAGTTAAAAGGCAACGGGAAGGAACTCTGATTCCCTTATAATTTCCTCCTTTCTGAGAACAGATAACACTGTTGAAATATGTGTCCCTTTTCCAACTGAAATTCTCTACCTTTATAATCTGCTCAGAGGTGAAATGTTTGGGGACAATTTTAGAGATTTCTCTTCAGTCTCTTTGAGAAAGAAGAACATTAAATAAGCACACTTCGCCTGCTTACAAAAGAGCTGTTTTGACCAAAATCATTCAAAAAGGCTGAGCTTTATGACTTCAAATTTAGCTGGTCTTTAGTCCCCACTGAGATAAATGGAGCAGTGTTAAATCTGAAAGGGGAAAATTGGTTTGGCAAGGTTCTAATGTTTGAAGCTGCCATTCAAGGGTTGCTGAACAGAGGTTGATTTTTCCATATAACAAAATTGTTTCTTTCTAGAGAAATTATTCCAGTGATTTTCCCACACTGGAAAATGAGGCTTGTTATTTTGACAATAATTCATCCTTCCAATTTAGAAAGATCATTGATTTTCCAAGACTCTCAAAGTCCTTTTTCTTCTGTAGGATCAGTGTCTGAGTAGCTGAAGAGACAACTGTAGGTAAATATTATGTAGGTATGCCCTGTAGGTGTCCCAAGCTGAAAGGATTCTGGGGGCCAGGAAGAAAGGCAGGGAAGTCGGTCAGGAATCCTGACAACCAAGTGCAGTCTCTGGAGTGGAGGAGAAACTTGTGCCTTCTGCTCTTTGATGCGGACTCAGTCTATGAGTACTGCTGCTGAATTGAATCTCAAATACAGAGTTTTTGGTGAAGTATTTGAATAGATTCATTGTTTTGGGGGGCTTCCCAGGTAGCACTAGTGGTAAAGAACCTGCCTGCAATGCAGGAGACATAAGAGATGGGGGTTCGAACCCTGGTTGAGGACATGGCAACCCGCTTCAGTATTCTTGCTGGGAGGATCCAATGGACAGAGCAACCCAGTGGACTACAGTCCATGGAGTCACAAAGAGTCGGACAAGACTGAAGCGATTTAGGAGTCATGCACATTGCTTTGCCAGGCAAAGGGGAACACAGCAGGCTCTTACAAAAACTGTGTCCTGGACTGGGAGGATTTAGTGAGGAATTCTATAGCAATAGTTCAAGGGTTGGTGGTGGGGGTAGGGTTGCTGAGGGGATTCATCTGACTCCTTTAATCTTCTCTCAAGTAATCTGATGAGTTTCTGTAATTTCTTTAATCTGGCCCCGGGTGGTCTTCTTGAAGAGCTTCTCTGGTTCCTTCAATCTGGAATGAAGAAAGCTGACATCTTCCTTTTTGTTGGGAGTTTTAGTGCTATAAAGAGCTCAAAGGTTCATGTATCCCTTCAGGCAGATCTAGGGCCCTGCTCCCAAGGCTGTACTATTATTTCTTGGCTGCCTCTCCTTTATCTCTGCATCCTCCCTTTTCCCTGCTTAGCAACTGTTGGAATCTTCTCTTTGGAACTCAGGAAGGTCTGGAAGTTGATGTCTGTTCCCTACAAACGAGAAACAGAGGACTACAAAGACCTTCTGTTGTCAGGAGCCCCACAGGATCTTGCTTGGGGGACCTGCTTGGTTGTTCCCCCTAGGTTATCAGCTGGGGCCCTTCAAATTAGACCAACAAACCACAGATCAAGAAGAGAAAAGTCTATTCATAGTTCATATGTATAGGAAGACTCATTGATGAGAAACTCAGAAAAGTGCTTGGGGATTTGTATAGCATCTGAAAGAAGAACAATAATTTTATAGAGAAATGACAGGGGAAAAAAAGGATGTAGCTTTTTCAAGGCAGCAAACTGTGGGAAGGTAAACATATGGGGGAAACTAATGAGAGGTGGGGCTTCCCGGGTGGTGCTAGTGATAGAGAATCTGCCTTCTAATGCAGAAGATGCAAGAGGCCCAGGTTCAATCCCTGGGTCAGGAAGATCCCCTGGAGTAGAAAGGGCCACCCCATTCTAGTATGCTTGCCTGGAAAACTCCGTGGGCATGGCTGAGCACATTAGAAGAAAAATCTGAGAGAAGGAAATGGAAGATAAGGTTTAGTTCATCAGCTGTTTTTGTAGACTCCTTCTTGGTGCCACGTCGTCTGATGATGTCATCTAGTCTCCAGTGATAAGGTTGCTCCCTCCTTCCTGGTGTGGGAAGTGAGGGAGATGGAGACCCCTTTACCAGGGGGACTTTTATTCTGCTAGCAGGCTGGTAGGCGAAGACAATGAGCTCATCCTGTGTCTGATATTTCCTAATCGCCTTCAGCTCAGAACAGTCCTTATGTCAGACTGGCATATTTTGATGAAACATATTCTGAACCCCTTCACCTCCATGTTAGAGAATGGAAGGAAGTAGAGGGGGGTCATGGGGAACTGGAGAATCTGCCCGAGTGATCTGTCACTCCTTAGCTCTAGCTACCACTTATGTAGCACAAAAAACCCACAATTCTTCCAGTTTTTCAAGGGAAGCCAAAAATCAATAATTCTATATACCATCTCCCAATTTTAAATGTTATTCACAAATGCTTTTCTTTTTTTAACACTGTGTAACCAAACCAGAAATCTGGCCCATAGGATATTATTTTCAACCTTGGATTTAAACTAATGTGAATCTTCTGATAAAACTATAGTGGAGGAAAAATATATTTTGTTTTGTTTTGTTTTTCCTCTATAAGACCAGTAGAGTCTTCCAATAGCAGAAGATTTGTAGAATCCTGACAGCATCTGCTCTCCTTCCTCCATCACACATTGCTTAATTTCTCTCTCCGTGCCTTGGTCCCCTCATTTATAAAATCAACATAGTAATCCCATGTACATCAGAGAGATGTTGTGAGTAATATATGAGAGAATGTATAGGAAATGTTAGCACTGGCATGCAATGACCATTATTATCATTGGTTGATTATGTAATTAGCTAGACTGTGGCCTGGGAATCAAGTCCACTCCCTGCTTTCCCCAACAAACACAGTCTTCATTGCTTAATTCACCTGAGTCCAATTCAACCCAATAATATTGTGTGCTTACCATAGACTTGAAAACTATGGGACAGATTTTTTGAAAGCCAGCACTCTCGAGAGCTGGAAAATAGTAAGAAGTAGCAAGTCAACTGAGTCCATGCAAATTATTTCAATTTTACCCACACAGTCAGCTTCTAAAATAAACCTGGGAATTTCAGCTTCTCTAGCCATCTATTTCTTTCCAGAATGTAATCTTTGATGCTAAACTCTGGAGAGGGAAGCATGAGATAGAGGAGAAATTTCTGAAACATGGTTTAATCTGAATTTCAGTTTAGATATATGGTTAGGAATGTGAAAGACTCTTTGTATTTGTCTTCGCATCTTATTTATAAAATGAACAAGTTGGCCTGGATAAACTCAGCTTTTATTTTTCTGAGTCTTCATCTTCTCTTTACATCTCCTTCCACATAACATGTTTCCTACCAATACTAGGAAACCCAAATATCTATTGCAGATAATAATTCCTATCCTGAGAGAGATCGTATCTTCCTTGGAAAGATAATATTATATACTGGAAACAAATGACAATACATGATTGTATGTGATTAAATAAGAATAAGTGATATAAACAAATGGTTTAGGAGAAAAGGAATCATAAATTAGATCAGTAGTAATAAGGGAATGACTGAAGAATGGGTGGGTTTCTGATGGTCCAGAAAAAAGGGGAAAAAGAAGGCATTCAAAGAGGAAATAACAGCAAGAGAAAAAGCTAAAAGGTGGAAAGACTGTTTTTAAATGTCCAGGAAGCCTTTACTTTTTCCTCTACAGATGGATATTTAAATGCATAGGAATGAAAAAAAAAATCAACGCGGCATCATTTCTATGAACCCCAGAATGACACTTGTAATTCACCACCAGTAAGACTGTAGAAATTGTTATCTAATTGGCACACTCAATTTTTTCCTATCTCTTTAGAAAGTGAGACATGGAGCGTGAGAACTCTGGGAAGATTAAACAAAAAAAATTCACATCAGACTTCCCTGATGGCACAGTGGGTGAGAAACCATTTGCCCATGGGCACGAGTTTGGGCACTGGATCTTCTCTGGTCCAGGAAGATTCCACATGTGGTGGAGCAACTAAGCGTGCCACAGTTACTGAGCCTGTGCTTTAAAGCCTGAGAGCATCAGATAAATGAAGCCTGAAGCCTGCATGCCTAGAGTCTGTCCTCCCCAACAAGAGAGGGCAGCACAGTGAGAAGCCCCCACACTGCAAGAAAATCAGTTCAGCCAAAGACAAATAACTAAGGTCACTGCAGGAAACAGGAACCCCGCTAAGAGATGCTGAGGTAACGTGAGAAGGAGTTACATCAGCAAACAGATCCCCCTCTTATGCTGGACCCCTCCTGCCAAATCTACCTTGTGGCTTACTGGGTAAATAATTACTACAGAAATACAGTTTAATAAGAGAAATTCAACACCACTGCCAGCCCTCAGTTGTGGAGTCATTCATGTGAAGTATTCTGCCTGTACTTTGTCTGGGAGGACACCTGGTGCTAGGGGGCGGGGAGGAGAGGACTCAGAGATGTTCCTCTGTCACAGAGAAAACAAAGGGTCATGAGCCCTACTTGGCATACACAAGATGCCCAAGCACATCTCCTCTGTACAGTCGGAAGAAGAGGGCACGGAATCCAAGCAAGTCCCTTGGGCTTCCCATGGGCTGGATCTGTGAGACAGGCTCTTTGGAAATGCAATTTAATTGATTTCCATTCAACTAGTAAAGGGAGCTTATGATGATAAGGGAATTGAGAGTGTCTCAAACAATGCTAGTTCCTGAAACTTGGGCTGACAGAGGTGATGAGCTTCTTCCAGTAGTCTCCATTTTCACGCCAGTTACTTGCCCTTAAGGCCACTTGGTAGATCTCAGGAGGGCCTAACATAAGAAAGGTCTCTCTCTTCTCACTGCTTTTGGAGATGCAAACTGTTGGCTTGGGATGGATCATATTGGGATCTTTAAAGATTGGTGTCAGTTTTTTCTATTTCTCTCTCCATTAACTGGCTCAACACATGGCTTGGCTTACAAGGACGGTAGGGCTAGGTTGTAGGGTGGGCAGTTGACTTGAACTTTTCCATAACCTCTATCAGCACCCTCTACTCAATTCCTCAAAGAGGCTAAGTCAAAGTAAAATGCTATCTCTACAAATACTTCAAGATGAGTCCCTTAGACCTGCTGCCTTACAATCAGTCTGTTACCTTTAATCCCCCTCTGTAGAGAGATTCTGCCCCTCTTGATACTCTTTAGAAGAGATTCAATAAGGGGCGTCAAAAGGGAACCCCGGTTAGAAGGGTGCAATGGATAGATTCTTCCACTCTGCCATGGCCAAAGAGAAAACCAATAAATCTTTCAGGATTACATAGGTAGATACCCCTAAACAGCAGCCAGAAGCTCCCAGAAAAAGAAATGATGGCCCCCAACCCTGTACCCCGACCCCAAGAATTGCTTGGCCACTAATGTGGAACAGATAGAAAAGAAGGAAAATGTTGGGCTTTTAAAACCACACTCAGCCTGAAAGGAACAGGACAATTCTTCCCTCCAATCTTAGAGACTAAGCACATGAACAAAGAAAGAAAGAAAAACAGGCTGGGTTCTCTAGCCCCAGGCTGTGTGACCTTGAGAGAGTCACTTAACCTTGGTAACTTCAATGGCTTTATCTTAACACGTGTGTGACTCTCCACTGAACCATGGTTAATAGTCAAGTGAAACGGGGATGTAAAAGGTGAAAGTGATTGACCCTCAGGAAAGCGCTGACCAGATGAGTGATAGGGAGACAGACTGAGCAAGAAGATCACCTAACACAGCCCCAGCAGGAAGGGAGAGTGCTACCAGCTCCTCTAGTCAGGCATCCCTCTGACTGTCTATGTGGAGGGTCATCAGTGGGTGCTCTTAATAACCACGCTAGCAATCGACATACTCTGGCCCTGTCCCAGAGAACTGAGACAATGGAGTTCCTTAGCTGTCTACCACTATGAACTGGGAGGTGTTGAGTCAGGGAGGCTCACTGAGCCCTGAAGGAACCAAAGAGAGTGTTTGGACAACAGGACCCCGCCCACAGCATCTTAGGCAAGCCCTTTTGGCATGGATTGATCTTTAAAGGATTGGTGTCAGTTTTTCTATTTCTCTCCATTAACTGGCTCAACACATGGCTTGGCTTACAAGGACGGTAGGGCTAGGTTGTAGGGTGGGCAGTTGACTTGAACTTTTCCATAACCTCTATCAGCACCCTCTACTCAATTCCTCAAAGAGGCTAAGTCAAAGTAAAATGCTATCTCTACAAATACTTCAAGATGAGTCCCTTAGACCTGCTGCCTTACAATCAGTCTGTTACCTTTAATCCCCCTCTGTAGAGAGATTCTGCCCCTCTTGATACTCTTTAGAAGAGATTCAATAAGGGGCGTCAAAAGGGAACCCCGGTTAGAAGGGTGCAATGGATAGATTCTTCCACTCTGCCATGGCCAAAGAGAAAACCAATAAATCTTTCAGGATTACATAGGTAGATACCCCTAAACAGCAGCCAGAAGCTCCCAGAAAAAGAAATGATGGCCCCCAACCCTGTACCCCGACCCCAAGAATTGCTTGGCCACTAATGTGGAACAGATAGAAAAGAAGGAAAATGTTGGGCTTTTAAAACCACACTCAGCCTGAAAGGAACAGGACAATTCTTCCCTCCAATCTTAGAGACTAAGCACATGAACAAAGAAAGAAAGAAAAACAGGCTGGGTTCTCTAGCCCCAGGCTGTGTGACCTTGAGAGAGTCACTTAACCTTGGTAACTTCAATGGCTTTATCTTAACACGTGTGTGACTCTCCACTGAACCATGGTTAATAGTCAAGTGAAACGGGGATGTAAAAGGTGAAAGTGATTGACCCTCAGGAAAGCGCTGACCAGATGAGTGATAGGGAGACAGACTGAGCAAGAAGATCACCTAACACAGCCCCAGCAGGAAGGGAGAGTGCTACCAGCTCCTCTAGTCAGGCATCCCTCTGACTGTCTATGTGGAGGGTCATCAGTGGGTGCTCTTAATAACCACGCTAGCAATCGACATACTCTGGCCCTGTCCCAGAGAACTGAGACAATGGAGTTCCTTAGCTGTCTACCACTATGAACTGGGAGGTGTTGAGTCAGGGAGGCTCACTGAGCCCTGAAGGAACCAAAGAGAGTGTTTGGACAACAGGACCGCCCACAGCATCTTAGCAAGCTGAGGCCTTATCTGCGACGTAGAGATCTGGAGGGACAAGAGGCTCTTTCCTGCTCCAGCCTCGTTCCTGAGCTCATCATCCTGGCAGAAGCTAAAAAACCCCTTTGCAGAGGTACCCTCTCTCTTGCTTTCTTGCTCATCATCTCTTTTCTTATGAGACACAGGTCTATGCTTCCGAGTTTTCTCTCTCAGCCAAATCTCAGGGCTCAGACAAATCTCAGGACTGATGATGGATATTGCATGGCCCAAGGGTCTGAGGGTCACAGGAGAAGTGTGGGTAAAAAGTCTCTGCC
The DNA here is from genome assembly GCA_022376925.1 of Tragulus kanchil. Classification (NCBI taxonomy): domain Eukaryota; kingdom Metazoa; phylum Chordata; class Mammalia; order Artiodactyla; family Tragulidae; genus Tragulus; species Tragulus kanchil. The sequence goes on from JAIOJX010000024.1 coordinate 29,739,378, forward strand.
TGGGTTTCCCTGGTGGTCCAGTGGGTAAGGACACCACCTTGCAGTACAAGGGGCGCCAGTTCAATCCCTGGCCTGGGAGGATCCCACATGCTGCAGAGTGGCTGGACTGATGTGTCTAATTACCGAACTGGAGCTCTGGAGCACATGCGCCCAGAGTCGGTGCTCTGCGACAGTAGTGGCCACTGTGATGGGAGGCCCATACGGGCCAAAGAACAAAGATGGATGAAAAATAGATAAACGAAAGACCAATAGAAGTGGCCTGCCTGCCCCCCTCCCTCCCCAACCCGCTGCCCCCACCCCCCTTAAAAAGTCTCTGCCTTGGAGGTGCAAATGACAGGGCCAGAAATGGGAGGATTAGAGCTGAGGGTGTTCGTGGACATGAATGGCCAGGGAATTCGAAATAGCTCTGTATACTATACATTCACACACTACAGCAAGTGGTGTGTGCAGAGGGGCTATCATATAGATGCCAGAGGACAGGGCAGTCCTTGGGCACAGAAGGAGCTGCTGGGTTCCCTGGAGAATGCAAGACTTCCACAGAATCTTGCATGTGTGTGAGACCTGGGGAGGTGCAGAAGGTAGGTACTCAGGGCACGCCAGCAGAGTAAAGGCCCGGAGGCCGGCTGCAACTCTGGAGGCTTGCACGCTAGTCAGCAAGAAGAAAGTCAAGGTCATTTCCCTCTTCCCCTACTCAGTATCTGCCTTGTTTATTCATACACATCTCCACTTTTGTATACTGTAATAAGTTGAGGGAAGAAAAAGAAAAATATTTCCCTAGATAATTCTCCCTGTTGTCATACTGACTGATTTTCTATTTTTGTTTTGCCGTATTTTTCAAGGGAAGAGAAAGCTTCTTGCATAGTCACCTATTAGTTGATTACATTCACTCCTGGTCTGGGAGAACAATAGCAAGGGATTTTGTGTCCACCCTGGCATGGGGAATCTGAGGTAGGGTGTGTGTTTCCTTGGTTTTCCCTGGGTAGGGTGCATGGTTACTGGGTCCAGTTTGCCTCTAAGGGGGTTACGTGGTTCTGGACTTCAGTTTTTAAATCTGAAAAAGAAAAGAGACTAGAAGGGCTTGAATATCATTCCCAGCATTTAGGGTTGATGATCCCATGATACCATTCATTCATTCATCATTCATTCTTTCACCATTCAACAGATATTTTCTGAGTACCTACTGCATGCCCAGCTTTGGAAATACAAGCATGAACAAATCATAGGTCTTCATACACTCCCGAAAAGATAGCCAACAAAAGACAGCTGCAGCTGCTGGAAAAAAAAAAAAAGAAAAAAAAAAAACTGCTCTGGGAAGCAAAGCAAATATGCTGCAGCCACAGTTTATCAGAGGCTCAGCAACTAGGGGTCAGTGCACGGCCAAAGAATGACCAGAACATGACTAGGACTTGGAACAAGGATGTTTGCAGAATACAGGGCCCCAGCAGGTTTCAAGCACAGAGTCCACAGCCAAGGATGTGGCATAAGATACCAAGGATGTAAATGTAAGATACCAAGAACCAAACACGAGTCCTTGGAAATGACATGAGAAGCCAGTTACTATTTCCAGGGTATGGTATGGGGGAGGGCAGTTGGCAAAGATCCAGCCACTGGAACCCAGGCACACAAGAGCAGCTCTGTGCAGAGGGGTAACTTGGTACCACCCCCAGATGGTTGGATTAGCACAGGATCAAACCCTCCCATCTCAGTTGTACCTGGTCTTAGAGCCTGAGAGTAGAGCTCAGTCTACACAGGCAGGACAGACGCCTCCATCAGGGATGACAAAGAGCTATAGAAACCGAGGAACAGCAACTAAGAAGAAAGGTATAATAGCAAACATGAGAATACTATGTCAATAATAATAATAACCTCTGAGCTAAAATGATTGAGTCCTTATAATGGGCTGAGAATTTGCTAATGATTTTACATAGATTATCTCCTATAAATCTTATGATAACTCTATACATAGACATAATTATCCCCATTTGGCAAGTGAGGGAACAGAGCCTTCAAGAGGTTGGATAACTTTCCCTGAACCAGTCAGGCTTACCTGGACTACGCTGCAGTAACAAAAGTTTCCCAGATCTCAGTAGCTTAGAAGAACAGGAGTTTACTTCTCATTCACGAGGAAGGCAGATCAGCAGGGGTCTGCTTGTCCTGATCATTTAGGTTACCAAGCTAAATCAAAATCAACACATTCTTCCTCAGTTTTTATGATGGGGGCAGGAAGAGTGGTGAATTTTGCACTCACTTTTAGCCACCCCTCTCCCATCTTCCATATCACTTCCACTCATACTCATGGCTATCCTTGACTCCAAAGGGGGTGTGTGTGTGCTAGGTTGCTTCAGTTGTGTCTGACTCATTGTGAACCTATGGACCATAGCCCACTGGGCTCCTCTGTCCATGGGATTCTCCAGGCAAGAATACTGGAGTGGGTTGCCCTGCCCTCCTCCAGGGGATCTTCCCAACCCAGGGATTGAACCCATGCCTGTTATGTGTCCTGTGCTGGCAGGCATGTTTACCATGAGCGCCACCTGGGAAGCCCCCAAAGGGGAGGGAGAAATACAATTCCACCATGTGCCCAGTTAGAGAATGGGAGCTTTTATCAACAGTCCTATTATTGGGCACCCAGTAGATGGGGAAACCAAGTTGCTGGAGCCTGTAATCTATCCTCACTTTATTCTTGAAGAGAAGGTCACCCAGCTGGGAACTGTCTGTTGCCCTCTCACGTCCTGCCCTACATTATCCTTGCAGAGTCCGTCCCCTTCTCTTCCCAGCCCGTGGGTTAGGAGACAGTCACTGAGTGATTGATGGCCGCCAGCAATAGTTGGGAGAGATTATCTAACAGCATGTGAGAAGGAGCCATGGCTGGGAGCCTGCTCATAATAGCAATTGAAGCACTACTTTCTGCAGGGCTTGGAGTGCCAGGGTCTTGAGGGTTTATTAATCCCACAGCAGTCCTGCGAGGGGTTCAGTGCTGCTGTCATTTATACCCTTTGCTGTGCTCATCCGGCAAGGGGAGTCAGCTGGGATTATGTTCCAGGGACACAGAGCTCTGGGCTGCCTTCCAAACCAGGGCTGCAGAGGGTGCCTCCTTCTCAGCCAGGAGGCTCCTTGGCTGCATTCACAAAGAAGAATGAATGGAGGCCGTTCAGTCAGGGAGAGGCAGAAGGAGCATCACGTCAGAGAGGAAGTGGCCAGGAAGATGTGAAGTCTTGGGAGTTGGCTGAACCCCTCAGTGCGAAAATGAAGGGCTTCCTCCTCTGGGTCCTCCCCTGCCTTGTCCAGAGTGACTGACTGCACATTCCTGGAAGCCACTGCCCTCTTTCAGTCTGTCCCTGTACCCCTTCTTAGTTGCCTGGTTTTATTGTTTCCTTTTCTGTATGACGTGCTCTGTCGGCTGTAATTAAAGTGAGCTCCTCAGAGGACAGATTATAACTAATGTTTGGTGGGGATTCTCAGAGCACCATGCACATGCCAGGTACTCAATCAGTATTTACAGCCCTTGGCTCCTACCGACCCATCCAAGCTCCCGTCTGCCATCCCATCATCCCAGAATACTGGAGGGGGTTGCCCTGCCCTCCTCCAGGGGATCTTCCCAACCCAGGGATTGAACCCATGCCTGTTATGTGTCCTGTGCTGGCAGGCATGTTTACCATGAGCGCCACCTGGGAAGCCCCCAAAGGGGAGGGAGAAATACAATTCCACCATGTGCCCAGTTAGAGAATGGGAGCTTTTATCAACAGTCCTATTATTGGGCACCCAGTAGATGGGGAAACCAAGTTGCTGGAGCCTGTAATCTATCCTCACTTTATTCTTGAAGAGAAGGTCACCCAGCTGGGAACTGTCTGTTGCCCTCTCACGTCCTGCCCTACATTATCCTTGCAGAGTCCGTCCCCTTCTCTTCCCAGCCCGTGGGTTAGGAGACAGTCACTGAGTGATTGATGGCCGCCAGCAATAGTTGGGAGAGATTATCTAACAGCATGTGAGAAGGAGCCATGGCTGGGAGCCTGCTCATAATAGCAATTGAAGCACTACTTTCTGCAGGGCTTGGAGTGCCAGGGTCTTGAGGGTTTATTAATCCCACAGCAGTCCTGCGAGGGGTTCAGTGCTGCTGTCATTTATACCCTTTGCTGTGCTCATCCGGCAAGGGGAGTCAGCTGGGATTATGTTCCAGGGACACAGAGCTCTGGGCTGCCTTCCAAACCAGGGCTGCAGAGGGTGCCTCCTTCTCAGCCAGGAGGCTCCTTGGCTGCATTCACAAAGAAGAATGAATGGAGGCCGTTCAGTCAGGGAGAGGCAGAAGGAGCATCACGTCAGAGAGGAAGTGGCCAGGAAGATGTGAAGTCTTGGGAGTTGGCTGAACCCCTCAGTGCGAAAATGAAGGGCTTCCTCCTCTGGGTCCTCCCCTGCCTTGTCCAGAGTGACTGACTGCACATTCCTGGAAGCCACTGCCCTCTTTCAGTCTGTCCCTGTACCCCTTCTTAGTTGCCTGGTTTTATTGTTTCCTTTTCTGTATGACGTGCTCTGTCGGCTGTAATTAAAGTGAGCTCCTCAGAGGACAGATTATAACTAATGTTTGGTGGGGATTCTCAGAGCACCATGCACATGCCAGGTACTCAATCAGTATTTACAGCCCTTGGCTCCTACCGACCCATCCAAGCTCCCCGTCTGCCATCCCATCATCCCATGCTTTGCCTTTGTGCTCTTGCCAGTTGGAATGAACAGCTCATCTTGCCATTGCGCTCCTCCCTGCCTGAGCACACGATTTCTGCACCCTTTCCTGATGCCAGCTACCCATCCCCAAAAGAAGGATTCCTCCCTCCTTTGTGCCAACTCTGTCCCTTGCACATATTTCCATTACAGAGATAATTATGTTTCAATTATGTGTTTCCCTGTCTGTCTTTCCCACTAGGCTAGGAACTCTTTGAGAATACATACAGGTCTTATTTATTTTTTTGTATCCTTCTTCTCTTACCAATGCCTGCACAGGACCAAGAATTAGCAGGAGTTGCTTGCCTGGGGCACAGAGCTTAAGAGAGAACCAAACAAATTCAGTTATCAAAATAGATACTATTTAAAGCAATGTCTTCACAAAATCAAAATTAATGCAAAAGAATCCGAGATAAACAAAAGATCAAAATCTTACATAAAAAAATGAGATCTGTAACAGTGTCATGCTGTTTATAGAGCCTGAGGCAAAAGGGAAAAAATATTTTAAAATACTTATTTTGTCATTATTTAAAATTTTGATATTTTGTTCATCTGATTTTTACCAATAACTTTTGCATCAGTTTTGCATTAATTTTGATTTTTATAAACATTGTCTAGAATTTGATAGGTGCTCTATAACTATCTACTGAAGGAGTGAGTTAGTAAGTAATTATGTGAGTGAATGGCTGGAAAGACTCGATGGATTGAATCTCCAACTATCCAACATTTTGGTATTTATTTTATTTAAAAAATTTTTTTATTGGAGTACAGTTCATTTACAAGGTTGTGTTAGTTTCAGGTGAACAACAAAATGAATTAGTTATACATTAGATATATGCACTCTTTTTTAGATTATTTTCCCATGTAAGTCATTACAGTATATTGAATAGAGATCCTTGTGCTATGCAGTAGGTCCTTACTAGTTATCTGCTTTCTATATAGTAGTGTATATGCGTCAATTCCAATGTCCCAGTTTATCAGTATTTGCTTTTAGAATCACCCCTGTGTCCTTACCAAATCCCTTTCATTCTATTATCTGTCTTTAGGTGTGAATTCTCTAAACCTTTTTCCAAATTTAGAGAAAGGGAAGAAAAGAAACACACCCTCCAAATCCAAGTCAGTTATATGAGCTTTGCTCAGGTAGTTGAAGCACCCTTGGGACGGGACCAAGATTTAAGATCCCATCTGCGTGGGCCAGTGGCTTACGTGGGTGCAATGCCTGTGCTGTCCTCCCCATTCCCGACCCTAGCTGGGCACTGTGCCGATGGAAGACCTTGGCTCCCGGGGAGCTGAATAAGAAGCCAGCTATTAGAATAAATCCATCTTCACATCAGCCACTCAGAATGGGCTGCCCTAGAGAAAAGGTTGATTTCTTGGTTGAAATGAGTTCTGGAGTCTTTTATGCATCATTGTTGTCATAGACAAATGCAGAAGAATGGGTCAAACAGCCCAGTCTGGAGGCACTCCCATCCCCAGTTAAAGGCATTAGCGTAAGCAAGTGGGACAGGCCCTGGGCCCAAGAATGAAGGGCTTGGTTTTGGGTCCAGTTCTGCTTTCCCTCGCTGTATGACCCCAATCAAGTCACACAGTCACCCTGAGCTTCAGTGTATTCATGTGTAAAAAGAGAAGGCTGATATGATGGCTTTCAGACCCTGAACTGTGAAGCCCCAAGACTGTGAACAGGTTTCTCAGGGGCCATTAAGGGAGATTGGGACAGCCACTCCGCCTCACCCAGAGCAACCCCACCTTTATCATCTATTAGATTCCCATGTGAAGTTTCTTTAAAAAAAAAAAAAAAGAGAGTAAGGGGTTCCAATATATTTTTTAAAATGACATAAGGACTTCTCTGGTGGGCAAGTGGTTAAGAATCTTCCTTCCAATGCCGGGGACATGGGTTTGATCCCTGGTTGGGAAACTAGATCCCACATGCCTTGGGGCAACTAAGCCTGCACACTGTATCTACTGAGCTCACATGACTCAACCAGGATCCCATATGCTCATGTGCGTGCACGCCACAACTATTCCTGATGCAGCCGAGAACAAATAAATAATTTTTAAAATGATGCAAAGCACTGGACTAGAGGCCTCCACCAGCTGTGCCAAGCAGTTTTCTCCCCACAGCTTTCAGGAGGCCTGAGTCTGCTTCAGTTGTCTGAGGATATGTTTACTTAAGCCCATGGCCTAGGAGGACCCAAGTGCCACACAAAGCAAGATGACTTGAATATTTTCACCCTTTCACTTTACAACATCTTTGTCCTACAAAATCATTCAAAATTCATTAGGTTTCTATTGCCACAAAGTGTTGATAGAAGCCATTAAGAACCAGACAAACCACTTATTGAACATTTGAATCTCCTTCTCTCCATCCCCATCAAACAGTCATGCAATGTCTTCGATGAAGACCTTGGCTCCCGGGAGCTGAATAAGAAGCCAGCTATTAGAATAAATCCATCTTCACATCAGCCACTCAGAATGGGCTGCCCTAGAGAAAAGGTTGATTTCTTGGTTGAAATGAGTTCTGGAGTCTTTTATGCATCATTGTTGTCATAGACAAATGCAGAAGAATGGGTCAAACAGCCCAGTCTGGAGGCACTCCCATCCCCAGTTAAAGGCATTAGCGTAAGCAAGTGGGACAGGCCCTGGGCCCAAGAATGAAGGGCTTGGTTTTGGGTCCAGTTCTGCTTTCCCTCGCTGTATGACCCCAATCAAGTCACACAGTCACCCTGAGCTTCAGTGTATTCATGTGTAAAAAGAGAAGGCTGATATGATGGCTTTCAGACCCTGAACTGTGAAGCCCCAAGACTGTGAACAGGTTTCTCAGGGGCCATTAAGGGAGATTGGGACAGCCACTCCGCCTCACCCAGAGCAACCCCACCTTTATCATCTATTAGATTCCCATGTGAAGTTTCTTTAAAAAAAAAAAAAAAGAGAGTAAGGGGTTCCAATATATTTTTTAAAATGACATAAGGACTTCTCTGGTGGGCAAGTGGTTAAGAATCTTCCTTCCAATGCCGGGGACATGGGTTTGATCCCTGGTTGGGAAACTAGATCCCACATGCCTTGGGGCAACTAAGCCTGCACACTGTATCTACTGAGCTCACATGACTCAACCAGGATCCCATATGCTCATGTGCGTGCACGCCACAACTATTCCTGATGCAGCCGAGAACAAATAAATAATTTTTAAAATGATGCAAAGCACTGGACTAGAGGCCTCCACCAGCTGTGCCAAGCAGTTTTCTCCCCACAGCTTTCAGGAGGCCTGAGTCTGCTTCAGTTGTCTGAGGATATGTTTACTTAAGCCCATGGCCTAGGAGGACCCAAGTGCCACACAAAGCAAGATGACTTGAATATTTTCACCCTTTCACTTTACAACATCTTTGTCCTACAAAATCATTCAAAATTCATTAGGTTTCTATTGCCACAAAGTGTTGATAGAAGCCATTAAGAACCAGACAAACCACTTATTGAACATTTGAATCTCCTTCTCTCCATCCCCATCAAACAGTCATGCAATGTCTTCTTGAGTGCCCCCAGTGACTGTGAGCTCACCACCTTTGATCATATCTGTCTTGAACTCCTGATTCATAGACCTCTTTGGACCATGCAAGACAGGTACCATCGCTCTTCACAGACCAGCCTTCAGATAATTGAAGAGAGTGACTGTTGGCTCCTCACCATCTTTAATTGGTCAAGCTAGTCTTCCCATCCTTGAATTCTTTTCTTTATGATGTCAGTTTACCTCCCTTCATCAGGCATTTGTGTTTCTTCCCTCAGTGGCAATGCACCAGGATGGACCGCAATGTCCCCCACTGGTGACCAGAGTAAGGAGAACTAACAGTTTTCTTTTTTTCGTTCAGTGCTTTTCCATTCTTCTGCACAATAGAATCCCATGGGCAGCTTTGGAAAAAATATTGCTTTCCTGGCTGCATAATTAAATCAGAAACACTGGGGTTGGGGTCTTGGCTTGGACATTTTCTTTTCTATTTTTTTTTTTTTTTACTATCCAAATAGGGACTTGCCTGGTGGTCCAGTGGTTAAAGAATCCACCATGCCACGCCAGGGATGCAGGTTCAGTCTGTGATCAGGGAACTAAGATCCCACGTGTCTCGGAGCAACAAAGCAGAGAAGCCACAATGAGAGAGTCTATGTGCTGTCATAAAGATCTCAGGTGCTGCAACTGAGACCTTATGCTGCCGAGAACAAATAAATAATTTTTAAAATGATGCAAAGCACTGGACTAGAGGCCTCCACCAGCTGTGCCAAGCAGTTTTCTCCCCACAGCTTTCAGGAGGCCTGAGTCTGCTTCAGTTGTCTGAGGATATGTTTACTTAAGCCCATGGCCTAGGAGGACCCAAGTGCCACACAAAGCAAGATGACTTGAATATTTTCACCCTTTCACTTTACAACATCTTTGTCCTACAAAATCATTCAAAATTCATTAGGTTTCTATTGCCACAAAGTGTTGATAGAAGCCATTAAGAACCAGACAAACCACTTATTGAACATTTGAATCTCCTTCTCTCCATCCCCATCAAACAGTCATGCAATGTCTTCTTGAGTGCCCCCAGTGACTGTGAGCTCACCACCTTTGATCATATCTGTCTTGAACTCCTGATTCATAGACCTCTTTGGACCATGCAAGACAGGTACCATCGCTCTTCACAGACCAGCCTTCAGATAATTGAAGAGAGTGACTGTTGGCTCCTCACCATCTTTAATTGGTCAAGCTAGTCTTCCCATCCTTGAATTCTTTTCTTTATGATGTCAGTTTACCTCCCTTCATCAGGCATTTGTGTTTCTTCCCTCAGTGGCAATGCACCAGGATGGACCGCAATGTCCCCCACTGGTGACCAGAGTAAGGAGAACTAACAGTTTTCTTTTTTTCGTTCAGTGCTTTTCCATTCTTCTGCACAATAGAATCCCATGGGCAGCTTTGGAAAAAATATTGCTTTCCTGGCTGCATAATTAAATCAGAAACACTGGGGTTGGGGTCTTGGCTTGGACATTTTCTTTTCTATTTTTTTTTTTTTTTACTATCCAAATAGGGACTTGCCTGGTGGTCCAGTGGTTAAAGAATCCACCATGCCACGCCAGGGATGCAGGTTCAGTCTGTGATCAGGGAACTAAGATCCCACGTGTCTCGGAGCAACAAAGCAGAGAAGCCACAATGAGAGAGTCTATGTGCTGTCATAAAGATCTCAGGTGCTGCAACTGAGACCTTATGCTGCCAAAGTAATTAATTAAAAAGATATAACTTGCAAAATAATAATATGTAACCCAAGTACTGGCTCATTAAAAAAAAAGTCCAAGTAATTGTGTGTCTAAAATTAAGAACCACTGCTTTTGACACTCAGTTCAGTTAACGCGCTCCGGTACTCTTATCTGGAGAACCCTTCAGACAGAGGAACCTGCCAGGCTACAGTCCAGGGTGTTGCAAAGAGTCCGACACAATTGAAGAAACTTAGGTGGCCTTGATGTTTAGTCTGATGCGTAAATGATCTATTGGAATATACTGTGCATATGGTTGGGAACTGAATTTGAGGGGAGAAGAAGAGAGAACTCATGTTTGAATATCTTTCATACGCAAATACTGAGCTAGACACTTAGGTACATTATTCCTTAATCTTCATCTGTGAGTCAGGTGTTTTTGCCACAGTTTTACAGAGGAGAAAACTGAGGATCAAGAGACTCAACAATTCACTCAAAATCACTCAGCTAGACGAAAAGCCAAATTGAGATTCCAGCCCAGATCTGTTTGAGCCCAAAACCCACCTTCCTTTTATCATGACCCTTTGCTTTCCTTCATTCAGTCAATTTAACAATTATTTATGAAGACCCAGAACCTACCATATACTAGACCTGTTCTAGGCCAGCAGCTGCCGTGAGCTGGAGTTCTGTGGTAATCTGCCAAGCTGTGCTAGGACACGGAGCATTTTCTCTTCTTATTTAATGATTTGTTTATGGGCACATTTTCTTGAAGGAAAAATCATGTCGATGTAATGCAGGCTTTGTAGAGAAATAAGTCTTTGGTATTTGGCTGTAAAATAAATGTCAGAATAAAATGTTTGAGAAAATAAAGAGCTGTATATGAAATCACCTCGTCAGAGCTATAGAATACTGATGGACTGTTGCTGGTGTTCCATTATTTAAGGCAAATTTGATACCCAGGAAGGAGCTGCTGTACCCAAGAGGCTGCTGATCCCCAGGTAACCAGGTTCTCTTTGCTAAGAGTGACCCAAGAGCTGCCTCACATGGTTGTAGTCACAGCGTTTATCCCAAACTTTAAAGACCATCCAGTTCAGTTGAGTGACAGGACCAGGGAAGTGCTTCTGTGACTCTTTCCACCCAAATTTCTGAAACTTACTCTAATAAATATGTTGGCTACTTTATTTTTCACTTTAGATGGACTCTGTAGGGCCATTTGTAAGGGCTATCTATAGATTAAAGGGACTTGGCTTGGAAGAATAAAGAAAGTGGTACAAACTGGAGAAGAAGCTGGAAGAAATGAAAGTGACATGGAGGACAGAGAAGCTAACAAGACAGTTAAAGTTATATATGGAGCCCCAACAGCTCAAGATGAGATTCCTCCAGGCAAAAATGCCCTCCTACCCAGTAGACATCTCTATCCTAAGCTAAAATCAACCTGACCTTCAGTTCCTTCGCTTAGAAAGCCCCTAGCCCTTGAAGGCTTCCCCGATCACCGAAGACTGACTGGGTCCCTAACCCTCCTTTGTTTTCTCCGTCCTGTCCTTACTCTTCATGGTACACACAATACTGTGGTAATGCTGACTCTACGTAACAGCTTCCTCTCTCAGACCTAATACGTTAAGAGGTTCAGTGATGAAAAATTTCTTACCTTTGACCTTCTTCATGTTACAGCTGGACCCAAGCTTTTACACATCTTAGCATTTAGAGCATTTTGGCTTTTGGTGCTCTGAACAGCCTAGCCTGTTTAGCCATTTGTGGGAAAGCTATTTTTTGTGTGCCTCGATATAGACAATATTAGGAAATAGTACTGTAGATTTCTTCTCAAATAACAGGAAGGGAGGTCGGAAGGGAGGGAGAGAGAAGGAAAGAAGAAAAGATGGAAGGCAGAGAAGGAGGGAGGGAGGAGATACAGGCAACCCATGTGGGAATAGGTTTCCAGCAACAAGATACTCAAGAACCACTCTTAACAGGTCATTTCCATGTAGTCTCTGTATAGGTAGGAAGTTATAATATAGGACATTTAACGTCTTCTCTGGATTATGNGCTGAAAGAAGAAAAAATGTTTGAGATCGTTCATTATTTAAGAATTGACCCAGGAAGGAGCTGCTGTACCCAAGAGGCTGCTGATCCCCAGGTAACCAGGTTCTCTTTGCTAAGAGTGACCCAAGAGCTGCCTCACATGGTTGTAGTCACAGCGTTTATCCCAAACTTTAAAGACCATCCAGTTCAGTTGAGTGACAGGACCAGGGAAGTGCTTCTGTGACTCTTTCCACCCAAATTTCTGAAACTTACTCTAATAAATATGTTGGCTACTTTATTTTTCACTTTAGATGGACTCTGTAGGGCCATTTGTAAGGGCTATCTATAGATTAAAGGGACTTGGCTTGGAAGAATAAAGAAAGTGGTACAAACTGGAGAAGAAGCTGGAAGAAATGAAAGTGACATGGAGGACAGAGAAGCTAACAAGACAGTTAAAGTTATATATGGAGCCCCAACAGCTCAAGATGAGATTCCTCCAGGCAAAAATGCCCTCCTACCCAGTAGACATCTCTATCCTAAGCTAAAATCAACCTGACCTTCAGTTCCTTCGCTTAGAAAGCCCCTAGCCCTTGAAGGCTTCCCTGATCACCGAAGACTGACTGGGTCCCTAACCCTCCTTTGTTTTCTCCGTCCTGTCCTTACTCTTCATGGTACACACAATACTGTGGTAATGCTGACTCTACGTAACAGCTTCCTCTCTCAGACCTAATACGTTAAGAGGTTCAGTGATGAAAAATTTCTTACCTTTGACCTTCTTCATGTTACAGCTGGACCCAAGCTTTTACACATCTTAGCATTTAGAGCATTTTGGCTTTTGGTGCTCTGAACAGCCTAGCCTGTTTAGCCATTTGTGGGAAAGCTATTTTTTGTGTGCCTCGATATAGACAATATTAGGAAATAGTACTGTAGATTTCTTCTCAAATAACAGGAAGGGAGGTCGGAAGGGAGGGAGAGAGAAGGAAAGAAGAAAAGATGGAAGGCAGAGAAGGAGGGAGGGAGGAGATACAGGCAACCCATGTGGGAATAGGTTTCCAGCAACAAGATACTCAAGAACCACTCTTAACAGGTCATTTCCATGTAGTCTCTGTATAGGTAGGAAGTTATAATATAGGACATTTAACGTCTTCTCTGGATTATGAGCTAGATTGGTTTGGTGGGAAGAGCACGGGCTTTGGAATTAGAAAGATGTAAGTTTGAATCCCAGCTCTGGACACCATCTATAAGGTCTTGCTCAGGTTCTTTAACTTCTCTCCACTGCCACTTTCCCATTCATAAAATGAGCACAATAACAGTTTTGTTCCTACGCTATGATAACAACTAATGAAATAATGTTTTTGCAATATTCTTGGCCTTCAGTAGACATGCAGCATTTTTCCTACGATGTTTAAAATTTTGGTTTCAGAATCACTCAAGAAGCAACTTTTGCAGCAATGGCAGTTCACGTGGCTTAGTGCTTAAGTTTAAGTCGCAGAATTCAAATCCTGGTTCTATATTTAGTAGGTATATGACCTCCGGCAAATGACTTAACCCTCCCTTCACTTCTAGGCTTCTGTTTTTTTAATCTGTAAAATGTGGATAACTGCACCTACCTCACCACTTTTTGTTCAGAGGATTACAGAGTAAAAAGTCCACGAAACATGCCTGCACATCATAAAAACTCATGTTCCTTTTTGCTCTTATCAATATTGCCCAGGGAAGCAGCTGAAGGTAGCCAGGAAACTGATGATATAAAGAGATGCCCTCAGGTCCAGGCCAAGACTCTGCAGTTGTGGGGAAAATACCAAAACATCTATAACTGAAGCGATTCAGGACATTCACTTGCAGTTACTGTATATTTAACTCTAGTGATTATCACCACTAATTGTATGGCATCACTGCGTCAAGGGACATGAGTCTGAGCAAGCTCCAGGAGATGGTGAAGGACAGGGAAGCCTGGCGTGCTGCAGTCCATGGGGTTGCAAAGAGTTGGACACAACTGAGCGACTGAACTGAACTGAACTGAATTGATGCTAATTAGCACAGCCCCCAAGCCTAAAATAAATTTCCCCTGTCTTTAAAAAATGAGGCTGTCAGCTAGTAAGAATGCTGAGAACCCCCTTTTATTATTATTTTTTACTTTTATTATTAGTGTCATAACTATTCTAAGGCTTCCCTGGTAATTCAGTGGTAAAGAACCCATCTGCCAATGCAGGATATGTGGGTTTGATCCCTGGAGAAAGAAATGGCTACCCACTCCAGTATGCTTGCCTGGGAAATCCCATGGACAGAGAGACCCAGTGGGCTACAGTCCATGGGGTCACAAAAGTCAGACACAAGTTAGTTATTAAACCACCACCACCACCTTTCTGGATCCTCACAGAGGATACCTCAAGATGCTGCATGGGAAGGAGTAGGTGACTAAGGGCTGTTTCTGTCAGGATTTTCTGGTTCCTCCAGTCACTGGGCATTGGCTGCCATCTCTGCTGTGCATCCTTAGTTGACCAGCCTCCCTCTATGGCCACCACCATCCAGTTCATGCAGTCTCGTTGCGTCCTGACCAGCAGGGCACTACTGATCCCCTTCTCACCCTCCTTGGGGTGCGCTAGGCTCCTGAGTATGGGCAGGGGTGAGGATTTTGCATGGTCTTGGCAGCAGGGGAGGTGTTTCTAGTTCAGGGTCTCCTCCAGGTAGCATGGTGGTCCTCTTGGAGCTTGCTTGCTATTGCTCTGGGCCGACGCAGCAGGCTCACCTGGCAGCTGAGCCCCTACCTCCAGCTGCCTCAGGCTCAGGACTTCTTAGGATTCACTGGGCTCTCTCCTGCTCCTGTATGCTCTGGCAGCTCCTGGCTCTCACGCGGTAGCTGTCTTCAGGTTCCACTGAGGCATGCAGGCTCTCCTCCTTGCTCTTTGGGACCAGCTGAGTCTCAGTGCAGGTGCCGGGATGGGGAGGATGCCTCCATGTCCAGATGAATTCTGCCACCCTTGCCATTGACATCATCCACCTCTGTGATGATGTGAGCTCAATGTCCAGGGTTCAAGCAGGAAGTGTCACAGAAAGGGAGAGCCCTTCTAGGGCCTGAGAGTACCTCTTGTATTAACCCTCAGAAATGATTTGTCCAAGGAGACACACATGCTGACAAAGTTAAGAGACTGTACTGGAAAGGGGCCCCTTGGCTGAGAGCAGGAGGTAAGGGAAACCAGAGATCTGCTCTTCCATGTGGTTCAGTCTCATGTTTTACAGTAATAGGATTCGTTTCCAGGTTGTCTCTGGCCAACCATTCTGACTCAGGGTCCTTCCTGGTGGTGCACTCATCACTCAGTCAAAAAGGATTCCAGCGACGAGGATTCTGGGAGGTTGGTAGGACATATGGACTGGCACTTCCTCTCTCCTTTTGACCTTTCCTGGATTCTTTCAGTTCGTGGTAGCTTGTTAGTTTCTCAGTATTTACAAGGACCTCCTATTGTTAAGATAGTTCATGCAAGTGGCTACTATCTTGCCTGGCCAGCGAGACTGGTTTCAGTCCGTTGTTGCCCTTAACAGAAGCATGGTGAACAGCCCTCTGCCTGCTATGTGGGATTCTCTACCACCCCTGCCTCCCAGAGTTTCAACCTCAAGTAGAGTATGGAGAATAGCCTACATTCACACTGGAACTTTTTATACGTCTCTTCTCTTCTTCTTCAGCACCAACCTTCCTGCCCACAAGCCTGAAGAACATTCTTATCTCCCCTTCTATGTGAAGAGAAAATTGCCTTTAACATCTTAGGTGTTCCCTCCTTCTCTGGATGGTGGTATAAATTCTTTTCTCTTGACAGTCAAAGCTAGATATTTGCTATTAAAACAACCATGCAAAACTGTCACAATGAGCCCCACTTCCTAGGATAGCAAGTCTAGGCGTCTCAGAATGCAAGGCTAATAGTCCAAGTCCTGGTTCTCAGGTCCTTCTCGGGTGTTGTGGGGGCAATTAGCTTCAGCATGATGGTCTAGTTTAAAAGGTAAAAGAGCTGTAAAGTAGGAAGGAATTACCTGACAGGAAAGATCTATGAGGTGACATCTTAGAATACGGCCCTCCTTCTGTTTTTGCTTTGAGATTGTGCAACCAATAAGAAGGTACCCTCCTGGCACTACTCAGAATTTGTGAGTTCAGTTCATTGGCATATCCTTTTAACGAGTCTGAGATTTTAGCCTGTAGAAGTTGATTGGGTTTGCTTTCATCCAGGGCCAGAGATAATATCGCTCTCATTCTGACTCCTCCTTTTCCAATCACGTGCTGTCAGTCCCCCCAAAAGTGGATGCAGATGGATTAGTCCAAGATTGTCCACGGCTAGAACTTGATGGAACAGAGTGACTTGTCACTGCAACCTGCCACTGTATGTCTGCCATCCACACGATAAACCTGATCATCTTGCTCAATCTCTGTCATTTTACAAATATAGAAAGCAAACCCTATGGAGGTAAGGAAAATTGCCCTGAAGATTCCAAAGTTTTATGGGAGCGAAGGGAAGGCAAGGAGCTCTGTGGGCAGATGAGCTCCATGGAGACCGGAACTCTGAATTTTCTCTCCACTGCCTCATGCGGCCATGAAGTTTCCTTACTCTTCCTAACTTGCAGGTTTCCCTTAACAGAAGCATGGTGAACAGCCCTCTGCCTGCTATGTGGGATTCTCTACCACCCCTGCCTCCCAGAGTTTCAACCTCAAGTAGAGTATGGAGAATAGCCTACATTCACACTGGAACTTTTATACGTCTCTTCTCTTCTTCTTCAGCACCAACCTTCCTGCCCACAAGCCTGAAGAACATTCTTATCTCCCCTTCTATGTGAAGAGAAAATTGCCTTTAACATCTTAGGTGTTCCCTCCTTCTCTGGATGGTGGTATAAATTCTTTTCTCTTGACAGTCAAAGCTAGATATTTGCTATTAAAACAACCATGCAAAACTGTCACAATGAGCCCCACTTCCTAGGATAGCAAGTCTAGGCGTCTCAGAATGCAAGGCTAATAGTCCAAGTCCTGGTTCTCAGGTCCTTCTCGGGTGTTGTGGGGGCAATTAGCTTCAGCATGATGGTCTAGTTTAAAAGGTAAAAGAGCTGTAAAGTAGGAAGGAATTACCTGACAGGAAAGATCTATGAGGTGACATCTTAGAATACGGCCCTCCTTCTGTTTTTGCTTTGAGATTGTGCAACCAATAAGAAGGTACCCTCCTGGCACTACTCAGAATTTGTGAGTTCAGTTCATTGGCATATCCTTTTAACGAGTCTGAGATTTTAGCCTGTAGAAGTTGATTGGGTTTGCTTTCATCCAGGGCCAGAGATAATATCGCTCTCATTCTGACTCCTCCTTTTCCAATCACGTGCTGTCAGTCCCCCAAATGTGGATGCAGATGGATTAGTCCAAGATTGTCCACGGCTAGAACTTGATGGAACAGAGTGACTTGTCACTGCAACCTGCCACTGTATGTCTGCCATCCACACGATAAACCTGATCATCTTGCTCAATCTCTGTCATTTTACAAATATAGAAAGCAAACCCTATGGAGGTAAGGAAAATTGCCCTGAAGATTCCAAAGTTTTATGGGAGCGAAGGGAAGGCAAGGAGCTCTGTGGGCAGATGAGCTCCATGGAGACCGGAACTCTGAATTTTCTCTCCACTGCCTCATGCGGCCATGAAGTTTCCTTACTCTTCCTAACTTGCAGGTTTCAATTATTAATATCCAGCGTGGAGGCAGAGGTGGACAAGGGCAAATGCTTGACCCCAAGAAGCCCCTATCTGTCTGTCGGTGGCCCCTGAAGACAGAACTTCTGATGAGCTGGAATCTTGACTTCTTTGCCAAGAGACTTCAGCTGGCTTGCCAAGAAAAGATCAGTTCTCTGCTCAGATGCACCCAGTTTTGGGGGATGGAGATTACAGTGGAGGCTGCTCTGGATGTATTCACAGCCCCGTAATCTGGGGGAAGAGGGCCTGCACAGACAGAGACAGATGGCGAGGACAAGGGGTCCCCGCCTCCAGTCTTCAGTAGCCGCCGCTGCAGTACGCGGCCGGCTCTGTGAAACCTGGCTCCGCCGCAGCACCATGCGGACATTTCCTTGGATTTTAAAAAAGCAGCTGTCAGCTCTAGCTTGCTCCACTGAGCTTTCAGTCCTGGTGGCTAGACTGGCAGGGTTCTGACATGGAAACCCTGGAAGCAAAACAGAGTGACCGTCAATCATAACTGTGCATCTTTTCGCTGGGTTTTTGTTTTCAGAGCAGAGACCTCCTGAGGACTTGAAACTCTCTCTTTTCTGTAAGAACATAGGAGGAGCTCCCCACCTCACCATGAAAAGACAGTAGTGAGAATTTAAAAGCATCTGGGCAAAGAGATCCACGTGCCGTAAAATGATGCGGTGCTGGGACACTGTGAGCGAGATCTCGTTTTGACATCCACACACACACACACACCCCTCTACCACTCCCCACCTCCCCTTATGCAAATAGGATCAGGTGAAAATAAACTTCCTAGACCATCTTGAAAGTAAAAAAGAAAATAAGTCACCAAAGGGCTTCTTTGAACGCGGGTAAAAAGAGACTCACAGCTTTCCTTTGCTGAAAGTC
Source organism: Tragulus kanchil (assembly GCA_022376925.1). Lineage (NCBI taxonomy): Eukaryota > Metazoa > Chordata > Mammalia > Artiodactyla > Tragulidae > Tragulus > Tragulus kanchil. The sequence continues at coordinate 29,757,901 of JAIOJX010000024.1, forward strand.
GCAGGAGGAGGGAGGGTTTATTCCGTGCGCGCATGGTGATTATAATGTAATAAGACTGCTATTCTTGTGCGGCTCGTTAGCTAGCCTTAAAGATAATTCTAAGAGAAGTTCAAAGGATAGTTTGAGCTCTGGGAGAATCACTGAAGGCATTACTTTGAATGACAGCCCTCCCTTGGAGCTTGGTAAAAAGTTAATCACATTTCAGATGCAAATAGATACCCCTCCAGGTGTCTGGTTGGCTTCATTCTTTTAATCAGGTGTATTTCTGAAGGGGTTACCTCGTGGGCTGCACTCTGGCAGGGGCAGTGGGGCCAACAGCAAAGGCAGGCCTGGTCCTTCTGCCCTTACCCGACGGGGAGAAGTTAGGTTGTGCAGAACGAAAATGTTTAACTGACATGGCAAGACAGAATTGTCAAAAGAATTGATCACACCTCCAACAAGAGTGTCAAACTGTCTTGCATCAGCTGACAGAACCACAGCCCTCTTATTCTCCCCAGCAGCTGCATGCTTGAACCAATGTCTGAAACGCCAGTGGGTGGAGTTCTTGGGATCAACTCTGAGCTGAAGTTGTGGTGGTGAGGTCTTAATTTCTAGTTTTGTTAGGCAACCATTGACCAAAACCACCCGCCTCGGCCAGGCAATGATAGGCGCTTGCCTGAGATGTCTCACAACAGGAAGTCCCAGCCGGGAACACCATGCTGCCATCAGAAACTAACCAGGAGAATTCAGGAGGGCCTGAGAACTTGAAACTCTCTTTTCTGTAAGAACATAGGAGGAGCTCCCCACCTCACCATGAAAAGACAGTAGTGAGAATTTAAAAGCATCTGGGCAAAGAGATCCACGTGCCGTAAAATGATGCGGTGCTGGGACACTGTGAGCGAGATCTCGTTTTGACATCCACACACACACACACACCCCTCTACCACTCCCCACCTCCCCTTATGCAAATAGGATCAGGTGAAAATAAACTTCCTAGACCATCTTGAAAGTAAAAAAGAAAATAAGTCACCAAAGGGCTTCTTTGAACGCGGGTAAAAAGAGACTCACAGCTTTCCTTTGCTGAAAGTCGCAGGAGGAGGGAGGGTTTATTCCGTGCGCGCATGGTGATTATAATGTAATAAGACTGCTATTCTTGTGCGGCTCGTTAGCTAGCCTTAAAGATAATTCTAAGAGAAGTTCAAAGGATAGTTTGAGCTCTGGGAGAATCACTGAAGGCATTACTTTGAATGACAGCCCTCCCTTGGAGCTTGGTAAAAAGTTAATCACATTTCAGATGCAAATAGATACCCCTCCAGGTGTCTGGTTGGCTTCATTCTTTTAATCAGGTGTATTTCTGAAGGGGTTACCTCGTGGGCTGCACTCTGGCAGGGGCAGTGGGGCCAACAGCAAAGGCAGGCCTGGTCCTTCTGCCCTTACCCGACGGGGAGAAGTTAGGTTGTGCAGAACGAAAATGTTTAACTGACATGGCAAGACAGAATTGTCAAAAGAATTGATCACACCTCCAACAAGAGTGTCAAACTGTCTTGCATCAGCTGACAGAACCACAGCCCCTCTTATTCTCCCCAGCAGCTGCATGCTTGAACCAATGTCTGAAACGCCAGTGGGTGGAGTTCTTGGGATCAACTCTGAGCTGAAGTTGTGGTGGTGAGGTCTTAATTTCTAGTTTTGTTAGGCAACCATTGACCAAAACCACCCGCCTCGGCCAGGCAATGATAGGCGCTTGCCTGAGATGTCTCACAACAGGAAGTCCCAGCCGGGAACACCATGCTGCCGTCAGAAACTAACCAGGAGAATTCAGGAGGGCCTGAAAGGAGGGAGGTGATGACCAGCTTCCAGAATTCTTCCTGCCAGAATCCATCTTGGCTGACAGAGACACGCCCCACCAGGAAAGACCTTGAGTTAGAATGACTGGCCAGAGACAACCCAGGAACTAAACACATCACCATAAAACCCGAAACTGCCAGCCACGAGGTCCCCTTTCCTGTAACAGTTTTCCTTTCCTTTCCTTCGGTTCTTGTCAGTATCTTTAAGGGATCTCTGATGTGTCTGAGTTGCCATAGGGACCAATATCCTCTTAAAACACTGAAGTGGCCCCATGGAATGGGGAGCGGAAAGGGAAGGAGTGGAAAATTAAAAGGCAGGGCCCACAGAGGAATAAGAATACAAGTTGGGAAACCCGAGGAGAAAAGACTATTGGAAAGAAGAGGGCTTGGAGGCTGCTGCTGGCAAGAAGGAAGCATGGTTGGGGTTTCTTCGAACCTTCACCTCTCTGTTTTTAGGTGGACCACTGCAGTGGCCTCTCTGTCCCCTGCACCATGTCGTCCCTGTCATTTTACCCTTTGCCACCCAGAAGTTTGACTTTGTTTCTACTGCCTCAAAAACCTTCCCTGGGTTATCACAGATGCTGACGAAGTCCAAATTCCTGACTCTGAGAGCTCATCAATCCAAACCACATTCCCATCCCTCTTTTCCAGAATCCTCTGATTCTGCCACATTGGGTGGCTTATTGTTGCCCAAACACACGAGGTGTTTTCTGGTTCAGGCCTTTCCTTCTGCCTGGAATGCCTTTTCACCTTGCCCTCTTGAACCTGCCCATCCTTCACGACCCCTTAGAAGCTCATCAGTTCACAGAAGCATTCCTGCCTGCCTTTGAATCCTCATCATTTCTACTGCCCGAAGCACTCCTGTAGTCCTCATCTGATGCCTTGTGTTAGAGGATGGTGCCATATGTCTAATGCATCTTAAATGCAGGACAAAGGGAAGAAAGGGAGAGAGGGAGAAAGGAAGGAAAGAGAGAAGGGAAGAAGAGAGAAAAGACTCCTTTCGTTCTTTAACTTTGAGCAAACAGGATGTATGATGGGAAATGGGCTTCCCTGGCGGCTCAGCGGTAAAAAGTCCACCTGCCAACGCAGGTGAAATGGGTTCAATCCTTGGGTCAGGAAGATCCCCTGAAGAGGGAAATGGCAACCCACTCCAGTATTCTTGCTTAGAGAAGCCTGGCAAGTCCATGGGGTCTCAGAGTCAGACATGATTGAATGAAGAACAGCAACATGAAGGGAGGTGTGAAGGGTTCAGACTCAGTCATTTCTGCTTAGTTGAGTGCATTGTATGAATTGAACTCTAGGTGGTGGTGGTGGGGTGTTCCTTGTCGCTTGATGGTCCCCCTGTGGTGAAGGCAAAGACTGTCTGACTTGGGGTGAGCCAAGCCTGGACCTGAGCTGTGAGCAGGGGTTTCTGGCAGGAGAGGAGGGGGATCCTGCCCAGACGAACCCCAACCCTCCTGAGAGAGGACCCAGCCCTGCCACCTGGCTCAAGCACCAAAACCGCATGGTTGGGGTTTCTTCGAACCTTCACCTCTCTGTTTTTAGGTGGACCACTGCAGTGGCCTCTCTGTCCCCTGCACCATGTCGTCCCTGTCATTTTACCCTTTGCCACCCAGAAGTTTGACTTTGTTTCTACTGCCTCAAAAACCTTCCCTGGGTTATCACAGATGCTGACGAAGTCCAAATTCCTGACTCTGAGAGCTCATCAATCCAAACCACATTCCCATCCCTCTTTTCCAGAATCCTCTGATTCTGCCACATTGGGTGGCTTATTGTTGCCCAAACACACGAGGTGTTTTCTGGTTCAGGCCTTTCCTTCTGCCTGGAATGCCTTTTCACCTTGCCCTCTTGAACCTGCCCATCCTTCACGACCCCTTAGAAGCTCATCAGTTCACAGAAGCATTCCTGCCTGCCTTTGAATCCTCATCATTTCTACTGCCCGAAGCACTCCTGTAGTCCTCATCTGATGCCTTGTGTTAGAGGATGGTGCCATATGTCTAATGCATCTTAAATGCAGGACAAAGGGAAGAAAGGGAGAGAGGGAGAAAGGAAGGAAAGAGAGAAGGGAAGAAGAGAGAAAAGACTCCTTTCGTTCTTTAACTTTGAGCAAACAGGATGTATGATGGGAAATGGGCTTCCCTGGCGGCTCAGCGGTAAAAAGTCCACCTGCCAACGCAGGTGAAATGGGTTCAATCCTTGGGTCAGGAAGATCCCCTGAAGAGGGAAATGGCAACCCACTCCAGTATTCTTGCTTAGAGAAGCCTGGCAAGTCCATGGGGTCTCAGAGTCAGACATGATTGAATGAAGAACAGCAACATGAAGGGAGGTGTGAAGGGTTCAGACTCAGTCATTTCTGCTTAGTTGAGTGCATTGTATGAATTGAACTCTAGGTGGTGGTGGTGGGGTGTTCCTTGTCGCTTGATGGTCCCCCTGTGGTGAAGGCAAAGACTGTCTGACTTGGGGTGAGCCAAGCCTGGACCTGAGCTGTGAGCAGGGGTTTCTGGCAGGAGAGGAGGGGGATCCTGCCCAGACGAACCCCAACCCTCCTGAGAGAGGACCCAGCCCTGCCACCTGGCTCAAGCACCAGAGCCCTCAGAAGTCTTTCCTCCTCACAGTCAGCCATGGGACCACACAGGAATTGCCAGCCTGGCTTTCATTTAAATTCCCCTCAATTGTAAGTGCAGCAAAGGTGACGACATCCCAATAGGATTTTCGTTTCTTTTAATTCCAATTCAGCTCCAGGGATCTCTTCATGAAGCCATATCACCAAAACCCTTAGGGGCCAGAGCCTGATCCTGCAGACCCTGGGGGGCTGAGGGCCACGGTCTCCCTCCTCACTCCCACCACGACACCCTCCTTCCTCTTTTCACTCATCCGCTGCCCCACAGCGATGCATTCATCTCCTCTCTTCCTGCTGTTCGGTGGCATCTGTCTAGTAATGCTTCCTGTCTATCTGCTCATGTCATTTTCAAATTCTATCCGTTGGGCTATTTACCCTGTTTATATCTTCTGTCTATTCTGTTTTATGGCTTCATTCCATCCGTAGCATCTATCCTGTTGATATTCTGGTCTATTTATATCCCCTTGGGGTGCTGAGGCTCCCCCTCCTTTTTAAATCTCTTTTATCAATCTTGTTTACCTTCTCCATTACCCCTTCATCTTGCTATTACCTAGTTATCTATTTAGTTAAGTGGCCCAGGCCCCGCACTCTCTGTCTCCGCTTTCATCTGAATTCCCTCCAGGTACCCAGCCCAGCCTTCCTGTCCTGCTCCCAGCCCGACTCCCTGCACTTGACAAGGGAGCCCAATCCTGCTCTCCTCCAGGGCCAGACTTGCGCAGCCAGAGACTCACTGCCTGTGCCCCTGACCTCTCTCCGCCAGAGATACGGAATACAGAGCATCCAGCCCCTGGTGGCCCTGAGCAAGGGGTTCATTCCCTGCTTCCATTGACAACTTCTCAAGGCAATTTCCCCTCATTGAGAGGAGGAAGCTGAGCCTCAGGGAGGCGAAGCCACTCGCTCAAGGTCACACAGTTAATATGTGGAATATTGGCAACCCACCCTTAGTTATCTGCATGAGCAATGATGTAGATAATCTCCCCCTACAGAAAAATGCAGACCTCATTTCCAATAGGCCCTGGAATATTGAGTTTGGGGAGCTGGATTTCCCTCCTGTACAGCTCTGCTGTGGCTGAGAGTCAAGTACAGTGTGGAAACGGCCACCTGATGGACCAGGGTTCTGCCAGAGCCCCCTCAGGAACGAAAGTGTAAAGGCAGCACTGTCTTCCATAACACAGAAAGCCAGTGTCTTGGCCGCCAGCCTCATCCCCAGACCCTCACTCCCAACCCCTCGTCCCTGCTCTCTTAGCCATTTCTGCTCCCTACTCACCTATACTGCCCAAGGGCTGTGTGGGGGTGGTGTCAGATGCCTCAAGGAAACCAAAGGATAGCCACTCTTTTTTTTTTTTTGGCCACTTCTGTTGGTCTTTCATTGATTTCCATCTTTGTTCTTTGGCTCCTGTGGGCCTCCCATCACGGTGGCCTCTGCTGTTGTAGAGCACCAGCTCTGGGCGCATGCGCTCCAGAGCTCCAGCTCGGTAGTTGGACACATCGGTCCAGCTGCTCCGTGGCACATGGGATCTTCCCAGGCCAGCGATTGAACTGGCGCCCCTTGCACTGCAAGGCAGTGTCCTTACCCACTGGACCACCAGGGAAGCCCCACTCTGGTTTCTAATATGGTCTGGGATACATGAGGGAGAGAGTAACTGATTGTCCCCTGAAAGTTAAGGAACATCCTTGAAAAATAGAGCCCTTTAAGAGCCGCACCTCTTGCTTAAGCAAAAAGAAATGACTTCACTCGCAGGCCTGGAGAAGTCCTAGAACAGGAACGCCAAATTCAGAGAAAAGCAACAACCAAACATGCCCAACCCCCCCACTCTTTCCAGGAAAACTGTAGGGGACATTATTAGACTCCTTGAAGCCAGCTGTCAAATCTTTTTCTCGGTCCCTCTTGCCTCTGGAGTCTATCCATACTCCCTTGTCCATCTCTCAGGTAACCAGAAATGGGGTCCCAGATGCTGAAAAGCCATTACACAGGCAAAGGGGGGGGCGTTGGCTGGAGTATCCACTCCCTTAGTTATCTGCATGAGCAATGATGTAGATAATCTCCCCCTACAGAAAAATGCAGACCTCATTTCCAATAGGCCCTGGAATATTGAGTTTGGGGAGCTGGATTTCCCTCCTGTACAGCTCTGCTGTGGCTGAGAGTCAAGTACAGTGTGGAAACGGCCACCTGATGGACCAGGGTTCTGCCAGAGCCCCCTCAGGAACGAAAGTGTAAAGGCAGCACTGTCTTCCATAACACAGAAAGCCAGTGTCTTGGCCGCCAGCCTCATCCCCAGACCCTCACTCCCAACCCCTCGTCCCTGCTCTCTTAGCCATTTCTGCTCCCTACTCACCTATACTGCCCAAGGGCTGTGTGGGGGTGGTGTCAGATGCCTCAAGGAAACCAAAGGATAGCCACTCTTTTTTTTTTTTTGGCCACTTCTGTTGGTCTTTCATTGATTTCCATCTTTGTTCTTTGGCTCCTGTGGGCCTCCCATCACGGTGGCCTCTGCTGTTGTAGAGCACCAGCTCTGGGCGCATGCGCTCCAGAGCTCCAGCTCGGTAGTTGGACACATCGGTCCAGCTGCTCCGTGGCACATGGGATCTTCCCAGGCCAGCGATTGAACTGGCGCCCCTTGCACTGCAAGGCAGTGTCCTTACCCACTGGACCACCAGGGAAGCCCCACTCTGGTTTCTAATATGGTCTGGGATACATGAGGGAGAGAGTAACTGATTGTCCCCTGAAAGTTAAGGAACATCCTTGAAAAATAGAGCCCTTTAAGAGCCGCACCTCTTGCTTAAGCAAAAAGAAATGACTTCACTCGCAGGCCTGGAGAAGTCCTAGAACAGGAACGCCAAATTCAGAGAAAAGCAACAACCAAACATGCCCAACCCCCCCACTCTTTCCAGGAAAACTGTAGGGGACATTATTAGACTCCTTGAAGCCAGCTGTCAAATCTTTTTCTCGGTCCCTCTTGCCTCTGGAGTCTATCCATACTCCCTTGTCCATCTCTCAGGTAACCAGAAATGGGGTCCCAGATGCTGAAAAGCCATTACACAGGCCAGGTTGGTGGAGAGGAGAGTTTGCTGTTCGGAGGCCTGCAAAGGGAAGGGGTGTCTAAAGCTGACTCCCTCCCACTGGCAATCAGTGGGCAAGAGCATTTATAGATGGAAGGAGAGGGTGTAGAGACTCTGACTTGAAATCAGTCATGCTGTGGTTTGAGGAGCATCCTTGTGATTATTTCAATCTTTAGTTCCAGGGTGGGTTTGTTTCCATTTCCTTGAGGCCAGTTCTTGGAATTGTAGCAGCTTATGCTATGGTTACAGTCTGGTCATCATGTGCTTAACCTCTCCTGCCTGGTAGGGGTTTCAGTATCTACAAGGCAGCTCACAGGATATGGCTCAGAATATTATTTATAGCCCATGAAGAGGAATGAAAAGTCCTTGACTTGGCTTACTGACTGAACTACTATTATTTGGTCTTTCTGAACTGCTTTTCTTGGCTTCCATACTTTCTCACTTTTCTGATTAGACCTAACTCTTTGGGTAAAGTTTTTCCACAGACAAAAGGCGGGCTAAGGATATGGGGAAGATGGACAACAGGGTCCTGCTCTGTTTCACTTGTACACTGTCTACCCTTCCCTCTCTGCAGGAGCTCTCCTGCCTGCCAGATTTGAATAACAGCAGGTCCTCATCCTGCAATGTTTAGTGTGGGGAAATGAATTGAGACCCCAGGCGGTGTGCTTGAGAAAGGATGGATGGCTTTTCTTTGGCTAATTACAAAGCTTGAAAATAATGGCTCCTTAAGGATTACTGTTGGCTCAGATGGTAAAGAAGCCACCTCCGGTGCAGGTGCAAGAGACCTGGGTTTGATCCCCGGGTTGGGAAGATCCCCTGGAGAAGGAAATGGCAACCCACTCCAGTATTCTTGCCTGGAGAATTCCAAGCACAGAGGAGCCTGGCGGTCTACAGTCATAAGGTCCCAAAGAGTCGGACACAGGGTGCAAAGAGACGTATTTGGGGCCATTGCCTTTTTGGGTCAAATCTTTTCTCGGTCCCTCTTGCCTCTGGAGTCTATCCATACTCCCTTGTCCATCTCTCAGGTAACCAGAAATGGGGTCCCAGATGCTGAAAAGCCATTACACAGGCCAGGTTGGTGGAGAGGAGAGTTTGCTGTTCGGAGGCCTGCAAAGGGAAGGGGTGTCTAAAGCTGACTCCCTCCCACTGGCAATCAGTGGGCAAGAGCATTTATAGATGGAAGGAGAGGGTGTAGAGACTCTGACTTGAAATCAGTCATGCTGTGGTTTGAGGAGCATCCTTGTGATTATTTCAATCTTTAGTTCCAGGGTGGGTTTGTTTCCATTTCCTTGAGGCCAGTTCTTGGAATTGTAGCAGCTTATGCTATGGTTACAGTCTGGTCATCATGTGCTTAACCTCTCCTGCCTGGTAGGGGTTTCAGTATCTACAAGGCAGCTCACAGGATATGGCTCAGAATATTATTTATAGCCCATGAAGAGGAATGAAAAGTCCTTGACTTGGCTTACTGACTGAACTACTATTATTTGGTCTTTCTGAACTGCTTTTCTTGGCTTCCATACTTTCTCACTTTTCTGATTAGACCTAACTCTTTGGGTAAAGTTTTTCCACAGACAAAAGGCGGGCTAAGGATATGGGGAAGATGGACAACAGGGTCCTGCTCTGTTTCACTTGTACACTGTCTACCCTTCCCTCTCTGCAGGAGCTCTCCTGCCTGCCAGATTTGAATAACAGCAGGTCCTCATCCTGCAATGTTTAGTGTGGGAAATGAATTGAGACCCCAGGCGGTGTGCTTGAGAAAGGATGGATGGCTTTTCTTTGGCTAATTACAAAGCTTGAAAATAATGGCTCCTTAAGGATTACTGTTGGCTCAGATGGTAAAGAAGCCACCTCCGGTGCAGGTGCAAGAGACCTGGGTTTGATCCCCGGGTTGGGAAGATCCCCTGGAGAAGGAAATGGCAACCCACTCCAGTATTCTTGCCTGGAGAATTCCAAGCACAGAGGAGCCTGGCGGTCTACAGTCATAAGGTCACAAAGAGTCGGACACGACTGAGCGACTAACACCACTCTACACTTATAGTGTCCAGTGGTGGAGAAAATGCATATTGATTACTTTATCTAGAGATAAGAGGTGGTGAGCACTAAATAAAGGTAATTAGTGTGAACTGGAAGCACAATGGAAGGAGAGAGGTCCTGGTATGGGGGATTGAGGAAGTCTTCATGGAAGAGGTGACATTTAAGCTCAGACTTGAAAAATAGACTGTATGCAAATATTCTAAGTGGAAAGATTCCCATTAGCCAAGAGCAGGAAAATTCACAGAGTGTTTGCAAGGGTGGGGTGGTGATGCAGGTCGAGAAAAAAGGATGCTTTTCTGTAACGGTGTAACTTCACAGACCATAAATTTCGCGGGGCCGTCGCTGTGTCTTTGTAGCTCTGTGTCCGGCTGGGTCGTGTCTGAGGCTAAAGAGGTGTTTCCAGTGGTGTGACAGCAGAGGCGATGGTGTGCGTCATGGTGACCCCCGTGCTGCTTAGGGACACGGGCCACTGTCACTATGAGACTGGGCATGGGGAACCAGAGCCTGGGAAAGCCCTGGACGTTTCTCTGCTCTTCCTCCCTCACCCATGCTTCCTCAAGCTCCCTCCATCAGACTCTCCCTTTTTTTCCGGAAAAGCAGGGGGGGGATGTTGCCAAGCTGACTGGGACCCCCTGCCCAGAGCGATAGACCCTGTCACAGAAAAGTAATTTCTTTTTAAACTTCTTTCCGGTGAAATCCCGCTGCTGCACCCAGCAGGCCGTGCCGTGCCAGCGCTACTGTTTGCCACCGCGGTGCCGGGGAATAAAGGAAAATGCTTAGCATTAAATTTCATGTAAATCAGACTTTATTTGCCTTGGTGACAGGTTATTACCTTCAGCAGGGAATGAAGGGGGGAAAAAACGGCTGCTGGCTGGAGACCTGGGTCCCCACATGGGGAGGTTTCCAATAGCAGCCTACAGCTGTGCCAGCTGGGTCGCTCGCCCTTCCCTGCTCCTTCCCCCAGCCTCCTGCAGCTTTCAAGGCTTGTTGGTCAGAGAGAGAATCCCTCTCCCAGTTGGTCCCAGCCAGCAGCCCTGTCTCCGGCACTAAGCCTTCTCATTGCTCTAAGGGGGCATCTTCTGTACCAGCTGGGCTGAAGCATGGCTAAGGCCTCTGGTGCACTGTGGCATGGACCCTCTCACACCCAGAACCCTCTATGTGCTTCTGTTCACCTTGTTGAATTTAATGTATCCTTTAAGCTCAGCTTAAGCCCCAAACCTTCATGAAGTCTTCCTTCGCCAACCAGCCTGAGGCACACTCTCTCTCTCCTTTGAGTTTTGTTCCTCCTTCACCTCAGTCCCATCCTCCAGCCCAACCTGAGCTGCACACTCTGACCAGCTACCAAAACACTGATTGAAAATCCACCACGTGCTTGACACTGTGCAGGCCCTGTGGGGCTCCCAGGTACAGAGCCTTTCTGTGTCCCCCATTTCTTTGATGATGGGAAACAGCCTTCATTCAGCCTCCTGAGTTCCAATGGGCAGATTCAAGCTGTTGCTAATTAGGGGAGGGACAGGAGGCGAGACCAGGGCGAAACTGACAGTGAAGAGCAGCCTTGGGCCAAGGTCCTGCTTCCCCATCCATAGATACACACTACCATATCTTTGAGCGATTTTGTGGTTCCTGAAATCCCCTCGGTTGATGATGTTGCCTCCTACTTACGTCGCCACCAGCCCATAAGAAGAATGTCCGCTTTTACTATAAACCTCGTCCCTATCTTCCCCAAGCTGGCACACTTGGTTTTGAGGGCATGAGCCTGCTGTGTCCTCCTTTGCTTGGCAAAGCATTAAAGTACTCTTTCCTGCTGCACCCAGAAGTCTGCCTCTGAGGTTTGATTTGGCGCTGGTGCACCGAGACGCTAAGCTTCCGGCATCCTGCTCCCAGAGATGGCTGGCCCCTGCTGTGGAGTCTCCTGCGAGCCAGGCCTCTGTGCCTCACGGGTCACAGTCTCGACCCTCAGCCTGCTCGCCACCTCCTTGGGGAGCAAAGTTATGTGCATGAAGAAACCAACCATCCCTTTAGACAGAGTGTTTCAATCAATCCATGTGTTGGTCGCCAAGAGGCGGGCATCAGCCAGGCTAGGTTAAGTTATGCTAAAGCAACAAAGGACTCCCAACTCTCAGTGACTCAGAACCACAGAAGTGTCTGCCTGTCCACCATGGTCAGCTAGCGGACCTGCTCCCTGTAGTCACTTGGGGACCCGAAACCTTACACCTTGATCACTGAATGGGAGCACCTTACACTGACAAGGAAATAAGGCTCTCTTCTGAAGGCGATGCAGATCATCTCCCCTCACAAGTGACCGGGCCCCACCAAACAGAAAGGGGAGAAAAGTACGATCCTTCCTTGTGTCCAGAATGCAGAGAGCTATAAATACTAGGCCATGACTTTTCTAAAGTGCTTGCTAAATTCCACAAGGGAGAATGACCAGCTACCAAAAACACTGATTGAAAATCCACCACGTGCTTGACACTGTGCAGGCCCTGTGGGGCTCCCAGGTACAGAGCCTTTCTGTGTCCCCCATTTCTTTGATGATGGGAAACAGCCTTCATTCAGCCTCCTGAGTTCCAATGGGCAGATTCAAGCTGTTGCTAATTAGGGAGGGACAGGAGGCGAGACCAGGGCGAAACTGACAGTGAAGAGCAGCCTTGGGCCAAGGTCCTGCTTCCCCATCCATAGATACACACTACCATATCTTTGAGCGATTTTGTGGTTCCTGAAATCCCCTCGGTTGATGATGTTGCCTCCTACTTACGTCGCCACCAGCCCATAAGAAGAATGTCCGCTTTTACTATAAACCTCGTCCCTATCTTCCCCAAGCTGGCACACTTGGTTTTGAGGGCATGAGCCTGCTGTGTCCTCCTTTGCTTGGCAAAGCATTAAAGTACTCTTTCCTGCTGCACCCAGAAGTCTGCCTCTGAGGTTTGATTTGGCGCTGGTGCACCGAGACGCTAAGCTTCCGGCATCCTGCTCCCAGAGATGGCTGGCCCCTGCTGTGGAGTCTCCTGCGAGCCAGGCCTCTGTGCCTCACGGGTCACAGTCTCGACCCTCAGCCTGCTCGCCACCTCCTTGGGGAGCAAAGTTATGTGCATGAAGAAACCAACCATCCCTTTAGACAGAGTGTTTCAATCAATCCATGTGTTGGTCGCCAAGAGGCGGGCATCAGCCAGGCTAGGTTAAGTTATGCTAAAGCAACAAAGGACTCCCAACTCTCAGTGACTCAGAACCACAGAAGTGTCTGCCTGTCCACCATGGTCAGCTAGCGGACCTGCTCCCTGTAGTCACTTGGGGACCCGAAACCTTACACCTTGATCACTGAATGGGAGCACCTTACACTGACAAGGAAATAAGGCTCTCTTCTGAAGGCGATGCAGATCATCTCCCCTCACAAGTGACCGGGCCCCACCAAACAGAAAGGGGAGAAAAGTACGATCCTTCCTTGTGTCCAGAATGCAGAGAGCTATAAATACTAGGCCATGACTTTTCTAAAGTGCTTCGTTGCTAAATTCCACAGGGAGTGAGCTGTGTCTGATCTGTCCACCACTGAGTCCCTAGTGACTGGCACAGTGCTAGGTACATAATAGAGGCTCCGTAAATCCTTAGATTGAAGGAGAGCATTGGCTCTGACTGTTGATCTTGGTCCAGAGCTGAGTATTGTGCTTTATTTGTCTTGAATCTGCCTTCCGTGCCTCTAGACCACAAGCTGTCGGCGGGGGGCAGCTTTGTAGGTCTTACACACAAGGGTCAGTGTGGCTTGGACAATCTTCTCTGCACCATGGGTGGGGCAGGAAAGGCAGGACACTATTACCTGTTTAGACTGTTCTTCCTTCCTTCCTTTTTTTTTTTTTTCCTTCTATGTATATACATGTCCCTCCCTCTAGAACCTTTTTTCCCACCCCTTCCTGATCCCCTCTAGGTCATTACACAGCTCTGAGCTGAGCTCCCTGAGATATACAGCAGCTTCCCACTGAGACTGTTCTTTAGTAGCTGGTAAGCAGATACTTTTTGAAAAGTGTGTGTACAAAGGGGTGTGTGTGTGTGTGTGTGTGTGTGTGTATAAAACAGGTAACACTGAAGGTGAAGAAGGCAAGTCGTAGCTCCATATTTTATCACTGCATATCTCCTACTAGCAGGTAATCAGCTTTGTGTTTGACACAGTTCTTGGTGGTGGGGTCCAGGGAGAGGACCTTAGAAGGGAGGGGTGTGTGCCTTCCTTTGGTAGCTGTCTGCTTCACTTCTATGAGTTGCTCATACTCCCATCTTTCCTTCCATTTTATCCTCATTTGCCTCCCCTCTCTTCTATTTTCTCCTTTGTTTTGATTATCTCACTTCTTTCTCCAAAAATCTTAATGACAAGAAGAAAGGAGGATAGGGAGAAGAAGACAGGGCTCGAGGCAGGTGTGTGAGAACAGGCTAGGGGCTGACTGCAAACTGACCAGCATCTGAGCCCACGGTCATGGTTTGAACATCCCTGTCATGGTCACAGTTTTAGATGTGCTTGACTCAGCTTGGAAGTCCTGGCAGAGAACCTTGGGAGCAGAAATCAACTGAGGTCCTCTCTCCACCCTTCTCCCCACCATCCCTCATCTTCCTCCTCAAGGGCTAAGATGAAACACAACTCATGTCCCCGGAAAGGTCCCCTTGGCCATCTATCCCACACCCAGGGGAGGAGAAGAAGCCCGGGGTCTTGCACTAATCATGTCCAAGCTTGTCTGGGCTTCTCCAGCATCCCTGATCCAGGACTGCAGTTCAGAGAAGGCAGAGCTGGTCCAGCAGCTCAGCTGCCTCTGCAGCCTCCAATGCTGGTCGTCTGCCAAGCTCGCCATCTGTACCCTCCGGCCGGTGGTATGCAGCGCCAGCTCCCGCCTCACCCTCCGCCCCCAGCCTGTGCTGGGAATCTGCCAGCACCCCAGACTGCATCATACAATCGGATAAGCTTTGCCAGGTTTATGGCTGGTAATTTATGGCCTTCTTTAGCAACATCTATCACGCCGTACAGTCGTTAATCCTAGCGTCTTTGCCCACTTTGCAGAAAATAGCTTGCAATTCCTTACAATGTAGCATTTGCTAACTCACCTGTCCGGCTGTCAGGCTGGGTGGGTGTGACAAGCCACTCTGGTAACTTCTTTCCATCTTACTTTGCTTAGGGGAGCCAGGCTTTCTCTCTCCAGAAAATAACAGCTAGGATGCTCATTACTCTGCTACCGCCCTGCTCTCCCCCATTCCTGCTCCAGCCGCAGCTGGGTGCCTAACCTGCTCGTTCTCTGGAAGGCAGTGGGGGTGCTGCCCGTGAGGTGGGCTCACAGTCCCAGCAAGACTAGAGCTTCCTCCTGCTACACAAGAGAGAGGGGGTCCCGGGCAACACGAATTTACTCTTTCTTCACTCAGTGTCACTGAGGGAGGGGGTGAGGTGTGTCCCAAAGGCACATGTACCCGCTTGTACTCAAGTACAAAGGGTGTGAAATACTTCTGTGGTCAATCCTGGCTTAGGTGCACGAATGAAACCATCCATCTGGACCATTAGAAATGTTCGACAAAGGCAAACAACGCAGTGCTCTATAAATGTATTTGACTCCAGGATGAATCACATGGTATCTTACAGCTAGCACTTTTAACTTAAACTATGTTCGCATTAAAATTAAGTCTCCTGCTCTTCAGGCATGTTTCCCCTTCCCCCTCCTTGCCCAGTGAGAGGAGGTGGCTTGGGAAACTCTTAATCATGGTGAGGAAGTGCAGGTGTGGTGGAAGGATCTGGACTGTGATCATGTGGCATCTATGTACGGATGAAATTTAAAAATTGTTTTATATTCTGGAGGAAGATGGAGTGAAACATACTGGAAGAGAATGTGCCAAATGACAAAAATGTGGAATTCAGATGTTGGGAGAGGCAGACACACTCATACACACACATACATAGGTCGTCTGCCAAGCTCGCCAACCCCCGGGGGCCACCCCCACCCTCCGCCCAGCCTGTGCTGGGAATCTGCCAGCACCCCAGACTGCATCATACAATCGGATAAGCTTTGCCAGGTTTATGGCTGGTAATTTATGGCCTTCTTTAGCAACATCTATCACGCCGTACAGTCGTTAATCCTAGCGTCTTTGCCCACTTTGCAGAAAATAGCTTGCAATTCCTTACAATGTAGCATTTGCTAACTCACCTGTCCGGCTGTCAGGCTGGGTGGGTGTGACAAGCCTCTCTGGTAACTTCTTTCCATCTTACTTTGCTTAGGGAGCCAGGCTTTCTCTCTCCAGAAAATAACAGCTAGGATGCTCATTACTCTGCTACCGCCCTGCTCTCCCCCATTCCTGCTCCAGCCGCAGCTGGGTGCCTAACCTGCTCGTTCTCTGGAAGGCAGTGGGGGTGCTGCCCGTGAGGTGGGCTCACAGTCCCAGCAAGACTAGAGCTTCCTCCTGCTACACAAGAGAGAGGGGGTCCCGGGCAACACGAATTTACTCTTTCTTCACTCAGTGTCACTGAGGGAGGGGGTGAGGTGTGTCCCAAAGGCACATGTACCCGCTTGTACTCAAGTACAAAGGGTGTGAAATACTTCTGTGGTCAATCCTGGCTTAGGTGCACGAATGAAACCATCCATCTGGACCATTAGAAATGTTCGACAAAGGCAAACAACGCAGTGCTCTATAAATGTATTTGACTCCAGGATGAATCACATGGTATCTTACAGCTAGCACTTTTAACTTAAACTATGTTCGCATTAAAATTAAGTCTCCTGCTCTTCAGGCATGTTTCCCCTTCCCCCTCCTTGCCCAGTGAGAGGAGGTGGCTTGGGAAACTCTTAATCATGGTGAGGAAGTGCAGGTGTGGTGGAAGGATCTGGACTGTGATCATGTGGCATCTATGTACGGATGAAATTTAAAAATTGTTTTATATTCTGGAGGAAGATGGAGTGAAACATACTGGAAGAGAATGTGCCAAATGACAAAAATGTGGAATTCAGATGTTGGGAGAGGCAGACACACTCATACACACACATACATACATATAATTACATATACATGTGTTGTATTTGTTACATATGATTTGTACAAACTATATACATCTCTCAACTGTTTCCTTTTCTGTGTTTTCTGAATTTCTTACAATGGGCATTCTGTTTTATACTTGGAATAAACACAAACACCACAAATGAATGACTCATATTGAAGGCATTTATCCCCCTCCTGTACACACCTAGGACCAAGAGAAGATCAACGGGGACATGACCTGCCCATTTCTTTCCCTTGGATTCATTCTCTAAAGTACCCTGAACCTATTCTGGTTTCATGTCCAATTTTCTGACAGTAAATATAGGAAGGAAGTCTTCCTTACTGAATAACTTATTTCCTGACTCGAATGTCATGTTCTTTGTGGTATACCATGTTTAGCTCAGGGCATTCAAGCAATGTTTGTCAACTGACAGAATGAATGAAGTGACCTTGGCTGTCATTCGTTTGGAACAAGCCAACTGAGGCAGAATGGGCTTCCCAGGTGGCACTACTTGTAAAGAACCCCCCTGCCAATGCAGGAGACATAAGAGACACGGGTTTGATTCCTGGATCAAGAAGATCTCCTAGAAGAGGGCACAGCAACCCACTCAGTATTCTTGCCTGAACAATCCCATGGACAGAGGAACCTGGCAGTCCATAAGATTGCAAAACGTCAAACACAACTGAAGCGACTTTGCATGCATGCACGCATACAACTGAGGCAGTAGGCTCAGGCTGAGGTCATTTTGCTCTCCTGATCTGAGCTCTTTAGAATCTGTCTCAGGGCTATCAGCAGCCACAGGATGTGCCCTTCTCCAGTCAGGGTGGGGATAGTGTGGACAGAGCATACACAGCAGATGGTGAGGGCCTTTTCCATGTTAGGACTGCATGCTCAGTAAGGTCTCCACCCAATTCACAGTTCACCTTACAGCATTCGTTTGCTCGTTTGTTTGTTTTCAATTGGAAATATTCAGTGGAAAGCAAGGATGTTCCAGCAGATGTTATGAGAAGCAGGCTGCTGTCTCTTGGATTGTGCTGGGATTATCTTTGATGGTCCATCTTATGCTTGATGCTTTCTTTGCAACTTGGCCTCTGAAGACATTCAACTAAAGTGATATTGACTTCAGACTCCTTGATTTTAGGGGTTATATATAAGCCGCTGCAGCCCAGACCTTTCAATGCAGTTAGCTCCAAGATAGAATGAAGTCAGCATGTCTGCCATACCCTCCTGAAATGTCCTGTGTGAAGCCCAGCTCTCTTCTCTTTCTCCTCCCACCCCGGCTGCTCTCGGTCATCATTTTAATCAGGATTTGAGGAATGAGGAAGAAGAAGAAAGCTAGGCAAACAATCGTGACCCTCAGTCTGAACTTGAGGGGCATTTGGAAAGTTCACCTCAACCTCTGCAGACTTTCACAAAGATCACAAATTAGCAGGTCTGATTGGTCAGACCACACAAAGAGATTGGTCTTCTCCACACAAAAGGGTCAGAGATGAAAGAAGCTGAGTTTAAGGGCCAGCAGAGCCAAATGAAATGTAGGGTATTCCTGAAATTCCTACTGTGAGTACTCGCAGAAGAGGTTTTGCCTCCATCACGGAGCGTGAGGCTGGGGTGGGTAGGATGCATAAGGTCAGGGCTGCCCCCCTGCGGCTGGCTTGCTGCCGACTCAAGGCTCGTATCCATTGTCTGGGGCTGTTAGTGTGAACTGGTGGAGGACACATGGATGACTGAAGAAGTTACAATCTTGGGTCCTAGACTTAATAACCCAGTGACCTTGGGAAAACCATTTACCTTTTCAGAGCCTCACTGTCCATCTCCTGCCTGCCTACCCAGTCAAATGAGTAGGCATTTATGAAAGTGTTTTTCAAACTGTGAAGTTCTTTACAAATGCAAAACAGGCTTAGAGTAAGTAGATAATAAGTACTTGTTGAATGAGTAAGTAAATGGCACTCAGTCACAGTGTGCTATTAATTTTGATGACATATTGATATCACAAGCAAGTATTTTATTGATCGATGACAAGTCTATGAGTACCGGTCAAAACGGAACTGCAAAAGCCACAAATTTCCTTGCTGAGTGATATATGGCTTTCTACTGGTTTTCTTTGTTTCATTTGTCTCTGTCTTGTCTCTGCAGTTATGCTGTAAGCCACGCGAGTGCAGAGATCTGATCACACATAGTTCGCTCGACATCAGTGAGGTGTGATGGTTGGCCTTAGTGAATATGGGGGGCATGAGTCTTGGATCTGTAATTTGGGATTCTGTGAGCATGCACACTGATAGGACAACCATCTGTTGGATGGACCGGAGGGTGGGAAGGCAGGGCTAGTTGGAGGGTACTCTTGCAGATGTCTGCAGTCTCAGATCAATACAGTTTGCACAGAATTAATAAGAGAAAAAAAGAGATGCCGGCTACAAGTCAAATTAAGCTGCGATTTTCTTTTCTTTTAAAAATTGTTTTGGGCTGCACCTTACAGCGTGTGGGATCTTAGTTCCCCAACCAGGGATTGAACCCATGCCCTTGCATTGGGACTGTGGAGATCTAACCATTGGGAAACCAGGGAAGTCCCTAAGCTGCAACTTTCTCTGAGCCTTTTGGGTGATGTTTTACCATCTCCTGAGAGGACTGAGTGTCTGATTCTGACTTCTCTCCTCCCCTTTCTAAGTGCTATGCTTTCTCTCCTTCTTGGCCAGCTAAGCGCTCTGTCATCACAGACCCTGGCCTGGATTTAGAAGGAAAATACTGAGATGAGGGGAAAAAGCTTTTTACTAAAAAAAAAAAAACAAGAGAGAGAATCTTTAAAAGGAACTTTTACTTAGTCCCCGCATCAAAATGAAGGCAAGCCCTTTCTTCTCCATGAGGCCAGCCCGGAGGAAAGTGGGATTGCCCTCCCTCTATTTCATTACAGAGAAGCCTTTCTGGCTTCCTTCAAGAGGCCCAAATTCCCAGGAAGAGTCCTGCCTGCTGCCATGAACTCCAGCCCCTCCATGTAATGCTCTTCTCCACACTGTGGAAATGGATGGAAAACGAGATAATTTACATGGGGCTTGGTCAATTGATCCGGGACCAGGCAGGAGGCAGAGGACTGGATACATCAGATAACCAGTCCCAGACACTCTGATGGTGAAAATCAAAGCCAAAAGGCCAATGAGGAAGAAAGGCATGTTAAGTACAGGAACCAACAGAGACAAAGGGCATCAACAAAGCTGATGGATGGAGAGAGATGGGGGCCGTTTCAAACCTGAGCACCTTCTGTACCATGAAGGCATTATCTCTGTGGGAAAGGCTGGAGCTATTAAGAGGATGAATTGATTGCTGAGCAAGGCCCATCAAGCTCGTTCCACGGACCCAAAGCTCTTTAAACAATCACATGAAAGAGGCAGAAACTAGCTATTAGCAAGGAAAAGAAAACCCTGAGGTGTGGCTTGTTTGTTTCTAGAGAGAACAATAGTGACTCATCCTCATACTAAATAAATTCATCATCATGGCTAGATAAACATTTACTGAGGGCAAAAGTGTGTGTAACAGAACCTGTAAAGCACCCTTGAGAAGATGCCTCTCTCTAGCTGGATTTTGGTGGGGCTTTTCTGTGGGCCACTGAACATTGACTCTGCAAGCACAGGTCAGATGTAGGTCCTTAAGCACAGGTCAGGTGTAGGTCCTTAGGTCACCTCCAGCAAGTTCATACAAGAAACTTGAAGGTTTGGGGTAGGCCTATGTTAATGTAAATATACCTACAAACTTATCATCCCTGGTTTAGGGGCATATGGACAAAACATCCAAATTTCATTTAAATTATTATTATTTTAAAATCATTAGAATATAAGAATCATAAGAATATGGGACTGAAGGCAACCCAATAAGAAAACCTACCTCACGCCATTTAGACAAAAAAATCAAAGAGCCATAGAATGATCAGCTGGGAAGAGCTGATGCAATAGTTCCATTGTATTTATAACAGGGCCAAAGGAGTCCCTGAGTCAGAGGGGTCATCCAAGGCACATGGGGACTAAGTCCTAGGTCCCTGCTTCCCTAGAAGGAAGTGAAGGCCCAAACCCCCTCAGAACTCTGCTCTTCCACACTGTGGAAATGGATGGAAAACGAGATAATTTACATGGGGCTTGGTCAATTGATCCGGGACCAGGCAGGAGGCAGAGGACTGGATACATCAGATAACCAGTCCCAGACACTCTGATGGTGAAAATCAAAGCCAAAAGGCCAATGAGGAAGAAAGGCATGTTAAGTACAGGAACCAACAGAGACAAAGGGCATCAACAAAGCTGATGGATGGAGAGAGATGGGGGCCGTTTCAAACCTGAGCACCTTCTGTACCATGAAGGCATTATCTCTGTGGGAAAGGCTGGAGCTATTAAGAGGATGAATTGATTGCTGAGCAAGGCCCATCAAGCTCGTTCCACGGACCCAAAGCTCTTTAAACAATCACATGAAAGAGGCAGAAACTAGCTATTAGCAAGGAAAAGAAAACCCTGAGGTGTGGCTTGTTTGTTTCTAGAGAGAACAATAGTGACTCATCCTCATACTAAATAAATTCATCATCATGGCTAGATAAACATTTACTGAGGGCAAAAGTGTGTGTAACAGAACCTGTAAAGCACCCTTGAGAAGATGCCTCTCTCTAGCTGGATTTTGGTGGGGCTTTTCTGTGGGCCACTGAACATTGACTCTGCAAGCACAGGTCAGATGTAGGTCCTTAAGCACAGGTCAGGTGTAGGTCCTTAGGTCACCTCCAGCAAGTTCATACAAGAAACTTGAAGGTTTGGGGTAGGCCTATGTTAATGTAAATATACCTACAAACTTATCATCCCTGGTTTAGGGGCATATGGACAAAACATCCAAATTTCATTTAAATTATTATTATTTTAAAATCATTAGAATATAAGAATCATAAGAATATGGGACTGAAGGCAACCCAATAAGAAAACCTACCTCACGCCATTTAGACAAAAAAATCAAAGAGCCATAGAATGATCAGCTGGGAAGAGCTGATGCAATAGTTCCATTGCTATTTATAACAGGGCCAAAGGAGTCCCTGAGTCAGAGGGGTCATCCAAGGCACATGGGGGACTAAGTCCTAGGTCCCTGCTTCCTGAGCTAGAAGGAAGTGAAGGAACCACTCTTCCTTCCTGAGACCATACATTCTACCCCTTAGATGCAAGACCTCTTGGTATGATTTAAACATCGCACAGGGATGTTTCCACGTGGCTATTTTGGACCCATGGAGGTTTCCACCACTGCTTCTCCTTGCTGTGGCTCTGAAGTACTTTCTCAACTGCATAGAACTCAACAGCTCTGAGGAATGGCACAACTTTCCTTGTGCGTAAACTCTAGGGAGAGTTCCTGCTTGAGGAATGCCACCCTCTGCGGCCTCCCAAGGGGCAAGCCCTTGTCTCCAGCCGAGCCTTCGTGTGCCTGAGCCCATCAGCCAGAAGTGTAGTCATCACTGAACTACTCACCTGGTGAATTATCCAACAAGTAATTATCTCACCCTAGGACACCTTTTCCATTCTAGAACACGCATCCAAGTCTCCTCTTTCCTCTTAAGGAATTTAAACTTAAACACTGTTCTAAACATAATTAAAACTCATTACACACAGGCACCATCACTATGAGATCTTAGATATTTTATTCCTAATTAATTGATTTTAATTGGAGGATAATTACTTTACATTATTGGGATGGATTTTGCCATCCATCAACATGCATCAGCCATGGGAGATCTGAGGTTTTACATTTTTTATGTTACTTATTGAACAGGAAAAGTAGCGGGATATATGTAGATATCTTAACGATCTTGAAACATCTTAAAAGAATGCAGCTCTGGCTGAGAGAAACAAGACAGAAAATAAAAACTTACATAACGGTTGTGTGGGAAGGAAAATAAGACTATGGGTGCTGATGGCAGACAAGATGTACCACATTTCGAATAGAGACTGTGGCTGCAAATACGATTTCACGGTGTGATGCACGATGGCTCCTTTTGTATGTGTATTCTCTAAAGATAGTTTGAAAAATAGCCGCTTTAAAGACCACAGTTCTCAGAGATGTTTTCTTGTGGACAAAAACAACAAAAAAGTTCGATTTTGTGATCATCAAGTGGGAAAGGGGTTGTGGAGAAATGGCAGAGACAGCAGGTGCAGCGTTGGTGAAAGCTGGGGACTGTGATCAGGGGAGTGCTCCCTTCAGACGCCTGAGTCAGGCCATTTACACAGAGCTTTAATGTCATTCAGAGACCCTGCAGGGTCAGGAGGAGTCCCATCTCTGGAGAGAAGTCTGCATTTTGGGGGGGGGGCAGTAGAGGATGAGCCCCATCGGGCTGAACTGTCTTTCTACTGGAAATCCCAGATAATCTGCAAAGTAGAGCATGTGGTCTGGGGGCCTATGGCTGAGGTCTAAGAGCAGATTCCCTGATTCAGAATCTATGGGATGTCCAGCGCTGAGGCCCTACCGTGTGTCAGATGCTCTTCCTCTGATCCAAGCCACCCAGACATGGTGTCGTGAGTGCCCGCCGCCTTCACCATCCACTGGAGTCTCTTGTTGTTAACAAGTAGCAGAATGGATTCACTGGGATTTTATTTCCTTTTTATTTCCCCCTCTCACCCCCATGTTCTGGTTGCTGATAAACTACATCATAGGGTAAAAGGCTGACCGCCGAGGGGGAAAGGAGGGAAATGCAAGCGCCGAGCTAATGAATTAATTGGATTTTGATGTACTCGGAGTTCATAATGAACTCTTGATTATTCAGGGAGATGCTCCCTACCTAATATAGTCTTCTTTATTTTCCTCTGCTCTGCTTGAGGCTGAGCAATTTGGAACTTGTATAAAACAACAAGGATTCTTGGAGGAAAAAAGAAAACTGAAACGACCTACCATGGTCTAATTTTTTATTTTTAAAACCTATTCAAGATTCTCCTTGTAATCCATTCCCTATTAAAATGCACCATTTTTGAGGACCAGGATCAAGTTTACAGTCATATCCTTCTTGCTTTCTGATCCTGTTCAACAATTTCCTGTGCATATTTTTCATGTCAACATACAGAATTTGTTTTTAATGGTTTTACAGTATTCCATTTTAAATATTACTCAGTCATTAAAAAGAATGAAATAATGCCATTTGCAGCAACATAGATGGACCTAGAGATAATCATATTGAGTTTGGTAAGTTAGATAGAGGAGAAATATCCTATGGTATCTTTTATATGCAGAATCTAAAAAGAAATGATACCAGTGAACTTATTTACAAAACAGAAACAGACTCACAGACTTAGAGAACTAACGTATGGTTGCCGGGGGTGGGGTGGCAGAGATGGGGAAATCAGCACATATACACTGCTATATTTAAAATGGATAACCATGGTATTCCACTGTATGTGGCACTATCATTTACTTAACTGGACTCTAAAACACTTAGATTATTTTCATTTTTCAGTATTTCTACCAACGTCTTATAAGTAAACCTTGTGCATTTTCTTAGCTGCTTTATGGAGGTCAAGTCCTGAAAAAAGGTTGGGTTAAAGAGAAGGTATGTTTTGACGCATGATACCAAATCTGCACACTCTAGAAATGCTGTGCGCCCTACCGTGTGTCAGATGCTCTTCCTCTGATCCAAGCCACCCAGACATGGTGTCGTGAGTGCCGCCGCCTTCACCATCCACTGGAGTCTCTTGTTGTTAACAAGTAGCAGAATGGATTCACTGGGATTTTATTTCCTTTTTATTTCCCTCTCTCATCCCCCTGTTCTGGTTGCTGATAGACTACATCATAGTGTCAACGGCTGACCGCCGAGGGGAAAGGAGGGAAATGCAAGCGCCGAGCTAATGAATTAATTGGATTTTGATGTACTCGGAGTTCATAATGAACTCTTGATTATTCAGGGAGATGCTCCCTACCTAATATAGTCTTCTTTATTTTCCTCTGCTCTGCTTGAGGCTGAGCAATTTGGAACTTGTATAAAACAACAAGGATTCTTGGAGGAAAAAAGAAAACTGAAACGACCTACCATGGTCTAATTTTTTATTTTTAAAACCTATTCAAGATTCTCCTTGTAATCCATTCCCTATTAAAATGCACCATTTTTGAGGACCAGGATCAAGTTTACAGTCATATCCTTCTTGCTTTCTGATCCTGTTCAACAATTTCCTGTGCATATTTTTCATGTCAACATACAGAATTTGTTTTTAATGGTTTTACAGTATTCCATTTTAAATATTACTCAGTCATTAAAAAGAATGAAATAATGCCATTTGCAGCAACATAGATGGACCTAGAGATAATCATATTGAGTTTGGTAAGTTAGATAGAGGAGAAATATCCTATGGTATCTTTTATATGCAGAATCTAAAAAGAAATGATACCAGTGAACTTATTTACAAAACAGAAACAGACTCACAGACTTAGAGAACTAACGTATGGTTGCCGGGGGTGGGGTGGCAGAGATGGGGAAATCAGCACATATACACTGCTATATTTAAAATGGATAACCATGGTATTCCACTGTATGTGGCACTATCATTTACTTAACTGGACTCTAAAACACTTAGATTATTTTCATTTTTCAGTATTTCTACCAACGTCTTATAAGTAAACCTTGTGCATTTTCTTAGCTGCTTTATGGAGGTCAAGTCCTGAAAAAAAAGGTTGGGTTAAAGAGAAGGTATGTTTTGACGCATGATACCAAATCTGCACACTCTAGAAATGCTGTGCGAACAGTGGGTAAGAGCTTTTATTCCCTCACATCCTCATTCAGTGGTCCCTGGGAGAAAATTTTCCAGTGTCAGATATCACAGAGAAAACCCTCTATGGAGTTGCCCCCAGTGGGCAGCATTACCATCCAATGCCTTTACCTATGCAACTGATGTCCAAACTGGAGCCCTTTCAAATCCAATCTTGTGTATTTATAAAGGTCAGTGTACCGTTTTCATCCTCTACCGGCTTGTCTGACCTTGGCTGCAGGCTTGCCATTTCTGCTTCCACTGGGGGCAGGGAGTGAGGGATTGGGACGGGAAGAAGTCAAGAGCTCTGGATAAAAGCAATAGGTCCCAGCTCCTTCTTAGAAAGGCAGGGACCTCAGAGACAAAATGTCTGGGTCCACAACATCACCCTGTTTCTTCCTGCTTGTAAGAAGGACAAGAAATAAAAACTTCAGTGATTCTTTTAAGATCCAGAATTCTTTATGGGCTGAACCATCCAAAACAATGGCTCTCAAAATAGAAAAGTGATCTCAGCTTGTAGCCTTGGCTCCTAGATCATAATTCTGGTTTTATGGCAGTCCCCTGGGCATTTCTGGCTGCTCATTTCTAGATTGAGATCAAGAGAAGACAGACTTTGAAACAAAGATAGTGCTGAGGGGAAGGGCAAAGGTGCAGGGGTAGAGCTGAAGGGGCAAAGTCCCACACAGGGACTCAAGAGAGGAAGAGGAGGAGGACGGGGCAGAGGGGGAGAGGGGAAGAGCCGGGTGTCCTGGATCTGTAGGTGTGATGCTGAACAGCAAGAAAGCTGGAAGGCTCAGAGCATAGGGATGTTTGGGAGTGACCCTGATCTCCATCCAGTTTCTTCTCTCAAAAAGCCACCCAAATAAGCATTTAATCTTAGCTTTGTTCCCTAAACCTCTCCTCTGGGCTAAACTTGCACTTAGATTATTTTCATTTTTCAGTATTTCTACCAACGTCTTATAAGTAAACCTTGTGCATTTTCTTAGCTGCTTTATGGAGGTCAAGTCCTGAAAAAAGGTTGGGTTAAAGAGAAGGTATGTTTTGACGCATGATACCAAATCTGCACACTCTAGAAATGCTGTGCGAACAGTGGGTAAGAGCTTTTATTCCCTCACATCCTCATTCAGTGGTCCCTGGGAGAAAATTTTCCAGTGTCAGATATCACAGAGAAAACCCTCTATGGAGTTGCCCCCAGTGGGCAGCATTACCATCCAATGCCTTTACCTATGCAACTGATGTCCAAACTGGAGCCCTTTCAAATCCAATCTTGTGTATTTATAAAGGTCAGTGTACCGTTTTCATCCTCTACCGGCTTGTCTGACCTTGGCTGCAGGCTTGCCATTTCTGCTTCCACTGGGGGCAGGGAGTGAGGGATTGGGACGGGAAGAAGTCAAGAGCTCTGGATAAAAGCAATAGGTCCCAGCTCCTTCTTAGAAAGGCAGGGACCTCAGAGACAAAATGTCTGGGTCCACAACATCACCCTGTTTCTTCCTGCTTGTAAGAAGGACAAGAAATAAAAACTTCAGTGATTCTTTTAAGATCCAGAATTCTTTATGGGCTGAACCATCCAAAACAATGGCTCTCAAAATAGAAAAGTGATCTCAGCTTGTAGCCTTGGCTCCTAGATCATAATTCTGGTTTTATGGCAGTCCCCTGGGCATTTCTGGCTGCTCATTTCTAGATTGAGATCAAGAGAAGACAGACTTTGAAACAAAGATAGTGCTGAGGGGAAGGGCAAAGGTGCAGGGGTAGAGCTGAAGGGGCAAAGTCCCACACAGGGACTCAAGAGAGGAAGAGGAGGAGGACGGGGCAGAGGGGGAGAGGGGAAGAGCCGGGTGTCCTGGATCTGTAGGTGTGATGCTGAACAGCAAGAAAGCTGGAAGGCTCAGAGCATAGGGATGTTTGGGAGTGACCCTGATCTCCATCCAGTTTCTTCTCTCAAAAAGCCACCCAAATAAGCATTTAATCTTAGCTTTGTTCCCTAAACCTCTCCTCTGGGCTAAACTTGCACTCTTAATCCTCTCCAACACAAAAATTCTGGAGCTGTCACTGGCAGTATCTAAAATCACCAGCCAAATATGCAACCAGTACTAAATTCCTTAAAATATTCTAGGCCTCTTGGTACCCTTTACTATATTAATTATGCAATTTGCTGATTAAGTGAATTAATAAAGAACCACTACTCTCGAGATTCTTGAGATTTTCTGAAGCTCTTAAAGATGATGTTTCTCTTTAGTTCTGTCAAGCACAGAAAAAGTCAAACAGCTGAATGCTGATGGGAAAGCCTTTGGTCTCCTGGGTTTGAATCCAGGGACGCACCTCTCAGCCGCCCACCCCCTCCTGCAGTGGAAAGGTGATCTGTGAGCCAGGAGTCAGGGCAGGAAGGAGAATGAAGAGTCTCTGAGGGGGAAGCCATGGGTACCTTTCAAGTTCTTTGAGGAAGTCAAAGTCTCAGAGAGCAAAGTAGGATTCTTGCTACTTGGCTTATTATTTACAGGCCACTTGGCAGTATTTTTAATGGTAATAACTGTGATTTTGCTACCACGTGCTCAATCACTTTGGTCACGTCCAACTCTTCGCGACCCTGTGGACTGTAGACCACCAGGCTCCTCTGTCCATGGGATTTTCTCAGGAACAATACTCGTGTGGGTTACCATGCCCCCCTCCGGGTAATCTTCCCAACCCAGGGATTGAACCCGTATCTCCTGGGTCTCCTGTATTGGCAGGCAAGTTCCTTACCAGCGGAGTCACCAGGGAAAGCTGTGCTTTTGCTAATCTTTGTCAAACTCAACAACTGGTTCTTTAGCTGGAAAAGCTTATGTGACGCTGGTCTGAAGAATGAGGACTTGGCACTCACCTGCCTCTAAAGTGACAGAGAAAAGTCAATGAGCCCAGTTCTTTCAGAAGGTCTTGAGGACCTGCATGAGGGTGATATGAGTGTTAGAGAAAGCCCTTTGTTGCTACACATGGATGTAAGAGAAAACACTCTACAGCCTGGCCGACGCATCAGAAAGGGCCTCCTTGCTCTCGGTTAATTAGAAAACAAGAGATCCTTTCCTGTGAGTAGGCAGGGCAAAGCTCTTGTGGACAATGACAGCGTCTTGGCTCCTCTTTCTCATGCATTCGGGACGGCAAAGCATCTTCCAGCAGAAGCCTCCATGTTGTTTCCTGCCCAAACTGAGCAATGAATCTGGAAATCAGGCCAAAAGAGCTGAGTATATGTGTCAGCACAGGACAAAGCTTGGTAAAGCTGCTCTCATTTCACGGATGGGTTTGCTCTTCATTGGGGACTGGGGCTTCTCAAAATGGCTCAGAGGAGGCTACTAAAGGGAGAAAATGTGACATGTAGCCTCTTCTGTCTTCAGGGTTAATAGCTGGTATGTGTACAATACCCTTTGGTGGTCCTTAAATAGAGATTAGGTAAGGCCTGAAGTACTTATCTGGGCATCTGCCAGTTTGTTAAGAGTTGGTGGACCTTGGCCAGAAAGCAATGCAAATGATTTTGGGTCCCAAGAAATTAAGGGGTCAGCTTGAAAATTTGCTAAAGCCCGTTTATATTTATCCATGTCTTTTATCTGGTTTTCCCATTTCATCTTTCTTTTGCTGGTGTGGCCCATCTGAAAAAGAGCAGGTCCCTGTCCTTTCGTGAATTCTATGAAATCAGACTTTAAAGGAAGGGAAAGCAGAAGCCACAGTGGTTGTGTGTGAGGCTCATGGTCAATGCCATGGGCTCTTTACAAGGAAAATTCACAGACATCCAGGACAGCCCTTGGGCTCTGATACAGTGCCTCGTTGGCCTGATGCGCTGTGTGACAACGGGATTGACCGGGCTCCCTGATTTGGCCTGTCTGTACAGATTCTATTGATCTCTTTGTGGAACTTGGCCAGACATTTGATTGAATTAACCACCCCGAGTGGCTGTTTTTTTTAGTAGACACAACCAATGCCTCAGGCTATCATTAGACATTTTACTTCTGGTGTTTAGGGCCTGGCAGAGAAAAAGCAATATTGACTCTTCACCGTAGCTACTATAAACCGGCAGATTCACATCACCAGCCAAATTCCTCTGCCCCCCTCATCCCAACAGCCAGTGTACACCAGGAGGGAGGTTCCCCAGCTGCAGTGCCCAGTGTCCAAGCGGCTCGCCTTCAGCTGTGCTATTCTGCAGCATCTTATCTCTTCCTCTCTGCAGGGTCCACCAGGGACTTGTATTTCTGCCAGAATCCTTGGGTGTGTTGTGTGTTCTCTTCTGGTTAGTCATTCAGCCATAACCTTTCCATTTAGAATCCTGCCCTGCTGATGGTTCAGCTCCCTAGTTCAATATTTTACATTTATCTCTATTGAATTCCAGTTGCCTTCTGTTACAAGAGGCACTTGAATTATTCGAGCCACGCTCCTCAGGTTCAGGCTCCAAGTCCGGGACAAGTCTGTTTAGCACTTAGGGATCATTGGCTGGATGAGGGGCCTGGGCATATAAATGTGCCTGAATGGGATATTCTTTAATGATGGTGAAGGTGGCTGACTTGGGTGGGAGCCTGGGAGCCACTGAATTTGTAAAATCTCAAGCAGGGCTTACCTGGTAGTTCAGTGGGTAAGGACACCGCCTTGCAGTGCAAGGGACGCCAGTTCGATCCCTGGCCTGGGAAGATTCCCATGTGCCGTGGAGCGGCTGGACTGATGTGTCCAATGACCGAGCTGGAGCTCTGGAGCGCATGCGCCCAGAGCCGGTGCTCTGTGACAACAGAAGCCACTGTGATGGGAGGCCCACACGGGCCAAAGAACAAAGATGGATGAAAATAGATAAATGAAAGACCAATAGAAGTGGCCTGCCCACCCCCTTCCCTCCCCAACCCGCCCCCAACCAAAAAAAAAAAGACGGATGAAAATAAATAAATAAATAAACAAATAAATGAGGCCAAATTAAAAAAAAAAAAAAATCTCAAGCAGGCTTCCTCAGTACCAGAGGGAAAATGGACTAGAGATATTATTTGGAAAAATAAAAATAACAATGTAGCCTTGTAGTAAAAGAACAGCCAGTAAATTGCAGAGCACCCACCAGATATGGGCTCTGTTATGCACATAGAAATTATAAGGCAGCCTTTTCTTTATCTAGGAGATTTACAACATACTATATCATTAGCTCTCTTATTGCTCTCCCACTGATGATGGCAGGAAGTCGCAAGATTTCTCTCCTATTTCAGGGTTAGAAGAGCGGTTCAGGAGGGGAAGAGCTTCTAGTATGCTGGGAGTAGCCTGTAGCTCAGCTTGTCTATTCTCATTTCTTGCCAATGGACCACAGCCATTGAAAAACAGAGAAAACAGACACTTGGGACAAGGGTCTCTAGTGTGAGAAACCCTCTAAGTTGTGCCATTCTACCTACCAAGCCATCAGAGAAAAAACTCATGTGTAACATGGAAGGAAATGAAAACACAGTTTCAACCAGTCCTGTGCACCCCCTCCCCAGCACATTTTGGGATTCGGATTTTGTTATCTATGGTCTGAATGCAGCAGTTAGATGACTTCTATGGTTTCTGTTTCCCGCTCTGGGATCCAGCGAGCATCATTAATCCCATAAAACCCTACAAATCACAGGGCCAAAATCCTCAAGGAGGCTGAAAAGTCCTTTGCATCTGGGAGTCCAAAGTTTGCTTCTGATCCTCTGACATCTTCTGCCTCCACAAGGATGAAGAGAATAGAAGAGAAGAAGAAGAAGAAGATACCAACCCTAGGAAGTGGGGCTGACTGGCCTGGAAGGAGAGTTTTGTTTAGGTGATGGCATCACTGCTTCCTGTTTGTCTGTGAACTCCACTCTTCCTCTCTGGAAGTAAAGCAATAGCATTGTTTCTGACGAAAGAAGAGGAAAATGAAGTGGTACCCTGAAGTAACAGTGAGGCTGCCCAGAGAGCTGTTCGATTAACTCATATATTAAAAGGTCATCTAGAAAAGATGGAGGGAGAAAAACAAGCCAAGGGCAAATACAAAAGAGTATCACAAGCCTGTGGGAATAGTGCTAGGAAGACTAAAGCTTAGAATGAGCAGAGGTTTCAGAAAAATGCCAGGGACAACACAAAAGCTTTTAGTAGTTACGTTCAGAATTGAAAAGACAAGCTCATTGCTTGAGGAACTTTGTGCAAGTTTAAAGACAAGAAGAGAAAGGTGAATCGTGGAAGTATTTTGTTTCTTTACCAAAAAGACAAGATCTTGCTGCAGAAGAGACTGGAATCAATATTGTTAAAATGATCTTGAGACTCACGCTGAACAAACAAAAGTAAGTAGTCACCTGAGGCTTTAAAAGTTTCCAAACCTGACATACTTCACACCAGGATTTTGAAGAAACTTAGGACAAGGGTCTCTAGTGTGAGCTCAAATTTCTTGCCAATGGACCACAGCCATTGAAAACAGAGAACAGACACTTGGGACAAGGGTCTCTAGTGTGAGAAACCCTCTAAGTTGTGCCATTCTACCTACCAAGCCATCAGAGAAAAAACTCATGTGTAACATGGAAGGAAATGAAAACACAGTTTCAACCAGTCCTGTGCACCCCCTCCCCAGCACATTTTGGGATTCGGATTTTGTTATCTATGGTCTGAATGCAGCAGTTAGATGACTTCTATGGTTTCTGTTTCCCGCTCTGGGATCCAGCGAGCATCATTAATCCCATAAAACCCTACAAATCACAGGGCCAAAATCCTCAAGGAGGCTGAAAAGTCCTTTGCATCTGGGAGTCCAAAGTTTGCTTCTGATCCTCTGACATCTTCTGCCTCCACAAGGATGAAGAGAATAGAAGAGAAGAAGAAGAAGAAGATACCAACCCTAGGAAGTGGGGCTGACTGGCCTGGAAGGAGAGTTTTGTTTAGGTGATGGCATCACTGCTTCCTGTTTGTCTGTGAACTCCACTCTTCCTCTCTGGAAGTAAAGCAATAGCATTGTTTCTGACGAAAGAAGAGGAAAATGAAGTGGTACCCTGAAGTAACAGTGAGGCTGCCCAGAGAGCTGTTCGATTAACTCATATATTAAAAGGTCATCTAGAAAAGATGGAGGGAGAAAAACAAGCCAAGGGCAAATACAAAAGAGTATCACAAGCCTGTGGGAATAGTGCTAGGAAGACTAAAGCTTAGAATGAGCAGAGGTTTCAGAAAAATGCCAGGGACAACACAAAAGCTTTTAGTAGTTACGTTCAGAATTGAAAAGACAAGCTCATTGCTTGAGGAACTTTGTGCAAGTTTAAAGACAAGAAGAGAAAGGTGAATCGTGGAAGTATTTTGTTTCTTTACCAAAAAGACAAGATCTTGCTGCAGAAGAGACTGGAATCAATATTGTTAAAATGATCTTGAGACTCACGCTGAACAAACAAAAAGTAAGTAGTCACCTGGAGGCTTTAAAAGTTTCCAAACCTGACATACTTCATGGCAGGATTTTTAAGAAACTTAGGAATGCTCGTAAAAATGACAACTTAGAAACAATTGAGGGAAGAAACCAGAAGGCTAGAAGATGAGAAAAATCTGGATTTTCATAGAAGAAAGTGAGTTCCAGATTGTACAGCCTGGTAAATTTGATACTGGCGACCATAGAAATTCCAAGATTAATCACTATGCAAGAATTCCATGAAGTCTTAGAGGGCAGGTAGAAATCACTAGAAGCTAGCATGCGTTCACTGAGAATAATGCATGTTAAATGGAGTCCTATTTCCAGATGGTAGGGTAATATAAGTCAGCTCAATAATGTAGATGGGGCAAGATCCTGGACAGTGTTTGTCTTGATATTCTTGTGGATTGAATAGGAAATTGAGGACTGCATGATAGTTTTAGCTAGCATTCTGGAGAGTTGGTCCACTGTGCCTAGATATTGGATTACATCAACATTGTGAAAACATCTTATATGTTGAAGGTTTTCATCCTTGACTCTACCATCTCTATTTTATCTTGTTTATCAAATTTATGGATGGAATGGCAGAACCAGCACTCAAAACTGTCTCTATACAGTTTAGAAATGGCTAAAACTAACAAGGAGAAGTTCAATAGGAATATAATTAAAATCCTGTACTTAGACTTAAAATATATCAGCCGTGCAGGTATAGACCAGAGACACTCAATTTAATAGTAATTCATGTGAAAAAAATACTTAGGGATTACTAATTAAAATATCAATAGAAGTTACAGTATATAAAGCTTCTAAAGCATTTCCCACAATCTCAGAACCTCTGGTAGAGATATTCTGTCCAAAATGAAGGAGACAAGTATTTCATTGTCTCAGAGAAGTGTTCCTAATTAACCAGAGCTTCTCTAAGGAGGCCCACACAATGGAGAAGCAACTCTAAATGTTATTATGAGAGTCATTTGGTGATAGCTGGTGGCACTAAACTAAAGATATTCCTAGAATACAACCTAGAAAAGTTCTTGCATCTGTACACAAATTGACATGTATAAGAACTTTCCTAGCAGAAGAGACTGGATCTTTAAACATCACGAAAAAAGTAAAGTCACCTGAGGCTTTAAAAGTTTCCAAACCTGACATACTTCATGGCAGGATTTTTAAGAAACTTAGGAATGCTCGTAAAAATGACAACTTAGAAACAATTGAGGGAAGAAACCAGAAGGCTAGAAGATGAGAAACATCTGGATTTTCATAGAAGAAAGTGAGTTCCAGATTGTACAGCCTGGTAAATTTGATACTGGCGACCATAGAAATTCCAAGATTAATCACTATGCAAGAATTCCATGAAGTCTTAGAGGGCAGGTAGAAATCACTAGAAGCTAGCATGCGTTCACTGAGAATAATGCATGTTAAATGGAGTCCTATTTCCAGATGGTAGGGTAATATAAGTCAGCTCAATAATGTAGATGGGGCAAGATCCTGGACAGTGTTTGTCTTGATATTCTTGTGGATTGAATAGGAAATTGAGGACTGCATGATAGTTTTAGCTAGCATTCTGGAGAGTTGGTCCACTGTGCCTAGATATTGGATTACATCAACATTGTGAAAACATCTTATATGTTGAAGGTTTTCATCCTTGACTCTACCATCTCTATTTTATCTTGTTTATCAAATTTATGGATGGAATGGCAGAACCAGCACTCAAAACTGTCTCTATACAGTTTAGAAATGGCTAAAACTAACAAGGAGAAGTTCAATAGGAATATAATTAAAATCCTGTACTTAGACTTAAAATATATCAGCCGTGCAGGTATAGACCAGAGACACTCAATTTAATAGTAATTCATGTGAAAAAAATACTTAGGGATTACTAATTAAAATATCAATAGAAGTTACAGTATATAAAGCTTCTAAAGCATTTCCCACAATCTCAGACCTCTGGTAGAGATATTCTGTCCAAAATGAAGGAGACAAGTATTTCATTGTCTCAGAGAAGTGTTCCTAATTAACCAGAGCTTCTCTAAGGAGGCCCACACAATGGAGAAGCAACTCTAAATGTTATTATGAGAGTCATTTGGTGATAGCTGGTGGAACTAAACTAAAGATATTCCTAGAAATACAACCTAGAAAAGTTCTTGCATCTGTACACAAATTGACATGTATAAGAACTTTCCTAGCAGAATTGATTGTGATGGCTAAGAACAGAACTAACTTAACTGTCCATCAACAGGAGAATGGCTAAAGAAAATAACATGCATTCATAAATCTCACAAACATAATCAGAATGGGAAAAGGAAGTTGAATAAAAATACCTATAGTGTGAGAACATTTATTTACATTTTAAAATGTGTACAGTAATATTTATTGTTCAGTGATACATACATAAGTAAAACCGTAATCAGCATACATGGAAGTGAGGACTACTGAATCCAGAATAGTGCTTAGTGGAAAAGGAGGGCAAGGAGGTATGTTGTGGAAAACAAGAACCTTACTTCCATTTATAATATTTCATTTTTAAACTCAATATTATGAAGGTCTACATTTTTATATAAATTCTATAGCATTCCTTCACTCTTTTTTAAAAATTTTGGCCTCTTTTAATTGGTTTTTTATTTATTTATTTTCATCCATCTTTATTCTTTGGCCTGTGTGGGCCTCCCAGTGCAGTGGCCTCTTTCACTGCAGATCACTGGCTCTGGGCGCATGCGCTCCAGAGCTCTGGCTCACAAATGGACACACCGGTCCAGCAGCTCCGTGGCACATGGGATCTTCCCGGGCCAGGGATCAAACCGGTGCCCCTTGCACTGCAAGGTGGACCCTTTACTCACTGGACCACCAAGGAAGCCTGATCTATATTATTTTTTAAAGAATTTTTTGATGTGGGCCATTCAAAAAATCTTTACTGAATTTGTTACAATATTGCTTCTATTTACTGTTTCTTGGTTTTTTTGGCCTTAAGGCATGTAGGATCTTACCTCCCCAACCAAGGATCAAACGTGCATCCACTGCATTGCAAGGGGGAAGCCTCAACCAGTAGATTCTCTGGTAGAGATATTCTGTCCAAAATGAAGGAGACAAGTATTTCATTGTCTCAGAGAAGTGTTCCTAATTAACCAGAGCTTCTCTAAGGAGGCCCACACAATGGAGAAGCAACTCTAAATGTTATTATGAGAGTCATTTGGTGATAGCTGGTGGAACTAAACTAAAGATATTCCTAAAAATACAACCTAGAAAAGTTCTTGCATCTGTACACAAATTGACATGTATAAGAACTTTCCTAGCAGAATTGATTGTGATGGCTAAGAACAGAACTAACTTAACTGTCCATCAACAGGAGAATGGCTAAAGAAAATAACATGCATTCATAAATCTCACAAACATAATCAGAATGGGAAAAGGAAGTTGAATAAAAATACCTATAGTGTGAGAACATTTATTTACATTTTAAAATGTGTACAGTAATATTTATTGTTCAGTGATACATACATAAGTAAAACCGTAATCAGCATACATGGAAGTGAGGACTACTGAATCCAGAATAGTGCTTAGTGGAAAAGGAGGGCAAGGAGGTATGTTGTGGAAAACAAGAACCTTACTTCCATTTATAATATTTCATTTTTAAACTCAATATTATGAAGGTCTACATTTTTATATAAATTCTATAGCATTCCTTCACTCTTTTTTAAAAATTTTGGCCTCTTTTAATTGGTTTTTTATTTATTTATTTTCATCCATCTTTATTCTTTGGTTCCTGTGGGCCTCCCAGTGCAGTGGCCTCTTTCACTGCAGATCACTGGCTCTGGGCGCATGCGCTCCAGAGCTCTGGCTCACAAATGG
Source organism: Tragulus kanchil (assembly GCA_022376925.1). NCBI lineage: Eukaryota > Metazoa > Chordata > Mammalia > Artiodactyla > Tragulidae > Tragulus > Tragulus kanchil. The sequence goes on from JAIOJX010000024.1 coordinate 29,794,364, forward strand.
ACACACCGGTCCAGCAGCTCCGTGGCACATGGGATCTTCCCGGGCCAGGGATCAAACCGGTGCCCCTTGCACTGCAAGGTGGACCCTTTACTCACTGGACCACCAAGGAAGCCTGATCTATATTATTTTTTAAAGAATTTTTTGATGTGGGCCATTCAAAAAATCTTTACTGAATTTGTTACAATATTGCTTCTATTTACTGTTTCTTGGTTTTTTTGGCCTTAAGGCATGTAGGATCTTACCTCCCCAACCAAGGATCAAACGTGCATCCACTGCATTGCAAGGGGGAAGCCTCAACCAGTAGATTGTCAGGGAAGTCCCAGGTCTCCATTATTTTAATTTTTATCCCATTTCTACTGTTAAAATATTGAAAATACATTTTATTTATTTTAAAAAATTTATTTAGATGAAATTCACACAGCATTAAAATCAACCATTTTAAAGTCAAGTAAGTGGCATATAGAATATTTACAACATTGTGTTATTGTCGACTGTGTGGATGCATGCTAAGTTGCTTCAGTCATGTCTGACTCTGCAATTCCATGGAGCCTATCAGGTTCTTCTGTCCATGGAATTTTCCAGGTAAGAATTCTGGAGTGGGTTGCTGTGCCCTGCTGCAGGGGGTCTTCCTGACCCTGGAATTGAACCTGTGTCTCCTGTATTGGCAGATTCGTTACCATCTGAGCCACCAGGGAAGCCCACTGTTGCCTTTATCTATCTCCAAAACATTTCTATCACTCCAAATAAAACTCCATAGCCATTAAGCAATGTCTCTCCATATCCCTTTGCAGGGTTTTTTGTCTCTTTGGGGTAGTGAGAATATTAAGATAAAATAGGCTTTATTTTTTTAGAGATGTTTTAGATTCACACAAAATTAAGAGGAAAGTACAGAAATTCCCCATATATCCCTGACCTCATGTATGCATTTTCTCTCATCATTATCTCTCATCAGAGCAGCGGATCTGTTACAGGGATGAAAAACATTGAAAAATCATTATCACCATAGTTTCCATGAGGGTTTTGTACATTCTTCATGGTTTTGTATATTCTATGGGCTTAGACAGATGTATAATGACTTGTGTCCACCAAGATAGTATTATATAGAGTAGTTTCACTGCCCTAAAATTTCTCTGTACTCCACACATTCATCTCTCTTCATAATACATTTTAAAGAGTGTACTTTAAAAACCCTAAGAAAGAAAAGAAAAGGGATACATGATGAGTATCTTTAACTATTTTAAATTTTTTCCTGGAGAAGACAAATCCAGTTTTCGTAAAGCCTTTGACCTTCATTACATCCAGTTTGCATTGCCTGTTTTTGGCCTTAAGGCATGTAGGATCTTACCTCCCCAACCAAGGATCAAACGTGCATCCACTGCATTGCAAGGGGGAAGCCTCAACCAGTAGATTGTCAGGGAAGTCCCAGGTCTCCATTATTTTAATTTTTATCCCATTTCTACTGTTAAAATATTGAAAATACATTTTATTTATTTTAAAAAATTTATTTAGATGAAATTCACACAGCATTAAAATCAACCATTTTAAAGTCAAGTAAGTGGCATATAGAATATTTACAACATTGTGTTATTGTCGACTGTGTGGATGCATGCTAAGTTGCTTCAGTCATGTCTGACTCTGCAATTCCATGGAGCCTATCAGGTTCTTCTGTCCATGGAATTTTCCAGGTAAGAATTCTGGAGTGGGTTGCTGTGCCCTGCTGCAGGGGGTCTTCCTGACCCTGGAATTGAACCTGTGTCTCCTGTATTGGCAGATTCGTTACCATCTGAGCCACCAGGGAAGCCCACTGTTGCCTTTATCTATCTCCAAAACATTTCTATCACTCCAAATAAAACTCCATAGCCATTAAGCAATGTCTCTCCATATCCCTTTGCAGGGTTTTTTGTCTCTTTGGGGTAGTGAGAATATTAAGATAAAATAGGCTTTATTTTTTTAGAGATGTTTTAGATTCACACAAAATTAAGAGGAAAGTACAGAAATTCCCCATATATCCCTGACCTCATGTATGCATTTTCTCTCATCATTATCTCTCATCAGAGCAGCGGATCTGTTACAGGGATGAAAAACATTGAAAAATCATTATCACCATAGTTTCCATGAGGGTTTTGTACATTCTTCATGGTTTTGTATATTCTATGGGCTTAGACAGATGTATAATGACTTGTGTCCACCAAGATAGTATTATATAGAGTAGTTTCACTGCCCTAAAATTTCTCTGTACTCCACACATTCATCTCTCTTCATAATACATTTTAAAGAGTGTACTTTAAAAACCCTAAGAAAGAAAAGAAAAGGGATACATGATGAGTATCTTTAACTATTTTAAATTTTTTCCTGGAGAAGACAAATCCAGTTTCTATCTTGTAAAGCTCCTGAGAGATCAATGAATGGATATCAGAAGAAGAAAGTGTTTGGTTTAGTGTAAGTAAGAGATTTCTAAGAAGATAGGAGTAGTACACCAGAGTGGCTCAGAATATGGACTTTGAGTTAGATAGATGTGGGTTAAAGTCTGTTTGACGCGCATTAGCCCTGGGAAAACTGCTTGACTTCTCTGAGTTTTCATTTCCTAATCTTTATAAAGAAGATAATAATAGTATCAACAATAGAGTCATTATAAGCAATAATTTAAAGGAAGTATATAGATGAAAACATACTCAAAAAAAAATCCCCACAAAATTAGCACTGCATATATAAAAAATTATTATGAAAAAAAAGTAAGAACTGTCCATAGATAGAATGATTATCTTCTAAGACACTGAGTTTCCTAGGTGTAGCAGAGTTCAGGTTAGGGGGCTGGATAAGAACTGTTCAAATTGTTGGTGAGAAGGCCTTCCCTTCCCAACCCAAGGGAAGCTATAGGAAAGCCTCACATGTTGTTGGTTTTTTTTTTTTTTACAAAACAAAACTTTTTTATTTGGTCCATCAGAGCCTGAATTTGTAGTCACCCTATGGGGACGGTGCTGATGTTGATCAAATAGCCTGAGTCAGAAGAGGTGCCTAATGAACAGGGTTAAAAATACTCACAGTTCAGAGTAGGAGAAGTACGAAGAGGGCCAGGACGGGTGTCTAGTGCCTCTCCAGGTGTGAACCCCCCACCCTCTGCAACCCCACAGGAGCCTGAGGACCATGGGCAGGGTCACTCACCACCGGGGCTGCTGACCAGCAAGACTGGCTGCCCAGCTCACACACTGTTGAATATAAAAAAAGTTTTGTTTCAAAGGGGGTCATACTGGTAGGTGCTTCTATGAGAAAATTGTCTTATTTCTTTATTCCAGTGAGTGGTATTCTATAAACTTAAAGGCTTAGAACAACACGTATTTATCATCTCATAGTTTCTGTGGGTCATGCTTAAGTGGGTCCTCTGCTAAGGGTCTGATCGGACAGGTGCAGTCAAGATGCTAACGGGGACTTCTCTGGTGGTTAAGAGTTTGCCTGCTAAGGCAGGAGACACGGGTTCGATCCCTAATACGAAGACAATTTTTTTGTAAAGCTCCTGAGAGATCAATGAATGGATATCAGAAGAAGAAAGTGTTTGGTTTAGTGTAAGTAAGAGATTTCTAAGAAGATAGGAGTAGTACACCAGAGTGGCTCAGAATATGGACTTTGAGTTAGATAGATGTGGGTTAAAGTCTGTTTGACGCGCATTAGCCCTGGGAAAACTGCTTGACTTCTCTGAGTTTTCATTTCCTAATCTTTATAAAGAAGATAATAATAGTATCAACAATAGAGTCATTATAAGCAATAATTTAAAGGAAGTATATAGATGAAAACATACTCAAAAAAAAATCCCCACAAAATTAGCACTGCATATATAAAAAATTATTATGAAAAAAAAGTAAGAACTGTCCATAGATAGAATGATTATCTTCTAAGACACTGAGTTTCCTAGGTGTAGCAGAGTTCAGGTTAGGGGGCTGGATAAGAACTGTTCAAATTGTTGGTGAGAAGGCCTTCCCTTCCCAACCCAAGGGAAGCTATAGGAAAGCCTCACATGTTGTTGGTTTTTTTTTTTTTTTTTTTTTTTTACAAAACAAAACTTTTTTATTTGGTCCATCAGAGCCTGAATCTGGAGTCACCCTATGGGGACGGTGCTGATGTTGATCAAATAGCCTGAGTCAGAAGAGGTGCCTAATGAACAGGGTTAAAAATACTCACAGTTCAGAGTAGGAGAAGTACGAAGAGGGCCAGGACGGGTGTCTAGTGCCTCTCCAGGTGTGAACCCCCCACCCTCTGCAACCCCACAGGAGCCTGAGGACCATGGGCAGGGTCACTCACCACCGGGGCTGCTGACCAGCAAGACTGGCTGCCCAGCTCACACACTGTTGAATATAAAAAAAGTTTTGTTTCAAAGGGGGTCATACTGGTAGGTGCTTCTATGAGAAAATTGTCTTATTTCTTTATTCCAGTGAGTGGTATTCTATAAACTTAAAGGCTTAGAACAACACGTATTTATCATCTCATAGTTTCTGTGGGTCATGCTTAAGTGGGTCCTCTGCTAAGGGTCTGATCGGACAGGTGCAGTCAAGATGCTAACGGGGACTTCTCTGGTGACTCAGTGGTGACGAGTTTGCCTGCCAATGCAGGAGACACAGGTTCGATCCCTAATACGGGAAGATCCCACATGCTGCAGAGCAATGAAGCCCGTGAGCCACATCTATGGAGCCTGTACTCTAGAGCCTCGGAGCTGCAACTATTGAGCCCATGTGCTGCAACTATTGATGCCTGTGTGCCCTAGAGCCCAAGTTCCACAGGAGAAGTCACTGCAACAAGAGGCCTGCTCACCTCAACTAGAGAATAGCCCCCACTCTTTGAAACTAGAGAAGAGCCTACTACAGCAGCAGTGAAAACCCCAGAATAGCCATACATAAATAAATAATTAAAAATGTTAACGGGGGCTTCCCTGGTGCTCCAGTGGTTAAGAATCTGCCTGCCAATGCAGGGGATACTAGTTCATTTACTCCCTGGTTGGGGAAGATCCTACATGCCACAGGGCAACTGACTCCATGTGCCACAACTACTGAAGCCCTCATGCCTGGAGCCTGTGCTCCTCAACAAAAGAGGCTGACAATCTGAGAAGCCAGCATGACAACAAAGAGTAGCCCCCACTTGCTGCAACTAGAAAAGGCTTGCCTGCAGCAACAAAGATCCAATGCAACCCAAAAACAAACAAACAAAAAAAGTCGACCAAGGCTGTGGTCTCTTCTCTAGGCTTGACCTGTTCCCAATCTCACATACATGCTGGCAGAATTCAGTCCCTTCTGGACTTTTGCATAGGGGGCCTCAGTTTCTCCATACCATCCTGCTGAAAATCATCCTTAATTCCTGGTGATTGTTGGGAATTCCTGGGATTGTTGGGGACCCCTCCTTAGTTCCTTGCTTGCTCCAACAAAACCAGCAAGGGAAGAAGCCTGACAATAAGATTTTACAGACTTATGTAATGTCATCATGGAAGTGACAGTCCATCCCTTTTGATGTATTCCCTTAGTTAGAAGCAAGGCACAGATTCTGCCCACACTCAAGGTGAAGGGATTACACAGGGTGTGACTTGGTGAGGCAAGGATAATGAGGGCCATTTTGGAATCTTTCTGCCACAATCAGGGAATTAACTGAGGCAACAAGAGTACCAGCGCCTCTCCTGGAGGCAGACACAAGGAGAGGATGAATAAGATTAAGAAGGAGCAAGAAAGGGAGAGTTAAGGAATCTGGTGGGCTAAACAACCAGCAAACCAGAGCTCAAGGTAAGTGAGTGGTTGTGGGGACCCCCCTGGTAGATGGAGCAGATATTTTGGCTAAGTGAGGCAGCCTGGTATGAGGACAGATTGTATCCAGAAGTCTTGTCAGAAAAGGTCTTGTTTCCACAGAACCCTGATGGCTCAGATGGTAAAGAACCCGCCTGCCAATGCAAGAGACCAAGTGTGATCCCTGGGTTGGGAAGATCCCCCTGGAGAAAGGAATGGCAACCCACTCCAGTATTCTTGTCTGGGAAATCCCATGGACAGAGGAGCCTGGTGGGCTACAGTCCATGGAGTTGTGGAGTTGACATGACAGAGTGACTAACACTTTTCATTTTTCCATAGAACAAAGAGAGACAGTTTTTGTGTTTAGAAACAAAGTAGATTTTTAAAAACAGAAAAGGTGTGTGCTAAGATTCAGCTTGGTTCTGTACCAGGTAGTATATCAGTTCTTTGTTTGCTGGTGTCTGCTTCACCCTCCTTGGGAATTAGTTATTTTGTGCTTTGTTATCTGTGACTAATAATGCTTTTATGGGTGTGTTCAGCTTTGTGCTATAGATCATTGGCTCCTGAAGAGGGGGCAGAAAAGAAGCAAAGGGTGAGGGGCTGAGGATAAGGGACTTGCAGGCCTACTGAAGGGTGGCCCTGGATCTCATCACATGCCAGCAAGAGAAGTCCATTTGCAAAGGGACCCAGAGACTCTAGACATTCAGTCCCTTCTGGACTTTTGCATAGGGGCCTCAGTTTCTCCATACCATCCTGCTGAAAATCATCCTTAATTCCTGGTGATTGTTGGGAATTCCTGGGATTGTTGGGGACCCCTCCTTAGTTCCTTGCTTGCTCCAACAAAACCAGCAAGGGAAGAAGCCTGACAATAAGATTTTACAGACTTATGTAATGTCATCATGGAAGTGACAGTCCATCCCTTTTGATGTATTCCCTTAGTTAGAAGCAAGGCACAGATTCTGCCCACACTCAAGGTGAAGGGATTACACAGGGTGTGACTTGGTGAGGCAAGGATAATGAGGGCCATTTTGGAATCTTTCTGCCACAATCAGGGAATTAACTGAGGCAACAAGAGTACCAGCGCCTCCCTGGAGGCAGACACAAGGAGAGGATGAATAAGATTAAGAAGGAGCAAGAAAGGGAGAGTTAAGGAATCTGGTGGGCTAAACAACCAGCAAACCAGAGCTCAAGGTAAGTGAGTGGTTGTGGGGACCCCCCTGGTAGATGGAGCAGATATTTTGGCTAAGTGAGGCAGCCTGGTATGAGGACAGATTGTATCCAGAAGTCTTGTCAGAAAAGGTCTTGTTTCCACAGAACCCTGATGGCTCAGATGGTAAAGAACCCGCCTGCCAATGCAAGAGACCAAGTGTGATCCCTGGGTTGGGAAGATCCCCCTGGAGAAAGGAATGGCAACCCACTCCAGTATTCTTGTCTGGGAAATCCCATGGACAGAGGAGCCTGGTGGGCTACAGTCCATGGAGTTGTGGAGTTGACATGACAGAGTGACTAACACTTTTCATTTTTCCATAGAACAAAGAGAGACAGTTTTTGTGTTTAGAAACAAAGTAGATTTTTAAAAACAGAAAAGGTGTGTGCTAAGATTCAGCTTGGTTCTGTACCAGGTAGTATATCAGTTCTTTGTTTGCTGGTGTCTGCTTCACCCTCCTTGGGAATTAGTTATTTTGTGCTTTGTTATCTGTGACTAATAATGCTTTTATGGGTGTGTTCAGCTTTGTGCTATAGATCATTGGCTCCTGAAGAGGGGGCAGAAAAGAAGCAAAGGGTGAGGGGCTGAGGATAAGACTGCAGGATGGTGGCTACATTGGCCAGGGAGCCTACTGAAGGGTGGCCCTGGATCTCATCACATGCCAGCAAGAGAAGTCCATTTGCAAAGGGACCCAGAGACTCTAGACATTCATGGTTAACTCCTAATTAGATAGATATATTTTGACATCTTTTTACATCTGTTGTGACTGTCCAGAGGTGGGGGTAAGTGTCTGATCTGTATCTTGCTTTCAATATGGTCTAGAGAAGTTTCAAATCAATGCATGATTAGATGCATGAAAAATCTCCAGCATGGTGGCTGTGATAGTCTTAGAGATACGCCATCTTAGAGTTGGAAGGAACCTTCTAGTTGAATCCTTCCATTGAGGGCTGGAACCAGAGATGACTTGGCTCAGCTTCTATACATTTTTCATGGTTTTATGCCTCCGGTATTTTGGGTAAGTGTAAAGCAAGGAGACTTTTCATCTCTGGCACGTTTGACTCTGTTATGAATTCAGGAAATACAGTAGCTTGGGTTCCAGACCAAACAGCTTTGACAAAATTTTCTGCAGAGGAGCAGCCCATAGTGTGCTTCAATGATCCTTCCCTAAGTAGATCTGATTTTTGTACCTTGTGAAGGTCTGTGTCTCTAGTCAAAACCGGAGGAGATGGCTTTTCTTGCTCGGTAGGTGTCAGTGAGTCAACCCTAATGTTATCTATGAGTCAGACCAGTGTGGGTGAGCCCTGCATTCGCCCAACACCCTGGAATCGAGGGACAGCAGGAGGCACCAATGCCTTTACAAAACACCTAGTGGGTTCTTCCAAGCACGGACCTGGTTTAGGAGGCATTATCACAGAACTAGAGCATGTGCTTTGGAAAGAGTAATAGGAATTTCTCATCAGCTCCTCAATCAGAACCTGCAAGAACTTGACATATTCAGATATCTGAGATTTCCCCCTTTACAGGTGTATTGTGAGGGGCAGGACTAAGATTCAGCTTGGGTAAGTATATCAGTTTGCTGGTGTCTGCTTCACCCTCCTTGGGAATTAGTTATTTTGTGCTTTGTTATCTGTGACTAATAATGCTTTTATGGGTGTGTTCAGCTTTGTGCTATAGATCATTGGCTCCTGAAGAGGGGGCAGAAAAGAAGCAAAGGGTGAGGGGCTGAGGATAAGACTGCAGGATGGTGGCTACATTGGCCAGGGAGCCTACTGAAGGGTGGCCCTGGATCTCATCACATGCCAGCAAGAGAAGTCCATTTGCAAAGGGACCCAGAGACTCTAGACATTCATGGTTAACTCCTAATTAGATAGATATATTTTGACATCTTTTTACATCTGTTGTGACTGTCCAGAGGTGGGGGTAAGTGTCTGATCTGTATCTTGCTTTCAATATGGTCTAGAGAAGTTTCAAATCAATGCATGATTAGATGCATGAAAAATCTCCAGCATGGTGGCTGTGATAGTCTTAGAGATACGCCATCTTAGAGTTGGAAGGAACCTTCTAGTTGAATCCTTCCATTGAGGGCTGGAACCAGAGATGACTTGGCTCAGCTTCTATACATTTTTCATGGTTTTATGCCTCCGGTATTTTGGGTAAGTGTAAAGCAAGGAGACTTTTCATCTCTGGCACGTTTGACTCTGTTATGAATTCAGGAAATACAGTAGCTTGGGTTCCAGACCAAACAGCTTTGACAAAATTTTCTGCAGAGGAGCAGCCCATAGTGTGCTTCAATGATCCTTCCCTAAGTAGATCTGATTTTTGTACCTTGTGAAGGTCTGTGTCTCTAGTCAAAACCGGAGGAGATGGCTTTTCTTGCTCGGTAGGTGTCAGTGAGTCAACCCTAATGTTATCTATGAGTCAGACCAGTGTGGGTGAGCCCTGCATTCGCCCAACACCCTGGAATCGAGGGACAGCAGGAGGCACCAATGCCTTTACAAAACACCTAGTGGGTTCTTCCAAGCACGGACCTGGTTTAGGAGGCATTATCACAGAACTAGAGCATGTGCTTTGGAAAGAGTAATAGGAATTTCTCATCAGCTCCTCAATCAGAACCTGCAAGAACTTGACATATTCAGATATCTGAGATTTCCCCCTTTACAGGTGTATTGTGAGGGGCAGGAGGGGCCAAGGGAAAGGAAGTCAGGGCCATGACTACCTCCTCTGAGCCAGGCACCATGTGAGCTTCTCTCTGTATGTTATCACATTTGACATCTGTTGTGCCCTCTGCTTGGTGGCTCCTTTGAACTTGCAGCACCTAGCATAATGCTTAATGCCTACTAGGAATTTAATAATAGTTGCTTAATTTAAGAAATTAAATCTCTGTAAGGAGGTGGATGGAGCACTAGCTTCACAGTAAAGGACCAGTGTTCTAGCCCTGGCTGTGTGCCCCAGCTGCTGTATGACCTTGGGGTAACCTTTCCCTTTGAGCTTCAGATTCTTTATTTATAAAATGAGAAGAAGAATAAGGTATCTCTGAGGCCCAGCCAATGCTAGGTCCTTGTGGCTTTATGATTTGACAGCCATGGGAATGGGAAGATCTTAGATTCTGCAATGAAAGAAAATAATCAGCACGAAAAAAACCATCCTGCTCACCAGCTCAGCCTCCCCTGATTTGACAACTCGCTCAGGTTGGGGCTAGAGACACATGGGGCCAGAAGCCACGCTGCACCATGCCCACAGCTTTAGTCATCCAAGGGTGCACAGTGCCAGTTCTTGGTGAGCACAGCTAAGCCTAAAGAAGCACAGAGTAACTAGCTATGGGAGAAATAATCATGAAATTGCCTGAAATAATGACAATTTCCAAACAAGCCATGTGGTATGAGTCAATGCCTTGAAATACACACACACATACAAACACACACACACACACACAACCATGAGAGCTCTCTGCCTGAACTCTGATGAACACCAGCCTCAAAATATGTCTTGATTTTTAAAAGTTATAAATGCAGAGAGGATATCTTTCTTTAGTTTTTGAGATGTAGTGCACCTTTTTGTTAATCCCTTAGGAGTACATAGAAGCACGTGTTTGTCCATGCATACGCATACCCAGAATTTAGACCCATTTTAGAATATCACCTCTAAAATGGAAATTACAGCATTGTTAACTCTCTGGGCTCAGCTAACAAATACTAGATTTTGTCTGGCCATGCAGAATTTCCACCTTCCCTCTCTACTAAGAAAGAACAAAAGCTAATGCAGGGCTAACATATGCAATAGGCTTGGAAAGAGACGAAATGTGCCCATCTACAGCCATCCAGCAAGAGAAGAGATGTGGCGTCTCCCTGGCCATCTTTCATCAACACCCTGTTGACTGAGATCCTTCATTATGGGGGATACCTAGGGTTTGAAGTGAAAGTGAAAGTTGCTCAGTCATGTCCAATTCTTTGAGACCCCATGGATGAGCCATGGAATTCTCCAGGCAAGAATACTGGAGTGGGCAACTGTTTGTGGTGCATGGACTTCTCATTGCAGTGGCTTCTCTTGTTGCAGAGCACAGGCTCAGGCTTCAGTAGTTGCAGCACGCAGGTTCAGTAGTTGTGGCACAGGGGCTTAGCTATACTGGGGCATGTGGGATCTTCCCAGATCAGGGCTCGAACCCGTGTCCTCTGCTTTGGCGGACAGATTCTCATCCACTGTGCCATCTGGGAAATCCAGATTCTGTTTCTTTTTGAAGTAGGTTGATGTTCTTGTCTTTGCATGAGTGTGTGTATGCATGTGAACAAGTATGTATAGATGCATGCATACCATGTACTGTGTGTGTATAGGCTTTTGTATTTTGTGTATAGACATGTATGTGTGTGTGTGAGCATGTGCCTGCACTAAGGTGCTAAAATTATTTACAATACAGTCAAGTCAGCTAACAGAGTCATTCTTAGACCCACTTTGTGTTATTGTTGTATTTTTCTTTCTCTCTGAATCGAAAATGCTGTCAAAGTGAAGAACTGCTCTTGTCTTAATTACCACAGAAATGTGACTAATTAGAAACCAGGGAAGAAGTGTTAGGGATTTGCCTAAGAATCAAAGACAGCATTATTTTCCGATGGATATTAAAAGACTTGCAAAAGAGGCTAAGATGATGTGGTAGATAGAGCTGTGAAGTATGTTTAGGGCCCCAGTGGTAAAACGGCTGGAAGGGGAAATTAAATATCTGGGAGGGAAATACTCTCAGATGTTGGAATTATGCCTGCAGCCATAAAGCTGGATGCTGTGATCCTGTCTACCTCAAACACAAAATGGGATCAAGAGATCTCCAAGGAACCTGAGGGTGGAAAAAGTACCTCGGTTTTTGGGTTTTTTCCCCAGAACAAAAGCTAATGCAGGGCTAACATATGCAATAGGCTTGGAAAGAGACGAAATGTGCCCATCTACAGCCATCCAGCAAGAGAAGAGATGTGGCGTCTCCCTGGCCATCTTTCATCAACACCCTGTTGACTGAGATCCTTCATTATGGGGGATACCTAGGGTTTGAAGTGAAAGTGAAAGTTGCTCAGTCATGTCCAATTCTTTGAGACCCCATGGATGAGCCATGGAATTCTCCAGGCAAGAATACTGGAGTGGGCAACTGTTTGTGGTGCATGGACTTCTCATTGCAGTGGCTTCTCTTGTTGCAGAGCACAGGCTCAGGCTTCAGTAGTTGCAGCACGCAGGTTCAGTAGTTGTGGCACAGGGGCTTAGCTATACTGGGGCATGTGGGATCTTCCCAGATCAGGGCTCGAACCCGTGTCCTCTGCTTTGGCGGACAGATTCTCATCCACTGTGCCATCTGGGAAATCCAGATTCTGTTTCTTTTTGAAGTAGGTTGATGTTCTTGTCTTTGCATGAGTGTGTGTATGCATGTGAACAAGTATGTATAGATGCATGCATACCATGTACTGTGTGTGTATAGGCTTTTGTATGTGTGTGTATAGACATGTATGTGTGTGTGTGAGCATGTGCCTGCACTAAGGTGCTAAAATTATTTACAATACAGTCAAGTCAGCTAACAGAGTCATTCTTAGACCCACTTTGTGTTATTGTTGTATTTTTCTTTCTCTCTGAATCGAAAATGCTGTCAAAGTGAAGAACTGCTCTTGTCTTAATTACCACAGAAATGTGACTAATTAGAAACCAGGGAAGAAGTGTTAGGGATTTGCCTAAGAATCAAAGACAGCATTATTTTCCGATGGATATTAAAAGACTTGCAAAAGAGGCTAAGATGATGTGGTAGATAGAGCTGTGAAGTATGTTTAGGGCCCCAGTGGTAAAACGGCTGGAAGGGGAAATTAAATATCTGGGAGGGAAATACTCTCAGATGTTGGAATTATGCCTGCAGCCATAAAGCTGGATGCTGTGATCCTGTCTACCTCAAACACAAAATGGGATCAAGAGATCTCCAAGGAACCTGAGGGTGGAAAAAGTACCTCGGTGGCTTACATGGCCACCTATTCACCTACCTTATCACTCAGTTGACAGTGTGTACAGACATGCACATCTTTTGAATGTAGTATCTGCAAGTTCCCTCATTTTTCCCACTATTTCTTTAGCCTCTGTGTGTGTGCTTGAGGAAAAAATCAAAAGACTGAAAGACCATCTTTTGCGATCTATTCCATGTGCCAAGACCACTGTGTTTGTGGAAGACGGACCCTCTAGATGAAGGGAGAGCAAAGGAGAGAGCCTGTGATGGGCTGGGTGCCTCGCAGTTTTGATCAAGGGATCTCCAGGTCTAATTCAGTTTCCCAGGCTGGGACAGGCAAAGATACTACGAGGATCGTGATGTATCTAATAACTCTCAGTGTTTCAAATGTTTCAATTTCCAATGCCAAGAATTAAATCTGGAGGCAGAAGGAAAGGGGCCGGATGAGATCCAAGCAATGGAATAAGAGCAACTCAAGGGGCTTCCCTGGTGGTCTAGTGGTTAAGAATTCACCTGCCAATGCAGGGGACATGGGTTCAATCCCTGGCCCAAGAAGATCCCACAAGCCTCAGAGCGACTAATCCTGTGTGCCACAACTTCTGAACCAGTGCTCTAGAGCCTTGGAGCTACCACTACTGAAGTCTGCACCCTAGAGCCTATGCTCTGCAACAAGAGAAGCCACCACAATGAGAAGCCTCTGCACTGTAGTGAAGAGTAGCCCCTGCTCGCTGCAACTAGAGAAAGCCCATGTGCAGCAGTGGAGACCCAGCATGGCTGAAAATAAATGAAGAAAAAAAATTTTTTTAAAGAGAAAGTCAGAAATGGGAAGAAAATGTTAGGAACCGGCATGGTGGAAGGACAGGAAAACAAAACATAGAATGACTCATGGTGCCTAAATTAGGAGTCCAAAATATACAATGAATCAGAGATAGATAACAACTTATTCCAAAATTATGCCACACTTCTCCTAGATAGACTGTGAAGTATGTTTAGGGCCCCAGTGGTAAAACGGCTGGAAGGAAATTAAATATCTGGGAGGGAAATACTCTCAGATGTTGGAATTATGCCTGCAGCCATAAAGCTGGATGCTGTGATCCTGTCTACCTCAAACACAAAATGGGATCAAGAGATCTCCAAGGAACCTGAGGGTGGAAAAAGTACCTCGGTGGCTTACATGGCCACCTATTCACCTACCTTATCACTCAGTTGACAGTGTGTACAGACATGCACATCTTTTGAATGTAGTATCTGCAAGTTCCCTCATTTTTCCCACTATTTCTTTAGCCTCTGTGTGTGTGCTTGAGGAAAAAATCAAAAGACTGAAAGACCATCTTTTGCGATCTATTCCATGTGCCAAGACCACTGTGTTTGTGGAAGACGGACCCTCTAGATGAAGGGAGAGCAAAGGAGAGAGCCTGTGATGGGCTGGGTGCCTCGCAGTTTTGATCAAGGGATCTCCAGGTCTAATTCAGTTTCCCAGGCTGGGACAGGCAAAGATACTACGAGGATCGTGATGTATCTAATAACTCTCAGTGTTTCAAATGTTTCAATTTCCAATGCCAAGAATTAAATCTGGAGGCAGAAGGAAAGGGGCCGGATGAGATCCAAGCAATGGAATAAGAGCAACTCAAGGGGCTTCCCTGGTGGTCTAGTGGTTAAGAATTCACCTGCCAATGCAGGGGACATGGGTTCAATCCCTGGCCCAAGAAGATCCCACAAGCCTCAGAGCGACTAATCCTGTGTGCCACAACTTCTGAACCAGTGCTCTAGAGCCTTGGAGCTACCACTACTGAAGTCTGCACCCTAGAGCCTATGCTCTGCAACAAGAGAAGCCACCACAATGAGAAGCCTCTGCACTGTAGTGAAGAGTAGCCCCTGCTCGCTGCAACTAGAGAAAGCCCATGTGCAGCAGTGGAGACCCAGCATGGCTGAAAATAAATGAAGAAAAAAAATTTTTTTAAAGAGAAAGTCAGAAATGGGAAGAAAATGTTAGGAACCGGCATGGTGGAAGGACAGGGAAAACAAAACATAGAATGACTCATGGTGCCTAAATTAGGAGTCCAAAAATATACAATGAATCAGAGATAGATAACAACTTATTCCAAAATTATGCCACACTTCTCCTTGCTTTAGATCAATGGCTTCAGTATGTCCATAAAGTTCTTTGGAATCTAGGCTGTGTGACCATAGGAAAGTCACCCAAACTCTCTGAATTTCAGTTCCCTGTCTGTATACTATTCCCTGCCCTGACTACCTCACAAGATTGCTACTAGGATCAAACAAGGTAATAGGTGTGCAGTGGCTCCATAGATTCAACAACACAGTATTGTTAATAGGCATGGTTACAGCTGAGTCTCAGCACTAGACAGATGCACTTTGCCACTCAAAACTCAAGTTAGTACAGAGAACCAGGAATATATGTACACATACAAAAACTTGGCTTTCAAGTCAGGTTAAAGTTATCAGAAATAATGCTTTTCCAACTCCCACTCCAACCATGACAGGAGTCTCCATATTGTCCAGGTAATATGTAAACTAAAGTAGGTTTTCTATGGGCTTTGGATTGCTGACACAATTGAAAAACTCAAACAATACTATAAGGCTCATCACCAAAAAAACAATTTCTTGGCTACTTCCTCCCCACACTGGGGATGGTGCTTCAGAGGAAACTACTTTTAGCCATTTACCTTTGTTTTTACCTAAATAAACAGAGACCACACATTGAGACTACTATTTTGGGGGTATTTTTTTTTTTTTTTTTGGTCTGAGATTTTAGAAATCATGCATTAATGTACTCGTGTGGAAGTTAAGGATTTAGATCTCTATAGCCCTGGCCTCATTCTACCTACTACACATGCACACAGACATTTCCTCAACCCATCCTTCCAGTGTTGTGTAGTTTAAACCAACATTTAGTATCTACATTATTTTCCCTTTGTAAATATTTGTAACACAGTGGGTGTAGGCATGATTATCACAGTTACTCTCTTGTACACCTCTTAGTTGTCCCTTGAGTTCAACGTTTCATTTTCATGACTAATTAGAGTTCTTAGCAAGCTCTTTGATGGAACCATAAGACATAACAACAGACAGGCACATCAGACATAGTGTCTTTTCTTTTTTTTTCCTGGGATATACTTCTTCCAGAGGCTTCAGTATTCCTGCCCTGTTGACTCTCTGGGTCTCCAACAGACTGGTTCTCAGGGGCCTCCCCCTTCACTTGAATCTTGGGAATTCCTGTTTCTTCACTCCTCTGTAAGATTTTCTGTTTCCTGCACCCAAGGCAATGCCTTCCTCTTTTTTGACTTACTGATTTGGTTTTGTGGTAGAAATCCTTTACTACTTTCCTAAGAAATGGTGCACCAGAGATAAATTGAGACTGGAAACTTAGATGTATGAAAATGCATTTATTCTTTCCTCATACTTGATTGGCAGTTTGACTTAGTATAAAACTTTAGGTTGAGAATTATTTTTACCTTGAATTTTGAAGGAAAAACTCCATTGTCTTTTAGGATCTAGTTTTGCTCTTAGAAAGCTGATGGCATTCTGATTTCTAATATCTTTCCAGTCATTTGCCTTTTTTTTCCTCTGAACTCTTTTAAAAGAGCTATTAAGATCTCTTTCTCGCTGGTGTGAAATTTCATGGCAACTTGCCTTGAGGTGATCCTTATTTTCATTCTTCTATTTTCTTTGTTCTCGTTTTGCCTGACTCCTGTTAGTTAGAAGCTGGATCTCCAGGAGTGAATCACCTAATTTTCTTATCTTCCCCTTTTCTAGCTTCTATCTTTGTGTACTATTTTTTGGGAGATTGCCTCACTTTTTATCTTCTATATATTTGGTTGATTTTTAATTTTTTTCTGTTGTATCAGTCTTTAATATATGAGAGTTTTTCTTATTTTCTGAATATCTCTTTGTAAATAGGGTCCAGTTTTGTTGTTTCATGGCTGAAATATTATTTTGTCAGGTTTTTTTTGTTCTTTGCATTTTCTGTTCTATCTGAATCTTGATTCCTTCTTTGTTTTTATCTTTTCTATACTAGAGTCTTTTCTCAAATGTCTGCTATTTCATTTTTGCCTATTCATATCTGAAATGCAAATGAGCCACTAGAAAGCTAATCAGATGCCATACACATACACATGGGCTTCCCCAGTGGCTCAGATGGTAAAGAATCTGCCTGCAATAGAAAGGACCCTGGTTTGATCCCCCGGTTGAGAAGATAGCCCGGAGAAGGGAATGGCAAATCACTCCAGTACTCTTGCCTGGAGAATTCCATGGACAGAGGACCCTGGTAGGCTATAGTCCATGGGGTCACAAAGAGTTGAGCACAACTGAGCAACTAAGACTTTGATTTTGATGAAGACACAACACATGGGCACATATACAGTGGGAGTGGGGTACCTATATGACTCTAGAGTAATTAGAGTAATCAGCTGCAGTCTGAGTCATTTAATTAAGAGCCATTTCATTCCTCTAGGAACATGTTTCCTGTCTCCTTTTCAGGGGTTGAGAGTAACACATGCTTAACCGAGAAAGGGAAAGAACTAGGGTTTATGGCTCAGTATGTTAATACCACTTAATACCCTCACTCTCATCTGCTATCAGTTGTGGCACGTCAGGTCCACAGCCTATGTGGTTCAGTGTCTCCAGAAAGTAAACCTCTTGCCTTCTACAGAGTTGAAGGTTGGATAGCTGCCTGACTTGGTGGGGAAGAGAGTGTGTAGGGATGCTTATCAGCTCCTTACGTGGACTTCCACCCGGTCTTCTTGTTTGTTGTGCCTCCTTGTATTTCCCTTAATTTATCATTTTGCTTTTTTTTTTGTTCTCGTTTTGCCTGACTCCTGTTAGTTAGAAGCTGGATCTCCAGGAGTGAATCACCTAATTTTCTTATCTTCCCCTTTTCTAGCTTCTATCTTTGTGTACTATTTTTTGGGAGATTGCCTCACTTTTTATCTTCTATATATTTGGTTGATTTTTAATTTTTTTCTGTTGTATCAGTCTTTAATATATGAGAGTTTTTCTTATTTTCTGAATATCTCTTTGTAAATAGGGTCCAGTTTTGTTGTTTCATGGCTGAAATATTATTTTGTCAGGTTTTTTTTGTTCTTTGCATTTTCTGTTCTATCTGAATCTTGATTCCTTCTTTGTTTTTATCTTTTCTATACTAGAGTCTTTTCTCAAATGTCTGCTATTTCATTTTTGCCTATTCATATCTGAAATGCAAATGAGCCACTAGAAAGCTAATCAGATGCCATACACATACACATGGGCTTCCCCAGTGGCTCAGATGGTAAAGAATCTGCCTGCAATAGAAAGGACCCTGGTTTGATCCCCCGGTTGAGAAGATAGCCCGGAGAAGGGAATGGCAAATCACTCCAGTACTCTTGCCTGGAGAATTCCATGGACAGAGGACCCTGGTAGGCTATAGTCCATGGGGTCACAAAGAGTTGAGCACAACTGAGCAACTAAGACTTTGATTTTGATGAAGACACAACACATGGGCACATATACAGTGGGAGTGGGGTACCTATATGACTCTAGAGTAATTAGAGTAATCAGCTGCAGTCTGAGTCATTTAATTAAGAGCCATTTCATTCCTCTAGGAACATGTTTCCTGTCTCCTTTTCAGGGGTTGAGAGTAACACATGCTTAACCGAGAAAGGGAAAGAACTAGGGTTTATGGCTCAGTATGTTAATACCACTTAATACCCTCACTCTCATCTGCTATCAGTTGTGGCACGTCAGGTCCACAGCCTATGTGGTTCAGTGTCTCCAGAAAGTAAACCTCTTGCCTTCTACAGAGTTGAAGGTTGGATAGCTGCCTGACTTGGTGGGGGAAGAGAGAGTGTGTAGGGATGCTTATCAGCTCCTTACGTGGACTTCCACCCGGTCTTCTTGTTTGTTGTGCTCCTTGTATTTCAGTCTTCAGAGGCACCTTTCTATCTAATCCCAAGGTCCATCCTGAGTTCCAAATCAGATTCCTACTTCTTGGCTTACTCTTCTGCAGGTCCTAATACTTTCTCTGCTCTTCAAAATTGGTGACCTATGTCTACCTGCTTCTGATCTTTCAAAATTTGTTTGCCACTTCTCCGCACTGTAAGTGCTTCCTCGATGAGTTGATATCTTTATGCCTTTAAGAGAGCATATGACCTTTCCATTGCTACATAACTATCACAAATGTAACCACTAAATACAACACAAATTCGTTATCTCACAGTGTCTGTGGATCAGGAATTCAACACATTTTGGATAGGTCTTAGGTTCAGGATCCCCATAATGCTGAACTCGCGATGTTGGCCAGCTTCATCTTTGTCTGGAAGCTTGACCAGGAAAACATCACTTCCAAGTGGCTTCAGGTTGTTGGCAGAATTTATCTCCTTGCAATTACAGGTCTGAGGTCTGCATTATCTTGCTGGCTGCTGACCAGTCTCAGTCGCCATGTGGCCTCCACCAGTGCAGCAATGGAGAATCTCACTTGCATTGAATTCCTCTTGTGTTTCAAATCTGACTTCCCTTTCTGTAACCATTCTCCCTACCATGAAAGTGCTTAAGGGGCTCATGTGGTCAGGACAGACTCACCTAGATAATTTCCCTATCTGAAAGTCAACTGTTACATATAACAGACCTAGTTACAGGAGTACAATCTCATACACACAGTCCCAGAGGTCACTCAGGGCATACAGACCAGGTGAAATCTTGGGGGCCATTTTGGAATTCTGCCTACTGTGATGAGATTTTTAGGAAGGAAAAGAAATACTTATGTATGTTTAATGATAAGTCTTGTGTTGTTGTTGTTCAGTCGTTAAGTCATATCTGACTCTTTGCCGCCCCATGCACTGCAGCGTGCCAGGCTTCCCAAGTCCTTCACTCTCTCCCAGAGTTTGCTCACACTCATATCCATGAGTTGGTGATGCCGTCCAACTATCTTAACCTCTATCGCTCCCTGCTCTTCCTGCCCTCAATCTTTCCCAACATCAGGGTCTTTTCCAGTGAGTTGACCCTTCTCATCAGGTGGCCAAAGTATTGGAGCTTCAGTTTCAGCATCAGCACTTCCAGTGAATATGCAGGGTTGATTTCCTTTAGGATTGACTGGTTTGATCTCCTTGCAGTCCGAGGGACTCTCAAGAGTCTTCTCCAGTGCCACAGTGAGAAAGCATCAAGAAGTCTTATGTGTCCTCATTAACACACTGTTACTGTATAAAGGCCATTATCCATGCTCTAGACATAACAGTCGATTTAACCCCCCAAATTTTCACATATGAGTGGTGCCCTCTTGCGCTATGGCTCAGCAAAAATGAGCCTTTCTCCTTCCATCCAAAACAAAAATCTTAACCCAAAGCTGACTCCGAGTGGACTCCCACCTTCCCTTCTAAATCAGAAGTTTATTAGAATCCAGGAGGACAGTCTGAAAACTCTGGTTCTGATCTATTGTCAGCGGTCCAGACACACATGCTCGGGAACTGTTCTGACATGTGCCTTGCTTTGTCCCAGGAGTACCCCAGCTGCATGAAGATATTACCAATGAGAGACAGCACCTTGGCACAGGGATGTGGTGATTTTTTCTGGCCTGGTAGATCCCATGTTAGCTGTTGTGTTCAGTGATGAATCACTGGTTTCTAGAAACCTTGACTAGAAGCTGAGGGGGGAGATAAATGTGAGAGAGGGTGTTGCTGTGAACATAGACAAATGACCAGTCATGACTAAAAGATGGTTTTACATTTTCTGAGTGTAATCCAAAGTTTTAGAAAAGGGCATACAGACCAGGTGAAATCTTGGGGGCCATTTTGGAATTCTGCCTACTGTGATGAGATTTTTAGGAAGGAAAAGAAATACTTATGTATGTTTAATGATAAGTCTTGTGTTGTTGTTGTTCAGTCGTTAAGTCATATCTGACTCTTTGCCGCCCCATGCACTGCAGCGTGCCAGGCTTCCCAAGTCCTTCACTCTCTCCCAGAGTTTGCTCACACTCATATCCATGAGTTGGTGATGCCGTCCAACTATCTTAACCTCTATCGCTCCCTGCTCTTCCTGCCCTCAATCTTTCCCAACATCAGGGTCTTTTCCAGTGAGTTGACCCTTCTCATCAGGTGGCCAAAGTATTGGAGCTTCAGTTTCAGCATCAGCACTTCCAGTGAATATGCAGGGTTGATTTCCTTTAGGATTGACTGGTTTGATCTCCTTGCAGTCCGAGGGACTCTCAAGAGTCTTCTCCAGTGCCACAGTGAGAAAGCATCAAGAAGTCTTATGTGTCCTCATTAACACACTGTTACTGTATAAAGGCCATTATCCATGCTCTAGACATAACAGTCGATTTAACCCCCAACTTTTCACATATGAGTGGTGCCCTCTTGAGTTATGGCTCAGGAAAAATGAGCCTTTCTCCTTCCATCCAAAACAAAAATCTTAACCCAAAGCTGACTCCGAGTGGACTCCCACCTTCCCTTCTAAATCAGAAGTTTATTAGAATCCAGGAGGACAGTCTGAAAACTCTGGTTCTGATCTATTGTCAGCGGTCCAGACACACATGCTCGGGAACTGTTCTGACATGTGCCTTGCTTTGTCCCAGGAGTACCCCAGCTGCATGAAGATATTACCAATGAGAGACAGCACCTTGGCACAGGGATGTGGTGATTTTTTCTGGCCTGGTAGATCCCATGTTAGCTGTTGTGTTCAGTGATGAATCACTGGTTTCTAGAAACCTTGACTAGAAGCTGAGGGGGGAGATAAATGTGAGAGAGGGTGTTGCTGTGAACATAGACAAATGACCAGTCATGACTAAAAGATGGTTTTACATTTTCTGAGTGTAATCAAGTGAGATGTAACCAATATTCTGTAGTTCATTAGCCTCATGTCTCCTAACCTTCACTGTCAGGCACTCCCTTGTGAATAAGCTCCCTGTTCATCTCACTTTTTTTTTTTTTTAATTTTAGCTTACAGTAAAATTGGTGGGAGAGCCCCTGGCAGGTAACTGGCAGGGAAAAGGGGCTCTAAAGGGAGGAAAAGGTCACACACAATTTGGTTTTAGACTAAAGGGAGAGAAGAGAGAAAGCAGGGAGGCAGAAGTAGGGAGAGAGATTGACAAGGTGAAAAATAGTCTGATTTCTGTATCTTCCTGATGTGCTGCATTTATCATTATAGCCTACTGGGCATCAGCAAGCCAGTAAAAATGTGTGCAGTATTTGGAGAAAATTTATAGAGGTGACTTCTCTTGCTGCTGCTAAATGGACTGGCAGCAGGACAGACTTTGCTCTGTACCTATTCAGCCTTCATTCCTCAGTAGGGTCTCTGGACTTCCTTTTCAGAAGATCTACATTGTTTACTTTCATGAGAAGGCAGGGGAGTGGAGAGACAGGGTTCTGAGACTATAACCCACAGAGGGTGTAAGACGGTGCCCTGGAGAAAAGCTGAGGGTCTCTCAGCCTTGGTCATGCCTGGTCCACTGAGAACCTGGCTGTGGTTTCACCTGGGGAGTCAGGGAATGGGGGTGGGAGACATTCAGTGGCTTTAGCTGGTTTTAGCTCTCTGCCTCAAGTCTTTGCCCTTCAGATCCACCTTTCATACACCTTAGATTTCTAAAACCCAAATCTAATCGTGCTAGAGTTCCTACTTACAAACTCTTCGTGGTTGTCGTCTTAGTTGCTCAGTCGTGTCCGACTCTTGGCGACCCCATGGCCTGGAGCCCACTAGGCTCCTCTGTCCATAGGATTTCCCAGGCGACAATACTGGAGTGTGTTGCCATGCCCTCCTCAGGGGGATATTCCCGACCCAGGGATCGAATGCACATCTCCTGCCAAAAAGCCCTTGGTGAACTTCAATAGCCTACAGAGCCAAGCCATTGCCAGAATCCTTCGCAGGAGTTCATAAAAGATGGTTTTACATTTTCTGAGTGTAATCAAGTGAGATGTAACCAATATTCTGTAGTTCATTAGCCTCATGTCTCCTAACCTTCACTGTCAGGCACTCCCTTGTGAATAAGCTCCCTGTTCATCTCACTTTTTTTTTTTTTTAATTTTACCTTACAGTAAATTGGTGGGAGAGCCCTGGCAGGTAACTGGCAGGGAAAAGGGGCTCTAAAGGGAGGAAAAGGTCACACACAATTTGGTTTTAGACTAAAGGGAGAGAAGAGAGAAAGCAGGGAGGCAGAAGTGGGGAGAGAGATTGACAAGGTGAAAAATAGTCTGATTTCTGTATCTTCCTGATGTGCTGCATTTATCATTATAGCCTACTGGGCATCAGCAAGCCAGTAAAAATGTGTGCAGTATTTGGAGAAAATTTATAGAGGTGACTTCTCTTGCTGCTGCTAAATGGACTGGCAGCAGGACAGACTTTGCTCTGTACCTATTCAGCCTTCATTCCTCAGTAGGGTCTCTGGACTTCCTTTTCAGAAGATCTACATTGTTTACTTTCATGAGAAGGCAGGGGAGTGGAGAGACAGGGTTCTGAGACTATAACCCACAGAGGGTGTAAGACGGTGCCCTGGAGAAAAGCTGAGGGTCTCTCAGCCTTGGTCATGCCTGGTCCACTGAGAACCTGGCTGTGGTTTCACCTGGGGAGTCAGGGAATGGGGGTGGGAGACATTCAGTGGCTTTAGCTGGTTTTAGCTCTCTGCCTCAAGTCTTTGCCCTTCAGATCCACCTTTCATACACCTTAGATTTCTAAAACCCAAATCTAATCGTGCTAGAGTTCCTACTTACAAACTCTTCGTGGTTGTCGTCTTAGTTGCTCAGTCGTGTCCGACTCTTGGCGACCCCATGGCCTGGAGCCCACTAGGCTCCTCTGTCCATAGGATTTCCCAGGCGACAATACTGGAGTGTGTTGCCATGCCCTCCTCAGGGGGATATTCCCGACCCAGGGATCGAATGCACATCTCCTGCCAAAAAGCCCTTGGTGAACTTCAATAGCCTACAGAGCCAAGCCATTGCCAGAATCCTTCGCAGGACAGTCAATGCTCTTGACAACATGCTTCAGTGTGGCATCTGCCCTACTCCACACATTGGTGTGTGCTTTAGCCCTGCTGGACTGGCCCTGGCCCTGAGCTCTCCCTGTCACACATGAGTGCCTCTGCACATCCTCTGAGCTTTCTACCCAGAGCACACTCCCTTCCTGGTAATCATCCTGAAAGTACCAGCCTCAATTTCACTTTCTCTAAAGTTCTTACCACTGATTTGTACTACATCTTTTCTGCTTCAAGGCATACAAGGATCAGGAGTGCTAATTAAGGAGCTAACTGTTAATTAAGGAGAAGTAAAAACCCTCATGCACTGTTGTTGGGAGGGTAAATTGATACAGCCTCTATGGAAAACATTATGGAGGTTCCTTAAAAGATGAAAAATAGAATACCATCTGACCCACTAATCCCATTACTGGGCATATACCCAGAGGAAACCATAATTCAAGAAGATGCATGCACCCCAATGTTCACTACAGCACTATTTACAGCAGACAGGACATGGAAGCAACATAAATGTCCATCAACAGAGGAATGGATAAAGAAGATGTGGTACATATATCCAAAGGAATATTACTCAGCCATAAAGGGAATGAAATTGGGTCATTTCTAGAGACATGGATGGACCCGCGTGTCAGACAGAGTGAAGTTAGTCAGAGAGGGAAAAACAAATATTGTATATTAACACCTACATGTGGAATCTAGAAAAATGGTATAGATGATCTCATTTGCAAAGCAGAAATAGAGACACAGATGTAGAGAACAAGTATATGGATACCAAGCGGGGGAAGGGGTGGAATGGGAGGAATTGGGATGGACACATATACACTATTGATAGTATGTGTAAAGTAGTTAACTAATGAGAACCTCCCGGATAGCCCAGGGAGCTATACTTAATGCACTGGTGGTGAACTGAATGGGAAGGAAGTTCAAAAGGGAGGAGATATATGAATATGTGTGGCTGATTCTTTTTGCTGTACAGTAGAAATTAACACAGCATTGTAAAGCAACTATATTCCAAGAAGAATTAGTTAAACATTTGTTAAAAGAGCAGTAAAGACCACATAAACTCAAAATTGCAGGTAAGGAGTTGGCAGAATTATGGACTCCCTCAAAGACGATGAGACCCACATGAAATAAATTCAGGGACAGGTGATTTCAACATGACCCAGGTGAGAAGTGTCCATGTGACAGGGAGGACCCTGGGTAGGAGATGCTGTATCAGTGATGCTCAGATGCGCTGTGTCCAGTGCTCCAGGGTGAAGACTTGCATAAGACAGTTAATATTTGTGGTGTGTCTATCTGAACAACAGTTGTTCCTAAATAGTCAGGGATGAGCTAGGAAGACAAATTAAAGTGCAAAGGAAGGAAAAGAAAGAAGGGCAAACGCTTTGCTGAGCAGAACCTGTTTCCTATGTCACTCCAGCTCAGCAATGCACCTCATCTAGCTGACTTGAAGTGAGCCTCTGCCCATCTGCTCACACTGCCATCTGGGAAATTCACTTGCTTCCCCATACACACTTACCGAGGGAAGTCTCCAGACTTCCCAAGAGTCCAAAGGAATCCTCTCCAGTTCAGAGCATCCGCCCCACACGGAGGTGACACGGGGTGACCTGACAACTCACAACATGTCCTGCCGACTCAACAGTGATGAAAGGCCACTCACGCTTTGAAATGCCTCCGAAAAGGCCCTCTGAGCTGGGGCACTTAGATGTGGGGTGCCATTTTAGATTTCTCCCACTTTGAACTCTGAAAGCAACTCTGCCCTCATGGCCTTTCTGCCTTTAGTCCAGGTGGGAGAGGAGTTCCACACACCAACAGCCAGCCGTGCCCTGATCTTCACAGAGAGCCAGTGAAAGGAGGGCCGTCCTTAGGATGACAGGTGACTGGCAGTTCTGCTTCCCGATCAATGGCCGGGAGATTCTGTCCCTCCGTGGCCTGCTTTTCCTTCATCTTTTGCTTAGCCTTTTGCGCATGGCACACTGAGCCTCACCCAAGTCAGAGAAGCCTCTTATGCCTGTCCCTCCATTATCTGGAAGAGCTCCTTGGGGAGCCTAAACCCCAAACCCAGAGTACTGAGAAACTTTAAATATTCCAAGAAGAATTAGTTAAACATTTGTTAAAAGAGCAGTAAAGACCACATAAACTCAAAATTGCAGGTAAGGAGTTGGCAGAATTATGGACTCCCTCAAAGACGATGAGACCCACATGAAATAAATTCAGGGACAGGTGATTTCAACATGACCCAGGTGAGAAGTGTCCATGTGACAGGGAGGACCCTGGGTAGGAGATGCTGTATCAGTGATGCTCAGATGCGCTGTGTCCAGTGCTCCAGGGTGAAGACTTGCATAAGACAGTTAATATTTGTGGTGTGTCTATCTGAACAACAGTTGTTCCTAAATAGTCAGGGATGAGCTAGGAAGACAAATTAAAGTGCAAAGGAAGGAAAAGAAAGAAGGGCAAACGCTTTGCTGAGCAGAACCTGTTTCCTATGTCACTCCAGCTCAGCAATGCACCTCATCTAGCTGACTTGAAGTGAGCCTCTGCCCATCTGCTCACACTGCCATCTGGGAAATTCACTTGCTTCCCCATACACACTTACCGAGGGAAGTCTCCAGACTTCCCAAGAGTCCAAAGGAATCCTCTCCAGTTCAGAGCATCCGCCCCACACGGAGGTGACACGGGGTGACCTGACAACTCACAACATGTCCTGCCGACTCAACAGTGATGAAAGGCCACTCACGCTTTGAAATGCCTCCGAAAAGGCCCTCTGAGCTGGGGCACTTAGATGTGGGGTGCCATTTTAGATTTCTCCCACTTTGAACTCTGAAAGCAACTCTGCCCTCATGGCCTTTCTGCCTTTAGTCCAGGTGGGAGAGGAGTTCCACACACCAACAGCCAGCCGTGCCCTGATCTTCACAGAGAGCCAGTGAAAGGAGGGCCGTCCTTAGGATGACAGGTGACTGGCAGTTCTGCTTCCCGATCAATGGCCGGGAGATTCTGTCCCTCCGTGGCCTGCTTTTCCTTCATCTTTTTTGCTTAGCCTTTTGCGCATGGCACACTGAGCCTCACCCAAGTCAGAGAAGCCTCTTATGCCTGTCCCTCCATTATCTGGAAGAGCTCCTTGGAGAAAGGACTGGGTCTTCCTCTTGGGGCCCCCAGCCCAACACAGAGCTTGGCACATAGTGAGTACTGAGCGCCCCACAAAAGTGAGCTCAGCGCCAGCACTCGGGGGCACATGCACCTGGAGGCGGTGCTCTGCCACGGGAGGGCCCACTGTGATGGGAGGCCCACACAGGCCAAAGAATAAAAGATGGATGCAAATAAATACATAAACAAAAAGCCAACAAAAGAGGCCAAAATTAAAATAACAGAAAAAGTGAGCTCAGTTTCCTCTCCTTCTCTTGACGCTTCTGCCCTCCTTTTACCTAATTTCCCCTCTTCTTCTTCTTTTTCATCTTTTCTCCCTACCCAATCCCATTCAGGCTGACAGAACTGGTAAAAAGACCAGGCTGGTACCCCCAGTTGACTGGTGTCCATAATTTTCTAATTCCACCCTCCAATAAACCAGAGCTTTCTTCTCCTCGGGCACCCCCTTTATCCTTCTGTGCCACACCCCTCATTCATGATGTATATGGCCCTCTCTGGCAAGTCATCTTCCCAGACAGAGCTTACAACTTAAAATCTTTCTGTATTTCCATGAGAGATAATATGGCGTGGTGGTTAAGGACCTCCCACATGGAGGTGGATGGCCTTAGTTTGAATCCTGGCTCTACCATGTTATTAGCTGTGCTACTTGGATGAGTTCATCAAAATCTCTATGCCTCAGTTTACTCATCTTTGTAATGGGAATGATGATAAAAATACCTCCCCCCACCCATCCCATAGAATTGCCTTGCAGATTAAATAGATATAAGAGATTCAGAACTGTGCCGGGTACTTGTTAAGCACACTGTGTTTGTTAATATCGTTTTTAATATTATGGGGTAGTTACAAATGCAATATTTTCAGACATATAGCCTCAATATAGTTGCCTGTCAGTACCAACAAGGGCTTGATTCCAGACTCTAAAGTCCCTTCTATATAATGGCATGGTGTTTGCATATAACCTAAGCATAACTTCCCATGTACTTTAAATCTTCCTTAGATTACTTCTAATATCTTATCTGATACTATCTAAACACTTTGTTTATGTAGTTGCTGGTGAGCAGAAAATTCCATTTTTGCTTTTTGGGACATTCTAGAATTTTTTTTCCTAACTAATTTCATTCTGCACTTGGTTGGATACATAAGAAGCAGAACCTGTGGATACAGAGGGCTGGCTGTACTTACATCCTTAGTCTCTCCATTTCCAGCAAATCTTCCTCCTCAGTCTGCAAACAGTTTCAAATCTCCTCTATCCTAAATAAAACTCTCCTCCCACTCTGTCTCTACCTTAAGCTGTTTCTGTCTCTCTTTCCTTCCCTTCAGTCAACATCATTAAGTGAGTAAGCTACACTTAAAATCTCCACCTCCTCACCTCCCGTTCAGGAATAAATCCACAGCCATCTGCCGTCAGTTCCTACTACAGCACTAACACTCTTCTCACCATGATCACCCATAACCTCCCTCTTGCTATTTCTAATTACCTCTCTGTCACTTTTGACTGTCTTGACAGCTCACTTTTCCTTGAAGTGTTTCTTTCATTTCTGAGACACTATTCTTTTTCTGGTTTTAGCAGTGTTTGCTATGTTACACGAAAGCAATAATCTCCAAATCTCAGTACACTAATCAAGGTCTCCTTTCTGCTCACAACCCATGGCAGCTGAGGGTTGGATGTAGCTCTGTCTTTGTCTGTTTTTTATCTGGGGATCCAGGTGGAAGGAACAGACAATCTTATGTCAGAACCACATAGTGATTCCTAAATCTTCTGTTTGGATGCTGTGTGCGTCATCTTTGTTCAGGGGCCATTGGCCAAAGCAAGTCACAAGCCTGACGTGGCCCAAGCCTGACATCAAGAACTCGAAGAAGTCCACTCCTCCCACTTGAAATGAGCAGGGGCAGTGATCTTCCAGGAAAGACAGCAAATAACAGGGAACAATAATACAATCGGCCACAGGAGTCCCCAGGTTCCAGGCCACAGACTAGTAGCAGTCTGCAGCCTGTTAGGAACTGGGCCACACAGGAGGAAATAAGTTGTGGGCAAGCAAGCAAAGCCTCATCTGTATTGACAACTTCTCCCCATCACTTACATTACTGCCTGAGCTCTACTTTCTGCTCAAGGACTCAATAAATGTAATGTATTTCAATCACCCTAAAATCATCCCACCCTTCTGCCCAGTCCATGGAAAAGTTGTCTTCCATGACATGTCTTCCATGGTCCCTGGTGCCAGAAAGGTTGGGGACCTCTGACCGACCATATTGGTTCTCCTTCTACCTTTCTATGAGCTTGTCCTGACTTAGCCTCTCTCACTGGATCATGTTGATCCACCCACTTCCTAAGTATCGATGCTCTCCAGAGCTTCTCACCATCCAGATCCTCTATAGGGAACTCTACCCATATCTTTAACTCCAATAAGTGCCTACAGTCTTATGACTTGCTTCTCACACAGACAACCATGGGAAGCGGTCCCTGGAAGTGAACCTGTCCAAAAGTCAACTCCTTTTCTTACTGTCCTATTCCTTTCTTCTCCAAAATGGTTAATGACAAGGTTGTCTATCCAGATGTCTAAATCAGACATCTGGGAAGGCCGACTTGTTCCCCTTTCTCATCCTATCCAATGCATCCACTACAACCCATTCCACCTTTAAGATAAATCTCTCATCTCTTCTGCACTATGTACACGGCTGTTACCTGAGCTCGCAGCCTCGCTTAAATCTGTGTGATTCTTTAACTGCCTGCCTGCTTCTGCCACTCTTCACTCAGACCCATCCTGGCACTGCAGCAAAAGCTATCCTCTCCACTCTAATCTTCTCTGCTCTGATCTTCAGAGTGGGATCTGCTTCACTCTGATCCTCTCCGCTTAAGAAACTTCAGAGGCTGTCCCCTTAACCGGCAGCAAAATTCAAGCTCCAGATGGTGAGTGACATTTAAGGCTCTTTACAACTAGGATCCTACCATTCTTTTTGTCACCATGTCCTGTTTCTCACCATCTTGCATCCTCTGCTTTGCTATATTAGACATTATTAGTGTCAAAATGTCTCAAGGTATTTCTTGCTCCCAGGTGTTTACTCACACTCTTCCCTCTGTCCAGACGTTCTTCTTATCAATTATCTTTGCTGAATTGTTCCTGACCCTTCAAGATCTAGTCTTAATACCTTTCATGGGACCATCCCCCCAGACTTGGCCCATTTCCTTGGCCCCTACTTGACAACAGGGAACAACATTCTTTTTTGAAACATGAATTATGTTATCTCATTCATGCCTTTCTCTTCTATTGATACATAGATGAGCAGTTTCCAGAGCAGGGACTAAATTATTGTTATCTTTGAAATTGCTCAAATGCAGTACATGCATGTGGGATACTCAGTAAATGTTTGTTGAAGAAACAAATAAATGAGCAAATGACACAGTCCAGCCCGTGGCACATGAACACAATAGGCAGATTTCCCCAGCTATCGGCTCTACTCTCTGGCTGCTTGCTGGCTCTAGAAGACATCCTCTCCTTCCTCTGTTGTTGCCTTCATGCTAAACATGGTCGCTCTGCAGTTCCACTAGCATGAATCTGATTGCTCTAGCCTCACAGGATTCATTAGCAACCCTCCTTCTCCCAGAGCCTGCATCTCTAACTAATAAGGCTCCCTGCAGCTGGACTCCCCACTCTCCAGCTTTCCCAATGGCCCCTTTGGCCAGCTTAGGCACTCCTAAGGGAGCCCTCTAAACCTGGAGTACATCATCATTCTTGCTGCCTTCAGTGTGTCTCACTGTTTCCTGTCCATCTCCACCAAGACTGACTTAAGGACTTTGCAGGACCCCATGCAAAATGAACATGTGGGGCTCCTTGTCCCAGCACGATTAAGGATTTCACAGTGGAAATCCCACAGCAGTAAGTCAAGCACCAGTCCCTCCTGAGCATAGGGCCCCATGTGATCACACGATTCTCACACTCTGAAAGCAAACCCTCCCAGTCCAAGCAGAAGCCACATGTCAGAGGTCAATGTAGGAATATATGAATTGTTCAGGAAAAGAAATTAGCAGGGGTGAAGAGAGAATGCATTTTTGCCTGCATGGGGACAAATGCATTAGACATACTCTGGCAAGATAAGTTAATTCTGAATAAGGTCCTTAATGCAGTTGGAAAAGCAAGTTTTAAACATCATGTGTGTGTATGATTAATATATATGATTATTTGGTTAAGTAAAGGGTTTGGACCAATGCCATGTAGAAGCTATTTTAAAAGGGAGAATAAGCTGTCTCATTAAAAGCACTTTTGTAATTATGAAGAAATTGCTTGTCATTGTTTGCATCAAATCAGGAGATGTAGAGTGATGTTAATTCCTTGGCTTGTGGGTGTGAGCACAGAGCGCCTTTATCTTTATGAACAAAAACTTAATCAGTCGATCTAGGAAAGGAATGGGAAATTTTATTCGAGCCAAATTTGAGGATTACAACCCTGAAAGAAAGAGCATCTCAGAAAACTCCGAGAACTGTTCTCATTAGAAGTCAAAGCACAGTTTTTTTTTTTTTTTTGAGACAGAAGACTGTACATCAAACGACATGTTACTGACAGTTTACATGATCCAGATCTAAGGGTCACGTGACCCCACACAAGATCAAGAAGGAGTGTTATCTTGGAGTCGTCTTCCTGATGCTAGGAGAAGGCTGCTCTCTTTATGGTTGAGCAAGTATTCCTACTGGTGTGGGTGGTTGGATCGATGCATTTCCAATACACAATGCATAGTACAGTGAGAGATGGGCTAAAGAGCAGAGAAATGTTGCTTGTCTCACCATAAAATATGAATTTTATTACACACCTTCAACTAGGGCTTTTCCTGATGACAGAAGGAGGCCTGGTAGGCTCTGAGAACTCATTCATTTGTTCGACTGTTTATTCAGCTGAACATTTATTAGGACTCTTCTTCATGTTCAGGACTTAGATGCAGAGGTTCCCCATAACAAGGGCAGTGAGGGATCAACTTGGGGGCTGACTCTGGAGGCCGAGACAGCCAGCTGCATCTAACACCACATAACTTCCTTCTCTGAACTCACTGTAAACGCACAGTAAAATAGAGCTACACTGACAAATAAAATTACAGCAGGGATAGCCATAGTGTCCTCGTGGGAAGAAGGGAGTTGGAGTCTTTTTTATCTGTTTTAGTCTTACTCTTCCCTTTTTCTCCAACTTAATGTTATTAATACAAACAAGGAGACTCGTTGTTTCTAGAACTTGCCCCATATGAATACCCTGCTGCTTCCAGGCATCACGGTCCTGTTCTATCTAGTGCTGGGAGATACTTGCAGCAAAACTTGCATGTGTAGAGAATCTTCCTATTTATTTCACTTTGATCCCCACAAAAATAATAGGTTGAACCATAGGAAATTGCCATTTCTGTAGGTTAAAGATCGTCAATAATCAGCAATTTCCTATGGTTCAATGCAATACCACATGATGTGGGTTTTTTTTTTTTTAATTAATTAATTTATTTATTTTTGTACATATATGTTCCCAGATCATTCATATGCATATTGATGTGGTTTTATCATCTCTGTTTTCACAGCTTCTAATACAGAAGCTTAGAGAGACTTCATCAACCTCATAGAGCGAGGCACGGGGTTTGTGAACTCACACTCAGATTCCCGCTCTCTCTTCAGTTTGGTGCCCCTTTGGTGTAAATGGCCTATTGGGCTCAGGCAGTCACACACAGATTGGAAGTCTTGAGTTAATGTGTCTTTTTTTTTCTCCAGATTCAGTAATGGTTCTCTGTACAAACTCATTCATTTTTAATCAGTTGACTGTAATGATTTGTTACAAATGATCTTTAATTCTCAGCTGCGGTTAATCAGTACTGAGAAGCACTTTTCCTGTTATTTTATTTGGATAGGACTCTTAGTGAAATACTTGCCTGCCATTACTTAATCACTTGTTTGTTTTCCCTCTGCACACAGTTTCTAGTGGCATACAGCCATGCCTAACGTGGGCATTTCCCCTTTACCTAGTGAGTCGAGTTCTCTAAGCTGTAGGTGCAGGGGGCCGCAGGGTTCGTGCTGTGCTTTGCTGCTGACTGACCCTCTTCTGCAAGCCAAGCTGAGGACACACCGACTTATACGTAAAGATTAGTATGAGAGCTCATGGTGTAGGGGAGAGGAGAAGGAGGGAATGTTACCTAAACCACCCCTGGAGTGTCGGGAGGTCTTCCTGGAAGAGATGGTTTTAGAAGATAACTATTAACCAGGCAGGAGTGTCTGAGCAGATTCCAACAGATGCAAAAGCCCAGAGAACAAGAGATCAGAAACTGGGAAAGTGTAAATAGTCCGGCTTGGTTGGAGGACAGGGAGCAGGCAGAGGAGGGTGGCAGAGCGAGAGAAGAGATCAGGGAAGTGAGCAGGATCAGATCATGAAGCACCTTGAAAGTGAAAGCCACTCAGTTGCATCCAACTCTTTGCAATCCCATGGACTGTAGCCCTCCAGGCTCCCCTGTCCATGGAATTCTCTAGGCAGTGCTACTGGAGTGGGTAACCATTCCCTTCTCCAGGGGATCGTCCCAATCCAGGGATCAAACCCAGGTCTCCCACACTGCAGGTGGATTTGTCACCATCTGAGCCTCTAGGGCAACACCTTGGCATGCCTTAAACCTTGAAAGGTTTAAGAAGGGAAAATAACTGGAGTAGATTCACTCAAGAAACATCCTGAGAGCAGAATGGAGACGGGATTAGAAAGGGGCTGGGAGTGGAGGCAGGAAACCGAATGATGATGATGAGCAGGAGGACAAGGGGGGAAGAGGAAGGGGAGGAAGGAGAAAAATGCTGCTAGGATCCTGGCAAAGTGCATAACTAGGGGAATGGAAAGAAACGGTGGACTGGAAATGAGTGCTGGGCCAGAACAAAGATGCAGTAAAGAAAGGTACAGAAGATGCATTTCTAGTTTTGCTTTTTCAGAGCTAGGCTGAGGCACCTACTTGCTATCCAAAGAGACTAAACTCTGTGGCTCCAGGCTAGGGCTATTGGTAGTCAGGATCGACTGCCCCAGCAGACAATGCTAAGGGCTGGGCTCTGCTCTGAGCCTCCTGCTTTGGGTAATTTTACAACAATCCTGACCAATGCAAGAAAATGAACATCTTTTATCCTTACGACCCCAGATTCTAGCATTTCTGGCACCATCATTCAAAGATTTCAGTCTGGAGATGAATGATTCTAGAAGGTAACCTTTCCCATTCGTTTTGTCCTAGGCACACTCAAAGAATTTCAGTCTCGGAGGGTGAGCAGACGGAGAGAAGAGATTCCTAGGGAAGAGATGGTTTTAGAAGATAACTATTAACCAGGCAGGAGTGTCTGAGCAGATTCCAACAGATGCAAAGCCCAGAGAACAAGAGATCAGAAACTGGGAAAGTGTAAATAGTCCGGCTTGGTTGGAGGACAGGGAGCAGGCAGAGGAGGGTGGCAGAGCGAGAGAAGAGATCAGGGAAGTGAGCAGGATCAGATCATGAAGCACCTTGAAAGTGAAAGCCACTCAGTTGCATCCAACTCTTTGCAATCCCATGGACTGTAGCCCTCCAGGCTCCCCTGTCCATGGAATTCTCTAGGCAGTGCTACTGGAGTGGGTAACCATTCCCTTCTCCAGGGGATCGTCCCAATCCAGGGATCAAACCCAGGTCTCCCACACTGCAGGTGGATTTGTCACCATCTGAGCCTCTAGGGCAACACCTTGGCATGCCTTAAACCTTGAAAGGTTTAAGAAGGGAAAATAACTGGAGTAGATTCACTCAAGAAACATCCTGAGAGCAGAATGGAGACGGGATTAGAAAGGGGCTGGGAGTGGAGGCAGGAAACCGAATGATGATGATGAGCAGGAGGACAAGGGGGGAAGAGGAAGGGGAGGAAGGAGAAAAATGCTGCTAGGATCCTGGCAAAGTGCATAACTAGGGGAATGGAAAGAAACGGTGGACTGGAAATGAGTGCTGGGCCAGAACAAAGATGCAGTAAAGAAAGGTACAGAAGATGCATTTCTAGTTTTGCTTTTTCAGAGCTAGGCTGAGGCACCTACTTGCTATCCAAAGAGACTAAACTCTGTGGCTCCAGGCTAGGGCTATTGGTAGTCAGGATCGACTGCCCCAGCAGACAATGCTAAGGGCTGGGCTCTGCTCTGAGCCTCCTGCTTTGGGTAATTTTACAACAATCCTGACCAATGCAAGAAAATGAACATCTTTTTATCCCCTTACGACCCCCAGATTCTAGCATTTCTGGCACCATCATTCAAAGATTTCAGTCTGGAGATGAATGATTCTAGAAGGTAACCTTTCCCATTCGTTTTGTCCAGGTGATAGGGAACCATTAAAACCCACCCATGTTGGCCAGGCATGATGATAACCACTTGTCTGAACTGTCTCACAACAGGAGGGAGGTCCTGATAAAGAATGTGGTACTACCACTGAAAACTAACTGGGAGAATTTGGGAGGACACCAAAGGAGAGAGGACATCCAAGTCCATAGCATGACTAAAACTAATGTGGAAGAATTCAAGAGGGGCCAAAGGAGAGAGAGGAGGTGACATGTCCTGCCAGCTTCCCAGAAACCCTTGCACTGGACTCCATCTTGACTGAGACAACCCAGAAACGAACCCCATTACCATAAAACATGAGACTGAGGAAATTGTCATGGCAATACTGTGGTCTGGCTCCCAAAACAAAAGCCAGACCCAGTGACAGCTCCCGCTCCACTCTATATAAGAGATCCTCTTGCCACTTGATGCCTCCTTTGCTGTCCTTTTCATCAAAGCACAGAAAGCGTGAGGTAGATTTCATTTGTCTCCTTTATCTCTGTTTTTGATGGCCTTCCCATACTCCTATTATCCTTTTCATCTCCTCTATGTCAGTCTTTAAGTTCCTTTTCTCCCTTGGTGTCCTGGACCAACAACTGATGAGATTAATTCATGCTAGAGTGTGAGTGATGTATGCTTTCATTTAAAATGCCAATATCTCTGGGGAGGGCCAAATGGTACCACAATGCTATCAATCTAATGGTGGAAATATGAGTTTGGGAAACAGGGACTTGGAAGGTTTTGTGAAGACTTTCCAATCATATTTAATGAACTTTCCACATTGTTCAAACATAGATCTTAGTGGGTGACAATATTGAAAACATGCTTTCCTCTTGGCCCATGTAAATGGCCTTGCCTTGAAAAACACAACTGGGGATGGGCCAGCTCTGACCAAGTTGAAATCTGAGGGTTTGAGGAGGCTCCTGACTCTCCCTCAGGTTCCTGAGTACAAACCCAGCAGCTAGGAGATTAGGAACATCCCTGCTGGCCCAGAGAAGCTGGCTTAACTAGAGGTGATCCTGCCTCCCCTATCTTGTCTTCCCTCCTCTCTCCTATCCTGGGAGTATTTGGAACTGCGTGTCTGGTGGTCACAGTGCTAGGTGGAGGGCATACCAGCTTGGGGGGCATGGAGGCTGTAACACCATGGACCGTCTCACTCAAAGAAGAATCCACTCACCCCAAATGGCAGCCGTGTACTCCAACTGGACAATGACCTTTGGTTATACCAGGATAGAAGCTTGTGTTTTGAAGACTCAGATACCAATGAGAGAAAATCAACCTTCATTTTCTAGGGCCTATCTCATGTTATCCCCCTGTTAAGATTCCTCCACACTGACTTAAACCCTTTCACCTCCACAGGTTATGCTAAGGTGGAGACTCTTCTACTCAGGCTCCAAGGGACAGTGGCCTAGCAGTCACACACAGGGTCACTCTCTCTGCTCCAGTGCAGTAGCCCTCTTTTCGTTTCCCACAGGGCCAGCATCTGAGCACAGCACATTTGGACACATCAACCCTCGTGTGGCCCTACGGGGCCTGTTTACATTGTTCCGGCCTTGTAGTCAAACTCTTGGGTTGTTCTTAATGCACTTAACCTCTTGACCTCTGGCTTCGCTTCCCTTATTTCGCTTGGGCACAGATTTCATAAATATTCTACTTCTTCAAGTTGTGAACTTGGACAGTTTCACCCCCAGCCCCTGTCAAAACAATTATCCCACCCCAAATGACAATGGTGTCTTTAATAGAGTTACGCTGGACCGTTGGTTTAATCCACTTCCTGTATGACTGTGTGATTCCCCACCTGTTCTCCTGCCCAGTATACAGGCTGTAGCAGCTGGCCCTTGTCCAAAGAGCTGCTTGACCAAGTCCCTGCCCAGGGAGGACTTTCCACATTGTTCCTGATCTTAGTGGGTGACAATATTGAAAACATGCTTTCCTCTTGGCCCATGTAAATGGCCTTGCCTTGAAAAACACAACTGGGGATGGGCCAGCTCTGACCAAGTTGAAATCTGAGGGTTTGAGGAGGCTCCTGACTCTCCCTCAGGTTCCTGAGTACAAACCCAGCAGCTAGGAGATTAGGAACATCCCTGCTGGCCCAGAGAAGCTGGCTTAACTAGAGGTGATCCTGCCTCCCCTATCTTGTCTTCCCTCCTCTCTCCTATCCTGGGAGTATTTGGAACTGCGTGTCTGGTGGTCACAGTGCTAGGTGGAGGGCATACCAGCTTGGGGGGCATGGAGGCTGTAACACCATGGACCGTCTCACTCAAAGAAGAATCCACTCACCCCAAATGGCAGCCGTGTACTCCAACTGGACAATGACCTTTGGTTATACCAGGATAGAAGCTTGTGTTTTGAAGACTCAGATACCAATGAGAGAAAATCAACCTTCATTTTCTAGGGCCTATCTCATGTTATCCCCCTGTTAAGATTCCTCCACACTGACTTAAACCCTTTCACCTCCACAGGTTATGCTAAGGTGGAGACTCTTCTACTCAGGCTCCAAGGGACAGTGGCCTAGCAGTCACACACAGGGTCACTCTCTCTGCTCCAGTGCAGTAGCCCTCTTTTCGTTTCCCACAGGGCCAGCATCTGAGCACAGCACATTTGGACACATCAACCCTCGTGTGGCCCTACGGGGCCTGTTTACATTGTTCCGGCCTTGTAGTCAAACTCTTGGGTTGTTCTTAATGCACTTAACCTCTTGACCTCTGGCTTCGCTTCCCTTATTTCGCTTGGGCACAGATTTCATAAATATTCTACTTCTTCAAGTTGTGAACTTGGACAGTTTCACCCCCAGCCCCTGTCAAAACAATTATCCCACCCCAAATGACAATGGTGTCTTTAATAGAGTTACGCTGGACCGTTGGTTTAATCCACTTCCTGTATGACTGTGTGATTCCCCACCTGTTCTCCTGCCCAGTATACAGGCTGTAGCAGCTGGCCCTTGTCCAAAGAGCTGCTTGACCAAGTCCCTGCCCAGGGAGGACTTGGGTACCAGCTGTGTCTTCTACTCAGATATCTGAGTCTGTGCCCTCTGCCCTTGTTTGGCTGATAGGGAAACCTCTGCGGTTTGGCTTGCAGCCCAACTAGATGTAGAGGAGGGCCCTTCATCAAATGCCTGGGAAATTGATCTTTTATCACTCTAACAACGGATCCCCCTTAACTGCGGATCCAGCGGAGATGATGGTATCGACCAAATTAAAACTGAACACATACAGAGAAGACAGGGTTTCTTTCCTGGACTGGTTGTGAAGATGTGCCCTTTGGGTTGCCTCCTTTGAGAGGAAACTGGTGATCTTTGAGGAGGACCTGGAAACTGTCCGCCATCAGAAAAAATACACTCAGCCTCTGGTCCCAAGGGTCAGGCCCTTGCCAGCCAAGCATTGACTTAGCCAACTACCTGCCCCACAGTAGCCATTTAGAGGAGAGAATAAATACTCACCTTTGTCTATATGCAGGCTAGGTGGGGTCGTATATCAGGTAAAGAAAGGGGCAAGGCTCCCCTTGGATCTAAAGCTTTCTCTTTCCCTTTTAGATTCCATTTTTTGGCTTCTTTTGAGGAGGAGAGACTCCTTATGACAGGAACTTACCCTGGTGATTGATGTCTAGCAAATGCAATTAGGTCCCAGTTAAGCATTCTCCAAGGGGTGCCCATCCTATGTGGCATTCCAGGTTTGGTGATCACTTAATGACCATGCACTCAGGGCCTCCAGGTAATGAAGCATTTGTCTCTGTCAGGCTTTGAGCACCAGGACTTCCAGCATCCTTTCAATGCAGAAAGGCTCTGGGCCAAGAGGTGGGAATGGAAGGTGAAGTAGGGAAGAGGCAGAGCAGATGCTGGAGAGGGGACCTCAGAACAAGAATAACCAGCTTGATCAAGGACATGTCAAGGTACAGGCTTCCCTGGTGGCTCAGTGGTAAAGAATCTGCCAGCCAACGTAGAAGATGTGGATTCCATCTCTGGGTTGGGAAGATCCTCTGGAGAAGGAAGTAGCAACCCACTCCAGTATTCTTGCCTGGAAAATCCTATGCACAGAGGATCCCTGTTGGCTACAGTCCATGGGGTCACAAAAGAGTCGTACATGATTAAACAACAACCCAGTGAGGTTGCAATATGAGTTGGGGGACAGGGATGCCTTCAATGAATGAAATGCTATGATATTTGTTAATCAACTCAGTGCTTGAAATAGTCTCTTTAAATTTTTTAGAGGAGGGCCCTTCATCAAATGCCTGGGAAATTGATCTTTTATCACTCTAACAACGGATCCCCCTTAACTGCGGATCCAGCGGAGATGATGGTATCGACCAAATTAAAACTGAACACATACAGAGAAGACAGGGTTTCTTTCCTGGACTGGTTGTGAAGATGTGCCCTTTGGGTTGCCTCCTTTGAGAGGAAACTGGTGATCTTTGAGGAGGACCTGGAAACTGTCCGCCATCAGAAAAAATACACTCAGCCTCTGGTCCCAAGGGTCAGGCCCTTGCCAGCCAAGCATTGACTTAGCCAACTACCTGCCCCACAGTAGCCATTTAGAGGAGAGAATAAATACTCACCTTTGTCTATATGCAGGCTAGGTGGGGTCGTATATCAGGTAAAGAAAGGGGCAAGGCTCCCCTTGGATCTAAAGCTTTCTCTTTCCCTTTTAGATTCCATTTTTTGGCTTCTTTTGAGGAGGAGAGAACTCCTTATGACAGGAAATTACCCTGGTGATTGATGTCTAGCAAATGCAATTAGGTCCCAGTTAAGCATTCTCCAAGGGGTGCCCATCCTATGTGGCATTCCAGGTTTGGTGATCACTTAATGACCATGCACTCAGGGCCTCCAGGTAATGAAGCATTTGTCTCTGTCAGGCTTTGAGCACCAGGACTTCCAGCATCCTTTCAATGCAGAAAGGCTCTGGGCCAAGAGGTGGGAATGGAAGGTGAAGTAGGGAAGAGGCAGAGCAGATGCTGGAGAGGGGACCTCAGAACAAGAATAACCAGCTTGATCAAGGACATGTCAAGGTACAGGCTTCCCTGGTGGCTCAGTGGTAAAGAATCTGCCAGCCAACGTAGAAGATGTGGATTCCATCTCTGGGTTGGGAAGATCCTCTGGAGAAGGAAGTAGCAACCCACTCCAGTATTCTTGCCTGGAAAATCCTATGCACAGAGGATCCCTGTTGGCTACAGTCCATGGGGTCACAAAAGAGTCGTACATGATTAAACAACAACCCAGTGAGGTTGCAATATGAGTTGGGGGACAGGGATGCCTTCAATGAATGAAATGCTATGATATTTGTTAATCAACTCAGTGCTTGAAATAGTCTTTTTAAATTTTTTTTGACCTCTTTTATTGATTTTTTTTTATCCATTTATTTTCATCCCTCTTTATTCTTTGGCCTGTGTGGGCCTCCCATTGCCGTGGCCTTTCTTGTTGCAGAGCACTGGCTCTGGGCGCATGCGCTCCAGAGCTCCGGCTCGGTAATTGGACACCCCCAAGTCCAACTGTTCTCCATAGAAGTGGGATCTTCCGGGCCAGGGATCAAACCGCCTGACTGTAAGGTGATCCTAACCCCTGGACACCAGGAAGCCCCATTTTTTGGGGACAGGTTAAATCTACACTTAATCAGCTACCAGGGAACCCAATTATTCAATTTGACTGTTGGGACGCGAGGTAGCATAAAATTGCTAGGTATGGCACTAGGTGGAAACCACACTCAATCAGTCTTCCAGGCAACACATTTTCATTTGGCTGTTGGGAGCGCGGGTGGCAGCATACAAAAAAAGCAGGTAGGGCACTCAGTGTGGACCCATCAAGAGTGCCTAAGGCAAAACAAAGGTAGTCACATGCATCCTGCCCATCTGAACTCAGATTGGTCCAATCACTTTAAAACTGAGTGACCGGGGCTTCCCAGGGGGTCCAGTGGGTAAGGACATCGCCTTGCAGTGCAAGGGGCGCCAGTTTGATCCCTGGCCTGGGAAGATCCCACGTGCCGCGGAGCGGCTGGACCCATGTGTCCAATTACTGAGCCGGAGCTCTGGAGCGGATGCATGCAGAGCCGGTGCTCTGCAACAACAGAGGTCACTGCGATGGGAGGCCCACACAGGCCAAAGAACAAAGATGGATGAAAATAGATAAATGAAAGACCAATAGAAGTGGCCCGTCTGCCCCCCTCCCTCCCCACCCCACCCCTCTACAAAAAAAAAAAAAAACAACTGAGTGACCTTGAGCAAGTCACTTACCTCTTAATACCGCTATTTCCTGTTTGTAAAATGGGTATAGGAGCAATGCTTCCCTCAAAGGCTTTTAGGAAAAATTCAGCAGGCAGTGCACAGAAAGCTCTGTGCCTGGTGCACAGCAGTTTAACCCATATCATTTTCCCAGTTCTGCTTCTAAGCCTGGGCTAATTACCATTTTTTTCTTTTTGTTTTGGTCATAGACCTCTTTGGGAGCCTGGTGATGCATATGAA
The DNA here is from genome assembly GCA_022376925.1 of Tragulus kanchil. Taxonomy (NCBI): domain Eukaryota; kingdom Metazoa; phylum Chordata; class Mammalia; order Artiodactyla; family Tragulidae; genus Tragulus; species Tragulus kanchil. The sequence continues at coordinate 29,836,128 of JAIOJX010000024.1, forward strand.
CTCTTTCTCAGAATCATGGTCTAACTGTAAAAAATAAAATACGTAGGATTACAGAGGAAACTGCATTTTTATTAAAATGCCGTTATCAAAATACTGAAAAAACAAATTTGTTGTATCGTAATATTAATAAAGATGCACATATCTTTATTAGTACAGTAAATAACAAGATATGCTGGCAAGTCGAATAACTACTATAATTTTGAAGTAGTAATAAGCTTAAACAATATTTCAACATATCTGCAACAACCGTAATGAGATACAAAAATATCCGTGATTTCTATTGGTGACAAACTTACAGTGACGGCTAATACTGCTATGACTGGTTGCCTACATTCAAAGTTAGAGGGATTGCTGTATTTTTAGCAGTTGGTGAAAATAAAGGTGTAATTTCTTTCCGTCTAAGTTGCATGGACTCGCTGGGGACCCCAGGCTAAGAACCACTGCTATAACTCTTGATCAAGTAAGTTATAAGCATACTTTCTAAAATTTTAAAATAACATTGATTTTTCTCATTACTAAAGGAAAATACAGACATAATGGAATAAGTTAAGAAATACAGATTAAGTGGGAAAAGATGAAGGACATCTAAAAACATGACCCAGAGGGGACTATTGCTAACACTTGGTAGAGTCGTTTGACTTTTTTTTTCTTTTTTCAAATGAATTTATTTATTTTTGGCTGCGTCATGTCTTAGTTGCAGCACACAGGATCTTCACTGAAGAGCTTGGGCTTCTCTACTTGTGGGCTCAGTGGTTTAGCCGCCCAGGCTTAGTTACCCCAAGGCATGTGGAATCTTAGTTCCCCAAGCAGGAGATCAAACCTGCATTCCCTACATTGAACGCTGGTTTCTTAACCACTGGAGCACAAGGGAAGTCCCAGTAATTTGGCTTTTAAGACAGTAGAGCTCATGGTTAATCCATTTTTCATGAACTGCATCCGCCCCACCTAGAGTTATTAGACATCGAGGCACAGGGAATGGTCAGTAAAGAAGCGACCCAGAGCATCACAGTTGCAGGCCTGAGACTATATGAAGCCCAGTGATGGAAAAGGAGCCCTGACCTCTGTAGCACAGTCACCCATAGATAGAGCAAAGCATCAAGAAATAGAGCTGGGTGCCCTCGCAACTAAGAGGACATGCTAGAATTGTCCAGCCCCGCTCATAGGAGCAATCCTACAGATCTCAGTTCTCTCTTTAGACCTGATGAATTATTTCTTGATGGAACTATGGATTGTAATGGAAATTACTCACTTGAAGGATACCTACCAACTCTACTCAAAACCTGCCAGATGTTCAGGTCAGATCCCTGACACGTGCAGGCAGAGCTCGAGGGCTCATCCACACAGCCTATTGAGAAGTAATGATAATGAGGCAGCACTGAATCTAGGAGGTATTACACAATCCACACCAGCACACATGTGTGGCCATAGAAGGATGTTCTGTCACCCCAGACGACCCCCCGTGGCAACACTGCCCAGCTCTCTCTGGGGTGAAAGGGTAGTCTGGCACATGTGCAGTGGTCCCAGGTTAACTCTGGAAGACTGAAGCCTTGGAATGGCTTGTCTATACCTGAGGAAGCCATGCCTGTGGCGAGTCCACCATGTGAAGGTTCAGAACACAGGGGAAGCCAAGCCTTAGCTTACTTCCTCCAAGATCCCCCAGAGAACTCAACCCCACAAGCCCTCCAAGCAGCAGTCTGTTTCTGGATCCCCAACTTGCCAACCCTCCTGTGTAACCATGAGGTTGTAACAGCATCACCAAGTTAGAGTCTTGGTGTCCTGCTTAGATGGAGTCTCTGGGACACTGGGGTCAATATATCTACTGCATCTCCTGGGAAAGCATCACTCTTCTCTTTTCCAGGTCAGAGCTTAGACCAGAGTCCTTTTCTGACCACAAGCAAAGACCTGCCCTAGGGGAGGCGAGGAGGGTCTTAAATAAAATGCTGCCAGCATAGTCTTCGGAATGTGGTTATGTCCTTCCCTAGAGGGACCCTGCAACCCTGAGGGGATACATCCTGATTCCTCTAAGCCTAGTTAAAGATCACAGTCCAAGATAACAGACCAGCAAAGCTCCTGAGTGCAAGGCACTGCCAAATTTCAAAATGATTTTAATAAAACAATGTGGAAAGGGCAGCTGGTTCATTTTGATTCTCAACTGGGTCATTCAATTAAACCTGAAATTCTGGGAAAACTTGAACCACCCTGACCATATTTTCCATTAGTAATAATGAGAAAAGATAATTATTGAGCCTGTCTGTCAGATACTCCAGACACCCACACCTCTACTTAATTAATTGCTAATTAAGATATGAAAGAACTGCAGTGTCTCTCACACATCCTGACTTTATGAAGCCTCAGCAAATCTTCCTCGGGGAAGAAGAAACCTCCAGAGCCAAGGCTGAGGGCCTCCTTTGGTTTGGAAACTGGCTATGAAAGGGGGTGGGGTGGGGAGAGAGCTGATTCTGAGAGGAAGTCATTGAATCACATCATTGAGATGGTACCTGAGGGCCCTGGGAAAGAGAATGGGGGGAAAGCGAAAACAACAAGTTCTGAGTTCCTACTGTTTGTCACACCCTGAGCTCAGTCCTTCACATGGATTCTCTAAGGTAATCCTCACAAGGAGAAATACCATTATCCCCATTTTACAGGTTACAGAAGGTATGCTTAGAGGGGTTATATACATATTTTTTCCCAAAGTGTGGAGTGGGTAAGAGCTAGAATTTAAATGAAATTTCATACCCTTTTGTTTGTCATTCCGTGGGGTTACAAGAAGCAGAAAAAAAATTTAACACTTAAAAAAAAAGTATGTATTTATTTTTCACTGCACGGGGTCTTGGTTGCTGCAAGAGAGTTCTCTCTAGTTGCAGAGAGTGGGGGCTACTCTTGGAGGCAATGAGAGGACTTTGCATTGGGGGGCTTCTCTTCTGGCAGAGCATGAACTCTAGCTCAGCAGGGTTGCAGCAAGTGGACTCAGCAGTTGTGGCACACGGGCTTAGTTTCCCCAAGGCATGTGGGATTGAACCCATATTCTCTGCATTGGCAGGCAGATTCCTAATCACTGTACCACCAGGGAAGTCCCGAGAAACAGAAGTGTTTTCTTCCAGCTCTTTACAAGGGCACTTGTGGTTGCCCATCTTCAGGATGACTCCCAATTAATCCTTGCTCTCTAGTATTCATACCCATCTGTCGTCTCCTCCCACGTTAAACAGGGCTCATTCCTGTAACCGATAGCATGTTGCAGAAATGTTAATAAGGCAGGTCATCAAAGACCCTGCCCCTTCCACTTGGCTTTCTCTTGGATGGCTCGCTCTGGGGAAAGCTAGCCACCATGTTGTGAGGACATTCGAGCAGCCTAGCAAAGACGTGGGCTGGAAGGCCTCCTGCCACAACCAGGTCACATACATAAGCCATTTTAGAATCCAATTCTCCAGCCCTAGCAAGTCTTCAGATGATGACATCCTAAAGCCAGCTTCATGAAAGACTGGGCCAGAACCACCCATATAAATCACTTCTGAGTTCCTGACCCACAGAAACCAAGAGATAATAAATGTTTATCTGTTTTCAGCCACTAAGTTTGGGGGTAATTTGCTATACAGGAATAGATAATGAATTAAGCATGCATGAACTTTTTACATCTCACTGAATTGCAGTGAATTTGCTAATAACAATGGGTCAGAGAGATCCTTCTAAGCAACATACAAAGTTGTGTGCCTGAATGTAAGAGTTCCAAATAATAGTCATTCAAGGTCCCTTCTGTTAGGAGACCTTATTTAACTATAGGTCAGATCACCAATAGTCACCTAAATTTCCCATTTTCTCATTAAAATAACTCAGCATCATTTGTTGGCCATTCATAATCTGATCCATTTTCAGCAACTGACTGTGTGAGAATTGAGAAAAGACATGAACTGACAATGTTCTAGCATATTGGATGGTTCTGTCTAGAGCTGACCAGCATTCTTGCCATCCTATGGCTGTTCCTAGAACATCTCCAATCTTCAATGCACAAACCAAAACCATTCAAATAAGAGTTTATGCTGAATATCAAAATGTATTTGGGGGGACTTCCCTGGAGGTCCTGTGACCAAGACTCTGTGCTCCCAATGCAGGAGGTCCTGGTTCAATCCCTGGTCAGGAAACTAGATCCCACAGCCTGCAAGTAAGACCAGGGACAGCCAAATACATAAAATAAAATGGACTTTTGCTTTGAAGTCTGAAACCTCTGCAAGTTTTGGAGTTGTGTCCCATCTGACCTGGTGGTATCTTTCTTCTGCCCATGGTTCACCTCTGGCAAAGAGGGAAAAACATGGGGCTTTGGGAAAATCTGTGACTGGGGTCAACAAGGGTCTCCTGGATGCTCTGTCTGGAGTGCTGGCTTGTGGGTCCTGACTGCACCATCAGGGGCTGTAAACCCATGAGATGAAGTCAAAGCCCAGCCTCTCAGGTTCCTGGACTCACATCTATTATGAGAGAGGCCAGCATTTGATGAGGAAAAAGATACATATAATGTACATTTTTTGGAGATATGTCATAGGAAAACTGGTTGTTATTGTTTTCAAACATGAGCTGTCACAAGTTGAGCTCAAAGACTGGCTGTGGGAGACGTGCCAAGTATGAAGTGGGGAAGTGCAGGTAAATGATGGGCGGATGGGCTTCCCCTGGTGATCCAGTGGGTAAGGACACCGCCTTGCAGTGCAAGGGGCACCGGTTCCATCCCTGGCCTGGGAAGATCCCACGTGCCGCAGAGCGCCTGGACGGATGTGTCCAATTACCGAGCCAGAGCTCTGGGGCGCATGCGCCCAGAGCCAGCGCTCTGCAGCGACAGAGGCCACCGCGATGGGAGGCCCACAGGAGCCAAAGAACAAAGACCGATGAAAATAGAGAAATGAAAAGACCAATGGAAGTGGCCCGCCCGCTCCCCTCCCTCCCCAACCCGACCCCCGCCCATAACAAATAAATAAATAAATCTTTAAAAAAAAAAAAAAAAACGATGGGCGGAGAAAAGGGGAGGGAAGAACACATCAATTTGCAGGAGTGGCCACGGGGCCAGGTCACTGGGCTCTTTCTGCTCACCTGTGTCTCCAGTGGTTCCACCCACTCTGTCCTTGGGCCTTCCTGGAAGTGCATAGGCTAAAAGGATCTGGGATGGTGAGCCCTGCGCCGGATGTATGTCTCTGCTCCTGCTTTTGCCTCTGCAACCTGTAAGCACAGGGACGATTGTCCACAGGGCGACATGCCAGCATGCATTTCTGTTCGAAGAATCCTTTATCTTATCACCAGTTATATGAAAGTCTGCTCCAAGATAAGGCCATTGTGCAATCTCTTCAGGCCTATACAGCTTGTCAATCAAACTAAATGGAGCTATTTGTGAGGACATGCATGATTCTATCAAAGGGGCCCATACGTTGGGTTCAATACAAGCTTCTTGAACAGAGCAGGTTTGGTCGTGACTTCAGCAAGATTAGCACACACTGGCTGCGATTCCATGTGGCCATTGCTTAGTCCACAGTTTAAAACTGGTAGATAGGACTCTCTGGAGAGGAAAAAAGTAATAACAGTTTTCTTTAGAAACCCTGCATTATACCTCCAAGTTTCTTGAAATGGAGATGTGGCAGTTGAGATGGAAGCAGAGGGTGCTTATTTTAAAGCCATAAACGTATTTCTTCCTTCCCTTGTTTCTGTTTCAGGCGGCCATATCATCCTGACTGGACAGACCAGGCCTCTTTGGGCATTAGGATCAAAGAACGTGCAGAAAAGAGAGAATACCAAGGACACTATTACTAAAGGTACGATTTTCTGTGAACCTTTAACCATCCATCATTGCAATGGCCAGTCTGAGGCTTCCAGTTGTGTCTGCACATTCCCAGGGTTTAAGGTTCCTTATCACTGTAACAACAGCCTGCGGAACAGACTCCCTGCCATGACGTGGCCATGAGCACCAGCTCTCCTGGGCTTCATACTATCTCAGGAAGAGCTGGAGATACTGGGCACCAAGGGTTTCACTGCTCATAAAATATTTCAGAAGTGCATTTCATAACCTAGTTGAAGGTCATGAAAGTGTAGAATGGTTCTCAGCCCCTCCAAGAAGTTAGACTTGTTCCCTAGCCCAGCTGCACCTGCCCTGAGCCTGCAGGAGTCAGTGCTAAATGATTCACCAGCCTGATGCTAACATTTCTGGAGTTCCAAAACCTCTAATAAAGTATTATGAAAGAAGATCCATCTCTTTATCTCTATCCATAACTATTTATATGGCTAGAGGAAAAAGCTGTCGTTTTATTTCTTTTAATTTAAAAGCTTTCCTAATTCCTTTTTCATACCACATATATATGTCTAAAGAATTTTCAGGTTGAAATAATAACCTCTAAAAAATGGTCCACGGGAGAAGGCTCTCAGGATTCACAGAGTTGACAGGCACGATGAATATTTCACTCTTTTAATAACTTTTCTTGGCCCTCCAACTTGATACACCGAATTGGAAACTTTTCCTTTGAAAAGGTGTGGCTCTTTTTTATGATTATTTTTATTATTATACAAAATGATGATATACTTACCCACATTCTCTTCTCTATTTGTTCATAAAACTGCTAAAGTTTATCCAGAAAAAGCTCATTTCATTCCTCAGGCTCATCATGCTCTCATTATCTATCGTGGTGCTCTATAGCTGCAAGACATGTCTTTTATGAAGCCCTGCATTAGAATTAGCCCAGAATATCCTCAGCGACATCCGGCCTTTCTTGGCGAACACTTGACTACCGACTACTCCAGGCCATTTAAAACACCTTTGAATGTACAAACTCACAAGAGAGGTTGTTGTCCTAAGTTGGCTATCAGCCAATTCACATGTAAGAGTGAATTGGTTGATTTGATGGTCTTAGGCTAACAGCTGATTAAGATCAAGTTCTCTGCAACTAAGTAGAACTGGAATAGGGTGGAACAACTGGACAACAACTAGGGGTAACTATTAAGATGAAAACATTTTTACTTATCAGCTCTCTACTCGGAGACAGTATTTGCATACAATATTTGACAAACTATTTGCAATGAGAAATTAAACGCTCCGAACTCCCACCCTTTCTCAAAGAAACTTGCTTCAATAAACATAGGCGGTCTCTGCACTGACTTCTGAATGACATGGGTTCAGTGGACGCTGGGAGGCTACCATCCTCGAAATCAATGCTGAATAAATATTGAGAGACTATTGGCTTACAGGTGAGACAAATTATGAACTTGGCAAGAACAGCCACATATTTTCATTGAGTCCTGATATCTGATGATGGTATGTGATGGAGGCATTGAAGGGATGAAAGGGAGACCAGGACCCCACCAGCCTGAATAAGACTCTGTGGGGATCTGAGAAGCCTGTGGGCAGAAAAGGGATAGTGGGCGAGGACGGACACAAATACCACATCATAGGAGGAGGTAGATGTGACTGGGGATAAGGAGAGCGCTTTTTACTTAAAAATTTTAAAAATTTTTTATGTCTAAAGAATTTTCAGGTTGAAATAATAACCTCTAAAAAATGGTCCACGGGATAAGGCTCTTAGTATTCACAGAGTTGACAGGCACGATGAAGAGTTCACTCTTTTAATAACTTTTCTTGGCCCTCCAACTTGATACACGAATTGGAAACTTTTCCTTTGAAAAGGTGTGGCTCTTTTTTATGATTATTTTTATTATTATACAAAATGATGATATACTTACCCACATTCTCTTCTCTATTTGTTCATAAAACTGCTAAAGTTTATCCAGAAAAAGCTCATTTCATTCCTCAGGCTCATCATGCTCTCATTATCTATCGTGGTGCTCTATAGCTGCAAGACATGTCTTTTATGAAGCCCTGCATTAGAATTAGCCCAGAATATCCTCAGCGACATCCGGCCTTTCTTGGCGAACACTTGACTACCGACTACTCCAGGCCATTTAAAACACCTTTGAATGTACAAACTCACAAGAGAGGTTGTTGTCCTAAGTTGGCTATCAGCCAATTCACATGTAAGAGTGAATTGGTTGATTTGATGGTCTTAGGCTAACAGCTGATTAAGATCAAGTTCTCTGCAACTAAGTAGAACTGGAATAGGGTGGAACAACTGGACAACAACTAGGGGTAACTATTAAGATGAAAACATTTTTACTTATCAGCTCTCTACTCGGAGACAGTATTTGCATACAATATTTGACAAACTATTTGCAATGAGAAATTAAACGCTCCGAACTCCCACCCTTTCTCAAAGAAACTTGCTTCAATAAACATAGGCGGTCTCTGCACTGACTTCTGAATGACATGGGTTCAGTGGACGCTGGGAGGCTACCATCCTCGAAATCAATGCTGAATAAATATTGAGAGACTATTGGCTTACAGGTGAGACAAATTATGAACTTGGCAAGAACAGCCACATATTTTCATTGAGTCCTGATATCTGATGATGGTATGTGATGGAGGCATTGAAGGGATGAAAGGGGGAGACCAGGACCCCACCAGCCTGAATAAGACTCTGTGGGGGATCTGAGAAGCCTGTGGGCAGAAAAGGGATAGTGGGCGAGGGACGGACACAAATACCACATCATAGGAGGAGGTAGACTTACTGCATCAAGGAGAACCCTTCCCAGTCCTACCTGTGAGGCCAATCTGCAGGCCAAGTCAGAGAATACCTAGGAAAAGCAAGCAGCAGGCTGAAGTTTAAAGCAGGGTCGGGGGATGATCTCTGTGATAGTATGCTTTATAATGAGAAATATTAATATATATTTGGTTTTCATGCCATTTCTGGCCCCGAGCTCCTAGAACTTTTCCAGGTGATAAAAGCAAAAAACGTGTATCTTCGTTTCAGCCACACTTGAGTTTGTTAAAAGAGGTGATTTGGGAAAATTTCCCAAGGATGGGGCTAGTTGCCAGGACAACCAATTATGTGATTAGAGGGTTGGAGCTTTCAGTCGCACCCACGAGTGACCTCTGCGGAGGGGTGAGGAGAAGGTTTGGAAATTGAATTTAATCAACCAAATGGCCAATGATTCAATCAACTGTGCCTATGTAATGAAGCCTCCATTAAAAACTCAGAAGGAAGGAGTCTGGGATCTTCTGGGTTGGTGAACTAGGGGGATTCCATGTGCCGCCATGCTGGGGACAGAGGCCCCTTTGAAACGCTTTGTTCGAAATCTCCACTGAGTGTCTCTTCATCTGGCTGTTGATGCATACCTATCCTTTAATATCCTTCATAATAAACTAGTAATCTACTGAGTCAAAGGGTTTCCCAAGTTCTGTGAGTTACTCTAACAAGGCAATAGAACCTGTGTGGGGGAGTCTCCAATTTGTAGCCAGTAGGTCAGGAGCACAGGTAAGACCACCTGGATTTGTGATTAGCATCCGAAGGGGAGGGTGCTCTTCTGGGACTGAGCCCTCAAGCTGCAGAGGCTGATGCTCTATCTGGATAGAAAGCGTTGGAATTGATTTGAATGGGTTCAGTGGACGCTGGGAGGCTACCATCCTCGAAATCAATGCTGAATAAATATTGAGAGACTATTGGCTTACAGGTGAGACAAATTATGAACTTGGCAAGAACAGCCACATATTTTCATTGAGTCCTGATATCTGATGATGGTATGTGATGGAGGCATTGAAGGGATGAAAGGGGGAGACCAGGACCCCACCAGCCTGAATAAGACTCTGTGGGGGATCTGAGAAGCCTGTGGGCAGAAAAGGGATAGTGGGCGAGGGACGGACACAAATACCACATCATAGGAGGAGGTAGACTTACTGCATCAAGGAGAACCCTTCCCAGTCCTACCTGTGAGGCCAATCTGCAGGCCAAGTCAGAGAATACCTAGGAAAAGCAAGCAGCAGGCTGAAGTTTAAAGCAGGGTCGGGGGATGATCTCTGTGATAGTATGCTTTATAATGAGAAATATTAATATATATTTGGTTTTCATGCCATTTCTGGCCCCGAGCTCCTAGAACTTTTCCAGGTGATAAAAGCAAAAAACGTGTATCTTCGTTTCAGCCACACTTGAGTTTGTTAAAAGAGGTGATTTGGGAAAATTTCCCAAGGATGGGGCTAGTTGCCAGGACAACCAATTATGTGATTAGAGGGTTGGAGCTTTCAGTCGCACCCACGAGTGACCTCTGCGGAGGGGTGAGGAGAAGGTTTGGAAATTGAATTTAATCAACCAAATGGCCAATGATTCAATCAACTGTGCCTATGTAATGAAGCCTCCATTAAAAACTCAGAAGGAAGGAGTCTGGGATCTTCTGGGTTGGTGAACTAGGGGGATTCCATGTGCCGCCATGCTGGGGACAGAGGCCCCTTTGAAACGCTTTGTTCGAAATCTCCACTGAGTGTCTCTTCATCTGGCTGTTGATGCATACCTATCCTTTAATATCCTTCATAATAAACTAGTAATCTACTGAGTCAAAGGGTTTCCCAAGTTCTGTGAGTTACTCTAACAAGGCAATAGAACCTGTGTGGGGGAGTCTCCAATTTGTAGCCAGTAGGTCAGGAGCACAGGTAAGACCACCTGGATTTGTGATTAGCATCCGAAGGGGAGGGTGCTCTTCTGGGACTGAGCCCTCAAGCTGCAGAGGCTGATGCTCTATCTGGATAGAAAGCGTTGGAATTGATTTGAATGGAAGGACACCAGCTGGTGTTGCAGAGAATTGCTTGGTGTGTGGGGGTGAGGAGAGAAACCGGCAAATCAGAATTGGTGTCAGAATCAAAACCGGAAGCGCAAACCACGTCAGAGTCATCAACATGCAGGGGTAGGCTCCCTTTCCGTGTAGGGCTGACCCAAGTTCCCAGTTCCAGGGAGAGTCAAGTCACAGATGGATGTGAGGGACCCTCACATTGTTGTTGAAGTTGAGCCAGCTAACAACTGCTGTGCATCCAGGTGCAGGTGGTGGATCCTGCTGGCCCCGGAGGGTGGGACTTCTCAGAAGTCTACTCGTCACAGTTCTCAGAAATGCCAGCTGCTCTGTTGATGGAATCTGAAAACCGCACAGAGGCCAGTTTGTCTCTGCCAAGACTTGTCTCATGTATACAATTTTAAAACGCTTATTTATCCCTTTATTTGGCTGTGGTGGGTCTTAGTTGCAGCTCGGGGAATTTTTGTTGCTGCACCCAGGCTTCTCTCTAGTTGTGGTGCTAGGGCTCAGGGGCTGCAGTACCTGAGGGCTTCATTGCTCCTCGGCACGTGGGATCTTAGTTCCCTGACGAGGGACTGAACCTAAATTCTTGGCATTGGAAGACTCTTAACCCCTGGACCACCAAGGAAGCCCCACACTTAAGTGACTGATCTTGCAGGAGAGCATGGATTATCCAGATGAGCCCTCTCCCCCACGTGCTTCCAGATAGTTGTTCGTTAGCAGGAGCATGGTTTGGTCTTGGAATTACAGAAGTTACCAAACAGAGAGGCCAACAAGTTGCCTCCTGGCTCTTTGGCAACTGGAACAGAGGTGACTTCACTAGGCTGGTGTGAACTCTCTTGCTGGGCCTGTGGCTGCTCTACCTTCATTTCCCATGCATTTGAAAGCAGCTTATTTTAAAAGCTGATTAGATGAGCCCTTAATAACATTAGAATTTAAATGGCCCCAGATAGGCTTTCAGTGTCTCACCAAATTGAGATAAATGTGATATTTGGGGAGCTGAGCTCCCAGCTTCATGACGGCTTCAGACCGCAGTCAGGACTTGAAGAACAATCTTCTCCCACGTTTTCCTGCAACCTGATCCGGGGTGTGTGTGTGTCTATGTCTCTCATTTCTAAAGAGCTAAGATTCTGTGTGCATATGTGTCTGAATGATTATGCATTTTCAGGAAAGGCAAGTTAGAGAGAAGACACAGAAATAAAAGGACAGAATTGTAATCTAGCTGTGATAATCTATGGGAAAACTCTCTGCACTCCCACACTTGGATAATTTTCAGTTCTAGGCAACCAACATTTATTGAGCAACTACTATTTGGCCATTTAATTCAATATGTTAATACTGAATTAAACATTTAATTAACATTTAATTCAATGTTAGTACCTGGGTTTTTGCTGAGGCTAATATAAAATTCAGAAGTATAAATGTTTCCTCTTGGCTCACCTGTTCACCTGAAGGGTCTTAGTTGCAGTATGCGGAATTTTTATTGCAGCACCCAGGCTTCTCTCTAGTTGAGGTGCTCAGGGGCTGCCATGTCCGAGGGTGCATTTCTCCTCAGCATGTGGGATCTTGGTTCCCTGACTAGGGATTGAACCTAAGTCCCCTGCATTGGAAGACTCTGTAACCCTCTCCCCCTCTGTGACTCTCATACGTGGCTTCAGCACTGGGAAGGATTTGACCGCCTTCCGATTTAACACTCTTCTGTAAGTTTTAGAAAAAGTTAAAAACAGAATGGGAGAGGGTGGAGCGGGAAACCAACCCACAGTGAACAGACACAGATGGTTCTGTGTCGAGATAAATTACCGTAGCTCGTCAGCTGGGTGCACAGAGAATAGTGGGTGTGGCAAGATTTTAAGAAATACACACACACATACAGACAGAGAGAAAGGATGAGAAGGGGAGTGCTCAAGACCTCTTGGGTCAAGGCCCTGAACACATTCACCAGTCCGCTTTTATTCAGTGCTGAAGCCTCCAGGTGTTTGCAGGCAATGATATTAGTCTGGACTGGTTTCGGTCACAGCCCTATTCGATGATTATTCTCGTGGCTCTGAGTATGGAAAGGGCGTGTTGCAGCTTGGTGGGGGGACGACTAAATCAGCACGAAGTTAAGGAGTCGGCACAGGCTCGGCGTTCCAAAGTTCATAACAGGTTTCCCACCTGTTGCTGATCAGTATATCCCTGGCTAATAAGCCCATTTTTTCTCTTAGATCTTTCTAGTATATTTCTCATTCCCAGTTTACTTTTCTCCTGGCTCAGCCAAAGCCACAAAAACCATCACTGGTTTGCTTCCCCACAATAAATGAATTCATCTTTTTTTAAAAAATATTTATTTATTTAGGTGGCTGTGCTAGGTCTTAATTGTGGCACATGGGATCTTTTTTTTCTTTTTCTTTTTTTTCTTTTTGTTGCAGCATGTAGGAACTTTTTTTTTAAAATATAATTTTTTTTAAAACTTTTAAAATTTATTTATATTTGGGAGTGTGGGATGGGGGGAGGGGTGGGTGGGCCACTTCTATTGGTCTTTCATTTTATCTGTTTTCATCCTTCTTTGTTCTTTGACTCTTGTGGGCCTTCCATCGCGGTGGCCTCTGTTGTCGCAGAGCGCCGGCTCTGGGCGCATGCGCTCCAGAGCTCCGGCTCGGTAACTGGACACATCAGTCCAGCCGCTCCGCGGCACGTGGGATCTTCCCAGGCCAGGGATCGAACCGGCGCCCCTTGCACTGCAAGGCGGTGTCCTTACCCACTGGACCACCAGGAAAGCCCAGCATGTAGGATCTTTAGTTGTGCCTGTGAGCTCTTAGTTTGCCACATGTGGGACCTAGTTCCCTGACCAGGGATCGAACCCTGGGCCTCCTGCACTGGAAGGATGGAATCCCCACCGCTGAACCACCAGGGAAGCCCCAAGATAAATGTATTCTTACAAAGAAGTAAATGAGAACTGAGTTGTCTTCTCTCATCTATCTTTCCCCAGTAAACCCGACCCCTGGGTGCCCTTAGAATGAAAGCTCGAGGCTCTTAACATCATAGCTTGCCCTTTGGATGGAGGCAGTCAACCCAGGAGTAGCCCAGATTGTAAGCTTCCTTCTGCTCTTACAGTCTTTCTGAAGATAAACGTTGAGTTTAAAGCTTGCATTTGCATTCCAATAGGAAAAGACCTTCTGCCATGTTGCCCTGAGGCCTTCCCTGGTGGCACTAGCAGTAAAGAATCCACCTGTCAATGCAGGAGTCAAAGAGATTTCGATCCTGGGGTCTGGAAGACTCTCTAGAGGAGGACATGGCAAACCACTCCAGTATTCTTGCCTGTAGAATCCCATGGACAGAGGAGTTCGGCAGACTTCAATCCATAGTGTCGCTAAGAGTAAGACATGAATGAAGTGACTTAGTTTGCGTGCACCATGTTTCCCTGAATTGAAACTACGAATCTCAAAGGGGAAGCTAGGCATGGATGGAAGAACTGGCCCTGGCCACAGCTGTGAGTTCACTCACTTTTCCTGTTCTGGTCCTAAGAGTCCCCCCAAAACTCAGCTTTTAGGGGCCATGAGGGAGTTTCAGAAGGAAAAGACCTGTAATCTGTGTACACTGTGGCTAGAGTGGATTCAAACAGAAACCACAGTTTTAACATGAATGGCTCCTCCAGCTGCTTCATCAAAATGAAGAGGAGGAGCAGCTAAGTAGGGCTCCAGGTGTGTTTCTCTTCCAAACCTCGGATAGGTCTTGGCCATGACAGAGCTGACTTGGGCCTCTGTGCTGCTCTAACAGGGGAAGTGTGGAGGGTGCTGTTGGAGGAGTCTCCACAAAACCTCCACTCTCAGCCCTGGTCCAGAACAAACTAAGCACCCCATTCAATGGTGATCAACTTTCATAAAGAACACAGTATCTAAGAGGCCACTGCTCATTACTATAGTTTGAATGTGTTTTCTCTCAAAGTCTTGCAGTTTACATGGGGAAAATGCATGGATATTGGATGTGTCCACAGGCAGTTTACTCCCCAGCTCACCGCCCCTTTTGCTAAGCCTGTTATTGTTGTTCAGTCACTAAGTTCTGTGCAACTGTTTGTGATCCCCATGAACTGCAGCACACGAGGCTGGAGTTTGCTCAAACTCATGTCCACTCAGTCAGTGATGCTACCTAACCATTTCATCCTCTGTCACTCCCTTCTGCCCTTGCCCTCAATCTTTACCAGCATCAGGGTCTTTTCCAGTGAGTTGGCTTTTTACATCAGGTGCCAAAGTATTGGAGTTTCAGTTTCAGTATCAGTCCTTCCCACCGAGTATGTTGCCCTGAGGCCTTCCTGGTGGCACTAGCAGTAAAGACCCTCAATGCAGGAGTCAAAGAGATTTCGATCCTGGGGTCTGGAAGACTCTCTAGAGGAGGACATGGCAAACCACTCCAGTATTCTTGCCTGTAGAATCCCATGGACAGAGGAGTTCGGCAGACTTCAATCCATAGTGTCGCTAAGAGTAAGACATGAATGAAGTGACTTAGTTTGCGTGCACCATGTTTCCCTGAATTGAAACTACGAATCTCAAAGGGGAAGCTAGGCATGGATGGAAGAACTGGCCCTGGCCACAGCTGTGAGTTCACTCACTTTTCCTGTTCTGGTCCTAAGAGTCCCCCCAAAACTCAGCTTTTAGGGGCCATGAGGGAGTTTCAGAAGGAAAAGACCTGTAATCTGTGTACATTTGTGGCTAGAGTGGATTCAAACAGAAACCACAGTTTTAACATGAATGGCTCCTCCAGCTGCTTCATCAAAATGAAGAGGAGGAGCAGCTAAGTAGGGCTCCAGGTGTGTTTCTCTTCCAAACCTCGGATAGGTCTTGGCCATGACAGAGCTGACTTGGGCCTCTGTGCTGCTCTAACAGGGGAAGTGTGGAGGGTGCTGTTGGAGGAGTCTCCACAAAACCTCCACTCTCAGCCCTGGTCCAGAACAAACTAAGCACCCCATTCAATGGTGATCAACTTTCATAAAGAACACAGTATCTAAGAGGCCACTGCTCATTACTATAGTTTGAATGTGTTTTCTCTCAAAGTCTTGCAGTTTACATGGGGAAAATGCATGGATATTGGATGTGTCCACAGGCAGTTTACTCCCCAGCTCACCGCCCCTTTTGCTAAGCCTGTTATTGTTGTTCAGTCACTAAGTTCTGTGCAACTGTTTGTGATCCCCATGAACTGCAGCACACGAGGCTGGAGTTTGCTCAAACTCATGTCCACTCAGTCAGTGATGCTACCTAACCATTTCATCCTCTGTCACTCCCTTCTGCCCTTGCCCTCAATCTTTACCAGCATCAGGGTCTTTTCCAGTGAGTTGGCTTTTTACATCAGGTGCCAAAGTATTGGAGTTTCAGTTTCAGTATCAGTCCTTCCACCGAGTATTCAGGGTTGATTTCCTGTAGGATTGGTTGGTTTGATCTCCTTGTTGTCCAAGGGACTTTCAAGTGTCTTCTCCAGCACCACAGTTTGAAAGCATCAATTCTCAGCCTTCTTGATGGTCCAACTATCGCATCTATACATGTGGACCCATGCTAAGGCTGGAGCCACATAAAAAGAACATTGCTTGTTTTTGCTCCTCTCCTTCCCAGAGGCTTCTGCAGGTCATCCTCCCTGATTTGCTTTGCCCTGTCTCTCTGGACAGAAAGTGTCCATGCTCCTTACCAAGGCTGAGTCTTCCACGGAACCTTAGTGCCCTCCCACCACCTCCTCCAGAGCCTTCCTCCAGCCACTGCCCCTTCTTCACTCATATCTCCTCCCACTTTCTGCAAGTTCTTTCCCTTCTGCTTAGAAACCAGACTTGGTCTCCAGTCAAGCCAGAAAACAAAGACAGTTTCCCCTTGATTGGACGATTATCTTTTTCTTTTATCCCAAACTCTGAAAAAACAAAATGTTCTACCTTCACATCTCATCATATTGTCATTCTTTTTTCTTTTTTTAATTTTGGCCTCTTTTATTGGTTTTTTATTTATTTACATTTATCCATCTTTATTCTTTGGCCTGTGTGAGCCTCCCATTGCAGTGGCCTCTCTTGCTGCCAAGCACTGGCTCTGGGCACATGTGCTCCAGAGCACTGGCTTGTAATTGGACACACCAGTCCAGCCCCTCTGTGGCACGTGGGATCCTCCTGGGCCAGGGACCGAACCGGCACCCCCTGCATTGCAAGGTGGACTCCCCACCCACTGGACCACCAGGGAAGCCCTATATTGTCATTCTTTAATCCCATGGAAAATGGCGTATCCTATCCCCACCATGCAACAGATTCAAGTGAATTCAGTAAATGGGCATGGAGCGTATACTATGTGACACACCCAGTCTGGATCATGACCACACACTCTTACAAGGCAAACAGGCACACAGGCTTATCCCCTTCTGAAATTACAAAGCCTTTGAAAGTGCTGGGTCAGGCAGGATGGGCATCATCAGCCATGTACTGGAAGCAGATATAGGCAAAGAATATGCCATTGGAACTCTCTAGATAAATGAGGAGCCCAGAAAGGGAAGAGAGAAAAGGATAGAAGTGGGGGACAGTCCCTGTAGAAGGAGTGCTATGGGCAAGGTTACTGAAGCCACTGAGGCAGCACAGCAGGTAGACAGCACTTTGTATCCTACAACCAGACATGCTCTGTGTTGAGCATGACAGACATTTAGTCTTTAATACGCGATCCTGATAAACTGGAACTGTTTCTTGCAAACAATGCAGGGGTTGATGCCAAGAGTGATGCAGTAATCAGATTGCCTTTTACAAAGATCACTGGAAGCAGCAAGTAGAGAGGGGGGGAAACACATATGAAGCTGCTCTCATCATCCAGAGAAGAAGGAGAGAGGCCTGAGCCAAAAGAGTGGCCCCGGGGATGGAATAGAGGAGAAGCTAGCACAAGGCCCTCCATCCTCCACGAATCCTGTTTTGGATCCACCCAAACAGATGTTCTCTCTTCCTGCTCGAAACCCTCAGGGCATCTACTGTGCTTTTCTTACTGTCCCCTGTCAACTTGTGCTATAGTCATCTGTGTGTTTCTCTACTTTTCCTTATCAAACTGTGTCTTTGGCTCCCCCACCTCAAACCACGCTACCATGCCCAGAATAAGTGCTGAAGAAAAGGTTATTCAGTTTAATTGAATTTTCAAGAGCTTCAAACCATGAATAGCTGAGGAATCAGCCATGTATAAGTGCCCATCGTTTACATAATTGTGTAAACGAGCTGAGGAAGTTTTTTTCTTTATTTCTCCCATTATTTGTATCATCCTAGAATGCCTTGCTGTCTTGGTTCTCTGGATTTTTAGGGAAACAGTAAACAAGTGTTGTCTAACACACTTGGCTATCACCTCCCCCAGGCAAGGGAAGTGGCTGAAAGGAGGGAACACATGATTGCATTGATTATCAAAGTCATGTACAAATACTGAGAAATATGCTGTCTGAAGAGACAGAGAATTGCACATCACACTGCATGATGGGCTTGCACAGAATCCCAAAGGTCAATGAGCAGATACGAATTGAATACGCTAAGTACTTACTGAAATTGCTTTCCAACATACTGATGAGAATTGATTCTAAGCAGCACCTATATTTGTAGTGAAAACACTTATGTAAAGTTACCCTTTGGTTTGTCATCAAAGCAGATTCATATGGTTCAGATTTCTTCCCAAATGAAAGTATCAACAGTACTGTTAACAGCTATGTTGTAAGACATGAACCAGCACTTGGGATTTTGGGATTGAATTTTTTTATGTGTAGATCTGATTGGCCCCATAACAGCTTTTGCTGCAGCAGCTTTTTATAACCCAGAGATTAGCTCCTCTCTTGCCCTCTCACACCAAACCAAAGGATTCGGACTGGCCTGGGGTAGTCCTTTCTGGTGTGGTATCCAGGTAGTTACTCAAATACAATCCCTAGGTCATTTCCCCGGGCTACCTGCAATGCCAAAGGAATTCAATCCTTGGGTCAGGAAGGTCCCCTGGAGGAGGGCATGGAATAGAGGAGAAGCTAGCACAAGGCCCTCCATCCTCCACGAATCCTGTTTTGGATCCACCCAAACAGATGTTCTCTTCCTGCTCGAAACCCTCAGGGCATCTACTGTGCTTTTCTTACTGTCCCCTGTCAACTTGTGCTATAGTCATCTGTGTGTTTCTCTACTTTTCCTTATCAAACTGTGTCTTTGGCTCCCCCACCTCAAACCACGCTACCATGCCCAGAATAAGTGCTGAAGAAAAGGTTATTCAGTTTAATTGAATTTTCAAGAGCTTCAAACCATGAATAGCTGAGGAATCAGCCATGTATAAGTGCCCATCGTTTACATAATTGTGTAAACGAGCTGAGGAAGTTTTTTTCTTTATTTCTCCCATTATTTGTATCATCCTAGAATGCCTTGCTGTCTTGGTTCTCTGGATTTTTAGGGAAACAGTAAACAAGTGTTGTCTAACACACTTGGCTATCACCTCCCCCAGGCAAGGGAAGTGGCTGAAAGGAGGGAACACATGATTGCATTGATTATCAAAGTCATGTACAAATACTGAGAAATATGCTGTCTGAAGAGACAGAGAATTGCACATCACACTGCATGATGGGCTTGCACAGAATCCCAAAGGTCAATGAGCAGATACGAATTGAATACGCTAAGTACTTACTGAAATTGCTTTCCAACATACTGATGAGAATTGATTCTAAGCAGCACCTATATTTGTAGTGAAAACACTTATGTAAAGTTACCCTTTGGTTTGTCATCAAAGCAGATTCATATGGTTCAGATTTCTTCCCAAATGAAAGTATCAACAGTACTGTTAACAGCTATGTTGTAAGACATGAACCAGCACTTGGGATTTTGGGATTGAATTTTTTTATGTGTAGATCTGATTGGCCCCATAACAGCTTTTGCTGCAGCAGCTTTTTATAACCCAGAGATTAGCTCCTCTCTCTTGCCCTCTCACACCAAACCAAAGGATTCGGACTGGCCTGGGGGTAGTCCTTTCTGGTGTGGTATCCAGGTAGTTACTCAAATACAATCCCTAGGTCCTAGGATGGCTTCCCCGGTGGCTCTGTGGTAAAGAATCTACCTGCAATGCCAGAGACGTGAATTCAATCCTTGGGTCAGGAAGGTCCCCTGGAGGAGGGCATGACAACCTACTCCAATATTCTTACCTAGAGAGTCCCATGGACAGAGGAGCCTGGTGGCTGTAGTCCAGAGTGTCACAAAGAGTTAGCTGGACATGACTGATGCAACTGAGCAAAGAGCATGGCACAGCACTTAGAAAACGAGGAGTCAGAAATCTCCCAAACCTGGATACATCCGACATATACATGCAATGATGCAAGGACCACCAGCCTAGGGTGCTAAGGCAGCTGGGAAGAATAGGGGAAGTGGAATGCAGTGGAATGCAGTGGCTAAAAGGACAAGCCAAGCAGATAAAGGAAAAAGAGAAAGGACAGAAGACCTAGCTAGTGAGCCTTTATTGAGCTATGTGTATCAAGTATAAAAGTATGTACAAGGGCCACACAAAAGCATCTGTCCTGGTTCCTGCTCTCAAGCTGCTCGGGACTGAGTCAGGAGGACAATTCTAAACCCAAAAAATCAGTGAAACATCAAGGCACAACAATGTAACCATATACCAAATATGACACCTGGGCTTTGGTTGTGTTAGGTTACCGAGAACCACGAAAGAATGAGTGTCACAGGGTTCAGGGAAGTGGAGATGACCACGGAAGATCTTGTGGAAGAGGCAGTGGGCTTTGAGCAGTCTTTTTTTTTTTTTTTACTTATTTATTTTTTGGCCGTGCTGTGTCATTGTTCTGTGCATAGGCTTGTACAGGTCAATATCAGAAACAACAAAGGGCTCAATCAAAAAGTGAGCAGAGGACTTAAAGAAACATTATTCTAAAGAAGACATACAATAAACACCTGACAAGATGCTCAACATCACTCATTATCAGAGAAATTTAAATCAAAACTACAATGAGGTTTCACCTCACACCAGTCAGAATGGCCAGCACTAAAAACTCTACAAACAATATATGGTGGAGAGGGTGTGGATGAAACAGAACCCTCCAACACTCTTGGTGGGGATGTAAACTGCTCTTTTCTCTAGTTGCAGTTAGCGTGGGCTACTTTCTAGTTGGGTGGCTTGGACTTCTCATTGTGGTCCTCCTCCTGCTGCAGAGCTTGGGCTCAGCAGTTGCAGTTCATGGGATTAGTTGCTCTAAATCATGTGGAATCTTTCTGGACAAGGGATTGAACCCATGTCCCTTGTGTTGGCAGGTGGATTCTTATCCACTGTACCACCAGGGGAAGTCCTTGAGCTGAGTGTTAAAAGAAAAGGTGGTACGAAGTCAGGAGGCAACATAAGCATGACTCCTCAGACTATGGGGAAAAAGTCAGACCAAGAGAAGAGGAAGAAAGAGACCAGGAGAAGGAAAAGTTGCTGCCGCTGATGATGGCAGAGTGGCTTCCACTCACATCTCTCCCTGGGTACCTGTGTCAACCTTTGGATTGCCTTGGCCAAAGACCAACGATTTAGAGGCAGAACACATTTCTGTAAGTCCCAGACCTCTCTGTAGAATTGGACCAGTGCCAGTCAATTTTTGTTGTCTCTGTAATCACAGAGTGAAGCATCTTTTTTCCCCATGCTTGCTTGAGAGGAATGTTGTTTACATGGAAAGCCTCACACACTTCAGACTGATCCTTGACAACTGAATTCTCGTATTACTAACAATGGGGTGTAAAGACCCACCGAAACTCCACGAGAGATGAAATGGCTTCACTAGTTGAAGGCTCCAGTAGGCGCTGAGAAATGCAGAGCTTGGTAAATTAAGTATAATTTATTGGATGCATTTCAAGTGGGTTTTAGAGAAAGAGCAGAAATTGCCCACAAAATGTATTTTGACTGGCACTATGAAATCCCCTTGCCCTAAAAATCATTCCCCAACCCTGCCTTCACCCCATCTCAAATTTTAAGAAGATACAAATGAAAAATAAAAGCCCCAGTTCTGCTATGGGTCTGAAATTTTACCATCTGAGATATATAGTCTTATTACGGCACAGCCTTTCCCAAATGTCCCTTCTGAAAGGCAGGTGTCCCCAGAGAGGCCCGTTTACTCACTCTAGCATCCTGATTACTTTATTAGATCATTTTCTGTCTAGGGGCCACTGGAGGAGAAAGATGCAGAGAAGAAAGAAGAAATGATGGTGGGAGAAGAGGAGACAGTAATTTTAGAACATGGGACCCTGCTAGGAGAGGCAGGATTGAGGAGGGTACCCCATGTAAGTGGCAGATGGTCTGGCTAACTGATGAGCAGAAGGAAGGACAGAGAATCAAGCCAGAAGGAGAGAGATTCAGTTGTACTCTAAATCATGGGAATCCTTGAACCCATGTCCCGGGGAGGGGGATTCTTATCCACTGTACCACCAGGGGAAGTCCTTGGGCTGAGTGTTAAAAGAAAAGGTGGTACGAAGTCAGGAGGCAACATAAGCATGACTCCTCAGACTATGGGGAAAAAGTCAGACCAAGAGAAGAGGAAGAAAGAGACCAGGAGAAGGAAAAGTTGCTGCCGCTGATGATGGCAGAGTGGCTTCCACTCACATCTCTCCCTGGGTACCTGTGTCAACCTTTGGATTGCCTTGGCCAAAGACCAACGATTTAGAGGCAGAACACATTTCTGTAAGTCCCAGACCTCTCTGTAGAATTGGACCAGTGCCAGTCAATTTTTGTTGTCTCTGTAATCACAGAGTGAAGCATCTTTTTCCTCATGCTTGCTTGAGAGGAATGTTGTTTACATGGAAAGCCTCACACACTTCAGACTGATCCTTGACAACTGAATTCTCGTATTACTAACAATGGGGTGTAAAGACCCACCGAAACTCCACGAGAGATGAAATGGCTTCACTAGTTGAAGGCTCCAGTAGGCGCTGAGAAATGCAGAGCTTGGTAAATTAAGTATAATTTATTGGATGCATTTCAAGTGGGTTTTAGAGAAAGAGCAGAAATTGCCCACAAAATGTATTTTGACTGGCACTATGAAATCCCCTTGCCCTAAAAATCATTCCCCAACCCTGCCTTCACCCCATCTCAAATTTTAAGAAGATACAAATGAAAAATAAAAGCCCCAGTTCTGCTATGGGTCTGAAATTTTACCATCTGAGATATATAGTCTTATTACGGCACAGCCTTTCCCAAATGTCCCTTCTGAAAGGCAGGTGTCCCCAGAGAGGCCCGTTTACTCACTCTAGCATCCTGATTACTTTATTAGATCATTTTCTGTCTAGGGGCCACTGGAGGAGAAAGATGCAGAGAAGAAAGAAGAAATGATGGTGGGAGAAGAGGAGACAGTAATTTTAGAACATGGGACCCTGCTAGGAGAGGCAGGATTGAGGAGGGTACCCCATGTAAGTGGCAGATGGTCTGGCTAACTGATGAGCAGAAGGAAGGACAGAGAATCAAGCCAGAAGGAGAGAGACAGAAAATCAGGATGGAACAAAGCTAGAGTCAGGTCCTTTGTGGTGTGGCCTGGAGCAGCCCATGCTGATTGGAGAGCTCCCATGCAAAATATGGGTGTGTTCTGGTGCCACCTGTGAGCCCTCCACATTGCTTAAGAGATCAAAGAGAAGAGAGACAGAGGAGGACAAGACTAGCGGACAGGGTGGCTGAACGCCGTGCAGCTGAACCTGTGCAGCTAAGTCTAGTCCAGCCGCAGCAAAATCACAGCAAGTCTTTTATTAGGTGAAGGAAAGTCTTTTATTAGAGAAGAAAATGCCTAGAGATCACCCCGCTTGCAGAACAACTGTGGCTGTGAGCCAAGGGAATGCCACGCCCCCCGGCTGAGTCAGCCGACCACAGCGAAGCTGGGAAATGATTTAAGAACCATGATGCTGAGACTCTGCAAGGACTCTGACGATCTGGTACCAGTCGCAGACCCATCAAACGTTTGGTCCAGGGCTTCAGAGGTTAGGCTTTGTCTAACCGTCCTCTCCTGGCCAGGAGAAGACGAGCCCTGAGAAGAGGTAGGATTTGTGGAGTGCTTTCTATCGGCTGAGTGCTATTTTGATTACTTTGTTGGCATTAACTCATTTACTTCTAATAAATAGGTATTCCTATTAACAACCAGTAACAATAGGCATTGAGGTATTGTTATGGACTCCATTCTACAGATAAGAAAGGGCTTCCCTGGTAACTCAGCAGTAAAGAATCCACCTGCAATCCACCTGGGTCAGGAAGATTCTCTGGAGGAGAGCATGGCAACCCACTCCAGTATTCTCACCTAGAGAATCCCTTGGGCAGAGGAGCGCTGGTCAGGTGTCCCCAGAGAGGCCCGTTTACTCACTCTAGCATCCTGATTACTTTATTAGATCATTTTCTGTCTAGGGGCCACTGGAGGAGAAAGATGCAGAGAAGAAAGAAGAAATGATGGTGGGAGAAGAGGAGACAGTAATTTTAGAACATGGGACCCTGCTAGGAGAGGCAGGATTGAGGAGGGTACCCCATGTAAGTGGCAGATGGTCTGGCTAACTGATGAGCAGAAGGAAGGACAGAGAATCAAGCCAGAAGGAGAGAGACAGAAAATCAGGATGGAACAAAGCTAGAGTCAGGTCCTTTGTGGTGTGGCCTGGAGCAGCCCATGCTGATTGGAGAGCTCCCATGCAAAATATGGGTGTGTTCTGGTGCCACCTGTGAGCCCTCCACATTGCTTAAGAGATCAAAGAGAAGAGAGACAGAGGAGGACAAGACTAGCGGACAGGGTGGCTGAACGCCGTGCAGCTGAACCTGTGCAGCTAAGTCTAGTCCAGCCGCAGCAAAATCACAGCAAGTCTTTTATTAGGTGAAGGAAAGTCTTTTATTAGAGAAGAAAATGCCTAGAGATCACCCCGCTTGCAGAACAACTGTGGCTGTGAGCCAAGGGAATGCCACGCCCCCCGGCTGAGTCAGCCGACCACAGCGAAGCTGGGAAATGATTTAAGAACCATGATGCTGAGACTCTGCAAGGACTCTGACGATCTGGTACCAGTCGCAGACCCATCAAACGTTTGGTCCAGGGCTTCAGAGGTTAGGCTAGTCTAACCGTCCTCTCCTGGCCAGGAGAAGACGAGCCCTGAGAAGAGGTAGGATTTGTGGAGTGCTTTCTATCGGCTGAGTGCTATTTTGATTACTTTGTTGGCATTAACTCATTTACTTCTAATAAATAGGTATTCCTATTAACAACCAGTAACAATAGGCATTGAGGTATTGTTATGGACTCCATTCTACAGATAAGAAAGGGCTTCCCTGGTAACTCAGCAGTAAAGAATCCACCTGCAATGCAGGAAACACAAGTTCAGTCTCTGGGTCAGGAAGATTCTCTGGAGGAGAGCATGGCAACCCACTCCAGTATTCTCACCTAGAGAATCCCTTGGGCAGAGGAGCCTGGAGCGCTATGGTCCATGGGGTCCAAAAGAGTCAGACACGACTGTAGTGTCTGAGCATGCACACACAGATAAGGAAATTGAGGTACAGAAAAGCTAAATTAGTTGTCCAAGGTCAAACAACTTAATAAGTCACAGAGGGGAGGGTTGAACCCAGGGGGTCTGAATCCTGAGTTCCTCCACATAAGCACTACCCCAAAAGATGTTTCTGAAATCACACAGCAAGGCAGCAGGAAGGAAAAGCTAATTTTCATCATTCAAACCCTGGCACATTCAGATGAGAGGGTAAGCATCATCCATGCAATGATGGGTGATTGCCAGAGAGAGGCTGCACAGATTTGGTAACTCCTTGTGGGACTGAGGGCTGTTCTGGAAGGGACACAAGGCATCGTGGTGGAGTGGCCTCTCTCTCCTTAATCAAGAAGTAATGGAGTTGTAATGGAGCTCCTGCCACTGAAGCCGTGATCATTATTGAGATAATGACCAGAACTGGAACAGTAGGTGTAGCTGTCCTCCAAGAGGAGGAGCTTGAGGTAATGAAACTGTAAAGAGTGTATTGATGAGGTTTTGATAGTGATCAATGCAACAGCAAGGAACTGTGGGTGTAATGATAGAAGAAGAGCTATTCCATTAAACCACGCTCTTTGGATACTAACTTTGACCCGCTGCTGTGAGCTCTGGAATGGAAATGAGGGCCAGTCCACTATGAGCTTATTATCGAATGGATAAGACAACTTGACTTCCCCAAACACACACGCTGGCGTATCAGAAATGCAATATGCCTGACTGGTTATCTTAACAGGGCCTTGAACTGCTTTGAAGAAGAAAGTGGTTGTTAAGATGTGTGGAGTCAGAGAGGCAACTGTAACAGAGGGTTGAACAGATGAGATGTTGGTATCCCTTTCAGAGGAGGATTATTACCCTTTGGCAGTTACGGAAAGAGAAATGAGGACGGAGCAGTGAGTCATAAAGAAGAGGAACAAAGGCAATAGTGAAATCGCCATGGGAAAGCAGCAGATCTTTTGCGGTTAACATTATCACGGGTGATCTGATGGAGGAAAAGAAGAGGCTACTAATATTTGTGGAGATGTCAGGGTGTCTAGTATGTAATAGGGATGCCTGTCGCTTTTTCAAAGGTAGCCGGGGTCTTGCATTGCAGAAGGGTGGAGAAAGACATAGAAGTTGTTATGGGGACAATTATGATTGTAACCAAGGTAATAATAAAGATAATGGACCTGTAATTGAAGAGCTGGTGGCTGTAAAGGAGAAGGTGAGGGCAACCGAAATGTGGAGGGGGTGATAAGGGAGGTAATGGTGGTGATGGGAAAGGTAATGGAGTCATAATGTAGATGATGCTTAAGGTAATGGAGTTATAATGAGGTGATGACTACAGAGTGGGGGTGGGGGAGAAGATGATCATCTTAATGGAAGCAAGAGGGACTATGTGAAACAGGTGAGAATTGTATGCAGAGCATTCATCACGACAGCTGGAGCTGTGGGCGACCAGGAAAGTAATGAACGGCTACACCCAAAGTTCTCATTACAGCAGGAGTTCTAATGGACCCTGGAATAAGATAATGACGTTAATGGCAAAGATGATGATGGCTAGGAAAATCAGGAGCCTTGTGAAGGTATTTAAAACGATCTATTTAGTGGGAGAGACCAGAGGAGGAATAGGGGTGGAAATGAGTGTGGCCCGGGGTGGATGTATGTACCTGCACGTCCCCGGACTGAGGTTCCTGACGGATGCTCACTGGATATGGCCCTGTGGGTGATTTGGCTGCAGTGCAGCTGCTCCTGCTTGTACGAGGCATTTGTCGTGCACGAAGCAAGTTCAGGCTGGACATGGCTGCAGCCACAATTCCAGCTTACAATCTAAATGTGGCTCTTCAGTTAGGCATGACAGCACCCTAGCTCAGATATAGAACTTCCGTGAGCAGATGTGTAAACAAAATGTCTGGGAAATGCATGAGTTTGCAGCAGAAGTCAATGTATACAGAGGATTATTTATTTCCTTTTTAACATATGTTTTGCCACGGATGCCGTTTCCAAGGGGAGAAGTGGGACCTTCATCCTCTGGGCTTGCTGTGTGACTTTAGGGACCTCTAGTTGGGAAGAGAGTTTGAAGCCGTTTGTGCTGGTGTTCTGATCAGGAAGGTCCTGAGGTGGGCTCTGCTAAGGAGCCTGGGGACTGCCTTTCTTGAAGGCCCCCAGTGCTGCTGATATTCCTACATCGAGCAGGCTAGAGAGGTCTACAGAGGGCAGATGGTGTACCTGAAAACACACAGATGGCCCCCAGACCCATTACAGATTCAGGGACTTGGGCAAGATGTAGAGTCCCTGAGGGGAGCAGGGACAGCCACGAGAACTCATCGTTTGTACAAGGAGACTTGCAGGAGACAGGGACCTCTGCTCTGCCTCTGGTACCCGCTCAGGACTCAGCCCAGGATCTCACCAGAAGAAAAAGTCCTATAGGTCCCTGAAGAGACCTGTTCTCTAGAATATTCTTTGTTCATGAATCAGTTCCTCTTACGACATCCCCATCCCAAACAGTCAGCTTAGCAAAGTGATTCCAAAGGTCCCAAGGTGGATGCCAGCGGGGCAGGCTTTAGAGGGGCTCTGGGTGGATGCGGCAGAGGCACCCTATTCCCAGGTCTTGCTCAGTTCTCTGCTCTGACCCGGAGCCTCCATGTGCAGAGCTGCAAGGAGGTTCCCTCCAAGGAATCCTGGATAAAGAAGGGTACGACACATGGTGCTAGTCCGGGCTCTAGGGGCCAGGGCTGTGGAACTAGGGGGTGGTGTGTGGCCACAGCAAGGGGCCTCCAGCCTCCCATACCAGTCTCCAACTTCCTTCAGCCCCACAGGTCAAAAGGGAGGCTGAGGGGCTGGGTTGGGGTGGGGTAAGGGACTATTTCTCAGGCCAACTACATCCAAACCTGGGAATTTCCGAGGCCCCTCCTCATGGGGAATCAAATTCAGCTGGTGCGGAACAGGGCCTGTGAAGCTGTATTGTAAAAACTCCTCCAGAAAGTTCCCTGTGTGTCTGGCATAGGTACCCTTAGTATTGGTCAGCGGCCCTTATAAGGAGAAGGCTAGGTAAGAGGTGGGAAAGCCTATTAAATGGATGGAGACCAAGCCAGTCTTTTCAGTATGTTTGTCCTAATGGTGGGATTTGAGCAGCCCTTAGAAGTTTCTCTTTCTCTATAGAAAATTATCCTCCACCTGCACACCCATCCACCAGCATGCCCATCCACCTGCACATGTACCCGGCCCTCCATGAAGAGTCACACAGTTGACTTCAGCAGTGTCCCAGCAAGAGACTCCTAGAATGGCACTATGGCGACAGGCAGCCCTGAGCCCCTGGGACCCACTTCCTTTAGAACAGAAGGAACAGTGTGGGGCCTCCAGTGGCTTGGGTGGTAAAGAATCTGCCTGCAATGCAGGAGATGCAGGTTTGATCCCTGGGTCGGGAAAATTCCCTTGGAGAAGGGAATGACTCCCCACTCCAGCCTTCTTGCCTGGAGAATTCCAGGGACACAGGAGCCTGATAGGCGACAGTCCACGGGGCCGCAAAGATTGAGACACAATTGAAGTGACTATAAGTCCCACTTCAGAAGGAATAAAGCAATACAGGAACTGAAGTTGTCTGTGAGGGTAGCAGAGGGAAGAAGAAAGGAAAATGTCTAGAAAAGATGTTTCCAGCACCTCTAGTAATGGGAATGGATGTGGATCTAGGCATGAGGGTTGGCACTACCATGCTGTCTCTGGAAGGTCAGTCCTGACCGGCCCTTGGTGGACCATTTCATTCTTCAGAATTCCTTGGGATTAAAATGCATCAATACCATGGAAAAATTCAATTTATATTTTAGGAAGGACAAATTATTTCTGTCCTTAAATGGCATGTACGTTGCATGTGTATACTTAAGTCTACGCCTAAACCTGCAAAATTAGAAAGCGGACATAAAGACTAAACAATGATCATAAAGAAAATGGATTTTTTTTCCCAATGGCTGAACAAAATGAAAGATTATTTCACAGCAGCCTGTGGTCTAATTCTTCCTTTTCCCTTCAGCTCTTAAACAGACTAGCAAGTTACTGAAAGATCCTTGTACAAAGACCACAGGTCACTTCAGATGAAAAACTCAGGTCCTGTTGGTGGCAGCTTGCCTGACCCTGTCCCAGAAACCCAGAGCACCATTCCCGATTCCCTTAGGGGACTTAGGACAGCTCCATCCCTACTAGATCCACTTGGAATAACCCAAGCAATAGGATTGAGGCTGTGTTGGTGTGTGACCTCCTGAGTCCCACATGGGTCTTCTCCACATTTCTTTCTCTCTCCCTGATCACCATGCTTATCAGAGAAGGGACACTCAGCTCTTCTGAAACGAGGCCTCACTTTCCTAGGGCTGCTGACCCACCACCTGAGAAAATGCCACCTTGCCCGACTCTTGCCAGGCTTCCATTTTTCAGCTGCTAATCACTCATTAACCTCCCAGCTACCCCACGGAAGTTGGGACCTCACCTTCATTTGCAAAGGTGGTTCACTGGGTCCCCCTTTAATAAAATTACAACTTCAGAAAACAAATCGTTTATATCAAATACAACCCCACGGCTTCCTCTTATGTTAATCATTTCAGGCAGGTGCTATTAGGTAATTCAATCACTGGGCTACAGAATATTGCCACTGAATTAATGAGGAATGAACTCAAATTCTGAATAAGAGATTGTCTGAATAAATGGCTCTGAATGCAAAGATTGAGACACAATTGAAGTGACTATAAGTCCCACTTCAGAAGGAATAAAGCAATACAGGAACTGAAGTTGTCTGTGAGGGTAGCAGAGGGAAGAAGAAAGGAAAATGTCTAGAAAAGATGTTTCCAGCACCTCTAGTAATGGGAATGGATGTGGATCTAGGCATGAGGGTTGGCACTACCATGCTGTCTCTGGAAGGTCAGTCCTGACCGGCCCTTGGTGGACCATTTCATTCTTCAGAATTCCTTGGGATTAAAATGCATCAATACCATGGAAAAATTCAATTTATATTTTAGGAAGGACAAATTATTTCTGTCCTTAAATGGCATGTACGTTGCATGTGTATACTTAAGTCTACGCCTAAACCTGCAAAATTAGAAAGCGGACATAAAGACTAAACAATGATCATAAAGAAAATGGATTTTTTTTTCCCAATGGCTGAACAAAATGAAAGATTATTTCACAGCAGCCTGTGGTCTAATTCTTCCTTTTCCCTTCAGCTCTTAAACAGACTAGCAAGTTACTGAAAGATCCTTGTACAAAGACCACAGGTCACTTCAGATGAAAAACTCAGGTCCTGTTGGTGGCAGCTTGCCTGACCCTGTCCCAGAAACCCAGAGCACCATTCCCGATTCCCTTAGGGGACTTAGGACAGCTCCATCCCTACTAGATCCACTTGGGAATAACCCAAGCAATAGGATTGAGGCTGTGTTGGTGTGTGACCTCCTGAGTCCCACATGGGTCTTCTCCACATTTCTTTCTCTCTCCCTGATCACCATGCTTATCAGAGAAGGGACACTCAGCTCTTCTGAAACGAGGCCTCACTTTCCTAGGGCTGCTGACCCACCACCTGAGAAAATGCCACCTTGCCCGACTCTTGCCAGGCTTCCATTTTTCAGCTGCTAATCACTCATTAACCTCCCAGCTACCCCACGGAAGTTGGGACCTCACCTTCATTTGCAAAGGTGGTTCACTGGGTCCCCCTTTAATAAAATTACAACTTCAGAAAACAAATCGTTTATATCAAATACAACCCCACGGCTTCCTCTTATGTTAATCATTTCAGGCAGGTGCTATTAGGTAATTCAATCACTGGGCTACAGAATATTGCCACTGAATTAATGAGGAATGAACTCAAATTCTGAATAAGAGATTGTCTGAATAAATGGCTCTGAATGAAAAACCCTGAGCCAAGCCTATAATCACAGCAGATGACAATAATACAAAACTGCATATTAAATGCAGTTCTAGCTTCCATCTCTTCTCAGTCCACAAACTCTTTTGGAGCCAAGAGAACATATTGTTGACCACCACCAACATCCTTCCACATTTATCACTTTCCTAATATTTCCTTGGCACTTCTTTTTTCAGGTGAACTGAATACATTCTGAATTTATGAAATGGTCTCACTCCAATGTATAATAAACCTTAGTTTATCCCCAAGGCTAGTCTGTTCTTCAAAAGAGCATCTTTCATAGACAATAAACCAGGGGTTGCCAGTGTGGAGAGGGAAGGGAGAAAGGCATATAGAGGTAGGGGATTAAGAGGTACACACCACTAGGTAGAAAGTAAGGCACAAGGTTATATTGTATAGCACGGGGAATACAGCCAATGTTTTATAATAATGATAAATGGAGCATAACCTTTAAAACGTGTGTATCCATATATTGTACACCTGTAACATATGTAATTTTGTACGGCAACTAGTGTTGTTTAGTCGCTAAGTCAGGTCTGACTCTTTTGTGACCCCTGGACTGTAGTTGGCCAGGCTCTCCAGGCAAGAATACTGGGGTGGGTTGTCATTTCCTTCTCCAGAGGATCTTCCCAGTCCCAGGGACTGAACCTCATCTCCTGCATTGCAGGAAGATCCTTCACTGCTGAGCCATGGGGAAGCCCACAGCAACTATACTTCAATTTGAAAAAGTGAAGAGAAAAAGAGTATCTTTGTCCATAGTCCCCCTCAGACTGGAACCTCACCTTCTCCAGCCTCCCCCCTGCCCTGCCTGCATCTGGCCTCCTTCCCTCCAGGACATTCTCCTCCTAGCCACCAGGTGACCTTCCCTGAATGCAAATCTGACTACATCCCATTCCTGCTTCTCATCCTCCACTCATTTTCACCATCCTACACGTCTTAGCTCATTACGTGAACCTTCACAACCTGGCCCCTTATCCTTGCAGCCTCTGCTCTTACTGTTCCCTATAGGAACACGCTGAATTCCAGCCACACCCAAGTTTTTATCGTTTCTGAATGTTCTATGCTCTTTCATAGCACCATGCTGTTTCTCCCCTCGGAGTGCCTACTCCAACCTAATTCTTACCTTTTAAAATGTATCTCGAGTGGTGCCGCCTCCTTAGGCCCTCTCTGATCCAGCCCTAGACTGAGTTACATGCCCTTCCTCCGTGCTTCCTTAGCACCTGGGGACAGAGTTCAGTGAACACGGTATCACTATAATAGTTAAAGCACAAGTCTGTCTCTCCAACTAGATCTATATAGTGACTCCATAGTGTTTAACTTTTTTTTTTTTTTTTTAAAGATTTATTTATTTATTTTGGGCGGGGGTCGGGTTGGGGAGGGAGGGGAGCGGGCGGGCCACTTCTATTGGTCTTTCATTTCTCTATTTTCGTCCGTCTTTGTTCTTTGGCTTCTGTGGGCCTCCCATCGCGGTGGGCAGAGCGCCGGCTCGGTAATTACCCACATCGGTCCAGCCGCTCCCCGGCACGTGGGATCCTCCCAGGCCAGGGATCGAACTGGCACCGCTTGCACTGCAAGGCGGTGTCCCCACCCACTGGACCACCAGGGAAGCCCCATAGTGTTTAACTTTGCATAGTGTTTAACTCAAGCCTGGGTGTATGGTGAAGTGTGTTAGTCGCTCAGTCGAGTCCGACTCTGCAATCCCGTGCACTGTAGCCTGTCAGGCTCCTGTGTCCGTGGAATCCTCCAGGCAAGACTACTGGAAGGGAAACCCATTTCCCCTGATTGAACCTGGGTCCCCTGTGTTGCAGGCGGATGTTTTTTTTCCATCTGTGCCACCAGGGCATATGGTAGATACATAAGAAATATCAAATGAATGAATGAACCAATTATAAAATAAATGAAATCATGGCTGAGTAAACGCAGGAACCCAATGACACAATTTATGCCAGTTCTAGAAGTTGCCCTTCCATTTACCAACTCTGGGCAGAAGTGTTTGAGTTTATTTTTGTAATCTGAAATTCAGCAGTGCCCAGAAATTTCCACGTCTTAGCTCATTACGTGAACCTTCACAACCTGGCCCCTTATCCTTGCAGCCTCTGCTCTTACTGTTCCCTATAGGAACACGCTGAATTCCAGCCACACCCAAGTTTTTATCGTTTCTGAATGTTCTATGCTCTTTCATAGCACCATGCTGTTTCTCCCCTCGGAGTGCCTACTCCAACCTAATTCTTACCTTTTAAAATGTATCTCGAGTGGTGCCGCCTCCTTAGGCCCTCTCTGATCCAGCCCTAGACTGAGTTACATGCCCTTCCTCCGTGCTTCCTTAGCACCTGGGGACAGAGTTCAGTGAACACGGTATCACTATAATAGTTAAAGCACAAGTCTGTCTCTCCAACTAGATCTATATAGTGACTCCATAGTGTTTAACTTTTTTTTTTTTTTTTTAAAGATTTATTTATTTATTTTGGGCGGGGGTCGGGTTGGGGAGGGAGGGGAGCGGGCGGGCCACTTCTATTGGTCTTTCATTTCTCTATTTTCGTCCGTCTTTGTTCTTTGGCTTCTGTGGGCCTCCCATCGCGGTGGGCAGAGCGCCGGCTCTGGGCGCACGCGCCCCAGAGCTCCGGCTCGGTAATTACCCACATCGGTCCAGCCGCTCCCCGGCACGTGGGATCCTCCCAGGCCAGGGATCGAACTGGCACCGCTTGCACTGCAAGGCGGTGTCCCCACCCACTGGACCACCAGGGAAGCCCCATAGTGTTTAACTTTGCATAGTGTTTAACTCAAGCCTGGGTGTATGGTGAAGTGTGTTAGTCGCTCAGTCGAGTCCGACTCTGCAATCCCGTGCACTGTAGCCTGTCAGGCTCCTGTGTCCGTGGAATCCTCCAGGCAAGACTACTGGAAGGGAAACCCATTTCCCCTGATTGAACCTGGGTCCCCTGTGTTGCAGGCGGATGTTTTTTTTTTACCATCTGTGCCACCAGGGCATATGGTAGATACATAAGAAATATCAAATGAATGAATGAACCAATTATAAAATAAATGAAATCATGGCTGAGTAAACGCAGGAACCCAATGACACAATTTATGCCAGTTCTAGAAGTTGCCCTTCCATTTAC
The DNA here is from genome assembly GCA_022376925.1 of Tragulus kanchil. Lineage (NCBI taxonomy): Eukaryota > Metazoa > Chordata > Mammalia > Artiodactyla > Tragulidae > Tragulus > Tragulus kanchil. Next base: position 29,870,188 of record JAIOJX010000024.1, read on the forward strand.
CAACTCTGGGCAGAAGTGTTTGAGTTTATTTTTTGTAATCTGAAATTCAGCCAGTGAAAACCTGGCCCAGAACAAGGGAGTTTCCCTACAGTGAGTGAAGCCGCACAAAGTCTTCATCCTCCCACTCATCAGCAAATAGCTCAAGAAAAGAGGCTCCTCGGCATGGAGAGGACGCCTCCCTGTGGCAGGACGCCACTGCCAGGACACACCATGTGGTGACCCATGTCGCCTTCCTCGGGCCCAAGAGTCTAGTCCCCACAGGAAATCCCCCGGCTCTGCACACTGCCTTGGCTTTCACAGAGCTGTGGTCGCCTGGCATGTATCAAGCTGTGCTTCATCAGAGATTTAATCAGGTCTGAGTTTTTAACAACGTGCTCGTCACGGTCACTTAACTTAAAATCAAGCCTGTTCAGAGCATTAGTCAGTCCTATTCACTCAGTCTGGTAGTTTTGGCATTTAAAACTTTAGACTTTTTCATCAAGGGACACTATGTTTTTACCAAGCGTCTCACATGTAAACCTCTCAGGCTGGTTCCCTGGTTGGAATATCCCAGTCTTAGGGATGATCCTGCCACGAAGGAAGAATCTGTGAAACATCCTTCCTGGGGCTGGTCAGAGAGCTGAACTCCTTTGGAGAGGCTGCTTCCATCTCTAAGTGAGTCCACGTCCCCAGTTCAGAGCTCTTCCTCAAGCTCCCTTCTGGTGTGAAGAGGGCTCTTCTCCCAGAAGACCTTTCCTAGGAGTGACTGCCAGATTCACTTCTGTGGTCATTATTTGCTATGAACGTGTCTGCCTAGACGACCACAAGGTCTTCTGTGTCATGGTTTCCTCTCTATCCCCTCTCCATAGAGCCCATTACAGCGCCTGGCTCAGAGTGAGTACTCATTTCTTTATTGCCTTGAGGAATGGAAGAGTCATTACTCTTCAAAGAGTAATGCAAACATATCATGCTTAAAGAGATAGCAACAAAAGTGCCAGGAAAGTCCCCAAAGTCAGGTTTGCCGTGCTCTTCTGAGAAGAGTTCATGACCATTGTTTTGAGGAAATATCAAATGAATGAATGAACCAATTATAAAATAAATGAAATCATGGCTGAGTAAACGCAGGAACCCAATGACACAATTTATGCCAGTTCTAGAAGTTGCCCTTCCATTTACCAACTCTGGGCAGAAGTGTTTGAGTTTATTTTTTGTAATCTGAAATTCAGCCAGTGAAAACCTGGCCCAGAACAAGGGAGTTTCCCTACAGTGAGTGAAGCCGCACAAAGTCTTCATCCTCCCACTCATCAGCAAATAGCTCAAGAAAAGAGGCTCCTCGGCATGGAGAGGACGCCTCCCTGTGGCAGGACGCCACTGCCAGGACACACCATGTGGTGACCCATGTCGCCTTCCTCGGGCCCAAGAGTCTAGTCCCCACAGGAAATCCCCCGGCTCTGCACACTGCCTTGGCTTTCACAGAGCTGTGGTCGCCTGGCATGTATCAAGCTGTGCTTCATCAGAGATTTAATCAGGTCTGAGTTTTTAACAACGTGCTCGTCACGGTCACTTAACTTAAAATCAAGCCTGTTCAGAGCATTAGTCAGTCCTATTCACTCAGTCTGGTAGTTTTGGCATTTAAAACTTTAGACTTTTTCATCAAGGGACACTATGTTTTTACCAAGCGTCTCACATGTAAACCTCTCAGGCTGGTTCCCTGGTTGGAATATCCCAGTCTTAGGGATGATCCTGCCACGAAGGAAGAATCTGTGAAACATCCTTCCTGGGGCTGGTCAGAGAGCTGAACTCCTTTGGAGAGGCTGCTTCCATCTCTAAGTGAGTCCACGTCCCCAGTTCAGAGCTCTTCCTCAAGCTCCCTTCTGGTGTGAAGAGGGCTCTTCTCCCAGAAGACCTTTCCTAGGAGTGACTGCCAGATTCACTTCTGTGGTCATTATTTGCTATGAACGTGTCTGCCTAGACGACCACAAGGTCTTCTGTGTCATGGTTTCATCTCTATCCTCTCTCCATAGAGCCCATTACAGCGCCTGGCTCAGAGTGAGTACTCGGTATTTCTTTATTGCCTTGAGGAATGGAAGAGTCATTACTCTTCAAAGAGTAATGCAAACATATCATGCTTAAAGAGATAGCAACATGTGCCAGGAAATGATGCCAGGACACAGTCCCCAAAGTCAGGTTTGCCGTGCTCTTCTGAGAGAAGAGTTCATGACCACATCATTATTGGGGGTTTTGAGGAAGGAAATGGAAATGGTCCGGGAAGCGTGTGAGAAGCAGACTCAGGAGTCAGGGCTGGTGGCCCCTGACAGATTAAGCTACCCTCCAGGCTTCCTTTCTCTTAGGAGAAGGATGCCTTCTTTTCCTTCCAAGAACATCATCTTCCAGTCTGCTCAGATCCCTACCCTTCACTCCAAGATACGCTTGAGTCATGAGAACGAGAAGTGTTACTTCTCAGAAGGGCCACCTGGCAGCTGTCATGGGGCCATCACGGGGAGAAAGGGGTGTAGGTACCCCTCGTGAACGTTTGTTTTAATTGCAGTTAAAAAAAACCTCTTAGATGTCAAATCCATCATTCTGCTATGAAATCAGTATCACGAGGCTCAAGTATCTAAATCATGACAGTGTGGTTTATTCGAAAAAATGTGCCTTCCTACGTGGTCTAACTTCTAAAATAATTTTAAAAAATAGTTTTGGCATGACATAAATGAAAACAAGATGTAATGAAATGGCATTTTATGAATTTAAACTGAAGCAAATATTTGCCGTGCTTTATTTAAGTTAATTTTCTGTGCATGCCCTCTTTTGATAGTAGGTGAGTTTTGCTACATTGAATGTCTACGGCACTGGGCTCTGAGACTTGCTGGTGCAGAAACAGAAGCTATGGGACTGAAGGGAAACCCATGTTAAGGGTCCCACAGGCCCACACTCTGGTTTCACTGGCAGAGAGAATTGACTGGGTGTGGGCAGGAAGTTGTTTAACAAAACTCCCACATTCACTTTTATTTTCCCACTCTTTTTTTTTTTTAAGATTTATTTATTTTCCTTTTTGGCTGTGGTGGGTCTTCGTTGCTGTGTGTGGGCTTTCTCTAGGCTTCTCATTGCAGTGGCTTCTCTTGTTGTCTACAACACAGGCTCTAGATACAAGAACTTCAGAGGCTGTGGCTCACAGGCTCTAGAGCTTGGGTTTAGTTGCTCAATGGTGTGCAGGATTTTCCTAGATCAGGGATCAAATCAGCGTCCCCTGCGTGGCAAGGCAGATTCCTAACCACTGGACCACCAGAGAAGCCCACACATCCACCCTTGCAAGGCAAGGGTGAGATACTCACCTCAATATTGGTGGCATTTTTGCCATAGAAAGTTACTTTTTTATGTGGATCCTATACAGTTTTCACTGTGCATTCTATATAAATTCTAAGCTGAACAACTTTTTGAGTGCATTGTAAATATCATCCCTTCCTAAACTTTCTAGAAAAAGCAGTCTGCGGTTCTTAGATGCTAATACTATCAGTTTAGGGGGGAAACTGAGTCACAGATATATTGTATTAAGTTATTATCAGGCCATTGGTACGCCAACCTCTGGATTTATAGAATAAATGACCAAATAATACTGGTTTTGAGTCCTAGATATTAAACCAATTTCATCTTTTTACAGCTTCCTGCATCATTAATTTGTAGATCTAACTAAGAGTTTTCCATCAGTTTATAGTTATAGAAACTATCTGACTACAGTTCTTGTTTGCTTTATATAACCACTAGCTGGGCACAGTGGCCTCTATCCCAGAATGAGGATTTGGTGGCGTGGATGATCACCACAGGCAGGTCATGATCCACACAGGGCAGATGGTGTGAACTGGTTATGGATCATGACCAAAAATAATACCTAACTTGCACATATGGAAGGTAACTTGTGTCTTTTTTAGTCTGGGGACAAAGGTCTTCAGAGTTGTTAGGATCAAGTGCATTGTGAAGATGAGGATGCAATTTATAGACAAAATAAAGTAGACTTAAGGGAGACAAAACTACATTTCTGAAAGGAATTTCACAAACACACATGCACACCTCATAAACCCAGTGTCCATGGTTTGGAAAACTTGAATTCCGTTCACAGGAAAAATTATAAAATTTAAAACTATAGTACAAGATGGACCTAGCTCCAGGGATCTCTACATTTAACAAAGCATTCATTCTTGGTTGGTCAGAGTTTTTTCCAACCAACATTGGACAGGGTGAATTCTTTGCTCTCTTGGGTTTAGTTGCTCAATGGTGTGCAGGATTTTCCTAGATCAGGATCAAATCAGCGTCCCTGCGTGGCAAGGCAGATTCCTAACCACTGGACCACCAGAGAAGCCACACATCCACCCTTGCAAGGCAAGGGTGAGATACTCACCTCAATATTGGTGGCATTTTGCCATAGAAAGTTACTTTTTTATGTGGATCCTATACAGTTTTCACTGTGCATTCTATATAAATTCTAAGCTGAACAACTTTTTGAGTGCATTGTAAATATCATCCCTTCCTAAACTTTCTAGAAAAAGCAGTCTGCGGTTCTTAGATGCTAATACTATCAGTTTAGGGGGGAAACTGAGTCACAGATATATTGTATTAAGTTATTATCAGGCCATTGGTACGCCAACCTCTGGATTTATAGAATAAATGACCAAATAATACTGGTTTTGAGTCCTAGATATTAAACCAATTTCATCTTTTTACAGCTTCCTGCATCATTAATTTGTAGATCTAACTAAGAGTTTTCCATCAGTTTATAGTTATAGAAACTATCTGACTACAGTTCTTGTTTGCTTTATATAACCACTAGCTGGGCACAGTGGCCTCTATCCCAGAATGAGGATTTGGTGGCGTGGATGATCACCACAGGCAGGTCATGATCCACACAGGGCAGATGGTGTGAACTGGTTATGGATCATGACCAAAAATAATACCTAACTTGCACATATGGAAGGTAACTTGTGTCTTTTTTAGTCTGGGGACAAAGGTCTTCAGAGTTGTTAGGATCAAGTGCATTGTGAAGATGAGGATGCAATTTATAGACAAAATAAAGTAGACTTAAGGGAGACAAAACTACATTTCTGAAAGGAATTTCACAAACACACATGCACACCTCATAAACCCAGTGTCCATGGTTTGGAAAACTTGAATTCCGTTCACAGGAAAAATTATAAAATTTAAAACTATAGTACAAGATGGACCTAGCTCCAGGGATCTCTACATTTAACAAAGCATTCATTCTTGGTTGGTCAGAGTTTTTTCCAACCAACATTGGACAGGGTGAATTCTTTGCTCTCTTGGGTTACTGGTGGGCCGGGTCATTGAGTTGACTGGAAAAGCTGCCTTTCTAAAAGCCTGCCCTCTGTGCCACCATTTTTCACTCCCAGAGTCGGTTAGCAGAGGTGAGGCATTGCTGAGGTGCTGTGAAAAGGCTCTTGAAAATGGGAATGGAAAGGGGAGAAGTTCTTTAAGTGCCCAGGCAACTGTGAAATAACAAAGTGGAGATAAGAGCCAACAAAATCAAGAGGCAGGAGAAAAGTGAAAGCAAAAGAATACAGTGGATTACATCTTTCTCAAAGATAACCAGGTTTTCTCATCCAAAGACCATTTCCTCTTCCATCCAGGAATTCAAAACCTGAGCGGAAAGGATCAGTCCTATAGCAAAGTTCAGCTTAAGTGAACTTACCAGGGTAATTGAAAAAACTTTCAGGGGTTTGGCTTTTTATTTATTTTACTATTGTCAAATAAAAGCTGTACTGGTAGAAAGAGAAGCCATAGTTACTATACACTGTTAGAGAAAACTAGATGTTGGGGATCAGAAACAATTTACTCCAGCCAGTAATGAATTCTGTTTTCCCAACAGAAAATAAGAAACGCTCTATGAAGTTAATTCAACAAGTACTCAGTGAAAAAATGCCTATTTACTTTATAAGACACAGTCCTTATCTTAAAAAAATCTGTTATCTGACTCATATCATTAGGAAACAATGTAAGATGACTCACATCATTAGAAAACAGTGTCAGATGATTTCTACTCAAGTGAAAGTGAAGTTGCTCAATCGTGTCTGATTCTTTGCAACCCATGGACGAGCCATGGGATTCTCCAGGCAAGAATACTGGAGTGGGTAGCCTATCCCTTCTCCAGAAGGTCTTCCCAACCCAAGAATCAGACCAAGGTCTCCTGCCTTGCAGGATTCCTTACCAGCTAAGCTACAAGGGAATCCATTCTATTCAAGGACTAACTGAAATGATGCTGTAGGAATTAGAAGGGAGAGATACAAGGTAATAGTTTGGAACATGTAACAGTGCTAATTAGCTCTTGCTAATAGCAGGTTACCCCAAATGTAGGGACTGAACACAAGAATCATTTATCGTCTCATAGCAGCTGAGGGTCTAGAATCTGGAATCAGCTCGTTTGTTCGGTTCAGGTGCTATTGAACTGGCAGCTGGAGATACCGTCAGCTCAAGGTCTGACTTGGGGAGCATGTGGTCACTGAAAATCATGTGACTTCCAAAGGCTCTCCACGGTGTTCTTTCCAACATGGCAGGTGGCTTCTGCCAGAGCTAGCAATCTGAGCGACAGAGCAAGAGAGAGAGCAAGAGAGAGAGAAAGCGAGAGAGAGAAAGAGCCCTAAGATGAAAGCCACAGTCTTTTTATGACCTAACCTTGGAAGTGACATTCCATCACTTCTGCCATATTCTGTTTGTTACAAGTGAGTCAAGAAATCCAGGACATACTCCAGGGGAGGGAACTATCCAAGGGTGTGAACACCAGGAGGTGGCATCGCGGGGGCCACCCACAGGCTTTCTATGACAGAAAGCAAAGGTGCTGAGCTCTAGGAGGGTTTCAATGAATTGCAAAAAAGAGGGCCTGCCACCAGCTTTTGTAAGACCACTAGATTGGCCCCCAGTACACCGGTTCACTTACCTATGGCCCCTGGCTGCCAACAACTGCAGAGTGGAGTCATTGGGACAAAGACCATCTGGTCTGCAGGCTTAAAATGTTCACTCTCTGAACCTTTACAGAAGTCTTGCTGAGCCGTGCTCTGGATGAGTACTTCTCAAAATGTACGTGCCTATGAATCATCTAGAGATCTTGTTAAAATGTAGTTTCTGATTCAACACGTCTGCGTGGGGCTTGGGGTTCTGCAGTTTGAACAAGCTCCCAGGTGATGCTGATACTGACCACAGAGCACACTTTGATAGAAGGCTTATGAAGCTCGAGAGAGGAGAAGGTCTTGGGTAGGTGGGGAGGACCTTCTGAACAGGGGGAAATGACATCATGAGAAAAGATGAGAAAGGAAAAAGGCACAGCTCTGGAGATAAGAATACGATTGGGCTATCTGGAACAGAGCCCTGTGAAGAGAATGTATAAAGAACAACACTTAGCCTTGAGGAACACAATGGAGAAAATAATATAGTTTTAGCTCTTTTTACTTCAAGATTCAGAGTCTTTTATTTAACATAAAGGATCAAACTATTGTCAATTGTTTCTTCAACAGAAACACCAGAACTGAAAAAAACGAAATCTACATGAACATTTGTTTAGTACCCACTTTGCATCACTGATATGCTACGTGTTGGGAATACAAAATGAATAGGAAGTCCCTCCTATCACTCAGGCCGGGGATGGAGAGACAGGCAGGCACATCAGAGGTGACACCCTGTGGTATGCATTTTAACAGAGGTACCCGCCTAGTGCTACAGGAAAACAAAGACAAGGAACTGGGTCTTGAAGGATGCCTAGGAGTCCATTACGCTGGATGGATGGAGACACCATTTGTGACGAAGGAACAGTGTAGAGACATGAAAAGGCGTGGACTCAGTAGAGGTGGTACAGGCCTGAGGCATGGGATGTGTGTAAGGTCAGGGGACATAAAGGGGTCCAAAGGGAAAAAGGTAGGGGCCAGACTAGAGGCTGGACAGACAGTCAGAGAAAGGCTGTCAATGCCCTCAGATAACTGCAGGAAGACTCTCAGATTCCATCAGGCCCGAATACAGCATGACTCCTCTCGCATTCCTGGCACATAGGAGTGCTCAGTCACCACTAGCTGTGGTTCTGTTTTAGAGTCTGAAGGCAATGTGGGGGACTTCACATCTGAGAAAGCAGAAAGAGTGAGGATCACCATTCATCTGGCCCGCAGGTGAACTCATTTTCAGAAACCTGGAAAGCGGGAGTCCCAGGCAACCCACTGAAGCTCCTGTGGCACGTGGACATCAGGCTAGCATGTCCATCCTCATCAGCTTGTGTCCCCACACCCTGGCTCTACCCTCTCCCCCTGGCGCACCCCTGCTGCGGCAGAGGAGGCCGCTGTCAGCTAGCATGATTGACCTCATCCACGGAACCTAGGTGAAGTATTTGCAGACACAGGGCACCATGGCTCTACATGGAGACTTCATAATTATCCTGTTCGGACTTGGTTCCAATCCCCTTAGTAGCATGAGGGTTCCGTGGGCCACATGGTTCCCATCTTGGGACATACACACCCCTGCTCTGCTGGGATGGCTTGCTGATTTGTCTGTCTTCTTATCAGGCTTCCCCGGTGGCTCAGCATCCTTCCAGGGACACATGATCTCAGTAAGCATGGCCTCCATCCCATCTCACCAGGAGCTGATATCTCACCCATCACTTACAGAAGAGATTTCATCTGTGGTTTCTTACATGCTCTCCGTTATATATGCACTTCTTATGTACTCTCTTCTATGCTATCCTATTAGGCAGAAACTGACATTTTTACAGATGGAAAAAAAATATAATGGGTCCAGAGAGGTTAAGTAACTCACCTAAACTCACACAGCCAATTCATAGCAGACCCAGATTTGAACCCAGGCATTTTCACCACAGCACACTGCCCACCAGTGAGGTGCTGGTCCCAGTGTGGACGTCATCCTCACCGCATCTAAACTTCTGTTTCAGCCCAGGAATGCCCTAACACCTCTTTGTCTCTGGGACCGCTCAGCCGGTCCGTCCTGCTTCTCGCCTGCAGATGCCAGAGGGAACACAGCAGGCCTGAGTTCTGGAGGGAGGAGGGTCCTCTGTGATCAGGAACAAGGATCTATCCTGTCAACCAGAGGTGCAGGTGACCACCAAGCAGAAGCAGGGGTTTAGCTTGGGACGGCAGGAGCATGGGCGGGTCAGAGGTGACGCTGGTGTTAGGCAGTCGCTGCATTGGGGGGTCACCACTAGCTGTGGTTCTGTTTTAGAGTCTGAAGGCAATGTGGGGGACTTCACATCTGAGAAAGCAGAAAGAGTGAGGATCACCATTCATCTGGCCCGCAGGTGAACTCATTTTCAGAAACCTGGAAAGCGGGAGTCCCAGGCAACCCACTGAAGCTCCTGTGGCACGTGGACATCAGGCTAGCATGTCCATCCTCATCAGCTTGTGTCCCCACACCCTGGCTCTACCCTCTCCCCCTGGCGCACCCTGCTGCGGCAGAGGAGGCCGCTGTCAGCTAGCATGATTGACCTCATCCACGGAACCTAGGTGAAGTATTTGCAGACACAGGGCACCATGGCTCTACATGGAGACTTCATAATTATCCTGTTCGGACTTGGTTCCAATCCCCTTAGTAGCATGAGGGTTCCGTGGGCCACATGGTTCCCATCTTGGGACATACACCCCCCTGCTCTGCTGGGATGGCTTGCTGATTTGTCTGTCTTCTTATCAGGCTTCCCCGGTGGCTCAGCATCCTTCCAGGGACACATGATCTCAGTAAGCATGGCCTCCATCCCATCTCACCAGGAGCTGATATCTCACCCATCACTTACAGAAGAGATTTCATCTGTGGTTTCTTACATGCTCTCCGTTATATATGCACTTCTTATGTACTCTCTTCTATGCTATCCTATTAGGCAGAAACTGACATTTTTACAGATGGAAAAAAAATATAATGGGTCCAGAGAGGTTAAGTAACTCACCTAAACTCACACAGCCAATTCATAGCAGACCCAGATTTGAACCCAGGCATTTTCACCACAGCACACTGCCCACCAGTGAGGTGCTGGTCCCAGTGTGGACGTCATCCTCACCGCATCTAAACTTCTGTTTCAGCCCAGGAATGCCCTAACACCTCTTTGTCTCTGGGACCGCTCAGCCGGTCCGTCCTGCTTCTCGCCTGCAGATGCCAGAGGGAACACAGCAGGCCTGAGTTCTGGAGGGAGGAGGGTCCTCTGTGATCAGGAACAAGGATCTATCCTGTCAACCAGAGGTGCAGGTGACCACCAAGCAGAAGCAGTGAGGGAATGTGAGCTGTGGTGGGTACGGCAGGAGCATGGGGGCGGGTCAGAGGTGACGCTGGTGTTAGGCAGTCGCTGCATGGTCCTGCCCGCTGGAGCTCCAAGATCAAGAGGTCAGGAGCTTTCCTTCTGAGGGCTCTGAGGAAACCATCTGCCCCAGGCCTCTCTCGGCTTACAGATGGCCATCTTCTCCCTATGTCTTCCTATTGTCTTTCCTCATACAAGACTGTGTCTTAATCTCTCTTCTTGTAAGGACACCAGCCATATTGGATGAGGGCTCAGCCCCGACCTCATTTTCATTTGTCGGTGGTGGTGGTCAGTTGCTCTGCTGTGTCCGACACTCTGTGACCCCATGGACTGCAGCATGCCAGGCTACCCTGTCCTTCAACATCTTCCAGAATTTGCTCAAACTCATGTCTCTTTAAAGACCTCATCTCCAACGACAATCCCATTCTGAGGTGCTGGGTGTGGACCTCCATGCACACCCTGCCCCTGTATGAACTCCTGGAGGGACACAGCTGAGTCCCCTCAACCCTGACAACTTCAAGGAAGCTTGAAAACTCTCCTGACAGAAGTTTATCCTCTCTGAGAGTTGGGAGGCCTCAGGCCTGGCTCACTTGCTCTGGTTGTGGGGAGTTGGGAGTGACCCCACAGAACCTGGGGGTACACTGTCCGGGTCCATGCTCTGCTCTCTCTGCCCTGAACAGACCAGCAGCCAAGGCCAAAGCTGGTGCTCAAACTCAGAGTGAGGGGTGTGTGGGCACCAGAGTCATAGCGGAGGGGCCAGAAGGCAGGGTGAAGTCTCAGGGGCTCAAGACGGAGGCAGCTGCATGTAGTGCTGGTTCCCGGGAGCCGTGTTCACTGCGGACCTGAGCTGTGTCCACTCGGGTAGACAAGTTCTCTCCTCTCTGGAAGGCTCAGTATCTGCATCTATAAAACAGGTCCAGCAGCAACTACTCATAGTAATGAAAAGGATGAAGAGGAAATGCATATACAGGGCCCAGCACAGCACCAACTGTGCAGGGCTATTTCAACAGGAAGTGATAGCTATAATCACTGTAATAGATGTTCAAGACCCCTGTGGAATCTCCAAGGGAGACTTTTCACTCCAGCAAGTGAGACCTTCTGCAAAGCCCAGTGCCCTTCAGGACTAGCCTCATCCTGGGCAAAGCAAGCGTCAATGTTTAGAGGTGCTGGGTGTCAGCCCTCTCAGAACATCCTACCTTCTGGCCCATGACAGCACCTGCCATTAGGGCTACACCTTAGGATAAGGCTTTTTTGAAATTAGAAGCTCCTTGTCAATGTGCAACTCTGGCACACCATCCAGAAGGGCACTCCACACGGGGGCCCGGTCTGCCTGGTGTTCGGAATTCCCAGTACACTTTTCATCATGCACGAGACTACAGGCAAACGGCAGGCATCGCTAGAAATTTCTGCCTCCTCTTTCCTTCTCATCTCCTCCCGCCTCCCAGGATCTGTTACAGGAATTTTATTCCCCTTAATTTACTCTCGGCAAATTGCTCAGCTTGAAGACTGTTATTCCACGGCTCTGTGAATGGAGCGTCGTGAGACCTCGGCCCACTTGCTCTGCACGCGTGTGCATGACACTGGGGAGGGCGGCCCTCACAGGAGGGAGGCCAGGGCACACCTGCTCCGGGCCCACATACCCTGTGAGACAGCTCACCGAGCGGCTCCTCGTTCATACAGGGATTTACAGTTTCTAGAACTCAGTCATCGCCGTTGGCTCATTTACATAAATACCATAGAAGACAGAATGTCCGGGTCCATGCTCTGCTCTCTGCCCTGAACAGACCAGCAGCCAAGGCCAAAGCTGGTGCTCAAACTCAGAGTGAGGGGTGTGTGGGCACCAGAGTCATAGCGGAGGGGCCAGAAGGCAGGGTGAAGTCTCAGGGGCTCAAGACGGAGGCAGCTGCATGTAGTGCTGGTTCCCGGGAGCCGTGTTCACTGCGGACCTGAGCTGTGTCCACTCGGGTAGACAAGTTCTCTCCTCTCTGGAAGGCTCAGTATCTGCATCTATAAAACAGGTCCAGCAGCAACTACTCATAGTAATGAAAAGGATGAAGAGGAAATGCATATACAGGGCCCAGCACAGCACCAACTGTGCAGGGCTATTTCAACAGGAAGTGATAGCTATAATCACTGTAATAGATGTTCAAGACCCCTGTGGAATCTCCAAGGGAGACTTTTCACTCCAGCAAGTGAGACCTTCTGCAAAGCCCAGTGCCCTTCAGGACTAGCCTCATCCTGGGCAAAGCAAGCGTCAATGTTTAGAGGTGCTGGGTGTCAGCCCTCTCAGAACATCCTACCTTCTGGCCCATGACAGCACCTGCCATTAGGGCTACACCTTAGGATAAGGCTTTTTTGAAATTAGAAGCTCCTTGTCAATGTGCAACTCTGGCACACCATCCAGAAGGGCACTCCACACGGGGCCAGGTCTGCCTGGTGTTCGGAATTCCCAGTACACTTTTCATCATGCACGAGACTACAGGCAAACGGCAGGCATCGCTAGAAATTTCTGCCTCCTCTTTCCTTCTCATCTCCTCCCGCCTCCCAGGATCTGTTACAGGAATTTTATTCCCCTTAATTTACTCTCGGCAAATTGCTCAGCTTGAAGACTGTTATTCCACGGCTCTGTGAATGGAGCGTCGTGAGACCTCGGCCCACTTGCTCTGCACGCGGTGTGCATGACACTGGGGGAGGGCGGCCCTCACAGGAGGGAGGCCAGGGCACACCTGCTCCGGGCCCACACATACCCTGTGAGACAGCTCACCGAGCGGCTCCTCGTTCATACAGGGATTTACAGTTTCTAGAACTCAGTCATCGCCGTTGGCTCATTTACATAAATACCATAGAAGACAGAATACCTTTCATCTGTACAGCTCTTTTTCCATTGACCAAGTACTCTCGTATATATTACCTAATTTATAGATCATGTATGATAATATAATGCTCTAGGAATATATTGACTCCTTCCCTCTGAATAGAGCTATTATGATCCATTACAGAGAAAGAGCATGGGCGGGCCAGTTCCTTACACGCTGAGCACCGAGGCGTAATCCCTGTGCTTGGTTGAGATCCATCCTTGTGGCCCAGACTGTTGGAAGAGAGGCTTCCGATGCCCCTTGAGCTGGGCCTTCTCCTCTGGGAGGGCCCTCATTTCTTCAGCATTGGGCCCAGTGACTCTGTCCAGGGCTCTGGTCTCCCAGTCATTCTGAGCAAGGCCACTGAGCCGGTTTATAAGGACCTCATGTCCACTTGTGCACAGCGGTGGAGGGGCACTCTGAGCTCTCCAATCCTCACAGGTGGCTACCCCGTGGATCTAAACTGGATGACTCACCCAGGTCCAGGGTCTAGGTCCAGGGCATCTTGTAGCCTCAGTGATCTTTGTCAAGGACATCTTTGATCATGTCTTCCATTCCCATCTTTTACCCGTGGCTACTTTCCACGTCTCTGTGTCTCTGCCAGTGCTTACTATCTCTTGCCTTTTTGGTAACAGCCATCCGAAGAGGTGTGAGATGATACCTCATCGTGGTTTTGATTTGTATTTCCCTGATGATTGGTAATGCGGAGCACCTGTCTTGCTACCTCTGAGGCTTTAGAAACAGACTCTGAGCCAGGGGGCTGCATGGGGAAGGTTTACTGAGGAGGACACTTGGGAAGTAGATCAGAAGGCAGGATTGAGCAGTGGGAGGAGGTAGCCAATGTGGTTGTAATGGAGATCTCAGTTGACCCCACTGGGAGCTCTGGAGCTGGGGTGACCCCGAGAGTTGTCCCACGTTGAGGCCAGAGGCCAGGCATTCTATTCCTATGGAAGTCTGCAAAGGGGATCCTTGAATATGGAAGATCCCTGGGGCCCAGAGCAATGCTGTGTGAACTGTGAGCCTCGGCAGTCAATCTCCCCAGTGTCGGGGTGTGAAGTGTCTGTCCTGAAGTGGGATGTCTCAACAGGGCACCCAGAATCCCCTCCACCAGCACTTCCCAGCATGAATTGCATCAGAGGATGGGGATTATGGAGGATGCCTTGGAACCCTGCCTAGCTCACTGGAACACAAGCCATCACCAGCCCGCCTGGCCCTTGCCCATTAGGACTGGACAACTATTTCTTTTGCCAAGACCTCATTTAGCAGGCAGCACCATGGCTAAAGGGAAAGGCAGGCAAAGGGCTAGACAGGCCTTCTAGCCCCAGGTGAGATCCATTTCCGATGCCCTTGAGCTGGGCCTTCTCCTCTGGGAGGGCCCTCATTTCTTCAGCATTGGGCCCAGTGACTCTGTCCAGGGCTCTGGTCTCCCAGTCATTCTGAGCAAGGCCACTGAGCCGGTTTATAAGGACCTCATGTCCACTTGTGCACAGCGGTGGAGGGGCACTCTGAGCTCTCCAATCCTCACAGGTGGCTACCCCGTGGATCTAAACTGGATGACTCACCCAGGTCCAGGGTCTAGGTCCAGGGCATCTTGTAGCCTCAGTGATCTTTGTCAAGGACATCTTTGATCATGTCTTCCATTCCCATCTTTTACCCGTGGCTACTTTCCACGTCTCTGTGTCTCTGCCAGTGCTTACTATCTCTTGCCTTTTTGGTAACAGCCATCCGAAGAGGTGTGAGATGATACCTCATCGTGGTTTTGATTTGTATTTCCCTGATGATTGGTAATGCGGAGCACCTGTCTTGCTACCTCTGAGGCTTTAGAAACAGACTCTGAGCCAGGGGGCTGCATGGGGAAGGTTTACTGAGGAGGACACTTGGGAAGTAGATCAGAAGGCAGGATTGAGCAGTGGGAGGAGGTAGCCAATGTGGTTGTAATGGAGATCTCAGTTGACCCCACTGGGAGCTCTGGAGCTGGGGTGACCCCGAGAGTTGTCCCACGTTGAGGCCAGAGGCCAGGCATTCTATTCCTATGGAAGTCTGCAAAGGGGATCCTTGAATATGGAAGATCCCTGGGGCCCAGAGCAATGCTGTGTGAACTGTGAGCCTTCGGCAGTCAATCTCCCCAGTGTCGGGGTGTGAAGTGTCTGTCCTGAAGTGGGATGTCTCAACAGGGCACCCAGAATCCCCTCCACCAGCACTTCCCAGCATGAATTGCATCAGAGGATGGGGATTATGGAGGATGCCTTGGAACCCTGCCTAGCTCACTGGAACACAAGCCATCACCAGCCCGCCTGGCCCTTGCCCATTAGGACTGGACAACTATTTCTTTTGCCAAGACCTCATTTAGCAGGCAGCACCATGGCTAAAAGGGGAAAGGCAGGCAAAGGGCTAGACAGGCTTCTGCCCCATGCCTCTTCTGCAGGCCCCTTTGAACAGGGCGCGTCCCCTTCTGTGCCATGGTCTTAATCAGGCTTTTCTAGGCCAGGCTGCCTTCCTTGCCCTGCTGTCTCCCTGCATGGAACCCTCTTTTCCTAATTTATTTTCAGCCCTGAAGCTGATCTCAGAGGCAGCATCTGGTTCTGGTTTTAAAACAAACTCTGGCAGAGAAGCGCAGAAGTCAAATGCATGCTTGTCCCCAAGGTCACCCAGCCACAGCACAGCCTTGGTTCTCTCCTGCCTCCTCCCAGAATCCTTTGTTGTCAACATGCACCTTCTATTCATCTGGGTCTATTACGGGTTCCCGGGCTTGTGGTATCGACAGCCAGGTCAGGGCTCCTGGGCTTTGGCAGCCCTCTCAAGCCCAAATCAACTCAGAAATTCTACCTCCAGATCAAGAAAACACAAACAGAGGAGCATTCAGGCTAGAGCTCCATGTTTCAGCTTTCTCTTTGGCCACTGAAGAGCTTTCCTGCAACTCCCTGGGCTCAACATTCCATGTCCTGAGTGACTGGGATGTCTCAGAAGCTAAACTGCCCCCCAAATTCTCCAGGAAGGACTAACTGCTTTGTGTCTCCCAGGTGGTGAGGACCCAGCCTTTGAGCTCCACCAGGGCCGTTGTTCTGACTTATTTGGTTCAGGTCTCAGTAAGAGGGAAACTATCATGGAGCCAACATCATCACCGCGTGGGGGACAGGAGAGACTGGTGGTGTGTCGTTAGTGCAGTCAAACCTCTGCAGATGGGAGAAAAGGCTCTGGTCCCCTCAAGGGGAGGTGACTGTAGGTATTAGATATTTTCTGGAGTGCTTTCTCATTCAACCAGTCTGTTGTCTCAGGCCGTCATTTGTATCTGCCAAACCAATTCAACCCTCATTCTAAAAGCAGGGTCACGGGAACTTCTCTGGTGGTTCAGTGGTTAAAATTCCATGCTCTCAGGGGACCTGGGCTCAATCCCTGCTCAGAGAAGTAGGTGCCACATTCCACAACTAATAAGAGTTCACATGCCATAGCTAAAAAAAAAAAAAGAAAGTCCTTCATGCCACAACTAAGATCTGGCACAGTTAAACACTTTTAAAAATAAACAAAAATATGGCCACAGTAGCTTTGTAGTGAATTGCCTTTTGCAGGCCCCTTTGAACAGGGCGTCCTTCTGTGCCATGGTCTTAATCAGGCTTTTCTAGGCCAGGCTGCCTTCCTTGCCCTGCTGTCTCCCTGCATGGAACCCTCTTTTCCTAATTTATTTTCAGCCCTGAAGCTGATCTCAGAGGCAGCATCTGGTTCTGGTTTTAAAACAAACTCTGGCAGAGAAGCGCAGAAGTCAAATGCATGCTTGTCCCCAAGGTCACCCAGCCACAGCACAGCCTTGGTTCTCTCCTGCCTCCTCCCAGAATCCTTTGTTGTCAACATGCACCTTCTATTCATCTGGGTCTATTACGGGTTCCCGGGCTTGTGGTATCGACAGCCAGGTCAGGGCTCCTGGGCTTTGGCAGCCCTCTCAAGCCCAAATCAACTCAGAAATTCTACCTCCAGATCAAGAAAACACAAACAGAGGAGCATTCAGGCTAGAGCTCCATGTTTCAGCTTTCTCTTTGGCCACTGAAGAGCTTTCCTGCAACTCCCTGGGCTCAACATTCCATGTCCTGAGTGACTGGGATGTCTCAGAAGCTAAACTGCCCCCCAAATTCTCCAGGAAGGACTAACTGCTTTGTGTCTCCCAGGTGGTGAGGACCCAGCCTTTGAGCTCCACCAGGGCCGTTGTTCTGACTTATTTGGTTCAGGTCTCAGTAAGAGGGAAACTATCATGGAGCCAACATCATCACCGCGTGGGGGACAGGAGAGACTGGTGGTGTGTCGTTAGTGCAGTCAAACCTCTGCAGATGGGAGAAAAGGCTCTGGTCCCCTCAAGGGGAGGTGACTGTAGGTATTAGATATTTTCTGGAGTGCTTTCTCATTCAACCAGTCTGTTGTCTCAGGCCGTCATTTGTATCTGCCAAACCAATTCAACCCTCATTCTAAAAGCAGGGTCACGGGAACTTCTCTGGTGGTTCAGTGGTTAAAATTCCATGCTCTCAGGGGACCTGGGCTCAATCCCTGCTCAGAGAAGTAGGTGCCACATTCCACAACTAATAAGAGTTCACATGCCATAGCTAAAAAAAAAAAAAGAAGAAAGTCCTTCATGCCACAACTAAGATCTGGCACAGTTAAACACTTTTAAAAAATAAACAAAAATATGGCCACAGTAGCTTTGTAGTGAATTGACTGGGAGTAAGAGCAGAGGGATGGAAACAGGAGGTGGGTAGTTAAGACAGGCAGGCTTCCTGCTAAGAGACTCTACAAAAACTGTGGGTTGGGGCTTCCCTGGTGGTCCAGTGGTTAAGGACACCTCATTGCAGTGCAAGGGGCACCAGTTTGATCCCTGCCATGGGAAGATCCCACGTGCCGTGGAGAGGCTGGACCACTGTGTCCAACTACCAAGTCGGAGCTCTGGAGTGCATGCACCCAGAGCTGGTGCTCTGTGGCGACAGAGGCCACTGCGATGGGAGACCCATGCAAGCCAAAAAGAACAAAGATGGATGATAAATGAAAGACCAAGAGAAGTGGCCCAAAATAACTGTGGGTTCCTCCTTCACCCTAACCCCCCATCATTATCACCCTAGTTCCAAAGGACTCTGAGGGCACATTAACCAGGACACTGAAGGCATCTCATAGATGGAAGAGGAGACACATTAACCCATTGTGGGGGAGGAGGATTATTTGACTAACTCATTTCTCCCCAGAAGAGCCTAGCATGGAGGAAGTCCTGCCAAGCATGGGCCATGGGGACGGGAGGGAAGCCAGTCACACCAGCTGAGGCTGGGGCACGGGGCTTCTGGAGGGAGGCTGTGAAGGGAGACCAACTGGGGCATCGAATACAAAACAGACCCAGGCCTTACCATCAGCCAGGGGCACAGAGGAGACAAGGGTGACAGGCCAGGGATCAAGGAGAAGACGGGCAGCATCACCCCTCTGCTTCCATGGTCCAGGCAGGGACAGCCTGGCTCAGCTATCCTGTATTTGACAATACAGGCCTCTCAGAGCTACACCAGGCCATGATCAACTACTCCTAGTAACTACTGTTAACAGTGTCATTGTTGCTGTAATTGTTATTACTCCTCATGAGACACACTTTTCTTTGTTATTTTTTATTGGAGGGGAGAAAAGGGTCATTCCCCATTCTACTCTGAAGAAATGTTTTTCTGTCTCTTCTGTATATATTTGGAAAGGAAAAATCAGCCCCCAGACCAAAACAAACATACAGAAATGAAGCATGTGTTCAGAGATCCTGCACAGTTTGAACCTCAAAGGAGCCAGGTGTGGGCCTGGCAGAAGGTTGACGT
The DNA here is from genome assembly GCA_022376925.1 of Tragulus kanchil. NCBI lineage: Eukaryota > Metazoa > Chordata > Mammalia > Artiodactyla > Tragulidae > Tragulus > Tragulus kanchil. The sequence continues at coordinate 29,889,117 of JAIOJX010000024.1, forward strand.
TCATGGGTTTTGTTCCTGGTTTATGCTTCCTCTGTTGTTGTTGTTTTCTTTTTAATTATGATCAAATGACCTTGTTGAATAAAGGGTGGCTCAAATATGAGCAACAGAAGGTTGGGGGAAACAGAGCTGAATGCTCTAGTCAAATGCAACCTATGACCACACTCTTACAGCCCATCTTATTGATAGATGCTGATGTTAGTCATTATATGTGCCACATGGTCTCTGGTTGCACCAGATAGGTAGGCCACTGAGGTCACTATGCAGATGATGACTTTTGTGTAGTTGGATTTCAATCCCTTCCCCCCGCATGCTGCTGGCCCACCAACCTGTATACACTCCCTCAGTGGTGGTTTCTGAGACCACCTCCCTTCTCTGCTTAGATTCAAATGAGGGCATGGAGCTCCACTGCCTTAATGAAGGAGAAAACTTAAGTGTAGAAGGACTGAACAGTATATGTAAGTCAGGGTGACATGAACTTCTAAAGCAGACAGCCCACAATAGAAGTTCGTTTCATACTCTCTTAGCAGGGCCAAGCATGGGCCATGGGGACGGGAGGAAGCCAGTCACACCAGCTGAGGCTGGGGCACGGGGCTTCTGGAGGAGGCTGTGAAGGAGACCAACTGGGGCATCGAATACAAAACAGACCCAGGCCTTACCATCAGCCAGGGGCACAGAGGAGACAAGGGTGACAGGCCAGGGATCAAGGAGAAGACGGGCAGCATCACCCCTCTGCTTCCATGGTCCAGGCAGGGACAGCCTGGCTCAGCTATCCTGTATTTGACAATACAGGCCTCTCAGAGCTACACCAGGCCATGATCAACTACTCCTAGTAACTACTGTTAACAGTGTCATTGTTGCTGTAATTGTTATTACTCCTCATGAGACACACTTTTCTTTGTTATTTTTTATTGGAGGGGAGAAAAGGGTCATTCCCCATTCTACTCTGAAGAAATGTTTTTCTGTCTCTTCTGTATATATTTGGAAAGGAAAAATCAGCCCCCAGACCAAAACAAACATACAGAAATGAAGCATGTGTTCAGAGATCCTGCACAGTTTGAACCTCAAAGGAGCCAGGTGTGGGCCTGGCAGAAGGTTGACGTTCATGGGTTTTGTTCCTGGTTTATGCTTCCTCTGTTGTTGTTGTTTTCTTTTTAATTATGATCAAATGACCTTGTTGAATAAAGGGTGGCTCAAATATGAGCAACAGAAGGTTGGGGGAAACAGAGCTGAATGCTCTAGTCAAATGCAACCTATGACCACACTCTTACAGCCCATCTTATTGATAGATGCTGATGTTAGTCATTATATGTGCCACATGGTCTCTGGTTGCACCAGATAGGTAGGCCACTGAGGTCACTATGCAGATGATGACTTTTGTGTAGTTGGATTTCAATCCCTTCCCCCCGCATGCTGCTGGCCCACCAACCTGTATACACTCCCTCAGTGGTGGTTTCTGAGACCACCTCCCTTCTCTGCTTAGATTCAAATGAGGGCATGGAGCTCCACTGCCTTAATGAAGGAGAAAAACTTAAGTGTAGAAGGACTGAACAGTATATGTAAGTCAGGGTGACATGAACTTCTAAAGCAGACAGCCCACAATAGAAGTTCGTTTCATACTCTCTTAGCAGCGGGTTCCTCATCAGTGGAAAGTTTTCCTCCTTGCATGACTGAGGCACTGAGACGCCGCCATCTCACAGCTCCATCATCCATCAGTCCTCAGGATTCTCTGAACCCAATCAGAGAAGACAGGGGGAAAGACAAACCTACCTACCCTCCTTGGCCTGGAAGTGACGCATGTGATTCAGGCTTATATTCCATCAGTGAGATCTTGTCATGGATGAGGGCAATGGAAAGGCAGCTGCTCCTCACAAGAGTTTCACACATTTTTGGTGGGCAATTGGCATCTCTGTTGGCTTTCCCAGTGGTGCTAGTGGTAAAGAACCCTCCTGCCAATGCAGGAGGCATAAGAAACACAGGTTCGATCCCTGGGTCAGAAAGATCCCCTGGAGGAGGGCATGGCAACCCCCTCCAGTATGCTTGCCTGGAGGATCCCATGGACAGAGGAGCCTGGTGGGCTACAGTCCTTAGGGTCAGAAAGAGTTGGAAAAAGATGGAAACAACTTAGCATGCATGCATGGCATCTTTGTTACAAAGGGTTTGGCAAGACTCAAGCAGGACCTGTTTGGTTTAAGCACTAGTGATTATTTCCTAATACAAGCACTGAAGATTCAGAGGGATGAGATAACGGTCCTGACCAGGAACTAGGGCAGAGAACACGCGTGAGCTCCAGAAGCATGCATTCTTACATAAGTGGACGTCTGTTCCTCCTTAAGACCCTACTCCCAACTCTGCCCCCAATAACGGGGCCGGCTCCAAACCTCCGTAACACAATTGAAAAAGGGGGGAACTGAATGCTCTAGTCAAATGCAACCTATGACCACACTCTTACAGCCCATCTTATTGATAGATGCTGATGTTAGTCATTATATGTGCCACATGGTCTCTGGTTGCACCAGATAGGTAGGCCACTGAGGTCACTATGCAGATGATGACTTTGTGTAGTTGGATTTCAATCCTTCCCCGCATGCTGCTGGCCCACCAACCTGTATACACTCCCTCAGTGGTGGTTTCTGAGACCACCTCCTTCTGCTTAGATTCAAATGAGGGCATGGAGCTCCACTGCCTTAATGAAGGAGAAAACTTAAGTGTAGAAGGACTGAACAGTATATGTAAGTCAGGGTGACATGAACTTCTAAAGCAGACAGCCCACAATAGAAGTTCGTTTCATACTCTCTTAGCAGCGGGTTCCTCATCAGTGGAAAGTTTTCCTCCTTGCATGACTGAGGCACTGAGACGCCGCCATCTCACAGCTCCATCATCCATCAGTCCTCAGGATTCTCTGAACCCAATCAGAGAAGACAGGGGGAAAGACAAACCTACCTACCCTCCTTGGCCTGGAAGTGACGCATGTGATTCAGGCTTATATTCCATCAGTGAGATCTTGTCATGGATGAGGGCAATGGAAAGGCAGCTGCTCCTCACAAGAGTTTCACACATTTTTGGTGGGCAATTGGCATCTCTGTTGGCTTTCCCAGTGGTGCTAGTGGTAAAGAACCCTCCTGCCAATGCAGGAGGCATAAGAAACACAGGTTCGATCCCTGGGTCAGAAAGATCCCCTGGAGGAGGGCATGGCAACCCCCTCCAGTATGCTTGCCTGGAGGATCCCATGGACAGAGGAGCCTGGTGGGCTACAGTCCTTAGGGTCAGAAAGAGTTGGAAAAAGATGGAAACAACTTAGCATGCATGCATGGCATCTTTGTTACAAAGGGTTTGGCAAGACTCAAGCAGGACCTGTTTGGTTTAAGCACTAGTGATTATTTCCTAATACAAGCACTGAAGATTCAGAGGGATGAGATAACGGTCCTGACCAGGAACTAGGGCAGAGAACACGCGTGAGCTCCAGAAGCATGCATTCTTACATAAGTGGACGTCTGTTCCTCCTTAAGACCCTACTCCCAACTCTGCCCCCCAATCAGCCACCGCCGGAGGCAGTGGGATCCAGGCTCCAAACCTCCGTAACACACGAATGTCTATTGGATCAGCCTTTACAGCAAAACCGTGTTAAGCAGATATTGGTTTATCCAAGAGAACATACGGCTGGAAGCAATTGTTCCCCAGCTAACTGGATACCCTGTCATGCTCCAGTGGCAACATCAGATTATCTGAACTAGTTAATTCAAAATCCATTCTTTCCGGTCCCTTGCCTTTCAAATTAATGACATTTGCGGAAACTGACGGTGAGACAGAGGGTGAGCGGGCAGGCTGAGGAGTCCATGGTTCCTGGGAGCTCGTGCCTTCCGCTCCCACAGGCCTGAAATGAGGCAAGGCAGGAGGAGAGGAGAGGGAGGGCTGGCTGTCAGGCGTGCTCTGAAAATTAGTATTGAAGCACTATTCTTTTCCCCCTGAAGGTCTCTTGAAAGGAACTGAGGAAGAAAAGGAGAGAGCCTAGACAGTGTGTAATTAGGGTCACAATTAAGAAATTGAGGGGAGAGAGGTCTCTTAACTCTACTGGAGTTTCCCCTCTAAAACCCTGAGCCTGATCAAGCTTGAGCTGATGTTCAAGAACTCTGAGAGGCAGCAAATGCTGTGGCTGCACTGTGCACCAGTGGGATAAACACAGGCACGTCACTTAGGCCCTCTGTGCCTCAGTTTCCTTGCCTTGAGTGTCGAATAGGAGCTATCCAAAGGAGTTTGCTGAGGATTCAATGCATCACCCTTTGTAAGGTATGTAGAGTGGCACCTAGAACACAGTAACCCTGTGCGGATGTGACTAACATCTAAACGCTTGCTTTAAACCTCCATTCCCTCTTTTCGTAGGAGACCCTGAGCCTCCGTTTCTTGTTGGCAAAACGAGGCGTGTTTTATGGCCTCACAGATTCATCTCACAGGTGGTGAGATTAGCTGAGACGGTGCCCGTGGACGTGCTTGCCGGGCGCCTGGCACAGAACTGGCAGCTAATAAATGCTAAGTGCCACCTCGGGCTGCGTAGTTCAAGTATTCCCAGATCCCAGCAAGACAGAAAATGAAGCGGCGGCGGTACACAGTGCCAGGGAAGCTCCTGCCTACGGCAGCCGCGAGTCACCAAGAAGAGTGTGCGCCAGCCAGCACTTTAAGTTGTACTTACTTCACAGACTAAGGAGCCAAGTGTGCATGGAGCTCCCACCCAGGTTGTTAGAGAGACATACGCAGCACATCCATGCAGATTGGCAGGAGGGACACCAAGGAGAAGTGAGGGAACACCTGCTGAACGGTACTGAATAAGGGAGATGGATCTGGCTCCAGCAGACTCCATGGCAAATAGACCAGAGCATTAAAACAGCACAGAGACACAGGAATCTGTGAGGCAGGCACTTAGGAAACAAGAACGACGAGGCTGTCTAGTTTAAGAAGCGGAAAACAGACAAGAACATGCACTTCTATGTGTAGAAAAGCAATGAAAGGACAGTCAATTCCCAAATGGCTTGAGAGGGCAGGGTGCCAGACCCCAGCCAGAGGCCTATCAGTCAGCTCCCGCTCTCCCTGACGTGTGATCCCGTGTCTCTCTGTGGTACCTCAGCGGGATCTGGGGACGTGACACAAGGTAATACTCGGGGGTAGTAGCATGATTTCTTAATTCTGTTCCTCTTCCTGAATGTGTTTTTAAAAGATGGTTTACGTGTGTGCGGATTAAAGTGACTACTACATAGAATGATCAATGCTGCGCCCGGGTCACGGTTGGCATCACGGCACCTGTGCTGCTGTGCTCATTCATGTTGGTGCTGAGTCGTCTCTGACTCTTGGAGACCCCGTAGACTGTAGCCCGCCAGGTCCCTCTGTCCATGGGATTCTCCAGGCAAGAATACTGGAGTGGGCTGCCATTTCCTCCTCCAGGGGATCTTTCCAACCCAGGGATCGAACCCACATCTCCTGTGTTTCCACACTGGCAGGCAGATTCTTTACCTCTGCACCACTGGGAGACCCCCCACTGTGATGATTCCATGGTCTCTCTACCTGAGTGCGGTCAGCCGGCATGTAGCAGTCTTGCAGTGTGTCATGGGGAAGGCAGCAGGCTGGTCCCGATTCAGTCCTGGGAGCATCCTTAGTGACTCCATAGTGCTGTGTTCTCCATATTCTAAGCTCCTGGCTAGCAGGGATCACCTTTCACATCTTTGTGGTATAAGAATAACTTCACTCCTTCACTCAATAAATACCCAAACGGCATTTAACAATGAGTCAGGCACTGTGCATGCTCTAGAGGTAAAAATAGGGATAGGATCTTTGCCCTTGTAGAGCTCATACTCCAGCCAGCGAGGCGGATCACAGACAAATATTCAGTCATGTTTTCTGTGTGCTGAGGGGTTCAACAGAAAGAAGGTTCAGAAGAACTAAATATGGAGACTACTTTGACCGGGGTAAAGAACGATGGAAGGAAGCTTGCTTGGACAATTGTCTTCTTAAAATCAAATGTCTTTATATGTGTATGAGAGATGAGGGGGAGAGAGAGAGAAGGAAGAGGAACAGGAGGGGAGCAGAGGAAGAGTATGGGGAGGAGTGGTTGATAAGCTGGGAAACTGTAGGCCATTCAGGAGTCTCCTGGCCTTTGCTTCAGCATCCTAGGGCTCCGCTTCATCTGGGTGAGACAGGTAATGGGTCTGGGTCCTACACAGATGTTAGGGATTGAATGTGTGTACCCCGCCTCCCCTGTTCATACAAAGAAGAAGTCACATGAGCACCTGTTGATAAGACAGCCATCTACAACCCAAAGAAAGAGCTCCCACCAGAAACCAACCAGACTGGCACCTTGATCTCGAACCTCCAGGCTCCAGCACAGGGAGAAAATCTGCTTCTGCTGTTTAAGCCACTGAGTCCATGATATTTGGTTGTAGCAGCACAAGCTGACTGCTGCAGAGGATGGATGCCATTCTTGGGTGCATGAGAAAGAGCAGACTCTAGGAGTGTCCACACCAGCAAGAGGTCGCACCTGGAGCCTATGTCCCACTGGTTTTCAACCCCTCTGAAAATAAGAGGGATTTAGATATATGACAGTGAGAACTTGCTGAAACATTTGGATAAATGGGAACAATGTGTCTGGTCCTCCAATAATGTATCCTTTAGCAAGAGGCTAGCTTTCCCTCTGGCTGGTATTCCTGAGGCATTGTCCAGACCCATTAGGACACCTTGGCTTCAATAGCAGAGGTGGAGCAGATACATGACACGTCATTCTTAACAGCAGAGACCAAATGGATCACCCGCGGGTGTTTAAAGAGCCCCAGGACTTGTTAGCATTCAGTACTTAGCCAGACGCATACTTACAAAGGTGATACACAGGCGCAGGGAGCCTAGCATCAGATATTTGCTTGTTTCCCAGGTCTGGGGTTTGGGGGTGGGGGTAGGCAGTGAGCAGCCAGCCAGCCAGAGTTCAGCCACAAGGATGCCCTATCCAAACCATCCTCCCCAGGCCCACAGGCCAGAAAGCTCCACTGTCTCGTCCTCCCCAAGAGCAAATGCAAAATCCATTCTTTTGAAAGGTCAAAGGGTTGACCTTTCCTGACCACCCTGCTAATGCAGTTCCAGCAACACTGGCAGGCTGGCCTGGGACGAGGAATTAGCTCCCTCCCCAGATTAACATTCAGGCAGAGGCCCTGGTGATGAATATTTTAATAGAGTGTTTACTGTTTACCCACATGAACGGAAAGAACTTGCATCTGCCCGTGCCACCTGGGCCCAGAGAACTGCAGTCCAAACAGCCGCCTCCCTGGAGAGCCCAGCTGTGCAGAGGGAGGAGGGACAGAGGGAGGGGATGGGGGTGTAGGGGAAAAGAAATCAGGAAGGGGAGGCCCAGACCCTGAGGAAGGAGGGAGGGAGAGGCAAGGAGAGCCGCTGGTGGTGACCAAGAAACACTGAGGCCAGCCACAAGCCTGCCAGGAGAGAGGCTGAAGGTCCCCTGGGCTGGACTGACTCTCACCCTGTAAGGATGGAGGGACAGGAGACAGTGTGTATCTGACTCTCATGTACAGAGTGGGTTTCAGAGGAGTAGGCATCTCTGGCAAGTGGGTGCAGCTTTTTGTGGTCACGCAGCCATGTGGACCGCCTATGTGTGTGTTAGCTGCTTAGCCCTGTCCAACTCTTAGTGACTCCATGGACTGTAACCACCAGGCACTCCTCTGTCCACTGAATTCTTCAGCAAGAATACTGGAGTGAATTGCCATTTCCTTCTCCAGGGGAACTTCCCAACCTAGGTACTGAACCCGGGTCTCCTGCATTGCAGGCAGATTCTTTACCAACTGAGCCACCAGGGAAAATTCTATATGGACCCCCTGGAGGACAGCAAATGGTCTCACCTCCTGCCAAGCACTGACCCTGCACCCTACTATGCCTCCCCTCATGGCTTGGTCCTCAGGGACCCCCTGTGGGCCTCAACACCAAGTCTTCTCCAGTAGGGAAGGAGGAAGGCCAACCCTGGAACCCAATTGGGTGCTGACAGTGGAAATGGGGTCATTCACAAGCTTAGTTCAGAGTATTTGTGATTTTGGAAGCGTCAGGAAGGGGGCGCTCCTGGCTGGAAGGGTAGCCATCACTTCTTCCATTAAGGCTGTAAAAGCCATCCATGGCCTTCACCTGATGAGGACAGGGCCAGCTGATCCCAGTTGAGGGGAGGGAGTTGCATTCAGTCAAGGAGGAGCCAGGCCCCCTCAGATGTCTGAGTCACACAGGCTCACTTCTTCCAGGCACCTGCCTGTTCCATAAGCAGGTTGATGGCTGGCCCAGGGAAGCCTGTCCCCCAAAGATGAAACTTTCTAGTACAGCCTGGGTTTTGTGTTTAACTCTGTCACCTCTCTGTTCCTGTCACCTTTCTCCTCTTCTGTGGTTACACCTTAGCGATCAGGACTGGATCTTGGAGAGAATGTGGCTTCAACAGACATTTAATTTCTACCAGCCCCCTTGGTGGTCATATTTGTAGGCGCCAAGGAATCCCAGGCTTGTTTCCTTGGAGAGATGGGCAAGTTTAGGGGAGAGGAGGGAGGGGACAGTCACGGTGATGAGGATGAGGCTCCTGCTTTCTATGGGGGTTGCTGGTGGAGAATATCGTGTCACCAGGGGAGTGTGCCGAGTCCATTCTCCCTCTTTGCCCCGCCTCCCTCCCTCTTGCCTTCCTCTGCCCCTTGCTTCCCCACCTCGGCTTCTCTTGTCCGCATGACCTCTTGCTCTGGGAGTGACCGTCTGCCCGTCTCCCCCTCCTCCTGCTGCCCGTGTCCACGCTTGTGCTCCAGCAGCTATCCTCTCCCTCAACTTCATAAAGAGCCTCATAATATGAATTGGATTTCTGAGGGCCCATATGTAGGAACAGATTTTGTTTCTTAACTTTTTATTACAGAAAATTTTTTAAATTCATAAAAATAAAGAGAGTTGTCAAAATAAAGAGCTCAATGTACCAATCACTTATCTATAAAAATCACCAGCTCGCCACCTCTCTCGCTCCGTGCGTAACCCTCACTCCCACAACACCCCCACACCCACATGGGATTTTTTTTTTAAAGAAATTGTCATTGGTCACGTAATTTCATCCATAAATCTTCATGCGAGCAGTGGGACTAAAGTGGTAATGCTTGCGGATGGGGTCGAGCCTCAGAAAGCGGCTCAGGCCTTGGCACATGCCTGCCTTTGGGGATGGAGATCCTGTGACCTGCCCTGCTTAGTGTTTCAGCGTGGGTATTTCATCATCTGGGCCAAACGATCCATCTCAGAAAACCGCTGTTAGAAACGAATCAGCGCTCCAGCTCAGGGACAGTTTCGTCTAAGGCCTTCGGCAATTTCTTGTCGTCATTCCCAGAAGAAATCATTTTGTAAGCAAGTCACCTATCAGAAAACACACCTGCACGCCAGATGCGCACAGCTGTATGGAAGCAACTGCTGATCCATCTGCAGAACCCTCTAAACAAGGGAAACAGGCAATCTGATCATCAGATGACTCTCGTAAGTGCTAGTAGCACAGGCAGTATTCAACAGCAACAGACAAAACAAACCTGGGCTTTCTCCAGAGACAAGCCCCCCTCTAATAATACTCTCCCCGCCCCCAATTTGATTAAATCTGTTCACTGAGCAGGATAACCAGCTCAGTTCAGTTCTGAAAATGGATACTGGGAGGCCTGAATTTGGACCCCTCACCTGACTGTCATCAATGGCCCTTGGCCCACAATGAGTGACCTTCCTCTATGCAACTTTCAAATCATTCAAGGAACCAACAATCCAAAAGCTTATGGCTTAAAACCGGGACCTGGTAATATAGAAATAATTACATAGATGTATATGTTGTGGTATAAAGTCTATTATTGAAACTCAGGAGATCTGGGTGCATCCACTCACTTGCATGATCCTGAAACAGTTACTTCACCATTCTGGGATTATGTTTTCTCTTTTGTGGATGAGAGTAAATCATCATAGTTCAGTCTCCCTCACTGGTAAAGTAGGCAAAGTGGTCAGGAGATGAAATGCTATGATGATAGTATGACAAGAATAGGAAATAAATTACTATTTGCATGTATTCTATTTATAAGAAACTCATATTTGGGCTGAAAATGTGTAGTTCTTTTGGTTAAAGTTAGTATATATACACAGAACACACACATACACACATATGTATATATATGAATTCAATTTTAGATATAAAACTTACAGAAAAATAAAATGATCAGACTCTGAATGGTGAGTGTCTTAAAAAGCAAACATGGTCAAGCACAGAGGTCACTTAGCCCACGATCAGTGGTCTCTTATGAATGCTCTCAACATCAACTAATTAACAAGTCACCCTGAGTTTCCATGCATTCAGGTCTCCTGGGACGATGAGATTATTAGGAGAATGAGGTTATAGGGTCTCCAAGGAAGGCACCATCTTATCCCCTCCTAAAGAAATGCCCACATACCGAAACTCTTGTAGGCCTTCGGCAATTTCTTGTCGTCATTCCCAGAAGAAATCATTTTGTAAGCAAGTCACCTATCAGAAAACACACCTGCACGCCAGATGCGCACAGCTGTATGGAAGCAACTGCTGATCCATCTGCAGAACCCTCTAAACAAGGGAAACAGGCAATCTGATCATCAGATGACTCTCGTAAGTGCTAGTAGCACAGGCAGTATTCAACAGCAACAGACAAAACAAACCTGGGCTTTCTCCAGAGACAAGCCCCCCTCTAATAATACTCTCCCCGCCCCCAATTTGATTAAATCTGTTCACTGAGCAGGATAACCAGCTCAGTTCAGTTCTGAAAATGGATACTGGGAGGCCTGAATTTGGACCCCTCACCTGACTGTCATCAATGGCCCTTGGCCCACAATGAGTGACCTTCCTCTATGCAACTTTCAAATCATTCAAGGAACCAACAATCCAAAAGCTTATGGCTTAAAACCGGGACCTGGTAATATAGAAATAATTACATAGATGTATATGTTGTGGTATAAAGTCTATTATTGAAACTCAGGAGATCTGGGTGCATCCACTCACTTGCATGATCCTGAAACAGTTACTTCACCATTCTGGGATTATGTTTTCTCTTTTGTGGATGAGAGTAAATCATCATAGTTCAGTCTCCCTCACTGGTAAAGTAGGCAAAGTGGTCAGGAGATGAAATGCTATGATGATAGTATGACAAGAATAGGAAATAAATTACTATTTGCATGTATTCTATTTATAAGAAACTCATATTTGGGCTGAAAATGTGTAGTTCTTTTGGTTAAAGTTAGTATATATACACAGAACACACACATACACACATATGTATATATATGAATTCAATTTTAGATATAAAACTTACAGAAAAATAAAATGATCAGACTCTGAATGGTGAGTGTCTTAAAAAGCAAACATGGTCAAGCACAGAGGTCACTTAGCCCACGATCAGTGGTCTCTTATGAATGCTCTCAACATCAACTAATTAACAAGTCACCCTGAGTTTCCATGCATTCAGGTCTCCTGGGACGATGAGATTATTAGGAGAATGAGGTTATAGGGTCTCCAAGGAAGGCACCATCTTATCCCCTCCTAAAGAAATGCCCACATACCATTCAGCCTGGCTCAACAACCACGAAGTACATGAAGCCAGGGCAAGCACACTCTGAAGGGGACTTGAAATCCCTGGCTTTGCCCCAGCAAGGACGGCAGTTGTGACCCCGTCTGACCTCCATCCATGGGGTGCAATGAGCATCTTTGTGTGGATGGTCAAGTCCCTGAGGACCACATGTATCACTCAGAAGTGACAACAGGTAAATGAATAAGGTCCTCAGGGAAATGAAGTTCTAGGGCTGTGACATGTTCACTACTACATTGGCTGACTTTTGTCTAATTGTCTCTGGTAGACTTTCAGTTCACTTGTAGGTTCAAATCCCTTCAACCCTCAACATTCTTTTGTGCTCAGATTCAACTCTCAACATTCTTCTGTGCTCAGATTCCTATTCCTTTACCCTCCCCCCATCCACCCCCCAGTTTCCATCCTTTCTGGGTTTTCCTTAGAGAGCAGTACCCTTCCCTTTCCAACCTAGCCACTACAGCCCTTGCCCCATCCACCCTTCTGGATAGATGGCCAGAAAATAATGCTTCCTTCTCATCTTCCAACCCTCATGTGATTTGCCAGCTTTTCATGGTGGCAGGAGGATTCTGGGAGCTTCACCTTCTCATATTTCCTTGAGTGACAGCTGCACTGGACCCTGCTCCAGCGTTGGTGGCAGCTGGGGATCAATCATCAGTGCTATCACCAAGTGACTTTCTTGGAGAGTCGCCTGAAAAGCCTCTGAAGCTGGACCCGGTAACACATCTGCCCAACTTTCCAGGCTTGCTGACGATACCCTGCCCGGCTCCCCTTAAATCAATTTCCCAGTCCAGCAGGAAACCCAGGCAGGATTGCAATGAATCTATTCCCTTCCATTGCCCCTCACTGCATTCCCAAATCACATCTGGCTTCTAGCACTTTCTTCCAACCGGCATTTAATCCTCAGTGGCGATTCTTTTAAGAAATTTAATTTCACTCTCCATTCTCTCCCCACCCAACTTTGCCCATTAAAAAAAAAAAAATTCTGGGAATGTTCACATCATATTAACAAGTCACCCTGAGTTTCCATGCATTCAGGTCTCCTGGGACGATGAGATTATTAGGAGAATGAGGTTATAGGGTCTCCAAGGAAGGCACCATCTTATCCCCTCCTAAAGAAATGCCCACATACCATTCAGCCTGGCTCAACAACCACGAAGTACATGAAGCCAGGGCAAGCACACTCTGAAGGGGACTTGAAATCCCTGGCTTTGCCCCAGCAAGGACGGCAGTTGTGACCCCGTCTGACCTCCATCCATGGGGTGCAATGAGCATCTTTGTGTGGGATGGTCAAGTCCCTGAGGACCACATGTATCACTCAGAAGTGACAACAGGTAAATGAATAAGGTCCTCAGGGAAATGAAGTTCTAGGGCTGTGACATGTTCACTACTACATTGGCTGACTTTTGTCTAATTGTCTCTGGTAGACTTTCAGTTCACTTGTAGGTTCAAATCCCTTCAACCCTCAACATTCTTTTGTGCTCAGATTCAACTCTCAACATTCTTCTGTGCTCAGATTCCTATTCCTTTACCCTCCCCCCATCCACCCCCCAGTTTCCATCCTTTCTGGGTTTTCCTTAGAGAGCAGTACCCTTCCCTTTCCAACCTAGCCACTACAGCCCTTGCCCCATCCACCCTTCTGGATAGATGGCCAGAAAATAATGCTTCCTTCTCATCTTCCAACCCTCATGTGATTTGCCAGCTTTTCATGGTGGCAGGAGGATTCTGGGAGCTTCACCTTCTCATATTTCCTTGAGTGACAGCTGCACTGGACCCTGCTCCAGCGTTGGTGGCAGCTGGGGATCAATCATCAGTGCTATCACCAAGTGACTTTCTTGGAGAGAGTCGCCTGAAAAGCCTCTGAAGCTGGACCCGGTAACACATCTGCCCAACTTTCCAGGCTTGCTGACGATACCCTGCCCGGCTCCCCTTAAATCAATTTCCCAGTCCAGCAGGAAACCCAGGCAGGATTGCAATGAATCTATTCCCTTCCATTGCCCCTCACTGCATTCCCAAATCACATCTGGCTTCTAGCACTTTCTTCCAACCGGCATTTAATCCTCAGTGGCGATTCTTTTAAGAAATTTAATTTCACTCTCCATTCTCTCCCCACCCAACTTTGCCCATTAAAAAAAAAAAAATTCTGGGAATGTTCACATTCTGACATCATATAAAAACTTCTTTATTCTGCAGAGTACTCCCTCTTGATGCCTAATCCATCTCCCAGCCCACTCGCGGGGATGCACTGCATGTTCACAGAGTTTATAGATCTCTCATTTGCTGGCTGCTTCTTACAACAGCCTGGAAGTTCAGCCTTTTAAAAATCAATCTGATTCTCTGCTTTCCTGCACCCCCACCTCAGGGTTTGCACAGACTGGCAGTCTGTGCACTAAAGGCTCCTGAAGATACTCTTAGCTCTTATATTTGGAACTACCCCGAAGCCTTCAGGAAAGCACCAGCTCGATGCCCTCACCCAAGGCCTTCACGGGAATACTCACAGTCATCCACACACCCAATGCCACCCTTTCCACAAGAACATTTTTGGAAATTTGGGTGGTCATCACCAAAATATCACCAGAAAACCTGTGATTCTGCAGATCATCAAGAGAAATAATGTTTGTGATAATAACTCAAGTCACAGTTAAAATCTGTATTAAACATAAAGCTCACTATTTTTTTCTTTCCCATCAGGTACAGTGCTAAGTACCTTACCTTATCCTCAGAAAATCTTCAGCAGTAGGTACTATTATTATCCCCATTTTTCAGAGGAAGTTGAGGCAAGAGGCAGTGAGTCACTTGCTCAAGATCACACAAATGGACTCGAGGTTGATGCTTAGGCTGTCTGACTCCAAAGCCCATGCATGCATCCACTACCCAACACTGTTTTCCTGAGACCCATTTGAAGTAGCTAGTGAAAAGGAGAGTCTCTCTTATAAGCACTCTGAGGGTGGCTGGTAGAGCCCAAGAATGGAATCAGGCCTCAGGAGCATATAGAGCCAGGGACTTAAAGACCACGAATGTGCCCTGGGAGTGTTTGTGTTCTGCCTGACTCCTAGCAGTTTGACGTGCTAGGTAATGTGGCAGGATTGCAATGAATCTATTCCTTCCATTCCCCCAACCCAAATCACATCTGGCTTCTAGCACTTTCTTCCAACCGGCATTTAATCCTCAGTGGCGATTCTTTTAAGAAATTTAATTTCACTCTCCATTCTCTCCCCACCCAACTTTGCCCATTAAAAAAAAAAAAATTCTGGGAATGTTCACATTCTGACATCATATAAAAACTTCTTTATTCTGCAGAGTACTCCCTCTTGATGCCTAATCCATCTCCCAGCCCACTCGCGGGGATGCACTGCATGTTCACAGAGTTTATAGATCTCTCATTTGCTGGCTGCTTCTTACAACAGCCTGGAAGTTCAGCCTTTTAAAAATCAATCTGATTCTCTGCTTTCCTGCACCCCCACCTCAGGGTTTGCACAGACTGGCAGTCTGTGCACTAAAGGCTCCTGAAGATACTCTTAGCTCTTATATTTGGAACTACCCCGAAGCCTTCAGGAAAGCACCAGCTCGATGCCCTCACCCAAGGCCTTCACGGGAATACTCACAGTCATCCACACACCCAATGCCACCCTTTCCACAAGAACATTTTTGGAAATTTGGGTGGTCATCACCAAAATATCACCAGAAAACCTGTGATTCTGCAGATCATCAAGAGAAATAATGTTTGTGATAATAACTCAAGTCACAGTTAAAATCTGTATTAAACATAAAGCTCACTATTTTTTTCTTTCCCATCAGGTACAGTGCTAAGTACCTTACCTTATCCTCAGAAAATCTTCAGCAGTAGGTACTATTATTATCCCCATTTTTCAGAGGAAGTTGAGGCAAGAGGCAGTGAGTCACTTGCTCAAGATCACACAAATGGACTCGAGGTTGATGCTTAGGCTGTCTGACTCCAAAGCCCATGCATGCATCCACTACCCAACACTGTTTTCCTGAGACCCATTTGAAGTAGCTAGTGAAAAGGAGAGTCTCTCTTATAAGCACTCTGAGGGTGGCTGGTAGAGCCCAAGAATGGAATCAGGCCTCAGGAGCATATAGAGCCAGGGACTTAAAGACCACGAATGTGCCCTGGGAGTGTTTGTGTTCTTCCTGACTCCTAGCAGTGACTCTCTGATTCTTCCCCCAGCTCACGTGCTAGGTAATGTGGCTACCATGATCACAGTCACTCTTCCCAGATTCAGAAATGCTTTGGGGAGGGAGGGATTGGCAGGGGAAGGTCACAGGAAACTGTGGCAGGCCCCTCCGTGGTCACAAGGGTAGGTGGAGGGCAAAGGAAGAGGAAGGAAGGAAACTGGCCAGTTCCACAAGGAAAAAAGTGTTGGGAAGACCTTCAAATGAATGGGTCTCAGAGTGACCCTGAGTAAGTTAAATTACCTTGTGAAATCTGGGCATGTCATGAGAAGGATGCGAATGACAGCATGTTCCTCCTCCTAGAGTGGTTGTGAGGACAAAAGAAGATGTTGTATGTAAAACACTCAGCATGGTGCCCGGCACATGGTAAACACTCAATAAACGTTAGCTATTACTGTCATTAACTCTGAACCATTGCAAGCTCACAGTGCCAGGCCCAATTTTATTCCTTATAAATAAACATTATTATACCAAATCCCTTGGCACACAAGATGCTCATCACCAGTACACATTCCATTTTGGAAAAGTGGGAAAATAGCTGAGGGAAGAGCTATGATGTCCCCCAAAGAATCTGCTCTAGGACCACAAAGGATATGGCAGGTGCAATAGGAAAGCCGAAAGAGTCTTTACATGTGTCTTCTCTGAGTCTCAGAGAGTAAAGGACCTGCCTGCAGTGCAGGAGACCTGGGTTTGATCCCTGGGTCTGGAAGATCCCCTGGAGAAGGGCGTGACACCCCACTCCAGTATGCTTGCCTAGAGAATTCCATGGACAGAGGAGCCTGGCGGGCTACAGTCCATGGAGTCACAAAGATTCTGACACCACGGAGGCCCTGACACTTTCACTTTCTCTGAGTCTACGCTCTTGCATATTTCAGGGCAGATCAGAGCTTTGAGGGCCCTGAAGTTGGATGTGAGTTCTGCATTTCTGCCTGCCCTTCCTCACTGCCAAGGTTGCAGTCTCCTTGGTTTATCCTTCAGCCTCCCTGAGGCTGGCAAAGTGGATGAGGCCACAGAGGTCTGGGAGTCCTTCGCTATGGAGGAAATAAAATGGGTTCCTTGCTATCTCTGTCTTAGAGGTCAGGTTCTTAACAAAGCCATTTGCAGTTGGGGAATCTTCCAGTGCAATCAAGACCTCTCCCGCCTGCGCCCCTCCTCCTCGTCAGGCTCCGGGAGTCTGACATTAGAGAATGCTGTTTTGGTTGGCAGGCTGGGGCTGAAGGAGGCAATCAGACGGTCAGAACCCGAAATGCCACATGCATCAGTCTAATTTATTCAGACACGTTTTTATCTGGGTATTTTCTATACTATCAAACTCTGTATCCTTCAGTGAAGACATTTGTCTTAGCTGAATAAAATCTCTTAATGGTTTAATAAAAAGCACTTAACTCAGTTTTCCTAGTTTTATGAGTGCCTCGAGGTCCTTTAGGAGAGCAAACATCTTTGCCGGGATCATTGAGGGAAACATAATTATTTTTCTGCCTTCTGATATATTATTTTGTGAAAGGAACGGTTCCAGATGCTCATCTTGTGCTCCCAGATTCTCTGAAGCTCCATCAAAGAACAGGGTGTGCTCAGTGATGAACCCAGTGGCGTCCCTCCTTCCTTCCACAGGCAGCCTGCCCGTCCCTTCAAAGACACCCTCCCCTTCTGTATTCCTTTCTTTGCTGAAATAGCACCTGTACCGTTATCATCGCCAATTTGTTCTGCTCAGAATAAATGGAGAAAAGAATCTGGAGGTCAGTTAGAACCGAGTGCCAGGAGCAGAAGCCAAACAGGAAATTGGGTTAGTAGAAATTTCATGAGGACGAGAATGACTGGAGAAGCGAAGGAGGACTAAATGGAAAGAAACAGGCAAAGGTCAGAGAAAAAGAGAGAGAGAGAGAGAGAGAGAGAGGAGAAACTGGGAGAGCCTGGAAGCCAGACGCAAAGGCAGGCAGTGGGCAGGAGAAGGGAGGGATGGATCTAATAGAGAAGCCAAGGTCAAGGGAGGCACCGAAGCTCCACACCTGAGCTCAGGACACAGAACATGCAGGGTCCCCTGAGGCTCCTAGAAGAGAAACAGGCAAGAGAGGGTGCCCAAGAAGAAGAGAGAAGAATGTGGGGAGAGAGGAAAAGTGATGAATTCAGACAAGAGAGATGGTTAGAATGAAGGGTTTCATGGGAGCACAGAGGTTTCCTTTTAATTTTTCTTTCTTTTTTTTTTTTCCTTGCCTGTCTGGCTTGTGGGATCTTAGGACCCTACCCCTACCCGTGGGATTAACCAGGCCCTCCACAGAGCAAGCAATCCCAATCAGGGAATTCCCGGAGATGGTTTTCATTTTGCTGTTAAGTAGGTAAAGTAGATAAAGGCTCAGAGAGGTGGTGACAATTCATCCATCCGTGCATTCTTTCACTCATTAGCTCATTCAACGATACTTGCTAAGCACTTCTAGGATGGCCTTGTGGGATGAGGGTTATGACACTCAGGGGCCTTGGGAGGCTGCAGAAGAGGCCCCTGACAGCCGTGTGGACCAGGCAGGGCCATGCAGGCCCAGAGGTTGACCCCAAGAGCCTCCAGCTTCAGAGGGGTTCAGTGACACAGCCTGAACTGGAGATCCAAGGTCCTGGTTTCCAGCCGCCTACACCCAGCTGCCTCTAGGATCTGGTTTTGCCCCCATCAAACTCCCACACTCTGACAGCTCGTCTCTAACCTGAGCATGTGCGTCCATGCTAAGTTGATTCAATCATGTCAGCTCGGAAGCAGCCGCCTTTTCTCTATGTCAGGAAATCCTTTTGTGGCTCACTAGTCCTCTCAGGATCAAATTTGGGTTCCGAGCATCCAGGTTCCATTCCCTCGTCCATCTGGTCTGATTACACGCCACCTCCCTTCTTCCCAGTGTTCTAGCCACAATGAAGAACTTGAAGGTGCCAGAAGGGGCCTCCATTCTTCTACAGATAAGCCTCCCTCTCCTGGGGCTTTTTCCCTGGGTCTGCCCAACCCACCCTTACAGTGCCTGACCTCAGGAGGACCTCATCCCAAAACTCAGCCCAGGTTCCACCTCCTTTTAAAGAGCCCTAGCCCTCTTACTTCCCCCTCCAAGCCGTGTGATCAAGTGTCCCCTCTCTTAGGTTCCCACAGCAGCTCTCTTATGGCAGTGGTCACAATTTTGAAGCCTCTCTTGAATTGTCTGCCTCCACCAGGAGACTCTAAGGCAGGGGTGGTAGCCTGCTCATTCCTCTATTTACCAGTATTGCCTGGTATTGCTGACAGGAAGTGTTGAATAAACGCTTGGGGAGCTGATTTGAAAAGAATCTCCAATGAGATGAGTTGCAGATGACCCCTCATTCAGTTTGGAGTGATTGGTCAGTCTTTCCTCCCACTTGAGACAAGTTTTCATCTGCAGAGCAGAACTCCGGGGCTCCCCATGGGAGACCATTAGCTGAGGTCTCCATCTGGTGAGGACTTGTGTGAGGACACAAACAGGGCTCTGGGAAACTGGCTAGGGTTGAATTTCAGCTCTTGATGCTAACTTCCCATTTTATAGAATCCTAGAGAAGTTTCCGTGGGTTTGGCTCCTGTAATCAATTATAAAGGGAACAGAGGGATCTTAGCCTCTTCGTTTACTGCATTGTTCTTAGTTGGTTAATTTATTCACACATTCAGCTAATTATTAAAAAAGCACAGGGCCCTGGATCAGGAAGGTCCCCTGGAGAAGTAAATGGCAATAGACTTCAGTATGCTTGCCTGGGAAATCCCATGGACAGAGGAGCCTGGTGGGCTCCAGTCTGTAGGATCTCAAAAGAGTCAGGCACCACTGAGTGATCAAACAACAACAGGCCTAGATATTTACTTTCTTAGGTGTCCTCTAGGCATACATTTATTTTGATATGCTCAGGGTACAGAGTGTTAGACTGTTCTTCACTGAATAAACTTTAATCAGCATTTTCCTCATTAGCCTATGGTAGCATATAAGCTTATGGTTCATGCAATTCATTTTATCTTTTTAAATTTAATAAGACACAAGTCGGATGGTCATTAAGGGTCTCCTGGTGTGCATGCAGAACTGAAAATAAACATGGATAAATTAACTCCGGTTCATTATGCTCAGCAAGGAGAGTTTTATCCCTTCTAGTCATCGTAGTAAGGGCCACAAAGGCAAAGTCGAGAAGAGCTGTTTCCATTTCCTTCCTTTTCCTGTATCCATGCAACATACACAACACCACGGGTAAATAGTAAGGCTGGTTCTCCTAGCGGCTGATTTGGATCAGCGCAGTTCAGCCTAGTGGTGTTCAGTCAGTCATTCTTTTAGAACCTAAAGAGGAAACAAAACGGGGCTTTCCTGGTGATCCAGTGGGTAAGGACACTGCCTTACAGTGCAAGGGGCGCTGGTTCGATCTGTGGTCTGGGAGGATTCCATGTGCTGCGAAGCGGCTGGACCAATGTGTCCAATTACCGAGCCGGAGCTCTGGAGCGCATGCGCCCGGAGCTGGTGCTCTGCAGCAAGAGAGGCCACTGTGATGGGAGGCCCACACAGGCCAAGGAACAAAGATGGTTGGAAATAAATAAATGAAAGACCAATAGAAGTGGCCAAAAAAAAAAAAAGAAGAAAAGAAAAAAAGATGAAACAAAAGAAAACCATCTCTACCTTTGAAGACTTCATGGGGACATACCCCAGAAAATGACAGTGACCTGACCAAGAGATGTTGATACATAATGTGACACCTGGGACAGGGGCGTGGCTGGGGAGGCAGAGTGTATCAGGGAGGCCTGCAGAGGAGGTGACCTCTAGGCATTATTCAAATGGGCCTAGTACAAAGGAAGGCCAACTACTACTCACAATAGGGGGTTTCCCTGGTGGCTCAGACAGTCAAGAATCTTCCTGCAATGCAGGAGGTACATGTTCCATCCCTGGGTTGGAAAGATCCCCCAGAGAATGGAATGGTTACCCTCTCTGGTATTTTTGCCTGGAGAAATTCCATGGGCAGAGGAGACTATTGGGCTACAGTTCTTGGGGCCGCAAAGAGTCAGACACAACTGAGAGACTAACACACACACCCCCTCCCAATAGGACACACTGGGACAAGGCTTTCTGTGCCGAAGAATGTGCCTATTCCTAGAGAAAAGCTCTGGGTCCCCAAAGATTCCCAGGCTCCTTTTTGGTGACCAGAGTAAACTAGGGGATTATCTAGAAAACTGCCTTCTGGCCGTGCTCCAATCAGAAAGGTACACCAAAAAGCAGAAACCAACATTTAGCCAGTGACCCATTCCCCAACCATCATCCTCGTCCCTAGAGCCACTCACAAGAGCAAAGCCTGATAGGGTAGGTATTTACTCTGATCATCCTAGTGGGGTGTCTCAGGCGGATACCCCACGGCATTGGTCATCCTGGGCTAGTGAAGTCTTACCTTGCCAGCACACAGAGAGAACAATCTCTTGTTCATATCTGAAAATCCCTCTGATGAAGGGCTTGGTGCGGGAAGGCAGCATGTTAAAATTCATCTCAGATTCTTATCCCCAGAATCAACCTTTAGGGGACCAGAAGTTTTCATGCCCCAGGGCTTTCCCTTCAATGATTAGTACCAACACAAATGTTGGAAAGTGTTAACAGTGGCCTCTACTGTCCAGACATAGTATTGCCACATACTTAAATCTTGTCTAGATATTTTCATTTTCATTCATTCGTTTGTTCACTCATTCATTCATCCAATCACTTTTCAGTCAACACTTATTAAATATGTGCTGTATGTCAAGCTAGTAAGATAATACGATTCAAAGGGACCAAGAATGAATGTCTGTCTCTCCTTTCCCTAACTTCAAATTTTCTTTCTCCCTCGTCCAGATGTACAGCCTGAGATTTACAAATTTCTCTCCTCTTGGTGTTTAGGCATCACACTCCACTGTGACCATGCAGAGGGTTTTCCGTTTAAGGTAACATATTACTCCTTGGTAGTCATTAGCAGAAATTAGTTTGTTCTATCAGAAAGGAGGATCCTTAAGGTGAATAAATATAGAATATAAGTATAGATTAATAAAAGAATAAGAAGAGATCTAGTATATGCCCTAGATAGAGTAGTGAAATGAGACCCAAAAGGCTCGAAAAAGGGAATGGAGGACATTAGGCACCTTGAGAAAAGAGGGAAGTCAGAGAAAAGCAGTGTAACCAGTGCCTTTGAGGGAAGAGTTCTCAGTTCAAATCCAGCCTCTCTCTTATTTACTAGCATTAGATTTCAGGGGAGATATTTTTTGTTTGTTTTTGTCTTCTGGTTTTTGTTGTTGTCCTTGGTTTTTATGTATTTACTCATTTCTGGCTGCACTGCAGGGCTTGTGGGATCTTGGTTCCCCAATCAGTGATTGAACTCAGGCCACAGCAGTGAAAGCCTAGACTCCTAACCACTAAACCACCAGGGAACTCCCCTCAGGGGAGCTTCTTAACCTCTCTAAACCTCGCTCCCAGTTCCTCACATAATAGTTGTGGGAATTAAGTTGTCACGTAAAGTACTTAGCACAGTGCCAAGCCCTGAGGAAGTGTTCAGTCAACCTTCATCGTTATGACTAGAGGGGAGGAAGGAGGAGGCTTTGGAGGCAGTGGGGACAAACCACTGCTCACAGAGTTGACCAAGTCCAGCCCTGCCCTCTGTCCATCACCTTCTCTGGGCAGATCTCTTTCAATGAGCAGCCTTGTGGTGAGTCTTACGTCTGACCTCACAGGTGGCCAAGGATCAGCCCAAGAATGGGCAAAAGGAGCCCTGGGGTTGCTGTCAGTGAGGAGGTTGAGGGACGGCCTTGGTGGATCCAGTACAGAACTCAGCACATGCGGGCAGATGGGTCTCTGTGGCCAGAGCTGGCCTCTCCTCCCCCTGCCCCTTCTCCCACTTAGCTTGCATCACCACTGGTCGCTGATACCAGCCTGAGACTTCAAATTTTCTTTCTCCCTCGTCCAGATGTACAGCCTGAGATTTACAAATTTCTCTCCTCTTGGTGTTTAGGCATCACACTCCACTGTGACCATGCAGAGGGTTTTCCGTTTAAGGTAACATATTACTCCTTGGTAGTCATTAGCAGAAATTAGTTTGTTCTATCAGAAAGGAGGATCCTTAAGGTGAATAAATATAGAATATAAGTATAGATTAATAAAAGAATAAGAAGAGATCTAGTATATGCCCTAGATAGAGTAGTGAAATGAGACCCAAAAGGCTCGAAAAAGGGAATGGAGGACATTAGGCACCTTGAGAAAAGAGGGAAGTCAGAGAAAAGCAGTGTAACCAGTGCCTTTGAGGGAAGAGTTCTCAGTTCAAATCCAGCCTCTCTCTTATTTACTAGCATTAGATTTCAGGGGAGATATTTTTTGTTTGTTTTTGTCTTCTGGTTTTTGTTGTTGTCCTTGGTTTTTATGTATTTACTCATTTCTGGCTGCACTGCAGGGCTTGTGGGATCTTGGTTCCCCAATCAGTGATTGAACTCAGGCCACAGCAGTGAAAGCCTAGACTCCTAACCACTAAACCACCAGGGAACTCCCCTCAGGGGAGCTTCTTAACCTCTCTAAACCTCGCTCCCAGTTCCTCACATAATAGTTGTGGGAATTAAGTTGTCACGTAAAGTACTTAGCACAGTGCCAAGCCCTGAGGAAGTGTTCAGTCAACCTTCATCGTTATGACTAGAGGGGAGGAAGGAGGAGGCTTTGGAGGCAGTGGGGACAAACCACTGCTCACAGAGTTGACCAAGTCCAGCCCTGCCCTCTGTCCATCACCTTCTCTGGGCAGATCTCTTTCAATGAGCAGCCTTGTGGTGAGTCTTACGTCTGACCTCACAGGTGGCCAAGGATCAGCCCAAGAATGGGCAAAAGGAGCCCTGGGGTTGCTGTCAGTGAGGAGGTTGAGGGACGGCCTTGGTGGATCCAGTACAGAACTCAGCACATGCGGGCAGATGGGTCTCTGTGGCCAGAGCTGGCCTCTCCTCCCCCTGCCCCTTCTCCCACTTAGCTTGCATCACCACTGGTCGCTGACCTTTCTGAGGAACGCGAACACAGGAGCTACTTCCTGGAGGTCTCAAAAGCCTTAAGTTGTTTGTATATTTTTTTTAATCCAGAATCTCACCAGAATCTATTCACAGAGATTTGAAGTAGATTTGTCCATGGCTATGCATCTTCCAAAATTAGTATGCCTCATTAGCTTGGTTTAGAAGTAACAGGAAAATGCAACTATCCACAGCCTCTGGGAGGGTTTTAAAAGGAGCCAACCAGCCATAAAGCATAACAGAGGGACACCAGGAAGTTCTTTAAAATCCATGTCGCAGATCCAGGACTCAGGTCTTGATGAGGCAGTAAGCCATGAGTAGCCAAGCCATGTTATTTTAATCTGGCATTATGGGTGGTCTATGGGGGCCTGGCGAAACTGACCAGTCTCAGGACTCTGGCTGCCAAGTCCAGTCAACAGACTCAGGTACAACAGGAGCCAATAGGCCTGCAGATCTTAGAGAAGGTGGGGGGCTGAGTTTGAGGTACCACTTTACAGGTTTAAAAGTTTAAAGGATGGGGGGGATATACATATGACTAATCCGGGAACATACATATCTGTAGACAACAAAACTCTGTAAAAGTTAAAAGTAAAATAAAAGTTAAAAAAAAAAAAAGTTTAAAGGACGGACTTCCCTGGTGGTGGAGTGGATAAGAATCTGCCTACCAGTGCAAGAGACACAGGTTTGATCCCTGGTCTGGGAAGATTCCACATGCTGTGGAGCAACTCAGCCTGTGGGCCACAAGTACTGAGCCCACAGATTGCAATTCCTGAAGCCCACATGCTCAGACCTATAGCGCTCCGCAACAAGAGAAGCCACTGCAACGAGAAGCCCATGAACCGCAACAAAGAGTTGAGTGACCCTGGCTCACTGCAACGAGAAGACGCCTGTGTGCAGCAAAACGAAAGCCCGGAACAACCAAATATAAATAAATAAATTTTGAAATTTTAGGGAGAAAATGAAGAGCATTTTACCCATTTGAAGAGTCCCCATGTGAGTAGCCTCAGTAAACAATGCGGGCAGATGGGTCTCTGTGGCCAGAGCTGGCCTCCTCCCCTGCCCCTTCTCCCACTTAGCTTGCATCACCACTGGTCGCTGACCTTTCTGAGGAACGCGAACACAGGAGCTACTTCCTGGAGGTCTCAAAAGCCTTAAGTTGTTTGTATATTTTTTTTAATCCAGAATCTCACCAGAATCTATTCACAGAGATTTGAAGTAGATTTGTCCATGGCTATGCATCTTCCAAAATTAGTATGCCTCATTAGCTTGGTTTAGAAGTAACAGGAAAATGCAACTATCCACAGCCTCTGGGAGGGTTTTAAAAGGAGCCAACCAGCCATAAAGCATAACAGAGGGACACCAGGAAGTTCTTTAAAATCCATGTCGCAGATCCAGGACTCAGGTCTTGATGAGGCAGTAAGCCATGAGTAGCCAAGCCATGTTATTTTAATCTGGCATTATGGGTGGTCTATGGGGGCCTGGCGAAACTGACCAGTCTCAGGACTCTGGCTGCCAAGTCCAGTCAACAGACTCAGGTACAACAGGAGCCAATAGGCCTGCAGATCTTAGAGAAGGTGGGGGGCTGAGTTTGAGGTACCACTTTACAGGTTTAAAAGTTTAAAGGATGGGGGGGATATACATATGACTAATCCGGGAACATACATATCTGTAGACAACAAAACTCTGTAAAAGTTAAAAGTAAAATAAAAGTTAAAAAAAAAAAAAGTTTAAAGGACGGACTTCCCTGGTGGTGGAGTGGATAAGAATCTGCCTACCAGTGCAAGAGACACAGGTTTGATCCCTGGTCTGGGAAGATTCCACATGCTGTGGAGCAACTCAGCCTGTGGGCCACAAGTACTGAGCCCACAGATTGCAATTCCTGAAGCCCACATGCTCAGACCTATAGCGCTCCGCAACAAGAGAAGCCACTGCAACGAGAAGCCCATGAACCGCAACAAAGAGTTGAGTGACCCTGGCTCACTGCAACGAGAAGACGCCTGTGTGCAGCAAAACGAAAGCCCGGAACAACCAAATATAAATAAATAAATTTTGAAATTTTAGGGAGAAAATGAAGAGCATTTTACCCATTTGAAGAGTCCCCATGTGAGTAGCCTAACCACCAGACATAGAGGCATTTGAAGCAAAATGGGCTGCCCCCGGGGATACAGACTTATTCGTGGGAAGGGACCTCTCCTAGGAGTATTCCCTGGGAGAGGCCTTCTGAATATATTCCAGGCCAGTGCTAGAAAAGAAGTGACTCTGAATTCACCAAGAACACAAAAGAGTTACCCAGTCAGCCTTCCATATCCCGAGATTCTGAACCCAAGAGTGCACCGGAACCAACTCCCTTTCAATACAGAGGAATGACAGTGCCATCCATGGAGAGAGGGTCCTTTCTCCCATAAGCAGGGGCACTTGGGCAGCCACTTGGTGAATAGAGTCAATGTGGAGCAAACTCTTGCCAGTGGTGGATTGTCTAGAATTGGAACCCTTGCACTACAGTATGCAAAATATTGAACCAATATTTTTAAACTCTTCTGAACCTTAATTTTCTCACCTGTCAAATGAGGATCATAGTGTCAAGTTATAATTAAGATAAAAGGAGACAATATTCATAGGAGGCTTGGCATAAGATAAATGCTCAAAGTATGAGGCTAATATAACCCACATACCCCAGGATGTACTGGCCTGTAACCATAGTATAGAGTCCTATCTCCTTTTAATGCCTGTGTTTGTACAGTACGAGCCCCAGTGGCCTAATTGCCAACAGTCATAAGGAGAATTTAACAAGAGGATACTGACGGCTTCAGCACAATTCCTGGAAAAACAAGATCAGGTCCTACTATAGGAAGGTGGCCACGTAACCCTGTATCAATAAAGTCCTTTGATGTCTATTTCTACAGTAGAGGGGTGGGGGGACTTTGGGCTGGGTGTCAATTTCCTCCCATCCTTTCTTATATATTCACACTGATGGCTGCTTGAAGGAAAAGTGCAAAGAGCAGGGTTTTGGTTTGTTTCTTTCTTTGTTGTTTATGGAGGGTGGATAGGTGTTCCCAAAGGATGCTGGTCTGGATGCTGGTCTGGGTAGAATTAATTTGCAGACACCAAGATAAACCCCATGGTTGGCTCTACTCCACCTCTTGAGTCACACCAGAAAGGGAATCTTGTGTTTACAAAGTGCGCAAGCAGATGGAGAAACAAGCACTGAGAGCTCAGGTGACTTGTGCAAGGTCAGACCACGAATCAGTGTTTGCCTGGGACCCCGCTTCTGCTCTCTGTGGCACTCTGCTTTCTTTCTAAATCCACGCCGCCAAGTCCTGCCTGCTTCATTCCCCCACCTTTCTCTTCCTCTCTTCCACTCATACTCATGTGACTCCCTGTGGGCAAAGCAGGCCCACCTCTTGAAAGTTGGTGCAAGTTTTTTCACCCGAAACTGTGGAAGACTGTGGTGTATAAATTTAACTGGGAGTTTTCAATTATCCAGAAAATCACTGATGAAGGGAAAAATCCAAGAGAGCAATGACACATAACCTCAAATGGTTTATTTTTGTGTGTGAGAATGAAAGTTGGGCCCCTCTATTTTGCAACACATTTAATTTCTCTCCTGTGCCTTGCTATCACAAATACTCAAGTGAATTTACATTCTATGAGCCCCCAGTCAGAGACAGTGGAGGCAGTGGGCCCCCCAGAACCATGCTGGGTGGCGAAGGAAGCCAGCTGGCCATTAAACACTTGCTCAGAAAGGACCGACACTTAAATGGCCCATCCCCACCTCTGTGGATGGTCGAGGCTGAGGGCCACATAGGGGAGAAGCACATGGGGAGCTGAAGAGGACAGTTTCTGAAGGTTCTTTCCAACCCTGTGTTGTTGATAAGAATTCACAGGGTGTGCTATCCATGTGTGCCTCAATGAGCAAAACCTGCATCTAATTTTCCTCCAAACACTTCTCTTTCTTCAGATCCTCCAAGCCCTGACTAGCCTTTTCCAGGTCCCAAGACAGCACCATCTTTCTGGGTCTCCTATTTGTATGATTTCCAATACGCTGGGCTTGTCTGTTTTCATTAGACGCTGCTTGCCACAGGGCAGGGAGCTGGGTCTTCATGCATCGGCAAAGCACTGTGTATGCCCAGCACTTTATAGACAATACAAACAGATACAAAATTGGTTAATGCCTCAGATAAGCAGTTGACACAAAAATCTCCGTGCAGATGACAGCGCAATGAAAGGTAAAGGCACAATCCTCCACGTGGGGCTGTAGGGAGTGAGTTCTTCAAAAAGATACATGTTGCAACCCAGAAAAATTCATCAGCCAAAATATTCTAAACAGGTTCCTCTGAGTATGTGTGGAACATATGAAAATGGCATATCTCCTTTTACGCCAGAGCTAGAAAAGAAAATGTTATTAGTGGGAATGACATATGTGAGCTTCACTGGAAAGAAATACACAATGTCTATATATATATTATATGCATAATAATAACACCTCACATCTATAGGGTGTTTTCCTTCCTAGGAACTAAAAGTGATCCATGGTTATTATTATCTCATTTATCCTTGCAGATTTTTTTTCACTTATATTTTCCTAGCATATTACCAAAATACAGACACATTTAAGAGTCCGTTCTTTTGGCTCTCCTTTCCCATGCAGGCCTACTTTTCCATTACACTCTCCTTAAAATGTAGTTAGCAGAAGGCATGCTAATCCCATTCTGGGATCTGCAGGTTATTCATAGGCCTGGAGGCCAGGTGCCGCCTCCCTACACTATGATGAGTCTCTGAAGACCCACAGTCCTGCCCTGGTTTTCCCCAACCCCTACCCTGAGCTTCCATGGATTTCCAACTCCCCAGAGGATCCCTATTTGGGATTCAAGCAGAATATCAGGTGATATACCTCTATTACTTTAAGGAGTTGCACACTAAGCTGTTATTACCTGCTAAAGCATTTGTAAAAATGACTTAGCAGATATATTAATCCACTTCCCAGTGATCCCAGGGGAATTTTGAGTAGAGATCACTAGGTTTTCTCTTTCTTCAGATCCTCCAAGCCCTGACTAGC
The DNA here is from genome assembly GCA_022376925.1 of Tragulus kanchil. Lineage (NCBI taxonomy): Eukaryota > Metazoa > Chordata > Mammalia > Artiodactyla > Tragulidae > Tragulus > Tragulus kanchil. Next base: position 29,917,978 of record JAIOJX010000024.1, read on the forward strand.
CTTTTCCAGGTCCCAAGACAGCACCATCTTTCTGGGTCTCCTATTTGTATGATTTCCAATACGCTGGGCTTGTCTGTTTTCATTAGACGCTGCTTGCCACAGGGCAGGGAGCTGGGTCTTCATGCATCGGCAAAGCACTGTGTATGCCCAGCACTTTATAGACAATACAAACAGATACAAAATTGGTTAATGCCTCAGATAAGCAGTTGACACAAAAATCTCCGTGCAGATGACAGCGCAATGAAAGGTAAAGGCACAATCCTCCACGTGGGGCTGTAGGGAGTGAGTTCTTCAAAAAGATACATGTTGCAACCCAGAAAAATTCATCAGCCAAAATATTCTAAACAGGTTCCTCTGAGTATGTGTGGAACATATGAAAATGGCATATCTCCTTTTACGCCAGAGCTAGAAAAGAAAATGTTATTAGTGGGAATGACATATGTGAGCTTCACTGGAAAGAAATACACAATGTCTATATATATATTATATGCATAATAATAACACCTCACATCTATAGGGTGTTTTCCTTCCTAGGAACTAAAAGTGATCCATGGTTATTATTATCTCATTTATCCTTGCAGATTTTTTTTCACTTATATTTTCCTAGCATATTACCAAAATACAGACACATTTAAGAGTCCGTTCTTTTGGCTCTCCTTTCCCATGCAGGCCTACTTTTCCATTACACTCTCCTTAAAATGTAGTTAGCAGAAGGCATGCTAATCCCATTCTGGGATCTGCAGGTTATTCATAGGCCTGGAGGCCAGGTGCCGCCTCCCTACACTATGATGAGTCTCTGAAGACCCACAGTCCTGCCCTGGTTTTCCCCAACCCCTACCCTGAGCTTCCATGGATTTCCAACTCCCCAGAGGATCCCTATTTGGGATTCAAGCAGAATATCAGGTGATATACCTCTATTACTTTAAGGAGTTGCACACTAAGCTGTTATTACCTGCTAAAGCATTTGTAAAAATGACTTAGCAGATATATTAATCCACTTCCCAGTGATCCCAGGGGGAATTTTTGAGTAGAGATCACTAGGTTTTCACCTGAGAGATGTAACTTTGGGGAACTAGAGAAGAAATGCTGACTGTGCATTATTTCAGTCACCTCCAAAGAGGGGAGGCTCAGAAGGCCTCAGAAGCAGGGCTTGGGACATGGGGAACCGTGGATCCAGGGAATGAGGGACATCCAAACCACTACTAAGCAGTTCTGACCAAAGCAAAACCAAATCTGTACAGTGCTCTGAGCCAGCAAAGCCCTTTTGGCATTCACCGTCTTCTTGGTCCTCTAGGTGGTTTCATAAGCCACAGGCTGTTGTGGAGATATGTAAGCTAATGCTCAGAGATGGTGGTTTTCCCGAGATCTCCCTGTCCCGTGACCATGGCACATGCTAGCTTGCTTCTAAGACCTGGGAGATAGAGATGTGGTCATCAATGACTCTTGCCTGTTGTCTCAGATGTCCAAAGAGGGAGTGGAGGGAGATCAGGGCTGGGGGCAACTGTGCACAGGTGTGTCGATGGATTTATGGCCTTTGGGATGACAACCCCCCTACATGACATTTCTTTCGCTCTCCCACTTGGGGTCTTCCTGTCCAGCTCTCTTTCACCACCACAGAGCTTTACTCTCTACTCTGTTGATGCTAATGCCCCACCTCCTTGACTGCAGAGCTGGCTTGATTCTTAAAATACCATTTTATTCAAGATCATAGGACTGTCAACACAGCCGGATATTCTGGAAGAAATGTCAGATGATTTCAAATTCCTAATTACTTCTCAAATTCTTCTCCTGATGTTTATTTATTGATAGTACGGATGCAGGAAAGAAACAATTTTTCTTTGCTTATCCAGGATAAGAGCGGGATGATTCGGGAGCTCTGAATTCTATTTGGACACTAATAAGGGGCACTTTTCTAAGGAGGCCGTGTACCCTTGGGAGGATGAACATAAATTCAATAGATTTGGAGAAAAAAAAGAAGGAAAAGGGTATTCCAGGACGCATGGTACACACAGGGCAGAGCATGTGCCTGGCCACAGCAGCAGCAACCCAGACCCACGCATTCCTAGGACAGCAAGCATTCTGCATTTGTGCAGCATAAACTGTGAGTAACAGGAAATAAAGCCAGAGGAGTATACCAAGGATCCGATGATAAAAGACCCTTCTTGTGCCAAAGAGCTTGGTTTGATCCTTCTCACCCCTGAAAATCTAGCATCTCCACCATAGCTAATATCATTTCATGCAGTGCCTTTACCAGCTCACAGCAGCATCCCCAAGCCCTTAGGTGATGGAGATAAGCAGATATAGGTAGAAAGGTGCCATGACTTTTTAGACGTTTGCTTTGGCAGAATGGTGGAAGAGAAATCAGGGGAGAAGATGTTTGGGGCAAGGAGATTGACAGAAGTTGGGGGGAGTCTACACACATCCATGAGAACTTGAAGGAAAGCAGAGGGGGAATGGAGAGGAGGGGTCAGGGGACCCTGAGGCTGCAGACAGGACTTGGGGGACTTGCAGAGAAAGAGCTCGCTGCCCCAGGGCATCCTGTTCCGCTGTGAACAAGAGTGGATGTTGCATGGGCTTCCTCACCTCGCACCCAAACCACTTGGTTACTTAAAGACAGCACACTGTGCATGTGTCTGACATTACTCTGAGCCTGTAAAAAGTATTAACTAGTTTCATCCTCCCAGCAGCCCAGGATGTAGGAACTACTGTTACTCTCACTTCAGACATGGAAAAGCTGGAGCATGGAGCAGTCACACAGCTGGTGGGCAGTGGAGCTGGGGTCTGAGTGTGTTTCCTCTAGCAACTCTGCTGTGCCCTCTCTCAGTAAATTCCATAGCCTTCAATAAATATTGAACACCTGTCTACCTACCTATCTATGAAACTCTTTACTCAGTGTTGTAAGCACAGTTCCCTTGTGCTCCATGTTCTAAGTGTATTCTTTCTTATCAGGGGGAAGCCTCACAAACATTCAAAGACAGAGATGGCCACGACCACCAACGCCCTCATTCTCTGTGTTCCAGAAGTTTCCAGATGTTCCTATTGACCTCACTCCAGGGAACACATGTCTGTGGGCTGCCCTCTCAGGCCCTTGGATCATTTTCTTCTTCCGAAGAATAAGTTCATAGTCCAGTGCCCCAATCTCAAGCTTGGCATCTGTATTCATTTGCTATGGCGGCCATTACAAAACATCAGGAACTAGGCAGTTCAAATAGCAGAAACCTAATCTCTCATGGGTGGAGGCTGGAAGACCAAGGTTGAGAGGCCAGAAGGATTGGTTTCCTCTGAGGCTCTCTCCTCAGTTTGTAGATGGCCCACCCTCTGGCTGTCATTTCGTTTAGTCTTTTCTCTGTCCCTGATATCTCTTTGTCCTGATCTTCTCTTCTTACAAGGACACTAGTCACATTGGATGAGTGCACATATATCAGTTCATTTTAACTTAATCATTGCTTTAAAAATCTTCTCTCTAAACATGGTTATATTCTGACGTTCTAGGGGTTAGGACTTCATACGAACTTTGGATGGACACAAGATAGCCCATAACATGACTCTTATCTCCATCACCTCCACCTGCGTAGCCCACAGCTCAACTTTCTCCCAAAGACACATCTTTGAAAAGATACCATATTGTAGATGGGCTTTTCTGGTGGCTCAGATGGTAAAGAATCTGCCTGCAAGGCAGGAGACCCGGGTTCAATCCCTGGGTTGGGAAGATCCCCAGAGAAGGGAATGGCAACCTATTCCAGGGTTCTTGCCTGGAGAATCCTATGGACAGAGGGAGTCTGGTGGATTACAGTCAATAAGGTCGCAAAGAGTAGGAAACGACTGAGCGACTAACACTGTCACTTTCATATTATAGAAATAAAGTGAATTAAGTTAAAAATGTATGTACGTAACGTGGATCTTTCCAGAAATGGGGAATAATTTTTGTGTCTGTGATTCCTAAAATGACATCCCTCTGCTTCCTTCCCACAGAGTTGCTTGTGCTCTGACAGCTCAAGGGGAGGCAATGGTGATAAAAGCGCAGAGGCTAGCCGTGAATCTTCTCATTTTAATGCACTTCATTAAAACCAGCATTTTATTACAAAGACCTGCCAAAGTGAATATTAGACAGAAATGCATGTTAAGCTGCCATTGATCTTTCTGGGTAGATTGTACATTAAAGAGTGTACCTTCTCAGTCTGTTAGCTGCTCGTACATAAAAGGGAAGTAAGAATAAAAGCAAAGAGCTTCAGCCTTATCCTTCCAGGCTCTCTATGGCTACCCAGTGGGGTCGAGTGGGCAAAATCAGGTGAGGGGTAGGACTCAACCCAAATCTCATTTCCAAAGCTTATTAGACATGTGGGTCTTGGCTATCTGCTCTGCCCACCCAACTGGCCTTGCCCCATGACTGGAAGGCTACTGTCAGGGTTCTTTTCCTCTGAGGCTCTCTCTCAGTTTGTAGATGGCCCACCCTCTGGCTGTCATTTCGTTTAGTCTTTTCTCTGTCCCTGATATCTCTTTGTCCTGATCTTCTCTTCTTACAAGGACACTAGTCACATTGGATGAGTGCACATATATCAGTTCATTTTAACTTAATCATTGCTTTAAAAATCTTCTCTCTAAACATGGTTATATTCTGACGTTCTAGGGGTTAGGACTTCATACGAACTTTGGATGGACACAAGATAGCCCATAACATGACTCTTATCTCCATCACCTCCACCTGCGTAGCCCACAGCTCAACTTTCTCCCAAAGACACATCTTTGAAAAGATACCATATTGTAGATGGGCTTTTCTGGTGGCTCAGATGGTAAAGAATCTGCCTGCAAGGCAGGAGACCCGGGTTCAATCCCTGGGTTGGGAAGATCCCCAGAGAAGGGAATGGCAACCTATTCCAGGGTTCTTGCCTGGAGAATCCTATGGACAGAGGGAGTCTGGTGGATTACAGTCAATAAGGTCGCAAAGAGTAGGAAACGACTGAGCGACTAACACTGTCACTTTCATATTATAGAAATAAAGTGAATTAAGTTAAAAATGTATGTACGTAACGTGGATCTTTCCAGAAATGGGGAATAATTTTTGTGTCTGTGATTCCTAAAATGACATCCCTCTGCTTCCTTCCCACAGAGTTGCTTGTGCTCTGACAGCTCAAGGGGAGGCAATGGTGATAAAAGCGCAGAGGCTAGCCGTGAATCTTCTCATTTTAATGCACTTCATTAAAACCAGCATTTTATTACAAAGACCTGCCAAAGTGAATATTAGACAGAAATGCATGTTAAGCTGCCATTGATCTTTCTGGGTAGATTGTACATTAAAGAGTGTACCTTCTCAGTCTGTTAGCTGCTCGTACATAAAAGGGAAGTAAGAATAAAAGCAAAGAGCTTCAGCCTTATCCTTCCAGGCTCTCTATGGCTACCCAGTGGGGTCGAGTGGGCAAAATCAGGTGAGGGGTAGGACTCAACCCAAATCTCATTTCCAAAGCTTATTAGACATGTGGGTCTTGGCTATCTGCTCTGCCCACCCAACTGGCCTTGCCCCATGACTGGAAGGCTACTGTCAGTGTTGTGGTTCTCTTTCCAACGTGGAGCTTCTGATCCCCAGGAGAGGGCCCGAGTTGTTCCATTTCTTGGGAACAATAGTTTGGCTGGAAGCATGTCCAAGATTATGTTTCTTCCTTGTGTTTCTTCATCAAGAGGATAGTATAATTCAAGATGAGGGTCGGGGGCATCTCTGAGGTCTGCTAGTGATTAACATGTGTGTGCATGCATGTTTGTGTTACTTTGTTGACATGAACAAAAACCAGATGTTCAAAGGAAAGAGGAGGAAAATGCATTTGGCAGCTGGGAAAGAAATGTTATGAAGAAATCATGTGTCTGAGGATTACCAGACCCAGAGAAGGAGTCAGTACTGTCTGCAGAGAGTTGGACAGTCCTTCCTGTGATTTTTGTATACTAAAATATAACAGTTTAAGATGAGTGAATGGGGCTTAGAAGCTAAGGGCTAATACTGCCAGAAAAATAATTTCTTCCAGGACTACAGCTTATTTTAAAATGGTCACCTCTCCCATCACTATTCTATCCCCAGACAGTACTCCAGACCCTTCTATCCTTATACCCTATCTTAACCTGTACCTCAGCGTAATCTTCAAAATCTAGAAGCTCTTAATCTCCAGGCACAAAGATGATCTGTGACATGGACTCCAGGGGATTCCTCCAGGTGCTGATTTGGAAAGGAATATGACAGGCCTGACTCACCATCAGTTTAGTTGATGGTGGTAAAGCTTAGAAGAGTCGAGAGAGATTCAAGTATCCTAAAAGGATGCAAACGACCAGGAACCCCCTTCCTCTAAAGCATCATCCCTTCCCGACATAACAGCTCTACCAATCATTGCAAGTCAACATACAGCCCAAATTATTAATAGTGTAACAAGTGCAGACTGACATGATCACTGGTTCTGTCGAGGACCCCCAGTGAAGGTTCTGACAGCGGGGATTCAGCAAGTACAGGATGGGAGGGGGAAGGACATGAGTGAACGTATTACTCAGACCAACGTATTAACTTCCGTCTTGTCATGACTCATGAGACAGTTCTGTTTCACTAATTGCAGTGCATTTATTGCTCTTTTCTCTTCATTGTCTAATTCAGACATGCATTAGCTGTGAGTTTCCTGTTCTTGACAGTGCAGACTGGCTTCAGGCCCTCACCCCTACCCCAGTGGCCCATCTGCCTACCACCATTACATAGAAACTGCTCAAGCTCTAGTGCCATCTAGTTACCTCTAGTTCTTCATTTTACCCAACCTGGCACAATACTTGGTAACACTGACCTCTTACTCAAAGACGCAGCAAATCCCCACCTAGTGCCAGCCCTGTGCCAAGTGTTCAGCCAACAGTGATGCAGGACACCTCACCAATGGGCTAATGAGAAAGCAAGGAAGCAGACAGTTACAAAGCACAGAGATATATCCTGCTTTCAAGGGAGATGAGGAGCCTGGGGGAAGCCTAAAGGAAGCACGGTTCTTTGAGAGCTGAGACTTGACTTTGGGTCCATTCTCTTTTGAGTCTTCATCACTGTGACTCTGCTCTCTCTACAAATATCCTCCTCTCCAGCCCTCCCCATGTGACGCTCCCCTGCTTCATCTTCAGTCTTCTTTTCTTTTCACTCTGCGCTTTTTCTCTTTCTCTTTTTTTTTTGAACGATCCAATCCTTTTCCAAAGATGCAACTATCACATTTGCATTGGTGACTCTTAAATCTCTCCTTTGAGCTCCAGGTCCACATACCAGCTGCTTATTTGATTTCCCCGTGGACATCTAAAATGCAGCCTTTCCAAATCTGAATTCATCCCCTGTACACTCTTATCTCCAGATTTTACTCTTTTTACAATTTCTTTTCACTATCAATCATCCCACACCACTAAAAGGATGCAAACGACCAGGAACCCCCTTCCTCTAAAGCATCATCCCTTCCCGACATAACAGCTCTACCAATCATTGCAAGTCAACATACAGCCCAAATTATTAATAGTGTAACAAGTGCAGACTGACATGATCACTGGTTCTGTCGAGGACCCCCAGTGAAGGTTCTGACAGCGGGGATTCAGCAAGTACAGGATGGGAGGGGGAAGGACATGAGTGAACGTATTACTCAGACCAACGTATTAACTTCCGTCTTGTCATGACTCATGAGACAGTTCTGTTTCACTAATTGCAGTGCATTTATTGCTCTTTTCTCTTCATTGTCTAATTCAGACATGCATTAGCTGTGAGTTTCCTGTTCTTGACAGTGCAGACTGGCTTCAGGCCCTCACCCCTACCCCAGTGGCCCATCTGCCTACCACCATTACATAGAAACTGCTCAAGCTCTAGTGCCATCTAGTTACCTCTAGTTCTTCATTTTACCCAACCTGGCACAATACTTGGTAACACTGACCTCTTACTCAAAGACGCAGCAAATCCCCACCTAGTGCCAGCCCTGTGCCAAGTGTTCAGCCAACAGTGATGCAGGACACCTCACCAATGGGCTAATGAGAAAGCAAGGAAGCAGACAGTTACAAAGCACAGAGATATATCCTGCTTTCAAGGGAGATGAGGAGCCTGGGGGAAGCCTAAAGGAAGCACGGTTCTTTGAGAGCTGAGACTTGACTTTGGGTCCATTCTCTTTTGAGTCTTCATCACTGTGACTCTGCTCTCTCTACAAATATCCTCCTCTCCAGCCCTCCCCATGTGACGCTCCCCTGCTTCATCTTCAGTCTTCTTTTCTTTTCACTCTGCGCTTTTTCTCTTTCTCTTTTTTTTTTGAACGATCCAATCCTTTTCCAAAGATGCAACTATCACATTTGCATTGGTGACTCTTAAATCTCTCCTTTGAGCTCCAGGTCCACATACCAGCTGCTTATTTGATTTCCCCGTGGACATCTAAAATGCAGCCTTTCCAAATCTGAATTCATCCCCTGTACACTCTTATCTCCAGATTTTACTCTTTTTACAATTTCTTTTCACTATCAATCATCCCACACCACTATCCCAGACAGAAATCTCACAGGGATCCCTGCCTCTTCCCTGCCTGCCCCATCCCAGCCGAGGGGTTGTCACTACCTACTTTCCCTCTGGAGGGGCTTCTGTGATTGTCCTTTCCATCCTCCTCCCTTGCCCTACAGCACATGATGCACTAGCTGTCTCCTAGCTGGACCACTACGGGTTTCTCCAGGCTGGTCTCCATGTTTTCAGCCTTGGTATCCTTACATTCCAGTCTATGCACCATACTGAAATTTGTCCAAAGCCCAGATCTTCCATTCTTAAAACTGTTAGATCCCATTTATTCTACAGTCATGTCAAAGGCCCATAAGCCTGGTTTCCAAGCACCCTCACAATCTAGAATTTCTTTACACTCTCATGTCCTGCTCTCCCAGTTACCAGAGTAACCCCCAGTTCAGCTGGAAGAGGCCATGCTGTCCTCGTCATACCCATCCTTCCAGCTCTTCTACATCTTTATGTATCTTTCCCATCAGTGGGAAAGCCCCAGCCTCCATGCCAACCTCAGCCCCTGACCTGGTATATTTCTACTCATCCTTTAGGGTCTAGCTCAAAACTCTCTTGCTCTTTGAACTTTCTCTGACTCAACCACACATAGTCAATCACACTTTGAGCTGTGTTCTCATGGCCATGAGGCCTCCTATAAGGACCATGAACTCCTCAAGGGTGGAGGCCATGCCTTCTTTCCTGTTGAAGGCCTAGGACATCTAGGAGAAAGCCAGGGCATACCCACCATCCTGCCCTCAACAGCCCTATAGTTGCTGGTCATCTCTGGCCAGCAGCTCTGTAGGCTCATCAGACTCAACAAGTCTAAAACCCAGCTCAGTGATGTCTTCACCAACTGCTCCTCTTTCTGAATTCTCTCACAGTTGGTAGAAATGTCCAAACTGAAGACCATTTTGACGCCTTTATCAGCCCTGTTTTCTGCCCATTTTGCTTCCTAAAAATATCCTGTTTCTGCCCTCTGCAACCCTGACTCTAACACTCCGTTTCTGACCTTCAGTGGTTGTC